>CM024960.1:4185966-5485789 GCA_014282245.1 Rhododendron simsii
GCTTGTTCTTTGCTCTGTTTTCCTGTATGCATGATCTTTGTTTCCTTTAGATTTCGGGTTATTTGACACATACAAAATGTGCATGTCCTCACTTTGAGCGGCTTCTTCATTTCATAGGCATGAGTCATAGATTGTAAGTTCGTCAAGTAGCTAAGAGCCTTTAAAGCTTTAACGAGTAAGTCAGCTGTTAAGTGTGGAGGAAGGTTAGGCAATTAAATTCAGTGTTATTCGTAGAAGCAACAATCGACCATCACGTAGTGATGGTGATGGCAATACACTAATTAGGCAACTGAGTGTCATGTCGTGGTAGAGTTGGCAACACGGTCGAGACACCCAATTTATTCTCGTGACAGATAAGGAAGTTGAGTGTCATTCTGTGGTGGTAGAGTTGGCAACACAAAAATATGCTTAGTTGGCAACGCATAGAACACCAGTCTACAACCACCTTTCATCTTTGCTTGACGTTGTCCAGAGCTAAGATGGAGAGCATGTAGATAGCTTTACTTTTAACTATTAATGTGCCTTTTAATACAGCCAATTGGAGGAAATGGATTTGTAGCCAATCCCAAGAAATGAACAAGGACTTGTGGGCTCAAGGTGCAATTTGATATCTTCGCCAAAATAGTGTCTAGTGTTTGGGATTCTTATATTCCTGTAAAAGTATCTTTGTCTGGATTGCAACAAGATGTTTTGTGTTTAGCAGTTGCATGTGCTTACAAAAGGTAGCTAGGCAGATGACCCTGTTAGTCCAGTCTTGCAAGAGGGGGGTCTTTCTTTCTATTTTTTCAAATAGGATTTCCCCCAGCTTGATGGAATCATTTGCTACCAATCTTATTGCTTCTCATCTTAAAATGGAGTGAGCAGATTTTCGCCTTAACTCCCAAAAAAAATGCCAACTTGTCCGTGTTTTATTATTAGAATTGCTATTTTTTTTTCTTTTTCCCTTTTATGTGAACTTGCAGTGCACCTTTTGATCTTAATTATAATAAATCAGACCGAAGGAAACAACCTTGATCAGAAACTTGATATTCACTCCTTCTCTCCAATAGAAAACAATTAAAGGAAACAACCCTGTTGAAAAACCTTCTTCCATGAAGCAGTTCTTTGTGCTTTTCTCTTTGGTCTGTGTTGTTTGCTTAAAGTTTCTTCAGGTTATTATTGCGTTCCTGTTTCCCTTGCTATATTACTTGAAACGATGACACCCATGACAATTCACAGTTATTCTTTCCTTTGTGCTGAAAATTCTTATCACAGTTAGCTGACACTTTTGGTTTTCAAACATAACTCAGATATTCTTTGGTGGTTGGATGACTTCCAACGAAGAAATTTCTTGGAAGGAGGTGGAAACTAAAATGTTTGCACTTAATGTGGTGAGTACACTTTACTGATTTAGCTGACATAGTTTCTTTCTACAAGCCTTCTGATAATAGCTACTGCGTGTTCAGACCCTGGGTCTAGAAGTTTTTAATGACTACAACCCACCACAAATCGAGCATTAAGAATGAGAACAACTTTCCTGTAATTGTCTTACACCAATCAGCCTGAATGTGGAACTTTGTTTTATTATACTCCCTCCATACCCATTTGTTGGTCCTTTTGGCACTTTTTGCTGTCCCAAATATATTGTCCCAGTTCAGAAGTTGATGAGTTTACTCTTTTACCCGTCCCTTTTCAAATTAATTACTAGCAACAAGAAAAGGCATAGATAATATTCCCAAAATACTTGAAGGGTAAAAAGAGAGTGAAAATATGACAAGTGCAATGATGATGTTTCTTTAGTAAGTTGGAACCCCCAAAAGGGACCTTCAAATGGGGACGGATGGAGTATTAGACATGGTGATATAAAAACTCTTACTTGCTTTGTTGGACTTTGTGTTCTTGTTGAATTGCTTGTGATACTATTCACAGCATTCTGTTTTTCCAATGTAGTGTAAGACTTGGAACTTTGTAAGATGACAGATTGGTCATTGCGGCTAATGATTAGCATATACAAGCTCGATCCTTGTTATGAAATTGACTCTGTGCAAGTCTTATTTTACAGGTTGCTGAAGTGGTACTGCAGGAAGGCCAAACCTTTGACTTTTCTGTGATCATGCACTTGGTGACAATTTTGTCCAGTAGGGCGTCTAATGAACTAAAAGGATTTGTGTGCATTGTAGGTCATGCATTCCTCTTCAGCTTTTTCTTCTGCCATTATGCTGCATTTACATGAACTACATTTTGACTCGACCAATAGAATAGCCAATTTAGCAGATAATGATCTGTTATGAGCTGGCCATTCATCTCATGTATTTTATTCCTTCTCTGTGACTTCCAGGTGTATAGATCAGTTGCAGATGTTGTTGGTTCCTATTCCAAGTGGTTATCTGCCTTCCAAACCAATGCCAGACCCTTATTGTAAGAGCGAACTATATGGACCTGCATATAGTATGTGCACTCGGGCATTTGTTTGTACCTTGGATTGTATAAGCACTTTCTTGGGCATCCTTTCTAAATGTGATGTTTATTTTTGTTCCTAAAATTTTGCAATTCTCAGTTCATGGACATTTTGACCAGGCTCCCAGAACTTCTTAATCATTTGCACCAATCCTGCATTTTTTTTCTGCATTCACCTGATTTGGTGCTTTCAGATTATTTCTTGCTGCTGGGATTTCACAACCTCAATCTTCCACTGCTTGTGCTTCTGCTTTGCGTAAACTTTGTGAAGATGCTTCAGCAGTAGTGTATGAACCCTCAAATTTGGAAATTTTAATCTGGATAGGGGAGGTAAGGATAAAGGTCTTATTGTTTTAGTTTCTCTGTACGTTAGAACTGTTAGTCAAAAAATAGATGTCTTCACCTATTATGTACTCTCTCTGTCCAATTTTTTGTGGCGTGGATTGTTGGACATGCACCCTTTAATAGCAAGGAATTTTGAATAGAAGGTTTGCAAAAAAGTCATTTCTTGTATCGGATTAACTGGTTTTTCAAGATTGTGATTACGATAAGATATCTATCTAGGAAAAGGTGACAAGGGAAAGGGATGCGGAGGAATTATTCTTTGCTTTTAATTTCCTTTTTCCAGCTAGGCAGAAACTTGCGTGTTGTTCGAGCAAATTGTTCCGGAGTGTTTAGTTTCAAAAATTCCATCAAAATGTTCAAAACTTTTGTTGAAAGAGAGTTCTATAAGAACCAAGAGACAACAAGTATCAAGGGTATTCCCTCTTGCTTTAAAGCAAAGAAAAGATAGAAGGCTAAAGAGTCTAGTGATATGAGAGTCAAGTACATATAGCGGAATATGCCTCTTCCTACAGAAAAGCAAATGCAGAGGCTAGTGGTTCTAACATATCTAAACTGAGTCTGCTTTTTTATATCAAATTTGATTTGATTAAGCAAGTAATTAGGAGATGCAGAGATCTGTTTTAAGCTTCTGCTATTCCTTCATACGTATCAAACTAAAGCTGCCCAAGCTAACGAACATTTTGAAAGAATTTTCCACTGAACTTTCGGGTGATCAATATCATCTCCTGGTGCCAAGAAGGAAAAACCTTAATAGATATTGTCGAGAAGAGCAACCTGGTGCCGGATTGCCTTGGAAATAGAACAGTTAAAAGCAGATAAGAGTGGTATTCCTCCTGATTACAAAGCAAAGAGTTAGAGTTGTCTGTGATTCCCCACTTGTTGGGTTTGTGTTTGGTTCTGATTTTCCCTCTGATAGCCATCCACAAAATAAAATTGCGGGGGAATTCGTTTTGGAAACCAAATGAGTTTGTGAGAACTCAAATTAGGACGATGGGCTCATAGAGCATTCCAGTTGGAAGCTGCAAGGTATTAAGGAGTGGTAAAGATAAGGCAATCAGTTTTAGCAGTTCTGAGTTAGGAAGAGAGGGTGGGATCCAAGCTGAGTCAAAAGGTCAAGCAAACTGGTTGTTCTTATAATTGCTGAAACCTTTGCAGTGAAGGGAATATCCTGAATCAGGGGCAAATCCGGGCCAAAATAGACCATTGAGGAACCTAAGGGGTGCCAGTTGTCATGTCAGAATGAATTATCATAGCCACTGTCACAATGATTTGTTTTGGTTGACTATGCACTCATGCATAAATAAGCATTTGCTGTCTCGTGCAATTTATTAGTTATGAAGGCTTCATGTTTCTTTATGGTATATTTCATGCATTTTCTTTGAGGATGTTATGTGATTTGGATGTTTTATTGCATATGGTACACTTTCTTCTTAGTCCCGTCAGCTTGAGAACTTGCCTTTTTTGGTGGACTAGTAGTGCATTTGGAAATGTTAATTCTCCTGCTCTATATTTTTTTGTTGCCTTTTGTATTATCCAAACTTTGCATTTCTCAGGGATTGGAGAAAAGGCATTTGCCTTTGGAAGAGGAGGATGAAGTTGTCAGTGCAATTACTCTACTACTTGGCTTTGTTCCTAGCAAGGAGCTAAGGAATAGCATGTTAGCTAGATTGCTTTGTCCTAGTTATGAATCTATCGGGAAACTTGTAAGCTTTCCTGTTTCTTTCTATTAACGTTATTCACATGATTGTGATGATACCAATTTTTTGTTACAGCTATATGGTTATTCTCCTTTACATATTGTTATGGTCATATATAAAGGACATCTATTGGAACAGCAAATTCAGGTCATTCTTTTAATTTCATTTGGTTTGTTAGTCCTCGGGTTTGGTTCTTAGTTTCATTGGCTCTCAAAGAAAAGATGAAAATAAAGAAAAGTGCACCAATGTTATTCACATACACTAAGAACATAAAGGAAAATATTCTAAGAAGTGCATCTATTTGGGTAGTCAAGTTATTGGTTTTTTAGGGACTAACCAGATGAAGTGAATCAAAAAGCTACTTATTTTTATTGAAATTGTCGAAAATGTGGCCTTTCTAACTGAATGGACCAACTGGGGCTAGCTCAGTTGGCCAGGAATCTTGTATCTCACTAGGAGATGAGTTCGAGTCTCCCCACTGCGTGGTGGTGTTCTTCCCTTAGAGGGCTTTTCTTTCTTTCTTTGTTTCTCTACCCTATAATGAGTTTATTTCTTGTATTGGTTGAGTTGTTGGGCTTGGTTGCCTCGTGGACTCTCACAATTGATGTAGTGTCCCGGGTTTGTACTTTGTACTTCATATCTAATGTAAAATGATCTCTTCTATCGATTGAAAAAAAAAAAATAACTAAATGGACCTTGACTTGATGCAGCATTTTGCTTCTTAAGTCCTATCCTATTGCCTGGGCATTTCATGGTACCTGGGTCACTTCGACTAAAATGTGTGCTGATAGGGATCAGGCAGTCTCTTGTTTTTGTGCCCCTTAAATGCTGTATTGTATAGTTTTCATTAGGGGTGTAGGCAAGGATTTTGGTCCGTAATTGTCTGAAGTTCATATCTGTTCTAGGTTTATGAGAAAAGCCATTAAAAGATCAGAAGAAAGTTATGAGATGAGAAGGGGTATAAAGTCTCGGTTTCACCCCAACTTGCCTGAACATATACCCCTTTGTTAGATAGCTTGATATACATTGTTGGGCCCATTTCCTGACAGCTTAAGCTTTTGGGACTACTGGTAACTTAACATGGCATCAGTGAGGGTGCAAGAGGTCTTGGGTTCAAGTCTCGTTGTTTGTATTTGTTCCCCGTTTGCATTCTGCTTCTTGCTTTCACATTCTGTTTCGCTTTATCTATGAAAATTTGCATCTTTACGTGCAAGACGCGGTTGCACGTGAGGGAGGGTGTTAGATAGCTTGATATACATTGCTTAAGCTTTTGGGACTATTGGTAACTTAACACCCTAACATTCTATTTTGCAAACAAATATCTTTACCCTGATAAATTAAGTGCAAACCCTGTGGTGCTTGCCAGTTATGGTTAGCTTATTTTGAGAAATAAAGAGTGTGAAAGTTTGTGACAGCAACTCATCAAGCTTAATGAGCAATTGAACTAAGGGTTAATATGTTGACTTCAATCTTAACAATGTGAAACCAAGAGTTAATCCCATGAATCACTGTCAGTTATTCATTAATTTTAATCCAGCTGGGCTAAAAATATATGTTTATCTTTCTTAGATTGATGATGCTCATGGGCATTCTTTAAGGCATAATCCAGCTACTTATACACAGATACTAAACTCTGCAGTAAGAGGACTGTACAGGTTTGTTCTCATCTAGATTTGGTTTAATTGCTCTTATGTGAACTAAATTATGTCCGCAAAAGGCTTGTCTTTCTTCATTGGCAGACGTGGAACACGACAATTTTTTGTCACAGGAAACTTGTCAAATTTATCCGCTTGAAATTTGCTTTCCCTTCTACTTGCCGTACTAAACATTTGATTTGGTAAAGATGGTGCTTCTAATTTATTTTTCGATGATGTCATCTTGACCATGATGGAGCCCTACCTCGCTTAGGAAAAAATTGCCTCCTTGCAAAAACTTCTCCCTCAGACCCATATGCTTGGTCTTTAACTTTGATTCCAACTTTAAAGGGGATATGCAATTGATGTATTAGAGTTCATATCAATGGCATTTGCCCCCGCTTTTTTCCACTTTCATACATTTATAGCTATTTATGATGGATGGTTTGGGAACG
The DNA here is from genome assembly GCA_014282245.1 of Rhododendron simsii. NCBI lineage: Eukaryota > Viridiplantae > Streptophyta > Magnoliopsida > Ericales > Ericaceae > Rhododendron > Rhododendron simsii. The sequence continues at coordinate 4,192,534 of CM024960.1, forward strand.
TTGTAAACAGTTTGCTTTCACTTTTCAAAGTTGACATACATTTTGGGACATCCCCAAATCGAATAGAGGACTAGCAATATGGGTTGGAGGGAGTGTATACTTGCAATTGATCTTGCTCCATTTCTTGCCACCTCCTTCCAGGATAGGAACTATATTCAGTCATTTGGCAGCACCTCTATCAAGTGGTCCTGCTGCGGATGATCCCACCCTTGTGCTGCTGGGGGTTTTCTGTCCAGTCCTTGAAAAACTTTTGAGGTCAGATCACATGGAAAATGGAAGTTTATCCGTGGCAGCTTGCAGGGCTCTTTCACAAGCAATTCATTCCTCTGGTATTGGTGTTTCTATTTGCTGATTTATTTTCCTATTGAGAATTCATATTTTGTAGTTTTCTTGCTTGAGCTGGAACATGCTGGCAACTTGCTTCTTATGCAATTTGCATACCTTATTTGCAGGCCAGCACTTTGTAACACTATTGCCCAAAGCATTAGATTGTCTGTCGACAAATTTTCTGGCATTCCAAAGTCATGATTGCTTTATTAGAACTGGTAAGATGTTTACATTGTACTGAGCACCACGCGATGAGTGATGCAGGTAGCATCTTGAGTTTCATTTGGGCAGATTATATTTCTTCCGTCAGAGCTACAATGTACATTGCATGACGTCGTGATTTCTAGCTTTTTACGAGTCTTATTCGGTTACAGGAAACATGATGTTTGAGTTGTCCATCTTAACATGGGTCAGAAAGTTGCATTTTTATCCAAAATTGTCCTTGTAAAAGATGCTAGGGGCACAATTGAAACAACTGATCCATATGTTGCAGGCATTTGTATCATATTATGCAAATTTATTGTGCGCGCGGTTTGTTTTTCTTTTCTTTTGTTTTTATCAGCACTTATTCTGTGCATGGTTGGCTGGAGGATTATAGTTTACAGCATATCGTATGGTTGGCCAATTATTGGATTGTATTTTGTTCAAATGTTTACTCCTGCTTTTGTCTTATTACACCTTCCGCTGCTGGAATGAATCATATTGTTACTTTGGTTTGACTCTTCCTTCCCATTTTATCTATCCTTTGCAGCTTCCGTCGTCATTGAGGAATTTGGTAGCAAGGAGGACTATGGACCTCTATTCATCAGTACTTTCCAAAGATTTACATATGCAGCATCCATAATGGCTCTTACCTCTTCATATATATGCGACCAAGAACCAGATCTTGTGGAGGCATACTCTAATTTTGCATCTACCTTTGTGTGTGGCTGTCCTAAGGTTCAGTATGTCTTTCATTTAGTCTCTCTCTCTCTCTCTCTCTCTCTCTCTCTCTCTCTCTCTCTCTCTCTCGTACATGCTCTTAAAGACTTTGGGAGGTACTGTTTTCCATGCTTCCCTTAGCATTATTGTTTTTTAATCCGTGGATAGAGCGAAACAAGTTGAGTTACTTGACCAGCATTGTGACATGTTTCAGGAAGTACTAGCTGCCTCTGGTACCCTTCTTGAAGCATCCCTTCAGAAGGCAGCTATATGCTGTACAGCTATGCATCGTGGAGCAGCACTGGCAGCAATGTCATTTATGTCATGTAAGTATGGTAGAACATATCCACTTTTCATATGACTCATATCAAAGATGGACAAATGTTCATTCAAGTAGACTTTGTCAAACTATTGCATTTTGGCCCGTAAAACCTGCTTCCACATACAACCACATGTAGTGCAAATCCTCAGCTAACCATTGAACAATTTTGGCATAGCTTGCTATAAAAGATATCTTCAGCTTACTCAACGTTCTGATGCCAACATGAACTCTTCTGTTATAGTAATTACATGTGGCATGGTTACATTGCTTGATCGCTTCAAAGGCACTCTTCAACAAGCAAAATGCAAGATTTTTTCTTTTTTCTTTGAGCGAGGATTGGAGGGGAGGGATCTCCATAACATCATGGCTCCCTCAGTCAATGGCCAGCACTGATCTGAAATACATGAAGCTGACTTTTATATAGAAAATTTTAGTTGCCCAACGAGCACAAAATAAAAATGAGGGGGGAGAGAGAGAGAGGTGGATAACATGAAGCAGAACTTGAACTTTAAGTTGCGGTTTAGTGCTGAGAGTACTCACCTAGATGTTAGTGAATCTACATGCATATGAGGACCAACCTCTTCAAGGAAGGGCAACTCCGGGTAACATTTATCATTCTAATATATAAATGTGTAACATGTGTAATTTTAGGGCTTGGGCTTATGGTCTCTTTTTTTCTTGTCCACCACTTGTACATGATGAAGAATTTTGTAGACTGGTTTTGTCTTCAACGACAACTTGTTATGATGGTCCATAATTGTGGTGTAATGAGGTGGCCAAACATAACTGCAACACTCAAGTTGTTCGAAACTCGTGTTTCTCATTAGCGGTGAAGAAGAAGATCCCATTGAAGAAAAGCTTCTGGCCACTTACATGGATGAGAGATTGAAATCTCCTTTTTCCGCCCAAAAAACATTTCATATCAAGAACATTCCTATTTAATTTCTGCACCTTATGTCAGATAACATCCAGCATGGACTATATTTAAATGTTTCGGTGATCCCATTATATAGTGAAGAACAGCTTCTAGCCAGTTAGTTGGATGAGAGATTGAAATCTCCTTTTTCCCCAAAAAGCCATTTAAGATCAAGCACATTCCTAATTAATTTCTGCACCTTGTGTCAGATATCATCCAACATGAACTATAGTTAAATGTTTTGGTGTCTAGGTGCCCGTATCGAACTTGTGGATTTATAACCTTGCAGACGCCTGGTACAATCTTACACCCGATGCTCTTAGTTGAGTCCACCATAGATAGAAGACAATTACAGTATTCAAAATTAGAGGCAGTTACTTTTAAATATACCCCAAGAACAAATTAATTGAAGGACTCGTTACAGTTTTTAAAGGGTAGAAAGAAAAGAGAATGAGTTGGAAAATGAGTCACTCTCAAGAAAGCCGACTCATACATTTATTCACAATATACTGTCCATTGTGGTAGTTAAAAATTGCACCCATTCCATGTGCCATCCTGGAAATGTTATAAGCGACAGCATTTCTCCTCAAGAATTGCATTCTCCAGTGCACTTTGCGGGGGGGAACCAGAGATATTACCTTGCTTGATATAGATTTTGGACTTAAGACATGTTAATTCTCCGATGGATTTATGTTGGACATAACCTGATTACATAAGCATCTTTTTTGTCTTACCTTATGCCTTTGTCTTAGCTAATTGTGTAAGCATCATTTCGTCATTGTGTTGGTGTTTCTATGTTGATTGCACATGTCAACACAACTTTTAGGTTTCTTGGAAGTTGGGCTCACATCTTTGTTGGAATCAACGACTTGTGTCTTGGAAAGATCATTTGATGCCATGGCAATTCAGGTCGTATCTCATAGTGGCGAGGGGATTGTATCTAATGTGGTGTATGCTTTACTTGGCGTTTCAGCGATGTCAAGGGTAAATTCAAGATCCTTAACTCCCATTTTTTAAAGGACTGTAATTACTAAACAAAAGAAAATGACTTGTAGTGTATGGAGTGGTGGATTTCCAAAAAATTTAGGTAATTGTTGAAGTTTGTCTCACATCAGTTAATTATCTCCTCCAAAAGTAGTATATGAGCCTAGGAGGCTGCTCCACTCATTGCCAATTGGTGTTGAGTTAGATGCTTTCATATGGTATCAGAATTTAGAGCTAGGGTTTTTGGAAAATTTGCTCCCCTTGTTTGTGCCTTAAGTGTACCTTTGTTTGTTGGGACATATGGATCGTTTGTTTACCTCTCCATGTGCAGGTCGGAGGTCGCACATTTGGGGGAGTGTTGGAGTTTTTTTTGGTCGACAAAAGTAACATTTTATTAGGAAAAGGGGGAAAGGGAATCCAAATATACAATAAACATCTCAAACAAACCCATAAAGGCCTACAAACCTGGCCCACCAAAGTGGGCTAACCCCAGTCCAAGAAAACCCAAAACCTAAAACTCCCCATCAAGAGATATTCAGCCACCGCCAGCCACCATGATCAGACAGTCATAACCTACCACCACCAGATTGCCACCTCCAAGCACCACCAAGCCACCATTGGCCAACCCACGGAGATACGAAACGACGGCCAAACACCCCAACTACCGCGAATGCTCACCGTAGCCGTTAGGCAAGAACCGTGGCGTCCAACAACGCAAACACGGCGGGAGCCATGCTGATCAGCCTCCCCCGACTGCTTACCCCCATGCTGTTAGGCAAAATCCGGCTACCCAACAGAAAGCCAGATGGAAGAAAACAGGGATAGGCTAAATAGATCGCTAAAACAGATACGGAAAATGGACCGGTGAAGAGGAATATCATTGAGAAGCAGAGTAGGGGGTCGGAAAATAAAAGGAGGAGAGGGAGAGAGACAAACGAAACCGAAGACCTTACTGACATTGACCCCGTCGCCGTCCGGAAACCCCAAAAGAGATTGCCGAGAAACCGTGTATTCGGCCCCCTTAAACGATCTGAAGAAGACACATCCATCGAGATCCATAACACCGGCAACACCACCAGCACCGCCGCCTTCCACCGTCTCGTTACCCGCCGATGTTGAAGATTGTCCCAGATCAGTTAATTATCTCCTGCAAAACTAGTATATGAGCCTAGGAGGGCCTCCACTCATTGCCAATTGGTATGGAGTTGAATGCTTTAACAGTAATGAACATGATGATTAATATCCTTCCCCAAGTGATTGGGACACAAGGCTTAGTTTAGTTTGGTTTAGTTTAATTGTTAATCTACGTCAAGCTATAGTTTTTACTACAAATTGGAAGTCATAAGAACGTGAAAAAACTATGCAAATTAATAAGGAAAAGTATTTGGCATGGTAACTGTTTCGGTATCCAGTTCATTTCATCACTCTCCAACTTCGTCCAATCTAGGATAGGGTTAATTTTGTGAGAGTCCTGTCTCTCTTCTATTTTTCTTGTATTTCTCCATTCCCATTAGAGATGATTCTAGTCTATGTTTTTCTTTTGTTTGGTAATTTTTTTTGAATCCATGGGCCCCTCCATCCTTTTTTTTTCCTTTTTTCCACCGAACAATATGAGGAACAAGAATATAAGATGAGTAATGGATGATATTAAGCCAAATGGGTAAAAGGTAAAAACCAATTGTTTGTAAACACAATGAACCAATTTAATCTCCGCGTCTGATCCTAAATACACCATATTCATAAGTTGTTTCCTTCAGTCCATCGCTGATTTTTATTTTTTTGATATCTATTGTACTTTTACATTTTGAAATATGTGTACATTTATACAAGGCTAAGAAAATATTATTGCTCTATTCCTTGTAGGTTCACAAGTCCGCTACTATTTTGCAACAATTAGCTACAATGTGCAGTTTAAGCGAGAGAACAAAGTGGAACACTATGCTTTCTTGGGAATCTTTGCATGGATGGCTGCGCTCTGCTGTCAGCTCTCTCTCTCTCTCTCTCTCTCTCTCTCTCTCTCTCTCTCTCTCTCTCTCTCTCTCTATCTGTATGTCTGTGGATGCTCTATGTTTGAGCTGAAGTTTGTGTTCTTCATGGACAGCTTGTCAACTTCTTGGTGACCCTAGTTTTACCAGCACTATTTAGCTGGGGAACTGGTTTTATGTTTTTTGGAAGACTATCTTCTGGAATCCAGTTTGTTCTTTAGGGTTAAATTTTCTTTCTGGGACTATATTTTGAGTCTCAATTTGCAGCAAACACATCCCAGCCTAGGTTAGTAAAATTAGACGTGCAACCATTATTGTCTATACACATCTGTCGCTTTACCAGTTGATTGTATGTGCTCACTGCTACTTAGACAACTATTTGGCCATGGCCTTATGGAATCTGTTCGTCTTTCTGTTTTACATGACTTCACTACTTGAATGATTACCAGGTACACACCCTACCAATTGAGTATCTAAAACAAGGGGAGGCAGAAGCTTTAGTACCCGTTTGGCTGAAAGCTCTTGCTGGAGCAGCCACAGATTATGTTGAGAGCAAAAGCTGTGACGGAGGAAAGAACAGTTACGGGCATATGCAAGGGAAAGGGGGAAGAATTCTGAAGCGCTTAATCAGAGAATTTGCAGATAGTCACCGCAGTATTCCGAATCCGAGTTGATGGTCATCGAGACTGTTGATAGGCATGACCTGAAACACTTGTTGCAACATTTTGAAGTCTGGCTGATCTCGGAGTCGACCATCTAGTTTAAGCTCCCCAAATTCAACTAATGAGCGACCAAGTGGCCTACAATTTTGTGTACAGTATTCCCAATTTTGTCAGATTCTCATAGTGTCAAGTTATTTTCTCCATTTTTTGGCTCGTTTTTGCCATGAGTAAAGGTGGCTGGGAGAAGGATCCAATTAGTACAAACAAATTAAATAAGTGAATATTTACGCCATTCTCATATTATGGGTCCTTTAAGTTGACTTTCCTGCAATATTTAGCTCAGTTTGAACTGTGTAGTGTGTGATTTGGGAATCAGATTTAAGGCCTTGTTCCCTTCGCGATTCAAAAAGAATTTTTCAAAAAATTCCCCCTAGATTCCCCCTACTTTCCACCTTTTTCTCTCTATCTCTTCCCAGCTCAGTTTGAACTGTGTAGTGTGTGATTTGGGAATCAGATTTAAAAGACGAAAAACTTGCCAACCCTCTTGCCATCCTTTTTTCTCGGGATGGGGATGCTATCGAGCACCCCCCGCTCTATACCATCCATTATGAGATAAACGGCCAGATCGGCTGCTCTATACGAAGATGCTCGGCAGCATATCCCATTGCTACCCCTATCTCATCGTCCATGGCCCTTGAGTTCTACGATCCCTTCGAAAAATATACCAAAAAAGGGTTGTACCAAGATTATCCCTGAATTCCATAATCCAATAACTGAACGTTTACCAAAATTGGTGCGTACACCAAGTTTTCGTTACAAAGAAATCTGACCCCAACTATTTCTCCCTTGAATTCAAATGAATTTTCGGCTGAGTTTTTGGACTAAACTTTTTGTGATTCTACTTTTTTCATTCTTTATGATGTTTTTGAAGCTTCTGATTTAGACTTTTAACTCTTCAGATTTAACTTGACAATAGGTATTGGAAGAATGAAAAATTACGGATTCATCTTGAGAATTATTCAAAAGACCACTGAAATAAAATCGAAATCATTACAAATTTTTAGTGGAATTTATAAACAAAATCCTTTTTCGTTTTTTTATTAGTTCAAAAACCAAGAATTTTCTTTAGAGGAGTGATTTTCGCACTCCTCTTTTTAATACACTTTTCCTTTCCTTTTTTTTTTTTTTAGTGTTGAAAGTGTGTGCGTTTTATTGCTAAGAGGAAAAAAAAAGAGTGAATATAAAAGAAAATGAAGCGTGAAAATTATTTTCCTTTTCTTTATCGAGATAAAAAATAAAAAACAAATTCTTTACACCGTCGGTGTAAATATTTATTTCTTCCAAATCAATTATATTGTGTCACGTCCTCATATTCTATTGATTGGGATCACTGTTTTGCTATGTTACGCGATGTAAAAAATTTATTCTCTAAAAGATACGAGTACTAATAAACTTCTGAATAAATATTCAGGAAAAAGACCAAAACGCAAAGTCCAGATACAAACACCGCCGTTCATTGGCCGAGGAGGATTCTCTCTCTCTCTCTCTCTTCTCTCTCTCATCCGCAGCAGCATTCCCCGCCAAAGACGATCCCGATTACATTCTAAGACATCATTAGCAGAGCAGAGGGGGAAGGAAGACCTAACGATGATGTCGTTTGCTTTGTCTTCTTCACTGTCCTCCTCCTCCATAAAGCCCTCGTTGGTTTCCGTTAGGGCTACGACCCCCTCCGTCCTCCGCTTTCCCCCTCCTCCTTTTCTTTCCTCCTCCACCCCTCTTCGCTGTAGCGTTGCTTCCTCAAGAATCGGCCCCGTTCGATGCGTATCTGGTATGTCTCCTTCTTCTCCTCTACTTCATCGCTGTTTTACTAGATGGTTTCATCACTGGTGCTCGTGAATCATTGATTACGTTGAGTTAATTGTGATTCCTTTCGCTCTAATAACATCTTGTTTGGAGGTTCTGCCTTGATTGCCCTTGTGTTGTTGAATTCCCACAGTTGGGACAATATGAGTAAATTACTCTAAGATTGCGGTGTTCAAGCTCGGCCCGAGCTTGAATGAGCCGAGCCCAGCTTTGGAGTGTTTAGCTTGGCTCGTTTACTACCTTAAAATTTGAGCTCAAGCTCGTCAGCCTTGGCTCAATTACTGAACGAAGGAGCCGAGCCTCGAGCTGCTCGTGAGCAGTTCGATCCTTTTGCAGCCCTTTCCTAACCAGCCCCTTTCAATTGTGAGGAAGTAAGGTAAAAGAAAAGAAGGGATAAGCCTATCATTTGTTTTGATAATTCAAAGAGCTTAGAAATGGTAAGAAATGTATATTTTTTTTATGGGTCTATTTTTGTTTCTCACCAAACCTTACAAAAGAAAGGTTTCATCATACTGATAAAGGAGATGTCACAAAAAGCCACAAGTGTTCAATCTATACACCCGGGCTTCTGTCATGTACGTGAAAGCCTCGCCTCAAGGTGTACTGCCTGGAATGTTAAACTTAGGATGAGCCAACATTTGAAAGTGAAATAACTCCTGGAGCAGAATGATCAGGCATCAAAAGGATGTAAATATTCGTTCTTTTCTTCGCTTCCGTGACATTGATCGTGCAGCCGTACAATATGAGTATGCGACCGCACGATCATTCTCAACACAAGTGATGCTTTCTGTATAGCTTAGGGTGTCTGCGCCAACTTACCAAAGCAATCAATGTTTACCATCTCTCCGTGAATCGTTAAGTTGTTCATCAAAGTGCTTGATTTATTTGTAGCTTCCAGCCGTTCAAAGAAGAAATGATAAACCATGATTACTAAATTCTATGCATGTGAATATTGATGAGTTGTGATTGTGCAGCATTAACTCCTGAGTTGAAGACCACTCTGGATAAAGTTGTTACATCACACAAGGTGGTTCTTTTCATGAAAGGGAATAAGGATTTTCCACAATGTGGTTTCTCTCACACTGTTGTCCAGATATTGAAGTCTCTCAATGTACCTTTTGAAACAGTAAACATACTAGAAAATGACATGGTGCGTCAGGGACTTAAGGAGTATTCCAACTGGCCAACCTTTCCTCAACTCTACATTGAAGGGGAGTTCTTTGGTGGGTGTGACATTGCTGTAGGTGAGTTCATGGTACTGCTATTTTGATATATTTGCACATTCTTTTCTGTAGTTGTTGATAGCGTCACTGCCGATATGGTGAGATTTTTGAAAAGCTATTCGTGTTGATCTGTGAGATTTCTCGAATACTTGAAAGAGTTTGGTTAAGTTTTCAAGTGCATTTCACGTTAGAGGAAGTAGCTGAATTCCTAATAGATAAATAAGACCGTAGTGCGATAGCGTCAGACAATGGGGAAATTTTTTTGGAATATGGCAAAATTAAAGGTGCCCAGTTATTACGGATAGGGCCAGGAAATTGCTTCCGAGGGTATCCATTCATATAAAAAATTATGCCGAATGTGCCAAACAAGTTCAACAATGTAAAATGAAAATTTAATTGAAAAGTCATAGTTTGAAAAATAAGTGTAGGGATAATCACAAGGACCTTAACCAAGGTTTCTATCTATCACATGGTCCTCATTGCAGTTTCTTAAAATACGCTGTCCTCCGTTTCTTCTTCTGACAATACAGACCTCCCCTACTTCACCGTAAGAGAGTTAATGAAGGGTTGTGATTGCAAAGACAGGAGTTCCATTGTCTTGCATTCAATACCTTTAGACATCAATCTTGTAGAACCAATACCTTGACCAAGTAGTATGTGTCTTCTATCATCTCTTTGTTGGTCTTTATAGCTTATCAAAGTTCGTAATAGTCATTGGCAGGCATGGCAAACTTGACTTGTGATTTTCTTTTATGGCAAGACTTCTGAAATTGAAACTGATTCTGTTACAGAGGCATATAAGAATGGGCAGCTGCAGGAACTGTTGGAGAAGGCACTCTGCTCTTGATGAATCAAGTTTAGGAAGTTTGGTGAAGGTTTCATTTGCACCAGCACTCACTCCACCACAAGAATGTTGTATTGATTATGTGTCAGTTTGTCGGATTGCAGAAACTTCAGTTGTACTCTGTATACTTATTCTTGGATACAAATTGATACTAATCAAAATGGATTCTTTTCAATAAAGAAACCAGTGGGTCTCAATTGTAGAACAGTGAGGACTGAGGAGTATTTGTAAACCCAATAAAAAGATTGTTGCACAGATATCTGGTGTTTGGTACGTGTTTCTATATGGTATTCATGGATGATGCAGAGAATGGTGGATGGATATTGATGATCCCGTCTTCCTGCTTGAGAGTGATGGTCTCCTCGTAGAAAAGAGACCTAATGGATTGTCAAAGCTCTTCCGGCTTGATAAACAATAAAAGATGGATAGTTCTTGTCCAATGCTTTATCCATTTCAGTTTAAGGTTGTTAAGATCTAAAATGCAGGAGATAAACATTGTGTACAGATTTTACATCGTCATATCGTTCAGGGGGGGCGTGCCCTGTCACTGCCTTCGAATATATTCCTTGTCAGAATATACATGCAAACAAGCAAAGAAAATGGTAGCAAAAGCAGAGTTACAGATAGAAATGGAAACAAAGGGAAAAAAAATAAGCAACAAGGGTTTCATAATGGGAGGAACTTTGCCAGGCTCACAAATAGACAATGTAGGAGGAAAATATGGATATCCCTATTTTCAGAAGTTTAAGCAAATGGAAACCAACTTGCATTATTATACAAGCAATAGATAACATGATTATTGAGTAAAAGGGAGCTGAAACCACGAAAATCCCTAATCCATGTTGCTTCTCATATTTGTAAGCAGGCAAGATATTTCTTGAGAGCGGAGCTAACCCAAAATATTTGTTGCTGACTTCTCTGTACTCAAATTTTGGAATTTCCAAGTGCAATGAGCTGATCAACCACAGCTGGTTCCGCAAGTGTGCTTGTGTCCCCAAGCTCATCCAACTGCCTGGAAGCAATTTTCCGCAAAATCCTCCTCATTATCTTCCCGCTTCTTGTCTTTGGAAGAGCGGGTGCCCAATGAATTGTGTCAGGAGCTGCAAATGCACCAATCTGAAATGCAAAGAGCAAAGCATTAAGGATACAAAGCACAAACATACTCCTTGTATGGAAACTAATTTGGACGGTGTAAAGATCCTCCATTAATGTATATGCATGACAAATGGTATCAACAAGGATTGTAAACCATGCATGTGAAATGTTCCTTGGTAAACAAGAAAGGCAACAACTTACCTGATTTCTCACAGCATTTACAAGACTTTTTCGGAGTTCTTCGCTGTAAGGAACACCCTCGACCAGAGTAACAAATGCATAAATGCCCTGTCCTTTGATCTAACATGATACACAAACACAGTTACCAATATTGGCTGATCTCATCCAAACATTCTTATTAGACACGGATGTACTAGGTTAGAAAGGTACCTCATGCTCAACCCCAACAACAGCAGCTTCAGCACATTGGGGATGTGAAACTAGAGCAGATTCCACTTCTGCTGTGCCAATACGATGTCCACTGCGTGTATGGATGATAAACCGTTGATATCAACCAAGAAAAAGGAAAAATCACTTACCGTTCAAGAAAAATATTTGGACTTTTCAAATGGGGCTATGCCTGTACAAGATTTCCCAAAATTGGAAGGGATGATAAAGGAACAGCTGATGAAATTCTGCAAGTACCTGACATTGATGACATCATCAACTCTTCCAGTGAGCCAATGGTACCCATCCTTATCCCTGAAATGAAATTGTTAGTAGCCTATAAGGAAGAAAAACATTAGACATAGTACATGTTACCGGACAAACAGTATTCAATAGCAATGACAGTTTTTTGGGTCTGTATGTAATAGAATGGAAGAGGTGGTGAAGAGGAGAAGAGAAGAGATAACAAGATAAGAGTTTCAAAACTAAACTACGTTAGGTAGCTACCTATAGTTCTCTTACGAGCATGCTAAAATACTTCATCTTCAGCAGTAGCCTTTTGTGGGCCCAAGATATTTTCCCGAAATTGCTAGATTTCCCTTATTTTCTCTACTTTTTAGTTGGATCAAAGCATGAAAAAGAAAGATTTAAAAATGCTCATATTCTTGTCTCTTCTTTCCTCCTAACCAAATGTTGTGCTAAGAATCAAATACTGTGTTAGGAAATACTGTCATTGACTGAGCAATTTACGGCAATAAATTACCTACTTCAGCACAGGGGAGAAAAAAGTGTACCTGCTGCAGCCATCACCGGTAAAATAATAGCCCGGGAAAGGCTTGAAGTACGTAGTTTCATATCTTTCATGATCTCCGTAAAGAGTTCTGAATGCCCCAGGCCATGAGCCTTTCACACACAAATATCCACTGCACTCACCTTCAATCTCAGTACCCTTCTCATCTACTATTACAGGCTGGAGTAACATCAAAAGCACAACCATGTAAGCAAGAAAGTACCAACTTATGAATTGCTAAAGCATCACAACAGGGTGGCAAAGACCTGAACTCCAAAGAAAGGGAAAGTGGCAGAACCAGGCTTCTGTGGCCACGCACCAGGTAAAGGAGTAATCTGCAAGCAAATGCCCAAATTAAACATGTTACAATTACAACAATTGTCAGTCCAGATATGAATTAAACCCTTATTTGCTTCTGCAGTGTATTTCTTAGTTCAAGACCCTTTAAAAGTCTTAACATGGGATATTAGTACATCTGTCTGGCTCAAAGTGGGGCGGACAAAGGTTGTAAAATAATATTATGTGGCATTCCGTTAATTCCATGATTCTAAGTTCACTGCAGCCGAGTGATATGAACTTCCACCTTGCCGGGAGACCAAGCAGGGTATACCTAGCAGCATAGGAGCCGACTCGGCATCAACGGCTTTGTGGCGCACTGGAGTGATCCAATAGAGTAAGTTCGGTCCCCATATAAAGCATGAAACTCCAGATATATTGCAAACCAGAGAAGAGAAATTGTTTCAAGAGTGGGAAGATATATTGAGGAAGGAGGGAAACATACCATAAAGCCACCGGTTTCTGTTTGCCACCACGTGTCAGATATGGGGCATCTTGAATCCCCAACTACATTGTAGTACCACCTGTTAAGATCAAAATTGAGTTAATATGCATCTTCACTTCAAAGTATGTGCATCAAACAGCAAAAGTAGGGTGTGTAACCTCCATGCACTAGGATTTATTGGCTCCCCTACACTACCAAGGACTCGTAGGGATTTGCGCGAATAGCGGGTGACATACTGCATGGTCAAAGAATAGTTGAAATCAGAGGGGGCATATATCTTAACATGACAAATTCTCCTTAAATGCCAGATATCGTAACCATGACAAGAACTCTCTCCCCTCCCCTCCGCTCTCCCTCCCTCTCTCTTGTCCCCATATCAGCGCCCCCCCCCCCCCCCCCCCCCCCCCCCCCCCCCCAAAAAAAAAAAAAAGGCAAAGAAATAAGTAATTGCACAAATAGTAGGGTACAAATAATCAACTCTAATTAGAAGAGATAAGGTGAACAAGTAAATTGAACAACCAAGGCCATAAGAGGTTGTGCAGACAATTTTTACACTATATGTAAAGACGGCAAAAATCGGTGAAAAAAATCAAATGAGAACCACGTGTACACAAATATAACCTCAACTAGTTGTCATTTGTTTGTATATCAACGACAAATCTGTACGTAATGTTAGAGAAATTTCTTGCCTCATCTCCATCACGCATCAGAGAGCGCACCAGCGTAGGGGCCGTATAAAATATTGTCACATTATATTTGTCAACAATGTCCCAACATCGTCCAGAATCTGGATAATTTGGAGCCTGCAGGAAATATACATATTACAGATGTTTGACAAGGATGTAGGTTCACATCAATAACAGCCCTTGCAATTAAAAGCCATAACTGGATATCCAAGCAGATTGAACAATACCATCTAACATGTAATGAATTGGATTTTATCAATAAATTTCTCATACCTAATATCCTTTAATTTTGTGATCAGCAAATAAGTAATATCCTTGACGTGGCAGGAAGCACCATCTCCTCAAACCTCTCCAATAAACTTGTTATCTTGGCAGAAACTTGCCTTTATAAGATGACTAAATTGAGCGTAATGTGGGACGAATGAGGTTAAAACTAAAACCCCATGAAATCCTCAAAGATCTGCCAGTTGTGAGACATATAGACATACCTCAAAATGAGGCCTAAAGCCTCTAAGATCTGAATCATGCTAAGCCTCTTACGAAAGAACACGAGAAGAAAGAGGAGGTGCTTCGTGAGGTTAAGGATGGAACATAAGATGAATGGAGGTATGTTCCCCTAAATGAAGGCAAGGGAATTAATATTTCAGCTCCAGTGGTCTACTCCACTCATGGGAATTTTTCCATTCAAGACTAGTGATTTGGTTCCACAATCCAACTACTTTGATGTGCTTGATTGCTGTGCTATAAGAGATGGGTTTACAAAAGGATATGAATCTAATGCACCTTCTCAAGGTAGCAATTGCAAAAATGGAGGATAATGTGGTCCCTCCAAGAAAGCCCACTCAGTGCAAGAAAAGGAGCAGAAGCATTGAGAGTGTAGGTAATGGCAAGAATCACAAGATCTGAAATAATTACCCCTTCAAATACTACAACTGTTGCTCCATTAAGCAGAGGCCCATAGGAAACATAGCTGTGTCCAGTAATCCAACCACAGTCGGCCGTACACCTAAAAGAACGGAAAAAAAAGTTCAGTCCTGCAATTCACAATGACTGTTCATTTAATCAACACAGATGAAAATTTGATGATGTGCTGAATTCAATTTCCAAGAGTACCAGTATATGTCTGATGGCTTGTAGTCAAATGCATACTTGAATGTTGTCGCAGTCCATATCATGTATCCCCCAGTTGTATGCAGAACACCCTTTTCATTAACCAACAGACTATATTAGATCAAAAGAAACTTGCAGAAAAACGTAATTATTCAAGGAACCTTGTAGACCTTAGGCTTTCCGGTGCTACCGCTTGTATACAGCAGAAAAAGTGGATCCTCTGCATCAACCCACTCAACAGAACATGTAGTTGGGTATTTAGGAACAACATCCTGCAACATTGAGGCACCAAAGAAAAAGATGTCAAACATAATTCTTACAAGGAGGACATCATTATCAGCTCGCAATTACGCACAGTACATTTGAAAGCCCTAAAACAAAAGTTTATTGCACAAAAAACTACTTGTCACAGATTGCAAGAAAGGAATGACTAGGTGTGGAAATTAATGGGGTAACACAAATACTTGAACCTAGAAGGTAAAACATCGTAAGTGTTGAAAAAAAATTCAAACTGATGATTTGGGGGAAACTAGGGGATGATTGCATCCAGAGATGCCTGATTGTGGCCACAGTTGCAAATGATGTTGGTAAAGACTCCTATTAAATGGAAATACAAAGATCAAACTGATTATACACACAGAGACACAAGAAAATAAATAGAGCTTGTGCAATGAAAAAAATTAAAATGAAGTATATTGACATAGGTAATCTAAGTTTTTAGCCTACAATGATTTCAAAATTCTTAGTTTTTCACCTATAATTATTCAACACACACTAACAGCATAGAGTGAAGGCAATATTCTCTACCAACCTGCCACCAGACATCTCTTCCCTCGTACCACTTAGTAGCTTCCCTCTTCATGGCCAATTGATTTTCAAAGACCAAGCATGTATCTGCTAGGGAAGGAAAGTAAATTCAATGAGCCTAAATACCACACAAATACGAAGTAGATTAAGAAGAAAATTTTCAGTAAAAATATCACAGTGGATGGTGGTTGCTCGTGCATACAAGTTTTAATGCATACCCGTGCCTGCACGCAAACTAGATAAATTACACTTTCAATTCAGATGAAGATACATATTGTAATCCTGAGTAATAATAGCCTATTGTAAATGTCGTATTTTGCTCCCTTATATTGAACTTGTACATGCTCCTTTTTGCAAGTGTTCTTACCTTGCATAAGTGCATCTATTCTTACCTCCGTAGTCTTAGCATTTTTACCTATAATTTTTTTTTGGTAAGTAAAAGATTATATTACCAAAAAGGCATTAAGGGAATGCCGCCCGTACACAATAGAAGGCCACAAGACAAAAAGGCCATATACACTTGCACTCCTATTCAACTGAAAAAGCTAAAACCCATCTAAAAATTGGTCAAGAGACGGAAAACAATCATTTGAAATCTTGTCCCAACTATACAAGCTATTTAACAAAAAAACCTTATCCTAGAACTGCTACCCTACAATCATCATAGAACCTTAGACCGTTCCGGAGTTCTGTCATCTATCCAATCGTCACAGAATCATGGCCGAATAAGCTCTGAATATTATTTCGACATATTTTAGTTCACCATAACTACCAGCAAGGCTCTTTTCCCCACTTCAACACCAGTGGGATATATCATATAGTCCTTCCATCCAATTAGTTGAATCTATGTTAGGCTAACCATTACATCTGGCAGGTAATATTGTCATGTATGCCTCAAATACCTAGGTCATGTATCGCTTTTTTTGCTTTTTAACAGAAACCATTTTAAGGCTTACTAAAATTTAGCAACTTATCAACGTGAGGTTGCAATCGTTGACTGGAACACACACAAACTTCAACTACCCAGTAAAACATACATATACAAGCAATATTGTATTGTTTGCTTGCACATGTCGCATATTATTTAAATGGCAGAGTAACAAATTGGAACTTGAAACAACCACCAATGAGAGTGAGGCAAAGCAATAAATACCAAATCACATTTTAACATAAGTTTTTCACCATTGAAGAATAAGGCAAGTCATATGTTGTCGTAAAACAAAAAATTAGCACGGGAATTTCATAAATGCGACAAAACAGATATGAATATATAGTTACTAAGCCTAAAGTTCTATTCTTGTAATTCCAAACATAATCCTAATTCCAAAGAAGCACAACCTAATCAAGGAAACAAATGCTATATTAGTGCATTCAAGGCAGAAAACATTGAGTTCAGTATCACACGCACCTATAGAGATCCCATTTCCGGTTGATTCTGTGAGGGCTTTATCAACTATATCTTTTAGATAGATAATCTTAGACCCTCTCATAACAGCATTGCAAGTTAGCACCACCTTCGGTTTGCAATCTACGATCCTTTGGGCAAGAGACTCTGCAGAGAATCCGGCAAAAACAACCTGAATGAACAGAACACATTGTGATCATTCAACGCTTAATGTTTGCTAGATACATAAAAATGCAAGGATAAGGACAAGGACAAGGCATATTTACAATACCGAGTGGACAGCACCAATGCGAGCACAAGCAAGCATTGCAATTGGCAATTCCATAAGCATTGGTAAATAAATCACAACAGCATCACCCTTTCTAACACCAATATCTTTCATGTAATTTGCAAGCTGTTGGCAAGACATGAAAACATCGTTTTACACATTTGGTTCTTGTTAAACAAAGAGAAGGTATGAAGGTGTGGAACATGGGGGGAGGACGCAAAGTTCAACCTGGCAAACTCTTTCCAGCAGCTGCCTGTAAGTTAAACTTCCATCAACACCGGGCTCATTTCCTTCCCAATAGAGGGCAATTTTGTCGCCGATTCCAGATTCGACATTCCTGTCTAAGCAGTTGTAGCAAATGTTGGTCATACCACCCTTGAACCACTGCACGGGAACACAGTGACAAATGACATATACAATTGGAAGTCAGAATAAGAAGGCAATCAAGTCTTATTACTTCTTTTGATTTCTATAATCTCAAGTGGATTTTCAAACAAGAAAGAATTCCCACAAGAATGAAGGAAAGCACAAAACAAACCAATAATAGTACTATGGTTTCTAGAAGAGAGAACATATGAATGGGATATAAAAAGACCTCGATGCTGATATTCCCGTTTCTGACATCCATATTCTCGGAATAGACTTCTTGGCCCCATTTCTGCTTCCAGTAGAACTCTGACGCGACATCCGACCAAAAACCAGCAGGGTCCTCAATTGACCTTCTATACATCTCTAAATACTGCCACACCCAAAAACATTACTGAAAACTAGAAAAATAGAGAGGAAAAGAACCATAAAAGCAAAGTTGCAATAACCTAAGACAATAAAAATGTGCTTAGTTTGGAAACAAGCATATGATGGGAAAATTAATGAGTCATGAAAGATCAGGAAGAACAAAACCACGGCAAGGTGCCTGTTGGATTGTGAAAATGGTACCAACAACACCCAAAAAACCATAACTGAAAATTAGTGAAATGAAGAGGAAAAAACCATAAAAGGCAAAGTTGCAATAACTAATAAGACAAAAGAAATGTGCTTCGTTTGGAAACACGCATACGATGGAAAATCAGTAAGTAATGACAAAACAGAAGAACACATCCATAGCAAGGTGCCCTTTGGATTGTGAGAAGTGGAGGAATATTGAAAACACCAAAATAAACAAAAGACCATCACTGAAAATTAGAAAGATGGGGAGGAAAAGAACCATAAAAGCATAACAAATAAGACAAAAATCAGTGAGTAACGAAGAGTCATGAAGACTGAAGAGTCACGAAGAAGTCCAAGGTCACATAAGAAAAGTGCTACACACACAACGGTTGTGTAAAACACAACACACAACCAATCTCTAGCCATTCATTGCGGTAAAGAAAAATGCTACTTTTACAACCGTTGTGTTGGTTGTGTGTGTAATTTTGACCGTCCAGATATATTTGGATGGTCTAGATTTTAAAAAAACTCTTCCAAGGATCAGTTTAACTTTTATGGGGAAGTGTTTAAGCAAATCCTGACCATTCATTACAGCAATGGATGGCTAGAGATTGGTTGTGTGTTGTGTTTTACACAACCGTTGTGTGTAGCACTTTTGGTAAGAAAAAGATGCTTTGATGTGTACTTATGTGACAAAAAATGCTACTTGCACAACCATTATGTGTGTAGCACTTTTGATATTCAAACTCCTAAAATTAGATGTCTCGCTATCTCCGGAAAAGTTAGAGCGAGGATGAAGGGGGAGTGGAGCTCCCCCTGTCCTACTCAAGGATAGGATTAAGTGACCAAGAATACAGACACAAAAATAAGTACTGTGATTTCTCATCAAATCCCACTGAACAAAAATGACCAATAAAAATCCCATCTTTTTTCTTCATTTCTCACTACTTTTCACTCCCCTTCCTATTCTTTCCCCACCCTTCCTCACAATCCAAAGGGGTGAACAAAAATCAGGGAGAGAAGTTATTAGCCCCTTTGAATTGACAGAAATGGTGTGATAAAAAAAAGAGAAAGGAGCCAATCAAAAAATATAATCTTTGTACTTTTCTCTCCATTTCTCACCAAATTACTCAATCCAAATGAGTCATTTGGCAAGAAACTCCGATCCTCCCTTCTCTTTTCTAAGCAAATCTCTCAATCCAAAGTGGCAGTTAATCAGACCTTTTGAGGAGAAGGGATTAAAGCCTGCGAGGAGAACTCGTCATTGGGGCAAATAACATCATCTTCTTCAGAAGCAAGTGAATCGCCAAGTATAACAGCATTCAATCTGGGTATTTTCCCTGCTCCAGAAGGCATGGTCGCCATCGACTCCACGTGCCGGAGGTGATCCAAAGTCCTCCCATTCCTCTTGCCATTAGAATTGTAAATAGATACATCCTCCATTGTCTTCACCACAACACCTCCTGCTCTTGAATAATTATTGAAAATTCTGGGTTCTCCCAGTTGTTGACGAATCCGGAGATTCCTTGGTTGAAATTTGGATACCCTTCGGTGGATTTGAGAAGAAGAGGAAGAAGAGGGAGAGGGAGAGATACAGTTGACCCTCGATGTTCGGATTTTGGGTTTATTAATGGGGGTAGGCAAGATCTGAGTTGAATTTGGGGAAGCTTCATGCGGAAATTTGGTAGGTATTTTATTATACGACGACGGAGGAGGAGGAAGGGCCATCCTTTCTTGACTATTTTTAATCATGCATGAATCATGACCAAATACCTCCCCTAGTTCCAAATTTGGGAGTATATTTTAGTGTGGGTTATGGGTGCAAGGTTTCTAATTAATCGGATGTGCGGACCAATTTGCGTTCATCTTAATTAATTTTAAAGTACTAAAGTTTAACGACCTATCAAATTCTCCAATAGTTCTAAGATTTAGAAGGTTTAGTCTCTATAAAATTTTAATATGGAATCTCATATCTACTTGGCCAAACCATTGGTCAGGAAGGCAAGGTGATGGAATAGGTAGAGTGGACTTTTCAGCAGGGTCAGCTGCAGATCTTGTAGTCCCCAGCTCCCATCTGACAATTTCTTTTACTCAAACTGAACTGCACGAGACAAAAAAAAAAATAGTGATTTTTGCACTTGTTAAATTGTTAATTGTGCTTTTAAGGTGATTTTCACACTCTCTAAATTGTTAATTTTGGAAGAGCGGTTAACAACTTAGAGAGTGAAAATCACTCCCCAAGACAAAATTGTGAAAATTATTGAATGTGTGTCACATGGTACTCTTCTTTAACCAATTAAAAAGTACAAAAGAGTTGAATGCTCTTGAATATGCGTCACATGGTACTTTTAAAAAATTAATGAGAGCAATAGCGTGTGTACGTTGAGCACGAAAAATAGCGTCAATAACTCTTTGAAAAACATTTAAAATTTATGAGAGCAATGATTGGAAGCTTGGATAACTATGAGTCTTATCGAACGATTATATGATCTGGGGTACTCTATACGTATGGTGATCTGTAAATATTGTGAGATTTATGTATATTGTGTTGATGATTTTTTCAGCTAGGAATAGAATTATTTACTCAAATGTATTGTTTTTAACCTTGGTTCATGTCGAACTGAAATTTAATTTAGCTGTTGTAGGGTTTCAGTGAGGAATAAAAAATTATTTACTGAAATGTTATTGTTTTCAACATTGGTTCATGTCGAATTGAAATTTTAGCTCTTGCACCCTACAACATATTATCTCATGCCCAAAACAGGCGAAAACACTTGCTTTAAGCCTCACCACTCTTCAAGCTAAAGGAAGGCCCTAGGGCACAAAATTCTCTTGTAAGAGTTTCGCTCTCAATTCTCGCTCTATGTGCTTTCTTTTGATATTTTGCGATGTTTTCGACCTCAATTCTCGCTATATGTGCTTTCTTTTGATAGTTTGCGATGTTTCCAACAAATGGTACATTTCACTGACCTCTCGTCAGGTTTTTGATAAAAGATCTAACTTGCCCTCAGTTTGAAAATTTTCTCTAACCTCCCTTTCAAACACCACCTTTTGTTTAGATTTGTTAAGTAAAAAGTCGACCTGTTTTGCTTATGTCATCCATATTTATTTTTCAAATGCCTAGATTACCCCTAACCCCTGCAAAACATCAAGCCCCTGACTTTTTTATTTACTATCGCTTTATACATGTTAACTACTCTTAAATTTTTTAACTCCTAAGAACACTTATCACTTATCAGCACTTGAATAAGTAAAAAAAAAAAATCACTTTCTTAAATCAACATAACAAAACTATTTATCTCTCCAGGGTTTGAATTAAAGGTGATGTATTGTGAGAGAATGATCTATCTCGTAAAGTGGAAAATAAATATTACAAAAAATAAGAATCTTAATGAAACGAGGCCTAATTTTCGTTCTATCTTCTTCTTTTTTTGCTTCTACAAGTTCAAGATTTAACCATCCAAATTCATGTTTCTTTCAAAATCACGAGGTAGCTCTTTAATTCAACAAAACTTAGTTTGGAATATCTAAAATACTGATTTTAGATCTTAATTTGTTGTTTTTCTTTAATTTGAATTCTAGGACACTTTTAGTCTTTTCGCTCTCAAAATCAACAATGTTAGACCTCATTTGAGGAGAAAGGATAATATTGATTATATCTTCAAAAGTTAGGGAAGTTAGAGTAATTTCTCAAACCAAATGAGAGGTCAGTGTATTTATCATAAACCTCAGTGGAGCTCAATGCAAAAAAGTAATTAAAAATGAAACAGGAACACAATACATATATAGACTTGAACACGCTTATATCACGAATGATGTGTGGAACAGACTGCACATAGATTCAGACACATTTATGTCACTCATGATGCACTATATATGTGTGTCACATCTATAATCAGATAATTTTAGACACATCCATATTGAATAAAAGTGCACTTCCGTCAGCATCCATAGCTTCGCTAAAAAACAATTGATTTTTACATCTTTTTTTTGTACTTTTTTCTCTTCTCTATCCATGTAATATACATTAATTAATGTCACATCAGATATTAAAAATAAACACAAAAATCAATGGCAGCTAATTTTGTCACTCCCTATTTGTTAATGTCACTCTCTTTTTTTTTTATTAAGGTGAATTTACTAAAACACCATTGCATTTGGAAAGTGAGAAAAAAACTAGCATCATAAAGTCCAAGAGTGTTTTAGTAAATTCACCATAATAAAAACAAAAAGGGAAGTGACATGCATTAACAAATAGGGGAGTGACATAATCATTAGCCAAATCAATAGTATATGTTTATAATAATAAAAATAAAAAAAAGATTGAGAAAAATAAATTAAGAGAATGTGAAAATTATTGTCAAATAAAAGATAACTTAAAAAATAATAAAATAGATGAGCGTTTTGGAGACGACACAACAAGCTCTATTGTGAGGCACAAGTGGACCCTATTTCAAGTCGAAATAAGTGCTTTAAATCATTTACTTTGTTTGCTCATCGAATTGATCATATGACCTGGGGTACTCTATGTTTAAGAGCTAACAAAAGAAAAATTCTTAAAATGTCCGTAAATGAATTTTATAATGTGTAAATACTTTGAATTGAGTATGCAATGTGTAAGAATTCAAAGTGTTGGGCCAGTCCTGATTGGAGAATAAAATTTTGTGAGTTTTTTTTCTGGCTAAATAAATAATAAAAAAAGAAGTTAGCACATAAAATTCTCTAATTGCCATTTTTCGTTTGTTATTTAACTGCAGTGGCCGAAATTTTCAAACAAGTAGGACAAGGATCTATTCGCTCCACAATAAAAAGTTTTGATAAGAAAAAAGAAAAGGTAATAAAAAAATGACTGAAAAAGACGAAATACATAGATTCGCACACGTTTATGTCACGAATGATTTGTATACTTTCACGTCTATTGTGTGGATCCATGCGCATCATATGATCTCGGACTTGTCTATATCTAATTAGATCGTGCACTTTAGTTTGCATCCATAGCTTCGCTTAAAAATAATTGATTTTCAAATATTTTTTATTTTGTGCTTTTTTCCATCTCTATTCACGTAATATATATTAATGTCACATCATATATATAAAATAAACACAAAAAATTTTAATATAATAATTTGGATTATGTAAATAACAATAAAAAGAGATTGCAATTATGAATTAAGGGTGTGTGAAAATCACTATCAAATAAAAAGATAACTAAAAGCATTAGAAAATAGACGTGCGAGTATTTTGGAGACATCATAACAAAGCCCTGTTGTGAGTCGCAAGTGAACTATATATGTTTTTAGTCGAAAAAAGTGTTTTGAATTGTTTATTTTATTTCAGAGGCAGCTGAAGAGATGGACATGGATATTTTCGAGTCAAAGCCTTTGTTCGCGTTTCTTCGAATGACTACCACTTGGAAGCTTCGCCGAAGATTTTCCGAATCAGAGACGTTAATAGTACACACGCTTTTGTCTTTGAATTAGACCAACTGGTTAACATATTCGGAATAGGTGGGGCAAAAGAAAAGAGTAGCCTCCCTCATCAAATAAATTGTGTGTCCAAAAAATTATACTGAGCAAATTTTTAAATTTGCTCTAAAAATTTGCTCAGTATAATTCAATGGATATTTGATTGATGAAAAAAAATTCCAAAGTGCACATGTTTGATGTTTTGCTCATGGTTGTACTGATGTTCGAAGGCAAAATAGACAAACCAGATTAGACATGCTACCCGCATGGACGTACACAAGTTATGCCTTGGAATAAAAGAGAATTTAGAATCCTCCTTGTTTACTAACAAAGAACACAGTATGTATTTTCACGTACACACCAAGCCACCAACCTCAATGACCCGAGCAAGATAGAAGGTGTGGATTCCTTTTCTGGATCCAAATAACAGCCATTTTTTACTCCTATTCACAGCAGCAACCCTAGGGATTCGTAAATTTATTTATTTTAACCAAATTCAAAAATTTTGATTACTCAAAATCCGGCCCAAAGGGCTCTAACCCCAAACTGGGGCCCCTTCGATGGGAATAAATCCACGATAATCAGGGTATCCACGCCACATGATTTGGATGAGAATATACTGAATACAGAAGAAACCTACCCACTAGGAATGAAACAATACCCATAGAGGGTAAAGAAAGTTCCACACAAGGAACAGAGATCTCGGAGATAAACAAGAAAAAAATAGAAATTTAAGATATTCAGAAGTGCATTGTAAGTAGTTGTTATCGCAAAGAGATCGAACTGCCACAATTAAAATTGACTTTTTTATTGTGTTGGCACCTATACCTGGTATAATTAAAAAGGTTATCTTTTCCTTTGAATATTTCTTATGACAAGATGTGTCAGCAGGGAGTATTATTTTTAATTTACAGATTTGTTGACCGGCCATCAAAAAATAATTCTTTTAGAAAATCTATACTATGTATTGGTTAAGTCAACCCACGACGTCTGATACTATAAAAGAGAAATTGAAGTTTGTTTCGTTTTATATATATCCTATGTTCCATTTGGATCAATTTATTTACACTATAGGTTAATCAGAAGGAGAACAAATCCAATAAGAATTTTAAAACAAGTCTAACGGTTGAATTCCTATTTGTCACCCACCCAATAATAACTCAAATTTATTAAATAAAATTGTATCTTCACGTAGTCTAAAGCCTAAAGCACATGGAGAGAAAAGTCTCACCCACGCGGTGAAAAAAATAAGAAAATCGGCCTAAACAGGTTCGACGTGCGCATGCATCGAGTGTGTCCTTGGGCATAAAAAGGCGGCATGCAAGATTTGGAAGGGCGATGCATAAGGGTCGTCGTTTTACCTGCAACCCTGAAGACTGCCTGGCCCATCGGGCTTTTGCCTGACCCAAGCCGGTCTGTCGGACGGGTTAGCTCAGCCCAAATAAGGATGGCTTGGCATGGGCATAAGGCTGAGGCAGGGCCCATCTACCAACCCAGCCTGAAAGCCCAATTAGCCCGTGAAGCAAGAAGATTGGGGCAAGTAATTAGGTAGAGGTGACAATCTCAGTTCATCTTTTTTTAATTCGTTCAATTCGCCCATTTATAGTCCAACTCAATCCGCCCATATTACATAACAGGTTGATATGGGTTCAACCCATATACACTCATATTTACATGAGTTTAGATGGGTTCAATATGGTTTGAATTAAAAAACTCATTATGCGCAAGAGTTGTTTTACTCCTGAAATTCCATAACTGCTTTCCGAAAATTTGTTCACAACCTCTTACCTCACGCTTGAAGTGTGGGCATTGTACATGTCAGCGACTCTCCCTCTCTCTCTCAATTGATTTGGAAAACCGCAAGCAAGTTAATTAATTACTTGAATAATTAGACAGAGTTCTAAACACAAAATTTGACCCAAATACGCTAATAATTGGAGTTGTTTAATTTTTTTAAAATATGTTTGTAAGAAATTCTTATTGAAAATTAACTCACTCAAATATCGATAAGGACTTAATCAATTTGTTCAGTTTTTATTAATTTGTCTTATCGAGAATAATTGAAAAGTGAAAAAAAAAATTGATCGAAACTCATAATTTTTTTGGTTTTATTCAAAAAATTATTTTACTTTTCCGATTCCTCCCAACGAGACGAATAAATAAGTCACAACAGTTTGACGCAAAACAAACAAATTCAAACAAAATTTAATAGAAACAAGAAAAAAGTCACTTAACTTGGGGATGTTGTAGTGGGACCTAGGGGTACTGTAGTACACCCCCGCAGCTAATCCGGCTACACTCATATGCCGCTTTTTTAAAAGAAAAGAGAGATTAGATCATACGTTTACTAATTCCAACACCTGTTCAAAATTTTGATAGAAAATTTGATTAGGATTTTTTGAGGTTAACCTTATATACTAGTAGTATATAGGAGTATATATTCTTTACAAATTTTGACATTTTCAAGCCAACTCGGCTCATTGCTATTTGTTATCTATGTTGCCTTTTGAAATATTCACAAAGCGAACTCATATTCAACCCATACTGGAGGAAGAATAGAGGAGAACAAAGGGGAAAAAGAAGGAAAGGAATTTTAATTTTAATTTTTTTTAAGGGAAGAAAATGGGTCGGGTCGCCCCCCGATTTGGGTATGCATTGACCCATATTTCACTCGAACCGTTTCAACACATTTACTATTTGACCCGCCCATATTCGACCCGTGTTCCGTTTCATTCCGCTCAAACCCAATCCAACATGCCCATTTGCCACCTCTATCTATTGGTGATAAACTAATTTGGATGTACATATGCTCAAGTCATTGAATCTCACCTTACTTTTGTTTTTGGCAATTACTCGTACACAACAATAAAAAGGTCTTTTGCCAAAAGCCAATGATAATGCCACTCCTTTTTTTACCAATGACACCCTTCTTTTGTCTTTAAGTTAGGTAAATTTAGTAATTTATCTCTCAATGGAAAACTTTGACCAAATGTATATACTATTGTGTAAATTCATACAGTACAATACAAGACAAAAAGGGAAATGACATTGGTAAAAAGAGAAGTAGCATTATTATTCCCCTAGGTGATATAAAATGCATATAATGCCAAACAAATTAGGAATTCAATGCATTTTTCTAACCATATACTACTTTTCAAGAAAATTAATATATTATCCTGAAAATGACTACATTTTCTTTGGGATATTGGTAAAAGACAGTGAGAAATAAGTGATTTAGGAAAATGAACTTTGGAAATTTATTGGGTGGTTCTGAGGCAACAAATGTGGTGTCCGAGAACCTCTTTTTTTTTTTTTTTGACATGGTCATAAGAAACAAAAAACAAAAGAAATGGAACTAACAGGGGGAATCCCTAACAAGTAAGTTGCGAAGCCCAGGCGGAATAGAACTTGGGAAAGACTGAATATTCCTAACGAGGCAACTGGAAGCTAACCAATGAGCCACTGAGTTTCTATTCCTAGAGCATCAGACAAAGGACCAGTTTCTAGCGGCTGCCCAACCTTTGATATCCTCCACAATAGCATAAATCTCCCATGGGCATTGAGCAGAAGAGCTGTTGAGGCAATCGATGAGAGCTTTGCAATCTGATTCAACGATAACCTCAGGTAGATTCAGGTTAAGCGCCATACTACAAGCTATCCGCAATGCCCATGCCTCAATAGCTTTCGCCGAAGACCCCGTAACTCTACCAACCCGCCACCAAAGAGCTTGTCCACCGCTATCTCTGGCAATGACGCCAAAGGCAGCCTTGCTGCGGGAGGATAGGTAAGCTCCATCACAATTCATTTTCACAACAGATGATGGGGGAGGTGACCACCTAGCCATGTGAGAAGGTTTCGGTGCACTTTCCCTATCACCCGAAAACATCGCCTGGAGGTAGTCATGATTCGCCATATTAGCCTTAAAAATCACATCTTCAGGACAAGGCTTCCTTCCATTAAAAACATAATCATTTCTCCTTTTCCAAACTGCCCAACATAATTGAAAAATGATAGCCACCACTTCTGAGTTGGCCTCTTTGGAAAGGTCACCACATAACAAATCCTCCATCCATTTATCAGCCGTAACAATTGGTTATCAAGAACCCAAAAAGCCTTTCCACTTCCAAACCAAACTGCTCTTGTCCAAGGACATCGAAAGAGCAAATGTTCGATCGATTCATTCTCGCTACCACAAATGGGACAAAGGGGGCAATGAGCACATTTTCGGAGAAACAAATTTTCTTTGCTCGCCACCCAATTATGGACCACCCTCCACATGAAATGGCGTACTTTGGGAGCTGTAGGAATAGCCCAAAGCCTTGTCCACATAGTTTTTGGGGGAGAGTAGGATGATGAAGGCTGATTGGAAGCACGTTTGAAATTCCTTTTGAAAGCTTGGTGATATCCGGATTTGACGGAGTATTTACCAGAGGTATTGTATTGCCAAATCAACTTGTCTCGGCACTTTGAAAAGCTAATTGGAATTTTAGTAATGGCATGGGCTTCCCCTTCCGTGACACAGCTCCTTAGCTTTTCTACATCCCAAGCGTGATTACTCTCTTTGATGAAATCAGCCACCTTTATCCATTGACACTGCTCAGGAGGTGAAGAAATAATTTTCGCTCCAGTCAGCTCGGGCACCCACTCATCTTCCCAAAAATTTATCGATTCTCCATTCCCCACATTCCATCTTAACCCTTGCTGGACCAGGTTTTTTCCCTCAAGTAAACTACACCAAATCCACGAAGGAGATGAACCTCTACGGGCTTCCAAAGGAGAGCTATTAGGAAAATAAAGCCCTTTTAAAATTTTAACCCATAACGCATTCGGATTGTTGATCAATACAGTACATTTACGTGGAGATTCCAAAATTATGTAGTGTTGAGAGGTGTTCGACATCACGTGGCGTTCTCCCAAAATCATTTCTCTAGAACTTGGGTTCCAATTGAATGTTGCATATGGCAAGAGAATTACTCCGTAACTCGTCCAATAATTCTAGTACCACGTCCCCTAGCCCCTTTTGATGCCAAATTTGTTAAGACCCGTGCAAGGCATAAAATAGCAAGGGCGGGTGATCTCTTCATCCCCTCTCCTCACCTTATCCCTTCAAAATAATATATTACTATCTTAATGCCCCTAAGCTCATCATCCAATCGAATCTATAAGGGTTTTTTTTTTTTTTTATATCATTCGTTAATCATAATTTATACTCTTATTTTAGGGAATTTGGGAAAGGAGAGAGGACTTACGGAAATTAAACCTTACTTATATGTATGAGAAATGTAAAGGGAATAAATTCTTTACACCGTCGGTATAAACATTTGTTTTCTCAAAATTAATTGCATTGCACCACGTCGCTATGTTTTATTAATCGGAACCACTATTTTGACACGTGTTGCAATACAATCTATTTGAAGGAAACATATATTTACACCGACAATAAAAAGAATTTATTCTCAAATACAAAAGGGAGGCCTACTGCACTCCACTCCACTCCACTGTCACTTGCGGGTGGGGTTTAGGACAGCTCAAATCAAGGGAATCTTGTCTCAAGCCACGGGGACTTGGTAAAGTTGACTAGGGTTTTCGCGGACCCAGCGATAACATTTCTGGACACAAATCCGAGAGAGAGAGAGAGAGAGAGAGAGGGAAATTGACGATGGGGGCGAGCAGCGATCCGAACCAAGACGGCAACTCCGACGAGCAACAGCGCCGGTCGGAGATCTACACGTACGAGGCCCCGTGGCACGTATACGCCATGAACTGGAGCGTCCGTCGTGACAAGAAGTACCGCCTCGCCATCGCCAGCCTCCTCGAGCAGTACTCCAACCGGGTCGAGATCGTCCAGCTCGACGACTCCAACGGCGAGATCCGACCCGACCCCAACCTCTCCTTCGAGCACCCCTACCCTCCCACCAAGGCCATCTTCATCCCCGACAAAGAATGCCAAAAACCCGACCTCCTCGCCACCTCCAGCGACTTCCTCCGCATCTGGCGCATCTCCGACGACACCGAAGCCGCCTCCGCTGGTGTGGAAATGAAGAGCATACTGAACAACAACCGGAACAGCGAGTATTGCGGGCCTCTGACGTCGTTCGATTGGAACGAGGCGGAGCCGAAGCGGATCGGGACGTCGAGCATCGACTCGACGTGTACGATTTGGGATATCGAGAGGGAGACGGTGGATACGCAGCTGATTGCGCATGATAAGGAGGTTTATGACATTGCATGGGGTGGGGTTGGGGTTTTCGCGTCGGTTTCGGCGGATGGGTCGGTTAGGGTTTTTGATCTCCGTGATAAGGAGCATTCGACGATTATTTATGAGAGTTCGGAGCCTGATACGCCGTTGGTGCGCTTGGGTTGGAACAAGCAGGACCCCAGGTATTCGAAGTTTTGCTAAAATTATAACGTTGTTATAGCAGATTTTGTTCAAGATGTTTTGAAATTATGTTGGCTCGCCCTAAGTTACAAAATGCGCCTGCGCCAGCCGAAAGCAGTCTTTCTAAAATATCCCAAAGTGCAGAGTGAGGATTGGGAGCGATAGTGGAGAACACAACCGAAGGATTATGGACTAAGGGCTCGCCTAAGTCACATAATGCGTGTGTGAGCAAAAGCGGTAGCGAGGGTGTGGAAGCGCCTATTGAAAACATCTTAAGTTTAGTAAAATTTGTGAGAGCGGGGTGTGAGCGTAGAGCAAGATTTGATAGTGGGAGAGTAGTGCTACCAATGGATTACGTGACCTATGGCTCGCCGGAAGTTTCTCCATATATCTCAAAGTATACAGGCTTGCTCTAAGTCATATAATGCGCGAGGGAAAGCAGGAAAACTCCTTTGGGAAACATACCAAGTTACTAAAATTTGTGAGAGGGAGGTTCGAGAGCGGAAGCGTTTGAGTGAAAATTGAGAGTGAAAGTGTAGAGAGGGAATTGAGAGCGGGAGCGGTGAGTGCTACTGAGTGATTATGTGACCTAGGGCTCACCATACAGTATAAAATGTTTGTCACAAATTTTTGTAGTGCATATACATTTGTTAACCTAAAATTGAAATTATGCGTCCTTTCCTATCAGGTATATGGCCACCATCATCATGGACAGTGCGAAGGTGGTGGTGCTCGATATACGATTCCCAACGCTGCCTGTGGTGGAACTGCAGAGGCACCAGGCTAGCGTCAATGCCATTGCCTGGGCTCCACACAGCTCCTGCCACATATGCACTGCCGGGGACGACTCTCAGGCACTGATATGGGACTTGTCATCCATGGGGCAGCCGATAGAGGGCGGATTGGATCCGATACTGGCATATACAGCTGGGGCTGAAATCGAGCAGTTGCAGTGGTCTTCGTCCCAGCCTGATTGGGTTGCGATTGCCTTCTCAACCAAACTTCAGATACTGAGGGTATGATTGTGACTGTTTGTATCTTCTTCTTTTTTTTAATTTTTAGATTATGGAAAGAAGGATTTGGTTTAGCATCTCTGTGGCACTTGATACACAGCAATTGATGGTCCTTTTAACTCAACTCTTTGAGAAAAACGTTCAATTTATACTGTTCAACTGTTACTTCTCTTTCTGTTTTGGTGACGATGATACTTGTGCGTTGTTAACTGATTGTGGGAGATGCATAGTTAGAGTGGTCTTGACTAAAGCATGCTAGTGATTTAAGGATGTATTGGATTGTGTTGGCCTTTGTACGAAGGTATATCTGTCATAAAAAAGTATTAGAAAGAGCTTATCAAGGATTATAAGTTGCTTTTCTAGTTCTAAGCAGGGTCTCTAGCCTCCGAGAGTTCTCCATGGATATCATCTTTTGCTATCTTCTGATAAATTGAGGATGCTGCAGCTGTTTGGTTTCACCTTGTTGATCATTGTGAGAAATGTCAAATGTTAATAGATTAAGTCTTCGTGAGGAAAATAACCGATAGTCTTTCTTCATAATTGCTGCTTTCGTTTACATAGAAGGAAGTAGAAACAAAAATCTCATTTAGTAGTGGACTACAAAAAGGCTTGCTGATTCATCCTTAAACCAGGCATTCAGTCATAGTTAGAAGTTCACAGGAAGAAAACATTCCTTTCGCGATTCTTTTCGTTTGAATGCTCACATCACATCACATCCAGTGGTATTCTCATCACTGAAGTAGTCACCAGCCTTTGCTACCGGCATCTGGACTGATGGTTGGCACACTGGCCCTCCATAGTAGCTGTGTTCCTGTCTGCAGCACGGTGGAGAGAGAGTAGGCACTTGGTATGGATGTACTGCATAATAGGGTAAGGCAATTGTGTAAGGTTCAACCATGTAGCAATAATGTGCGTCGGTCCTGACTTTACCCTTATCATACAACATGCTTGGATGTATGATGCAAGTTACTTCTTGCTGAGCGGGAAGAGTTTTTTCTATTTTGATGTCTTCAGGGCTAGAGGTCTTGGACTTGCAGTTTTTATCCTTCTGATCCCTCTTGGATGATTTGTTGATGCCTCCCTCCCCGACATATGCACTCTCTTTGATCTTATTAGCATCAGTGGCGCTTATGTCGAAGCATTTTGCCTGCTCACTCTCAGGTTTTGATTTTTCTCTGTCTTGCTCTCTTGCTATCACGGCTTCTACTTCTTTCTTCTCTTTTGCCGCATTCTGGTTCTCGTGTCTCCATATCTCTGCTTGTTTTCCTAGTGTTAGTAATTTCTTTATCAAAGTCTGTGGCTCCACGTTCCCGACAACTGTCACTTTGGGCTGCACTGGGTCAATTTCTGTCTTGTAAACCCCTGACATTCGCAAATGTATGACAAATTAGCCAGAGGATAGGGAGCTTAAGATTGAAATAAGTGGACTTGAAAGAAGTACGGCTCTGCTTTGATTACCTTCAATGCTTCGTAGTACCTTTTTAACTTTCTTCTTACACCCATCACAACAATCAACTGTAACTTTCAATTCAATCTTCTGGAACAGAGGGAATAATTTGGTTTCAGACTAGCACATGAGAAAAGTTGCATAAAGAAAAGACATGGAAAGATAGAGGAGCTGAGAAAGGGGAATTATCAGTGTGGGCAACCTTTAAGTCCACTTCCTTGGCCATGTATCTTGATTCCGATCTATAGCAGAAGTAAAAAAGGCACGAAGTAGAAACCAGAAAGAGCAGAACGCACAAAGAGAGGTAGAGAGGGAGAGAGAGAACTTTTGCAGCTACTCGTTTGTTTGTTTGCCCGTATATATACACCAGAAAATGTAAGTATAAAATAGCCTAGGAGGCGGGTCAGACTTGGAATTCAGGAGAGTGTTTAATGGCCTTCGCTTTTAGGACAAAGTGTGTTGCTTTTGATATTGTTCAAAGCAAGGAGAATATAGAGAGACAGCTTTCTCTGTAAGCGAAAGTAAGCAATTTTGCCCTTCCTTGAACGTTCACAAATGTTCTTATGCCTTTTTTCGTGGAAGCCCCAAGCTTGACCATAAGACTAAAAGTGACCCTCTAGGCTATAAATGTTACAGCAACAATCATAGGCCTTGATTTGCGTGCAATTTTACCACACGACTCGGTCTCATGGAACATTCAGCGCTTCGTCTCAGTAGTTTGGCCTGTTTTGTTCATACTTTCGATATGATTGTTGCAGCTCCAGGTGAAATGTCAGTGCGGGGTCATGGGTTGCACCAAATTTGAACCCAGTACCCCATACTCGTATCGATTTGGCTCAGTTTATATGTAATTAGCATTTCAATATTGGTGTACATAATTATAAACTAGCCATCGTCTGTATGTTGACATGATTAGTTAAAGGAAAAGACTTACTGGTATTTAAAGGGAAAGACTTCTGGAGCTACAGTGTATTATCCCAGTGGTCTCTCGGGTGAGAATCCTCTCATAACGGAATCAAACGCTTGAATTATTCATTTTGTATGGCTCGATAGGTAGATTATATAATATGTATGTATGTAAAAAAAGGGGCTGATTGGACATTATTGTGCATTTGGATAAAGAGGATAAATTAGAATTTAGTTTCCCCCTACCCAATAAAAACAAGCCAAACTCACCCCATAAGTAGGGCAGCCAGCTTTATACCTAACCATCCAACTAAACCATAGTTGGGTATTGGTTAATCGTGATGGTTTGCATATTAATCAATATCCAACCATGGTTTGATTGGATGGTTAGGTATAAAGCTGGCTTGTTTTTATTTGGTAGGGGGAAACTTGTTTCTGCACGGGTCCTCTGTGTAGAATTTATTCTTCTCTTGGATAAATCGTGTTTTCCTTGAGAGAACTGGACCAATTTTTGTATGAAGACAAAATATGACTCGACTGAGCTCTTATCCATATCCGATTGACGTGATTATCCCATTGATGTTCTACACATCGATGCCTACCGGGGAAAAAAAAAATTACAATAAAAAAAACAAAAAGGCTCCCGTTGACAAATGAGATAGGAATGAATTTTACTTCTCTGCTCAAGATATATTCTTCTAATAGTAGTACTACTACTTACTACGGCTAAAATACATGCATTCGGATGTGGAAGAACAATCTTTCTTTGTTGGGCACTTTTCTTCTGTTCGGTCTTCCAATTGTCTTTTTTTGTGGTCTTTCCAATGACTTCAAAATTCCATATTCTTGGTTGGTTGCATAGCTGCAGTAGTTAGTTTAAATGGAAGCCTACTTTAAGCTCTCTATTGGCTGTTAAATTAAGACTATGTATTAGTACAGTATTATTACTTACAGATAAGCCTCTGTTTCTTCTTTTCTATAGAATAGATGCATATATAAATGGCTGTAGTTTACCAAAATAATAATAATAATATGTAAATGGCTGTAGATCAAGATGCCATCTTTTTCAAAAGATAGTACTACTAATATCTGGAAAAGTTCCTCGTCGAACTGCGTATAAATGCCTTATACAATTTATGTACGCGAAACTTGATTACTTAAAAGATGTACAATTGGGAGTTTTCCATTAAGATAAGACTGGATGGTTGTGTTTTTTTTTTTTTCCTTTTCTTTTTGGGGGAACAAAACATAAATATCTTTAGGGAAAATGACGGCTAAGAATGTGTTTTGATAATTAATACTCGCCAAGGACATTTTGTTCATTAGTAAATGTTCTTAGCATGTACTTAAAAGGTATTAATTATCAAAACACGTCATGCGCTGTCATTTTCCCATATCTTTAAATTTAAGTAGTACATTTAGCTAGAATATCATAATCTACTCTCAGAATTTTAAGGAACAAAAGCTGATTTTTTAGAAATTTAGCTCAAGCATAATTTGTATAGCAAAAAGCCCATTTGTTTAGCAAAAAGCCCATTTGTTTCTAAACATACACACACACCCGCAAAAGCCCATTTGTGTAGCAAAAAGCCCATTTGTTTCTAAACACACACACCACCACCACCACCACCCCCCGCGTGCGCTTGCTTTTAACACTTATAAAATTTTTAGCACTTGTGGAAAACTACTCCTTAGATGCTTTTATAGATTTCGAGAAGTTGTGATTAATGTAAAGAAAAAAAAAATTCCTTTCCATTTTAACAATTATCCATTGATCAACTTTCAAAAAAAATTATCCATTGATCAAGGACAAAAAGCTTATTTTGCAGCTTTTACAGCACATAGGAGTACTACTCTTCAGATTATGTATCATTTAATCTTAAATCCAAAACTATAGCAAACATTGTTCATAGTTTTCTCTAGAATCTGAAATCTAGAATATAAAGCAAATTTAAATTTTAAAATTTATTACAATCTAAGAAAAAGCTATTGCAAACACCCCATGATTCGTCATCCTTTGTATTAGACCCTAACCGTTCGTAAATGGTTCAAAGCTCAACTCATAATTTGTTCGAAACTGAACTCGGTGAAACTTGTTGACTCGTTCAAATTTGATTCTTCCTTTAAACAAACCGAACCCGAGCTCCAACTTTAGGATGCATAAAAAACATATTAAACCTAAACTCGACAATGAGAGGCTCTTCTCGCACCCCCCTACAAGCCCCCGCCTCCGGGCCCCACCACCTTCCCCCCTCTTTTCCCGCCCTGCCCGCCGTTTTAGGTTTTTTTTTTAAAGTTTCTTTTTTGTTTTACTTTTAAAAGATTTTAATTACTATTTTTTTTTTACTTTCACTTTTTTTTACTAAGACTTTAATTACGGTTTTAGTTTTTTTTTTTTTTTACTTTAATTATTGCTCTAAATTTCAATCCGTTTGAACCGCCGGAAAGATTTTAATTTTCTAATAATTTTATTCTAAATGGTTATAATTAAATTTTAACTCTAGGGCTCTCGTTGATTAGCCGTAAAAGATATTTGATTATACAACTTTCTTAGGGTTAATCAACGAGAGTTCTAGAGTCAAAATTTAATTATGACCATTTAGGATAAAATGATTAGAAAACTAAAATCTTTCTACTAGTTCAAACGGATTGAAATTTGGAACACTTAATTTTTTAACCATATTTTTTAATATATAAACTGTCTAAAGAGGTTAAAAAATTAAGTATTCCAAATTTTAATCCGTTTGAACGAGTGGAAAGATTTTAGTTCTTTGATCATTTTATCATAAATGTCCATAATTAAATTTTGATTTTAGGACTCTCGTTGATTAGTCCGAAGAGATATTTAATTCAACGACTTTCTTAGTGCCAAAAATTCATTATGACTATTAAAGATAAAAGGATAAAAAAAAAACTCCACCGATTCAACCGGATTGAAAATCGGAACATTAAAATAATATTAAATAAATA
This sequence comes from Rhododendron simsii, assembly GCA_014282245.1. Classification (NCBI taxonomy): domain Eukaryota; kingdom Viridiplantae; phylum Streptophyta; class Magnoliopsida; order Ericales; family Ericaceae; genus Rhododendron; species Rhododendron simsii. The sequence goes on from CM024960.1 coordinate 4,229,017, forward strand.
AAAGAGAAAAAAGATACAGGGTATAAACATTATTATGTAAATAAAAAAAAGGAGAAAATGGGTTCGATATTTCTGGGATGTGTGGGGGTATTTTCGGAAGAGGGGAGGTGGGGTCGGGGGTGCGTGTGTCGGGGGGTGCGAGAAGAGATTTACCGGTATTCGACTCAATTTGGATTGTGTGCAGTCTAGTTCCAAGGTTCAAAGTTCAAACAGTGGGAGGCCAAAGAAGAGGACAATACCCAAAACACAGAGAGCGGATAAGGGGAAAACAATGGCGGCTGCAGCTTCAAGAACCTTCTTCCATGGCTGCCATTGCTTCTTCCACAACCAAAGACTCCTCCTTTCTCTCTCCTCCTCTCCCTCCTTCCTCACAAACCTACCCACTCTCCTACTCCCCCACACTCGCCGCCTTCGTCCCTTTTCATCGTCCTCATCATCTTCTTCTTCTTCTTCTTCCGTTAACGAAACCCTACCCATCCACGAACCGGGAAAAGAATCCCTTCTCCGACGCCGTTTCAACGTGGTCGAAATCCTCGAGCAAAGGGGCTTACTCGAATCCCTAACCAGCGACAACCTCAAGTCCGCTTGCTCCGATCCGAACCTCCCTCCCCTTAGGGTTTACTGCGGCTTCGACCCGACCGCGGAGAGCTTGCACCTGGGGAACCTTCTTGGTATTGTTGTGCTTTCGTGGTTCCTCCGGTGCGGTCACAAGGCCGTTGCTTTAGTGGGCGGCGCCACTGGCCGGGTCGGTGATCCGTCCGGAAAGAGCCTGGAGAGGCCCGAGCTTGATGCTTTAACCCTAGAGAAGAATGCCGCCGGCATTGCCTATACCGTTCGCCGGATTCTCGGTCAAAATGCCACTGAAGGTAAAGAGTTCATCGGTTCTGCAACTTTTTTGATTGTAAGTTAGGGAGAGAAAAGAAAGAGTAAAGATTGGTTTCTCAAATCAAAACGAACGTTGAAATAGTGGGGGCCAATTTGGTGAGAAACAAAAAATGGACGAATGAGAGCAAGTCCCACCCATTGGCAATTACCATTTAGGATCACCGTGTTCAGCAAATTCCAAGTCCACCTTGCTCAAACCTCGTTTCTTCAAAAACAAGGTCAATACAAAAAAAATGGCAAATTCCAATTCCACCCATTTCCATTTGTTGATGCCTAAAAATGGCAAATTTGGCACCCAAGGTGGCTACTGCCATTTCTCCCCCATCATTCAAGCCATTTTATTTGCTTTGCCAATGGTCTAGATTTGAGATTGTGTCAGAATAGCACCAAACGGCCACAACAGCATTGCTATTTTTTTGACTTTTTGACACTCTAGCAAACCAAAAAATGGCTCCGGCAGAGTGATTTTAGGGCCAATGGGTGGACTTGCTCTAAAAGCCCATTGTTTGGGTGTCATTTCTCGTTTTCCTTCATCATTTCTAACCTCTTTTCAGTATTGCAAACAAGTTGATTCTCCCCCATGAAAGTGAGTGAGAGTGAGAGAGGGAGGCACTTCTATTTTTCATACTTTGATTTGAGATTATACAATGAGAATGCGGAACTTAACAATAAACTAACTGCCTCTGCTATCAAACTTAAAATTAAAAGTCACTCACTCCCAAACTGAACTAACTCCTAAACTAACCCTATACAGAAGATTCTTTCGTGGTCCTCGACAATTATGATTGGTGGAAGGACTTTAGGTTATTGGATTTCCTCAAGCAAGTGGGGAGATATGCGAGGGTGGGGACGATGCTGTCGAAGGAGAGTGTAAGGCGGAGGGTGGAGTCGGAGCAAGGGATGAGCTTCACTGAGTTTACCTACCAGCTTCTTCAGGGCTATGACTTTGTGTACCTGTTCGAAAAGGAAGGCGTTAACGTCCAGATTGGTGGCAGTGATCAGTGGGGTAATATAACAGCCGGCACTGACCTAATTCACAAGATTTTGCAAGCTGATGGAGCCTATGGGCTCACTTTCCCCCTGTTGTTGAAGAGCGATGGGACCAAGTTCGGAAAATCAGAAGAGGGTGCTATCTGGCTCTCCCCCTCATTGCTGTCTCCCTACAAGTTCTATCAGCATTTCTTTTCCATTCCGGATGCGGATGTAAGCAGATTCCTAAAGACTCTGACGTTCTTGAGCTTGGAGGAGATAGCGGAACTGGAGAGGGAAATGAAGAGACCGGATTATGTGCCTAATACGGCGCAAAAGAGGCTGGCAGAGGAAGTTACTCGATTCGTCCATGGGGAAGAAGGTTTGCAGGAGGCACTCAAGGCTACTGAGGCCCTGAGGCCTGGAGCTGAGACTAGATTAGACTGGGAGACCATTGAGAGGCTTGCAGGGGATGTACCGTCCTGCTCTATGCCATACCACGAGGTCTTGGACCTTTCTCTTGTTGATCTTTCGGTTTCGACTGGTCTTCTCGACACCAAATCGGCTGCCCGTCGCCTGTTGAAGCAAGGGGGGTTATATCTTAATAACAGCAGAGTCGATAGCGAGGGCAAGAAGGTTGAAGCTGAGGACATTGTAGACGGGAAAATTCTCCTGTTATCAGCTGGAAAGAAGAACAAATTGGTTGTAAGAATAAGTTGATAGCTCTAAATTACTGTCTGATAGCTGTTTCTTTTTAGGTAATATTAGTGAAAGTACTGGTGTCCTACAGAAATTCTTTGTTTTATTTTCATTTTCTCGTGATGAAGAGCCATTTATGAGAAATTTGCGGAATGCTAATGGCCCATTTAGCTGGTCCGTTGGAAATGCTTTGATTCTTGTAGCCTTAGCTATTGCTTAAAAGTGTAACATTTAGACTGCTTTGTTTTTTTGATACTTCGGAATATTAACATTTGTTTTTTTGTATCCATTAGGTCAACTAATGGGTTTTGCAGTTGTCATAAACCAGAATTTTAAGACATGTATATTTGAGCTATGCTCTATTGTGTGCTCTATGACAAAAACCTTATGGTGGTTTCCTCTGTTGTCTTTCAATTAAAGATCTTTGTCACTGTCCTTAAATCTGGAACCCTAGTTTAAATCTAGTGGCAGAGTGGAGAAAGTCATATGCAGATTCCAACTGTAAGTTTTCATTGTAAGATTTATTTCGTTTCCTGTTTTGGATGCAAATCTGTTCTCGTGGTTATGCGGTACATGGATTATTTCTTTGTTTACCTTTCAATCTTTTAGTGTAGAAAAGACAGTGACAGTTGAACATAAACTCCTGCGTCATATTCTGGGAACTTTTGGCTGCTTTCGTTTACACCAAGGAGAGTTAGTTATGGTCCCAATTATCTGCATCTTTAGGCCACTGTTTTGTTACCTACCATCATCTTCTCATTTGCTTCTCACGATTACGAAACAGTTGCTGTAACTATTGTTATGTGTTAATTATTAGTTGGAAATGAGAAGCAAATGTTATATCCTATTGGGATTAGTTACCTTATTCAGTTATTCTTTTTTATTTTTTTTGGATAGCTTACTGAAATCATGTAGCATTAGAGTTCTGTTTTATATTTTTTTAAAGCCTTTCATTTGGTCTGGTGAAGCATATTTCAGTATCATTACAACTGCGTGTGATGATGAACCTAATTGGGTTTGGAATTGTTATTTGAATATTAGAGCTACATCCAGATGATTCATTCTTGCCACGAGACATCCTCCGTTGGCCTTTGAAAGGAATGGTGGCTATGAAAGGAATGGTGGCTATGGAAGATGGTTAGTTGATAATTCAACCGGTAATTACTTGTGACTCACCAAGGGAATTTAACTGTCGAAACAAAGAGATATATCAGGTAGGGTTCTGCCATTTCATAACAAGAAGTAATTTGTATCCTTGAACTATTAGTTTGAAACAACATGATGCCAATGTGGATTGGATGTATGTCGCTTTTCATGGTGCTCTAAAGATCTTAAAATTCTAAAATCACACTGAATGCTGCTCATATCTGAAATTGAGTATTTAGCTGATGGCTTATTCTTTCGTAGAATCAGTAAAGTTGGAATAGTACCTTGTTTTGACTCTTGATTTGCCAAGTTTGGATGTCCACAAGAACAGAGTCCATCTGTGGATTCCGGCTCGAAGTCCAGGTGCTCCCAATAGTGTGGTTTTAGGGCATTGGTGTAATTTTGCCCAAGGGCAAACAGTGGAATTCCGCGTTGGATACCAGAGATCTTTGTACCCATCTTTAAGAGGTAGTTGTGTAATGTCCATTTGTGCCGGTTTAGTGTCAGCCAAATCAGTGCTGTTATCTTTGAAGTTCTAAATAATGGATCTTTGAAGCTTTGTTCGCCTTCTGGCTCATGGAATACTCGAGTGTACATTGTCACAGACGTATATTGATGCGTTGCTTATTCTTATCGTGTTTTTATAGCCTGGAAACTTGGGTTTATTTATGGGCTCTTGGTTTGAGTTGCATTTGGGGAATCTTTGGGTTGATGACTTGATTGGATTTGGGACTACCCCGCCTTTCCCTCATTGCCGGTTTCATAAGGTTTGCTAGGCTCATCCGCTCATGACTTTTCAATAGAGATGTAGTTTATGCTCTGTCCTTTGTTCATCATTTTTAACCAAGATCTGAGGCTTCTAAAATCCTTGCAGGAGTATGTTGTGTTTCTTTTTGCCGAAGTGAAGTTCATGTGGAGTCGTCACAAACATGTCAACAGCTGCAATAAACTCGGTGATTCATCTAACCCTTTTCAGTTATTTTCTCGTTATGGACCTTATGGTTGTGTTCTTGTTTTTGTCCTTACAGTTGCCAAATAACTGGAAGTCTCACCGTGTCCGTTCCTACACCTGCGCACCTTCAGATTTTCGTTGCAGATGAGATCCATGGTACAGGTTTTTTTTTCGTGGTGGTTATGGATGGAACGAGACACATGCAACCCCTTTTCGGGAATTAGCACCATCACTGTGTCGGTGGTAATGGCTGTCAGTGTTGGGGGCTTGCTTGGAGCAGAGCTTCGTTCTAGCCAAAGAAAACCTACTGATCAATGTCTGGTTTGTGCTAGTATTGCTAGGATTCCTGATCTTTAGCATATTTATCCGGACTATTATTGTGACGAGCTTCTGTGATATGATGTGATCTTATTGAGGTGTGATAAGTTCTGCAATTTTTCATTTATCAGACCGTGCTTGTGTGTTTTTCTTTGCCAACGAAGTGTCACTGCTGGCATGCTGTTAAAGAGTTTCTTTAAAATAAAATTGGCATCTGTTTTACTTCTTTGAAAACTTCGGAACCAGAGCCTTACTTCAACCAAAATCAGACCGAGTTTACTCGATACACGTGTTTAATTCAAGATGTTTTCCGATAACCAGCCAAAAGGAGAACAATGTACTTTTATTTACATTGGATTGGATACAATCCAAAAGTTTGGCGTATGTCATACAACATAATAATCAATTTCTGTCGTAAAAGAATAAACCAATCGTGTTGATTGCTTCGGTATCATCACAGTGGAAATCGTACTAAATGCGATGTAGTGTGCAATGTATGTATCAAAGGTATACCAGATTGTAAAATTTCTGCAGAATATACATGGCATAGAAACCATAGCAAACATTTTCCCTCTAAAACAACCAGTGTTTCTTCCTCGGCTTATGTTGTATGGGAGCATCTGCACGGTGGGAAACGATCATTTCCATGAGTTACAAAACAAACTCCTCTTTCTCAATTTGAGGAGCCCAGGTTATCAAACAGAATTTACCAAAACAAAAAACGAACCTCGAAGTTCATAAAGTGAATTGTAATGCACCTCAGACCAAAAACTTAGCCACAGCTCTGCATCATGAACATAGAGAGAGAGAGAGAGAGAGGTGGTTTTTTTAAGCATACTACTGACAACTCAGTGAACCTAATACTGAATAGTAACCAAAATTTATACTGTACCTCGTTTAGGAGTCTGATATTGTGGAACAATTTCAATGAAACAAGTATCTCTGAATGAAGTCAGAAGGCATATCTTTGCAGCAAACTGCAGACACCCAAGAAACAGAAACAAGGTAGTAGCATTGGATTAATTGTTTGATGCAATGATGCTCAAGCACAATGATTTATTAGGCAAACAGAATCACAAAATACAGAACGGACGAACAGAGCATTTGATTCTCTTTCTCTCATGTTGTGTGCAAGAACAAACTTATGGCACTATGCCGCTGCACACAAAACAAGACTGGACTGGTTCACCTGCAATAAACTCTTACAATCCCCAGACAGATATAGCGACAACATGAGAGAGAGAGACAGAGGGAGAGAGAGATACTCCTGTGTTGTGGTCGATTAGAAAGTGCATTTTCAATTAGTTTCACAAAGTTAATTTTGTTGCTTAATCTAATATGCCAAATCATGGCTCAATTTGATGACAGCACGGATAGTATTACCCTACTGGGTAATCTTCAGTTAGGTTAGAAGTCAAGTTATAACCATAATTGCCAGACAAAAATTCCTAGGAAGCCCGGGCAGGCGGGCACATCTTACTCCTTAAATAAGCATACTGAAGTATTACTCTCTAATCACAACTAACACAAAAGTATATAATATTCAGTTCACAGGCACATCTTATCAGCCTCAATGCCACCCAAACAACCAGAGTGTTGAAACTTAGAAGGGGAAATTCAAAAACAACACCAGCCTCACTCCAATGTTTCCAAACTTCAGTTATTTACTTCTGTCCTGGGATAAATATAAGCCACCTATGCAATGAGTAACCAAGGCACGGATATAACCTGTGTGCAGCATTAGTAGTAATATCCAGGGTCCAAAGTGAAGAGACCCAACTAGACTGAGAGCAGCAGCTACTCCAGCCACTGCCCTCCTTACAAATGCATTTACTCTGTTCACTACATGTATTGTCTTTCTGAACATACAAGAGTTGAGTAGAACCACATAATCAATCTTTGCATTGCATTATCCTCGACTGAACTACTTTCATCCATGTTTATTTCATTTTGTGAGTCTTTAAATACAAGCAACATCGACCTCCAGTAGTTTTGAAAATTCAATTGATGATAACCAGCCATCAGAATGTCGCGGTGGCTTCAAGGTCACAAGCCAACAGTCTTGCTCCCACAAGATACACGAATTTCATAAGGAAACATTGACGGAATCATTGCTTGGAATTTCCTCCAATAAATGATGCAAGTATGTTTTACTCCTTAACATATCCCAGGGAAGATATAAACAAAGATATGCAAAACCACATATTAACCAGTGCTTGCACAATGATCAGAATTATCTACAAGCTTGATTGAGACATCCTCTCAAATTTCTTCCAGATATAGACGCGATCATTTTCTAATAGAAGAAAATTGCAAATGAACATCGCCTAGAGCCAATGATTATCAAAGCACATCAAATGAAGAGACACTTGATGAAAAGAGATCTGACAGAACCAGCATTCTAAATATAGCTGCAAAGCATACAATACCTTATCAGCTGCCGCTTGTAAGGTAACATGGTCCCCCCATTCACCATGTCTGCATCACATTGGAATTATAAACACACTTCATCAGAAAACTAGTTCAGTACTACTGAAGCATCAAGTACAAAGCAGCCAATAGCAGACATAGTGAATTTCAAGAAAGTACCCTACTTAGCCATTTTCTTGTAATAGCGTTTATAGTTCATCGGGACATGGCCTTCATACAGAGAACGGTAGTCCATAAGCTGGAGAATAAAAAATCACATATCAGCAAGACAAAGAGGTCTTTTACGTTAAGCATGCAATGCACTGGCAACTGTACCTCCAAAACTGAGGGTGCTTTCTAGCAAGCAAGACATTTTACGTGTGCGGGTGGTGGTGCTTCATGGCCAACAAGACTTAAGAGTCCACTGTACCTCTTTTCAGTCTTTTTATGAAGTGTAAGCATGCTATAATGGTGTCACTCATAAATCTTAGAATGATGGTGGCTGTGATCAAGAGCCTGAAGGTTGCTTTTTAAACTCCTTTCTTGAGAGGTACTAAGTTCCTTATGTTTACTTAAAGACTACCATTAAATTTGGGAAGGACTCTAGTCGCTCCCGGGCTGGAAAATCAAGCAAGACAATTATAAGGGTCACAAATGCTATTCTGACCCCGCAAAATGCATCCATCGAAAAGTATTTGGCTATTTACAATGGTAATCATAACAACCTGTTTCACAACATCTTTTCGAACATGCTTGTGATACTCAGGCGATTTATACATCTGGTCTGAAAGTGCACGAAACTGCATAAGGAAGAAGAAATTAATAGATCTCCAAGACATAACACAGAGTTGCTTCATAACTGAACAAACCTGACAATTGCCATCCCCAGAGACCTTCACCTCATACAAACCATAAACATTTAGCCTGGAAAAAGTGATAAAGGCAAGTTAGTAGTACCTCATTTCAAGATTGAGGATAGGATGACGATGATGACAATAAGCACAACATATGTCAATAGTTTTGGAGCATGTCCCATTTGGTTAATTACCATGTAAGCCTCGGCGGTCTCTCCATTCATAGGATCATAGCCAATGGTTTTGAGTTAGGGGCAAAAAAATGGAATGAGAGCTATCACTAGACTTCCAAGGGCTTTAACATGGTATCTCCGCTAGGCTTTCAAAGACTCTTGGACTAAACTCTTATATTGATTCCCCCTTTGCTCGTGCCATAAGTGATAACATTCTACGTTGAATCATGATTTGATGTACTTTTTAGGAGTTAACAGTATGGACACCTTGTATAGAAGTTTGGGGATTCAGTCCTGCACTAGTGAATTCGAGAACCTTTGTGCAAGAAATGGAGTAAAGGCACCAAGCCAAGACTGAAGCCTAACGAACAATCTATGGCTCTCTGGCCATAACTCCTTGCACTAAAAAAATGATGACGAGACTACCACCATTAGAAAGTAGACAGCCAAGAAGATTTAAGCACCTATCGCCTGAAGAAGGAGTGAAGCTAAGCCCCACAACTTCTGTGTACAATTCGTATGAAGGCAATGTGTAGTATATATGCACGAAGGAAGTCTCAAGTCTCACCTCTAGAGCTAGCTTTTGAAATTTGAGTTCTACTCAAGACTGTGTAAGTGTAAGTTGTAACATAGATTACATCAAAATTTTGATATTTTGGAACCATTAGGATGGTAAAACCCAGGGTTCATGCAAAAACAAAGAGCAAAAAATTGCGTTGAATGAAGTCAGTAAGAAATCCTAAACCCACTCAAAATTTCCCAAAAATGGGACCTACATACGGTGCCATTAGAATCATGCATCTAGATTCATAGATTCATTGCACTCCAAATTTGTTTCTAGACAAAAAGTAATCCAAGATCCTACAAGTTTGGAGCTCAGTTGATGATATTTCGAATTTAGTTATCTTTCATCTATCTGTACTTTCAACAAAAAGAAATGCATTTAGTACTAGAGAATTTCATTTTTGGATGAGTGCTTTGCTTCGAGTCAGGGCTCTCCAACTTGGACATAAAGAGAAGCTTTACAATAGCCATGTGCGAATAAAAGAAAAAAGACATACCTCTGCAGCAACCGTTGGTGATCCAAACTGGCATCATTTATATTGGGGATGAAAGTATTTATTCGTGGAATATGCTGAAAATTTTAAATTACCAATGTTAATATACAGGCTTTATAAAATTTAGTAAACAAATAGGGTAAGCGTTCATTGAATTTAACACTTGATGAAAGTACATTGGACAAGAGATTTGAATGATTCTTTTCTGTGACAAATATGCCTACATAATGCTAACAATAAATCAGTTCGCATAACAGGCTTATTACAATGAAACGTAGAAGCCCACATGTTACGACACTAATGAAAGGTTAGAACATCAGAACGAGGATGTTTGCTGGCCAACAATGACACCAAAAAAGTAACTTTCTCGAGGAGTAGACTTGAATGTTAGTATATTTTGATTTAACATACTGCAATGAAAGCAGCAATTGTTGTTGACTTTACTTTACGAAGAATTAAGAAGCATGAAATAAAGGTCAATCTAAGTCCAGACATTTGAACTTCTCATATTGTTATAACTACCCCCCCCCCCCCCCCCCCCCCCCAAAAAAAAAAAAAAAAAAAAACCTTCTCATATTGATTTCATTTCTCTCTGCCATGCCAGCTCCCTTTTGTGGACTTAAATACCGAGGATAACCCAAATTCATTTTTTTTGCCGATTTCTAGCGGGTACCCTTCAAATCACGTTCTGCACACATTGAGCGGCTCGGATCATCAAAATTTGATTGGGAACTATGAGATTGAGATTTGAAGTGTTTTTTAGATGTTTTTTTAAATGTTCCTTGAACCGCCCCGGTACTTATGACCTATATATATAGGCAGTTCCGGGGACATCTAAAAAAACACCCCAAATCTCAATCTCATAGTTCCCGATCAAATTTTTATGATCTGAACTGTTTAATGTGTGCAGAATGTAATTTTAAGGGTGCTCGTGAGAAATTAGCAAACTATATGACCGGGAAGTGCTTGTTTTGAACAGTTTTTAATTAACCGTTCATCTGAGCTAAAAACTGCTCAGATCAAGCCCTTTCCGTTCCTTTTTTTTGCTGATTTCTTGCGGGTACTTAAAATCACATTTTGATCATATTGAGCAGCTCGGATCATCAAAATTTGATTGGGAACTATGAGATATTTTTTTAGATGTCCTCGGAACCGCCCCACATAAGTAATGGTCTATATACCTAATTTCCACACTCTGGAGTCAATGAATGGAATTGAGAAAGAAAACAATAACCCCATGGAAGAACTAGTGCACAGGCAAGTGAAAAAAAAAAAGAAGACTTAGTTCTGTTTCCATCTGGTTCATTTGATGAACCAGCCAGTACAATGAAACATGACAAGTCCTGCTCCACAGTCTCATCCACTTTTCAAATACTCGCTAGTGACTAATGAAGTCCTTGCAACATGAACTTTTAAGCTCTCTTCCATTCATCCAGCATCCTTTTCCAGGATACAAAACTTGGTGTAAATATACGAGAAGTCTAGTGGGCTCTAAGCACTCAAAAGAATTAACTACTTGTCCTAGCAAAACAGCAAAATATAGCCTTTTCTGCTAGAACTCTACAAAAGGCTATTTCTTAGCCAAGCCATTGAGTCCAAAACTTCAATCTTTCACATGTCCAGCTGTATAACAGTCTCGAATGAAAAGGAAGAAATGGACAAAGTGACAAAAGCACAAGGGCATGAGAAACCTGGATGTTCATTTTACAAATGCTTTTCTTTTCTATCCACACCCAAAAAGGATAGGCAATTACTATATCAGTAGTCATAGTATTACATAAATGAAATGCCACCAAGCTATTTCCCTTCTCTGCTATATTATGACTTCTGCCAATGGGACATCACAGTAGTTGTTATTATTCTACTCCAATATGTCATTGTCAGCTAATGTAGTGGAGTGTCCCCTTTTCCTCCAAGTGCTGCACTTGTGAGTTTTACTCTTTTTCAACAAAAAAGTAAAAGAATACCAACCAAAACCTTTAATTCAAAAAAAAAAGAGAGGAAGAAATAGTTGCCCAAAGCACACACTAAAATCTGATATCTCTCTGTTTTACACGGTCACCTAAAACAGTGAAGTACCCATTTTTTGACATGACAATCCCAGGGAGCTAATTTTAATTCTACCCATTAATATATAAGACACACTTGTTCATGATTACATATCAACATTCTTAGGCGATGCATCTGTGACAACCTTGTCACGCAGCCACTCTATAGTTGATGAAAAAAGGTCAGAGAATTCCAAATCTAGCTGCTTTGTATGTCTTAAGGTCTGAAGTTCATCCAGACTTTGCAGTCTAAAGAAATCCTTAGCTTAATAACCTGATTGACTGGGCATTTATCTTACCGCAACTGGTTCTAGGTTGGATAGGCGTCGGCCAACTGCACCATCTAACTGAGCATACTCTTCAGAGAGTACTACAGCAATCATCCGGTCATCAACATCTTGCTGGCTGCTTAATGAAGTTGAGCTAGAACCTTCGTCCACATACCGAGTATCATTATTCATAATTTAACAGAGCACCCCAACTTTTAGCTTCTTCACGCAGTGAACAACCACAAAACGAAAGTCAGCTGCAAATGGAATAAGATTACATTTTAATGCAATTCCTGCCACGAGAATCAAAATGACAACTATTTCTAGTCATTGGAGCTCCAAAAATCTTAACATATGACAATTTTAACACAGTATGGAAAGATAGCCATCTTATCCTATCCACGACCCAATTCGATTTAAAAGCCGCCAGAACAAAAAAAGGTATAATAGTGAAAATAACTCAAACTATCACAATTTCTATGGGATTGCACCACAAATATCATTTCTACACACACACAACTAAGATTACAATCATATCAGAAACAGCATTAGCTAGCCTAGAAACAAATTGAAACGATACTATTAATCGCACAGGCATTCCCCACGAATAACAAGGCAAACAAATAACATTAATCGAGGAAAATCTATATCAAGCATGGACATCATCCACATTGTTTAACAGCATTGGTAGTCAAAATTTAGCAACATAATAAATTAGTGCAGATTTTTTACAAGGCATCACAGCAAAGTAACTGACCACAATTTGATAACAAGACCCTTTTCCAGACAAAGAACAAGTAGACATAGACAATTAAGAAATCAAGACCAGGTTAAGTTAAGAATTAGAAAATCCAAAAAGGGTGATACTGATGCAATGGCCTAGTTTAGGGTTTTTTTTTGGTTTTGTCCTTATTCAAAGTTTTTTTCGCAGCGTCAAACTTTTGTAGATTGTTGGTTCATCTCGACAAAAAAGAATTGGATAACTAAAAAATTATGACTTTTACTCCATTTTTTTGGAAGTATCCAAATTTGAGCACTTTTGGGGAAAAGCCCCAGTTCTCAAAATGAGCTAATGTATGAACCCAAGAAACACTACTCAGACATTATAGTAGAAACCCTAGAATCAGAACAACAGGACCCACAAAAACCGGTCCAAACCTTTTTCAACAATCCTAAATCCACTGGGTTCCAATCAGTTAGGCAAATACAACTAAACATTTAACCGATCATGAATGTGAAGTAAAGGAATTGAAGAATAAAACCATTTTGATTACCTCGCGGATTGCGATCCGGGAAAATTTAGTGTCAAATTCTGATGAAAGATGATCGTCGGTGGAGAAGAAACAGAGACGAAGGAGGACGCAAGCATATGCTTAAATTCTCTGCAAGTGGTTCACGCGTGATGTGACTTCTTCGTGGTCGTTGGTGCCTGGTGGTTGGACGGTCGGATATTTATAGCAGTGTTTTTTTTGAAAACATCCCTCGAACTATCCACCAGATTTTTACTTAGTCTTCAAACTATCAAAATGTTTTATTTAGTCCTTCAACTATTGGCTTGCATTTTATTCAGTCCTTCCGTTAAGTTTCAAACGGCCGGGCAACGTTTTGTTAAAAAAAAAAAGTTTCTAACCACCAATTTGCAATCCTATGGAATAGAAACGTGATTATGAGAGCCTTAGAGACAAAATTTGATTATGTCTCTTTAGAATAATATGATCAGAATAATAAAATCTTCACACCCATTCAAACGGATTAAAATTTGAACACTTAATTTTTTGAGACGGTTTATATATTAAAAAATAGTTAAAAAATTAAGTGTTCAAATTTTAATCCGTTTGAATGGGTGTGAAGATCTTATTATTCTGATCATATTATTCTAAAGAGACATAATCAAATTTTGTCTCTAAGGCTCTCATAATCACGCTTCTACTCCATAGGATTGCAAATTGGTGGTTGGAAACTTTTTTTTTTAAACAAAACGTTGCCCGGCCGTTTGAAACTTAACGGAAGGACTAAATAAAATGCAAGCCAATAGTTGGAGGACTAAATAAAACATTTTGATAGTTTGAGGACTAAGTAAAAATTTGATGAATAGTTCGAGGGATGTTTTCAAAAAAAACTCTTTATAGTAATTAATGTATGTGGTAAATTTCGCCTTTAGTACCTGTAGCTTGGTTTATTTTTTTTTTATTCCTTTAAGATTTTTTATTTTTTGATTTATTTTTTGCTTTACTAGATATGTCATATTTTTTTTTATAATATATCACTTTTGAATCAAAAGATAACTACTTATTTGAAATATAAGTATTTATTTCTCTTTCCGGAACAATACCTTGGTAGCTACAGTAATATTTTGTAAGTTGAAACCCTGTAGTTTTAAACCGGTTTCAATGTAATCACCCTGTCAATTCGAGTTGGCAGTTAGGATGAGAGAGACCATGGGTATCTCTCTTTTGAGGGTCTCTCTCTTTTGATCATATTTGAAGGTTTATATACGCTTGTTGTCTTACGAGTCATTTTGTCCTCATTGGTAATTTGGTGCAATTTGTTGCAAGTAATACTCTTTAGTTGTCGTGTCAAATTTCAAGATTTCAAGATTCGTGCGAGATTTCTCTTCAATATCGTTCGGTTTTTTAAATTTGGACAAAGAAGTTTTTGAAACTTGTTAATAAAGGATGATGCTTCTGCTTGGACAAAATTATGAAGATTAATTAGCGGTGTGTTTTGGCTGGAAAATGGTGGAACTTAGAACCTTATGTGGTGTTTGGATGAATTTTTGAGAAATTTTTTATGAGAGTAATGATTGGCAGTAGGGGTAATAAGTGAAAAGAGATAGAAAGAGAAATGAGAATAATAATTGGAGATATGGGTAATAAGTGGAGAGTAATGATTGGAAGTAGAGGAAATGAGTATTTTTTAAGTTGAATTTTTTTTTTCGAAAAGGGAAACAAACAAGGCTTAACAATTCAAAAAGGCTCGCATGAGCAGCCTATGCTCAATTTTTGTCCAAATTGTTAGTGGGTAGTGACGAGGTAGCTACATTAAAACCAATTTGAAACTGCAAGATTTTTATTTATCTGAATTGGGACTATAGAGACCAAAGTGAAACTTAACCAAACACATGATGCATTGGTGAGATTTACCAAAAAAGTTGGTCTAGCCTTACATATAAAATAAATTACACTATGAACCTATACAATACTATTTCTCAATTCTGACCCAGTCTTTTGAACTTCAACTTCGATCCTTTAAAGTATTGATTTTTCTATCAAGGGAAATTCACACGTGCACTCCAATTATAGATTTGTAGCTATAAAATAAAAAAAAATAAAAAAAACTGTAATGAGATTTTTGACCCAAAAGTCCTTTTCACAAATATGTATCCAAAGTTACCCTCTAGATTTGGTACATTTATCATTTCTCTTCAGCATTTCAAAGAATATAATAGCTTTTATGTTTGTCTTCGCTTTTAAAAAAAAGGAAATATTCATCTTAACATATAATTAGTTAGGGTTATCACAGATTCTTTACAAGTCATTTACTACACCATCATATTATGACATGTTCAAAAAATAGTTCACCTGTCCACAAGCTATAATCTTGTCCAAAAATTGGTACGGTAGAACAAAAACTCAACTCAGAACTATGTCCAACCAATAGTAAATAGGCTGCACATCCATTCTTCTTTTAAGTTCAAATAATTGCATCTTTTGTGCGTCATCCATAAAAATCTAACAGATGGTTGTTACGCTAGAAAAACAGCAACGCAATTTATTTTTTGGACTTATCATGTAGGTTGGGTTTTTAGAAATTCAAAAGCTATCTTTTGCTTGGGACATTGACAAATCGTGTTGGCTCTTGCTGGAGGGTAGACAATAGGTTAACTTTTGACTCAAATGACCTCAACGGTGATGGTTCACTTATTGAGATGGGTTGTGAAGAAATGCAACAACAGATGGATTGTGAAACCAATGGCTAAAGCTGTTGGTTGGCAAACCAAGGGAAGAACGACGAATCCAGCCCGTATTGCCTCTAGCTCACACCAATTTTTCTCTCTCGGATTCATCATAAAATAGAAGCAAAGCAACAACACAATTCAGTTCATTATATGATTTCATCTTATAGAATGCTCTGCCTAGCCTATTTTCAAGTGAAAAATGTCAATGCTGGACTTAGCTTTAACTCTTGACTTTCAAACCGCAATCTAGATTTTAGATCCCCGGATGTTCCTTCAGCTAATCCAATCACAATAGCCAAACTGCCATGAATAACAATTCCGATGGAATCGTAAACTGCACTGGTTGATATTCACCCGGAATAGCAAATGTAATTAATAGGATGAACACTACAACAATGAAAATCTTCTATATAAATAAATAAAATGTTGTTTTGGCTCAAAACTGAGATTTAGCAGTAACAAAACCATTGAAACCTGGCGCTATTTACCTTGACAACTGAGGCCTCATTGTGTGAACTAGAGGAACTTCATTCATCATACTTAAGACTCCAGGGATAAGAAGTCAGTGGAGGATACCATCACAAAGAGCATCAAACTAAAAATGGCTCACAGAATTCAATGATACCTTGAAGGTAAAATGGCACGGAAGAGTCTAATCAAAATCAACCGAGTCAGTGAGAGACATGGCAACGAAAACACATAAAAACAATGGAATAAATGCGATTACAACAAATTCTACTCAAGACACGAACTACTTCCATCAAGTGTAGCATGGAGAGATAAGAAGTCAGTGGAGGATATCATCAAAACAAAGAGAATCAAACTAAAAATGGCTCTCAGATTTCAAGTAAATCGAAGGTAAAATGGCACAGAAGAGTTTAAACAACCCAATCATAAAGAGAGAGAGAGAGAAAAATTCAATTAAAAAATCACAATAAGCATTAGAATAAATGCAATTACACTACCAATTTCTCTAATCCAACTAAATTTACAGTTTGTACCATGCGGATAAATGGAGGTTGGCTAAAGGTTGGTTTTGGTTAGTTGGCAGAGAGAGAGAGAAAGAGGAGATAAAGGGCAGTGGTATGATGAGCCGCGATAGTGGTTGTAATGTGGGAAGATTTCGACGTGTGTGTGAGAGAGAGAGAGAAAGAGATAGAGAGAGATCTAATGATTGTAGGGAGAATTTTTAGGTGTTATAAGCTCACGAATGTAGACTAATGTGTCGTCACTTAAGTGAGAAGGAAAATGTGTAAAACACCGAAATCTGTTAATTGAGTTAAGGGACAAGTCTGAAAGGGGAGGTCAAAGCAATTTTAGTATAAAAGTAGGGGAGGTTCATGAAATTTCTAGAATCCTTAGATGAGGTGAGTGTAATTTACCCCTAAAATAGTTTCAAATTCTTTTCCTTAAGACACGCTTGTTTGTTTGTTTCCTTAAAGAGATAAAGAAACTCTTTTCTAGTGAAGAGCCATGGCAGGCATCGGGTTCGAACGGGACTCTGCCTCTTTGTAACTTTTTCCTTGTATGTTCTTTTGCACCACAAAAGGAACCACTCAAATTTCCTGTATCCAAATTTGCCTATACCGGTGTACTACCACATTTTCAGTCATCGGATCAGGCGAGAAATGGCTGAATCCAATGGTAAAAAATGCACCGGAACACTATCACATAGAAAATTGGGTAGAGATAGAGAGGATTCGAACCACCAAAAAAAAAAACCAGCAGCAGCAGCAGCTACTAGTACTGTTGAATACATACCAATGGCCAATGGGTACAATACTGAATTGGTTTATTAGTAGTGTAGAATATCAGATTCACAAGAAGAGTTAAAGGCCTGGGTGGGGGTTCTAGCTATCGCGAAATTAATGAAAACATGGAACCGGATTTCATGAAGCTTGATACATTTCCTGTGTTTCTGAAAATTTTCTAGCTAGGTAGAGGTGGGCCTGGTGGGGGATGGATTGATAAGCTCTTGAAAGAGTCTTGCTTTTGCATCCTCATCTGGTGGTGGAACCTGGTGATGAACAACTCGGCCACCTCATCTATCCGGTCCTCGAGCCTGGAATCCTCCCCCTCCTCCACTTCCTTGGAATCCCTCACCATCTCTATCACTGATTTTCCCGCATCAGGATCCTCAAACTCCAACTCCTCCAACAATGCTTGTGGCAGATCCTCCTCCTCCTCCTCTTGCTTTGCAGCCACCGTCGCCTCCTCTAAGTACCCGGTGTGAACGTGGTTGGCCACCGTAGCATCCTGAACAATATTACTAATGCTGGAGAGAACCATGTTAGCCTGGTTACTGATCTGGTACTGGTCTTCACCACCATTGGAAGGCTCCTGCTGCGGCTTCTGGTGGTGAGAGAGAAAGGCGCGGAGCTTGTTAGGCCGGATGGATCCCAGCAGTGATCTTTTGTCCAAGTAAAGCAGGGAGAATATCGTCATCTGAGCCCTGATATCGCTGATTTTGCTTTTCAGGTTCAGTGCCAGGGACTTGGCCTTGGTCATGGACGCCAGCGCCTGCTCTATCTGCTTCAGCAGCCTTGTTACAGCTTTATTTTTCATCTTTCTTAAATGAATTTATCTGAAATGTAACTTGGATTCTCTCTACAAAAACCAAATATGGAGTTGCCTAATTCACAGGCAGGAGAGAGAGAGAGAGAGAGAGAGAGAGAGAGAGAGAGAGAGAGAGAGAGGACTGCTTCCTATCTTGGGAGGAAAGGAACGAAGAAAAAGAAAAGCAGTTTGTTCAAGGGATGAAAGAGAGGAACATGCCCCAGTTGGTTAATTTATAGAGCAATTCGCGACGAAGCAGCAGCAGAAATAGCCGGGGAAGGAGCAGTGCAAGCGAAGGAAAAGCAAAAGCAGAAGGGCAAAAAATAGGTTAAGGGGGAGGTATATGTAAAGAGCAATGCTACAAACACGCCTTTAAAACACAACTCCGGACACAAACGTGTCTGGAACCGTTAGATGCACTTTGATTCACATACATCTAACAGTTTCTGGACACAGTTATGTCCGGAGTTGTGTTCTAAAAGTGCATTCCTAGGCTTTTTGATATGTAAATTGGAGTAGTATTATTGAAGGTTTACAGCACCTTAAAGTAGTGCTGGAGCCACTTTTGTGGCCTTTTTGACCAGGGAACAAGAAAAAATAACAGTTTGTATGCTCAAGGGTCGCTTTTGTTTGCCTTTTGCTTTCCATTCCACTAAGTAACAATGCTGTAAACCAATTTAAAAAGTGGAGTTCCATTAGGTTTGCCTTAAAAGGAGGGAGCAACAACTGAAAACTTAGGCAGGTTGTATAACTCAATTAAACTCGAGTATCACGCGGCGTGGACCTGTTCTCAGAACAACTCGACAATAGTTTACCATTTTGTTAACCTGGAATGGTTAGATACAGACTGTGTGCTGATTTTCGCCTGCCATCGTTGAAAGTAAATGACAACTGCACAAAGTATAGCTAGTAAAGCATAAGTGTAGCTGTGATACCGGAAATCTGGCTAGGATTGAATACAGCAGCAATATGAATTGGAGCAGCAGTTATGAGGCTCTAGCCCCATCATGTAGTCCACCACTGTGAGTAAATGTTTACCGGATAAAAGGTTATATAGTTTAGCCTTGTATATCTGAGACTCCCAACTCAATCCCCTTCAATCATGTTCGTGGAGACGCAAACAAGTGTGAGAGTCATGACTCCCGAAAGCCAAAAACAACTAGGCGAATATTTTCACCAACTCAAAGCAGGGTATATGGTTTCTTACTTTCTTATAGGAATTCTGTGGTCTAACTCCATGATGATTCCAGTTTTACGAACCTTGTATGACTATTGAGTATTAAGTTATCATCTTTCAAACAAACAAAGAAAAAGGATCTTTTTTGGTACATTGGAGGCTATAGCCGGAGCAAGGGGATATTGCTTCAAAAAACTCAAACCCTTAATCTCCTAGTGAGGAACGAGGATACCGACCAACTGAGTTAGTTCTAGTTGCCAGACCTGGACACCTACGCCAGCAAAAGATCATGATAAGCAAGCCATGGAAAGAGAAACTAAAGCAGCACCAACCGGCCAACAGCCCCACCATCTCCTCCATTCCAACGGAAGGTCAGAGCTGGATTGAACTCAAACAGCTCAATTCAACAACTTAACCGATAGAGTTATCATATAATCAATACAGTTTTATGTCAATTATTGTGTTACACAAGTCCACTGCCCTTCATTCCACACTTAGTGTTGGCAGCATTGAACTCATTATCTCAATTCAATAGCATGACATACACATTTTGATTAAACAAGAAGATATTTTTGAGTACTTCTCCATTATGTTGATTCCTAAACAAATGCTACGTGCACCTTTTGGAAACATCTTTCCTTCGGCCTCTTTGCGAAAGTGCTTTTAATAAAGGGAAAACAGCTTTATTTCCCACTTAGGTGAATCATGGGCAAGCATGAGTATAGGACGAAAGTTTTTGAGTGACATAACGTAACAAAAAGGTTAAATACATACTGGACACGTGGTACATTTTTGTAATATTGTGGTTGAACAAAAGGAGGGTACAGAACGACTACCATTCATAAGGGGGGCAGCCGCATTCAGCTACCATTCATACAAACCTATGAATGAACGATGACTACCATTCATTCAGCCACCTGCGCCACCACTGCCACCCATCATTGTGGTGATCCTCCTGGCTTCTGCATCTCTTCCCCACCTTAAAACAGGGTACTATTTTCACCAACTCAAAGCAGGTTTTAATTATTTTTTCTTTTAGGACTCCTAGATGTGGCATAGCTCAATGATGACTCCAATCTTACCAGAACCTTGTATGGCTATTGAGAACTTAAGTTATCATACGCACCTTTTTCAAACAAACGAACAGAGAAAAATGATTTGTTTCGGTACACTAGAGGCTATAACCTGAGGAAGGGGATCTTGCTTATGGCTAAACTCGAATCCTTGATCTTCTAGTGAAGAACAAGGATTCTGATTAACTGAGTTAGTCTCAGTTCGTAAAACACCGAACCTGGACACCTACGCTAGCAAAACTTCATGGCGTGATAAGCAAGCCATTGGAAAAGGAACTAAAGCAGCATCCTAACCGGCCAACAGTCTCACTGTCCTCTCCAGTCCACCGGGTAATAATGGCCGGATTGAATTCCCACTTCGATTCGATAACTAAACTAAATACTAAATAGTCATATCATATTATCAGTACAGGTTCTGTCAACTAATGTGTTACAAACCCACTGGCCTTTATTCACACACTTAGTATTCACTGCATTGAACTCATTGTCTCAAATCTCAATTCAACAGCATGACATATATATTTTGATTAATAAAGCAATATAATGTTGGGTACTTCTACATTACCTCAATAACTAACAGCTGATATCGGCACCTTTTGGAAGCACCTTACTTTTTTAATCTTCTTTTGGAAGCATCTTTCCTTCGGCCTTTTTTGCGAAAGTGCTTTGATTGCCACTTACCCAAAAAGAGAAACAAACCTTTAAAACACAACTGTGTCCAGAATTGTTAGATGCATGTGGATCCATATGCATCTAATGGTTCTGGACACGATTGTGTCCAAACTTGTGTTTTAAAGTTGTGTTTGTAGCATTGCGCAGAAAGAGAAAGGGGCTTTAATTCCCACGGCCAAAAGTGAGGCTTATCCATAAATACAAAGTGGTAAGAAATAAAATAAGACGAACGCCTTTAGGAGTGATGTAACAAAAAGGTTTCATACATACTGTTGGAATAAAAGCAAACAAAAAAAGTTATATGACAACTACCATTCACAAGGGGGCGGTCGCATTCAGCTACCATTCATGACAACCTAACACATGCACCAACCGCCACCAGCGCCGCTGGCCCGCCGCCGCCATCATTGTGGTGATCCTTGGCTTCTGTTCTAGGCTTTGAATTGTATGTCTATTTATTTGTGGTGAAGAATGCCTCTAATTGTTCAATAACGGGGTGTTCCATCTCCGTTGTAGTAAATGCTACTAGACATACCGTAAGATTGTTCATATAAATCCCCAGTTGGGGGTGGGGGGTAAACTGCTCCATGCGCCACATGATGATGATGATGGTGGTGGTGATGAAGGGGTGGTTGTGGTGGTGGAAATGGGTCTGAATGTATCCGGGTTAACTCTGGGGGTGGTGGTTGAGGTGGTGGAAATGGGTGCGATGATATCCGGGTCAGCTCTGGAGGTGGATGAAATGGTGGTGGTGGTGGTGGATACTGAAATTGATGATGATCAAACCGCGAATAACTCATGTAACCTTCCCCCGCCGGTGTTGGTAAATACGGCGGCGTTTCCAAGGACGGATACTGAATTCCATACGCGGTTGATTCCACGGCCGAGTAGTGGTAAGAAAATTCTTGATCCGGCCGCCCATAAGGACTTTGCAAGTGCTGATCATGATCACTTTGGTGATGGTGGTGGTGATGTTGGTTTTGGTTTTGGTTTTGGTTTTGGTTTTGCTGCTGGTGGAGGAGGTCACCGTTGACATGATTAACAGTACTATAACCGGCAGCAGCAGCAGCAGCAGCAATAGTATTCTGATCATGATTACTATGGTGGTGGTGGTCGTCGACAGGATTAACGACAGTATAACCGTCGATATAGCCGTAAGTAGTGGTAGTCGTGGCGGTGGCGGTAGCAGTAGCAGAACCCCCAACACCATCATGAAGTGGGTTCACTACCTTGTAAGAAAAAGTGATGACTCCGTTAGGCTTCTTCTCATGAGTGCGCACCTCGTAGCTCACGAACCGAGCCACGCCGCAGTTCTCGCCGTGCTCGCCAAGGCCAGTAGTACTGTCACAAACCAGATCCGTGAGCGGAACGCGCACTTCCCCGAGAGATTTATCTCCGAAGAACTCGTAGCGCAGGTCGATGTGCAGGTAGAGGTGGTCGCAGTCCTCGCCGCCGACCCCGTCGAGATCGAACCGCATCTCCTGGTTCCACTCGGGATCCTTGTCTCCCTCCGCATCCGTTTTGGTTCTCTGCTGCTGCTGGTGGAGAGGGTGGTGGTGCTTGTCGCCGGGAGTGTCGCTGGTGAGGGATACAACCGCGAAGACTTTCAGTTTCTGGAAGAAATTGAATGCCTGCAAACCTTTGCAGCCCATCAGTTTGAGTTCCAGAGATCTTCTTGATGATGAATCCATTGGATTTCTCAATCTCAACCCAACCAACTAATTTGTACCCTTTTCACTTTTGAAGAAACCGAACCAAACCCAATCAAGAAAAGTGATGAAAAAAAAAGATTGTTTAGATTAGAATGAAGCTGGAAATCTCCTTTGACTATCTGGTGAAGGTATGTTATATGGTAAGCAACAAAACGAGTAAGCAAAACGAATTTGGAAATTCTATGCTGCAGACCGCATTACAAAGACCGTAGGGCGGCCAATTTGGCTGTCCATTTTGACGCCGGTGACTCGGATTTAATTTAAACTCCTGTTGATTCGAGCCGTTCATTGTTTGATTAAAATCCAATCTGTTCACTGTCGAAATAGACGGTCGGATCAGTTGCCCTACAGTTCTATAGATTAGCCTGCACTACAGAATCCCCTTGTATTATATCCACACTTCCAGGAACTATCTCCTGCTTGCTTGCCTTGGAAGAGAAAGATAAATATAATAGGTGTGCATATTATATCCATATTTCCAGGAACTATCTCTTGCTTAACTTCCCTAGGAAGATAAATATAATAGTAACTTTCTGCGTCAATGCTATGTGACAAATCCCGACATTAACACGGTTCCATTTTAATGGTTCAAATTTCCCGACCTGTCGAGCCTCTATACGACATTTCTGCAAAATACTATTCAGTTTTTTGATCGAAAGCAATTTCTGAGAACGATTCTTGGAATTTTGACCGCCTGTTCAGGGAAATACGTTCAACATAAGAATCACCGAATTTTTTTACGAATACTACTTTTTTGTATGCAACATGTATACGAAGAACCACAAGATGGACTATTCAAATCATCAAGATGGAGTTGTTATGATTCCAATCCGCAGCACATCGAGAGAATCTTGATTCCAACTTGCTGAATTATTTGTGAGACAAAGCTCAAAATAAGCAGTGAAGAATCAATTTCGGCTCCCCACATGAAATATTAAATAAATATATATACTAGTAAAAAAAACTAGGCTTTGACTCATTTCACATTTCTTCCACAGTATATAAACCATCATTGGCACGGTCCAATAGAATTGTCTGGCTAACGTAACAAGAATATTTCAACTAGACAGTGATGTTTATCATCAATATTTTTGCAAATATTTTTATATAATAAAATCTTGCCATGACTCAACATTTTAAATAAGACTTCATGGGACAGAAAAATAATTCCTCCCAGTATCTGTAAGTATCACTTCTCCTTCATCCCTCCAAATGATACCCGAAAATCGGCTGCATAGGGTAGGCCATTGTACAGGCATGGGACTTAAAATGGCCAAGTGAAAAAAGTCTAAAACTGCAAGTAATAACAGCTATAGTTCATGTATACAAAACTTGAGACATGAGAACACCTGCCATAAGCCATAAAAACGAAACGGAACCGTAAAAGTATTTGAGATTGTTGCACCATTTTCTCGGCTTTCGAAGGTGACAGATGGTCTAATATGAAAAAGAATCAGAGAAACCAACTAGGCAACTAATACGGATAAACAAGTACAGTAATCTCAGTACCACTATCATCTTCATTTTCTCCTTCACTTCCCCAGCGATGGCAGAACCAACACAAAGACATTGATTCGATTAAGTTTGCTATTACAACATAAGTGAGGAAATACAATGAAATCACCAATCAGAAAGTGAACAGGCCAAATACGAAGGTAAGGAAAGAAAGAATTGAAGAAAGAGAAGCACCATAGGGTTTCTCTTTTGATTAAGTGAGCTAGGTGTACAACAGCCCGGTACATCGAATATTTTCCAAATTACAATAATATACACAACTAGATACATTACAAAAGAAAGGGCAAGATATTCTAAATGCTCATTATACATAGTGAACAACAAGAATCATTTGCCGTAATCAGAAGCCAAATTTCATACGTGTTACCTAGACCTAATGAATGCTTGGGGTGAGCATTGAAGTCGTCTCCAGCATTTTTTCAGTGTCCTCATCCCTAGAGATCTGCGTCCAACCAGAGCTTCTTAAGGAGAACTTAGTCCGATCAAAACCACTTCCTCTAAAACCTGTCATCTTAGATGAAACCATGGGCATCACCAGAACTGAAGATGCATGAAGTGAGTTTTCTCCCAAACCCAACGATAATGAGCAAGCAGCCTGTATGGAAAACCAAGTTACCAGCAGTAAGTACAAATTAAAACAAGTTTTCCATCCAGAAAGGGGATTCAACAGGCTAGTCAGAACCTTCGCCTTGACTACAACTTCAGCAGCCTTCACCCGCATTGCTTGCACAAGCGATCTAATGTCTTTAATTTGGGTATCTTCAGAGGACACAACCAGCCTGGAAAAAATATTTGGGCAATTTAAGTGACAATGGAGATCCAATTTCGATTGGAATAAAAGTAGGAAATGTGATTTCAGAACACCTATAATTCATGCGTTTCATAGGACATCAATAGGAAATTAGGAAGAGATTTTAAATGACTATTCAATGTGGAATCTCATTCCCTAACTAGGTAGGAATTTGATCCCCATCCTCTCCTACAGTAATCTTGGATTCCAGCCTCAAAATCATAAAAAAAGGAAATGTTTTATGCTATTAAATTTCCCACAAATATGTTTCCTAAGTAAGGTTTCCAAAGTAACCAAAACCATTGAGTCATATTACCTAAGGAATTAGATTCCTACAGACTATTTGATTCCTAGTAACCCGATTATCATCCCACTCAAGATTAAAGATGTTGAAAATATCTAAAGGATTCCTTGAGTCGGAGTCCTTGATTCAAGGGTCAGTTAAGTTGGGTTTTGTAGAGTTGATCATCTTAGAGGGGATATGCATCGGAGAGTGGAAAAACTTTTATACAGTGGGTTGAAACCTAAACCTCTAAAAATTAGCCTGAAACTTGAATCTTCAGTTAAATATAAAAATGTACTGCACCTGTCTACATCGGTTGAAATGCTTGAAGATGCCACAGAAACTAAAGCACTATCCTTAACTTCACCTCCTGAAAAATTCCAAGTTAGTTTCTATTGTTGTCCTCAGCTGCATTAGATAGAAATCACAGAAGAACATGACCCACAACTGTACCTTTTGCCTCATCCGGTGCCAGCAGAGAAATACCTATGAATACAGAAATCATTCCTAAGATGAACATTGTTGTCCTCAGAGCACCAAATACCTGCTAAAGTAACTGCCAATAAGCTTGCCGACATGCATATGTATTCAAGGGAAGCATGGCTGAATATTGCAAGATATCTCAGTGGTGACTCCATGATGAATATGCATATGGTGACAGAATAAGCTAAACCAGGTTAAACATCGAGTAGGCATCAAAGCTGCAAGACTTGTGTGTGTATTGGATGAATGGACTCCAACACCATTGCCATTTTCTAGGCACGTATGGAAAACCCTCTTGGATCTTCACTACTGCTCATAGCATTTGAATTTTGAATCAGTACTCAAAACTTTCCTCCAAATGCATGCAGAGAAACTGCGCAAGATATTCAACCTTAAGTTGCAACGTGACAGCTGTGTTGGCCAAAACTCACTCAATCGAAAGAACACTGGCCATTATGTCAAGAAGATGATTTGATCCGCTCTGGCTCAATCTCAAACCAAAACTGATCTCACCAGATTTGTTTCTGGTCCTTTTACCCAGAATTGAACTAATGCAATATTGTAGGCTAGTTCATTTCTCAGGTTTACCGTGAAAAAGGAAACTACCCTCCTTAGAATGGGTATAATGATGCAATAAAGGAAGAATATTTTATAAGCAGGCACTGTTAATGCCCACTTCATGCAATCAATCATTATAAACTAGACAAACACCTATTTTCCAATGTGATAGATTTGATTTCCACTGATGAAGTATACATTTGGCCATTTGGGTGGTTTCGCGAGCTGTACAGTTGACGTGAAAGTTTAACTTAAGTACTGATACGACAAATGGAGAGAGAGAGGGGGGGGGACCTGGTATTCTTGAAAGTATACAAATCCTGTACAAATGGAGAAAAAAGTCCAAGCAATCTGGAACATAGGAACAATAAGTATTGCATCAAAGAGTGATAATCCTTCATTCAACCTTGCCATCTGCAGTTGTAACAAACACATTGAGAACAAAATCAGAAATTGTCAAAGCTCACTGTTTACACATACTTGCGCTATTACGTAACAAAAAAGTAAATGTAAAAAGAGCAAGCATGACATGCATGGATGATTACCCAAAAGCCAGCCGTACTAAGAAACAATAGAAGCATAGAGTATGTGAACCAGCTGTGCAGCTGATAGCTGCTAGACATGGACAACCTTAGCAGGTTAGAGCTGCAAATCAAGGTATTGAATGTCAGAATGATAATCTAGACATTCAGACCATCCAAGATGGCAATAAGGATGAAAGCTTCAGCTTACAGGGATTTGGCAAACAACACTGAGCATGATCCCACCGCACCAGATACAATGGCATAGGAAAAAGGAAGCAACATGCGCCAGTACGGCTTAAGGTCATGTTCAGGTACTGCCAGCAGCAATTCTCCTCTCCTGCATTTCAAATTTTGATTGTGCTGATAATTGAGATCGTGGCTAGGTGATTTTATTTATGGCAACCAAAAAAACCCCAGGGTTTGACCCTTGTAACCAGATAAACCCAGGTTTTCACTATTTTCAAATTGACCTAAACATGTAAATTGGTCTCAACTTGGAACTGTCCATCTGTCACCTTTTAAAGGGACTAACGGAGAGCGGCAAATTTGTGTTTTTATCACCTGCCTCATTTCAAAAGCCACAATCATGGTGGGCCGGTGGCAGCTGCCTGCCCAGCCACCCAATCTCTCATTTCCCTCTCTCACTTAGTTTCCTTCTTTCTTCCCTTTTCATTTCTCTCTCATCTATTCTCTTTCCCTCTCACATATCACAGCACACTCCAAGCAAAATTTGAATCACCACAAAGCAACGCAACCTTTAAACACTCCATCACAATCATTTCTCTCTCGCCAACACCCCAAGTTGCAAAGACACAGTTGCACAATTGACAGACACAAGGTGCACCCTCCACCCACTCCCAAATTGCCATCCAACATCTTGTGGCACCATTGCCAAATACCCAACTCCGTTCAGAATGCAGATAATCCAAAATGTTCTGGTGTTCAATTCCGGATTAGGGTGTTCGAATACATAGTACCACTGGTGAATTTTGGCTGTCGGGATTTGGTGTCCGATCTAGGACAGGTGTTCCAACTGAAGGCAGGGGAATATGGAAAAAGGGGTGCCAGGTTGTGAAGGTCCTGGAGGGCGTCTGATTACCACAGGCGACAGATAGTGAAGGTGAGTGACGGGTGCTGGGATAAGTCAAGAAGGGGTGGCAGGGGCCAGGAAAGGTGACAGGAGTGACAAGCGCCAAAGAGAGGGAAAGGGCGAGGTGTGAGGGAGGAGGGGGAGTGTTTGTTGTGGGGCTAAATGAGAGAGATAGGATGAGAGGTTTTGTTATCCTGTGTCATTAAGTGCATGGTTGGACCATTTTTGTGATTCTTATATATTGTAGGGATCTTCAAAAGATTGGTCCTGACCTGGTCTCCTTTAAGTCCAGAGTTGGAATTGACATCAATGTCCACATGGGGCTTTGCCCCGAGTTTAATTAGGATCCCACTAGTTGATGTTGGGATTCATCCTCTGGATTAGTGAGTCCATTGGGCCAGATACTGAGTTACCAAAAAGATATTTCAAAGAACGAAGAAACCGCTGCCTGTACTTTAGAATCTTTCTCACATTAACCAGTTCAATAGAATGGAACGAAGGGTAAGAAGTAATGACATCAAGTTGTAACTTTAGGGGACAAACCAAATTAGAAAAATCAGGCATAAACTTATTACGAGAATCAAACCCTAGGTTTATAAGCGCACGTTCAGCTAGATATTACCGTACAAACAACAGATAAAAGAGTCTTCACCTGTACACAGAGTGATGCAGTGCAACAACCAACACCAAAATGAGACAGTAAAGAAGGAACGTAATGTTGCTGTACTTTTCTGCCAACTCCTCTGGTGTGTAAACTGTCAAGAGAAAAAGATGAAAGCAATTCATGATAGAGTTTTTTCGGGATCACAGTGAGAGGTGACATTTCCTGAAACTTTGCGGGTAGATTATCCTGCTAATTTAAGACAGTTCTTTTTGTCCAACTTTCTGAATCAATTATATGATGATACGATCCTCGTAACCATTTTATCAACTTCCACCACAAGACCACATCGTATGCTAATATCATAAACGCATCAAGAACCTCAGTATAAGAATAGTTAACAGTATTTCACTAACAAATATGGCCTAAAAAGTGGTCTTTGGCACAAGTCACATGCTTGAGAAATGAAAGCAGCAGGAGAGACATACCAGGCGATTGGTGGTTTCCAAAAGAAACAAGAAAAATGTTCCCAAGAACGATGAATGCTGTCGCAACCAGTACCCTGTAAAATAAGCAATATTTTTTTATAGAAAAATTCAGCAAGAGTATCCCAAAGAACGTTGCTGTCGCAATCAGTACCCTGTAAAATAAGACTCACTTCACATCATAATATAACATACTTGATGGTCACTGTTTTACTTAAAACAAAGTATGCAAATGCGATGTTGGACACAAATTGAACAGATCCCAGGGCTGCAAGAAGTGACTGAAAAAGCAGAAGATAAAACATAGTTAGAGAGAAAGAGAGAGAGAGAGAGAGAGACTGTGATTGCCGATAATTGTACCCAGCAAAGCATGTACTTGCTGTATAATGAAAACACAAAATGGAAATTGTTTTCATATATTTTGTACTGACCTGAGCAGCATATCCAAATGAAACAAAATTAAGGCAATTTCCAACGGCAAAAAATAGTATACCTGCATGCAAAAGTTATATAATTGCATCACGATAGATGAAGTTGGGTAGAAGGCTGCACTTGTAAGGAAACAAGCACCAAAACAATGAAATTTACCAACTCTCCAAGGAAAAGCCATAAAGAAATTTACCAACTCTCCAAGTCTGGAAGTGTATAATGGGCTTCATTACAATCTTTCCATTTGTACCGTCACCACCTAGCACGGAATGTCTTTCTCGCTGGGAAAAAGACAGTTACTCATAATAGCTTTGCAATAAAGAGTAAAGCCAAACAGCAGCGCAGTAACAAATGTCATAGGGCACTGGGAGAAAACCAAAAAAATGCTTGCATTCCCAAGGTAAATTTGTATTCCATATTGTTTACGTGGCAGTTAATATAGAAAATTCACTGGTCAGCAACATGGAAATCTAAATGTTCACACACACACAGAGTGAGAGAGAGAGCGTGCATGCGTTTAGAACCTCCATGTCCTGAGAAGCACGAACAATTCTATGGAGGATGCATGACATGTGAAGACCCATGTCAAAAACTGATAGTCCTTGAACACTCCTAAACGGGTGTCCGACACTTCTTTAACAGACCTTAATTGAATATCAGGAAAATTACTGACACTTGACAAACCCTTTGGTAACACTTCTTGTACCCTTCAAACACAGCCTACCCATTGAACAATATCAAATTAACAACGTTATACACACTTCTGAACAGAACTTATGCAATTCAAAAAAATTTGTGAAACATTTAGAAGACGAATACGCCATGCGTATGACGAATTCTGCAATTGTTTTGCACTTCAAGAACGCAGTACTTGCTTGACTAGTACATTATTGTCTAAGTTATAAGTACATCTAACTTTAATTGGTGTTGTGTTGCATATTTTTCACTACCTTTCATGGATTATTTTATATGACTAACATACAGAAGAGTTACGCTAATTAAGCGGTTTCAAGTGTCTAAACATCATTTGTACATTTTTTGAAAACCAATGTGTTGCAGTGCCCAGGCAATGTCATGTGTCCCGAGCCCATGCCACTTATATCCCACATGCTTGGACTAGCGAGAAGAGGATGGGGTAGAGGAGCGAGAAGTACCTCATCATGACCCAATTTGAGGAGGTTGGTCCCAAAATTGATGGCTATACTTCCAATAAGGTTGATAAAGGCTCCAATTATCCACTCTCCCATGGAAGAAAGATGTCAATTAACCGCCTCTAATTGTTGTTTAAGATACAATGATACTCTCCTCGTGATTTACTGGTTCTGGCAGAATAAATTTTGAGAGAAGAAACCACTAGTACGATGGCAACAAGTCTAGCATCCGTCACCGACGCCTAAAGGCCGCCTTCAAGCAAACATTCGCATCTAATTTTATGAACATTGCAAATTACCTGCAAGCTACAATATGAGCATCAGAAGTGATACAAAATTCAATGGTACAGACGGAACAGAAAAGGGAAGTTCCAAAATCATCAACCACAAATCTCCCAAGCAGAATGCAACAGATCAAAGACAATAATAGTAATTTCTTGATCTACAGGTAACAGAACGGTACATTGCAGCAGAAAGTCAGGTTAAATTAATTGCCATACTTGATAACACACAAATATGGGATGAATAGGGGTCTTGACCTTAGTCACATAATCCTTCAGTATGACCCTCCGCTCCTGCTCTCAGTCCTCGCTCTCACTAACTTTAGTAACTTGAAATGTTTTTGAACGACACTAGTACACTTGCGCTCACACTCCCGCATGTGCGCGCATTATGTGACTTAGGTCTTGACTGCACTTCTTCGAGAGAATCTCTTCGTATAAACTAGGAAATAAGTTCAACTACTTAATAAAAGAGGCATATATCGTTTGCCGAGCAAAAAATAAATAAAAGAGGCATGTCGAGTTAATTTATTTCTGGCCAAGGGAAATATCTATCCAGCAGGTGTACTAACAAAATACAAAATAGGGCAGATATGATGAATTGGAATGCAACAACATCAATGGTTTTCTGTAGGTGACGTAACCAAAAGCAAACTGATGATCCATCCACCGGCACAAAAACCATGTACCATGGAAACCTAATCACCACAATTCTAACACCATGAATTCATTCAGGAAAAAAAATGAAGTCAAAACACTTCAGATCTTGATCTGTCCCGTCCCCAGTATTTAACCAAAATAAAAGCGGAAAAAAGCAATTAAAATCGAATTCAACAAAGAGAAAAACCTCTGCTTCCGGATGCAAGATGGACGATGAACAGAGAACACAGAATGGCCTCCGGATTCCGAACGATATCGCGAAGATTTTGACGGGGGGGAAAAAAAGCGCAACTTTGAATACTTGGATGGAGAAATGTGGCGTGGAAAGGGATATTCGATCGGCCTGGTGAAGTCTGACGGCTGGAGGAAGGAAGAAAATTCGCTTTGGGCGTGGGTTAATTAGAAATTAATTAATGAAAGTTAAAAGTGTATTAAGTATCCAATCAAAAAATTGAATTTGAATCTACAGAATTAATTAGATCTTGAGATTAATCTAAACTTGATAAGTACTATTGGGTTCAGGATAAAACATGGTTTGACCCTAATCTTCCGGTGAGACAACGCTAGTCACGGAAAGTTACTCAGGGTCTGTTCCAGATCTACAGTAAAAGGTAATTTTAGAAAAGGAAGTTTTTTCAAGCTTAAAAATTATATATTTACGCAAATAATTTTTCTATCAATGTAGATATTGTTTGATAGGATCTTTTAAACGGTGCAAAAAAATTAAAAAAATTATTTTTCATTTTCATTATATTTGAATTTAAAAAATCTTCTTTTTTCGAAAGTTTCTTTTGCTATTGAGTTGGAAGTTGGAACGGCTCCTCATTGTCCCTGGAGCACCGTCATGCGATGCTTTACGAGTATTCTCTGCTGTACATCTGGGTGTGAGAGAGTAATGAAATTTGCACTGATAAGAGATTGAGATATTATGTGACAGTGCTCTAGAGACATTGAATAATCGCTACGGGAATTATCAATCAAAATGGAGGTGTTAATCTCTATGTCTTGATTTTCAATACAAACAATAAATTATGTTGGAGCTAACTATGGTTATTTTACTCCAGTGTGTGCGGGATTCATTTCGGAAATCCACATTGATGGTCGAAAGCGACTTGATGTGTCTTGAAAACTATTTTAAGGGTTAATGCAAAAAAATCATCTCCTTCAGATATTGATTAAAAAAAAAAAGTTGATTCTTCATGTGAAACCAAATTAGATTTATCATGATCTCATTTATTAATTCAAGCCATTTATTTTGTAAGTCTTAATATATTTATCGTTCCGTAAAATAATATAAAATAACCTCATTGGTATGCATATCACGAGACAAAATCAATGGTAATACTCCCATTTTTTCATATTGCACTCATTTTTATTGTTTTTAACGGATGAAGTTACCAAAGTATACCTCACATGTATGTGAATAGTTTTTTTTTTTTTTTTTTTGGTTCTTTCACATGAATAAAAACAAGAAAATAAATGCAAAACTATAAAAGGAGTGTGAAAAATCATTCTCCAAATAAACCCTTGTTTCTTTTGGCTTTTTGGAATTTTTTTTCCCTTTTGTCCTTATTCAATTTTTTCTGCATTTGTTAGTTTTGCATTAAACATTTGTATATTATTAATTCGCTTCGACGAGAGGAATTAGAAAAACACAGATTTATGACTTATATCAAAATCCAAGAAAAATCCTTTTGACTTTTTAGATTTTTTCTCGGATGTCTAAAAAAAAAAGTTTGGGCAAAAGTTAAAATTTTATATTTTTTCGATTTATCTCGTTTAGATAAATTAAAAATTCACAAAAAGTGTGACAAAGTTTAGATAAAAGCAAAAAATAGAAAATTTGAATAAGAAGAAGAAAAATCCGAAGGGGACCGGGACTAGATCTAGCGTATGTATAATCAAAAAGGATGATGCTATGGTGTCCCCGGTCATTTTGGGGACACCGTAATTTTTGGCATAACAGAACCCTTGCAAGCATAACAAAAATCATTACAAGTATAGTAGAATCATAACATGGCATAACCAAGGCATAACCAAAAACCAATCAAGGCATAACCAAAAATCAACCAAGGCATAACCAACCAAGTTATACTTTGTTATGGTTTTGGTTATGCTTATAATGATTTTGGTTATGCTTGTAATGAATTTGGTTATGCTTATAATGGTTTTGTTATGCCAAAAGTTACGGTGTCCCCAAAATGACCGGGGACACCGAAGTCATTCCCAATCAAAAAATCTAACCTGCGACAAAAATTTGCACAAGGACAAAAAACCCAACTCGAATGAGCCGTGGATTATTGATCAATCAAACAAGGAAACACAAAAAAGAAGAGAGAGAAAAGGGCGCCAAAGACTCGCGAATTTGTGATTTTTCCTTTTTCTCATCTGAAAACGGGGGAGGGAAAATATGGAGAAGAGGTCAAGGGACCAGGAGGATGAGGAGGAGGAGGAGGCGCTTGATTTTGAAACCGAAACCCACAACAATCTCGACTCCTCATTCTGCCCCTCCGATTCCGACCACAACTTTTCTAGTACTAATTTCTACGCAAGTGATTCTGACTATGACGATGAATCCCATTCCCCATCGAAAATACTTCAGCTGGACGACAACGGTTTCCCCTCTTCCCACCTTCCACCGGGGCTCAAACACGATGACGGCGACATCGAATTCGATACGAATCGATCAACCCAAATCGAACAAGGTACTAATAGTAGCAGTTTCGCCTCTGATTTTTACAGCTGCGGAACGGATTGTTCTTCTCTGTTGTTGTACGAGGAAGAAAATGACAGTCAGAAGAAGAAGATGGATATCGACCCCAAGGCGATGCGGAAGCTCAAACAAACCGATCTTTTTCAGATGTGGGGAGCCCGTAACAAGTTGCCCGATTGCGAGGCCGACGATAAAGGCTCTGGTTCTTCGATTCGTTATCCGAATAACAAGAAGATGAAGGGTTTGTTGTCTGATGGTTCATCAAACACCACTAACGATAACAAGAACAATGCTTTTCTCCATCTTCGGAATAGTAGTAGTGGTGGCGGTATTGGGGCAAAGAGTAAGAGCACTGGTAGGGTTGCAAGTAATTCTGGTGGTGTTGCCGATAGACAGCGGCCTCGAGTCTGTCCATTCTATAAGAAAATCCCAGGTTCGTTGTCTCGTGGTTCCTACAACTTTTTTCCGTATTCGTGACGCTTCACACAGTTTTGTTTGGAACTTAGGGAGAGTGAGAGAAAAGAAAAGAAAGTTAAAAATTTTCCCTCTAATTGTTTGGATTGGAGAGAAAAAGGGGAGAAAATAAAGAATTTTTTTGTGAATAGTGAAATTCCTTCCCATTTCCCTATTATTTTCTTTCCCTCACTTTCCATCATTTTCCATAAGTTCCAAACAGAGCCTAGATTTGGGCGTTTCAACCGTACAGTGTTATTTGTGGTTGCCAAAGCAATATGACAAATGTACTCCGAAGACTCTAGGCCATAGCTCTAATAGTTTTGGGACCTGTTTGTTTGACGAGAGTAATAGTGAAGCTGATAACATAGATATGTAAATCCCATTGGACTTCTAGTGAAGGTAATAACACATTCCACCCACACTTTGAGGGATTAAATATATCCGATGTATGTTTACTTCCAAATGGTAACAATTGTAACCAAACACTGACTATAAGGTCCCCTTGATATATATAGTCTAATCTGATGCTTGTATACGATCAAACAAATGGAGCTGTAAAGGTTTTTGTTTTGATAGCTGTTGGGATCGGATGGCGAATCCTTTCTCTCTTGGCTGGGGTTTATCTTCTCAGAGTATTAGCATCCGACTTTGGTTCATGTCAGATAAGTGTGGGATATGTCTGTAAGAGGAAGTTGTATTTGATCCTCCCATCTCTGCGACACACCCACCTAAGTTCTTCTACTTTTCGAGTTCTGTTTGAGAACATTCATTCAGCATCAGGTCAATAACAGACAGCAGATGCATCTAAATGTCACCATTTTCGGTTCTACATGCTTCACGAGCCTTCCTAATACATTTGGCAATAGTTGTCCTTTTCATCCCAAAACCCATTGGCCATGGAAAATGAAAGAGTCTATCGAATGCCATTGGACTTCCGTTTAGGTCACGAAAATGAATTTTGTTCACGTTTGAACACCCAGGCTTTAAAATGCAAGGGAAAAGCATACATGCTCCCAGATGAAATGAAACTTATCATGTTAGTTGCATTTTCTCCTGTGGTAGAACACATTACATGCCATTTTGCTCTTATTTATTCAACAATCAACAGGGACATCATTCACTGTAGATGCATTCCGTTATGGTCAAATTGAAGGTTGCAATGCATATATCCTTAGCCACTTTCATGCTGATCATTACGGTGGCTTGAGCAAGGGATGGTCACATGGCCCTATCTACTGCACCACTCTCACTGCTCGCCTGGTTAGACTCTGCCTATACGTCAATCCAATGTAAGCAAGTCCTGCATTATGTAATTAACTTTGTGCATTACCCCTTTGGCCTTTGCCATTATTTGGCTTTTTAACTGTGCCGTGCTATTTTTTTTTATAGTTTATTCTTGATTTTGTTCTGCTTAAACGTGCAATTGACATTTGCTTTCCATGGTGCTCTCTTTGCAGATTTATCCGTCCTTTGGAAGTAGGTATTGAACACGTCATTGAGGGAATCAAAGTGACAATGCTAGAAGCTAATCACTGCCCTGGTGCAGCTCTTATTCACTTTTGTCTTCCTAATGGACGATGTTTTTTGCACACTGGAGACTTCAGAGCTAGTAAACTCATGCATGCTTATCCCCTTCTTGTAAATCAAAGAGTTAATGTGCTTTATCTAGATACAACATACTGCAACCCAAAGTACAGGTGAGCACTTGCCCTATAAGTTTTTGTTGCCTGACTTTTTTTCACATTAATGTTGTTCTTAAGTTTCGGAGACTATGGGCAGGTTCCCTTCCAAAGAAGATGTTTTGAGTTTTGTTGTGAGAGTCACTCAAAACTTTTTAAGGAAGCAACCCAAAACCCTTATCATTGTTGGGGCATATAGCATTGGGAAAGAATGTGTTTATCTTGCAATTTCCAAGGCGTTAGGGGTATGCTGGTTCACCTTTTTTTGTGCTTGAGTTTTGTTTTTGATTTATTCTTGTGACTACATTCGTTGCTTTGTTTGATAGAAAAGTTCCCCTGTTGTTTGTAAGATGCTTTCTAGGCTCTGAGTACCAGACTACCAGTATAGCACAATGGTCTGAAAAGAGGAATGCCCACCGTTTTGATGATTGAGGGATAATATTCCCATGCCCATTTAAAGTAGCATAAGTTCAGGACTCTATCAAACTTAACGGATTTTATTTCGCTCAGTCATCTCAATATTAGGTTCTCAGAACTGATGTATTTCAAGAAATGGAATCTCATTGACATGTAAAACTATTTGATGATATAAATTACACTTTAGAAGAAGCAACATCTCTCTTGCTGTTGGGACAATATGTTAGGGATCTGCCTGTTAGTTTAAGATCCCCCGGATTCATGAAAAATGAGCAGGTTTTCACTCGAGTTCTGTTTCATAGACACAGAAAAAGTTGTGAATTAAAACTTGACTATATTTAACTATACCTGTAAATGCTGTAGGTTAAAATATATGCAAACAGTACGAGGAGGCGTATTCTTCAGTCTTTTGGTTGGCCCGAACTCTCTGGGAATCTGTGTTCAAATGGGAAGGAAACACCTCTTCACGTTCTACCCATATCATCTCTGAGATTTGAGGTTGGGTTCTTACCTATGCAATTGTTTTTGTAGAAGCATTGTGGTGTCAAATAAGTATGACCATTTCTTCTTCTGAAGGCATTGGAAGATTACTCGAAGACGTACATGGGTCAATATGCAGCGGTTTTGGCATTTAGGCCAACAGGTTAGGCATAGATGCCGTTTAGACAGATTAACCGTATTCTAGGTGCTTTGTTATTACATGCAGCAAAAGGCTTAATCTTATAAGTACTTCTTCTTCTTCAGGTTGGACTTACTCGGAAGCTATTGGCAGTTACCTGGACCTAATAAAACCCACTTCCAGAGGCACGGTCACAATTTATGGTGAGTGCATTGGATTTTTCGTGGCAGATACCTGATTAACAAATGGTGCCTTATTGATCCACAGAAACCAAAATCGTTGTGCATCACTGTTGTACTCTAAATTGTGCAAATTCTTGCATCAATCTGATGATGCTTAAGGTTTAGTTTTTGCCACACCCGGCTACATTATTATTTTCAAGACTTTTGTGGATGGCTAGTTATCGATGACAACCTGAACACTCGTATGGTTATTTCTGCAGGAGTTCCCTATAGCGAACACTCCAGCTTCACAGAACTACGAGAGTTTGTACAGGTTTATTCTGAAACTTTCTTCATGGATGTTATAACAAAACCCCAACAACTCAACAAGTAATCGCAATGTCATTTCCTGTTTTTCCAGTTTCTTAGGCCTGACAAGATAATTCCTACTGTCAACATCGGAAATGCCGCTAGTCGAGATAAGATGCAGTCATACTTCAGAGAATGGCTGAGACGAAAGTGAATGTGCTGCTATTGCTTGCACAAATAATGCTGTGCGATACGCTATTTCAAATTCCTACTTGCATCGTTACATTTGTGCTAAATTGAACGTTTTATTTCGGCAGCTAAGGACGGACCATTGCCACCGTCACAGCAGGAGCAGCCCTGTGGTTCTATGATTTTTTGCATTCTATCACAGTTTTTACATGTTTGCACCATCAAATTTTGCACAAAAAGAGTGCTCACTGGGGCACATGATCAAGCATCTTTTTTGATAACTTGGGTGTCTGAGCCAGCTTACGCGCACCTCAACATGATTGAGCAGTTCTTGCAGCTACAACTAGAATTCATTCGGAAGCCAACCACTCCTTTCCTTTTGACTTTTGAGACTAGTAGATGACTTCTCCAAGCGGGTTTTTCGTGTTGTGTAGTGTTGTCTGTTAAGTTTAATTTTAACGATTCGAGCAGCATCTTTTTGAGTGTTTTTTTGGGACTGTAGCAAAACCTGTATTATATATATTACTTACATATATAGCAATAATGTTCTTTGTATCCAGTGAAATGGTCAGTTTGAATTTTCGAAAAAGGGCACATGGCAGACACGGCAATCTTTTTGGGCATCCATCGTTGACATAGGGGTAAAGATTTCACCTGTCGGTTTCCAACATTTGGGCAAGTTTTTTTTTCTTCTTTGCAATAACCTGATTTTCGGGTCAGTTTGCGCGCCTTGACTGTTTCCGGTGCCTTGAAGTTAATGACTAGATAAACCTCTAGTGACACTATTGATTTGGAATGTTTTGCCTTTCATGAAATTCAAACTTGCAACCTTTTAAGAGGCAAATCCCTTCGTTGCTTTCTCATACCTATTTGGCCAAATCCCCTTGTGATTAATGTTATTCATACGTACATGGGTCCGATGTATCTGTCTTGGTAACACAATCAGTGACTATACACAAATTAGGAGTTTTTTTGGACTGATTTTGCGTATGCTTTATTTTTTAGCAAGAGCTTCTTTTCTTCTTTTGATCGCCGGATGCGTATCTTGACTAATCTTGAAGTTCAACAGTTAACGATCTAACAAACATCCAATGATCTCCAGATGTCTAAATCAAATTATGCGTACATTGACTAATCTCAAAGTTTAATAGTTAACGATCTAACAAACATCCAATGGCACCGAAGACTTCTTTGTTAACTATGAGAGTCAACCCTGCGAGCTCATAAAGTAAATCCTATTGCTGTTAAACTTCCATCGAACTCATCATTATTTCATTCCATTGACAATGAATTTCAAACAAGATGAACAAAGGAAAGGATGCCAGGAGGTGGGCTCGCAGAGGCGACAGCCAAAAACGGGAGCAAGCAATTACAAATGGAAATACAGAAAAGGCTGTTGATAATGAACACTAGTACTAATGTACCAGTGGATTATTCATATATGCAGAAACAAAGGCTTTTAGCACTGCCATGAATAGCAATACAATGA
The DNA here is from genome assembly GCA_014282245.1 of Rhododendron simsii. Taxonomy (NCBI): domain Eukaryota; kingdom Viridiplantae; phylum Streptophyta; class Magnoliopsida; order Ericales; family Ericaceae; genus Rhododendron; species Rhododendron simsii. Next base: position 4,268,827 of record CM024960.1, read on the forward strand.
GCTTGCAAGTGACACGATGAGCAGAAAATCGCCGGCCTCCAGACCTACTTTCTTTCAGCAGTTTTCGCAAGTAAGACAGTTACTGTCTGGTGTTATTACCAGATGGCTACTGGCATCAACGCAACACAGGCATTCAACTTTCCAATTACTAACGAGGCCCACTGTTTTCATGCCCAAGGATCAAGGGGAAGACATGGTTCCGTGTCACAATGAGTAAACCACATATCTGCTCGCTTCCTAGCCTAACCTACTGGTTAATGTCACGGACAAGAAAAGGCAGCCACTAACTACTTTCAGAAACAGTAATCCAAAAACATACATGCAACCCACATCGTAGTCCTAAAGCTGAAAATGTCTTGTTAAGACATGATACTAACAACGAACACATTATTAGTATAATAACATCCATCGTCACATTCATATAGCCAATTATTGTTAACTGCAATAATCCACAGTACCATTTGTTTATCAACTGCCACCACAAACCACTGAAGTACGATGAATCCAGATTTGACACCCCAACACCAGCAAATAGTAGGGCAAGTTCAGGCGTTGATTCTCGGAATCCATGCACGGAGGAAACAACCTAAAACTGGCTTCCCTTCTAAGAATTCTTGGGGACAGTCCTTCCTACACTAATAGACAATGACAACCCACAGGGCAAAATTCGACTGATGCATTACATATTAGTCTTCACCTGGAACACGATTTTATAGCTCCTTCTCATGCCAACTGTACCCACTGACCCATTACATATTAGTCTTCAACATTTTTGGCACGTATCATGCTGAGTTACTTGGCACAGAGGGTAAAGTTCTAAGTTCAGCATCCCTCATGCCCGCATAAAAAGAATTCATGTGACAACATGATTCCAATTCTAATAAGCGCAACACTGTATCTCAATTCATAACCCAAAATATCATGCTAACTACCAATTGAACCTATTAGACAACAGCATTCACTACTTTGCTCGCTCAAACACCATATGTAAAAAGCATATCATGCTAACATATGTACATCAAGTGTCACTTCTTGTGCACGCACCAACTTTCTACTGATGGGGGCTTATTTAAACAACACATCTTCCAGCCCACCATCAACTTTATAGTCAATACTCCATTATACCGTCAAAAGAGAACAAGTACTAACAACGATGACTCTATTACATCACAGATGCTCCTTATTTATTCGAACTATCAAACAACTACTCATTAATGAAAAACACATTGAAGCATTTAAACTCTGCTGAGTCCAATCCATACATAGTCCATGAGACAGATACATCCACACTTTGTTTTCACAAATAATGGTTCTTAATTCACAAGCTGACACCCTAATACACACAACACAATTACAATACTCACAAACCCGGCAATATCCTTTATCCATGGAAGTTCAAAAAGTAAGAATTATGTATGCGATGACATGAAACCATTGTAATGTTGTTTTACTAAATTTCATTATCTTCATGTTTGGGAACTTAGGAGGATCATTCTACTTCACAGTAAACCAAACACTCTAAAATGTAATGAAATAACGAGATTCCAAAACAGAGAGAGATGAAGGAGGTCCTGCAGCAGATTTGCTTGCATCATGCACTTGTACCTTCTTGGAAACATATGGTTGCCAATCGTCCATCTAATGAGGATGTTTACTATTCAACACTTGAAATACCTTAAAACCAAAAAGCACACATGCACCATATCCAGCACCAACCCATCTACTTTTCAGCTATAATATATGGAGGATTGGCTATTGAAGTTAAATTCAGAGAGTAAGGAAGTTAAAAAAGCAGCAGGGGCATTCTACTCATTAAGGATCCTCATGCAAATCTAATACTTCAAGGAAAGGATTTCAAATAACTTCCTCACATCTTGTTAATTGAACATCTAAGTGCTCGAGGCAAAAATCTTTGCAATGCATCCATGTATATCATTGAAATCAAACTGAAGCTGTAGATTCCTAACTCCTAAAGCGACTAAGCGCAAGTCAATCTGTTTAAAGTCCCTCAATAAGAAAAACATACAAACTCGGAGCATAGTTCATGTAACATTGCCTCCCATTGCAAATTAGTCAACATACTCTCAACACATCAATGGGAAAATGTACTTCCATCTGTAACTACATCATACTGGAGAAGAAAATTCAAGGCTGGTAAAACTCAAGTTTTCCAAACAAGAAAGACACTAATTGTCTTCGTATTCACTGAAATCCCCCAAGTACTCTCAACCTTCCAACACCTTGTCACAACCAAAATTGGGCCAACAAGTTCTTCAAAATTCAAATCATTAGCACTAACCAAAAACCATCCATAGATAAGAAATGACAGGGGGGGTTAAAAAAAAGAACCAGAGATAAATCAATCAAGCCTGGGTCCCCGTCAAAGCCTTCATCTGGATGTGATTAGAATCGGTAGCAGAAACCACAGCGGCGGCAGTTGGCAACGCCTCGTAAGAGCCAAACCTTGCCCTAATTCCAACAGTCTTGACAACAGCAGCATAAGTAACCATGACAATGACTACAACAAACATAACATGAATCACAAACACCAGGTCCAAAATGGCAACTGCCCTCAACTTGGAATAATCCAAGTCGCATATAGTGGACCCCTCCACACCACTCGCAACATCCAACTGCTTATGACATCCTTCCGGTATAAAAGCATCTACATACAGTGAAAGCCCCGTTTGAAGTGTCCACAGCCCTTGAAGGCATATCGAAGCACCTATCCCGACGTCGGCCACGAAGAGCCTCGGCAGGCACGCGAGCACGAGTGAAAGGATGGATGATAAGGCGGAAATGCGAGCGGAGACCGAGTCGCATTTCGCTTGGAGATCTGATGTCTGTACCTGTTAGAAAGAAAAGCGAATTGTCAAAAACCTAGCCCGCTAGACTAAACAGAAAACATGATAATAATAAAACCTAGAAAACATGGCGACATAATATTTCCTAACAGTACCGAGGCGGCGGAAGAGGAGACAGTGTACTGGAGAAAGAAGAGGCCGGAGGCGACGCCGAAGAAGAGATCGGTGGGGAGGGGGAGGAGGGAGGTGGTTTCGGAGAGGAGGAGGGAGAGGGAGAGGAGGAGGAAGAGGAGGATGACGAAGGCGGACTGGAGGGAGGTGAAGAAGTGGACGGGGGTGCTGCCCTTGAGGAGGGGGTCGGAGTCGGTGGAGATTAGGGCCTGGTGGGCGAAGGCGACGAGGAGGCATAGGATGAGGAGGTAGAGCTGGAGGTACTTGAGGCGGTGGAACGGCGGTGGGAACGAGGAGGAGGAGGGGAAGGGGTGGTAGGGTTTGGCGGAGTAGTCGCGGGGGGATTTGAGGTGGTTCCTGGTGGCGGAGATTACGTGGTAGAGGCCGAGGGAGACTAGGGCGGAGGAGGAGAATATGTGGTAGATTAGGGCTGCCATTGCCGTAGAAAAACCAAAACCAAAAAAATCACTTTCTCTGCTCCTTTTCTTCTTCAATTCCTCGATTTTGGTGTCTTCTAGAGAGAGAGGGGGATTGATCAAGGGGACAGTGGCGGCGTTGCGGTGGTTATTGTGGCGATGGAGTGGAGGAGATCTGTGGCATCGGCGTTGATGGGGTTCAAAAGATGGACGGACGACGAGACAGATGGGAGAACGGCACTTGTAGTTGGTGATCGCAGAGCTGAGCCCCTTCCGACTTTAATCATCATTATATTTTAATTTAACGGCCCCCCGGCCAGAGCATTAACTTCACTTTATTTGGCCGGAGTTTGTACTCATTTAATAATAGTACTAGTTAACTTCACTTTATTGGTATGGTTTTTTGACCAGATTTATATTTTGGTTATTAGTTAATTTTTCTTAAATATTATCTAAGACTGAAATATATGTTTAGTTTGGTTTGGTTTCTGAGATAATTTTTTTTTGTTTTTGGTAATGAGTGAAAAGAGATAGGAGTATATAGAGAAATGAGAGTATTAATTTCGGAGAAAATTTATTGGGAACGTATGCAGAAAGAGAAATTAGTTCTGGAAAACCAAACCGAACACAGTGTGTCATGCATCATTTTCGATTCGTATCATAAAAGAAATGAAAAATGTGTATCCCAAAAAGCTCGATAAAGTACAAAAACAACTTAAAAGTTTTTTTATTCAGTATTTATTTTCTTTTATTTTCCGTCGTAATTTTCTCCATCAAGACGAAAGGATTAAAATGACCTAAAAATAATACAAGTACAAAGATAATAAAAGTAGTTATAGTTAATTTCTTAAATGAGTTAAATGCAAAACTAAATGCATTTTGTTTGGCTACGCCATTAACTTATTTTTCCTTCTATTTGTTCTTAAATCTATTGGATAGTGATTTAAAATAAGCACAAGAGACAAGTTAGTAAGTGAGAATCAGTCATCTTATTTGATTATTTGCTTACTTTAATCATTCCAGTGGAGTTGGTACATTTTGTCTTCGAAACATTGCTAAATCCGCAAACAAAACGGTTCCCGATTAGTTCATTATATAAAATAGCAATAATGCTAGGTATACTATATTTTTACACTATATAGTTACACTACATCTTATGTGGGGCTTAATTTGAGTCCCACAAAAATTCAAAAAAATGCCCATAAATTTTAAAATTTTATTTTATGGGGCCCTGTAAAAAGTTAGCTCCAACAGATATTGGTAAGTATTATTTCTGAATTCGTAGAGATAAAACCGCTCAACTTCGCAGTTTCATCCCTACGAATCAAGAAATAATACTTACCAATATTCATTAGAGCTGATTTTTTACAGGCTCCATAAAACAATATTTTAAAATTTAATAATATTTTTCTGGATTTTTTTGGGACCCGTAATGGACCCCACATAAAATGTAACGTAATGTATAGCCTATGTATCACCCCTCGAACATCTTCGATTGTTGATACATTTTCAAATCAAGCTAATACTCGGCTCTTTTTTTTGTCAGGCGATATACATCAACGGGGATTAGTGGAAAACGGGAGTTAGTAGAGGTGGTTAGAATTAGCACGGAGTCCAGGGACTATCCATAGCCTTGGCCCCCTGTGGGGCTCGAATGCAAGACTTTCCACAAAAGGAAGATGAGTGACTTACCAACTGCACTAAGCAGTGGCCGTCAATACTCGGCTCCTCCATGATGTTAAAATAATCGAAGCTACTCCAAATCCATTAAAGTTCGTTGGGGATCGACCAATATGATAAATAGGTCAAGCTTAAACGTACCTTTGAAATTCGTTAAATTTTCAAATTAAACCTGAACAATCTATCCCATATTGATAATGCAAGCCATGACATACATATTTTGCATATTCTTTCCTCTCTCTTTTTTTTTTTTTGTAGAAAATACAACAGCAAATGTAGTATAAGAAACATGATAAATTGATAATCGTACAGTAGGGTACATGATAAGATAATGTGCGTAAGCTGGCCGAACACTCGAGTTATCAAAAAAATTGATTTGCAGTACTTTGATCAGTAACTATTCAAACGACAACCAGTCCTCATGGTGATTGCCATTTGATTACGACTTGCCAAAATAAATTAAAAAAAGCCAAAAATAGTACACGAGGATATTTACACTACTAGTATTTCGTTTTGGTTTAAACCTCTACCACAAAAGTTGATAAATTTACAACGAAAGTATTCCGATACGTTGTCTTCACAACATGCCCAAATCTGTCCACAAGAGAGCTGGTGTCTGCGGAGGACCACGCTGATTATGACAACCAAACCCAAACAACACAAAAGCCCGATAACCAAACTCGAGAAGAAGGAAAAACATAGCACATCGGGTACGGTATTTGTCCACGCTTGAAGGAAAGCTAGACAAAGGGTCAGCCCCGAAGAAGAAAACAACACAGAAACACATGTTTCTTGAATAAAGCAAAAAATCCTTCGCATCGGCCCTTCTGTTGTAGTAAATTTCTTTTCTTTCCAGAGAGCACGAAGATTCGTCACACGACTCACACCAATACCAATAAAAAAGAATAGGCACAAAACAAAGCAAAACAAAACAAAAAAATCACATAACACCCGCAGACTCGTACTTGAGCACTATATGATGAGGACAACAAGTACAATCACCACCACCACCACGAGAATTACCGGCACCCACCAACACTGCATTACAAAGGTACACCAAAATCACTATGAAATAAAAGAGTTTTAACACAAACATGATATAGTACAAGAAGCGAACCGAAACGAATATATTCTGAAACATCAAACAAACAATTTCCATGACATTGAGACAGCACAACACCATCATTCTATCTAATTATTCTGAGAACGTGTTCTTGTACCTAAAAAACAGATTTGGGTTATAATGGTTGATGGATTTTGAAAGGGTGAATTTAAATATGGCACTGCATTCCTACATGGATACGTTCATGTTTCACCCTTCAGAATTGGTACTCAAGAACATCTAAAGGCAGCTCTGAGACTCGTTAAAACGTAAGAACTTATCACAAGGCGGAGGCATAATGCAACATCCATTCTTAAAGAATGATAGCAGCACACAAATTAAAGCTTGACGAAAAAAACAATTCGGTTCCTGTATTTGGTTATTCGCTCTTAGTTCATAATCAATCCCCATACAATTTCTCTCCTCAACCAACGTTCTTTTGCCTTATTCATCTATTTTTTACACATTTCCCCCATGTACACAACTTAATCATTCTTTTCTTGAGATGCAATATCTTTGGCCTTTGTACGATGCTATATTCATAAAAAGGGAGTATGATATTTCTTTCACTTTGGGCTGTTCCCTGGGACAAAACCAAATGAACTAATCATGGATATGCACTTAATGATATGTTTTAGTTAATGAGCAACAATTAAAGGTTTGCAGCATAACATCTTGCAAAATGCAAACAAACTTGCTCCACAGGTGGGCAATTGGGCATGAACTCTATGTCATATATAAAGCTTAAGAGTGCAAGTATAAAATTACACACCCATGCGCATTTAGATTTGGATTTTTTGGAAGCTTTAGATAGCTGTACTCTAGCCTGGGTTGATGCACCAGATGAAGCCTCAATGTTTGATTGAATGTCATCTGTTGCAATGAAAAAGTAATCAGACAGGTAAATGAAAGCACAAGAAAACAAGAAAGAGAACCGGGATGCATTCTTGTGGGTATTTGGTAGCTTACCAATGACAACCCCCTGCTCATAAACTAGAACAGCTAAGTCTTTAAATATTTCATTTGTTTGACCAATTTCCTCTTGTATGTCTCTAATTCCCTGCTCCCTTTCCTCCATTATGGCCTCATTGAAAGCAATTTCATTTCCTAGCAGTAAAATCTCCTGCCTGCATATTTTGATATGGACATATGATGTAGACGGGTTCTAAAAAAAATTCTCAATGTAAATAATGAGAAAGCAGAGGGGAGATATCAAAAGGCTTATTAGATATACGATCAGAAATTCAGAACAAGAGAAACAGCATTGACCCCACTTTTGTGTCCATATCAAATTCGAAGTATAGAAGTTAACAGTTCCCAATCAGTCCCCGATCATTTGAAAGATCTATACATGTCATCTACAGCTCTCTTTATCCAGCAATTAGCTTCATTTTCCCAATGTCCCATTCAGCATAAATGGACCAATCGAAAAGAAGGTAAAGAAAAGAAGGAAAAAAACTGAAAAAACCCAATACTCACGTTAAAGAAGGTGTTGATGCATAAAGGCTGTAAGCTCCGTAATTTCATTTTAACAGCAGTGGTATTGAATATAAAAAAAATCATTGCACCAGTATATCTACAGCAGACAAATAAAAAGATGGCACACCAACAGATATCTGCGAGCAAGAAATTTGAATCTGACAAAAAATACCAGAAAAGTAACTCTAGAACTTAAAGTGCTACCTTTTCTGTCCCATAAGAAATGGCTGGTTCTCCGGATCTATGCTAGGTGCTGAATTTTCATCAGAGCTTGTGCTGCTTCAAAATAAAAAACAAACCGTGTAAAAATTACTGTAACATTAACAAAAGCATAAATACGAGAAGTAAAGTTTTGCAAGAAATATTAGGTGATTGCGTACGTTGTGGTCGTGGAAGGTGGTGGGCCAACTGGTGAGTAAGTAGACTCGCGCTCAGAGGAAAGCTGTTGAACTTTCTGAAATTCTTGCAAGGTCGTTTGAAAATCTCTTGCAAGCTTAGCATCTTCTATTCTCTTGCTTGGCTAAAGAATAACAGGAACAATGCTGGTTATTTCGATAATACATTTAGGCAACTATTGACGACTCAGAATATTAACTAGAACTAGTCAAGTCTTTCAATGTAGATTCCAACTTATTTCATCCCATAACACCAATCATGTTTATATGTTAGTCCAACACACAATCCTCGAATTACGTGAGTTTCAAATTGACAAACAAGTTCTTTCAGCAATAAGCCAATATTATCCAAATATGACAACTGATCAAAACATTGTGATTTAAGGATATTCATTTACTCCGTGGCAACTACAAGAAAGTCAACAATTTATAAGCTCTTTTTGCTGTTAAACATGTAGAACCCACCTTACCCAAACAAGACAATAACTGAAGCCAACGTTTCACAAAGCCTCTCAATGTTCTACAAAGTCAAGATTGTTAGCGAAATTCCATCAAATCATTTTTTCCCAAACATCAGGGATTTAATAGAGAACTGCCTACCCATAATCATTTTCTTAAGAATTCTACTTGCAACCTAATTACAATACAACCCAAACAATCACTGCTCAGAGTCAACAGCTACTACTGCTTTGATTGGTAGTCATAGTATTTTCATTTACACAATCTGACTTATTTCAAAATGATGAAAGGGCATCAATTCCGACACATATTCCTACCATTTCAACTATTTGTTAATGGCCACCAGAAACAGCGCTAAACCTCCACACAGTTCGCACACGTCCAATCTTCCCAATATGGGTCCATAAAACATTTTGATAACTGACACAGACCTTCCCAAACATGTGGAAAAGTTTGGGGGTGAAGAAACCGAAGCTCGAACTTACAAGGATACATGTACAGATAGAGAGAATAGATTACTAGAACTATGAACCCACTGTGAAATCACTTTTTGATTGTGAGTAATACACAAAAGCCAGAAGGCTCCCTTTTCTGTATATTGTCACCCAAGTTTATAAAATACCAACACATAGATAGTAACAAACCTCAGTCCTATTTTTCATAATGTTCTGCCATTATCTTGTACAACCTGATGTGGTTTTCATCCACAATCGGTCGAGGGTCATAACTTGGAATGGGGATTAGAGTGAACAAGATGGCTAATAATTCGTCTATAGAAAATAGATACATGATCCATATTCCATACCCAACTGAGCAATGTACTTTTAGGAGTAAGAGCATGTCCAGCCTTACCCCTTTTTGACTCAAGTCCCAAATTTGAGTAAAAACTCCTTAAAATTCTCTCCACTCCTTGACTCAGACCTATACCAAATTGAGTTATACTCAAATCAAGGGAGACTCAAATTCTAGATGTCCCTCAACAGTTTACGAATTTGCCATTAACGAATCTTTTACTCAAATTTATGCTTAAGGTGGGTTTGCTCATGGGAGTGTTTCATACTCAATGAATGAATGAATGAAGCTTTTGATAATCAAGAAAAGTTCAACGAAGGTTTCGCTCAAGGTTGTACTCAAGTTTGAGTAAAGGCTAGAGATGCTCGGATAGCTAAGAGTAAATCAAATTATGGAGTAAACATGGAAGAAGAATGACAAATATACATCGGCATTGGCCCCACGATCAGAATCGGTAAGCGATTTGAGCTTAGCAGAAGTTTCCTTCACCAACTGCAATATCCGTTGCCTCGTGTTGCGCCTGCCACACCATCCAGTTAATCAGCCAATTATTTTCCATTTCGAAGACAAAGGAAACAAAACAGAGAAAGTAACCAGACATAGTACGTCTTTACTAAAAAATTTAGTAGCAAGAGTTTGATATTTCAGCTTCTAAATTTGACTTTGAGATCCCCACGATCAGATTAGAAGCTAAAATCAAATTATGGAGTAAACACGCACTATTTCTTGTAACTTTTTCGTTGTAACGAGAAATAGTACGTGTTCACGTAAAAATTTACAAGCAGATTTTAGCTTTGACAAAAACTGTGAGTGTCTTCATGATTCTATTGAAACTGGGATATACATCTATACATATATGAACACATATCTATGGAGAGAGATAGAGAGTAGAGAGAGAGGACAAACAGCTTGAGGCGGTGATCGGGAGTGTCCTTGGCGGTACCGACCGAATCGACGAGCCTACGGAAACCGGAGACGGCGGTGTTGATCTGGAAAATCCCGGCGGCCACCGCTTGCGACGGTTGATTCCGAGACGACGGCGAGGGTTTGGCGCCATTCTGGAGATCTTGAAAGCTCATTTTCTCGGATTTGTTTCGGATTTGAATTTTGAGTCTGTTGGAGAAGCCTCCTCAGGTGGGCCGGCCAAACCTGCCTGTGTGATTAATTGGTAGTGACCATATTGATATGACGTGGTAGCTCAAGCCTCTCTCTCTCTCTCGCTCGCTCGCTCTCTCATACACGCACACTGGTTAGCTCCGGTGATTACGGCGGAGGCTCGGAGGATAGCGTTTCCGTACCTGCCAGTCCGTCAGTCTCTACTCTAGAGCTACTTTATGAAAAGGAAATGAAATCAAAATGAAATGAGGGGTTTGATTTGACAGGCTGGGGTGGTTTGGACGGCAGAGCATATTACCCCGGCAGTCTAATAAAAGTGTGGTTTAAATTTGTTTAAAAAATAATAATAATAACGATTTCCCCACTCTCCTATTTGATAATTGCTCTGTTTTTATTTTTTATTTTAATAAAAAAATATACACAAAAATTTCACGAAAAGACAAAAAAAAAAGGGGGCTGTCATTATCGAAGGAGGGTAAAAATCATTTTCCAAAAAAATAAAGTGTGGTTTAAATTTGTTATAAAAGAAAAATTAACGATTTCCACACTATCCTATTTGATAATTGCTCTGTTTTTAATAAAAAAATATACACAAAAATTTCACGAAGAGACAAAAAAAATTGGGGTGTCATTATCGAAGGACAAGGGTAAAAATCATTTTCCAAAAAAAAAAAAAACCCTCTTACTAGTAGTACTATTTTTTCCTCTATAGGACATGATTTTCACATTTCCTTTTTATTCATTGGTGCTAAATTTTTTTTGGTCTTTTATTCATTTGAAATTATTTAATTAATCTTACTTATTGAATCGGTTTTTCTCATAATAATGAAAGGCAATTTGATACTTTAACTAGAATAAAGAAATAAAAAAGAGTGTGAATGAATAAACCGAGAGTGTTAAAATCATTTTCCAAACAAATTTAGACGAGCGAATTTTTTTTTTCAACAAAGGAAGCATCTCCACACACAAACGGAATGAGACTAATTTATTTAGAGCCGGTCGTAAAAAACCCACCCTCACAGAAATCAGTGAAAAGCAACTACAAAGGGCGACCACTAAGCTCCCCCATGAAACTACTCACATGAACTAAAGCAACTATGAAGGGCGACCAATAAGCGCCCCCATAAAACTATTCACGTGAACTTTCACTGTACATTGTTGAGATTGTTTTTTGGGGGTCCGAATTTGACCATGGAGAAGCAGGACCCACAGTGAATCTACAAATTTGACTGTGCAAAAGCAGGAATTATTGAGTGCTCTTAACCTTCTCTATCACTCAATTCTGTAGGTCTAGAATAAAATGTATGGATCCAAAAGAATTGGTAAATGGCAAGGAACCTTAAAATAGAGTAGGTTATAAGGGGTACTGGTGGAAAATAGAGGCTATAGAGCTCCTCTTCCACAAAATCCACACCTGCCTTGTGCATTTGACAAATGCACTCCATGTTCTTTTTCTTTTCTGTGATAATCAGGTTTTCGAGCCAATTTACGTGAACTTCGATTATCTTGGAGTCCTGAAATTAACAATTGGACAAACCTTTCACGGCCCGAAAGTTCAGGATGTTTTTGACATTTTTCAGATGCGACCTTGTGACATTGGAAGGTAAGCTTTTTAGTTGCTTTATATATCATGCCCCTCGAACACACCGACCCCTTGGGATTAGCATTCCATGAGCATCTCCAACATGCTCGCTATATATTTGAGTCCTGTTAGGCAAAATGCCTTTGCAAACACGCTTTTTACAAGTCCAACATACCCTTCAAAAGATGGTATTTTACCTTTTGGCTCTAATGGCTGGCTACATGTAGCTAGCCTTCGAATTTCGATGGTTAGGCAAATTCATTTTTTTCCTTAGTAGTTTGCTTCGTGCAGTTGACAAGCATGAATACAGAATACGTGTTAATGAAAAGTTTGATATATATGAACTTATGCTCAACAGTGAAAGAAAGAAGCAGAACTAGTTCTTGAACTATCTCAAAATTTTACACAATGGGGGAACGAAAAGAAAGAGGAAGGTTGAACTCTTTTGGAAAGAAGTACATCAACTATAGGAGTACAAGGCTACGAGGCATTTGGCTCAACAGTATCAGGAATGCGTTTTTGGTGCCCGGAAAAAAGAAGTTATGAGTTCCATTCATCTTCCAATGTGCTAATCGAACTATTGTAACCATTCATCTTCCAATGTGCTAATCGAACTATTGTAATAATAATATCGACTTTTGCTGATAAGTAATCGATACACAATTCAAAAGCCCATATATACAGCCTGGAAAACCAAGGATAAAGCAGCGACCACTGTTGTGCTTAGGGAGCAGAATGAGAAACTCGCAGAGCTCGAAACCGAGTTCTTCGAATTGGGTGAACCTGCACCTTGAAATACATACGGTTAGGACAGTATATTGGGGAAAAAGATTATAATGTGCTCCTGGAGTTGCGGTGCTCCAGAGTCTCTTTTCACAGCACAATGGCGTGAGTTCCATTACAAAGTGTGCGGTTTTTACATTTATGTTGGTGAGGAACAGACTTGGAGCACCATGTGACGGTGCTCGAGACGAACTGAATAATCACTCATATATTAGGACAGGTATTCAGGTACAACTTGAATTCGCATATTGAGACAACGGGATGGGTACCATGATTTTTCGGAGAAAGAGCCAATCCTTAAAAGATTTTAAAAAACAGTACCAAGATACATAACAGTAATGATTGCACTATGACAGTATAGGGAGTATTAAACGATATGTAGCAAAATAAGGTGTTATAGTCGTGAAATTTTACTCGAGTTTAAAAAAAAAAAAGCCCATGTACTTTGAAGTATTGGTTGAAAGAACAGGGAATGAGCTTTAATCATCCCTCTAACATCATTTTTCGACGATTTTAGAGCGCGCCTAAACCGGTCATAGCAGTCGTATGTCAGTGATCAGATTCGAACCGAGAAATTGTGGGAATCTGCCGATATGCATGCAATTTTCTGTCTCACCGGCATATCAGAGTATAACAACATCAGATGACCGAAAAACCATAGCATAGGAGCCGCTACAATCATAGTGAAGTAAGAAGACACGAAGAAATCTGATTACCTATGTTTTTTAGCACACACATTTACACACCCATGTTTGCAAAAATGTGTAAATATATACCTTTAAGGCAGGAGATGGGGTTAACAGCCTGGCCACATCTACCAGGCAATTCCTGTGCCTGGGTGGTATTAATACCGGCCTCCTCAGCTGCATTTGAACCCTTTATGCTTATCATATTACACAAGCATTCTGGGCTGGATTTGATCACCCATTTCAGAGGATTGCAACAATTGCTTGGCGGATCGCGGCTAGTCCCGCTATCAAGGTAGTTCAAGCAAGGTACGAGCTGGTTGAGGCAGGACGACAACGACATGTCTGCAGCTCGGCCCTCTGCTATCAATATGGCCAACAGTACTACAGCTAGACCAATCCCCCGGCATGCATTAAACCTCATCCTCATATTCGCTAGCATAACTTCGGGCTTACTAGATTGTAAAAATGCAATTGCATGCGTATATAGAGAGAGAGAGAGAGAGAGAGAGAGAGGTGTTTACATGGCTTTGATGGTTGGAGTTAGGTGATCAAACTGGTGGCTTACTAGTTGACTCTATTTATAGGTATTCTCTAAGTGCTGAGAGGATGATGAAAGGCGGCAGTGACAGTTGAATGGGTTGAGCTACTTTAAAAGGAAAACGAAAGAGTAAAATCACATGGAACCCCCCTCAACTATGAATGATTTTCACTTAACCTCCTCAATGCTTAAAACTCAACACTTAACCCCCTTAAATTATTCGTCTCATGAAAATGTGATGATGGATTGCTTAACCTTAGTCTGGAAAAGAAGAAACAACTTCCTTTTTTTTTTTTTTAATCTCAGAAGAAGAAACAACTTAACCTTGCAAAAATTATATATTAGTACGATATTTTAACCAATTGTCGTAAATACATTGTCTTGATTGTCTTTCCCTGCATTATGCATGCATTGTTGAATTTATGAAGCCTTATTAGTACTGAATTCAAGCCCACAACTTCAATGATCTACCATGACATAGACCGACAGAAGAATAAAGATTTCGGTGATACGTTGGTTGTAAAAGCCTAGCAGTACATGATGTTGTTGCTCCATTTGCCTCTTTCTTCTTTTTCATCAGAATACTATATACTACTGTAAAAGCTGGTGGGCCATGGACGCATACATCGTCTTTGAATCACGTAAATCTTTGTGTTGTGCTTCCTTTGTTTTTTTGCTTAACTTAATTCTCCTTTGTGGTGTCGCGCTTATATCCTTTCTCTAAGTTGTCCTCTCTTCTACAAAAGCAAGACCCGAACGCAACCTACCTAAAACACTTTGGAACTTCGTTTAAAACACAGCCTGATGACCTCTCTAATTCCATCACAATAATTACTAAGGCAGAAGGTTAAAAATTCAAAGCAAAACTGCAAGTTGAAATTTACCCAATCTCAAGATAGTCGTTACAGATGAAAAGTTCAAGTGAACCCCAAAATTCATGCCATAACATCTAGAATCTGTACAAAAAATAAGTAGCCAAACAGAGGGAGCAAAAAAGGAGCAGCTTCAGCTTCCATGTATGTCTGAATTGTGAGATTATACTCGCATTGCCAGCTGGCATCGAAATAACCTCAGCACACTGGATTTTTTCCCCCCCGATTTTTGGAGGCTATACCCCATACCTTGAGACATATGGGCAGAGAGATCAATGGAGGTTAATTTCCTTCAATGATTGAACAACTAAACATAATACGTCATGCCAACTTCGATAAGGCTAATGTGAGGAATATTAAGCGCCACAGAAGGGCCCCTGCAGTTCTTACGAAGGAATGAGTATCCAATGTCAATGACAAGCTTCTTCAAAAAGGATGATGATCTCCTTGCCTTCACATAAGAATGCCCCATTATATACGCAACCCCTGCTTCCTTTGCCTGGATCAATTCCATAAGCTCTTCCCTAACCGAAGGATCCATCACGGGGTTTGGTGGCAATTGAAACCTCACTTGCTGCCTCCTCATCGGTGGGAGTTCATCATCATAAGAAGACCGCAAACTTTGGAGGGTTAAAGATCTACTGCTTTGGATGGTGTTGATTGCACCAAAATCCTCTGCTTCAGATACTACCAGGGATGATGTTGTTTGGAAGGTTCTGGTGCTGCTTATGACGGCCATCCTACCATCAAATGATGCACTGTCAGAGTTTGATAAACTTGGTTCAACTGCCTCCATTTGGATGAACTCCGCTAAACTTTGGATAAGAAGGTTCTCAAAGTCTCCATTGTCTCGTTGAATGTCTTTATACCCATACCTTACAATGCACCGGTACATTCGGTAGGGTCTTGGGCAAATACGACCAATAAGAAATCGTTCCTCAGGTGAGACATAGGGCACAGGAACAGATTTTACGCAAACAAAAACCAACACAGTGTGGAATGCTGGGAGATTTGTCACAAAGTGAGAGAAGATTGCAGGGACCCCTGTTGCCAATTCTGAGTAAATGAGGCCTACTCCAGGCACACGAACGATACCAAGACTAGGGCCCAGACCAAGTATCCATCTCAGGGGAACTTTGTTATGAAGATCAAAGTTGTATTTCTTGTGAGTTCCGTAGTACCACACAAACATGACAACCATAAAGATGAACGAAAGGAGGAGGGAGACCCATCCTCCCTGAGGAACTTTCATGAGTGCAGATGACAGGTAGACACCCTCAATAAGCCAAAAGAAGAGAAGAAATGCTGCAACTAGAAAAATGTTTCTCTGCTGGACAAAGACTAAAACAAGCGCCATGAGAAATGTCGTGATAAACATAACAGTCATGCAAGCGAGGCCTGCGAGCAAAAAAAAAACAGATAATAATAAGGATATACCCCTTTACACAAAAAATTAAAAAAATAAAACTGCAGAAAAATAAAATCCACTCGACAAGAAACTGGCTGGAGAGAGAGAGAGTTTTTCTCTGCCTCAGTCACAAGAATCGAAGACACGTCAGAGCTACCTCAATAGGCAATCTGTTCATCACCAAATATTGACCAACACTTGGGGAGTAACAGAATTTTAAGCAAGACTAGAATGCATGCAAGGGATTCTGTGTGCATATGTTTGTGTGCACAGGAGTGCTATCAGTCACACGTTTCTCTTTTCTTTCAATTGTTTCTAACTTCCATTGATTTGCAGAGCAGAAAAGCAAAATCTAGAAGACTAGAAGCAAGTATGCTCATGCCCTAATCCTCTTGAGTCTTTATGGTATACTTGTAGATATTTGTACTGTTTTGGAGGGAGACCAAGAGCAAAAGCAAGAGAAGTCTGCCTGTGTAGCACATGCTCAGAAGTATTAGAAGTATAATATTCTGAAGAACCAAAAAAAAAAAAGAAGAAGAAGCATTAGAAGTATGCACAAATTTCTTCACTAGTTGAGCCAATTTTTATTTTTCTTTTGTGAATCTTTCTTCTGCTTTTCTGTGGGGGCAGGCAAATGGGCATCATCATCTAGGTCTCCGCATCTGTGATGCATGGTTGCCTATATACACATGCACAACTGCTGTGTGTGATTTTGAATGTGCACAACTCAGATAAAGACCAACACCGGAAAATGAACTCCCTACCTTCAAATCCACCAATTAAAGACATGGAAAACTACTTTAGCCGTACAAGGTCAGTGCTATGTGGGTTGTGTGTGTGTGTGTGTGTGTGTGGGGGGGGGGGGGGGGGGGGGGGGGTTTGGGGAGTGTTGTTCCAAAAATGATTAACATACCATAGGCATTTCCAATTAAAGTTGTATCCCGGAACCCAATAGCTATGGCGATAGTAATGATCATGAGGATCCAGTTTATTTCTGGAATATATATCTGCCCATAAATATGCTTCGAGGTGTGCACGACCTTGACTCTTGGAAAGCAACCAAGGGCATGGCATTGCTTGACAATAGAGAATGTTGCAGTGATGATAGCCTGACTCCCAACAATACTTGCTAGAGTGGCAATGATAAAGACAGGCCAAAATACAGGATCTGCAAGATAAACCGCAGTAAAAAGAAGATTTAGACCAGATTTGGCTATACCTACCTCAAAGCAATTGGGAGTTGGGAGTATGGCAAAAAGTTACAAACCAGGTATTGAAAGATAGAAGCTATAAGGGATGGATGAGATATTTTTCGACAGGAAAGCAGCCTGGCCCATATATTGCACAACCAAACAGGGGTATACAAAAACCGCAAACGCAAGCTGCACAGATAAGAAGAATATTCATAAAGCACCCACACATAATAAACTATGACTAGGGAGGACTCTATTTCCAGTGGTGTAATTTACTACGAGGAATCTGATCAATGGGTGATGGTATATTTCTCATCATAGGGCATTGATTTATTGAATCCCAAGGATCCTTCCAACATTTTTATTTTCTTCGAACAAATTTCTCATGAGAACTGGTTAGCAGTCGTATCATACTAGCATCCCACTAGATTCATTATTTTCTCCAGTATATAAACGTATCGCATTGTGCACTAGTGTGTATAGCAAAAAACGTAGAGACAGAGAGCAGAATGCAAGGTTTAAACTGTGTTTGAAACTTAAGTTTCCAACCCTCTCACACAATGAGATAGACTAAACAACTCGGCTCAAATGCTAGTAATGAGAGCTAGAAACCTAAGTGGAATGGAAACTATGGTAGGCTCCTCAACACAGCATCAAAGAACCACTATACCAGTAACACAAACTTGTTATTAACAACCAAGCTCAATCAGATAAAGAACTTACCCTTATTGGGAAGGTAGAGAAGTGGCCAATATCTGCAAACATAGCTTCGGTTCCTGATGAGACCCAACAAAATACAGCAGTAAGTTGGCAAAGTTGGCATGATTATAGGAAAGACGTCAGAGCTTAGGATCATGAGGTAATTGTTAGAGCTTGTCCCACATTGGAAACATAACCTCCAAACTTAGTATATGAGCCTGGACGGCCTCTCCGCTTCTAGCCAATTGGTCTTGAGTTGGATACTTTAACATGGTATCAACTCAGAGGCTTTCGGACAATACTCTATGTAGTTGGTGGTTGGTTCTGTTAGATAGCTTGATATACATTGTTGGGCCCATTTCCTAACAGCTTAAGCCTTTGGGAGTATTGGTAACTTAACATAGTATCAGAGCTCAGGTTGCAAGAGGTCTTGGGTTCAAGTCTCTCTATTTGCATTATGTCCCCGTTTGCATTATGTTTCTCCCCTTTGCATTTTATCGCAATATGTATGGATGTTTGCATCTCTACGTGCAAGACGGGGTTGCACGTGAGGGAGGTTGTTAGATAGCGCCCATTTCCTAACAGCTTAAGCTTTTTGGACTACTGGTAACTTAACAGGTTCCCCTTTTGTTTGTCGTTGATAGTTGATTGTTGTCGTATATGTTGAATCATTTGTTTACCTCACCACGTGTGAGTCAGAGGTTGCACGTGCGGGAAAGTGGTAGAGCTTGTCCCACATTGGTTAAATATAACCTCCAAATCTAGTATATGAGCCTAGGCGGCCTCGCCACCTCTTGTCAATTGGTTGTGAGTTGGATACTTTAACAGTAATGAATTTATGTGTTTAAGAGATAGCAACCACTAGCTAAATTCATGAAAACGACTAAATTGTTTGAACAAAGAATGCAACACTATCCATATCTGAAAAACTGAAACAACTGACTAGAGTACAGATCCAGCATACCTGTTATGGAGAGAAGGACCCCTCCTAGCGAAATCCATCCATCTACACCAGTCTCACTAAAGAACTTGACAATGTAATAAGGAGATATTGCATGAACAATCTTTGGGTTCCATTTGATGGTATTGTATACCCCAATGGAAAAAATTGAAATCAACCAGATAATAACAATTGGTGCAAATATAAAAGCTACCCTGTGAGTGCCATAATGCTGCAATGCAAATAGGCCAACCAATATGACACAGGCAATCAATAGCACTTCATCTACAGGTAAAAATTGCACCCAGAATTAGAAAAATGAAGCCAGTGCATGGAGACCCCGCAATTGCATCAGGTATAAACTGGAGAAAACTTGAATTGAATCAACAACTTACGCGTGGTCAACAATCTTTCAGTAACTTGAAGCCCCGATACTGCTGATAAAACTGCAGCAGAAGCATAAGCCCAACATTATACCTCTTTAATCCACAATTTTTTTTAAAGACTTGAAGTTGCAATCTCTCATGGGTCCGGATTACGAAACTAGAACTAATAAACTATTGGACCATGGAGTAGTCTAAACTGACCTACATACAAGAAGGAAATGCTATTTAGAGCAACATTTGGGAATATAAAGTTCCATAGATCAACATTTCTTCTTCTCAAAGTCAATGGAGACTCCAGAAACTGTCTTATAGGGTTGAATCTTATTCCCATTTGAATTACTTAACCGAAATCTTAAATGGTTTGCAAAATTGTTTGATTATAACTCAATTTGATTTTTTTTTTTTTCCACAAGCAAACTCTAAATTGACACTCAAATAGTAAACTAGAAGATGAGATTGGTCTCAAGAGAGTTTTCTCTGGGCTCAGTTTTTCTATACCCACTGCATCTTAATTTAGTCCCAACTGCCTTATCTTCAACCAATGTGAAACTTCATTGTTCTCCACACAAACACCTACCAGCAATTATATGTCGAACTTTTTTGATCAACAACCTCTATTTATGTCACGGATTCACAACTCTAGTCACACGAACTCTAACTTTGATCAAATTAAACCTTAAAAGTACTCAATAAAATAACCTTGAATTCAACGTACAACTTGGAAGATTAGCAACTATTGGAGACTTCCAAAAGAGAGGTGGCTGTGTTCTATTTTTGTCCCAATGGGAAAATCAAACACGATTAACACTTTTAAGGCAGTGGATTAACTTGTGTTTTGCACTCTATGGGGTCAAATCATTTTTTTAAATGGATACAAATTTTGAACAACCAAACTTTGTATTATACAATAATTAACATTGTTGCATCGAGTAACAAACGCTGCCAAACATCAATCAAAAATTTACACAAAGAACCCTTCCATAATGGGGAATAGACAACGACGTGATACAAGAGGCTGAAACCATCTGCGCTACAGAAAATGCAGCATAAATATGGGTGCAAATATTTTTGGTGTACATACTGTGGTTGAGTTTGTCAGGCCACTGAATTGCAGTGCCATTGACAAATTATAATGTTTTGAGTTTTGGGGTCAGAACAGTTTAAAGAGCATCAGAAAAGGAGCTAATTCATTTTGCTTAGTGTCTACCTATCCATTATAACAATTTTGCAACTTGTAACATAGGCTGGGAAACATTCATTTCTGGATTCAGCCAGATGATAATACTATGAAAGCCATTTCTGGTTATTCAACTTGATAATATAGATAACATAAGGTTACCTGAAATTGCTGGAGTAATCACTCCATCACCTATAAGCATGGAAGTCCCCAACAACACCACAACAAGTAAAGCTGTCCTTATTTTTTTATGCTTTTCAAGAAATCTCCTCAGCAGCAAAGATGACTGGCCCTGCCTTGAGGGACCATATTTGTAAGCAGACAGTTCCTCATCAGCCGCTTGTTGATTGGGAAGTAAGCCAAACTTTGCATGCCTGCAAAGCATCGAGTAAAGAGCGAATGTCCCACCTGACACAAAATGAAGCAGTTTTGGTAGCACATTAGCAGATGCAATTATGCAAACGATATCAATTACCATTTGTTTAAATGAGAATCCAGGCGCACCTTCACCATTATCATCAGCACTCAATACGATCACCACATATTTGAGCAACGGAATAAAGGTTAGGGTCCAAAAAATCAACGAAAATGCACCAAATAAAGCATCCTCATTCTGATGATGCTGCAACTTCCCAACGAATGTGCTTCGAAAAACATAAAGAGGCGATGTGCTCAAGTCTCCATATACCACACCAAAGCTTTGATATGCTAGAATAAGATTCCTCGAGAGACTTGCCCATGAGAACTGCAAGGCCACGTATATCAAATGCAGTTCAATAAACAGGTCAGGTTGATAGATATGGAAAAACAGTCTGTCTAGTTTTCGATAGACTTTGCTAGTGCGATGATAAATAGAAAAACCAAATGTTCGGAATATAGGTTGACTTTTCTGGGGAAAATGATAATAACAAAAAACTAAAAAATCTGCTACCAAATCACTCCTTAAAGAAGCCCAAGCATGACAGCAAAATGAAAAACCTAGAAACAACTGTTAAAAAAACGGAAACCATTAGCAACAAACAAACCGTACCAAATGAATGGAAATCGCAACAACTCCTTATATCTCTTGTAGACAAATAAAGTATACCATTATTAAAATCTTCTGCAAGTTATAGAGTCATCTAAACCCTAAAATAACCGTTTGAAAAAGGTCAGGACATACAAAGATATCAAAAACTTGCAATTCTATAATATTACTCCAACAGCAATTCAAATCCCTTTTCGTTTATTCCCAAAAAAATAGATCAAAGTTTCCAAATTTGATTCCAAAAACACGCGAAACGGGGCGAAGCAATACTATCTAAAATGATCAATCACAGAAAAAAAAAAAAACCCATAACCCACAAACGAAAACACACGTTAATCAATCAAAACAGCAGTAGCAATAGATAAGAATAAAGAAAACAGATCAAACCCTAGAAATTTAAACGAATTACAGATTCATTAATTTGATTCAAAGACACAATCTTTTAAAGATTAAGGATTGAACCTGAGAAGGGCCACGCGCAATTCCAGATTCAGGCTCCATCCACAAACCTCCTCTTGGGACCGGGAAAAAAGATACCTTTTTTCCGTTACATCATCATCTTCTCTCTCTCTGTGAAAAAAAAAGGTGATTTTTTTGTCGATTTGGAAAAAAGGAATTCCTCTCTTTTCTGGAGGAATCTTAGGACTGATGAATGTATAGGCTCCTCTCCTCAATCCAATAATAGGAAATAAACAAAGTGCTCAGCTCCCAAGAGACCCCACCCTTTTCAACACCCGTGTATCTTTTTGATCCTCGTGTCCACAGATATCATACATTTCACATGATAATTTTAGGCTTTATGTATATATATCTGAAACGGAAATGCTAACAGGTGCACCGGATTAATTTACTGACTTTTCCTACGACACTTGGGACAGAAACATCAGTACATTCGGTACCTTTCGAAGAATTATACCTTTAATTCATTTTCTTTGCTTTACATTTCTTATTTACCCCAACTTTCTTCTTTCTCTTTTTATGTTTTAACATCTCCTTCTTTAAGAGAGCATGTACATCAATAAATAGGTAAAATATCTCATGAACATTGCATATTTTTAGTTTAGTTATCAACTTTTTTTATTTCATAACTAAACCAATATTATCTATTTTACCTACCACCAATTAAAATATATATTTTTTGTCTGTTTAACTTTTTAGACTGTTTATATTTTGAAAAATTAATCGCTCTAATTTTAAAGAGTGTGATTAATTTTTATCTCTAAAACTCTCATGAGATATTTTACCTATTATTGGTGTACATGCTCTCTTAAAGGAGTTGTTAAAACATGAAAAGAGAAGGAAGAAGAAACTTGGGTAAATAAGAAATGTAAAATAAAGAAAATGGGTTAAAGGTGTAATTCTTCGAAAGGTGCCGAATGGGCTGTTTGTTTCTAGCCCATGTGTCGGAGGAAAATTGGTAAATTGATTGCAAAAGAGTACTTTTATCCGGTGCTACGTTGCACCTGTTAGCATTTCCAATTCCCGAATGTTGAAAATTGAAAACAGAAAGTTGATTAAGATTTGATAACGCTATTTGCATATCTTAGAAATTATCGTTCATGTTATTTCTACCCCTCCCGTTATTTCCGATTCCGAATGTTGAAAATTGAAAACAAAAAATCCAAACATGTAATGATGTAAATGATAGGAGTTGATTAAGATTGATAACGCTATTTGCATATCTTAGAAATTATCATTCATGTGAGCTATTTGCATATCTTAAAATTATCATTCATGTGAGTTATATCTTAGAAATGTCTTGTGAGCTATTTGCGTATCTTAAAAATTATCATTCATGTGTGTTATATCTTAAAAATATCTTGATAATTTCTAAGATATGCAAATAGCGTTATAAATTTTAATCAACTCCTATCATTTACATCATTACACGTTTGGATTTTCCGTTTTCAATTTTCAACATTCGGAATCGGAAAAGTATATCCTCCTTCCCAACTTGTTTTATAGGCAAAAATGAACATTGAAAAAAAATCACCGAGATTATAATTTACGATTTTTTATCCGAAAACAAAATTAGGGTTTTACCTAATGGAGAGATTCATGATTAGTTGTGACAAAACCACAGGCATGGTTAATGGTTTTAATGATCGAAAGTCAGACCATTCTGACCATGACAAAAGACGAAAGGGGCAGATAGAGATGAATATGAATCACCTCGTCGTCCTGGCAAGATTACAATAGAAACAATATTACGAAAAATAATTTTGGCGCTTCACTTTTTGATAAATACACTCCAAAATTTGATTTTAAATAATGTGCTATGTGTCTTTTGAAATATTTGAAGACAAAATTTGGAGTGCATTTATTAGAAAACAGAGTGCAAAGATCATTTTGTGCAGAAAGTCTATCCACACAGCAAATCTGTGCACAGATTGTGCACAGATTTTGTTGTGGGGCCACCACGGGTTCCACACAAATCATCCGAGCCGTTCATTAAATGTAAAACATTTTTTCAAGGGTTTCCGTAAAAAATTAGCTCAATCCAATGCCTATAGATGCTCGATCCAACAATATAACTTTTCATTATCTGGAAATCTGAATGAAAAGTTAGATAGTTGGATGAAGCACCTATAGGTATCGGATTGAGCTTATTTTTTACAAGGACCTTGGAAAAAATGTTTTACATTTAATGAACGGCTCGGATGGTTTGTGTGGGACCCGTGGTGGGCCCCACAACGAAATCTGTGCACAGAAATCTGCGTGTAGCAGCTTTCCATTTTGTGCACTAATTTACTGTTCGAGCTTTGTACAAAATCTGTGGACGGCATTATTGAGTCCAAAAAGGCTCACAAAAAACCGGACCAAACTGAACATATAGAAAGTTGAATGGAGTGCTTAACTAGGTATGGCGGGGAGCTCATCTTAGTTTTTTCTAAGATATATATATCGAGACGGTTCCGGAGACCCTTTAAAAAACCTCTAAAAAAAACTCCCCGAGTTTCCAATCGAATTTTGATGATCCGAGCGGCTCATCAGAACATGATTTTAAGAATACTCACGAAAAATCAGAAAAAAAAATGACCGAGAAGGTCTCCATCCGAACAGTTTTTTATTGAACTTTATTGAACGGTTCAATAAAAAATTGTTCAAATCAAGCCCTTCTTAGTTATTTGTTTTGCCAATTTTTCACGGGCACCCTTAAAATCACGTTCTGAACACATTGAGCGGCTCGGATGATCAAAATTTAATCAGGAACTATGAGATTAAAATTTAGAGGGATTTTTTAGAGGGTTTTTTTAAAAGTCCCCGAAACTGCCATATATTATATATGCCAATAGAATTATCAATTCTAATCAACTCCTATCATTTACGTCATTACACTTGTGAATTATTACCTATTTTTAATTTGCAGCTCTCAGAATCGGAAAAGTATATCCTCCGGCCTTCCCGACTTGTTTAAAGGTAAAATTAAAAGTAAGGAATTCACCTGAGTGCATAATTTACGATTTTTTATCCACTAATTCTCCACTTCTTGGGAAAAACCAAATTAGGCTCTAACATAATTTAGTATTCAAGCCCCGTTCTGCTAAAGTTTTTATTTTTTTAAGTACAGTCCCGTTTTCATTAAGTTTTTTGGGAAAAAACTTGGGTCATTTTCAAGCCCCGTTCTGCTAAGGTTTTTATTTTTTAAGAACGGTCCCGTTTCCACTAAGGTTTTTAGGAAAAAACTTAGATCATTTTACCATCCCAGTCACACTAATCAACAAGTTTTGATATTTTAGTTTGTTGTTCACACTAACAACTCGTCAACAACTTCTTTTTCAGCAATTTTTTCACTCACATACCTATCTACAACTTATTCACCATTGGAAAGAACTTGACATTTTCTAACAATTTATTCAGTACCGGAAACAGCTAACAACTTGATCGCATAAAATTCTTTCTCAATAACTTATTCATTGCTGGACACACCCTTTACGACACATGTCATTCTTTTGATATATATCACATTTAATTCAAAAAATAAATAGTACTTTATTTTCTTTAATGAAACGGATCCCAATTCTTACTTATTTCTTACTTATAAGTTGTGATGATAATAAAACCACAGGAATGGTTTTCCTAATGGAAGTCAGAGTCAGGCCCATCTGGAATGGGAGGTGATAGAGATGGATGAATCATGTTGTCGTCACGGCAAGATTAATAAAATAGGAGCTGTATTTATGACCATAAGTTAATTACTATATTAATTAATCCGAAGCAGATTCGGGAAGTCAAATATTTTTCATACCATTAATTAATTCCGTACATAGAATTTGTAAGATAGACGGGTCCTCTGTCAAAATTAAGTTGAAAATAGTACAAAGACAGCAAGAGAGAGATAAGCAAAACGATTTGTCAAATCGATGGTCGGGGCGACTACGAAAATCGACTGGTCCGTAAATTTAAGACTCCGAATTGACCGAGATACGTTTATGCTGACTCGTTTGCATGATTATTTAGAGACTAAAATTTAATATATATATATATATATATATATATATGTAAAATCTCTACAATTTTAAGTTTTTTACTTGAGAGAATTGCCTGTGCGTGGTAGGACTGTGGGGGGCATAGCCAAAAAAATCTGGATGATCAAATTAATCTAGTCATCACTAATAAAAAAAGATTTGGCCGTACTTAAATATATATTTTGATTTTTCATCTCAAAATTCTTTTTTGCAACAATTTAACTTAAGTTTGACGCTAAAAAAATAGTACGTACTCATTTTAATTGATGAAATTAAAAATTAAAAGTTTCGATTAAATCACGCTGTCGAAATAACAAATGAAATCGATAAGCAATACATAACATCAGTGAATCAGATGCCCACTAATTTTGCTCCCTCTAAATTGCCACAAGTGATTACGGCCGCATGAAATTTTGGAATTAATTCTACCGTCTGGTCAAGTTCAATTGATTATTGTGTAGAAATTAAGAGATTGGTAGTCCAAGATGCGAATCATGAGAAAAAAAGATTTGATTCAGTTGGCAAAAAAAATACCGTCCAATGGTTGCGAATCTTCGAGTACGAATGGCTACATTTTTTTAATCTCTAACAGCTAGTTTTACAAAAATTCAGAATTTTCCAATGTTAACAAAGAATTTGACAGTTGTTGCCAAATTTGATGTGAGTTTTTTTTTTTTTTTGGCCAATCAGTAGAAAAGATCGTTACATCATGTATTAGTGTGCGAGACTTCATTCCAAATGAATATGAGTGTTGGAATTGCTATTAGCGGGTACGTAAGACTTATAAGAGAATCAATCAATGTTGTTTCATGAGCTCGAATGTGCATGGAAACCTTACAACACAAACTCTACGCAACAAGTTGGTTAGTTCTCCGGGCCGACCGGTTCATGAAATGAAGCGATTTAACAACGAAATCATTTTATTTGCCAACGATCGATATCAAATGTGGTGCATGCATGCGCACAAGATCTCTCTCCCTTCACCGTCGACTGTTGCGCGTGCGACAGCCATGCACAAACCAGTCTTATCACAATTAGATATGCTTTTCCGCAACCAAGAAGAGGCCACACTACTAGTGCACAATGGAACCCATGTACTCATCATCACTAATAGTAAAACAAAGAAGACCCATTGTGCAAGCAACTGTTGAGAAAGAAAGGATAAAACCTAGTAGCACAAATAGGAACCCATGTACCCATCACCCATGCATGGCCACTTTACAAGTTGCTTAATTGGGAGCCTATTTGTTTTGTTTGCCAAAAATGTGAGGAATCTTGGTGTGAGAGAAGAATCAAGGACTGTAACGTAAATACGTGCTTTCATCTCCAAGAGGGATTGGCCAAGTGGTCTTTGTTTTTTTTTTTATCGGCAAAAGTTAATTTCATTACTCCATAACAGGCAACAAATGAAACTATTAAAGCAGCTCCACTCCTTACTCATATTTTTACGAAAATTTGAGTAAAAATTTGGATAAAAACTTGATTTGGTATGAAGTCGATCTTCTACTCATGAACTCATATTTTACTCAATTCTCATCCATTCACCACCATTACCGCCATCGCCGCTGCCGCTCCACCAAATCGAATCTAGTCACCTCGATCTGAGGTCTCCCCCCCCCCCCCCCCCCCCCCTCTCTCTCTCTCTCAAACACCTAGAACCCTAGATCAGCACCTCCTAGAACTCTAGATCGACACATCCCTAGCATCACGACCACCACCAACGCCGACCTCCATCACAACCAGCACCTACCACTAGGAACCACCACCTGAAAATTTGGTAAAGGATTTGGTTCAATACCAAATTTGGGGAAGAATTAATTTGAGTAAAAACCAAATTTGGTATAAAAAGTTTGGGTAAGGAGTGGAGGTGGATTTTGAAAGTCTTTTACTCAAATTTGAGTTTGAGTAAGGA
This sequence comes from Rhododendron simsii, assembly GCA_014282245.1. NCBI lineage: Eukaryota > Viridiplantae > Streptophyta > Magnoliopsida > Ericales > Ericaceae > Rhododendron > Rhododendron simsii. Next base: position 4,296,916 of record CM024960.1, read on the forward strand.
GTGGAGATGCTCTTACAACAGAAGAAACCCCACATTGAGATAGTCTCGAAGGGACCAGAACCCTCCTACTTCTAGAGCTCGCTGGAGCCCAATCTGTCCCCTGAGACCTAGGGTTTGCTCCCACCTAAGATCTCAAGATTCAATTCTCCTCTCCAACAACTCTCAGGACCATCTCACCCCCACGCGCGCGTAAGCATGTAAAATGACTATGTGAGGGACTCTAAGAATTGATCTAAGGTGTGTACAAATTGACATAAAACACCCTGCATTACCAAAAAGAAAAACAAAAAGCTTCTTTCATGAGACACGCAAGTTATGTAGAATATATTTTAGACATGCAATTTTTAAAATTTTCCAACCTCATGTATTTTTGCCTTTGACACTCGCTGCCAATATTGAAGCAAATTGGTGCTATCAAATTCTTGCAAAATTTGGCTTTGCGTTTGAAGGTAAGATTTGGAGATGCTTTTGTTCTCAATTCTAACAGGTGGCACGGAGCTCCATGAGAGATCCGACTCCCGTTGGAGATCAGAAAAGAATATACATATGGACCGATATTGAAAAAAAATTCAAATAATTAAGACGGCACTTTAGATAAATAAGACAACTATTTGATAAGTGATTTTTTTTTTGTTTTCTATTATAATTTTGTATTTTTTGGACTCTTCTCGTCAAGACGGATAATTAATTCAAAAAATATCACGTGAATTTGACAAAAATTCAGAAAAAACGAACAAAATAACAGTGGTTTATACAGTTGTTTAAAGCACAAAAACTGAGAAAGCATCCATGCATGCCTAGCCCGTCCTCACCTAAACCTAGCTCCCCCAAATTTGCTCTTGAGAAAAGATCAATTTCATTAAATCTATATAATAAAACAGCTCAGTATTTGAGTCTTATGTACATAAATTTAATGGCCCAAATTTATCTCTCATAAATCTTACGGTTGAGAAGACTCCTAGGGCTGGAAAATCCTATTTTCAATTTTCTCTAATATTTCCTTTTCTAACTCTCTTTTGTTATGGAAGATAGAAACCAATAAAATTTCATTACCAAAAAAAAAGAGCGAGATTTTGAAATAAAAAAAAAGGGAAGTAATTTTTGAAATCTTAGCACTCTCTCTCTCTCTCCGAAGCAAGGTGAAATATTCTCTAACTGTTCCTATCTCAGCTCTCTTTGTTATGGGAAGATAGAATGTAATGAAATCTCATGTATAAAATTAGTGCAAGGCAGATCAAAAACTAAACAAAAAGGTAAGAAATATTTTGTTGATTGGTTGATCAATTTCAATTTTTTTGTGTGTGTGTTTTTTTTTGTAAACTAAACAAAAGGGTAAGAAAAAAATCTGTTTGAACATAATTTAAGAAAATATCTTTCCGTATAAATCAGTTTTGTTGGCGGGGGTGGTCAATAATTTTGCAATTCATTTTAGTTGTATTAAAAATGTATTGCGCGTGCCTTCAGGCACGAGCGAACTCTAGTTTTATAACAAGTGAAGTCAATGGATTTTGGTTATCAGCATCGTGGTAAGGCCCACTGTGGTGCTATCACCTCAGTTTAAAAGCATTACTTTGTTATCCCTACAACGTTATAAAATGCTTTCCAGAAATTATAAGTTATTGACATCAGCAAACTCTCATATCTTATTTAGTGGAGCTTTGAGATGTTTCTCCAAATATGTGCATATCTAAATTAATTAATTGGAAGAGGAAAAGTTAACCTGGACGGGTATTAATCGTAAATTCAACACTAGTATGCCCTTTGAATTGTGATGAGAAAGGGAAATATTTTTCAGAAAACAATTTGGTTGAGGCTGTCGAGCACACAGGAAACTTATTTTTTGTGTGTGTTTGAGAGAGAGAGAGAGAGAGAGAGGGATTTTCCTATGTGCTCAACTAAATGGTTTTGCTTTCCAAAAAAAAAAAACCTAAATGGTTTTGCTTTCCAAAAAAAAAAAACACTAAAACACTAAATGGTTTTGCTTTCCAAAAAAAAAAACCTAAATGGTTTTGCTTTCCAAAAAAAAAACACTAAATGGTTTTGCTGCCTGTTTCACACAGATTCGGAAAAGAGATATATTCGGAGCAGTTCGATGCTCAAGTATTCTGAACGATAGATGTGTAACTCACACACAACAGATGATTTCAGACACATCTCTGTCTAAATTTGTACACTTTCGTCTGGACAAAGATACAGTCAGAGAACACTCCGATGAACGTGGATTCTAAACAATGGATGTGGAACTCACACACATCGGATTCTTTTTAAACCTTTGTTTTTCAAAAATAATGTAATTTCAAACTCAAATATAATGGAAATGGAAAATAATTTTTTAATTTTTTTTACACCGTTTAAAAGATCTCAATGAGATCTATCAAACAATATCTATATTGGTAGAAAAATTATTTTCATAAACATATAATTTTTGAGCTTGAAATTACCTTCGTTTTCTAAAAGTTCCTTTTTTAAGAAATCGGAACGGAAAACAAATCCGCACACTTTTGTCTACTGTAACATTTTTGTAATAATATTCTAATACAGAAACCGTATGGTTCCTTAAAGTTTGTCTCTCCGACTCTCTTAAATTAGCCCCGTTTGTAAAGTTCTCCTATTCCTATATAAGAGTGATGAAAAGGCGAAAAAATGGCTTGATGAACCGTTCCATTGCCAGGATTGGCTCCATTCACTTGCTTATCGTAAAAAAATGGCTTGATGAACCATTCCATTCGCTAAAGTTTCCCTATTCCTATTTAGGAAGTGATGAAAAGGCGAAAAATGGCTTGATGAACCGTTCCATTCGTCAGGATTGGCTCCATTCACTTGCTTATCATAAAAAAATGGCTTGATGAACCGTTCCATTTGCCAGGACCGGCTCCATTCACTTTCGCCAAGACCGGCTCCTTCACTTGCTTATCATTCACTTTTGCCAAGACTGGCTCCTTCACTTGCTTATCGTAGAGACTGTAAGTACAAGAGCCCCTTGTTCAATCCGCAGTCTCAACATTGTCAAAGATAGAACACTTCTTTCGAGCATACCTATACATGCATGACTTGTAAATTTCATAAATTCCTCAAATCCAATAAGACCTAAAGAAAACAAAAGATCAATTCTTTTCGGGCAGTACAAAGATCTCTGACACTTAGAACCACGATCCTTTGTATCCAGTACTTCATGCTAGGGATTATATTGAGAGAAATCCTTAACATGAACCACCAAGCGATCCTAGGGAAGAAGCCTGGCAAGTGGTATGCACGGATATTACCAGAGTAAACAAGAGAAAGTGAAAACCAATGCTGAAATGCGGTCAAACACAGGCGGAATTATGTTCCCAAAAGATGATTAGGTTCATGACAAAGAGTTTCATCAATTCCATAAAAACGAAAAATCCACAACAACAGACAACAAGAACATTTAAATTCCCGTTGGAGAAGATAATGAAGGCAGAGGGGCGGATAAAATAACCACGTATTAGTTTTCAAAATTAATGTCAACTGGAAGGGCTTTGGCCTTTGAACATAATCCACGTTTAAAGCAATTAACAAAATTAACATGATAGAATCAAAACAAAAGAAGGGTGATTGATTTCAATCTTAGAACTAAGCTTCCAAAACTCTTGCGCTGAAACTGACACTATCGATATATATAAAAAAGGAGATATGAACCCCTCAGTTACCCTTTTTCCTGAAAGAGCATCCCTCAGTGAGCTTTGAACGGCCTCCGGTTGGTTGGCAGAGGACCGTCTGGCAGTTTCCGCATACAACAACTGTTTGTGAGTGGCTGAAAACCGTGGTTCTGCAATTTTACCAGAGGTCAACAAAAAAATTAATTACTACGAGCATCTCCAGACAAGGCATACTTAAATACTCAAAATTTGAATAGAAATTCCTTAAAAGTCATTCCACTCCTTGACTCAAACCTATATACTCTTATAGTCTTATGTTTATGCCAATGGAGGGAGATTTAACAATTCATTCAAATTTTAGAGGGCCCTTTGGTGTCTCTCAAATTTATAATCATTCCATTCATAAACGTAATTTATACTCAGATATGAGTTTGCCCAGCTCAAATGAAACGTTTCCACAAATTTGAATAAAGGTATGATAACGGTTTGAGAGGGTACAAGCCCATCTCCATGCTTGCCCTTTTTCACTTAAACTCAACAGAAAAACAGAAAAAAAAAAACCCTAAAAACTCACGGCACTCCTTCATCAAACCTACACCCACAACAATTTTTATTTAACTCAAGGGAGACTCAAATTTTAATAGGGTATCTTGTGTCTGTCAAATTAACGACAGTGCCATTAATAAACCTTTTACTCTATGCTTAAGTTTAAGTTTGCCCACTGGAATGCCTTGCATATAAAATGAAGCTTTTACTCAAGTTTGAGTAAATCTAAGTCAAGTCACAGTTGTAAAAGGCGTGCCTAGGCGCAAAGCATTTCAAGGCTCACTCTTGGCATCTTGAAGGCGACTTGACAAAGGCGAGGCCAGGGCGACCAAGGCACGCGCCTGCAGAGCCTCTTTCAATTCGCAGAAATTTAATTCTTAAGGGCAAAAATGTAACTGCAGCCTAAACCCAAGGGCTAATCGATCCTCACAAATTAGTACACCATGTCGGTCTCTCATCTCTCAATTGAATGACTCGAACCAAACGAACTCTCAACCTCTGTTCAAATATTGAATGATTGTCTTTTTATTGAATTTGACGTTTTAATTCTTCTTTACGCAAGAACTGTTGACTTTTGTCATTTGGTAGATGATTTTATTGATATTTACATGGTACACTTTCTAAACTTCATTGTTTTAGCGCTTTACTATTTGAAATTTTTTTGTTATTTTTCCTCGCGGCCTTGCCTAAGTGCGCTTTGCTTCAATAAGGCCCGCGCCCAACCTTGCGCTGTGAGCCTAGCCGCCTAGACCCCAACACACCTTTGCGCCTCGGTGCGTCTCTCGCCCTTAATAACTATGAGTAAAGTTGAGATGGTCTAACATGTCCTACCAATGTCAAATGCCAAATTCCAGATTCCAATAATAAACAACAAACAAGATATCATATCCAACTAAAAACTTGGTTGACAGAACTTACATGTTGAAACAACCCTGGCATTTCACATCCTACACAGAGAAACAGATGAAAAATAAATTCAGTGATTTCGAATCCAGATAGTAGGGCTGCAAACAAACCTAGCTGTTCGCGAGCGGCTCGAGCATCGGGTCATTAGTAAACGAGTCGTGCTTGCACTTTATGCTCGTTAACGAACAAGCAGAGCTCGAGTTAGTTGTAACTAAGCTTGTTTGAAAAAACTCGGCTTGTTTGCAGCGGCTTGACTCGTTTATAGTCTTATTAATAAACAAACCGAGCTCGAATACTTGCATACCAAACGGGCCAAGCTAGAGATCGATTATTTGGGCACAACTAGAGCTAGATTAGTTCTGAACAAGCCAAACTCGAACACATCGAAGCTCGGCTCATTTCAAGCCCTAAACGTAAGGCAGGCCCAATTGGGGCATAACAATCAAGCTATGAAACAACAATTGACGATTAAACCAACAAGTTACTGTTCGCGGAAAACGGGTTGCGTATGGTGTTACCATGAAGAAGGAGTCGGGGGTGGGGACGAGACGCTTGAGCTTGTGCTTCTCCTTCTCGAGTTCCAACGAAGGATGCAACTCATCGACGTCGTTTGGAAGAACCTACATCGATTAACACAAGCATCGCGAAATCAATATCACTAGGCAGTCTACAATGCAGAAAACAGTAAGCTCTATATATATTCAGCATCACGAAAACAGTCACAGATATGAAGAAGTGAAACGGAAAATCTTCGAACTCACCATTATTGCCTCTGTGCGCGTGCGCTAGAGAGAGAGGGATTCTTCGAAGTTGGAAACCCTAGAGAGAGACCGCTGCGGAAAGATGCAGGGGAAGGAGAAAGACCACCTCGCTCTAATTGCGGAATATATGAGAGAAAATTAGACGGATATAAGCCGTTGGATGGGGAAATATCATATCTCAGCCGTTAATTACTTGGGTAACGGAAAATAAGCCGAAGCCCACGACAACTTGTATCGACAGGCCCATGAAGATGGAAAGAACACTGGGCTGAAGCCTGTGGCAATTTGTATTGGTCCATGATATTTTGTATACAGGTTTTTTATTTTTTTTTTATTTTTGTTTGTTATTCGTTAATTCTAATCTACACTATTCTAAGGGGTTTGGAAGAGGGGGATGGAGCTTACGGGTATTGAACCCTACTCCTCTTTTGGCACAAGGAAAATCCAAGAGAAGAGGAATCAGTCCTGTCCTTCAAAACCAAGGGTGTGTTTGGAATTTGTGAAAAGAATTTCCCTTAAAACTTGGCCATAAACCCTTGCAAGGCAAACATTATTTCAGTAAAGCATTCTACAATTAGCTAGATACAACCTACCAATCTCCCATATGGTGGCTTTTATAAGCTAATTATTAAGAACGATCTTACTAACGACCGCCCAATGTGCAGTGGCATGTCCGGTAAGTGGTAGATTATAACTCATTTGGCTTCTCCAGTTTATTTGCCCAAAATAGTGAGACTATTTTAGATCTACTTTGATTTATTTCTTGAAAGTTACTTGGAGAAGTTTGAATAAGTATAGGAGAAAGGGTCCAAGTTATTCTTTCTTAATAACCGGAATTCTGGCCACCTAGACAATGAAAATGCTATTTGGTGTCTGGGGGCACATGATTTGTTCCAGGAGAAGGTATCAATCTTGTTGGGATGATCACTTCAGATCGTTGATGCCTTTTCCTAATCTCCATTCAATCTTTGTAATTGTTACTGAGATAAATAAAATTCTTTTCGCTGTTCCAATAAAAAAAAAAAAAAGTGCCATTTGACAATTTGTATAATGTTCAACTTCCACTATTACCAAGCATAAAAGTACAACACATTGGAAGTCTTATAAGCAAATAAACAAAAATGTTTTAGTCTTAAAAGATTGATTTACAAATGGTACTGACCAACTATTTGTTAGGCTAAACATCACTGGTCAGCGGAATTCCCGCAGAGCAAGTCATGGCTTCTGCTGTCCCTTAGCTTTACCCTGTTGGTCTGCTGGAAAGGCCTGCACCAAGGGAAACAAACCTTCCGATGCGGTACAAACAAATCACCAATAATCGCCACATGAGCAGAGCCCATCTCTAAAATGATGGAACCTGTTTGAATCTCTCACTGTAATTTCTCGACCAACAATCTTCGAAATAAGCTTGATGGCAGCATGACAGTCTATACATGCCCTCAAGTTCTTCATCACCACTACTGGTGACCCCTCAGGTGTACTAATTAGAGCAAAGGCAATGGCTAAGCGTTCGCTGTGATACTTAAGGGACTCCACTTTCATTTCCTCATCCTCATTGTGAAGGGCACAACTTAAGTCGGGCTTGTACCCTTCGTTTTCCATCCGCTGAGTCAACACGTCAATCTTTCTCATTATCTCCTCTATTTGTGGGTGCGTCTTATCATTTGCTGAGAATACGTGAACCTTGTGCTTAACATCAACCCAGCTATAAGCAGGCACTTTTTTAACTCCTCGCTCCCTCATGGCCTTCTTCACCTTTCCAACATTTTCCCATTGCCCTGCTTCTGCATATATATTAGACAAGGTGACATGAGCAGCAGCGTCTCTAAGCTTGTTCATGTTGAATAGATTGTCTGCTGCTCTTTTAGCAAGTTCTTTGTTCTTATGAATTCTACAAGAGTTTAGAATTGACGACCATATAATCTCGTCAGGTTCAAACGGCATATGAGCCATTACCTTCTCTGCTTCATTAAATCTTCCACTTCGGCACAACATATCAACCACCGATGCATAGTGCTCTTTCTTAGGACTCACTTTATAGATTTCAGTCATGGAATTAAAATGCTGCAAACCTTCTTCAATGAGGCCTCGGTGGCTGCAAGCAGTTATCACAGCGAGGAAGCTGACTGAATCTGGTTGGAGACCTGACTCAAACATCTGTTCAAATGAGCTCAATGTGGCCTCGCCGTCGCCAACTAGAGCATAAGCTGAGATCAAAGCATTCCAAGAGACTATGTTCCTATCTGGCATTTCTTGAAAAGTCTGAATGGCATCTTTTATGAATCCACATTTTGCGTACATGTCTAAAAGTGCACTACCTGAGAAGACGTTTGACATGAATCCTGATCTGATTATGCACGAATGGAACTGCTTTCCAAGTTGAAGTGAAGCCAAATTTGCCGACGCTCTTAAGACGCTAGCGAAAGTGGCCTGGTCAGGGCTTACACTTGCTCTGCTCATATCTTTGAACAAATTAAGGCCTTCTTCAGGAAGTCCTTTTTGAATATAAGCTGAGATCATGGCTGTCCATGGAACTGAGTTTCTGTAGGCCAAATTAGCAAATACCCCTTGGGCTTCCTCAAATCTCCCGCATTTAGCATACATGTCGACCAGCGAATTCCCCACCAAAAATTCTTTTTCAGCTGTCGTCACAATTGCTTGTGAATGAATTTGCCTGCCCATACCTAAATCTAAGGTGTTTGCTGCTATGCTCAACATTGTAGCAAAAGGAAATTGTCTCCTCTCGAACCTAGTGTCTTGTAATTCACGGAAGAGATGAAGTGATTCTTCATATTGCCCATCGCATGCATATCCCGTTATTATTATGTTGTAAGAGATACCATCCAACTCTGGCATCTCATCAAAGAGTTTTCTAGCGTCGTTTCTGCAATCATGCTTCGAGTAGAAATCCAGCAAAGCATTACCCACAAACACATTCCTATCGAAATTGGTCTTCACCACAAAACCATGAACTTGTTGTCCAAGAGCAACATTCTCTAACCCAACGCTGGCACATAACACTGCTGCAAAAGTAAAATCTGTTGGCTTCAAACCCAAAGTTTGCATCTCTATAAATAGCAGTATGGCTTCTTGGTTCTTCACATCTTTAGTGTACCCAGTTATCAAGGCATTGAATGTCACAGAATCTCTGGCTGGCATTTCCTTGAACAGGCCAAAGGCCAGATCAAGACAATGACATTTGCAGTAGGAATCAACCAAACTATTGCAAACAATAAGGGTTGAACGGAGTCCGAATTTGACAATATCGGCATGAACTTGAACCACAACTTTCCCCGATATCGAATCATCACATCCTGATAGGAGAGTGGCAAATGTTACGTGATCAGGAGGGTCCGTACCCCAGCTGCGCATCTCCGCGTAAAGTTCAAAAGCCCGCTTGGGTTGATTATACTGAGAATAGCCACCAATAATAATCGTCCAAGAGACAGCAGTGCGATCAACCATTTGATCAAACAGGTCTTGTGCTTTGGAAAGATTGCCGGACTTAACATAAGACGAAATCAACATGTTAGTAGAGACTACATTTTTGTGAGGCATCTGATCGAACACGTTGCGGAAGAGTGAAAAATCGCCCCTTATGAGCAAATTTTGGAGTTGGAAGTTGGAGCGACATGTGTTGGGGTCGAAACCTGTTTTGATCATTCGAGCGTCGACAGCCAAATTGCGAATAGGGTGTTGCTGGTGACATGCTCTTGCTATAAACAGTCGATGAGTAGCAGCAGCAGCAACCAGTAAACGGCTTTGGAATGCTAGGGTGGTGTTGGTGTTACGCATGGAGGATACAGCAGCAGCAGTCTCATATCACAGGAGGATTAAACAGAGAATCCTTTCCTTCCTCCTCGCTCTCGACCAACCCATCAACTGTACGTGTATGTTAGTAAGCAGGGTCAGTGGACTTCGACAAAAATATCATTTATATTTGAGCTTATTTCTTGGGCTCGACTTGGACTTCCAGAATATTTCAAAAAAATATCAATTGAGGGAAGAACAAGAACCTAATTGAAGCATTCCATCGAACACGTGGAAGCCACTGAAGCATTATGTTTTTTAAGCCAAATGTTCCAATTACAGTTGGAGATTTTATCAAATACTTCGAAAGCAATTGAGGGAAGAATGAGAACCTAATTGAAGCATTCCATCGAACACGTGGAAGCCACTGAAGCATTATGTTTTTTAAGCCAAATTTTCCAATTACAGTTGGAAAGCAAAGAGGGTAAACAGATTTTTATTAAATGCAGTAAAGAGGGTAAACAGATTTTTATTAGGATCAAAGTAACGTCAAAAAATAAGGAAGATTATTAGGGCGAGAATGAATGGTTTACCTGTTTCAATCGTTGGCAGCGTCCTTGTGGTCGCTGGGGTTTTCGGAAATGGCGTTGACAACGGCTGGAGGGTGGTCGCTGGGTTGGGTGGTGGTGTGGCAACAGGAGCGAACAGGAGAGAGGAGTGGGAGAGAGAGAGAGAGAGGAAGGGGAGAGGGAGGGAGGGAGAGAGCGGGAGAGCAACTTTGGAGGACGACAGGAAACACGGTGGAGAGAGGAAGCACGATGGAGAAAAAGACAAGGATCGTAATCGGTTTTTCAATCCAACGATCGTAACCTATTGAATTTGCGATCCAACGGCTGGAGGGATGCTCATGTTTTTATGAATAGACAAAAGCCTGCTCTGTTTTATAAGTCTTATTTTTTTTTGATTAATAGGGTTTAGAAATAATTAATCAGTATGCCACAGGCCATAGGTTAAAAGGTAAAGAATAAATTCTTTACACCGTCTCATTTCAAAAAAAAATAAAAAAATTCTTTACACTTCCGGTGTAAATATTTGTTTCCTCCAAATCAATTGCACTACGACACATATTAAAACACCGGTCCCAATTAATAAAACATAACAGATGTGACGCAATACAATTGATTTAGAAAAAACAAATGTTTATACCAACGGAGAAAAAGAATTTTTATTCCCTAAAAGGTAATCAAAAAATTACTACTTTGAAGGCAGTTTCAGTTTAAAAATCTTGAGAGAGAGAGAGAGAGAGCATAGATGGAGTATGTTGCCTTAACGTCAAACTTAACTCATGAGTCATTTCGAGAACCTTAGCTAAACTAAATAAAATCAGTCTGTGTATGCTTTGTTATAACTGCACTCCCATACCCATGGCCACTTCTCGGAGCAAGGTGCTGCTTTTCCTCTCAGTAACTGGAAAGCATAGAGAATGAATCCCAAGTTCCCAACCAAGCACAAGACCAAAAAGTAATCACCCTTAACATGACTTTTGAGTGCAGCAATACAATAACTCAAATATCTCAACAGAAGGAAAGGATACATGCACCAACTGGTAACATAGAACACTAAGCTTAGCGGCCCTAAACATCTTCGGGTAATTGCAGTCATCGCAAACATGGCCCCTCATCTGTTCTCGGCTTTGGCTTTCGTATTTACAGAGCCAACATGACAAACATTATAGTGACTATACTAACATTCACGATTCAACGTACAGGAAGGATAGAAAGCTCAAGAGAAACAAGGGATGCAACCCTTCAACAAGGAGCAAGTAGTAGTGATTACACATAATACGCTAGCAAGCCTTAAGTCTTGAGAAAGAGAAAAGGGAGGGAGAGGGAGAGGGGATCCAAGCTTTACATTTACAAAGTACTCAACAATTTGACTGGGAACTTACATCAAGAAAAGCATATTACCGCTCTGTCGAAGCTCCGACCTGGCCTCCTCAAAGGATGCCTTCACAGCGCTCCGTTCTGCTTCCCTACGTTGACAAACTTTCCTTGCTTCTTCAGCCTCGTTAAACGCAGCTTGCAGATTTAACTCCAACTGCAACTTGTCTTCAGCTATCTCATTTAAACGAGCATCAATCTCCATATTATCCACCTTACAACAAGCCAATTCCTCCTCCACACGGCGAAGCATGTCCTTAAGATGGGAGGCCTCTTGTTCAAGATATCGAAGGTGCTGACTAGAGGCTTCCAAGTCAGATAAAGTCTGAGCATGGCCATGAGAAATAACTTCTAGACGCTGTTTCTTCCGATTGTAACTATCGAAAAGCTCCCGAGAAGACCAGTCGCCATTGTCAACAGACAATTCAAGTCGAGCGAGTGATTCTCCACTGCCTATATATTTCATAACTTTTTCTTTGAAGGGTTCATAATCAACCATCAATCTCTCTAGAGCACCAAAAGCAGAACAGGATTCCTCAAGCATTGACGCATGATCATGAAAATCCATGGACTCTAGAAGAATGAGAAGCTCCTCTTGAAGGCTCGCTGCTGCCTGCTTGAATTTATCTCTGACTGATTCTTTCATTATCTTTCTTTGGAAATGTTTGGGAGGCGACTTGAGGCCTGATGTCTCAAGAAGAGCAGCTGACGGCTCAAAAGGAGCAAGCAGATACTGCGTGCCAGATTCAACTGGTGAAGGGCTGCGTATTTCAAAGGGTATGTTGGCATCTTGAGGAAGGGAAATGGGATCAAAACAAGGAAAAACACCTGCGAAAACAAATGCAAAGTAGATATGAAACCGAGTGCTTGTAGCTAGAAGTGACAAAAGAAACTAACTTTATACAGCCATATTTAGTACATTTACCACAAAAAAAGGGCTTTGGTGCTGGAAATGTTAGGGACTGAGATGGGGGAAACAAAAGCCGGCCACACCAACCTTTGAAATTAGTGCCCAAAATTTCATTAATGGCAGAAGAATCCACACAATAATCTGCCAATACCTCCCTGCTAGTAGTCAAGGCAGAAGAACTACCGTACGAAGAAGCTGCGCAAAAAATAAAATCCAAGAACCAAGTAAAAACAAGAAAGCTTCAAATGCAACTTCTTGGTGAGGTACCAAAGAAGCAAGTTGCCATATACAACACTGTGAACAAAATAAAACCATGAAGCACAAACATGACACACCTCCGGGTAAAGAAGCTCCAGCAGAAGAAATCTGCCTCAAAAACTCAGCTTGCCTTCGACGGATCAAAGCCCCTGAGGTTAGAATACAGGGTCGGAGTGCCTTCTCCGTTGTCAGACTCGTGGACTTTGACTGCGGCATATCCCGGCAGTCACTAGTGGAGTCAATGACTAAACTATCGACTTTTGGATCGCCATGTCGCAGGCGTTTACAATTACGCCGCAAAGGTTCCTCTGGCATATCTTCTTGGTCCTGGGAATCCACCAGGGACACCCTTTCTGGCCTCGATATTTCAAAACTTGTCCCACTCTTTTGGGGATGTTCAGGAGTGTCCACCACAGGCGACTCAATTTCCATCCCTTGGTGGCTGGAATTCCTTTCCTCAACCATGTCCCTGCTTGAGGGACTAGTGTCACCACAGCTAGTCAAGCTAGATGGTGGAGAACTTGGGCTTCCATCCCAAATATCATCAGTTGCTTCCACCAACTGATCTTCCAAAAGATCACAAGCAGCATCCAGCAATGTATCATCCAAAAAATCGTTCGTAGAGTCAATCGGTTGAACAAAACTACACGCGCCCTGTCCCTGTAAGAATGGAACATTTGATAAATATGTAGGCACGAAGTGCTTCCAAAAAAAGGGTTGAAATATTAAAAATACAAGAGTCACAAAGTAAAACATTCTTGGACTAAACTGTTTTAATATTCAAATCCATGAAAAGCATAAAGATCAGTACATACAAACTCTAGGCAACACAGAGGACATTAGCAAGAGGCATTTAAGGTTAAGTTGACATACTGTGAAGGATATGACGAGATGGGAATCCAAAATTAACTACTGCCCTGACAACTGAAGCAGGGGAAAACAGATAACAGCCGCCAAACAAAAGGGAATGGATGAAAGACAACACCTCCCAATAAATTTAACAAGGCAACAATGCAAAAGTTACGGGGATTCACTCTTAAAAATTCTAAAATGAAATACAGTTCAGAACATTCCCTCTGATAGAAATATTGAAGTTAGGTAAACAAGCAGCAACAAGAGAACTGATGTGCAGCCGATAAAAAAGAAAAAAAAGAAAAAAAAAAAAGAGACCTGATGTGCAGCTAGAGAACTGAGTTCAGTACTCTCTGATGTGCAACTACTACCGGGTCACCGCCCCCATCCTCTCAGTACAATCTGGAAAACACTATGCCTGTCTCGAGAACTGATGTGCAACTACTACCAACACAATTTCAAGTTTCTAATTTTGAAGATTCAATTCTTATGCCAAGAAAGAAGGGAAAAAAAACTTTTAAAGGAGAAGTATTAGTGTCTGCATCTACCAATGTTTCTACAGTCAAAGAGGAAGCAAAGTTATGGGGACACTTCAATGAGAAACTCCTTCATGTAACTGCAAGTGCTCATTTTCCCGTAACTTTCAACTATTATAGCTTTTGACTATGAGTGGCTTGCTAACTCTCTCTTCTCTGTTTCTAGTTCATATTTCCCCATAAAAGCTACTCCATTTTATCTCTTCTTCATTTTTATAGAAAAGGTGACTCGGTCGGTTAGTAGCCGACTGCAATTGATTGGGACACAAGGCTCGGTTTGGTTCGGATAGGTGACTTTGGTTAGTTTTCCACTGATATTTCATATTCAAGTTCTTGTATACGTATTTTCTAAGTACTTGGTGTGAAATGGAGTATAGCTGCCAGAGTAACCGAAACTCCTCGCCATGTTGTCGGCAGGCATCCTTGATATGCAATTTTCCAAACCAGAGACAGCAATAGCATTAATATGATGCTGTGACGGGGACTTTAAGCGAAGCGTGCAGCGATAGGGAAGAGAAAATATTAGGAGGAGGACCGGATATGGTGATAAGGGGATTGGGTTGATGGGTTGAAAGAGTCGTAATAGAAAAGTGATAGCTAGAATTGGTACTTTTCAAAAGTTAATTCCTAACATCAACAAACGTTGTTAGTGGCTTACTACTAAATGGCTAATCTACTTCAGGACCATAAAACTTTGGGGGGTGATGAAATTCCAATAGAAAATCGTCACCTATAAAAGATTGATTGTTAAGGAAGTGATGGCTGCAGAGAGGGATGCGGTTGGCATTGGTACCTTGACAATCATAAGCACTGATAGTAACGAATGCTCTTTGTGGATGACCACCCAAGAGGAAATCTATTAAGCAATCACATTCATAAAACAACAGGAGGATTTGTATTTTCCAAAACTTAACTTTACATATAAACCTCACAAAAGGTCAGGAAGATTTAGCAAAAGAAAATAGGCAAGATGACTTCAGGTAAACCAATGACCGAAAAATATAAGTATTCCATCACCGGCTGAAATACAGAGACCCTTGATACAAAAAAAAGGAACTGTCAAAACAAATCTTTTACTAGTAAACAACAGAATGGGAAAAATTTGCAATCTCATTAACTGAAGATAGAGGAGAAAACACTTGAAATTAATCAGCAAACCAATACACTTCAACAAGATGCCAATATAAGCAACAACAAGAAATTACAGTAAAGACATAGTTTTACCTTCTTAATTGGGCATATAAAGAAGCGGCGACTGTCATCCATACGGCAGGGTCCAGCACTACACCCGCACATAGGGGTACGGCTAACTGTGATATTGACATCACGCGTTACATCTTCATACCGCTTGAAGAAGTTACAGCCTTTGCCCTGCAACAATTTTGTACAATAGAAAGCAAACAAGTAAGTGATCCGCCTTCTTCTACTATGTCTGCCACAAATACATTATGCACTCTAACATCACAATATCGCTTCCATAAACCAAACAAAAAAGAACAACACAGCATCTCCTGCCCTTATCCTTCTTTCTTATCACTCGAACTCAAATTGCAGTAAAAACCATCCTTTAACGGAAATTTAGACTGAATTGATTTCCCACAAATACTTAATCAAATCACTGGACACTCAAATTTTTACTTGAAATTTGGCTATTTTGCATCTCAACTATACCATCAATAAAGCACTTACCCAATTTTATGCTTAGACTTAAGTTACCCGTGCTAAGATACGAGTTCGCAAAAACTATTACTCGGATCACTAGAAACTCAAACCATGACCCAAAATTTGAAAGACTAGTTTGTGTCCTCTAGACTCTCAACAATTCCATTAATGAAACTGCTACACAGCACCCGCAACCCCCCCCCCCCTACCCCCTAATTTTTTAAATGACTTGTCCGAAAGTGTTTGCGTGATCTCAGCGGTCCAAATTCACAAGATTAATTTCTTCATCCCAAATTTAGAACCATGCCATTAACGGGGCTTGTACTCAAACTTACGCTGAGATTTGGGTTTGTCCTCAAGTAAAGCACTTATACACAAACTTGAGTAAAAATACCAGTAATAGAAGAAAACAATCACAAATGGAAGAGTGAAAACAGGAGCTAAAGCATTTGATACTGACAGTGACAGTGCGGAGAGGGCAAGCGTAGTACAGTTGATTGGCCTTCGAGCGCTGCGGGGTCAAATGTATACCGCAGCGGCAGTGTAAATCAACGGTAGACGGAGGAGGTGTTGGTGGTCCCTGATTAGGGCTCTTCATGGGGCAATCCTTAACCCAGTGCCCTTCTTTCTTACAATGGAAACAAGAATTATCCTTCTTCTTGTTTCCCTCGTTCGGAGGGAACTGCCGTTGATTAGGAGCCGGTGGCGGAGTTGAGTTCCAGCCCACGCTCTGTTTCTCGAAATTCCCCGCCATTCCTGCGCTAAATACTGTGGACTTTTAGTAAACGGATTTTCTTCTCCAATGCAAGTATCTTTGATCTGTAGAGGGGAAATGGGAAATGGGAAATATATAGCAGGATCTCTGCTTCGATTTTCCCCACTTTCGAGTCTTCCGTCCCTCGGACGCTTCTCCTTTTCCGTATGTTTTTGGCTTTTTCCCACCGACGACGCCTTTAATAATTAAAAGATGAGAAGACTGTTGCTCCATGACTGACAGGTATTGTCTTGTCAGGGTCTTGTCAACTTTTTGAAGAGATTATTTGGTGCTGCTCGGCTCAATGCTCTAACCTCTCCACATTACTCCACCTCTACAGGAAATGTAAGGTCATCCACAGTTGTATAATTAGAAGCCAATTGTTTTTAAAGTTAACATATTACTGTAAAAGATGATTTATAATGGTATAATCAAATTTAGCAACAATCTTAGAAATAATCAAATTTTGGATTTTGGATAACCAAAATTAGCAACATTTTTTCAATAATCAAAATTTGTGGACTCCACGTCACATAAGTTAGCTAGTTTCAAAATTTGTATACACGTGTGTTTGAGTTGGTATTTTCTTCTTCTCTCCTTCGCCCACTATTTATCTTCTTCACTTCATCCATAAACTATTTCTCTTTCTTTCCTTCAAAAAATGAAGCTCATATCTCTCGATTATCTACAATTTAACCTATCGTCGTCGAATAAAGTATTTCACTCTTCTTTCCCATTTTTATTTTTTCCCAAAAAATAAATCATAATAGGAGGCAAGAAAATCACAGTTTTTTTTCCCAAAATTAAGAGAGGGAATCGATATATTTTTGTCCAAAATAAATGTAAATGGAGGGAAATAGAGGGGGAAAAGAGAGAGAGTAAAATTGTAGTGGATCCTTATTTTGGTTATAGACTACAAGTGACTATTGTGAAACTTAACATTATTAAGCTTAACAACCAGTTATGTGAATGATAAAAACTGATGTATCAACTTTTAATTATCCTTTTTTTATTTTACTACTGTGGATGGCTAACACAAACAATGGTAGAGTAAATTGCATTTTGGAAAGAAAACCTTTTTTATTTGACAAAACTGCCCCTAGCTCCCCAGCGAACAAAACCTACTGTAAAAGTGTTCTCTCATGAATTTTTGGAACATAATTTCAACTAATTATCATATATAAACCCAAAAAAAAGATATTGAATTAGACCTAACCACTTTCTTCCTTACAAAATTTCAATCGGTAACATTAATTCCGAAGCTAGATTTTTCGCCTTTGTTCAAAAAATTTGAGTTTGAATTATTTTTATTTTTTATTTTTTCGATTTATCTCGTTGAGATGAACCAATAATTTACAAAATTTTGACGCAAACTTGCTTTTTGTATACCATTTTGGTGACTGATATATATGGAGTACACGTAGTTTTTTTTTCTCCGCTTAAAGCCGCTGGAATTGAAAGACAAAAAAATAAGAGGAGTTGAAAAGATAGCATGAATGGAAAAGTAAAAAGGGTAATTCGGTCTCACCATATAACAAGTTTTTCTCCTATTTAATGTTGCCTAACCTATTTATTACCTTTACGAGTTCTGTATAATCCTAAAGCCCCATTCCAAAAACCTTGTTAAAAAATAAGCAGTTTATTTCACATTTTTAAACTAAAAAATAATGTAAATGAAAAATAATTTTTCAAATTTTTTGCACCGTTTAAAAGATCTCAATAAGAAACAAGATTCATATTTATAGAAAAATTATTTGCGTAAACACATGATTTTTGTATTTGAAATTGCCTTATTAAAAATAAATACTTATTTTGAGTTCGGAAACGGGGCCTAAGTATAGTTGGCACCATTAAATGAGTATTAACATATGCCCCTAGCCCTAGGGCATACATTAACAAAACCCTTTATTTTTTTTTTATAACCGGATATGCGGGTCGGGTTGCACACATCTCGATTAATTCCGTTGCCCTGAAAGATAGCGACCGGACATAATTCCCAATGGCCTTTTGGAATGTTTGGCCTCCGTAGCTCTGTGTAGCCCGTTCCAGATTCTTAAATATTTAAAAAAATAAGGATCTATTTTCAAGCTAAAAAATAGAAGGCTTGCAAAAAAAAAAATCATTTTTTTTTTCAAGGTTTGATAGATTTCATCAAATAAGATTCATATTACATTTTTTTATAGTAAGCCTATATTTTTTTAATTTTGAAAATTACAAATAAGTACTCCCTCCGTTCGGATTTAATTGTCCCTAATTCTATTCTAACCGGCTAAAAAATGAGTTATATCTTTGAATCCGTAATGAATTTCATATCGAATATGGATCTTGTTTGATAGATCTCGATTAGTTCTATAATACAATATTTTTGAAATCACGTAAAACATTATAAATTGAAAAATATAATCGATTGAAAAATAGCGCGAACTCTAAAAAAAACTATTAAATCCCAACAGAGGGAATAATTATTTTTTAAGGGGGAAAGCAAAACACACATACCTGTACTCTTCTTTTTCTCTCGTATGTGAACATACACACAAAAAAAAAATTCCGGAAAGTGATTCTCTCCGTCCCTTAGAAGTATTTTCGACAATTTGCATTAACTTTTGAATCTTGTACCATACCGATCAATGTATATTAATATTGACCAAATTTCATATTGTATATCTTTGATTTCATTATGGCTCAAATATCGATCATACTGATCAATATTGGACAATATGATACTCTCTCCGTTCATTTTTAAGCATTCTTCTTTAAAAGTCAAACTTTTCGATAAGAGCATGAATTGTAATTTAAAACCTTTGTTTATTTAAAATCGTTAACCTTTCAGAAATACCCTTTAGAGGAGTATTTAATGATGCATTTAATTTGATTCTTCGAATTTGAAAGGATCAATATAAAAAGAAAAAAAATAAAGGGCTATATATAATAAGAAATTTACTAGCAAGTTATTACACATGGGGGTTAAAGCGATACCAAGTGATAGTTCAGGGGTTTGTTTAGAAAAAAAAGCCTATAGTCCTCGCTTACCCTCTCAAGTCTCAGCCTCTCTAGAACCCTAAAACCTAACTGCAGACCTCCAATCCCCATCCGAAGAAGATCTCTCACGTGAATTGTTTATACCTATTCTGAAGTGACCGATTTTCATCGAAATCGGAAGAAATTTTGGGGGGGTTTTTGGAACTGTATTGTCGTTGTATAATGGTTGCTTTCATGTATTCCCACTCCCTTCAATCTGTCAAAGTATGTTCGGGAGGTCAACTCGTCTCGTCCAGGGGAGAATACCCGACCCGAATCCTCAGAAAGAACACACCTTGCGTTGTCTCTGCTTGTATTCCGAAATTGCATAAAGATCTTTCCCTTCAATCGCCTGAGGTACTCGGTTCTTAATCTTTGCTCACGTTGTCTTTTGTTAAGTTTTGTGTTATGCATTGAGTAATTTGCAACTGGCCTAGGCTAGAATATGGATTGAGTGTAGAGGTTCTCACCACATCACTCATTTGAGTTTCTTTGGTGGATAAAGACTTGGTTTGTGTAGTTTGATGTATGTGTAATGAAATGGATAGTGAGATTCAAAGCAGTCCGTGACTGGGTTCAGTTAGTTTCGGTGGAGATTATGCATTGGACTTCAATTTGTTCGGTGTTGTCTGTTTTCCGTTTCAGTCCGAGACACGCTATGGATTTTGGGTAGATTCTTCTTTGTTTACGGGAAGTAGAATTTATCAGGGGCAATGTCACGCTATTGCATGATGAGACTTTTGTCTGTTTGATGGTCCAATTGCTGCTTTTTTCTTTTATGCATGCTTCATTGGACAAATAGGCATGCTTTATGTATTCTGATGTACAATAGATGGAATGGATTATGAGATTAAAAGCAGTTCGGGACTTGGTTTGGTTTTCCGTGAAGATTCTACATTAGACTGCTCTTTCCAAATCAGTTTGTTTGGTGTTGGTTGTTTTCCTTTCACTCTGAGACCCACTATGGGTTTTGGGTCGCTTCTTTTATGTTGTTGGGAAGAAGAATCTATCAGTGGCAATGTCACACTATCGGAGTCTTTTATAAAAATATAGCAGTGAAACATGTTAATCTTGCAAATTTAATCTAAAGAAACATGTTAAGCTCAACATGTAACTCATCCAAGAGCTAAACATGTTAAGAGGGTTACAATGTTACATGTTTAGCTTAACATGTTTCTTTAGATTAAATTTGCAAGATTAACATGTTTCACTACTAAATTTGCAAGATTAACATTTTTCTGGACTATCTTTTTTGTTGATCATCAACCACCTTCTCCCTCCCATGTCTCGGTTCCACATGTCATGTATTGACTCTCTCTCTCTTGAGGATATTTTATCTGACACAGGCTTTTGTTTGAACGGAGCTGGAATGGTTATCACTTATCACTATCCAACACGTTTGCCCACCTTGGTTCTTATTAGTACCATATTATTTTTGGATGCTAACAGTCCATGGTATAAAAGGAAAAACATCCTCTTTCCTTCTGTGTTACTAAATGGAAATCAGAAGGCTAAATTTAATTTCAGTGTTAAGGATGGTCTTGTTCTTGCACATTTTTATGTTCAACGAATGAGTGCTCAAGGCTCTTATACCAGACATAGTCAAGTTTCTACCTTGGTCCTCGTGGTTGGAACCGTTACAAGTCTGGAAAAGCAAAAATGGAGATGCAGAGTTGATGGATGGGTTTCTCATTGATCATTTCGAAATCTCTTGGATGGGGTCCATCGTTGCCTGATAATTCACAACCAATAGTTGTTGGAGCTACATCTGGACCCTACATCTTCATGTAATTTGATTGGCAATAAAGTTAGACTGACCTTCCTTGAAATTTTCATCTAATATGGTTCCCCCTCATGGTTTGAAAAGCTGTCTGTCCACGGTGTCCAGAAATGTTGGTAATAGAAGTTGAGAAAATCCGATGGTCAGGTCGTGGTCATACTCTGAAACCTTTAATCAAAACAAATTTAATTTCGGTTTTACGCATGGTCTGTTCTTGCACATTTTTGTCTTGAACAATTGAGTGCTCAAGGCTCAAATACCAGACATAGTCAGGTTTATACCTTTGCCCTCGTGGTTGGAACCGTTACAAGTCTGGAAAAGCAAAAATAGAGATGCAGAGTTGATGGATGGGTTTCTCATTGATCATTTTGATATCTATTGGATAGGGTCCGTTGCTTAGTAGCAGGATTCTTCTATAATGGGTGCGTTCCCAAGACGGGAGCGCGAATCGGCGCTCCCAAGATGGGAGCTTGACGGGAGCTCGCTCCCCTTGAGACGGGAGCTCGCTCCCAACTAACATGGGAGCTTATTGGGTGGTTAAGGCAACTATTCTCTTATTCTTAAGGGAGGTATGCCATTGTGGAAATAAAAATATGAAAATCTTATCACTCAAGAAGTTTGGCAAATTGAAAATATCTAACTTCCTATAAGTACCCTTTAAGATCATGAAAATTCTCATAAGTAATCACTTTTCATTCAATGGTTAAGTATTTAAAGATACTTTATATACATATTTATATGAAATCTATATACGCTACTTAGGCGCTCCCAACCTTAGGAGCTTCTAGGTGCCTCCGCTCCCGCGCTCCCGCTCCGGCTTCCGCTCCCGCTCCCGCTTCGTGCTACTAAGGTCCGTTGTTGCCTGATACTTTGCAACCAATAGTTGTTTGAGCTACATCTAGACCCCACATCCTCGTGTAATTTTGTTGGCAATGAAGTTAGACTGGCCTTCCTTGAAATTTTCATCTAATGTGGTTCCCTCCTCGTGGTTTGGAAAGCTGTCTGTCCACAATGTCTGGAAATTTGGTAACAGAAGTTGAGAAATTCCAATGGTCAGGTAGTGTTCATACTCTGAAATCTTTAGTTAATCAAAACACAAGCTCTTTAAAAGACAAATTTAGTAATGACGACATGAGTAAGTTGAGGCATTGAATTAATTGGACCTTGTCTTCTATCATTAACAGACAAACTTGGACTAGAGAGGTCAATGTAATTTCCTGAACGGCTTACTTTGTCTGCATTCGTTTGAGGTTTGGCTCATATTTCTGTGGCCTGACACCATAGCATACAGATGGTCAATTTAGCCTTCGTCTTTCTTTTGGGGGAAGCGTGGTTATGAATTGGAGCTTAGAAATTCAATCTCTAGGATTTCGGTTGCTTGTTCCCGTTCATAGTACCTTTATGTGATCATTACTCTTTTCTTCGTTTTGGTGAAAGTCGTAAAGTAATTGGAAGGTATGTTTATATTTGCACGTGTATCTTATGTTTAATGCCTAATCATGAAGCTTATATGATGTTTGTTGGCCAGTTTTTGGTCTTTTCGATTGTTGCGTTATACAAAAGTGATGGTATTGATGGCTACTATTACTTCACTAGGCAGGGTTTTTGCTGTTTGAATATTATATCACCACCTGACTTCGCCAGGAATGGTTTATAACTAAGTCTTCTTGGAATCATATTTAAGAGTTTTTTCCTGCTTGGCCATATTTGAGAGTTTATGACCTATCATTGTTACTTTCGTTCTCCTTTGTTTATTTTTCATTATATTAAACAGATGAAATATCTAACAAATCGAATTCTAGGTTGGTATGTTGTTAGACAGTGTGAAATGGGATGACAAAGGTTTGGCAGTTGCAATAGCCCAAAATGTCGACACCGGAGCCATCTTGATGCAAGGCTTTGTGAACAGGGGTGCACTAGCAACAGCCATTTCTTCTCGGAAAGCTACATTCTACAGCAGGTCACGGTCACAATTATGGACAAAGGGGGAGACTTCTCTCAATTTCATTAATATTCATGACATTTTCCTTGATTGTGACCGTGACTCTGTAAGTTCTGATCACTTCCAGTAAAACTTATCATCGTCAGTGTTCATATTGTTTCGTCTCTTTTTGGGACTTATTGGAACTATTTGTCAGATAATATACCTTGGGACGCCTGATGGCCCTTCTTGCCACACTGGAGCAGAAACTTGCTATTACACATCAGCTTTTGATTTCTTGAAAAATTCACAGGTTTTCTTCTACCAGGATTTCGTCATTTCAAGTAATTGATAGGTTTTATATTTTCTGATTAAATTTGATTTCCATTGGGCATATTGTAGGATGGGGAAAGCAAGATGGCTTTAACAACTTTGTACTCGTTGGAATCTACAATCTCCCAACGGAAAGCAGAACTAGCAGATCCACAAATAGGGAAACCCTCATGGACGAAACGACTTTTGACTGATGACAAGTTGCTGTGCTCAAAAATCCGGTATCATGACTGATATGTGGTTGACATTCAAATTAGTTTTTTCCTATTTACAATTTTTCAAGAAAGAAGACAGTTATTAGAGCAAATATCTTTCTAATAGTAATAATAGCCATCTTGTGAAATTGTGCCGTAGATTTTATGAGTTCTGACTTCTGAGTGAGATTCAGATCAAATTTTCACCTTTATATGACCATGAGTCTGAAATATTCTTTACAGGGAGGAGGCAGATGAGTTGTGCCGAACGCTGGAGGAAAAGGAGGACAAGTTGCGGACGGCCTCTGAAATGGCAGATGTGCTTTATCATGCCATGGTTCTGTTGGGGCTCAGGGATGTTAAAGCAGAAGAGGTTTTACAGGTCCTTAGACAGAGATTTTCGCAATCAGGAGTTGAGGAGAAGGAAAGTCGCAAACCATAACATTAAGCATTGAACTGATCACGAGTTGAATCATTCATTGGGCTACCGGATTTGCACTTTCAAGCCAATCATGGTAATTTCAAATCAAACTGGCTTTCTTGTGTTCTAATGCTGCTTATTGAGAGCAGTTCAGTAACATGTCAATTTACTTGTGCTATCTTTAGTCTATGCTTTCATTCAATCTCTACTCTTCAAGTTATGCATTAAATACCGTTGTGCTGATTTGTATTAGTTTATATTGTCAATTTCACGACGTTTGGAGCCTCATCATTTTTGGTACATGGCCTTAAACCTTTGGCCTTAACATTTTCGGAAAACTGTATTAAGGTGGAAAGTTCTTGTGCACTCTTGATACTCAAATTTACGGACAAGGTTTGTGGATTCTAGATTTTAGTTTGTCAGCAGTTTATGTAATCCTAGGCTGTTCTTGCACCTTTATAAGTCGTTTTCAAAGTAGGATCTCTTCAAGTTTCGTTACTCAAACCAATTTTTGTTACATTTTTCCCTAGAGAGAGATGGTTTTATTTTGTTTTAGGCCTAAGGGCACCAATGACCAACAAGTACATGGATGGTACATAGTGTACATCCACTTTACTACATCAATCCTGTTGTTGCTAGTCAAAACAGGCCCGACGTGGGCTAGCTGCTGGTAATACGGTTTGTTTGATGGGTTTGGAGCGGCAGTTGGTTCCAACGCAGTTGCCCAATCGGCCGAAGTTATGAGAACCACATTGCGCCTATGACCTGGACGTGAAAAGATTTCTGCGGTTCGCAATCACCTGGACATAGAACTACTTCTCACCCACGCCCGGCCACACATAGCTCCAACTCCTTCTGCCTTTCCATGGAATGGCAAGGATCAGATTTTTGAAGGTTATGTTCCTTTCACAGCCCCCTGCCTCCACACCTGCCACCAGTGCGATGCTCCATACCAACAAGACCAACTTGTGCCATTGACTTGTCTCTCTGAAGGGGTTTTCTGATGGAGGATGATGTGGTGGTTCATTTGCTCGGCTACATTGATATGTACAACGAGATCTTAGAACGTTGAAAGAGTGGTGGGGAAGGAAAGCGTCTTTTGAAAGGTATTTTTTTTGATCTGCGTCTTTTGAAAGTTTGAAACAGGTACTACTGCCAAAAGTCCGAAAGACAATGTGAGCTGGCTGCTGCTCTCTCTCCGACACTGCCATGGTTGGCCACTCTACAGAGTCTTTAATCAACAGCAATGCCAAATTTGTGGTGACTTAAGATTGCCATGTCTTCTTTTACTCAGATAGTGATTTAAGATTCTAGCAAATGATAAGGATCAAGATTTGCAGTAATACCAGTTTCTTTGAGCCTAATATACACTAATGGTCTGAAACTCTCCAATCTCGCTGGATTTTGGGAATGGGTATTTACATCATTGCTTGTTTAAAAGGAAAATTTCAAGGATTTTTGAAGCATTTAGCACAGAGCCAGCGGAGACAGCACTACAAGGATGTTTGCTCCATCCGAGGGATGTACTGTGTGATCCAAGCTGTCTAAAAGTGTTCTTATTGGTTCAGATGTCCTACAACTATTTTACATGTAAGATATTTTTTGAAATTGATTTTTATTCATTGTAGAGATGGACGGCTCAAGTTGCCACAGCACTCCTGCAGTGCAGATCTGGCCCAAAATATGGTCAAAAGTGCTCAAATGTGGATGCTCTTATTAGTAGTAGCTTGAGATTGAATGCGTGGCTTGTAGTACAGTTGCGAGAAACAGATCCAACTACCAGCCCTATTTGGAGGTTCTGGTAATTTGCCATTCCACGTGGGTGTATTAGGCCCAACTCCCCATTCGAGAACTTGTCTTTCATTTCTTCACCTGTTTTTTGAGTTCTTGGCAACAACCAAATAACAGGAGGGATTGGAAATTAAAAAGCAATGCAAACATAAATGACATCCTTTCTTGAAATGGGCTTTCTCTCTTTTATGTAGAAAGAAGATAAAAATACTTGCCAATGAGAAGAAATCATATATTTTTTACCAGTTTTTTTTTTTACATATTTATTATGGGTATTTGTTCTGGGTATATTATGTATGTTGATGGATGATTAATCTATCAAATTGGCTCACCCATTAATTACATACGTTATACGATTAATGAATTCCACTTTGATTATTACCAACGCTACTAACTTCTGCATTATTAGACATTAAGAAATAAATTGACTTAATGAAATGTAACTTAAGCTTAATTTTAATCATTTTTGTTTAGTTAATACATTTAATTTAATGGACAAATGTTACAACAAAATCTCTGGTCGGTAGGATTTTCTTTTCATTATGTTGTCAAAGGCGAATGAAAAGTGGAGAAGGGCTCAAGTTCAATCAATTTCTTTAGGTCATAAATCAATTGAGATGCGTATGAGCTGACCTCGAAACTTGAATCATGAAAAATAAAAGTGGAGAAGGGAACCCCAATGGGTTGGCTAAGTGGTCTTGTCCTGTAACTTAGATGTTTGCTCCATCCTAAGATTTCAAGTTCGATTCTCCTTGCCATTAACTCTTCAGGCCACTCCACTCCCACGCTTAAGCGTATGAAACTGCTGTAAGAGCGGTTGTAGAGATTAATTCGAGATACGCGCAAGTTGACCCGGAACTACGTGGCTTCGTCCCAACCAATTGTTTAGCAATGCCTCCGCCCATCCCAACGTCAACGTGGTCTCCAGCTACCCGTCCGTTCAACCTACCCACATTCCCGCCTCGCTCAATATAAATACATCCCGACCCGAGTTCCAATTACTCACACCTTCCACTCCAAATAACTAGCAGCAAAGCTTAACTCTCTCTAGAAAAAAATGGCTCCTGGTGGTGTGTCCGTGGAGGAAATCCGAAAGGCCCAGCGGGCACAGGGCCCAGCGACGGTCTTGGCCATCGGGACGGCCACTCCTGCTAACTGTGTTAACCAGGCTGAATATCCCGATTACTACTTTCGGATTACCAACAGCGAGCACAAGACTGATCTGAAGGAGAAATTCAAGCGCATGTGTAAGTGCATATATACCCACCTCTCTCTTCCTCTGTCGTGTGTATTTTATTAGCTGAATTCGGATATTTGTGCGTTGATTTTCGAGAGAATTAAACACATAGATGTTCGAATTCGATTAAAGTATAGATGTCTATACGTGATCATGTCTTTTTTGTCATTCAAATGTTGGTAGTTTTTCTCCATTGATATTATGTAGTACGATCTAGGTTTCTGGATCTCATATAGATTTTTGGCATTTTGAGTGTCACACAATGCAAATTAAAAAAACTATTGCGGTGGTAAGTCAGACTTTTCTGTACTACTTGTCAAACCTCTAGAATGGGAGACACTCCAACATCTCCTTGTAGAGTAGAACGGTGTAGGGCGGCGGGATTCCGCCGCACATCTCAACAAGATGGCTGGGATCATAACCGAGCAATGGATAATTCAACTTTGTATGTACTCGAATTCATTCCGAGCCATTCAGGCCGAGATGAACGGCTGAACCGGCCGCTCTACGCTTGTTCGGGAGCTACTTGGTAGCATCCACAGTTCCCAAACCTATAATTTCCAATTGCAGTGCAGAGAAATATATTTTCCAAATCATCTCATTTCAACGTTTTGAATCCACATACTAGTAGCTAAATTAAAATTTGTACATGAAGAGAGCATCTCTAATATTGTCTAAATTAAAGCATTTTATGGCTATGTGCATGTGTAATGAATCTGTGGGCTGAATTCTGTAACAGGCGAGAAATCAATGATCAAGAAACGTTACATGTACTTAACCGAAGAAATTCTGAAGGAAAACCCGAGTGTGTGCGAGTACATGGCCCCGTCTCTGGACGCTCGCCAAGACATGGTTGTGGTTGAGGTCCCGAAACTGGGCAAGGAAGCTGCGACCAAAGCCATTAAAGAATGGGGCCAACCCAAATCCAAGATCACCCACCTCGTTTTCTGCACCACTTCCGGCGTTGACATGCCCGGTGCCGATTACCAGCTCACCAAGCTCCTCGGCCTCCGTCCTTCCGTCAAGCGCCTCATGATGTACCAACAGGTAGTTGCCACTCTCAAATTTTACTACTCCTGTCTAGTAAGAACAGGTGATACTAAAGTAATGATTTTCGCAGTCTCTTTCTTGATAATTGCACTGATTTTCTAATTCTGTAATGAAAAAACATACACCTAAAAGTTGCATTAAATGTGAAAAATCTGTTCATTTGAAAGTACCTAGTTTAGTTTGGATTTTGAGAGAGATTTTCGAAAGTAATACGATCAGTGGGGAGAGATCGAAAAAAAAAAAAATAGAGATGGTGTAGAGAATTTTGAGACCCAAAATGAAGAAGCCCGAGGCGTCTTTATTGTATACATGAAATTTGTTCATTAGCTTAATAACTTTGTACAATTGGGTGGTTCAATTACCTCAATGAACCTCATAAACTAACACATCAACTTACTCCTTCCAAACAGGGCTGCTTCGCCGGTGGCACGGTCCTCCGCCTCGCCAAAGATCTCGCCGAGAACAACGCCGGCTCCCGCGTCCTCGTCGTTTGCTCTGAAATCACCGCTGTCACCTTCCGCGGCCCCTCCGACACCCACCTCGACTCCCTCGTCGGCCAAGCCCTCTTCGGCGACGGCGCAGCCGCCGTCATCGTCGGCTCCGACCCCTTACCGGTCGAGCGCCCGCTCTTCCAACTCGTCTCCGCGGCCCAGACCATCCTGCCCGACTCCGACGGGGCCATCGACGGCCACCTCCGCGAGGTGGGGCTCACATTCCACCTCCTCAAGGACGTGCCCGGCTTGATATCGAAAAACATCGAGAAGTCTCTGGTGGAAGCGTTCACCCCGATCGGAATCAGCGACTGGAACTCGTTGTTCTGGATCGCGCACCCGGGGGGCCCCGCGATCCTGGACCAGGTCGAGCTGAAACTCGGGTTGAAGGAGGAGAAACTCGGGGCGACCCGCCACGTGCTGAGCGAGTACGGTAACATGTCGAGCGCGTGCGTGCTGTTCATTCTGGATGAGATGAGGAGGAAGTCGTTGGAGGAAGGGAGAGGGACGACGGGTGAGGGGTTAGAGTGGGGCGTTCTTTTCGGGTTCGGGCCGGGTTTGACGGTGGAGACGGTTGTGCTCCATAGTGTTCCGGCACAAGGCGTTGCGGCTCACTGAGTTGATATTGGAAATGGCAGCAGAGAGAGAGAGAGAGAGAGCAGT
Organism: Rhododendron simsii; assembly: GCA_014282245.1. Taxonomy (NCBI): domain Eukaryota; kingdom Viridiplantae; phylum Streptophyta; class Magnoliopsida; order Ericales; family Ericaceae; genus Rhododendron; species Rhododendron simsii. The sequence goes on from CM024960.1 coordinate 4,326,313, forward strand.
GAGGGTGGAAATTATGTGTGATTTTGTGAAAGGTTGTTACAGTGATTGAAGGCAATTAGATGGATTACTAGGTTTTTTTTTTTACTTGTTTGATCCGCAATTACTAGTGTATTAATCACCAATAAGACACTGCCATGTTCTCATGTTATGCACGTCGTTGTGTTACTAGACCTCTTCTTTTTATTTTTCTTTCTTTTTAAAATCTAAATCCGTGATGATCGATTGATTATTAATGCGCGCTAAGTAATATTTGAATGATAACCAATTTGAAATTGGAGATATTCACTTTGTTTTCATGTGTATATGAGGTGAGGTAAATGTGGAATCAAGTCACAACCATCTCGCGAACATATCTTCTCTTCAAACTATAAGATAAGAGATGAATTCTAGTACAATATGCATTAACGATTTTTAATAAAGTTGGATGTGTCTCAACATCGAAAACAAAGCACTCTTCAAGGGTACACTTGACACCATAACTTGGCTTTCCAACCTTTTTGGTTTGCTCAATATGTCGAGTTCGATCATTCCCAACAGCTATTGTCATACATTTATTTTGTTGCGCTGTTGTGATTGAGACGGAGAAAGGAAGGTTCGTAACGACGGAGGAAGGGAGGGCGAGTTTTCGATATTGCATTGTGGAAATTACCAGTGATATGATTACATAGATTAGTTGATATCATTGCAATGTGTCTTCCCCTGTTTCACACCATTATGATGCCCACATGTTTATGGAGAGAGAGTGTGGTGGGCCGAACCCACTTTGGCCACGGGTTGGCCCACAGGTTGATTCGGCGGGGTTAGGAGACAAGTGTGACGGGTTGGATTCGTGCACACGGTTTGGGCCTAGGTCTTGTGCGCGTAGACTGTGTAGTGGGTTGAGTCGAGAAGAGGTGGACCGGACCAAAGGGTTCAGCCCACCGGTGTCAGAGGCCCAGCTTGCGAGCTCAATGACCGAACCTTCGGGTCGGGCGAATGGGCCGGTTAGGCTTGGAGGGTCGGCCTGACCCAGGCGGGGGCTATGTAGAGGAGTCCGGCTCCTCTCCAATCCATAAGAGCATCCACAGTGGAATAAGCAAAATTGAATAATCAAATCATGCCACATCAGATTTTGATTATCCATTTAGAGGTTGCTAAAGTTAGCAATGTCAAATCTCACATTGGTTATTTTTTGCTCATAATCAAAACCAATGGGATCATTGCTTCCTTCCATAAGTTTTCTCCAAAATTTCCTCCTTCATTTCACGTAAATCTTTTGAAAAATTAGTTTTTGAGAAACTAATTTATGTTAAAAACAGTTTTTATAAAAAAATATTTGTTCTTGAAAAAAAAAATTAATTAAACAGTTTTTGGAAGAAATAAATCAGTTTAAGTTAAAAATAGTTAATTAAAAAATTGTGTAAAAAAACGGCTTTTTGTAAATACAAAATTTTAAAAAAATATATAGTTTTAAAAAAATTGAAGAAACGGTCTTAATAAATTTTTTTTTTGTAAAATGAGATCATATAAAGACAGTTTTTTTTTTTTTAGAAAATGTTTCTGAAAAGAATAGTAAGAATAGTTTTTTATAAATATTTTTTGAAAACATTGTTGAGAGAAAGAGAGAGAGAGAGAAGATTTTTGTGTATTGATGGGTGTACTTAATTGAGAAAATATGAGGATCATTAAATTTGGTTATTGGCTAAAGGTTGCTAGTTTTGATTATTCAAAAACCAATATTTGATGAGTTGCTAAGAGGTTGTTAAGTTTGGTTATTCCAATGTAAGCATTTTTTTGAACAAATATTGCTAACTTTAGCAATCTTTTGTTTTGCTTATTCCACTGTGGATGCTCTAAGGAATTGGAGGATCCTTCAATTTCAATTCGATGGTCAAGATTACCTTAGTAACTCAAGCCCCAAAGTACTATGTTATTCTACAGACACCCAATTACTCCCCAAATATTTTTTAATTACATAAGCGTCTTCTCTCCCTTTTTTTTTTTGAACGGCGAAAAAAATTCATTAACCATCAAAATTTATAAAAAAATTCATTAAAATTTTTTGAATGGCGTCCTCTTCCCGTTAAACCTGCCTTTGAAATTTTTTTTTATGTAGCTCATGAGGATTTTTTCGACCAAATTCACATAGTTCATGAGGATTTTTTAACTAATATTATATAAATAATTATTTTATTTCAGCATGGTTTTTTTTTGTTGATATTATCTTATTATGTAGCTCATAAGATTTTTTTTTACTGTACTAATGTATTTTCATTTGTGCTTCGCACTGTGTTGTATGCTCATTGATGTAGTTGTTCTTGCATGTAAAGAAAATTGAAATTAAATTCAGTTATGGAAATTAGAAAGAAATCGTAAGAGTAAGTAATTGAACAATATATACTTTTTATAGAAAAAATATTTTAGAAGAAATGCAAAAGGAGTCTTTGATTAACCCTGTGAATCTGATAGTTTTTTGAACTTGCACTAATTATTAAAGTTACGAAATGAAATTTTACTAATGTTTGGAATTTAGTAAATTGGTGCATAGAATATAATAATTTGGGAATATTTGGGGAGTAATTGGATGCCTATAGAATACCATATGAGTTTTGGGCTGAAAATACTAGAGTAATTCTGACCATCGAATTGGAATTGGAGGATCCTCCAATTCCCCATGAATTGGAGAGGAGCCGGACTCTATGTAGAGATCCCTCCAGTCGGTTCTAGAAGCTTCTAGAACATGCCAGAGTTGGGGCTAGTTTGGGCATGTGCCGTGCACACCTGGTTTGGAGAGCAAGTATACTTGTCTATAAATAGAAGAAGATAAACCCTAAGAAAGGTATACAATCTCAGACCCTACTACAGTACTCTCTCCTACTCCTGTATACTGACTTGCTCGTCGGAGGGGCGTGAGGCGGCCAATCGCCTCGCGCCTTGGTGCAAGTATGCAGTGGAACGGAGGAGGAAAGATCTGAAGCACCACACCACAGAGAGAGAGAGAGAGAGAGAGAGAGAGATGTAGTAGGTATAAAATGAACAACTTAAAGGTACATATATTCGGTTAGATTGTTGATAATGTTTTGTTGCCTCATTCCGCTTCTATAACAACACAACTTTAATGGAGAAGGAGGTTCCACGTAAATTATCCCAGTCGTTCCTTAATTTTAAAATAAATTTTCGAGCAACCTTAAAAAATTTAGTTTCATCACAGTAAGTTCTGTCTATGGTAAGTCAAAAGTTAAAATGTAACAAGTTAAAAAGAATTAGACACAAGAATGCAAGATGATGCATGTGTTGCAGGTTTTAACACTTCCATCCTAAATGCTAGGTACCGCAGTACAAGCATTGACAATTCGACATTGTTGTCAAATTAAAAGTCCCGGGTTTAAACTGATAAAAATTAGAATATATGTCTACGTTTGAAACACTTATTAAATTATAGGGTCTAAAGTGCAGTTTGTATGTTACACTCCTATGTATCAGCCCTAACTAGATGACGATCAGAATCCGAACCGCCCCAAAAAATACTCCTAGTAATTTCAGCCGAGGAAAGCTCCGGCCACGACAACAGGTATCTCTCTCTCTCTCTCTCTCTCTCTCTCTCTCTCTCTCTCTGTGTATGTGTGTTTTGTTTGCATTCTTCCAGTGTTTTTGGTATTGCTCCCAAGTTAAGATGGCTATAATTTTTCATTCCAGAGAATCGAAACAATTAGCTGAAAACTCACCATTGGCAACAACACCCATCTAGCTGCTTTGATTTACGTGTAATTTTCTCTCTCTGGTACACCTCTAGGGACCCGACAGATATCCGGGATTCTGATTTGACAATTTTCGGCAGCGTCCTGATCAATCACAGACTAATAACAAGGTACTTCGTTTTTACTTCCGAACCTAAAATCTTAATCTTTCAATTTTTTTTTTCTTAGTACTTCGTTCCATTTGATTTGTCCGGTCCGCAAAACGAAAATTTAAAGTAATGCATTATTCATACTTCTTACCGCTAGGTGCTAATTATCAATTAGTTCTTTTAATCTATCACAAAAAGTTCAAATTTTTCATGAAACAAATGCATTTTTTTTGAAGTTTTTGTTTTGCGGACGGGACAATCTTTTTGGATGAAGGGAGCGTTTTTTTCTTCATAAATGGAAGTCCTAAACTTAGTTATATCCTTGCTTGAAACAGATGAGATTGAAAAAGCAGAAACGTCATCGTAGGACTGTGAGGTTCTACACGACTTGCTTTGGCTTCCGAGAGCCCTTCAAGGTCCTTTGTGATGGAACTTTTATACATCACCTTCTTGTCAATCGTATTGCACCGGCCGATTCTGCACTCTCAAATATCCTTGGTGGTGCTGTCAAATTATTTACTACCAGGTCTGCATGATTTGTTTACTCTTTTGATGATATGATGAGGTTTTACTTCGCTTTCACTTGATAAAATATGTGATACACGTGCTTTCATTTGTGCTTGCTTCACTTGTAGATGCGTTCTTGCAGAGTTAAAGAGCCTCGGCAAATCCTATTCTGAATCTCTTAAGGCAGCTCGTGGACTCATTACTGCAAGGTCAGTGCTCTCTCTCTCTGAAATATTGACTTGAAACTAAGAAGGATTTGAAAAAGGCAGCCCACTTACCCAACTAGTTTGCAAGTATGTTATAATACCAAATTTTGCTTGATTTAAGGATGCCTGCTCATACAGTTGTGTTTTTGACTTTTGAGCCATTTTCAGGTGTGACCATGAGAAGAGGAAGAGTGCTGTTGCTTGCATGATGGAAGTTGTTGGAGAAAAAAACCCCGAGCATTTCTTTCTTGCTACTCAGGATGCTGATTTGAGGGAGAAGTTACAGGAGGTTTGTGTTTTCACATAGAATAGAAGATGCATTGTTCCTTTGGGTAGGATATTGATGTTTCAGGTTTTTTAGCTTCTTTTGTTTTCAACCAACAAAAACTTGTGAATGAATGTATTTGAACAGATAGTTAGAAATCATTATCATTTTGGTTAACGGACTTCTTTGCCATCCTTATATTGGGTTGAACAATAGCTACTGTTTTTCCATAAGTTCCTCTTGCTTTATTCATATGATTTTTGTTGTCAAGTGCGTCAAGGTGATACGTTATTGCAAATCATGGAACTGCAGCTCAGACTTCGTAAAATCCTGCTGCTTTCTGTATGATCGCCAGTGATAATTCTCTGGATAACGATGTGTGATTGGATAATTTTAGTGAGCAATGGAGTGCTTTAATAGTTTAATGTGGCATTGATCCATGAGGAACTTTCTAGTTAAGCTTAGAACTTAGAAGAGTAGTTTGAAGGACAGGACGCAGTCTTCCATGTGCTGGTAGAAGATGGAGGAGAAAAGAATAGTTAGGCGCAAAGCATGATGGATATTATGGTCGCTTGTTTGGGGCTGAGACTTCACAGGTCAAAAATTGTTGGGTGGGAGTCGTGGGACTCAATAAGTAAAAGTCCATCAAAAGGATTATCTTAGCAAATCTCCCGAGAAATTTCTCCAGTAGTTTTATACTACATCACCACGAATTGAAAAATATTAGAATGGCTATGGCCTATAGGGTACCAGAGACTGAGATATGTTAGAATGGGAGGGATTGAAGAAAAGGTGTGCATTTTTTTGAACATAAAGAGGAAGAAATTTCAAGCTACTCCGTTTTTGTCATGCTAGAAGCTTCCTTCTTACGATGCTTATGCTACCTAAGTGTCCAGCAACCAGACTAGGACATTTATTAGAATATGAATTCATCAGTACTAAATATGAAATTTCATGAAATTGTTGATGGTACTAGTCCCTTCTTGTGTTTTTTGGCTGTGAGAACCATTTCCTCTGTTTTGTGCTCACACTCGTATGCTTGCCAATTTGCACACCTATGGATTGTCTTTTTAAAGGTATTTTTTTGCTTGAAGGTACCGGGTGTTCCTCTTATATTTGGTCTGCGGAATGCCTTACTCCTTGAGTCTCCATCTGCATTTCAACGCCAAGTTGCTAAATCTACAGAGGAAGGACGCTTGCACATGTCTGAAGCAGAATATAAGATGTTAAGAACGAAGAATACATTAGAAGCAGAGGAAGCAATGAAGTTCGCTGATGTGAATGAAAGTGAAGGAGATCAAAATGGGGGGACCCAGGCAATGAGAAGGGCGAATGATGGACGAAAGAGAATTGGAGTTAAGGATAAAGTTCAGTTCAAGAGAAAGAAGGCTAAGGTCTGATCCATGATATCATCTATCTTTTTCCTAGTTGCTCTCTTCATTCGCATTTGGTTGCTTTTGTTTCTTTGCTACCAGGGGTGATTACATTTGGTTGCTTTGGGCTTTGCCCAGAAAGCACATCACCCCATGTGCCAGATTGATGGAAGGGCAACATTGCCACTTGATTTGTGGTGTAAGGAATTTTCGGTCACAATTATAAGTGGGTGGCTAAAGTAGGATTTTCGCAGAATTACAGAGTTGCTGAGTGAAATCGGCCCGATAAGGTAACTAGGATAAATGTATTGTCCATATTGGTGATACATGGATCTTAAATAGATTCACACCCGGGAGTATATGCTGCACTTCCTTCTCAATAGAATTGGATGACACCCTGTTTGGACTTATTCTTCAAACATAGTCTACAAAATGGATAAAATCATACGGAAAATAGAGTATCCAAGCGTCTAATTTGGAGGCAGGTGCATGATACATCCTTGCCCTTACCCTTGGGGGAATGGATGAGTCAATGTGTCATACTACATTCATGATGATAATACAAAAGGTTATTTTTCTATTCAACTTCCTCGATTGAAAATGTTGATTACTGGATGATGGCATTCTTTCTTTCGCCGTTCAAAAGGATATGTGTAGTTATTGAGGAAGTTGTTGGTCAAATCTTTAAGAGTTGAGAATGTATGGAGGTATGCACTTTTTAATGTTTTGGTTCTTATTAACTAAGTAGTTACTACAAATTTTCATGAGTTAAAGAAAAGTTTGATGTTGTGTTTATAGTGGACCGACCAAGCCGTTGGAGAAGCAATGTTTGGTTCAATAGTCTCATATTTGTAGGCATGAATCATTGTAAAAGTGGAAATCCTATATTTCATCCCAAGCCCAAAGGAAAAGAGAGAAACAAATGGTCTAGAAAACTTGCTACTTTTCAATCCTTTATAAGGTGACAGTCCTAACATTCATTGGGTTTACTTTCTTGGAATTTGCAGGGTCCAAACCCACTCTCGTGTAAGAAGAAAAAGAATCTTGGGCTTCCGACTTCTGTTTCTAAAAGTGTGAGTTATTCGCTTTACATTGTTTTTGTTTTCTCATTCGATTCAGTCTACTCTTCCCTTTTCCAAAATTTTTATCATTTTATTGAACATTGAGGGCTATAAATGACATTTGGTGATCCTTGGCCTGATGATGGGTTGTACTGTTGTAGCATTTCATAGAGGGGCTTCATCGAGATTTTCTTGGGGGGTTTTACGGAAGAACTTCTTTCATAATATAAACACACCTTCCATAATAGTACCGGGAAAAAAGGTACTCCGATGCCCAAATGTGGACAAGCGAAATAAAATACTAAATAAATCTACCGTACTATTCATAGGGCCTACATATTGCAAAACCAAGACAATAAAAAGAAAGGCTTGAGGGCTCTTTTTGATGATCTTGATGGAAGGCTGAAGCATTTCTAAGAGCATGTCCGGACTCCTGACACTAGCCCGATGAACTTTGGTAATCCTGCAAAAGGTCAGCTTTTGTGCTAATGATAAAATATTCTCCCCTAGGGCTTGATCTGCATAAGTTGTATGCTGAAAACTAGTAGCTTCAATACCAGATGATAGGTAGAAAGGGGCAATTTTGAAATGGGACAATGAGTGTGAACTGTGATGTCCAATATTTAACTGGAAAATGGGTGTGGGAACACGTATCTGTATTCTATTCTCCGAATACTGCTTAATCAGCATATCTGTGGTAGTTAACCATCACAAGTTGAAGAAACCTTCTCTAATGTTTTGGTTCCTCGCCATGCCATTGATGTGTAGTCGTCCTGAATGCAGGAAAGCAATGATGGCAGTGAAACTGTAAGAAGCAGGAGCAACAAAAAAAGGAAAAGATCACGTAAGGGGAAAAAGCTTGAAGCGACAAATGGTTAGCTGTTCTTGGAATATTTTGTGCTATTATTGGAAAGGCAGTTAAGTTATAGGATGCAGTCATGGTTTTGAGAATTTTGGTAAAGTAGATGTTTTTCCCGCCACTTAGGTCCAAGGATTACACCAATTATGCTATACTTAATTTTGTACGGATTTATCTTACTGGATGAATGATTATTATTATTATTTTTATCTTAATGCAAACAAAATAAAAAAGAACAGGAAGATTATACTCAAGTGTGGTTTAGCATCCATTATCTAATGGAATGGGGGAAGGGTCTCCTTAGAGGTTTCTGGTGGCATCTTGATAAACATGCCCATATTAACACTTGAACATAAAGTGTTAGTGACATTCTGACAGCCAAGGGGGGAACCAGGACCACCTGCTTTAGACATGAGGACTCCCCTAACATGCCTTTAATTTGGAAGAAATTATATATGCTTACTAGGAAAGAATTTCCCATTGGAGAGAGCCATTGAAGGTGGCATGGCATGGGAAGGGACTTGATGGTTCTTACGTAGAAGTTCAAGTATTACAGCCTTAGGTGCATATTCCCCTTTTAGTGCAGCAGGTCTCTCTTACTCTCTCTCTCTCACACTCGCGCACACACACGGGGATGAGAATCTCTCCCTAAACCGCTAGATATCTGAACCGATTCGCACCAATTGGGAAGTTTTTTACCCAATTTTTAAATCGGGGGTTTGGTTTTGGTTTTGGTTTTTAATATGAAAAAATGAGTGGGTTTCGGTTCGGGTTTGGTTTTATACACTATCAGCACCAAAATCTCGAACCCAAACTGTAATATATTCTCACAAATGCACATATGTATATGTGCATACTGCGCACACATGACACCAAGTATGTGTGTGTGTGTGACTATGCACACTCAAACCACCTTCGGGAAACGATTAACCTGTTGCCAAATGCCAACCCTACAGAACAGTTCATGCCTCTAGATTTGTGGCTTCTTTTGGCTCATTTGGGGACTCCATCACTGGTCCTCTTCAGTCAATTTAAGACATATTTCTTCTGTCGCTTCATCATACATTTCTGACTTTGGAATCATCTTGTATACTGATCGAAATTAGGAATCCTTCTTTTGTCTTCTTTTGTTTTGGTTTCTCTTATTTCCTTATTTCAGCCATGTTTTCGTTTGCAAGTTTAGAGAACCCATGCAATGCCATCTCTACACCATCACTACAATTCAGATCTATACCGATAGTCACCCCTGCATGAGAAATGGGCTGTGGAGTAAACGTGTCCAATTTCCAGAGTTATTTCAGGTTTTCACTTGAATCCTTCTTGTATCTCAGTAGATGTATTTTTTGGGGTAGTGAGTCTAGTGACTACATTGATGAGGGGAGAAGGCAAGGCGCCTTTCAAAAAAAAGGCGTGCCCGGTTTACGAAGCTCCTGCATTTGTAGAGTTTGGAGAAAGATTGATGTATGTAGTCTTGCCCTTAAGAATACTACTGCTCTCAAGACAAATACTCTATTATTATCCATTAAAAGTAATACGTTAGATAAGTTTTGACTATGAGATTTTAATTAGTACTAGTTTTGCTGTTAAAAGTGCGAGAAGGATAATGTGTAAGTAATATTTTTTGAATCGATCACCGTGTGATTATCAAGTTTTTTAGGTAATATTTTGGAATTTAATTTTATCTTTGTATTTTCTTAGCTATACAGAGAAGCTCATTTAAAATTCCTATTTCCAAAAACCCAAAGCAGGATCTAAGTGCTTGAAGGCAATTAGATGAATCTATCGAATCATACTTGTTGTAAAAACAATGAATACTACTGCTCTCAAGACAAATATATCATCTTAAACAAACATACATCGTAGAGGTGGCAAATGGGCGGGTCAGTATCTATCTGTTGAGATTTTCTACTGCCATTGTGCAAATATTCTTGTTAGGGCTCTTAACGGTGCATGGCATAATCATAACAAAATTTAGTGTCACTCTGGCCATGAAATCGTTGCTCATAGAAAATGTAATGGTTGTTCTATATTTGGTTCTATTATTGCATTGAATGTGTTAGTAAGAATATCTCGTACAATTGGAATTCAATTATATAGCCCTCTTAGTTTAGAGGGGAAAGCAGAGAACTCAGGAAGTGAACATGGTTGGTTTTGTGGGAAAAACTACCGTAATCGATATACATTCTCTGATTAAAAAAACTATAGTGTTATAACTCTTAAACTAGATAACCAACTAAGAACCAAGGAACTCTACTACATTTTTATCCATGTGTGACAAGTTCCATCTTTAAGTCTTGAGCTATCATTTGTGAGCGTTACAGTTATTTTCAGACCTCAATGGTTGCTACAAATCAGCACCCTCAGTTGAAACGGCACCATACCAATGCCATTTTATTTTATAGGTACCTCTTACGAATTTCCTTCCTTCAAATTTTTATTTTTATTTCACATTTGCCACATGTTCTCATTATTGAATTGATAATGTTTGTAGTCATGAACAGTTGAAAGGGAGCCCCTCATTCACTAGGCAAACTGTACTATAGTTCTCTTCTGGCATAGATCATTTTCAAACTTTAGATCCACGAGGCTTGACTATGTATCTTCAACCTCACCAGATACAAAATGCTTTGGTTCACACTTTTTATGTTTTTTTCCATTTTATTTGGAACCGCAGATAATACGAAATGCTATTGATATTCTTTTGAAGCTGAAATTTAAATTTTTGTCATTGTTCTTCTGTGAGCCTTGAAATGTTGATCTGTGCGGCAGTTATTGATGATGCTATATGTGAATCAATTAGTTCAATTTTCTCACAAACTAAGATGATATGTATTACGTAGAGCTAATTTCCATCATACATTGGAGCCATATAGTTGGGAGAAGCATTTTATCGAACGCGTGGTTCGCAATGAAACTACGAAATCAAAATTTTCATTCAACTATGAATAGCATTGATGTGATGAAGGCATAAAGAAACTACACAATCAAAAGGTTGAACCAATTCCTTATCTATGGAAAAAGCCCTAGTTTGTCCCTAAAGAAAAACGTTATTTCTTAACCCATGAAAGGATTCAATTAAAAGGAACAAGATGGAATGAGCCCACGGTTCCTCCCCTATCGTTATGTGTCGGGTGAGAAATCACCATTACCAGGCCCGAAGAGAAAGGGAGAGATACTCACTGCCACGCTAGCAAGGACGTCCAAGTGAGTGGTCGCCGAACTAGAACGAGTAGTGGGAGGGACAGAGAGACAGAGACGATAGTCCTACGAAATCACAATGGATTGAGATGGTGGAGAAAATCTTCGGAGTGAGGTCTTCGAAGGGTAGTCAGTGGGAGGGAGAGAGCCAGAGAGGAGATATGGAGAGCAAGAGAGAGTCAGGGAGGGAGAGCCACCGTTTACCTGTTAAGCCATTTTTTCCATTTTGTTAATTGACCTAATAAATCAGTGGTCCGAATTATTCACTTTTAAATTCAATAATTTAAAATTATGATGTGTACGGTATGGTACATCCCCTAATAAGGGTACCAGTTGAGAAAAAAGGAATCGGGTTTCCTGCCCCTGCCCTTTTTCTGCTCTCGGGGATATGATGGGGGGATGTGAACAAAATCCCGGTCTAAGGTGTCAGTCTGGTTCAAGGAAGAACTGGGGAGTTAGATCCTCTAATCAGTAAGTACTACAGTACATTACATGAAGCAGTCCGAGGTTAGCATGCCATGGCTAGGAGTAGCAGCACCCTGTCTAGCTTTGAGGACAACCTCCTCTGTGGTGGTTCCGATGATGTCATTAGCGCTCTTCAAATCACTGCAATCATACCTTCCATTAGCATCCTGATCACGAAATTACAAGTCAAAAAAGGAGTCATAAGCACAGTTGTACTATGGAAATTAATCTGATTGGGAATTTAAAATTTGGTGGCAAAGATTACGGTCATTATGTGAATCACGTCTAACCTGTGTAACAATGCCTAATTTCTCCAACTTTTGAACTGCGTCGTCCACGTCAAAATTACATGTCACGCCAAATTCCTGTTTAATTAGCTCCTCGCACCGCTTGTCAAGATCCTGTTTCAGACCATCAAAACGACATTTGAGAAATGCTGCAAAATTGCAAAAGCAACAGAAGAAAATAGGAAATGTCTTCAACTTTTGAAAACCATTATAGTAGTCTAGTTAAGGTTTTTTTTTTTTTCCTCAATTATTTTGGTTTTCACTCCAAGATTTTGGTGAAAATTTAGTTATATCCCCTAAAATTTCTTTGAAAATGAAAGTTTAATTAATTTGTTTTTTTTAAGGTGGACAATTGCAGATGGAGCTAAGTTGGGAGATCAAGGATATTATATGAAACATCATAAAAAGCAAAAGTCAAGTGGTGAACCAATTTTTTCTTCAAAGTGGTGGCAAACCAAAACTCTTGAATTTAGTGATCGATCCCTCGAATCTTGTACTTGAAATGCAGTGAAGCTCTTTGTTGTTAAAACAAAATTTCTATTGGTAGAAATGTAGAATTGATAGTTTGATACTATACTTCACACGTTCGCTACGAATGTTTGGGTGACATATGCTGTGCACCCAAGACGTAAAATCCCGTATCTGTCTCCCCATAACATGAGGGACAAGATTTAGTGAAGCTGAATTGAATTAGAAAAGAATGAACCTTATGCATACCTGCCTAGTCGCTTTACCCTGTTCCATCAATATAAAGAATGAAATGATGACCTCTTTTACCTGCACAGTCAAAAGATATGATGTTGTAAACATGTGAAGTAAGTTATCCAATAACCCATTAGAAGAAAGAAATTAGGCACGAATTCTGTTGCGTATGGATTTGAGTTATAGACAATATCACCAAAAAGCGTCCTGTATAGATTAAAAGTAATTGTCAACCAGGCAAAATTATCTCAAAGTTTCTATTTTTTCTTGTTATTAGCGTGGGGTTGTAGAAGATCTTTTCATCAATTACTTGAACTCACATAACAAAGTGGTCAAAAACTGTAACTACTCAGTTTGAACACCTACCCGTCTACCGGAATGGCTATATGATTCTCATAGTTTCAGGGGGAAAAGTATTCCTTAGTGTCCATAGAAGATTAGCTTCAGAAAAGGCAAAAATTTATCGCAACAGACTACATACTTCCTGTTGAATCACTTCATCACACAAGTGAAGAAGAGTGCCTCTTCCACTATCGAGCTGGCTTTCATACATGGATCGCGTGATCAAGTTCTGATATGCAGTAAAGTTTTGCTGAAACCTGAAAGTAGTTGAGAAAACTTGGGCATGTTAGTAACTCATTTCAAGGCAAACTTACAGCCCAACTTTTGTAAACTCTAATCAAAACTGGTAAGCATATTGACCAAGTGAAATATAATCCCTCCGTCCCAAATTCTTTGTCCGGTTTGCAAAATGGAGTGTTAAAAATAATGCAATTTTTTCAAGAAAAAATTCCAACTTTTTTCACAAATTAAAAACATTCATTGATTTCTAGTAAGTTGTTGAAAAACTTTTGATTTTTTCTTGCAAAAATTGTATTATTTTTAACACTTCGTTTTGCGAACCAGACAAAGAATTTGGGACGGAGGGAGTATATTGTAAGGCACCAGGAATTGAAGAAAGAAATACACTTAACGAGAAGTATGTCTTTGCACAAAAGCCAATTACAGCAGAGAGGATTGGAGCAAGAACTTTTATATTAGGTTTAGACTTATTAAGTGAGCCGATGACAGTGACCTGTAAAAAAAGACATGGTGGATATTAGGGTGATGATTGAAAACCAAACTGTAGTTAGCTCACAGTTCATAGATATAACTTAACTGACCAGACCAATGATGGCAGAGACAAGGAACTTCACCCAATCCATTGGAGTTAAACTCGGGTTTTTCTTTTCAGGCTGCATAAGGAGACAGTATAAACAATACATCTTAGCATAATATAGGCAAGAGAGAGGGAGAGAAAAAAACTTTTATTGGAAAAGGAGGCTAGAGAAGTTTGAACTGACAGAGGGAAGCAAATGAACTAACAAGAACTATGTCCATATCAGCCATTGGAATCTTTTTGAAATGCCTCACATATATTCCCCTATCCGACTCTTTTTTGGATTTGGCCCGCCTGCAGAGTTGTTGGTATGTTTAACGTCAAAGAATTATTTTCTAATATCTTTGGCAAATTAGGATTAGCGAACGTGGATTAGAGAAGCAATCAAGGTTATTTGTGCGTAGTTAAGAAACAGTTATAAAACATGTGAGGTAACATAAGAAACATTGCTCTCCAATGCAATTAATCTGCCCTCAAAATATGTTCAAGTTCCTTCACTAAAGAAGCCAACTCTACCAGCACAAAGAAACAAGAAACTCAAAAAGAGGAATGCTTGAACTCTTTTGCGATAATATTGGGTACAAATATGATGAGTGATTATAGATAATATTCTTTTCAAATATAATGGTCCTAATCACTCTCAAAAAAAGTATGATTGTTCTAAACAATATCTAGAATCATACTTCAAGATATAAGAGGAAACATCATCTACCTGTAAACAACAATGATTCTTTCAAACGTCGGTTCTTGGATAGTGATCTTGCTCACCAATTTACTGATACTGTGGGCAACCAATAAGAATGTTAAAAACTGGTACTAGCAGTGACCGATTATGGGTAGGCAACTTAAAGAAAATGAAGACTCATGGAAGGTTTCAACACCCAACTGTCAAGTACTTCAACAATATACCGAAAAAACAGATAACCTGAGTTTCATGTTTTCTATACGGATACGTTCAACAAATAGGTCATCTTGCTCTGTATCAGTGATAATTTCATCGGGTCCCTGTGCATCTTTACCAAATCGTGCATACGACTTTCTATATAAAAGATGTTTGAGCCTGCAAAGGAAAAGAAAACCATGCACTTGTGAATTAATTTTGAAGCTTGGACGTACTCACATCATGAATCAAACTCGCTAATCTGGTAACTTAACCAATCAAGGAACATAACTGGCATTCCTTTGGACAAAGCTATACTATCCATATTGCTAAGTTCCTGAGAACCATTAAGAAAACATAATTGAAGTTTACGAAGGTTATCACCATGAAAAAGGTGACATTTCATGGGTTTTAGTTGTTCTAGCCAATAATGATTCATGTAATTAATGAGCACCTTAAAGTCTTCACTCCAATAATTTCCCAAAGAATGAAATTGGCTGATATTTTGACGATACTTGGTATAGATATCATTATGGGAGAAGTCGATCGTTGAAATTATTATTAATACAACAAAAGTATAAGCCATCACAAAATCATGAAGTGCAGCCAATTAAATGCTTACCCTGTCATCCTCAAAAAGCATCTCCATAAACGTGAAAGGATTGTATTTATTTTCTGTTTGAAAAAGTAGCCAGTTGTATGATGAAGTCCAAAGCCCCTTCTGAAGATTATGTACTGCAAGTAAATGCGGATCTAAATTAGTTTTGCGATAGAATGCATGACGGAAAAATGTACATAATTTTAAGAGTTCTGATGTCATTGCATATTCAATAGAACTTTATCTGCTAGACATTTGTTATTGAATCATTAATGGCTCAAAACAACGAGGCCATGTTCATAGCTCTACTCAACTTTATAAAGTTTTCCCAGCTACTACTTTAGTCTGAAATTGCAAAAAGTCGTACAAGACATACAGAATGCATGTAATGGTTGAACCTAAAAATATTTTACCCTAAAATCTGTGTCATAACACGTAGAAAGTAGAGAGACAGGATGATTCATCTTGCGAACTTTAGAATTGGTAAGCAACATGAACATCAAGTGGCAGAAGCAAACTACTTGAATTCAAGATGCACAAAAGAACATGTACGTAGTGAATAAATAGACTCACAGTACAGAAACTAAACAGAGCATTCAATACAACCATGGCAGAAAAAGTGCCCACATTTCACATGCCACGCCTGAATCAAGAGAGAACAACAGATTTCAAGAGTACATTTAGAAAGTAACTAGCATAACTAGACTACCAATCAACCTGCAATCTTCTAAGATTTAAAGCACTACCTTATCAGCAAAGGCTGGAAGATTTTCATGAGGATGCTTCATAAAATACTTCTGCAAAAGCTTTTTATCAATCTACATTCAGAAAAGACAAAATACTGTGTAAGTATGTGAAAAACACTCTAAATCGAAAGCAATATCAAAAAAATCTCTACATGTGCCATGTGTGTCCATACAGACATGCTACAGTGAGAAATGTTTACTTAGATACATCTAATCTGCTACATACCTTAGATTCATCAACTTTGATAGGAAGAGTAAGCAGATATTGGGCAGAAGCTGCAAGATTAATTTCTTCATCAGTTGTCATCTTGAAATTGCTCTTGTCCATTATCTACATGAAAGAAGCAATGAAAAAATGAGGAAGTATTCTCTTCAAGTATACGTTGAAGGTAACAAATATAAAACTAGAAGATATAATTCTGTCACTACAAAGTCGTAGGAGTAACATACTACTTAAAAGATTCTGTTAGTCTTGCCAACCATAAGGCTTATTAAGTACTGAGTAGGACATAAATCCAGGTAAAGGGTAGAGGAATATCTTTAAGTAGCCAATTATGAGGGAAAAGGCAAGAATCCACCTTTAAAATGATGTTAAACCAATATTAGCTGATAACTATTGTATACCTTCAAGCAGAAATATCTATCTGCTAAATAAATGAAATCCAGGGTGGGGGTACATAAATTTCTATATGAAAAGAACTCCCAGAAACAAAAATATCATGGAGTTGGTTGTCCTTGCTTTTAGAGAGGGCACGCTGCTTGCCACTTGTGGTGTATGAAGAAGATACCACTCAATTTCGTACCCAGTACAGATCACTAGATAAAAACATAGATAAGAATTAAACTGCAAAACGAGCCAAGTTACAGTTCAAACCCAAACCCTTATACGCCGAGGAGGGGTTATGATTTGCTCTTAACGATTTTCAAGGGAATTAGCAACCAATTAACAATTTAATCAACCAGGAATAACAGACATGTGTCTGATAAAACGCCGGGGGAATGACCTGGAATATGTATGTAAGGAAGTTCTGTTCAAGAACATCAATTTCCTCAGGAGTATAGTTCTGTTGCTCCAATTTCTCTGCCCCATGGATAGGGTCAAAGAGAGAGTACAGATGCTGCATATACAAAGTATAGGGAAATTAGATCAACAAATTGAGCTAAACATTAGGATTACCTATCAGCTATCCGGTAATAAGTATTCGAGATAACAAGAAAACTTGTACTTACCATCAAATCTTCAAATTGCAGTAGATACCAAGCTCGAATTGTGTACTCGATTCTCTTGCAAAGCTTCAAAAATTCAACCCGATCTGATTTATCTTCTGCAAAGCATGCAAAATGTCAAGCAATGGCTGTTGGTACTCATCTTTGAGCTTAACTTTCCCTCCTTCAGTGGGTAAAAGGATAACCATAATCAACCACCCCATTACTGCTTGTAAGATAAGGCCCTAGTATCTCATTCACACGTGAATCAGAAGTATCACTGTCATGACATGTTATTACAGCAGAAACCATACTTTCCTATCTATTTACGAACACAATCTTTACCACCTTTGTCACATCCCCACTTTCCCATGTGTAAATAAAATACAAAAGACAACCATAAAGCATTTGTAACGGCAACGAAAGACTATTGGATGATTGAAGACAAAGTGTCACAGTACTGACTAGAGTCACAAGGGCATCAGTAGGCTCAGGAAGGTATTTTGGAGTCTTGGACTGATGGTAGTTGGGAATCTGAAAATAGAATGAGATTTGTGATTGTCTTGGTTTTAATTTGTAAGTAGCTTGCAATTCGTAGGTTGGGATTCTGAAAACTGAATGATAGTTGTGGTTCTCTTGGTTTTTGTTCTGTGCATAGCTTGCTATTCACAAATATGCCTTGTCATTTGCCGCTTATTATTCTATATTTGTGAAATCAGAAATGTGATGGTGATATCAGCTAGGACAGAGAGTGCTAGCCATAAAATAGTATTCCTGCAAATCTTGTTTGTATGCAGGTCTGTATAATCTTGGTAGTTGTTTTCATATTGTTTGGATGACCTGGGTTATGGACGCTTGTGTAATAAATTTCTTCATTTTATCTTTGTTTCTAATTACGTCACTTTACTTATCCAAAACCAAAACATGAAAGGAGAAATGCTACACACACAGACGAAAGTGCACACATCCATATATGATGTGCCCAGAACCATCCGATACATGTGGATTTCACAGATTAAATGTGGGGCACATACACATCGGACAGTAAAACATTGGTCTGTGTCCGTAGCTTTTTTTCAAAGGAAAAACATGGACCCCAAACACAGGAAAACAGCCAAATGCAGCCAAATGTGTTTTTTTACCAATAGGATTCGCTTCTCTAAATTGAGGAGGGAAAAAAGAGAGGCCCAATTAACAATAAGGGCTATTGCATTGGCCAAAAGATTAACTTGCCTCAATTTCAACAAAAATTGTTTATACCAGAGTAGAGAAACATACAAATTATATGTTTATACATATATGTTTGTGTGAGGGAAGGGGATAGATTTGGGTTGAGTAAATTACCGATGGAAGTGGCCAAAGCCATGATAAGCTTGTGTTTAAGAATTGGGATAACGGATTCTGGCTCCAATCTGATGACTTCTTTTTTCTTTCTCCCCATTCTCTGAGAAAATAGCAATGAACCCAACCAACATATGACAAAGCTAAGGGAACAATTACCATCTCTCTCTCTCTCTCTCTCTCTCTCTCTCTCTCTCTCCTTAAAATAGTACTCGTAAGTCGCAGCTGTAATCCGAGTTTGATGACCCGTCTCTCATATGCGGCTCAAAAAGAGTTCGCAGTTGATTTGCTCTCTCTCTCTCTCTCTCTGAAATCCGCTCTATTGCTTTCCCCGGTCGCTCCGGCGGGAACATCTTTTCCCAAGTCATAGCTGTTGCCTTTGTTTTTCTTGTCTCTTCCCCTTTCTTTTAACTATAACCTGTGAGAATGTGATTATTACATGAGAATTGTGATAAAAGGACAAGACAATGAGTTTTCATTAAGAAATTAATTTACGCTCCCCTAATTAATGCAAACACTTTTTTTTTCATCTTTTACCAGGTGAATTTACAAAACCATCTCAGCATGCATACACTTTTTATAAATTTCAAAAACTATTCCGTAAATTCATCCGCTAAAAGACGAAAAAGAAGTATTTGCATCAATTAAGAGCTTGTAGAAATCAATTTCCTTTATTAATCCATTTTGATATCTGAACAAATCTCATAATCCACAATCTATTTTCCTTTCTCATAATCCAAGAGTATACGGTGTTTGGAAGCCTCATTTTGAATTATGCATTATGCATTTTCAAATTATGATTGTTTGGGAGCCAGTTGAAAGATTCATTAAGTGGAAGTGTATTTTGTAAAATGAACCAGAGAATCATAAAATCACGTATGGTATTTTTGAAGGGCCGGGCTATTCGCACCCACAAATTTACTCCCATACCCCGTTAAAAATTTTCAATTAGACTCGACAGTTAGTTACCGAAATTGAGATACATTTTCAGCATCCAATTACCGAAATATGATGTTTTTTTCAACAGCCGTTTACCGAAAATGCATGTTTGGCAATTGTCTACCGAAAATTGAATATATTTTCGACATGTAGTTACCGAAATATAATCTTATTTTCAACAACGATTTACCGAAATGTTATTTATGATTTTCAACAACCGCTTGCCGAAATATAGTGGGGTATGAGAGTAAATTTGTGGGTGCGAATAGCCCGGCCCTTTTTGAATTCTGATTATACGTCTACAAATAGAACCCATTGTAAAATTATTTTGCACATATTATCCACACTTTTACAACTATTAATTGTACTCCAAAGATCTATAATCTAAAACCTAGAATCCATATTCTCAAAAATGATAATCAGAGCAAATTAATTCAAGGATAGTAATTTTCCATGTATAAAAATAATGGGATAATAGCTGAAAATAGATAATTGGAAAATAACCACTGTCACCGTTATGTCCAAAGGTTCGGCTTGGTGTCTTTCGGGATTCGGGAATGCTGTAGTGCGGCTGTGCACAACAGAACCCGAGTCCCACGAACAATCCCCCAAAAACACCAGAGGCAGAAATAATATGGTGACGGTGCACAACAAGACCATGAATTTCAATTCATGCTATGGGGCGAATTGCAAAAGAGCCTATTCCTTTTACTTCTACCAAATCAATCAGCAAGCACAAAAATCATGAATCGTGAGAAAACAGTATCCAAGTCCAGGGGAAAAACTTGTTTGTGATCCCATGAAATGCTTTATATAACTAACAAATTTACTTCATGGAAGCAAAAAAATAATAATGTTTTTTACCTAGCTACTTGAAGACAGAAAAACAATGAATGAATAAACAAGTGACAAAATGGGAAGAAAAGTTTGCCCTACAGTCGCTACATTACACATCAATAGACCAGTGAAAAAATGATAACAGACCCTAAGCAGTGTTCCATGCAAATCAGCTTGAGAGAAGAATTGATACACGTGGATCTTCTTGAGCTTAACTATTTCCAGACACTCATTGGCAGGCAATGGAACCAGCAGTTTATCTTTCCATAGTAACATCAAGGAGCACTTTCACTCATTTTAGCCTTAAGGACAAGCTCCTCTGTGGTGGTGCCAATAATCTCATTAGCACGCTTAAGACCTACACAGTAGTACCTTCCGATCGTATCCTGTATTCAAAGACCGCATTCTCATCAAAAGGAGTGAGTAAAAAGAATGTCATTATTTATTTATTTGGGAGATGTAGAACAAGACTTAGGTCAACCCTTGAACATCAATGAGAAATTTCTTTAACAAGATTTACTAAAGACTCTCCAATGTGCGAATATCATTGTTACTATCTGCATGCATGTTCAAAATGTGTGTTCAACTTCAGCGAAGAGAGACATTGCAATAGGGTGTATTACCCAGTTCAATAGCCGTGCATATGTGTGGCTAGCTAGATTCGAGGACAGTTAGGACTCATCCCAGTGGTTAACCAATAACCCTATTAGTGCAGAACCAATGGAAGTTCATGTGAATAGAAGAATGCAAAAAGATAACAATTGAAGTAGGACTGTTCTACCAGGAAGAAGAAGATAAAGTCTCACCTGAGAAACAATGCCCAACTTCTGTAGCTTTTGAACTGCATCATCCACGTCAAAATTGCATCTCTCATTGAACTCTTCCATAATTAGTTCTTCACACCGCAGATCAAGATCCTATTTCACAGTCACAAAACTCACGCATCAGCAACTTTGCCACACAACCACTACAGTGCAGGAATTTGGAAAATACTAAATGAACCCAGCAGAAGGCAGCAACAAAAGCATACCTGCTGTGTTGCTTTTCCTTGTTCCATCAATATAAAAAATGCAACAATTACCTCTTTCACCTGCACATTTTAAATAATGGAGATAAGCTGCCATTGTGCAATCACTTCCATCAAAGATTGAGAGGCTCTTAATTAATTAGCAGCCTTGTGACCGAGACAATGCAATTCATCCAGTACTTAAAATTCACAACTTGCTAAGATGGAACATCAGTCCAGAACCCCTTTCTACCCAGCAGTCTAACCATTATTTATATTTTAACTAGCACAGTTAAGTTTCAGATAGTTACATACTTACTAGTTGACAATGTGAAGATGTAAATTGAGACGAGACGACTCTTACATGGTAAATGATACATGTAAATGTGCAACTGGTGTTTCTGGCCCTCATGATACAAATACTTTCAGCTAATTAATTTCATTACCTTTCCTAATAGAGGTACCAAACCGAGCCTTAAGTCCCAATCACTTGGGGTCGGCTACATGAATCCTTTTCCTCCATTGAGCTCTGTCAAGAGCCTTATGTTCCAAGTTGCTAAACGAATCCTATAATCCTGGGCTAGCTTCTTTACCTGTGCTCGTCCCGGTACACACGGGAACCCTTGCTCACTTATCACCACACCCGGGCGCCGGTGTGGCGCCCCTTGCTCATTTTTCGAAGCACCCGAAGGCAGGCACAACGCGTCGCTTAAAGGGAACGCCCTAGCATGTTTCGTTATCATATTTGGATTCATGTCATAGAGATCTGACGGGTTTTTTACATGTTGGCTGTCAGCTACCGAACGCACAACCCTCCTCCTTTATCCGGGCTTGGGACCGGCTGGAGAATAAAGATAAGGCTCTAAGCACAAACCAGGCGGAGTTACCTTTCTTGATAGAGGTGAGACAGGTAATTTATAGTCAGTTTATAGACAGGGATATTCATCCACAGCCATAACCAGAAGTTCATTTTTTCTATTAAAACAGTTGACTTAGAGGTTGCCCCCTCAAAAAGAATAAACAATAGCATGCAACTTACTTCCTGTTGGATCACATCATCACATAGGTGAAGAAGAGTGCCCTTTCCACTATCCAGTTGTTTGTCATACATCGACTGTGTAATTAAGTTCTGATATGTAACCATGTTTTGTTGAAACCTACAGTAAGTCAAAATAGTAGACAATTTAGGAAAGCAAAAGAGAACAGAACAATGCAATATTTGCAACCACGGGTCTACGTCCAATGCATGATTTAGTGGCTCTACCAAGAAGAAATCCTACATCAGAAGTTGCACCTATCTTTCCTACCTGTCCACTATAGCATTAAGAGTGGAAAGAATATGAGAACTAATGTAAGTATACAGATGCATTTTACTGGGCCAACTTGTTATATAAGACACATCCTGTGCAGAAACTCAACAGTGAATCAGACAGGAATTCATGTTGTTCACTTGATAAATACACGTCTCACGAATAAATTCAAATAACAAAAAATACTTAACGTGAAGTATGTCTTTGCACAGAAACCAATCACAGTCGAAAGGATGGCAAAAATGACCCAGAGATCCCCTTTAGGCATGTCGAGTGATCCCACTACTGCAACCTGTAAGAAAGACATGGTATATACGTTTCTGAACAACATAGATAAAAGACAAGAACAGGCAAAATGTTTTATGGGTATCAGCAACTGACCAGCCCAACAATAGCAGAACCCAGAAATGTGACCCAGTCCATTGGCGTTAAACTTGGATTTCTCTTCTCTGGCTGTTAATGGGTTCGAGGTCACTAGGTTTTAGTTAAACAAGAGAGAAATGATGCAGAAAAAATAACATGTTGTTGATGAGAGCAGCCAAAACTCACAAGGACTATTTCCATGTCAGCCATTGGGATGTTTTTGAAATGCTTCACAAATATTCCTCGTTCTGTTTTTGTTTTCGGACTTGCTCGTCTGCATAGTCACTGTGGTGGTTAGAAATTCACAAATTCAGCCAGTATAAATTGATGGATCTGTATCCCATCTCAATTGCCCTATCCATCTAAAGAGGGGAGTTATGAAGCTGGATGCACTTCTCCTAACATTGTGTGGCAAGCAGTAATAAATGTTCAACATCAAGGAAAAGAATAAATTTCAATTGGTTGTTAACTGAAGATCTGTTTCAAAAAAAAAAAAACTATCTAGAACATTGTTCACACTTCACAAAAACGTCTTTAGTCGGAAAACAGAAAACAGTACCTGTAAACAACAATAATCCTGTCAAAGGTAGGTTCTTGAATGGTGAGCTTGCCCAGAAGATTGCGAAAACTGAGGAGAAACAAAGATAAAAAGGTCCAAGTAGTCAATACACATCAGGATCGAAGTCAGCTACTAAACTGCGTTGGTCAATTAAGTTGTCCGCTAGAGAGTAAATTCAACAGTCAAACACAGATATATGAAAATGGATGCTAATGGTGCAGTGCATGAGCCCTATTGTAACCAAAAAAAAAAAAAACTTTGCCTGGTTTCGTAATTGTGTTAGCAAAGGAAAACAGTGCAAGGTTTTAAGCTTCCCTAAGCTCATTCAATATCTCGTAGTGAAAATAGTTATGCGTTATGACAGAGCATCTAAAAACTTAGGAACATATTGCAATTCAGGTTAATTTTACCGCATAACAAAGGCCAGGAATGAGTGTAGGTACTTGTTAAGTTTTGTTAAAAGCTTGGGATAAGGGATGCAAGAAATTCAAGTGAATAGCTGGGAAACCAGCTTTTGTATTGTTTAGACTAGAAACCAAAAGCCCAACGCTAAGACTGTCAGTCCATCAAACTGCAAATCAAAGATTCTATACAAAACCTGAGTTCCATATTCTCAAGACGGATCCGTTCAACGTAGAAGTCGTCCTGCTCCATCTCAGAACCATTTTCATCATCTTTTTTTGGATCTCTCTGGCGTCGTGCACTTGGCTTTCTGGAAAAGACTCTTTCTAGCCTGCAAGGACCATAACCACATACATCAGCTTAGTCCAACAGGATGTGATATAGCACAGTGTATGTACATAACTATGAATTGAGAGATAACAGGAAAGCCTTCTCTCGAATACGAAGATGTGCAGATTAGACAGTTGTACGGTTATAATATTCGGTGGAAGGCAGGCTTAAACCCTTCCCAAACCAAGTCAAACTAAGGGCCTGAAAGAGTTTCCAATCTTTTACGGTCACCTCTGAACTCTCTGATATCAAATCAGATTTTCTAAACCACATCCGAATATTACTGGCACAAAAGAGTTAAGCTACAGGCCAAACGCTGTTGATTATGTCAAAAAACATAGCTCACCTAGTCTTTCTCATAATCCATGCCCATAAACGTCCAATGAGCATGTCCACTTTCTCCATGAAGAAGTAATCACTTGTCTGATCAATTCCAATGCCACGACGGAATATTACATACTACAAAACAAATACATTGATTCAGTAAATACTTGTCACTTGTTATATTCCTCAACACAGACCAAGCACCTTATTTGAGATCAGCAATAAATATCCTGCCCTACCATTCCATCACAAGAACCACGTGACCAACATAAAATACATTACTATCAGAAACCTCAAACCATTATAAGATTATTGAATCACCTCAGCCATGCATATCTTTTAACATTATTCATCATTTTTACATTCTGCATTTGAAAGATGAGAGTGTACCATAGAATTGGTGGGGAAATCAGTTAGACTGAAGTATGGGTTGACATCTGTTAGAGGATCTAGGGCTAGTAGTGCTTTGCTATGGAAATAGGACATGATACCAGAAAGAAATGAAGACAAGTAGGTTCCCATTAGGAATTTTAGAAGTGGCGATGAGGGCTTGACAGTGTAGCACAACCAGCGATAGGTTACTAAAGATGGTAGCTGTGGAGAATGTGGTGATGGGTTTCTGTAAATGATGTTCATTGAGAATGATTGCACAATGTTCCAAATTTCAAGCTGAGTCAGAAATTCACATCGTTGGCAAGAGAAAAAGAAAATAATATTTCTTTGTTTATCATAAAAATTTTAAATAAAGATATCAAACATAAATACACCTTTTCAGCGCCCTAACTATATGACACGAAAAAGGATCAGGGGAGAAACATGTCTTATAATGTCCACTAATAGACAACACGATTAGCACAAGAGCAGCAGAATACAAAGTTAATCCTGCAGAAGGCTCCTTTCCATGCGAAGGGGGACTCCATGCTATGCATATGCATGCAGAAGAGTCCCACATAAACCACCCCCCATCAAATGTAATATGCTTGCACTATTTGACACATGAAGCGTGGCCTAGTAGCAATCACTTTCCATCACATATATCGAAGAATAAAATATGAAACTTGACTGGGCAAAAACCTTCTCCAAGAACCATGAAATAAGCATTTCCATGGCATCAGTATTCAACACACCTACATACCAGTTACATGCATAGGACTATAAACCAACTATTACACTTGTGAGCAAGATTTACAGCATTACCTTATCAGAAAAGTCTGGAAGATTTTCATGAGGATGATCTGCGAAGTACCTCTCCAAAAGTTTCTTATCAAGCTGCATTTACCAAAACTTAAATAAGAATAGCCATGAAAAAGTATGTGGGAATCCAAGTAAGCAGTTGCCAACCTTAGATTCGTCCACTTTTATAGGTAGATGTAGAAGATACTGCCCCGAATGTGCAACATCGATCTCATCATCAGTGGCTATCTTGAAATTGCTCTTATCCATTATCTGCACGAACATCAGAACAATGTTAAGATAAAAACATTCAGCTGAAGAGAGATAAGATATTCAATTTAGCATCGCTAAAATCAGGTTCTCAGCAACCAGAAAAGTGTGCCAGAGCAGCAAATACCCTTACACACCATGAAGACTCTAACAAATGCTTCTTTAGAACATAATTACATAAAAACAGATGCACACTATGCAGGACCAAAAGATATGTTGCAGTGAACATATCTTGAATGTGCTGCTGTCTTGGATGACGCTGGGCAGGTTGTTGCAACCTTGGGTCTATTGATGGCGGTGCTTAAGGTAGATGCTTGGGGCAAGCTTGAGCTGGCATAGGCACTCTTTAGCATGTGTTAGTAGGCAACTCTATGGGCCTTTTCCAGGCACTCCAAATCCCACGAAAATGAACTTTTGAGCCCACTCGAGGCTAGGGCACTGTGTGCTCTCTTCTCAATCAGTATATTTAAATTCTGAAGAATTATGGACCCCGTTCGTTTTGGGATTTTCGATTTGGATTTATAGGTAATGAATTAAGAGAGAAAGAGTAATGACTGAAAATAGGGGTAATGATTGGAGAGAGACAGAGAGAAAAATGAGAGTAATCATTGGAGAGAAAGAGGATAATGATTAGAATCCAAAACCCCAAAATGAACGAGGCCATAGTGTCTTCCTGGGCATATCATGACAGTGACAGGTAGTGTCATGTTGGTTGGAGGCAAATGCAAAAAAAAAAAAGGTTTTTTTTCCACATAGTAGAGCGAGATGTATCCAAACCAGAGTTGTCTTGATCTAAGTTACACGTTCAAACAATTTGATGCACTGCCATTTTGTTTCATAGTCTAACTTAAGATGTTGTAAATCATTTAGGAGTCTAATTGAAACAAAATGCAATTTGAGGGGAAAATAAAACTCCTTACTATGATTCAAGTAAAAAGGTAGAATAATTTTTTCAAGCTATAGGAGTTAAGAGTTTCATTGACTTCAAGAATTAGAAGATACAAGGTAGTTTTGGTACAACAGTAGCATATCTTGTGCCCTTGTACACGGGAAAGAGAAGAGTCCGTTTAACACCGTTCCTTAATTCTTATAATCAAGATTGTACACATTGACTCAATCGAAACAGTTAACTTGATCATTCAAGATTGGCAGGCATTCGATGCTACATCATGCATATTGCCTTTAACCAACAGTGCTTTGTCAGAAAACCAACATACATATCAGGCAAGAGTCTCCAGAACAAAATACCAAGACAGTAGGCCAATGCGAACTAACGGGAATAGAACCTGCCGCAGTTCTTTCACATCTTTCTATCCTGAATGTTGTGGGTCAGTCATGGAAGGAAAACTATACATACGTAGTTGAATTACAGCTATCTATTCCATTATATAAAGCCAAGCCTGGAATTGGTATGACCTTTAGTTTTGGAACCTTTTGATGTACTTTTTGGCTTCAAATGCTGTAGGTTTTTCCATGTGGAACTAAGAAGTGGTAGTAACAACAATAAATTGAGGGAAGGAACACAATGAGGTAGCTTAGAAAGAAAGAACTAAGAAGTGGTATGTATAGTACCTGAAATAAGTATGCCAGGAAATTCTGTTCAAGAGTGTCGATTTCTTCTGCAGATAGGTTCTGCTGCTCCAATTTCTTTGCCCCATGGACAGGATCAAAGAGGGAGTACAATTGCTGCAAGCACAAAAATTGAAAGAAAAACCATAACATGACAATGACATACATCAATTAAAAATGCTTCCCAGAGGGAAGACTTCATTGTAGTCTAACAAACAAGACATTATAATACCATCAGATCCTCGAACTGGAGAAGATACCAAGCACGAAGGGTGTACTCGACTCTCTTGCAGAGCTTCAAAAATTCAGCCCGGTCAGAACTATGTTCTGCAGAAGGTTTCAGTCATACTATTTCAATCCATTCTCAAGCTTGTTAGTAATTAATTGAAACTGAAAACTGAAAAATTAAAGCTTCGCCCTAAAATGAGAGAACAAATGGAACTTGTTGTAAAGTGGATAACTTCACATATTAGTCTTGAAGACTTAACTTAATGCCACCGCATAGTAATCGTTGTTCAATCCATAATAATCCTAATGCGTTTTGAAAAGCATATCCTGCCTTGGTAGTAGAAATTCATATTCCTATTATTCCCTGAATACTCAGTACCACGGATTAAACCTCTCAAGTACACCATACCCATTACCCAGTACCAAAGTATCCTCCCAAGTCTTAATCACAAAAGGAAACTTCAATTACCAAAGTAACTGATATAGAACCCAAGAAAATCAGTTCCTGGACTGACATGAATTGGCATTAGACGTACAATTAGTCCGATTTTGGATACAAGTCTACAACCAAAGAGTCAAGTGAAAAGATACATAAGATCTGCATCCTGTCATGGTCGAGTTCCATCGCCCGAGTCAAATCGCCTCATCTCCTCAATTCATACCTCCACGTGCATCTGGGCTACTCGTGAAGGGAGTAATATACTTTATCCTTCATCTCTCACCCAAGCCACCCATACTTAATCTAGCGGCTACCCCACTAATAGCCAACTGGTTTTGAGACGTATATAAAGTTTTCACACATATACGACACGATTATCGTAATTGACGCACACATTTTCGCCACAAGTACAGACGCACAAACGACCGACAGAAATGTAAATGGAGGAGATATTTGGAGGGGAGATACCGATGAGGTTGGCGAGGGTCATGATGAGCTTGGGCTTCAGAATTGGAATTACGGACTCCCGTTCCAATCGAATCGTCTCCTTCTTCTTCTTCTTGCTGTCCATGCTCTCTCTCTCTCTCTCTCTCTCTCTCTAGGAGGGGCAGGAGGGAAATGCGATCAACAGAAGATTGAGAAGATAGTTTACCAGACCTGCAGTGAAATCGAAACGGAAGGAAATGCTTTGCTTGAGAAGTTGCGACTCCCCACTCTCCCACGCGACGGCTACCAGACGAGGGCGCGTGTCCGGTAGTGAATAAATTTTGAAAAAGAATTTATTGCAATCAAATTGTTTCGTGTTTCGGGCAGTGCATAAGTTGTTAGAAAAATGTCAAATTATTTTCGATAGCTAATAAGTTATGGAGGAGTATATGAGTTAAAAAATTATTGAAAAAAAATTTATAAATTAGTGTAAACAACAAATAAAATGTCAAAATTTATTAATTAGTAGTATGAAAAAAAGATAAGGTCGTCTTTGGAACTTGAGCCATGGGCCCCATTCTACTCTAGCAAAGCTTCTCCACATGCTTCAAGTGGGAGAGCTGCTTTCCCACCCCCTCCTTCCCGTTTTACCCTTCCCCCCTCCCCATTCCCCCCCACCCCCACCCCCAGTTCTCCTTTTTTTTGCTTTTTTTTCATAATTTTCAATTCTTTTATTTATTTGCTTACTTTCCCAATTTTTTCTTTTTTTTGGTTAACTCAAATTCTATTTTCAATTAACCACCATAATACTATATTTAAGACCAACGCTCTGCGCCCAAGCTAACATATTTCTATGCTTTCAAAAATCTATATTAAAAAAATGAATATATATAAGTACAACATTAACCAGTTCAACGAGCACCCTAAGACTCCTTATTTAGTTTAAAACTCTTAGGGTACCCATTGAAAGGTCTTAGAGTCAAAAATTTATTAGGACCATTTAGGATGAAATGATTAGAAAAATAACATTTTTGCACCTATTCAAACGGATTGAAAATTGAAACACTTATTTTTTTAAACAGTTTATATATTAAAAAATATAGTCAAAAATTAATCTGACTATTTTTTCCCTTTTTTTCCTATATATATATATATATATTAAAAATATAGTTAAAAAAAGTATTTCAAGTTTCAATCTGTTTGAACTGGTGCAAAGATGTTATTTTTCTAAACATTTTATCCTAAATGGTCGTAGTAAATTTTTGAATACACTTATTTTTTTTAACTATTTTTTTAATATATAAACGGTGTAAAAAAATAAGTGTTTCAATTTTCAATCCGTTTGAATCAGTTCAAAGATGTTATTTTTTTGATCATTTCATCTTAAATGGTCATAATAAATTTTTTGCTCCAAGACCTTTCAATAGACACGCTAAGAGAGTCTTGAAACTAAATAATGAGTCTTAGGGTGTTTGTTGAAAGACCTTAAACCAAAAAATTCATTATGACCATTTAAAATAAAATAATAAGAAAAAACGATCTTTGCTCTGATTTAACTGAATTGAAAATTAAAACACTTAATTCTTGAATTATATTTTTAAATATACAAAGGGTGTATTTATAGAAATTAAATAAATAAGATATAAGTAATTAAATAAAGAAATAAATTAAAAAGTAGGGGGGCCCGGGGGCTCTGCTGGCCCATGGGGCATGGTAGCTCCTACGAAGCCCCTAAAACATTGCCATTTTAGTTTTTAAAAAAATGAAGCCCGGATCTACGACAACGTTTTTAAAAAAAAAAAATTCAAAACCATCAATTTGCAATCCTATGGAGTAGAAACGTAATTATGAGAGCTCTACAGACAAAATTTGATTATGTCTCTTTAGAATAATATGATCAGAATAAAAATATCTACATAGCCGTTCAAACGGATTAAAAATTGAAACACTTAATTTTTTAACCATATTTTTTAATATATAAATGGTCTCAAAAAATTAAGTGTTCAAATTTTCACTCCATTTGAATCAGTGTAAAGATCTTGTCAATATAATCAAAATAACAAGATCTTTACACCGACTTAAACGGAGTGAAAATTTGAGCACTTAATTTTTTTTAGACAGTATATATATTAAAAAATATGGTTAAAAAATTAAATGCTTCAATTTTTAATCCGTTTGAACGGGTGTGTAGATATTTTTATAATGATCATATTATTCTAAAGAGACATAATCAAATTTTACCTGTAGGGCTCTCATAATTACGTTTCTACCCCATAGGATTGCAAATGGATGGTTTTGATTTTATTTCAAAAAAAAAAAAAAAAACTAAAACGTTGTCGTTTTAGGGGAGCCGTGGGGTGGGGGGTGGGTGGGTGTGGGGGGATTCCTGGAGAGAGCCGGGGGTAATCCGGGAAAATCGCGGAAAAGGTGCTGTGGGGTCGGGGGGGTGGGGTGTCAGGGGGGGAATAGCAATTTGCTTCAAGTGGAGTAATACCCTTTTCTAGAGGCTTCCGAGGCCTACGGGTTTTCAACAAAAACTTAGTGGAAACGCCCCTTACTGTAGTTTTCGATATTCTTTCCGTTCAAAATAAGTGATCTTTTTTAAAAAGCGTGTTATTTTTAATTATTTATATCTTTCAATATAAATGTTAAAATATACAATATGAATTTTGTTTGATACATTTTAATTAGTTCTATTAAACAAAATTTTTAAAATCACATAAAACTTCATAAATCAAAAAATATAAGTATTTTAAAATGACACAGAGTCCCAAAAAGGTCACTCGTTTTGAAACGGAGGGAGTATTGTTTTCTAAATTAAAATGAAAAAAATAATAATAATATGCTAGAAAATCCATAAAATTATTTTCTCGAACACACCCTAATACTGGAAAATTTCAATATTTACGGTTCTTGTGGAAAGAAAAACGATGGCAAGGAAATAGAAAGAGCAAATGGGGTGACAATTAAGTGATAGGTTCTCTATACTCTGCACCAAACCTTACCTATCGACTCCAGACCCTCTTCCCCATAGTCCCCAGATTTGAAGTAAAAAACAGAATTTGCCTTGTCAAAAAAAAAATTTTGACAAGAAAATAAAGAATTTAAAATTTTGTACTTTTTATTAAGATTTTGTTATGGTTTAGGAAAATTCTAGCTTCCACCCATTATACGGAGGATAATAGATAGAAAATGTATCGATATTCAAAAAAAAAATATTAATATTATTGAAATGTGTATTAATATCCAAACTTGTCTTTTACTGTATGCATATTATTCTTCGCCTATTAGGCAGATAAGATTAGCATGACCGTTTGTCAAAACTCATCATCTTTTGTGGAATTTAATAGGGGTTTCTTTTCTCTTCTTTTATCATCGCAGTCCAAAATGTGGTTAGGAATTGATCATCATTCAAAACACTCATTACATTGAAATTAGATGCCTATAGTTAACGACTTCTATTTCTTCTAATCCCAAGTAACGAGGCCTAGTGCTACATAATTCTTGTGCGCATGTCCGAGCGAACGTGTGAAAGTTTCTTTTTACGATGTCGAAACTGTTAAAATTCACGAAAGCAAAAATTAAGAGCGTGATTGAATACGAAGATGGAGCGGCAGGAGCACAAAACGTACTCCCTCCGTCCCGTTTTGGTTGTCCATTCTCGTTTTTCGTATCGTTCTTTCAACGCTTATATTTCCCAATTTATAATGTTTTTCATAATTTTGAAAACTTTGTATTATAGATCTAATCGAGAACTCTCAAACAAGATCCATATTGCATATTTTTAGATATTCATATTGGAAAATATAAGCGTTGAAAAAATAACACGAAAAACGAAAATGGACAACCAAAATGAGACGGAGGGGTATTACTTATAACCCCGTTTGTTTAAGGGTTTTGGATTTTGGATTTTAATCATTATCCTATTTCTTTCTAATTATTACTCTTATTTTTTTCTCTATCTCTTTCTAATTATTACTCTTATTTTTTTCTCTATCTCTCTCTAATCATTATCCTTATTTTTATTTATTACTTTATTTCTCTTCACACTCATTATCTACAAATTCAAAATCCCAAAACGAACGGAATCGTGTGAGTTATCTGAGATTTGAGACGCAGAGTTTTATTAATCTTTTTAATTCCTCGTCTAATAAAGCCAAACATTTCTCTTTGTGTGGGGCCCTCTACTCTACACTTCTTTCCATCGTTGGTAGTATCTATTGCCTGGATGTGAACAAAGTTTTTTGTAGTGAACGATGTGAACAAAGTTGGAGTTATATGACGGCATAATCTACAGTAGCTGTCTAAATCCGTTTCCCCTCGTAATATTTCAACTAAAGACCCCAAAAAAAAAAAAATTCCCTTTATTTAAAATAAATTGAGTTTTAATTTTCCTCGTCGAGAGGAACTAATATTCACAAAAATTTAACACAAAACTAACAAATTCAAAAAATAAATTAAATTAAATGAAGACAAAAAAAATGCTCACCATTTCGCTAATTTGCGCCAAATTGGCCCTAAATTATGAATTATCTCCTTCGTGCAAAAAAAAAAAACACTCAAAAATAAAGGCTCGTTATCAAATTAAGCTATCTTATTTGAGACCAATGAAGTTTTGTCTTTTCTCAAAAAAAAAAAAAAAAAAGGGACAATAAAACGATAGTCAATATTTTCAATTTGTGTTCAATCATTAAAAACTTATCCAAAACATTACACATTGAAACATATAACTATTTTAAAAAATGACACTTACATGAAAAACGGACCCTAAAAAAATAAAAAAGAATAGAAAGATGGAGTACCACAAAAATACATAACGGGAAGCGAAGTTTCCCAAACACCCCTAATATTGGAAAATCTCAAATTTTGGGTGTTTCTACCAAGCTAAGTTTTTTTTTTGAAAATGTCAGGATATCATTCATCTCAAGACACATCCTTCGACAAAACAGACTCAAGAGCGGGCAGAATACAGCCCGAAGGAAAAAAGTTTGAAACTTTTCTGCATTGGGATGCAACCCAGTGAGTTGCTTTGTTGAGGTTTCTTCCGCACCACCTGAAGGACCACCTCTTACCGGTAGTCCACTTCCTAATATCATTGACAATTGCTTCAATCTCCCAAGGGCATTCAGATTTGGAATTAGAAACATAATGAATAAGGTTTTGGCAATCAGACTCAAAAATCACATCAGAAAAACCATGCTCCATTGCCATGACATAAGCAATTCTCAAAGCCCATGCTTCTATAGCCACTGTCGACGAAACCATAGCACGACCACACCGCCATAACAGAGCAGATCCACCATTATCTCTAGCAATAATGCCAAAGGCAGCCAAGCTGCGGGAGGATTTAAAAGCTTCATCAACATTGAACTTGACATAAGATGGGGTGGGGGGGGGGGACCCTCCGTACGTCACGAGTATTCGACTGTAAAGAAGAAGCACCAGAAGAAACCCCATCATAAACAGCGTTTAGATAGTCAGCATTGCTTTCTTGGCCTGATTAATCGCCACTTCAGGACTAGGGGGTTTACTATTGAAAACGCAGAGATTACGTGCTTTCCAGATGGCCCAACAAAGCTGGAAGATTTCACCCACCATTTCTGAGCTTGTTTCCTTTGCTAGATCTTCACATAACAGGTCCTCCATCCATTTATCCACCGCCACCACTTCCTTATAAAGAGTCCAGTAGGACTTCCCACTCCCAAACCACACTGCACGACTCCAGGGACAATGGAATAGTAAGTGTTCAATGGTTTCACTAGCATTGTTGCAAATCATGCAAGTAGGGTTAAGAGCACACTTTCTTCTAAACAGGTTTTCGCGACAAGCTACCCAATTTTTGGCTATCTTCCACATAAACATACTCACTTTGGGCAAAGTCTTGGTACCCCATAGTCTTTTCCACATAATCTGGGATGGAGTAAACGAGGACGACGGGAGTGTTAGATACCTTTTGGGAGAAAAAATAGTCTTCCGAGCGTAACCAGACTTCACTGTGTATTTCCCAGATTTGTTTTGTCGCCAAACAATCTTGTCCTCAGCATTCGGGAAACTGACTGGGATTTTGCAGACCTTATCCACTTCCTCAATAGGGATGCAGGTTTTAAGTTTCTCTTTATCCCAGACCTTTGCAGCAGGGTTAATGAAGTCCCCCACCATAGTTTTCTCAATGTGAACATTCGGGAGTGGGGTTACTCTACCTCTTAGTAACTCAAGCACCCACGGATCTTCCCAAAAATTAATCCGCTCTCCATTACCCACACTCCACTGGATGCCATCCTGGATGAGCTTCCTCCCTTCAAGTAGGCTACACCATATCCAAGAGGGCCATGACCCCCTCTCTGCCTCCATACAAGATTTACTAGGAAAATACAGACTTTTGAGGATCCTTGCCCAAAGAGAATTGGGACTGGCCAGCAACCGCCAAAACTGCCTAGCCAACAACGCCACATTAAAAGATTCGAAGTCTTTAAAGCCAAGTCCTCCCATCCCTTTCTGCATAGTCGGTTTATGCCAAGCCCCCTAGTGAATCTTCCCACCATTTGCCCCTTTTCCCCACCAAAAGGCACTAGTCATAGAATTTAAGCAAGCACAAATAGAGTTGGGGACCTTAAAGCACATGAACGTGTACATAGGAATAGGTTGGAAGACAGATTTGATAAGAACTTCCTTTCCTGCCTGGTTCAGTTGGTTGTTCCCCCATCCTTGGGCCTTGCGCATGATTTTATCCCTTAGATATCCTAACGCCCTCTTCTTGGATTTACCCCATAGTGCAGGCAGTCCTAAATATTGAACCGGGCCTATCATCTCTGACATCCCAAGAATCCCTTTAATCTCCTATTTCAAAATATCACTTGCATTTGGCGAAAAAAACAGGCTCGATTTTTGTAAGTTCAGCGTCAGACCAGAGGCCTCACTAAAGCTAGCAATGAGGTCCATAAAATTCAAGCAAGTTTAGGGCTCTGCTTTTAGAAACACAAGTGAGTCATCTGCAAATAGTAGGTGAGACACCACAGGGCATCTTTTCCTCATATTGATTCCCACAATAGATTTGTTTATGACAGCCTTTTTCATAAGAATTGAGAAGACATCCGCTACAATCAAAAAAAGATAGGGGGATAGCAGGTCACCTTGGCGAAGTCCCCTATTGGGTGAGACACTACAGACCTGTCCACCTTTCACCACAATAGAATACTTAACTGAGCAGACACATTCCTTCACCCATGCAATCCACCTTCCATTAAAGCCCAATTTCTCCAGGACTTTAAACATGAAATCCCAACAAACACGGTCGTACGCCTTGTTTAAGTCAAGCTTGACAACCACAGAGGACTTAGAACCCAGTTTCTTGTGCTTGAGAAAGTGAAAAACCTCATGAGCCACTGTAATATTATCCTGGATCTGTCTCCCTGGGATGAAAGCCGATTGCTCCTCCGAGATAATACCATCAATAAAAGGTTGAAGTCTATTAGTCAAAATCTTGGAGATAATCTTGTAAAGAAAACGGCACAGACTAATAGGGCGTAACTGATTCATAGAGTCAGGGTTAGGTACCTTTGGAATGAGGGTGACATTGGTCTGGCTTACTTCTCGCAAAAGAACTCCCTCTTTGAAAAAACTCTGCACTGCTTTGAATACTTCTTCCCCCACTGTATCCCAGTACCTTTGATAAAACAAGCCTGGAAACCCGTCCGACCCCGGAGCCCTCAAAGGACCCAATTCAAAAACAGCAGTTTTAACTTCCTCCTTTGTAACTTCCCTCACCAATCTAGCATTACACTCCGGCGAAATCAAAGGGTCAATTAGACTAATAACATCACCAAAATCCCTTACCGGGGGGCCTTCATACAATTCCTGAAAATGTTGTTTAATGATCCCAGCGATCTCCTTGGGTTCAGATTTCCAGTTTCCCCATTTATCCTTCAATCTCATAATCTGATTGCGCTGTCTCCGTTGAATCGTCGAAAGGTGGAAAAAGCGAGAGTTCTTGTCTCCCATCTGTAACCATTTTATTCTGGAGCGTTGGTGCCAGTACATAGCATCCTTTTGCCAAAGATCTTCCAATTCCCTTTCCAGACTTTTCTCTTCTGCCACCAATTGATGGTTAAAACCTCTCTCCAACAAAGTTTGGCCCTCTAGCATATGGTCTTTCGTTGCTGATATCTTTAAACATAAATCCTCGAACTTTGTTCGACTCCACTCCTTAAGCCGATCTTTACAAGCTCGTAACTTCTTGCAAACTGAAAGCATCACATGGCCCTCCTAGCCCTGGTTCCAAGCTTCTGAAACTACTATTGAGCACTCTTCATCCGAAAGCCAGAAAGATTCAAAGCGAAAAGGTTTCCCCACCTTGTTTAGGGGGACATCGGTATTCAGAATGAGAGGATTATGATCAGAACCCACAGCCGCTTCCACAAAAACAATTGCATGCTCATATAGTTCTCGCCACCCCGAATTAGCAAAAGCCATATCAATTCTTTCCATAATAAAGTTGTCCTCACTCCTATTATTCTTCCAAGTAAACTTTGGGCCTTTGAATTCCAAATCAACCAAGCCACAAGCACTAATCATATTATGAAAAGAAGCAAGGGAATTCTGACTTGGTAGATGTCCTCCAAACTTGTCATCCGCCGCCAGAACTTGACTGAAATCCCCCATACACAACCACGGTAAAGATTCCGAGCGCGCAATACTCTTGATACAGTCCCAAACTTCTTGACGCCCTGACCTAGAAGGGCAACCATAAACAAAAGTAGAAGCCCAATACACATTAGTCGCCTTATCGTTGACTACCACATGCATAATGTTCCTATTTACCTGCTCAACATCTATCCCCACATTATTTGTCCACCATAGGGCTAAACCCCAGAGAGACCGACAGGGTCAACGTAAAAACTGAAAGGAAAACAGAATCTACGGCGGAATGTCTCTAGCTTGACCTTGTTATTTTTTGTCTCCATCAGGAAGACGATGGAGGGGCGATTTCTGCGCACTAAATCACCCAAAACCTGGCTTGTCACGGTACGCCCAATTCCTTGACAATTCCAAGTTAGGATCAGCATTGAGGCGGTGAATAAAACACCATGTAGAGTAGACTAAATCGACCGATGCCCATATTTTTACGAATTTTTAGGCAAATCACAGTTCTCATGTAATTGCATAGATTAGTTAAAAATACCATGAAGTCATTTTGCGTGAATAAAAAAATTACAGCGGAAACCCACTCCCAGGATTCGGACTGCAGATCCTCTCCGCATGTTGAACCATCAAACAGTTATTCACAAATTTCCCTCTAGCCTTTAGGCGTGGCTATGAATTTTTTTTTTTTGGACTTTCCTAAATGGAATTAAAAATAAAAACATTCCTAATCCTTCTTCTTTGAAACTGGCAACAAAATCTTATGAAAATCTACGGAGCCACATTCACATTTATTACTACATCCTTGCAGGGTATATATCCATGAACGACTACACTGCAATATGCTCTCTCTCTCTCTCTCTCTCTCTCTCATGATCTCTCTCTCAAGAAACCAGTAAATTAATCAATGGAGACGCGCAAGGAGAAGAAAACCAGCCTGGGCCGCCGGAGGATAGAAATCAAGAAGATAGAGAAAAGGAGCCAACTACAAGTCACCTTCTCGAAACGCCGGTCTGGGCTCTTCAGTAAAGCCGGCGAACTGAGCGTCCTGTGCGGCGCCCGCGTGGCGGTTATCGTCGAGTCTCCAGCAGGGAAAATCTTTGCATTCGGAAGCCCGTCTGTGGACGCTGTCGTCGACCAGTTTCTCGCCGGAAACACTGCAGGTTGGGGCGACTCGGACGCGGAGTTCGACAATGACGTCCACCGGTTGAGGGACAAGCATGCCAAGGTGATGCATCTCTTTTTCAAAGTTCTGCTAAAGATTTTTTTGGGATTTTCGGATTTTTTCTGATTTTGTTTTTATTTTAAAAAAATTCGTTTTTGTTAGTTTCGCACTTAGCCTGGTTCTCTTAGCTTGAAGTAGATAGTGATTTTTGATTAAAATAATCGGACTCATAGCTAGAACTTTAATATTAGCTCAGTTTAGTAATTTGCTAAATTGATTTGGTTTTAAACTTAATTAGTAGTTTGTTTTAATTTCTTGTAGTCGCAATAACTGATTTCAGTCTCTATTGTCGGAAATTTCACAACAGGCTGTCAGGGAGCTGGAAGCGGAGGAAGAGAGAGAGAAAGCAGCGTGCGGAGGCGGCGGAGATGGGTCGTGGTGGGAACAGAGTCTTGATGGTTTGGGGTTGAGTGAATTGGAGCAATACAAGGCGGCGCTGGAAGTGCTCAAGAGCAAGGTGATGAGAAGAGCTGATGAGATGGCAGTGGCGGAGGTGGTGGCAGAGACGGAGGCGGAGACAGCGACGGGCGATTTGCCGGGAAATTTCTTGATCGCTGATCATTATTTTAGCGGCATTGACGGTTTTGACAATTTTGATTATAATTAGTGAAAGGCTTTGTAGTAGGAGTATCCAAATCGTGAACTAAACTTTTTAGGGGAGAGTTCTTTAGTTCAGTGTTTTTATTGGTTTTTTCCATGGGTTTATTTTTCCCAGGAATGTTTTGATTAGCCAATACACGTTTTGAACATTATAGAGAAATCATGATTTGACAATAAGGGTGTCCGGATTAACTTACGTGTCTTTCGACTAATTTCTTATTTGATCTGGTTAAAAACAAACATCCACGTCGGAATTGAGATATTTAAAATAAATTTCTTTTTTGTGACCTAAATCTTGATCAAATGTATATATGGAGATTAAATCCACCAACCAACAGAACTAATCATTGGACTACGAGACCTCGTCTCAACTACTTGTTTATTTCTAGAGATTTGAGACGTTGATTTTTACAAATATTTCTAATTCCTCGTCCAAAGCCAAACATGTCTCCTGTTTTTTTGGCCTCTCAACTTCTTTCGGTCGTTGGTGTACTATTTTTTTTTCCCCACTGTAAAAGGTGTCTGAATCAATTTACACACGCCTCAACTAATTTTCTCCCCGATTTATGCTGGGATTAAGAGATTCACAATAAATTTCTCCTTTCTTACGGCCTAACCCAATAATCAAACTTTGATAAATTATGTAAGAAACAAACCCACCCACCAATCAACGGGAGTAATTTGGAGCTCGTTGGTATCTATTGCCTAGATGGGAACAACGTTCGAGTTGCCGACAAAGTTATTGGAAAGTTTTAACCCGAAAATAAGACAGGCATCATCCACAGCAGCTGTCAAAATCCGGCGTCTACGATGATGTAAATTACTATTATCTCCTCCGTGCAAAAAAAACCCCCAATATAATGGCCTCATTAACGAATCAAAGAGCCCAAATTTTCAGTTTGTGTTCGTTGATTAAAGAACTCAATTTTAATCGGTTAGGTACGTGGATACAAGTCAAGCATGAATAATTTTTTTTATAAAAAAATTGCTAAGCTTTTAAATTAAGCTTGAACAATGTACTTCCCGATCTATTCAGTTGTAATGTGCCTCCTCTGTCCCAATTTACGAGTCTTAGTTCTATTCTAACTGGATAAAAAAATTAGTTATGTCTTGAAATTGGTAATCAATTTTCTATCCAATATGAATTTTGTTTGATAGATCTTAATTTGTTCTACAATAGAATATTTTCAAAATCACCTAAAATATTATAAATTACTAGATATAAACAATTGAAAAGTGGTACGAACTCTCAAAATTGACAATTAAATTGAGACAGAGGGAGTATTTGAACATTACGCTACTCAGATCGATCCAGTGACAACCTCTCAAATGTCCCCAGCTACCCTCAACCGTCATTCAAAATTGGCTTGCATGGCTGCAAAAATTAAACTTAAATGTAGTAGTAGTCAAGTTGGTAAACCAAGCTCAGACAATAGCGCCAGTCTCCTTCAATTAGTTTTTTTCTTTATTTTATCTATAAAAAATACTATCTATTATATCCTACGGGAAATGGGAGCGGGATGGGATTTGAACTCACATCAAATTAAACACTCATAACATGTGAAGGAGGTGATTGGTCATTGAGGAATATATGTCGTACATATCAGGATTGTCTCGGTGGTTGACTGTGTAGGTATGTATTTCATATCACGATCTGGGCAAACAGTATTGATCGCGGGGGAAGCCGATGGCGAATGGTGATGCTAGTTTCTCTGGTCTTTGAGGGTGAATGTGAGGGAAGAGTGACACTAATAGGGTTACGTATTTTTGAAGTAAACAATGGGGTTTGTCATTGGAGTGATGATATCAAAGAGAGCTTTTACTCAAATTTAAGTTAAGGAGTAAGGACTAGATATATTCCAACCAGAAGCAATTAGTGCATACATACTAAAGGACAACCAGCAATGTGAAATGAAATGTGATGATACCTTGATCAAGAGACCCAGTCCAGTGTGGCCCCTCTCTGGTGCCCCACCCTTCATTTTTGGCACAACATGCCGACATCCTGATTTAGGAACTGTAAAAACCTATGTTTTTTAGGTAATAGACATACGAGAGAGAGAGAGAGAGAGAGAGAGAGAGAGCATCTTGAACTTCAATAATGCAAGGTCATCACTCTTTACCCAGCCATGGAATCACAAACACACGTGAAGTGGAGGAGGGCTAGTGAAATGATCTGGAGAATGAAAACCTTCATGACTGATACTGATAATAGCAAATACAGTGTGGTTTCCAAAGTAATGTAGGAAAATCACAGATCACAAAAATGGCAACTTTATTAGGTTAGAGGGCATGCCTAGATTCTAAACTGCATGAGCCAAAATTACTCCATCAACCAAGGGAGAAGAAAAGTCCCAATTAAAA
The DNA here is from genome assembly GCA_014282245.1 of Rhododendron simsii. Taxonomy (NCBI): domain Eukaryota; kingdom Viridiplantae; phylum Streptophyta; class Magnoliopsida; order Ericales; family Ericaceae; genus Rhododendron; species Rhododendron simsii. The sequence goes on from CM024960.1 coordinate 4,367,993, forward strand.
TCGTATTGTCATCTATAACTCACCTCTCAAACGGAAAAACCCTAGAGACGTTCCCCAATTTTCAGGATTCGACCCATTCCCCTATATCTATGTACAAACTGCCATCACAAGGCTTCAGAACCCACTAACCCAGTTTCTTAAAAAACCAGACTGTGCCGTCAGTCCTGAAAACAAATTAGTCCAAAAACTGAGTGTTGTATGAACCTTCAGTTCAGCTCACTGCCCGTCTTGCTTATCAACCATGCCGATAAACTGGCAATCCACTTGGCCCAAACAACAGGTACTTGATCTTCCTTAATTGTTCCAGGACCTCAAAAATGGTTTTCCCATTATATCCTGTAAAGCAGAACTCTGATGCGGCACACTCATCCATTCTGTACCGTTGTTCTTTACAGGGGCAGTAGCCTCATGCCCATTATAGTAGTTAAGCGAATTACCTGCATTTGGCAAAACATTGCTTGCCGTGGGGAAAAGTGCACCTAATCCATGATAGGTTCCTGGCTGAATGAAATGTTCATTGGAACCGGTCAAATGATAAGGTGGACCAGGACGTAACTCGCCATTACATTGAGAAAGAACTCCAAATAGGCTCTGATCCGCATTGCTTCTATTTCCAATGGTCTGAGTTGGGCCAATTGCATCCAAACTGGACCACCCACCACAGGCTCGATTCTCACCTGAAAACCAATTACGGCCCAACATTCCACCACCCAACTGAGATGGGAGAGACGCTGAAATCCCATGAGGAGGGGTATTGACAGCCCAATCCTGAGCATTGATAGATGGCAAGTGTTCTTGCCTTGGAGTAATGTACCTACCTCCATCTGAGAATGGGTTCTCTTGTACGTTTTGGTGCATGTATACATCATTCAGTCTCTCCAATGGCAGTGAGGGACGGAGCTGCTGCCCAAAATGCCCAGAAAACTGACCTGTCACCATCGGAACATTTGATGCTGGCTGGAAATCTAAATGTCTCTGTTTCTGCTCCTGGTGGTAAGGCAAACCCTCCTGGCCCTTGAACAAATGCTGTAATAGCTCATTTCGGTTTTGGACCTCTAGGTCAGTGTAGGGATTGAAGAAGGTCATGTCATTGGGTTGTCTGAGCAACAGATCTTTCACAGTATCCTCTTCGTGATTTCGAGATTCTAGATCAATCAGTCGGGATTGTTGCTCTTCAAAAACAAGCGAATGTCCAAGTGACAGCTCATGGGGAGAGGCATAAGCGTGGTTCAAAGAAGTAGGATGGTAACAAGATTCTTGCATGCTAACTGCTGGCCAAACATCAGTTGAAGAAGAGTGAGGAACCCCCTGACTAACAACATTGCTCATGTGATTTAAAGTTTCTGGGTACTGTGATAAATTAGCAGCGTTGTCATCTTTCCCCATAGCTATATGAATACCGGGATCCAGATTCATGGGGACAAATTCATGGCAGCGATTTAGTGAAGGAATTGGTTGTGAATCATAGTTATCTGTGGAGATATGAAGAGTGGCATAATCATCTTTAATGAAGGGTTCACATTTAACTGGGCCGAATGGTTCACATTTAACTAGGCCGTCATCAGCCATCTCCTGATCAGGCTTCTCTCCCTCGTCATCCTGATTAGTGATTACCCAGTCACAAACAAGTTAAAATAATGTGGCTAATGGAGATAATTGAAACAGGTTTAGCTAAGACCGACAACATGCATGAGATTGCTTTTAAATGCTTAGAAAGCAGCCTACATTCAAAAACACAGCGGAGGCAAAGACTAAAGAGTGCAAACCTCTGATGCCATAGCAGATTTAACATTTTCCACACCATCGTCTATCTGCTCCTGAGGGAAGTTCTCTGAGTTCCCTTTCTCTTCAACCTGACCACCCCAAAATAAAAGGCTAACAATTTAACAAACGTAACCAAAATATATTATCGAGCACAGAACTTTAAGAGGGTACGTGCTAAGTCACCAATTGTTCCCAAAAGATCATATAAGCTAATAGGAAATGGACCCAATGATATGTATTGAGCTATCGAACACCCTCCCTCACATGCAAACCCCACCTTGCACGCATCCATGCAAGAATGAAAACAGGAAACAAATGAACATTAAACCAAACCAAACCGAGCCTTGTGTCCTAATCAATTGAGGTTGACTACATGAATCCTATTTTTCCATTGAGCTCTGTCCAGGGCTACTTGAACATTGAGAGACTTAAACCCAAAACCTCTCACCCAGCTTGAACCCAGCACCACTAAGAAACTAACGCTCTAATAATGTTAGCCATCCAAAAGCTTAAGCTATTAGAAAATGGGGCTAACTATGTGAAGAAGTTGATATTATATTCTCTGATACCCACAGGGAAGAATACAAAACCTCTACGGGAGTTGTGGCTTCAGAGTCTGCTGCTCTATTATCCATCGGACCAGGTACTGAGATACAGGCATTCTCTTTCTCCTCATCCTAATCACACATATAACAATTGACAAGTTAGCATTATGCAGCCCACAAAGGTTGTCTTTAAACAAGGATCTACGGGATATCTAATTGTCTGCCACCGACAGAAACACCCACACTCAGCACAAATAGATAAAAAGAAAAGGAAAGGGGCAGAGTAGCAAACCTCTTTAAAGAACTTTAGTTTCTCTTCCATTTCTTGCTCCAAAGATTGCATCAGTTTCTGTTTCTTTATCTTCCATGATCTCCAGTTTGAAAATTTTAATGGCAGGTCTCTGGTTGCCAACTGCAGCCTGCATAATAAACACTAAACTCTGAAGAGGAAGAAAGAGCTTGAAAGTAAATCAATCCTAAATATTCAATTCAAAGACACTAACCAATGCTGATGCAACCTCTTCCGCTCTTCTTCTTCAAATTCTTCAAACGGTTGAATGTGAAAAGCATCAAGGTTACCCAGAACACGATTAAGAGTCCTAGATAAAATGGTACTACTGGAATCCTTTATACTACTCTTAACACGTTGATGTTGCTCCCTGCTAACCTGAAGTGAACGAAGACAAGTGATCAACCATAAGCACCAACATTGGTTTGCTCCAATCTCAACTACTTCAGTTCCCAATACACAACATATTGTTTATCAGAAGAGTTGCACACATTTATTTAATTCCTAGACGACGAAGTTCTACTTCTATAATGCCAGCAACTTCATGGAAAAAGAACAGAATTGAGACCAACCACCAACAAAAATCATAACAAATCATTTGATGAGCTACCAAAGAAGAGAAGGTGGGTTTTGATTCTATCAATAGAATTCCGTTTTAGGAAGCATGCACGGACACAAGTAAATGCACAGTTCCAGCGACTTATTTTCCGTCGAATTTGTCATTATGTAAGATAAATCACCTTGATATACGACATATATCTAGAACCATCACCAAACTGGATGTTTTGCTTCCGTATATTTTCTCCTTTTCTAGGTTTCTCTACCACCACGGAGCCATCGCTGCAAATCACAACATCCAACTTGAATGAGTAGATTTAATCACCACAGGTGCACCAAGAACAAATTTCACATCTCACATGCCTCATATAACATCTAAGCATCTGACAAACATACGGTTACTACTTTATTAGACAAACTAGAACATATTCTTCCAAACAAGTTCATCACATTACCAAGATAGATTTCCTATGATGCCATATGTCGAGGTGCACACACTGAGAGGGATAACTTGGGGATGGGGGGGAGATGAAGGGTATTGGACTCTTAAAATACTGAAGTACAAGATATCTAAGTTGAATAGCAGCTGATACAAATGTCGCCTGTGAACCCCATTCAGCAACAGTATTTTATATGTGAATCTGTGATCACCGAGAAACCTTGTCATTCCAGAAAATTAAGCACTATTGCAAGCGAAATTGATTACAGCTTCCAGGTTGCCCGATAAACCCTACGGAGCCAACAATGATAAGCCTACCTAATTGATCAAATCCTGAACATATTAAAGAAGTTTTTCATAAAGAGTCATAAACCCGAAAGAGAGCAGTATGCTGACTATGCTCACCCAGTACAGTGACTACACTCAAAAGTTGTAAATCTCAAGAACCCAAACGAGTACGTGTATATAATCATTTCCATCCATAGACATTGTTTGAAAATCTATATGAGCTAGGTAATCTTCATCAAGTTAATATTACTAGACAATAAATGCAATCAGCAAAAATCCCCAGAGAATACTAAACAAGCAGGAAGACTTTATATACCTTGTGTTTCCATCAAAACACAAAGAAAATAATGCTAAGCATGAAACTTCAGCCATCTCAACTATGACATGTTTAAAAAAAATTAAAACAAAAAAGACAAAGCGCACGGTTTCAGTCAAAATAAGTTGGCTTTTGAAGATCTTTCTAAAAAATGGCCTCTAAACGGGGCCCATGCTCAAACACTTGCATGTGCACACGGAAACCACCAGAAATATACACAGAGATAATTATGTAGCTATGTGAGCATGTACTCGATGTGTATCAAGAAGAACATGTACAAACAGAGATCCAGATGCAGGTAATTGGGCATACTTTTCCATAGATACATGTTGTATGTGGATAGTTAAATTAACCAAATCTCATAAGCAATAGTGCCTCTAAATAGTAAGTGCCAAATCTGTAAGGTAAAGTCATATTTGTCCTTCTCACGAAACCTGGTCAAGTTCAGAGAAATCGCTTGTACAAGTGCTGGAATAGCTCATACATGGTCATAAGATAATTACCGTCTCTGCAGTTCCCCATGCTTCCTCATTAAGCTTTGGTTATCACTACTAACTGCCTTTTCATTAGCAGCCCAAGAACCAGATTCAGACGTGGCTGCAAGGTCCTCCTCAGCATCATGATATCTACATTCGTTTGCGTCAAAAGTGATACTTCTCTCAGCTAGCTTTCTGTTCCTGCTCATAAGATTTATACGCCATCACTAGATGAGATTCAAAAGGAACATCTCCAAGAGAAACAAATTAAGATCTTGTCACGCATATAGATACATCAAACACCAGTCCTTACATTGAAGCAAGATGCAAATCACAAGATCCTCCAATAAAAACGTGATTAGTTGCTGTCCTATAGGAGGGGTAAATAAATAAAAGAACAAAATTAACGATTACGATGAGAGATGCCTTGGAAAGTTAATAACTATGCACTGATTCTAAATCATATTACCACTTCAAAATGATTGGACCAAAATTTCTATTACAAGCAGAACTAGAACAGCCCAAATTATAGATTAGTTAACACAAGAGTGCAAACCAAACAAGAGAGCCCATTACAGTTAACTCGTATGTAGGACATAAAATAGATGCAACACCCTTGAGTATATGTAGGCATCAAAACAAGTCAAACAAAATTGAGCATGATATTCTTCTGATTCAGAGTACTAGGCACTAACAATGAAAATATGCACAACCCAAAGACACACCAGCACCATATTCAGGTGATGTCAGTTCACTCATTATGAAGGCAGCAGATCCTACTTATGCCAAACTATACAATTGCAAAAAAAATGGGAAACATCCTGAGTATTAACCTCCATATCTGATCCACTATTTCCTCCGGATCTTTGCAGCTTCCCCATCTTTCCTTCCACAGCAGTAAATTTCCAATCATGCTGCCACGAGAAGCATAGAATATTTGCGACCCTCCAATTAGGTCAAAGAAACAATAACGAACATAGCATAGAAATGAAGCACAAAAAGTGGTAGCTCCTGCATATTACATACCCATTATGATACTTCTGTAACCCTGAGTAATACGACTTCTTACTTGTCTTCAAACATTTACCGTGATGAATAACAGCATCAGGATGAAGATTACCAGCACAAAGGGAAGCACCCCTGAGAGTATAAGAAGTTACACCATAAAACATGCGAAGACAACATTTTCAGAGAATGGAAGCTCATATAAACTTCAAAATTGCATATGCTAAAGAGGGCATAAAAGAATCAAACTACAGAGAGCTTTAGGAGCACATTCAAATGAGCCAAGCTCAAGCCTAAAAGGCAAGCATCCATTCAGCATATACTCTGCTGTTTTCAAATAAACTTTTGAAGGAAGTGGCCAAACAAAAATACAAACCATTTAAAACTGGCTTTTGGAAATACAAAAATAGTAAAATACCAGACTCCAAATAATGGAAAATGATTGTTTTCTTTGAAAAGTTTCTACTTTCGTATTAAAAGAATTAAAGAAATATAAAACCGCAAACACACTAAAGATAAGGAACTTGAAAATGATAAAACAGTCTGAAAACATACAACTATGTTTCTCAATAGACTCCACAAAAAGCTTTGCTCATAATACATCATTTTTAACACACAAGTAATGTCTCCAAGGGTGCAGGACATTTTACCATAAACTATATGTTGAATCCAACCCAAGGTTCTGAATCTAACCAAAGGTTTTTCCTATTGGTATAGTACGTACCGGTACCGGTATGATTTCGGATAACGTTTCGGAGTTAATATTTTGTACATTAACAATAATAATATCTGTGAAAAATTATTAAGAGTAAAAACTTGAAAAATCAAAGCTTCAGCTGTCAAATCACATGTCATAAGGTCCTTGCCCATTTCTATGCAAAGCTACACATTTTGAAAACTGATGATGTATAGAAGGACATGGTTGTCTAGGAAAGAGCAGAGCAGTTGTCCTTTCCTCTTTCTTTTTCCTCATTTGCACATCAATATGGTATCCGAAACATCCGGAAATTTGCCCGAAAATGATGGTACCAGCGAAATAATCTGGTATTTTCTCTGGAACGGAACTTGAAAATCTGTGTACCAGCTTTTCTGTCTAACTGAACGTACTGTTTCATACCAGCCCAATTCCAAACTCTGATCCAACCCAATTCCTAAGCTCCATTCGTACTTCTAATAAACTAATGATAGTGCACAAAGGTAGAAAAAATTTGGGTCCTAATAATCAATACAAAGGAATTTCGTAAACACCTATCAATAGTATGAAGGAACTGAAGTAGTTTTTATTCAGTTCGACATAAAGTTACTAGTCAAACAAAAGATATTTGACTTAGAAGCAGTAGCAAACTAAGACACGTATTTTCTACCCAAACTACATCAATATCAACACTTGCCATTTCAGAAAAGGATTTCCAAAGTGAAAGTTATCTCCCGCAAGCAATTCTTGCACAATGCGATGCGTCTCAACTCCTTTAGGTAGAAACTGCGTAAGATAGTTTCTCTCATTTTCGGATAAATGGGTCTGCCAGACCTGTAATTGTTATTGCATAGAAGGTAAGAAGAAAATTCTCAACGAAAATATACTCCAAAAAGAAAAGTAATAAAGCATCACCAGGGAATTAGCATTACCTCACAAGAGAGCACCTCTTTTAAATCGTCCAAGTCAAAAATTTCGTGAGGAACAGAAAGAACATCTGCCAAGATATTGTTGCAAAGAGGAACATGATCAATGAATGGAACCATGTCTTTCCGGGATAAGCCAATTTGACCCCGCATGGCAACAACACTCTTCTTCTTGTCATCCCACTTGAGAGAAATATTTGATCTCATGTTTAAATCACCATGTAGCAATCCCACTTTCTTCTTTTTTGCTCTGCCCAGCTCCCGGGATGTAGAAATGATGGCACTATTCAATCGTCTCTTCCTCTGATCAGCCGCCATTTGCACGATTTGTCAAAAAATTATCCACAGCAGAACATGATTGAAATTTCTACCAACATATGTCCTGATTACAACCAATGAATACCTTCATTCCGTCTGCCACTGAAACCATGTTTGAAGACACCATCATTAGCTAACCTAAGGTGTGATTAACTAAGAACATCCCCACTTAGCCCATGCAGTATGCAAAAAACGGCATCCAAATAAGAGCAAAAATCAAAAAACAGAATAGAGTAAATATATAAAGAAAAAAACTTTGCAGTGCATAACATTTCCATATTATCAGCAAAAGATCAAGCAGGGCTCTAAGTTGTAGACCCTAATTTTCTACTAGCAAACAAGACATTCCATTAGTAGTCACCCGAAATCAAGATCACACTTCTTTAAATGAATTCAAAAGGACTTAGAAGTTAACAACACTAACTTAGCAGTTAGCACTAGTGTGGCTCTTCTTGATTTTTGTTTTCAACAATAATCTACATAATAAGGGAGGAAGGTTTTTGAATCTTATCTCTTTATAAATCCTAACCATTGATTTGCTCCATAAATCCTACGGCTCTTCCTAATCCTAACCATTGATTTGCTCTATAAATCCTACAGCTCTTCCTCTCAAACAATATTAATTGCACAATTGCCACTAATTAGATCTCACGTTGCGCCGTGCCTAAACCCTAGTAAGTTAATAACTGGAGAATGGTTGGGTCAGTGATCAACATAGTACACCAAATATGCAATAAATCAGCTTTTACAATCTTTTCAATTCATAGTAAAATAAGATTCGCATGTTCCAAACAACAAACAGCCTCATCTTAAACTATACCTTACATGTAATCAAGGGATTAAAAACATGCATTCAGTTTCAATATCCATTTATGTTCTCTTAATAAGCCGTCAATGAGGTCCTGACTCCTGCCACTCCAGCAAGTGAATCAATGCAAATCACAAAATCTATCAACCCTGGCATGCATTAAAACTAACAGTAAGATAACACTGCCAGTGAGTCAAAATATAGTGCTATAAATGCATGAACAAAACATAAGGTGAAAGTGGCAGCGATTATTATTCCTGCAAGATAAGAAGAATCGAGACTTTCTGAAGCTGGAACTATGCAAGACTTATAGAGGAAGCTGGAACTGTAAAAGACTTATAGATCAATGAAGAAATAGAAACCGAAAGGTAAACACTGACAGAAACAGGAATTCACTTTTCAGCTTTGGGCTGGTCACTCGTGTTTGTTACAAGGTATAATCACTCCCACCCAAAATGCAACTATATGCAAGAAGCAATTCTATACCGCGTTTGTAACAAAACACCAAAAGTTAAGCTCTAAACAGCAAAAATATGTATGGTTACAATCAAGAGATATATCACTTAACCCTCAATTCTGCTGCATCCTATTGTCTATTCAAAGTTTCCACATTGAATTCATAGCACACTATCCATCAAAGAACCAATTATAACAACAACAACCCTTACTACAAGGCTGGAAAATTGAGGAGTAAAAACATCTTCTAGTCATTCATTATAAAAAGGTACAGCAAAGACTTCACAGAACAAATTGAGGGAAATTACTTGAAAGGCATGAAAAGGAAGAAAGATAATACCAAGAATACAAGAATTTGCATATTAAAAAACACCAACACAAAATACAAAGAAAAAAGCATCCAATTTTTTTTTCCCCGTTTCGTCATGAAATCAATTCTGGCCCAACGAATTCCACCACTTAACAAAGCCAAGAATAAACCCTCGAGAAGAAATCAAGTAAAGAAATAAAACATAAATTGGGATTGCAAAAAATTTACAAACGCATTACCCCAAAATCCAAAACAGTAACCTCCAACTTCATTGCATCGAAGTTTTTTTGTTGTTTTTATCGGCTTCATTGCATCAAAGATTGCAAACAAAAATAAACATTCACGCGAAGCGGGGAGAAAAAAACATAGAACAAACAAACAATAAAGGTTCCATCTTTTGAGTCAAAGCCCTAGAAATCGAAACACAGTTGAGAAACAAGGACAAATACCTGCCTCATACCCAGCGCTCGATTACGCAATATCTCCGACCCAGGACGCGTTGCATACTTAATCCGAACAACGATTTCGAGTAAAATCGGCAGTTAAAAACCCTGCATAAATTGAAGATATACGCGAGAGAGCGATAGAGAGAGGGGGGTACGCCACTGGTTTTGAAACGAGGAGAGAGAAACTAGGATAGGTTTCGTGTTATCCGTATCAGTTTGGAGAGAGAGAGAGAGAGAGAGAGAGAGAGAGAGGCGCAACGATGGATAGAGAAGAGAAGAGAAGAGACAGAGAGAAATCAGACGACGAGTGTGGTTTGTGGGGGAAACCGTTATGTTGCACTCCTTTACTTCATTGAATCAATTTCCCCTCAATATTCGCGCGCACAGCGCGCTTTGGGGCTCGGCTTGGCTCCGGCCCTACACTATATCTACCAATTGGGAAAAATTTTCAATGCCGAGTGCATAACACGTCATGCCCGTTTGACGCATTAGAATTGTCTACAATATTTTTGGACGGCTCGAATTTGGAGAAAAAGAAAATAGAAAATAAAGTATTTCAATTCGAATTGTCCAAAATTATATTAGACGGCCTGAATATACTGAATGAATACCACGTGAGATATACCTACCCGACACCGAAAAATTTCTCCAATCCATGCACCTAAAGTACAGCATTTTTCATGAAAGGATTCTTCATGAAAACACCAGTAACTTGTCAAAGAAATTTACAACCGCAATTCTGGACAAAATTACATCTAGAGTCATTCGATGCATGTGCGCTCATGTGTATCGAGCGACTTCGAACTCAGTTGTATTAAGAATTGTATTTTACGATTGTGTTGGTACTTGGTAGCTTTGCTCATAACTCGTTCTCTTCCTTTTTTTCCCATGGTGCTACGCCCGCTACTTTAGTTCATTGCTCAACATCTTAACGTCCGTTTTGACAATTAATGGTCTAGAATTGAACTCTTTCCTTGAATAATTTTTTAAAATTCGAACCATCCGAAACACTTTTTAACGGTGAGATTGAAACCGATCCCCATTGTTTCAACAACTTGAATATACAATTTCATACCACGAAATAGGGTTATTGGATCAACCGTTGTGATCAATAATTAAGACCTGTATTATTAACTTGACAATTATCAATTGATAATCGATTGAGTCAAAATAAAAAAATAAATAAATATTGTATGGTTGACGATTTAAATACCTGTTTTTGCTTTTGAGAGGAGGCGTTGTAACCCATTTACTACCTCACATGGATAGCAAAAGAAGGAGACAGTATTGTGCATTTTACGGAACAACAATGCTGCACATATAACAATTCAAACACAATTCCAAACACAATCTTTCACATATATATAGGACCCACATGTATGTGAGAGATTGAATTTTGTGTTATATTTGGATTGTTGTGTGAATAGCATTTTTATTTATGGAATTACAGTGATTTTCCGATGATCAATCTCACAGTCTGCTATTAGGATGCGAATTAAAGCCATAGCAAAAGTATGATATGAAAACGGAAAACCTCGTACTCTGATAGAAAACACAAAATATCACCTTATTTAGCACATGGAAGCTGAAACCTAAAGAAAATAGTAGTTCCCAAAATGGAAAATAAGATTGTGTTTACTATATGTAGTTAGGTTGAGTTCTCTTGAACTTAACTTAAATTTGAAAGTTTTGTCTTTATTTGAATTTTTGTTCGCATTTATTAGTTTTACTCTAAATTTTTGAGGGTTATTGATTTATCTTGATGAAATGAATCGAAAAATTAAAATCATATCACTTTTATCTAAGTATTTTGATAAATAACAACTTTTTTGCTAAAAGTATTTATTTTTCAAAATACTCAGGGTAAAAATAAAAATAAAAAAAATTTTGATTCATTTTGTAGAGACAAATCAATAAGCCGCAAAAAAATTGGCGCAAAACTAATAAATGTAAAAGAAAAAATTCAAATAAGGACAATTCTTAGATTTAAGTTTAATTTAGGTTAATTTCATGACATCTAAACCTTAAGCGACCTAAGTTTTGGGTGATTGAGATGTTTGAATGTTGCTGACTTTCCTGTCCCAAAATAAAGAGTACTACTATTTGCACCGACGGTTTCCGTAGGGAAACCGTACCGACGGCGCCGGAGGGCCGTCTCCGGCCACCGGACGGCCGATCCGAGCCGTCCAAAAAATTTAAAAAAAAAAACCGAGGGGCCCGCGCGGGATTCAACGGCATCCGATGTGTGTAAGGTGCTTGATCTAAACACTCTTTTTTCGTGTATATATGTATAAACGAAAAAAGAGTGTTTAGATCGAGCACCTTACACACATCGGATGCCGTTGAATCCCGCGCGGGCCCCTCGGTTTTTTTTTTAAAATTTTTTGGACGGCTCGGATCGGCCGTCCGGTGGCCGGAGACGGCCCTCCGGCGCCGTCGGTACGGTTTCCCTACGGAAACCGTCGGTGCAAATATCATTTTCGCAAAATAATTGTTTCATACATATTTCATAGTCAATTTAATAAACAATACACCTTTCATAGTCCTTCTTCCTTTTAGATGGGCCCATTTCTTAGTATTGTGTTTTCCCTTGTTGACTAGATCAAAGTAATTATTACAGGTCTTACCTTTTTATTTTTTGTACCTTTCCACTCCTGCGGTAATGCAGCACGTGTCGGTGCCTAAAATTATCTTCTACCACATGCCCATTTCTTAGTATCGTGTGTTTCCCTTGTTGACTAGATCAAAGTAATTATTGCAGGTCTTACCTTCTTATTTTTGTACCTTTCCATTCCTGGAGTAATACACCACGTACAGGTACCTCAAATTCTCTTCTACCAGATTGTATATTTGTGAAGGTTTCGTACATTTTATGGTGAAAATCAAACAACTATGTGATGAAGAAAGAGTTTAAGGTACCACGTGACGGTGTCCCACAGACATTAGATAATTTTTTCGTTACTGGGTTTCCCCTCATCAATAATTTCTCACTCTAAATGGATTTTTGTTTGGTGGTTGAGTATATTTGTGGAATTCGATTTTTGTTTTCATTAGGGTTAAGTAAAGGTAGACTCTTGTGTGTTTGAAATCGTCAAATGTACAAAAAACCTCTACAAACAATGAATAATTCACATGCATCGAATTCAAGACATATCTATGCATGAATTACACACAAATTTATGTACCTAGCATTGATTTTAAGTTTTTAATTGATTCCAACAATTCCCCACACTTACACACTGTGGGGCTCCAACACAAAACTCCTTGCTTCCAATTTGTGCATATATATGTTTTGCGTTAGCTCGCTATTCAAGTGAGCGTGTCTGAGTATTTGTAAGTTTAGCACAGTACCTAGCTTTAGGTACAAACACATAATGGGGCACATGACATCACGTGCGCCACTCGAAAGAAAACACTTTCAAACGAGTGTGATTACAATAACTACTTTTGCAGTCCAAAATCATACTGCGGAGAAGCCGAATCCTTTAGCATAAATCATGCTAAATCTAAGGCATAAACGAGGGCGATTACAATAACTACCCTTGCCGTCCAAAATTATATTGCCGAGAAGCCGAATCCTTTACCAGAAATCATAAATCTAATAACCATATCTATTACGAAAGGATTCAGTGACAAGATAAGACACTGCCAGGACGACCAAAAATGAAGGCCTCACGTTCTGGCACTGTGTCGCGCCTTCCCAAATGGATGCCAAAATACTGCTACCACAAGCACATCCTCTCTCCCATCACTCCTCCGATTCCAAACCCAGATCAGAATTCCTCCGCCGACAACCTCCATGGCCGGGTATACGGCCTCCGAACTGCCCAAAACCAAGACCCAATTACAACAAGAGGCTCCTCGTTGGTCGCCTCGCAGTATCCTCCTCTCTCATCGAACCTCTACTTTCATCGTCATTTTCTTCGGCTGATCACCACGCATCCTCCTCCTATATCTTTCTGCTGGCGGCGGACGCCGCCGGCTATTCTGCAGCCAGTTATTACACTTCCCTGGGCCTATTCGTCATCTCTGTTCCTGGACTGTGGTCTCTCATCAAGCGCTCTGTTAAATCCAAGGTCCCAATGTTGCTGCTTTGTGTTTTGTTTTTTTACTTGCCTGTTATGGATTTGGGATTAATCTTGATTTTAGCCTCTCTCTTGTTTTGGGTTACTGGGTTTTGTTCTGTTTCCTAACTGGAAATTTATGATGGCCTTATCGGTAGAGCCAATAAACGAGTTGAGCGTGGCGGAGTAGTTGTTTAGGTTTGGTTTGAATATTTGACTAGCTTAAAAGTTACTACTATGTTCAAGCTTGGTTTGTTTATCAAACGAGCCAGACTCGAGACAAAGTTAATAAAGCTGATCACGAGTCATTTCTTAGGTAGCTACCGGACGAGCAACTTACCCAAGATTGGTTTACAAGCTTAATAAGATTCAAAAAAAAATGTTCAGGCTTGGTTGGATTATGTTGTAAGCCGCTACCGAATAAGCAACTTATCCAAGATTGGTTTAAAAGCTTAATAAGAAACCATGTATGGGAAAACGGCATTTTATAGAGATACATGGATCAAATTATTTGTTCTAGGTATTGTTGCTTCTCTTCTTTATATACTTTTGGGTGACATTTTATTTGATTTCAGATAGTGCAGAAAACATATATAGGAGAAGGAGAACAGAAGAAGGCACCTAATCGTGTCGCCGGAGAAATACTTTCATTCTTCACCCGCAACAATTTCGTGGTGCTAGATAGAGGAGAAACCATAACGTGAGTAAAACCCTGCCACTAACTATGTTTCCTTCAAAGGGCTTCAATAAATCTGTCAATGAATTCCCCATCAGTGTTTAAAACCCCTCTATCCATCTTATTAATGTGCACTTTCTGTTATACGGATGAAGGTTTGAGGGCACGATGGTTCCGAGCAGAGGCCAAGCAGCATTGCTCACATTCTGCACATGCATAAGCCTAGCAAGTGTTGCTCTTGTTCTTACCATAACTGTCCCAGATGTAGGCAACAACTGGTTCTGGCTCACCATCTTAAGTCCGCTGGCGTAAGTACTAAATTCTCGGGTGTGCTTCTCTTCACTTGCGTCGATCCATTTTGATACCGGATGACTAATAGCTGAAGCACTAACGTTTTTGGGAACGTAAACAGGGGACTCTATTACTGGAAACGAGCATCGAGAAAGGAGCAGATCAAGGTTAAAATGGTAGTGGCGGAGGATGGAACCCTATCAGAGATCATCGTTCAAGGAGATGACCAACAAGTAGAACAAATGAGAAAGGACCTGCAGCTGAGTGAGAAAGGCATGGTGTATGTGAAAGGCCTCTTTGAGAGATCTTAAACACTGATCATAACAGCCCAGGTCAAGTCATTCATCTATAACTGTACTCCTCTCTTTTGCAAGCGGGCATCGTCTTTGGGCTGGAGGTTTGTGTTTTCGTTGCGATTCGTGAATTTGTAAATGGAGATGAGACACATTGACAAGGATTTCTACCATACCTTAGAATTTGTCCAAGGGATTTTGATATGTATTCCTTATATCTACACCGAACAAATCATCCATTTTGCATAAGTAAATCATTGGTGTTAAAACACCTTGGAAGCACAACAAACTAGTTTTTCTTGTTCATGTCATACTTCTCTTCCTGTTTCTTGAACTCTTCTGAAAGCTAGGTCACAAGTAATGAAATTTGTCAAAACAGCCATAGGTTATCGATATGCAACACAGAAAGCTGGAAGAATTGTGTACATATGCAACATAATTGTGATAAAACAATATCAAACAGCCAGGCATTGGATTGGACCCAACAACTTGAATGATTTTCAAAGTTTTACCAGTTTCTTTAGCGCACGCAGATCCTGCTATCTTCAGAGCTATGTCCAAGATAGTACATGAGAATTGCCAAACATACTCAAAAGGAAAGAGGGGGAAAAAGGGGGGGAAAGAAATCAGCAAATCCTGGACTACTACTAAACAAATACATGATTACAAGATCCTGAAAAACAAGTTTGTCACCTGGAAAAGAGCCCCATCGTCATCGTTCACCAATGAGCACCTTGTTCTCATCCAAGAAAGTGTATACGGGTAACTCTAGATTTTTAGGTGCAGGACCCTTACGAACCCTGCCAGACGTGTCATAATGAGAACCATGGCACGGGCAGAACCACCCTCGAAATTCACCAGAATTTGGCAAGGGGATGCAACCCAGATGGGTGCAGACACCGACAACAACAAGCCATTCTGGTTTAATAACTCTCTCAGAGTCGTCCTGTGGATCCCGAAGGGACTGCAAATCAACACTTTTTGCCAGCTGGATATCCTTCTCTGTTCGGTGCTTGATATGAACAGGCTTTCCACGCCACTTGACTGCTACGGTGGCGCCAGGCTCAATGCTGGAGATATCAACCTCGAGAGAGGACAGTGCTAGAACATCCTTACTTGGTGCCATGCTTAGAACAAACTTGATGATAAGTAGACGAATCAGCGACGCGTACACAAACCTCCCAGACGTTAACACGAAGTAGGCGAACGCCCGCTTGCTTGGTTCACCTGGAGGGTAACGCTCATGGTTATACTCATCGTACTCTATCCTCGGTGTCGGGTTCTTAACAGCTGCGACAGTCGGAGGAATTTCTGGAATGATACTGCTTTCCTTGGTTGGGGTAAGCGACTGAGAAGCCAAACCTGTAACAGTTTCCACCAATTACACTCAAACATGCATATCCCGTCATTCCATCTCAGAAGATTACCCTAAAAAAAGGATGCAGAGGAAATATAGGTTTGTAAACTTGCAGGAGAGATTGAATTCAAAACAATGCCGATAGTCACCGCTTCTAAGTACTTTGAAGTTTGAGCAAAACTCAAATTGCTTGTAACGCTTATCCCCCTCACCTGAAAACCATTGTTGCAGATCGGCCATTGCTTAGTTGTTTTCAAAATCTAGCTTTCGGTCAGTAAAAATGAATCCACACCGTATTTGGTGGAAATGTCACTAACTTGAATACATCAACCATATCTCAAATTTTCGGTGCTGGAAGGTACAATGAACGGTCCTATCTTTAATTCAATAGCTTATTATCTCTAGTCGACCTTTCGATAGGATTTGAACCCAGATGAAATTTAGTTTGAATCATCTTGAGAAGATTAGCATGTGTACTCAATCTACTTGCACAAATCGAGAAAGGTTATACGTAATGCTTTTCGATAGGCATGTATACTCAATCTACTTGCAACTAAAAACAATTGTAAATACTAAATATATAACTACAACTATACAAGCAAGAAAAGTGTTTTTCCCCGACGAATTGACTAAGAAGGTTAGCTGAACTGAAAGTACATGCATACAGCAGCATCCCAACCAAATTGCTGTGAGGTGAAATGGGTATGAGAGAGAGAGAGAGAGAGGTGTAAGAAGAAGAAGAAGCAGCGAAAGAACGTCTCCCCTAAGCCAACAGTATGCAAAAGCCTAAGCATGCTCTGTTACAAAGCTCCAACCACAACCAATATACTAAGGCAACATGGATAGATAGCAGCAGAAAAAGTTCTAGATTTTCTTTTCCTTTTCTTAGTAGTAACTAGTTACAATCAACACGTGACCTGACCTCTGCGTAGAACATCAAACGGCGAAGTGGGTGGAGGCGAGGAAGAGAATAAGGTGTCAACGCCGGTCACCGGATTTTTGGAGATGGCAGCAGAAGAGGCGGCGCTTCTCAGCCTCCAAGGTAAGGAAGGCGGTGATGAAGAGAGAGAAGAGAGCCTCCTAGCTACTGCAATTCTCAACATCATTCTATCCTCAAATTGTTAAATCTCTTCTGTTCTGAGTTCAGTTTGCTGAAGAAAAGGGAAGCAAGTGTCATCACCGTTTGTCTCACTAGAAATATTAGTTCGGGAATGTGCTGGAGAGAGAATCAAATTGTCTTTTCCTTGTAACTCAAGCATGAGAATCAAATTGTCTATTCCTTTTGTTACCGGAAAATAAGAACTGTCTTACCCTTACTTTATTCAACTTCTTGTTTTCAGGTTATTATGGAGTACAAAATTATGGATGCTCTCAATTTAGAAATAAATAAGTAAAATAATGAGCGCAAAATTGAATCCAATCTCTAATCCTGTCTTCTCTAGTGTCTTTCAATTTTAGTAATTTGGAAGCATGATTTCACAACATAACATCATTTAAGTTCCTCAATTTTTCTGAGGTACAAGGAAAGGGTGATTTTAGTGGTAGAACTTTTGTGGAGTAGCCACCTTGTTGTTTTTTGTTTCTTCAGGTGTTTCGAAATAGCTGCTTTGTGCATGAATTACTAAATTTTACATTTACCTCTGGTCGAGCTGAAGATTAAAAAAAATACAAAAAACTAATTGTGAAAATAATAGGAGTGTTATTCAAAATAAATTGTTAAGGTAATTACATGTACCTCCAAGAGATTTCATAATTCATATTTGTACGTGCACCCTTTTATGTAGTGACTATTGAGCGCTATTGGAGCATTGCTACATGGTGCTCTAAGACCCTTCTCTACCGCATATTGATGTGAGAGCCACACTTGGCGCTTGGCGGTGCTCCAAGATATTTCAAAGCGTGGTTCCCACACCAATGATGGAAAAAGGGCTTTAAAACACCACGCAGCGGAGTTCCAACAGCACATTAAGCTGATTATAATATGGATGTTAACGAAAGGCCAAAAGTGTCATTCCAAAAATCCCACCTCGATCTTACCTTTATTTTCTTGTTAGAAAGCTATATGCGTAGACCTTTCAAATACAACTACAATTACCGCCTTGTTTCCTCGGCAACTTTTTCAAGGCAGGGACGAATCTAGAATTGCAACTTTGTAGTTGAAAACCGGCATAACATTTAGAAGCAGTATGAGCATCACTGAAAACATAGTTATCTGTTGTTTCAAAAGATCACAAGATCACAAGTACCGGAAACGAGAAAACTTAAACTACGGAAATACTTCTCCGGCCAATAGACTCCTGAACTACAGTCAACCAATCCCACAGACCTAAGCTCCAAAATTGAACTGAGATGTCGCAGTCCCTAAGAAGATCCCATGAATTTTCAACCAAGTTAGTGCACCTTCAAGAAACCGTTAAGGAAAGAATGGAAAGTCAAATAAACCATTCCAGTTTCATCAATCGTTTCGAATTAGCCACCTGCAGTTAGAAACAGCGAGAGGGTGCTCTCCTTGTTCGCCAACCGGCAGTAACACCAAACCCTCCAATAAGAAATAATGCACAAATAAAGGGGCTCAAAGTTTCTCACCTGCTGACAGTCTCTTTCTTTCACTATGCAATTGAGTCTACCAAGTCGTAACTAGAAAAAAACTGATTTCGATCAGAAGCCATCAAAATTGGTAATAGAACACTGAATAAGTTGGCGGAAAGTGAAAAAACAATATACATACTAATCTAGCATCTTCGGTCCACTCGAAGCATTTGCGCACTAGTCTATAGTAGCAGCTGCTCCAGCAACAGAGGCAGCCACTAGATGATCACCTCCAAGACCGCTGCTTCCAGGTTGCAGTACTTGATAGGCACCAGAGTACAACTGATTTGGGTCACCCCCAATAACACTGCTACCAGGTGGAAGTCCTTGATAATACCCGGAGTACAACTGATTTGGGTCCTGGGACGGTACACCTGTCCAGTAAGCCGGTGCCGACGGGTAGTATGTAACCTGGTCATGAGTTTGAGCTGGACCATTAGTGGTCGCAAGATGTACATTATGGGCACAATAGTCATTTGAGGTGCCAACATTTGCAACAAACTGATCGGCACTTCCATGGACGGCAGCATAAGGTGGAGCTGAACCCACGGCTACATTCTCAGCACCCACACCAGTAATCGTCGACTGTTGCCATTGCCATTGGTAAGGAACAGAGTATACTAGGTTTGGGTCCACGGAAGACTCAGTTGTCCAATAGCCAGAAGTTGAGGATGAGGATGGTTGTAAATGCACATTAGTTTCATATATAGGTGCTTGGAACTGTCCAGAAGTTGAGGATGAGTATGGTTGCAAATGCATATTAGATCCATATACCGGTGCATGGAACTGTGCTGGTTCTCGTACAATAGGATTTGCAGATGGTTCTCGTACAACAGGATTTGCAGATGGTTCTCGTACAATAGGATTAGCAGACGGTTCTCGTACAACAGGATTAGCAGATGATTCTTGTACAATAGGATAAGCAGGCGGTTCTCGTACAGTAGGATTAGCAGATGGTTCTCGTACAATAGGATAAGCAGATGCAACTGCTGGATTGTGCCGGTGGTTATCATTTGCAGTACTACCAAGCTGCTTAAGGAGCTCCGCGTCTATATTTTCAGGCACATGAGGTGGAGTTGGAGCGGCTCCTGCAGAAGTGGCGGACAATCTCAGACCACTGCTTACTGCTGGTATACCTTGATAAGCACTAGGATACGCCTGTTTTAGGCCCTCGGAAGCCACTGCAGCCCAATAAGCAGCTGTCCGGTTTGAAGGCAGTGACTGCCCAGGTAAGGGTTTTGAAAACTGTGACGGCCCAGTGACATATGGGTGCACCGGAACATTGGTGGTTGAAAGTGCTTCAACATCCCTTGGCAGAGCAACATATCTGTGGAAGTCAAACAACATGGAAAATTAACATGCACACCTCGGGCATAGATGCAGCCAAATATGGAGCAGACTTTTCCACTGTTAGACAGATTCTTATGCGGTTGTGGGGTGCAGGTAAGTATCATACTCATCTGATTTCCATCTCAAGGACGCGGGGCCACACCTAAACATTCATATTTGTTTGCCAGTTCTCTCCTTAGATAAATGGTAATTACAAGGTGTCTTAGGGCATGTGTTTATTTCATAGTAAAAAAAAAAAGGGAGTATGCTTGCGGGGTGAGGTTTCAACTATAAGTGTCGATGGTACTTTATACATCAAGAATAGTCCATGTAACTCACGGATTTTTTAGCTGTGCGGCCACAAGCTTACACGCTCCGGTAAACATAAAGGTAGTGTTTGGTTGGGAGTTTAGTTTAGTTTAGTTTTGGTAGTGGGTGGAGAGAGAAATAGAGTAATGATTGAAAATAGGGGTAATGATTGGAGAGAGATAGAGAGAGATGAGAAAGAAATAATTGAAAAAATAGGATAATGATTGGGGAAAGAAGTAGGGTAATGATTGGTTTCCAAAACTAAAACAAAAATGAAAAGGCAACCGAACAAAGCCAAAGATATCAAACTGTGAAGAAAACTAGTTGCACAAGGACATACCATCAAGCAACCCCACTCGAATGTCCCAAGAAGAAAGTGGGCGTTCTTCCAATTCGAATCTGCTTACTGTCACTAGATTATTCAAACTTCTGCTATTAAACGTGTATGACCTTAGTTGCAAAAAATGAAGCATAATGACTGTTACTATGTGCATAGTGCATACTGCATGCACGTGGAGGGAGTTGGAGGCAAGAATTCAACAGCAAAACTTGGACAAAAGAAGCATGATTAGTCAAAACATAAAATGGCCTACGCCACCGGTGGTCTCCCTGTACTATGCTCAGCCATAAAAATTTAAGATGCGACATTTTCTCATTTTACCAACACAAACCTGCCATGGATTCAATATTACGATGAATTTGGCAACTTGAGGGTTAATCTGGAAACTAGCCAAGCTTAAGGTAAGTATCACGGTTTGAAGGAAGTAAAATTATGAGGTCAGAAAAAGGTCATAAAGCTTTATCCAATATTCAACATCTGCGCAAAGTACTAAACATATTTCCAAAATATTGAAAGAAACATCTTACTAAAACTAACATCACCTGCTGTCGTGGCTAATTAAATACAGAAACTTCCCAAACAGTCCTAAGACAATACCTGCTATATGGGTCCTGTGGAGGTAAGGCTGGATATTTAGGATGATATGATTGATGAGCATCGGCTGGATAAAACAGTCCAGACGGGGGTGGCGGAAGATGCATGGAGTGCATTTTTGTGGCCAATGCGTGGGGTACCTGCAAAAAAGGTGTCACTGTTTGTTGAACATGTTGATAATGACAATTCGGTCCTGTTGAATACGGTGCAGTCCTGCTAAAGACGGATCATATGAAGCAGAAAAATAAGCGCCTGGCCTGGCCTGTACCTCAAAGCCTGGACGTCCATCTTTTGCCGGTAGTGGCATGGTTATTGGACGAAATAACGAAATCAGATCGGTTACCTGCAGTGAAGTAGATTTTGGTTGCATTGTAATCAGATAAGGGTGCATTTGGACTAAATTAATTTTTGTTATGGACAACCGGGATTATTTAACTTTTTGTTTCCTTTTTTTAGCATTTTGTCATACTTTTTACATCACATTATTTGTCTCAATGAAGGAAATCAGAAAAGTATACAAATATAGACCAAAGTTGGAAAAAATTCATATAAGACAACCATAAGACTGTCTTTTCAAATTTTTGTCGTCTTTAGTGAACCTTTTTTCAATTTTGGTCAACATTTTTGTACTTTCCGATTCTACCCATCAGACGAATGATCCATTCAAATAAATTGACCCGAAATTAGAAAAGATCAAAAGAAAACAACCAAAAAGACCGGAAAATTTAGGCCAAAGGCTACCTAATTCTAGAGGATAATAACATGTTTTAACTTTTAACAGAAGAAAACTGTATTTAACAACTTTACCTGTTTCCCATTCAACTCTTGTTTAAATTTGTGACTTCCCTGGTAGTTATCTTTGATAACGTGCTTGAAAACACTCTCAGGCAGAGGTAAGCAATCCTTGAAAATCTCAAACCTCACCTATATGTAATAACAACATAACAAGTCACAATTGCGTATAATAGTTGTAGACATTCTCAATAATTTGAACTTGAATGAGAAAAGGAGAAGAGTAAAAACGACAACGAACATAGACAAAAATCAACTCTATCTGTATATAGAGTCTGTAACCTAGGGTTTTCAAGAAGTTTCAAAGTTGATGCATTGTTGCTGTCAAGTTATAGATATATCAGTAATAACAAGGTCACAATTGCGTCCGTAGAAAAGTTCAATCCCATAAGGAGCCTGAGCCCAGTTCAGTAATGTTGAACTCGTATCATCTAACCATTTGAACCTCTTTAACTCCTGAAATATACTACCCCCTACTGGATCATTTAATATCTCACGTAAGTCAGTAAACGAACTTCTCAATTGACTGACGCCTATGCAGATGATAACTTTTCTTATCTACCGGATTATGGATATTACACTTTGAGACAATCTTGTCTACCCTTCTAATGCAGTCAGTCATCACCTTTGAGCAGAACAAATTGCAACTTTTCAATGTTAGTGGGTTGTGTGTTCTGGACAACTCCTAAAAGGCTAAAACTACGACAAGTAACAAGTTTCCCGAAAATAAATGAAACGAAATGACACTTAAGAACTCAATGAACATTTTCTCAATTTCTTTATTAGTCTTATGTTTCTGCAATTGGAAACCGTGATTCCTATGGTAAAGTGTCAACTTAAAGTAGTCTCTGTGAGGACCTGGGACTAGCGTTCTGTACTAGAGCAGTTTTGGAAATGCAGCATAAAACGATATTAAAAGATGGAAACTGCAAAGGAAACTTGCCTGTGCAGAAAATTTCCCTCCAAAAGCAGTTGGCTCAATAGCCAATTTTCCATTTGAAGTTGCTATATAGATCCCATGTAGAAGTTTTAAATCAAAATCATACAAAAATAACTTCATTGGCGACTTGATTTTCTCCAAAACATCCATTCTCGCTGGAGGAAGACCAAAAACTCTATACCTATAACAATCTGCTTTTGTTTTTCCATTGCACATGAATATATACCCAGCAAGTTGATCCATGGAAAACATCTCTTCTCCATGGACAGCAGCCCAACTGCTATTCGCACCAAGGGCAATACCCGATGGGAAGGCATGGACATTAGGATATGCAGGTGGTACAAAAGCATGATTCGGAGCAACAGTAGGACCTGAACGTGCATCAAGATAAATCCTTGAAGCCTGTTGTATACTCTCCTTTCTAAACCTCTTCCCTATTCCGTGGCTGCTACCCGATTGAGGGTTAGAAAAATGTCCATGCCTGTTCTTCTTGTCTTTTCCTTTCCCCATACTATGACTATGAAAACAATAATTGAATTGTATAAGCCTGTCACGAAAGAGACCAAGAAAATGAAAGGATATTGAGAAACAAAATGCAAAGCAGACGAGATGGGACTTGAGACAGACTAAAAGATCAATAGAAACTTCGGGATTCTACTCCTGGAAAATGGAAATGAAAAACAAGCTGCAGCAGAAACTTTCCATTTAGAAGCAGTTACCTTAACCAAAAACTTAAAATATTAAACACACGGGCATACATGTGCTGGAGTGCACACACCGTTGTGCTAAAAAAGGTGGTGCGTGTGCTAAAAAAGGATGCTAGTGCGGGGGGGTGGGGGGGCGCGGTGGTGTTGTGTGTGTGGAACAAGATACAGTTATATATACACCATTGAGAGAAAGTTGGTATCACTCTGATCGCAACAGCCATCAAATCATCATTGGTTTTACAAGATCAACCGGTAAGTTTTGAGAGTGAGAAGGACAAGATCCCAACATTGAAGTGAATCACTTCATTTACTTACCTGTTCTATAAGGCAGTCCAGATCGGGGAAAAAAAAAACATTAATACACGTGAGGGGCACAATAATTGGCGCAAGATGTACCACTCTGATGCCATTTGGAAATAGAAACCGGTAACTTAACCATACGGGGAAATAAACCATTGGCAATAACTCTTAACAACCAAGTTTATCTACTTCTGCAAGTGTTAAGAATCTACAATCTAAAGCCTAATCTCAACATATAATCTAAAATCTGTTCTTTACTTGTAGCTATAGCAAACACCCCCGACGCTGCTTTAAATGATCACGAACGAATAAAACCAAAACGGCCCATCATTTCACCATTGTAGAATTTCTGGCAGAGCAATGTTGTTATCGATGGAGGACTCGAAATGCATAAAAGAATCAAAACAAAAACGATACAGAACTAAATCACTGGAAAACAAAACCCTCACCATCAAAAAAAAAGGAAAAAAAAAACCACGTGAGGGGAACGATAATTGGCGCGAGATGTACCACTCCGATGCCATTTGGAAATAGAATCCGGTAACTTAACCATACAGGGAAATAAACCATTGGCAATAACTCTTAACAAACAAGTTTATCTACTTCTGCAAGTGTTCAGAATCTACAATCTAAAGCCTAATCTAAAGCTATAAGCAAAAATCTGTTCTCGTAGCTATAGCAAACACCCCCGATGCTGCTTTAAATGATCACGAACGAATAAAACCGAAACGGCCCATCATTGCACCATCGAGGAATGTTGTTATTGATGGAGAACTCGAAATGCGTACAAGAATCAAAACAAAAACAATACAGAACTAAATCACTGGAAACAAAACCCTAATCATCAAAAAAACAAAAAACAAGGGCGAGAAAAAACCTATGGGATGGAACTTGAATATCAGAATCCGGCGTGAGTATGGAAGACGAAAATTCAAATCCAACCAACAAATGAAACAGCAAACGACTCCGAATCGCAGCAGAGGGAGGAATTTAACCCATGAGGTATAGGGAATCAGTGACAGGGCCGCACGAACGTCGCCTTGTTTCTTTAGCGCGTAATCACTTTGTACTCGAACAGTAAAAAGTCCTGACGATTTTTATTTTACCAAATACTCCCTTTCATTTCCCTTTTAGTTTTGATTCTGGCGAAGTTCAATTTGGGGAGACCGACCGATGCAGAGCCAACTTAGGTAAAATGCCATAAGTTGTTGTCCAAAATTATTAGTAAAAGCATGGCCTAATTTAGAATTAAAACGAAATGTGACATTTTTGTAATTATACAGCCGGATATAATAAGGATAGATAGCAGGGTCGGCTCATGCGGGAAGCTAGGGAAGCCGCTTCCGGCCTCCAAATTTTGATCTAAAATAGAGGCCTTAGTATAGTGTAATTTACATATTAATATTAGAATATTTCTAAATAAAAACACAATTGTATCTTATTTTTAAAAAAAACTCTTCCAATGATATTTTTTTACATTTATATTGTCATAATTGTGTCCTTTTAGTTTGATCTTTTTATTTTTGTACTTTTATAAAAAAAAAAATTAATGATGAATATGTAAAGGGCTTAATATAGGAAATTTGCTTTGAGCCTCAAAAATATATGAGTTAGCCTTGGAATAGGGTGATGTGGTGTTATCATATTTGCAACTAGGCAGATATACACTCCGAGCAGTGACGAATCCAGAAATTTCAGATAGATGGGTCACTTTTCGATCATAAACTTAATAAAAATACTCATAACTTGATATAAAAAGAATATGCATTGCATAAAATATAACAGAATAAAAAAATGAATGTACTATGTTTTTACATTTTCAATAGATGATTTATGACATTTTTATTTGAGTAATTGGTAGAGTTGTATGGTTTGGCTTTGTGGTATTACACACTCCACACAAGAAAAGAGCAACAGAATTACCAGAAAGCACGGGTGTCAGGCAAAAAGAAATAACCGAACAGCAGTACCAGGTTTTGAACATGGGACCTCCTGTGTGAAAAACACAAGTTTTGACCACTTGATATAGGCATACATTATGCTCTTTATTGACTAGTTTTATATATAATACATCCTGTTACAATTTACACAAAAAAATTCCCGATAATTTTAGCTGGGTCACGTGACTCGCCTGTGCCTACATTGGATCCGCCCCTGACTCCGAGGATACTATATCCCTTATATATTCTTGTGGCAAACATCGAGTAGCCTTATAAAGGTGGTACGTACGGCATGTATTCAAACCCGTCTTTTGTAGCCTATTATAAATTGGGTGTGGTTCCGGATACACCTAAAAAAATATCTAAAAACACACTCCAAAGTTTCTGATCGAATTTTGATAAGCCGAGCCACTCAATATAATCAAAACATGATTTTAATGGTATTCGTGCGAAATTAGCAAAAAAATAATTGGGAATGGCTTCATCCGAACAGTTTTTTATTGAACGATTCAATAAAAACTGCTCAAATTAAGCCCTTCCCGATCATTTTGTTTGGCCAATTTTTTGGGGGTACCTTTAAAATTATGTTATGAACACATTGAGCTGCTCGAATCATCAAAATTTGATCGGGAACTATGAAATTGAGGTTTAGGATATTTTTCTAGATGGTCTTTTAGGTGTCTTCGGAATCGCCCTGATTATAAATAGGTCTTTTAGGGAGGCTTATAGGATTTTTGTAACGATCCGAATTTTTGCCCTATTTTTTTCGAATAAAGCAATTATTTTAATCAAATAGTTTATAGTAATCGATTAATTATTTAAAAAGTGTAATTAGATTAAACTAGAACCTAGATTAATTTTTGGTGTTTAAAATTAGTTTAGCATCTACATTATTAATTAGCTTGTATTTATATGTGTGTGTATGTTATATTTATAATATACCCATCCCACAATTTATGGGATTATGCTCCCATCCCCTTTCCCTTATCTCTCTCGATTCTATCTCTCTCACTTCTTTCATACATTCCATCACCTTCATCCATATCATCTCACTCTCCCACTTTTCCCCACTACTCCTCCTATATTACTCTACGTCTACTACAAAATCAAATCCATCTCCCCATCCTTTTTCGGCTGACAGAGAGATGTGCGTAACATAACTTTATCCCATAAACTCAATTTTCGTCCATATCACGTACCTCTGTTCACGGCTTGTTTCCTCCTAGTTGATGTCGTTTTTAGGCACGAGTTTCTCCACAAATGTTGTAGAGGACGTCGAGAACTTCGATTTCAACCCAAGAATCGCCCAAAACGGTCAAGAATTGATAGAGTTATCGCCATTCAAAGTTAGGTAAAATTCTCGGATTTTGATTTCTCAGCAGATTTAGCGACCCTTCTAAACTTCCATTTTTCTCCTACTTATAGTGGTTTTTGGGCTTATACTTCTTTACGAAAGTTGTAGAGCGTTTCAAGATCTTTGCATTAGACACAAGAATCATCCAAAACGGAAAAGGTTTGGTCAAGTTATTCTAGTCCAAAGTTGCTGCTAAAATACGGATCTTTCGCTGTCAAACGAAAACCCACCGGACTCCACCGAATCTCTTTGTCCAGAATAAAGGTAGATTAATCATTCTCCTACCTTCCCCTAAGTATATTATTGTACTAAGATGTTAGTTTTTATGATTAAAAAAAAAGTATCGAAATTAGAATCGAATGAACGAAACTCAGTTTTTCCGAAGAAATTCACTGTTCACTGATCATAATCGTTGTTACTGTTCATACCAGTTAGTTTAAGGGGGAAAAATGTAACCTAAATTACAGTCTTCCCCTTTATCTATTAAAGTGAAGTATTTCGGCCCTCATGCATTGATTAAACCTATTAGAATTTGGCCCTGAAGTTTATTAAGTTCATGTTTCGGCCCATTCATAAAAAGTTATATGATTTCTACGTTTATTATTTATTTCAATTATTATTGTGATTATTTGTATATTACTCTGACTCTTGATTTATGTGTTGGATTGGACCCTAGAGACATGGGGTGGTATGCGAAGAGAATTCACCTAGACAATGCTAGGAAATGGATGCATTGGAAAGTTTTTCTTTCTAGAGATTGCCTGCAAGCGTAATTTTGAAATGTGATGAGATTTGTGATGAGAATGGAACTGGCAGGAGTTCAGTGATGAATTAATAGACTGTCGGGAGTCCAGTGATGATTGTGAAGTGGATTGTAAAGTGGTATATAAGATAAGCGAACCCTAGTAATGATTCAGGCATGATAAGCTTACCCCATTGTTGTAGTTATTGGGATACACACTCGGTATATAACTTAGATGTATCTGCGACAGCAAAAGGAAGTGACCTCATGGGACCGAGCATGGCTAGCGGTTGGGGAGGAAAGATCCCACGGAGGAGATCTTAAATTACACGTTAAGTTAATGGATAGTAATAAACCGGTTTATGTGGAAAAAGCTCTGTTTTACTTTTTCGCATTACTATTATCCTGTTATTTGCTAGCTGTAAAGTAAGAGGGGCAGTTGGGTTGGATTATTCTACTGGGTGATTTATCACTCACGGATACGTCTGTATCCTGGCAAATCGTTTGTTTCGGCGATCAATTTGCCAGATGGCGCAGGATTCAATAGAGGGGAATTCAATGATGGTGCAGTTCAACACGAAAAGAATATCAGGAACGAAGATCGAGTATGCTTGGAATCTGTATCAAGCCTAGAGTCGGTTCTGAAGTTAATGTAATTTGAATCACTAGATCTATCTTGAATTTCTATTTAGGAAATACGAATGGGGTGTTTGGGAGGTGCATTTTTGCATTTTCCAATTGTAATTTTTTCCATTTTGACTGATTGGGACCCCAAGTGCCAAACTCATTCTCATACGATGCATTCATTGATTTGCACAGAAGAAAACACAACCGAAAATGAGGTGCGGAGGTAATTTTCCCAGTTTTGTATTTTTACATTTTAAGTTAAACTACCAACATACCCTAAGCATTCTTACCTTTTTGCCAGTTTGCCTCATGTATTTCCCCTTATTTGATCCTCACCTGTTCGTTAACATCACTAGAGATACACAACACACAGATCTGCCCTCCCATTTATTTTCCTTCAGTTCGTACTTTGTTTGTTTGTTGTATATATGTATTTTTTGCATGGGTTCGTACTTTTCCAAATAATAAAGGCCAAAAGCAATCTAGTAAAAAATCGATCCATAATTCATTTTCATCATTCATCTATCAAATACTATTACTGTTCCAAAACATATTTTGCACATATCTCTCAAATACTTTCACCATACTCAAAAACACATTCTGACCATCATCCAAAGAACCAAAAACCTGAAAATGAAAAGTCAAAAAATAGCCCCTGGACCACCCGGAAAACCCAGCCAAAAAATTTTGTTGGGATAGTAGTGGGCCTACGTTAGCTTTTCGGGCCACGGATCAATGGTAGGGCCCAACTCTACCAAAAAACACAAAAACAAGCGGGATTTCTCCCGCCCAAAGTTAAAAACCCTTTTCCACCTCGGGATACTAAATCCACCCCGGCAGATAACCACCGTACACGTGTAGGACTACTATTGACGGCCGGACTCCCACTTAAGGCAACTCCCATTCCCCCCTGTCTCTACCAACGGCACTTCTCACCACCCACAAATTTGAATTTCATCGCAAGCAGCTCCGTCGTAAAACCCTACGCCGTTTCCCCTTCCAGTGAGCGCGAGCTCGCTCTCTCTCTCTCTCTCTCTCTCTCTCTCTCCTGCAACAGGTGATTCTCATGAATGCTATGAATACATAGACCGAAAGGTTTGGAGTATTTAGCGAAATCGATGTTAGACTCTGTTTTATTTTTTTTTGATCGGCAAAATTAGACTCTGCTATTAGAGCCTGGAAGTTGGTTCGATGTAAGTAGAAGGTTTACTAGAATTTCTAAGAGTCACTGTATTGAAAGGTCTCGTGGGAATGCGTGTGTGTGTACAGATTCCAGAAGTGGTGTTCTGGTTTTACTTTGAATCTGATATACGTGCGTGTGTGTGAGCGCACGTCTTATGTATATCGATGTACATGTATGTATTTATCAGTACTAGATGCATTCTCTGGACAATAAACGTTTTGACTCTTTTTGAAAGTGAATCGGTTCCCTTTCCAACTGTCCTTTTGACTGCTTTGACGAAGAAAGAATTAATATGTTCACTTTCGCAGTACTAGATAGTGTTTGAAGGTCTGAAACAGGTACATTATGAATATTGAAATGAAATAAACCGTATTGAACTTCCACAGTAGTTATTGGCTTCTTTTTGTTTTGATTAATAGCATGCACAGAATCTCCAACATCAAACCGTGAATATATCTTTCATTTCTCGGCTTTGATTTTCCTCTGCAGATTATATACCCTGCAGTTTAAAGGATGGTGGTTCCGTCGCCTCACCGTGGAAGTACATGCGAAAATGGTATTAGTACCAGCTTGAGTACTGGCAATGGAGTTTCAGAGAGAAGGACGAGTCGTAGGTTACAGAAATTGCAAAGCCAAAAGGCGGTTCCCGTTTGTTACAAGGAAGATCCCGTGGATAATATAGAAGAGAGAGTTGTTCGGAAGAAAGTTAAAGTGGGGAAACAAAGAAATCAGAATTCAACCTCTGTTGTTGCACCGATCGTTGTTGATAACAAAACCCGTGAGGATAACGACGTGGTTTCTGGGCCCAAAAATGATGGGTGTCATGTTGCGGCAATGAGTGTGGGTTTGACGGAGGTTGCAGAGACAAGTGCTAAGGGCGAGAAAAGTGCCTATGCCTTGGTTACCGACACACTGAGAACATTTAACAAGCATTACCTTCTCTGTGTGCAGGTTTATTCTATGATACATTTTTTGATCATACGAGTACATGAATGCCTAGCATGTTGCTTATCTAGCTAATTATTTAATACTTCAACTAAATGCTAGACTGATACATAAGTAAGAGATATACATCTGCATGGAAAAACATAGGTATCACCATTTTATAAACATTAGAGGAAACCCCCTTGGTATTGTGTCAATTGCCAACACTAAAATACATCTCGGTTTAGTGGGGAGTTAGCTGGCGTCGCACCAACAATTGAGGCCTCAATCCGTCTACTTGCTATTGCATTTAGTTTGTATAAGTCTTTTGTTTTCTACTCCATGGTTAACAGTCAAAATATTGTCACTTCAGTGGAATGAGGAAATTACAGTATTGGAATCAGAACCTAATGATGACATAGTTTTGGTCCAAAATCAAGGATCACGTAGGCGGTATAACTACAAGTGATTAGTCGGCGATGAGTATTTCGGTAGAAGATTGTTGATGCTGCTTATCTTTATTTGGTCATGTGCATCGAGGGTTATACTGTTGGGGGATATGTTAGATGGACTAGGGTACTAATATTGGCAGTTGCAAATGTGACTTCCCTAAACCTGAATCTAAGGATACTGTAACATGCCTCCAATGTTAGGGGTTTGTGTAAACATCTTTTAAATTCAAATATGTTGCATGTTGTTTTCTATTGTGATATATGACGATGCCAAGTACATAGGAATTAACTAAGTTAAATGGGAGGGGAGAACGGAATATTTAGTTTCTATACATGGGAGAGGCTAGAAAAATTTCCTTACCATCAAGGGTGATCTTCTTCTTGCTCTTCTTCTTCTTATTACCGTGCAATATTCAAGGATCCAAGTATCTAACATGCTATCATGCTATGGGAGTTTGATGCGTGTTTCACTACCTTTGCTTGTTACATCCAGTTGTCAATAAAAGAGTGTGGAATGTTGGTAGTAGTTAAGAGAGCCTATTGCATGGTTAGTTCGTTGTACTTCAAAATTAGACCTTGTTCGTTTAAGGGTTTTGGATTTTGGATTCTAATCATTATCTAATTTCTCTTCAATTATTACTCTCATTTTTCTCTATATTTCTCTCCAATCATTACCCCTATTGTCAATCATCATTCTATATCTCTCTACACTCATTACTTACAAATCCAAATCCAAAATATTTTAGATATTTTAGGTGACTTACTTAGATCCTGTATTTATTTGGCTCCGAATGTTGATACATAATAAAAGAGGTTTCAGGGGGATACCACCAATAGACCAAAGGGACTATAAATCCGCCTTATGAATCAACATGTTTTTGGTCCTTGGGCTAGCTTAAGTATGCTTAAGTTAGGGGGTGTACTCGAAAGAAAATTTTGTTGTCTTAGGTTTTCATTTGTGAACATTTGCTTGGTCTTTTGACCATTTGTTACATGGTCTGCATGCTTATTGCCAGGTCATGCTCTTTCCTCTATGTACAATGCTTTATTGGGAGCCTACCTTATTTTGATTGTGGTTAAAAACGGAGATTGTTTTCACTTTTTATATAATATTCTATTTTTGAACGGCCACATACATACATAAGTGCATGCAAAAGTTGCGCTAGATTGCCTCTAGTAAATATTACTTTCAATCATTTTTGTTCTCTTTAGCTCCAATTTATGTTTTTTCCTTTTTATCTTTTCACACTTTCTAGGGCATTTGATTAGATCACCTTTCCGCTAGTCTATATAATACATTCAAGACCTTTTATTGAGTTAATTATTAAAATTCTTGGAAATAATATTGGCCATCTATTCTTAGATTTCACTCTTCTTTTTATTGTTTTATCTAAGCCTCTCGCGAGGGAAGTGTGGGTGACTTAAAAGGGGAATTTGTGTATTGTTTTGTTATTAATAATTGCCTTTCAGTTAAGCAGAGAATATCTTCGTCTATTTTATTTCTTTATTAAACTTCCTTTCAGGAAGAGGAACGGAGGGGTCTACAAGCTGAAGCGCATCGAAAGACAACCAAAGGTTCAAACTGTGAGGTTAATAACTACTTTTTATCTCGGTGTTAGTGGATGTTTATTTGGTTAACACGTTATACAACTCCACTAATTGTATGCTTTGCATTTTGTAACCATTTTTGAAAACTTTTTTTACTGTCTCATCTCCCAAAATTTGAGTGTTGATTTGATTTTTTGGTTTGTGTAGACACCCAAATTTGATCACCCAAAACTCCTAAGTTAAGTCCCGGATGGATCCCCGATGATGAAAATGTTAACGACGCCGTTGAAAGTTACTTTACTTGATTTATGCTTCGAGGATTTGGATTAACCTTTTTTTTTTTTCAACCAACCCAAACCCAATAAACCATTTCCAAGTCCAATAAACATATCCCCACATTAGCCCAAAATCTGGCCCAGTAATAAAACCAAAAAAGGCCCAAAACCTGAACCCATTTCTAGTCCAAAAACCACAGCCCGTAGACAAAGAAGTGTGGGCTGCCATACCTTGCGGCATCAACCTGTCAAGTTGCGGCATCAAGGTTATGGGCTGCCAACGTGTCAGGTTGGGTCATCAAGAGTATGGACTGCCTCACCATGATGCACCGATTCATAGTATTGGGGCAGCAAAACCGTGACCATGAGGCATCAACACTTGACCTTGTGGCTTCAAGACTGTGCCCAGACAACTTTCTGCTGATTAGGGCATGGGTGAAGACGACGAATTGAATGAGATCTCACCCAATATCTGGTGAGAATTAACTGCAAGAAGCCCTCTTACGCCTATAAAAGGATCTCAAACCTCTCCTTCCAAAAAAAAGAAGACAAAAAAAGATCCCATAACAAAAAAAATCTACAAAGAAACTCTAGCCTAAAATTCTCTTGTTTTCCTAGCTTTTTGCCTTACAAAACCTCTTGTTAAAAGAAGTTCAGTCTTCGCTTATTTTTCAATTTTCAGTAATATTCCTATACTTTACTTCTAACATCATTGCATTGTTAATTCAATTATTTATTCCCTTGTTCCCTATCCCCGTATTTGTTGAAATCATTTCAAAAACTCTTTTAAAATCCCATAAAAAAGTAGAGACTAACCATTTTGGTTAGGTGGGGTAGGTGCCTAACACCTTCTCACCTCGTAACTCAGCTACTGAACCAAGATCATCTCTGGTAATGACGGACCGGTAGTGTCGATTTTTGTACGTTAAATTTGGTTGCTTGGTTAACCTTAAAATCAAGTGGCGACCTAAAACGGTGCCCTAGTCTTCCAAGGTTTCTCGCGGAGTATATAAAAATATATAAGGGTAACTACAGTTTGCTTGTAGTTAGACCTCATTCCTTGTTACATTCAAGTCTATTTTGCTTATTAATATTTCCTTCATTGAAATAGTAAACTGAATTGACTTTTGTTACTTAATTCATTTGTATCTCTTGTCTTGCGACTCTTGCGGTAAAATGAAGTGCACGAGTGTGAATTTCACAATTTTCATATTAATTAATTCTATTTAGAGTTTATATCTAACATTGTGCAGAAAGGGACTGCACCTGAAAAAAATATATCGAGACGACCTGATTTGAAGGCAATAAAGCAGGCAAGTCTTTTTTTCATGTGCCAATATCAATTGTGGTACTTAATTTTTTGGTGTTCCTTTCTTAGCTTCTCATGACATTACAAAATTTCGACTAATTTGATCTGATTATTTCCTTAGTTCCCATGCTTTGATGTGTAAGATTCTCTCTCTTTACAATGACTATATAATACCGAAATTAATGGGCCCTCTTTTCTTCATCGAGACACAAGAATCCTAGTAAGCCAAAAGTTCCCATAATAGACCCATGTTTATGTGGAATAACTCTTGGGTGTGTTTTGATTGCATATTTTGTTTTGAGGGGATTCGTAATGGGGTGGGATTAGGATTGAGAATGAGGTGGGATTATTAATGAGGGGATAGATCATTTATTCATGTTTGTTTTGCACAGGAATCGATTGTAGGATTGTAAATAACTTGTTTGTTTGGGCTAGGATTGGGATTGGGATTGATGTGAGTTTTTACACTGGTTTTGTTTAATCCCATGGGGATGAGATTCGTAGTAACACCCCCCATGGTATTGCTAATACCCCCATTTTGGGAGATTAACAATCCCATTGGACAACTTGTACCACCCATAAAAACCTTACCAAACAAGGTATTAGGAGCCGCATAGGATTATTAATCCAATCCCCCCTCCCAAACCTCCTATCAAACATGCCATGTAAGTTCGAACTCAATGGATGTACATTCAGGGCCAACCCTATACATTGGGAGACGGAGACCCTTGGCGAACTCGCAACATGGGCCCTTTCTATTATTTATCAAATTAAAAAGTGAATTATTAAGAATACACGCATGCATCATTTTTTTTGGGGGGTCATTTGAGCTCGTAAAAACACTTAGATGAAGCATATCAAAAAACATCAAGAAAAAATGAATGAAATAACAATTAATTTTGTAACCTTTTATGTTTTTTTTTTTTATTTAAGATTTAAAAAGATTGAATTTTTACCTGGAAAGTATAACTAAAACTATTTATTTGGTAATGTAGGGGGAAGTCCGAAGTCCATCACTTGTTCTACCATTGTGGACTTTACAAAGAGTTTTTGTGTTAGTTTATTTATTTCATTCAATGTCTTTCAGAAGTAGGTTTCATGTCTATGTTTTATGAGAAGAATGGTGGTACTTTTCTGTGAATTTCCTCTTTTTAATGGGGAATGAATGTGTCCATGGCATGTGTAGTTGGTAAACACATTAATACCGTCAC
The DNA here is from genome assembly GCA_014282245.1 of Rhododendron simsii. Lineage (NCBI taxonomy): Eukaryota > Viridiplantae > Streptophyta > Magnoliopsida > Ericales > Ericaceae > Rhododendron > Rhododendron simsii. The sequence continues at coordinate 4,403,777 of CM024960.1, forward strand.
CAATTTTTTTGGCAGATGAGGCAGACCAATGCTGTATTGTATCCGAAAAAGCAAATAGGTTCCATTCTAGGTTCGTGGCCTTCGCTTTTACATTTCTGGTCACGCGTGAAGTTTAGGTTTTTTGGGTTTGGTTGATTTTAGTACCCACGTTACATAAATTTGAATTCTAAACTAATGTGAGTTTGCTCGTGTAATGGACCTAATGGTAGGTATTGATATTGGGCATCAGTTCTTTTCACGGGCTGAGATGGTTGTCGTAGGTTTCCACAGCCATTGGCTGAATGGGATTGATTATATTGGGGAAACTGCTAAGAAGGTACTACATCGCGATGAAGTAAATGAACCACTTCTTGGGTCTTTCTTTTATATGCTGTACTCCTTAATTCTTATGTTCTATGGTCATCATCAGTTATCAATTCGCTTGTCAAAACAAGAGAATGTTTGGTTTTGAATAAGTGTCGTGTAGATTAACTCCAAGGTTGGAGGGAGGATGAGGATATTTGTCTAAACCTTACGTTATAAAAAAAATGTGGAGTCATTATAAGCGTCATTTTATTGTAACCTATTGCAGATTGCGTAATCTACATTATGCTCCAATGACGTGATCCACATTTTTCTCGAATGATTATGTAAACTGATTTGTCTTTGATTTATGACTATTTGGTTATTGCTAGAAATTCAAATTTAGTTTTGGGCAGTGCTCAACTTTCATTACTTACATTATCCTCCAGTGACACATAATGCACATTCTTTGAACAATAATGTAATTAACTTGTTTTCAATTTATTATTATTTGGTAATTGTTCAAACTTCAAATTTCAGTTGTGGTCAATGCTCATCTTTGATGCTGATGGCGTATATTTCTGCATTGTGCTAAGTGTATTTCTACTGCTAATTTGTTTCTCTGTGATATGATGGTGTCTCTACCCACATTTGACGGAATCCCATCTCTATTGGAAATATGCTTATGTTTGTTGCTGCTGTTTGCTAGGATTCCATAAGCAAATTGATAGTTCTTTGTAGCTAACTAAAAAGTTTAGTTGGGGGAGTGCCGTAAGGACGGGTAATTCTCTTTCGTGCCTTTAAGAAGAGGATCACATACTATACACTAATGAATCGTTTTAGTATTTGTGCATACCAATGCTCTGGACTATCAATGAAGGAAGCTTGGTAATGTGCACATAAATTGATTTGGATCTTCAGGCCGGCCCTCTCTGATGCCATTTGGTTTTGATTTGGGGCATGGTTTTACAACAAAACGTCCCTATAGCTCCTCGGTTCTTGGAGGTTTAGGGGGGCCACTGTTTCAGTGGTATTCTGAGAGCAACCACTTTGTGCATATATTGCCAAATGTTAGGTCTGTCTCCAATCATCCCCCGCCCATACCCCCAATGATTGGGGACTAGATGGGTTCCGTTATGTTGTTGTTGTTGGTCATTGTTCAAACTTCAAATTTCAGTTGTGGTCATTGCTCAACTTTCATAAGTAACATTAGCCTCCAATGATACATAACCCACACTCTTCTCAAATAATATTGTAAATTGATACATGGTGCAATTTTAAAGACCCGGCCAAATAACCATTAAGGTCTTGAGTTTGAGTCAAAGCACAACCGCTTTGTGTAATATTACCAAAGGTTAGGCTTGTCCTCCTCAACATTTCCCTTCCCAGACATCTGTTACTGGGTACCAATTTTTTTTTTTTTTAAATCAAATTTCTTTCTTGAGCTTGTTTGCTTTTGTAGGTTTCATCTTCCTACCCCCTTGTTGCTTCGGTGTTGTCTTCCTACTCCCTTACGGTTTCATATATAGTCTTAATATTTGCTGAATCTTGAGCATTTTGTCTACACTATGAAACCACAATGCTTATCAAAACAGTATTATGCATCAAGAATTGCCAAGTATGATATAGTTCCTCGATTGAGTATCAATCTGATCCTTAATGGAAAAGGAAACATTCATTTATATCCTAATTGATCTTTTTAAATGGAATTTTGCAGGATTACCCCCACTACACATTACCAATTGCAATCGTCATTGTCATATCTGGCCAATATGAGGATGACCTTGATAATTGTGAAGATGTTGTGTACACTGGCCAAGGTGGGAATGATTTACTGGGTAGGAAACACCAAATAAATGATCAAGTGATGAGAGGTGGCAATTTGGGATTGAAGGTGTGAATCTTTGGATTCTTAGTTTTTCACTGCATCGATGATATCCCACCTTTTTGTTTCTGTGTTACTCCATATGTTAGCTAGTCCATTGCAATGAGCTCATGTAGGTTTGAAGTTTCTTTAACCAGACATTTGTGAGCACATTCTTTCTTTTGTCCTCTATAAGTTGTCATCAGTACTTTAAGGGATATACTTGTGTATTTATTCAAAATAAAACTGGACATGTGTCTTTAAATATGGAAGCAAGTTCATCTGTGCTATACTCCCTTTGCGCATTTTTAATGAGGATAAGGTTAATAATGTGGGTGTCTGTAAATTTTCAGGTAGATATTAGGCACAATTTTGTCCGGTCAGTGTGGTCAAAGTGTGGTGCATTGATAGAACAAAGGGTTCCTTGTCATTTTTGAAAAACAAAAAACAAATTCTTGAGAGAGTGTGTGAGTGAGTGTTGAGCCGTATCTAGTGAGTGTCTAAAAGATCCTTCTCTATTTTGGGAGGACTTGTTCTAGAAGGTGAATAATACCGCGAGAGAATGCTTATGCGAGTACCGTATGCCTAGTTTGAGGATAGGTTCTGTGACCCTTAAAAACTTTGCTTGTGTTAGGCGCTCAAGGGTTGAGTAGTGTACTAGTTTGATATGTAATCATGGGCTACGTTAGGCTTAAACAAGCTGCAGATGGTTGCCATTTGATGCAATGTATGAAGTGTCAGTGACAGACACCGCTTGCCCTGATTTGTATGTCATTTTGACATTGGTCCTAAAATAGGTCTAGGGTGAGCAACTGAAGTGCTTTGAAAACCTTCTAACTCCATCATCCACTTTCCAAGTCATTTGATGAGCTTGAGTGACCGTGCTTCAACGTAACGTGCTTTTAAGGGTTTGGGCAATTGCTTAAACAGGTCCTACCTCTGTTCTGAAGGCCGCCTAGGCGCTTGGAGGTGCCCTGCTTCCATGCCAATAGCCCTTGGCGTTTGATTTGGCGCCCATGGAGGTTTAGCGATGTTTGGCGGCCGCCTAGGCGGGCTTGGCGGTCTTAGCGGGCTTTGGCGTTGGCATCTTTGCAGGCCTTTGGCGGCCTAAAAAATAATATATATATATATATATATATATAATACAAGGGAGGTGAGCGAAGCCCTACTATTTATTGTCTTATTCAACTTATTTGCTTGTTGCTACTACTTAACTTCATTTCGGTTTGTAATTTGAAGTTTGAACTTGCATTATGGATACATGGAATATACTTTGATTGGATAATGGTTTGTTAAAAAAAAAAAAAAATCCGCCAAATTGCTTGGCGTTTGGAGGTGGGTCCCTGCCGCCCTACTAGCACCAAGCGCCATTCAGAACATTGGGTCCTACTTGCTTGTCATACTTGACTAGGCATACGGTACTGGCATAAGCATACGGTACCATGGCTTTATGCGGTGGAACAAGAACCATGGCTTTTATTTGGAAGTAATATGTGAAACAAAACTTGTAGATAGTCTTTGTTACCCGGTTAAATGCTTTTCCAAATATGCAAGCTTTGAAATATCTTCATAAAACATGATGTCCTAAATAATTGAAAACATAACTTGTTTATTTTCCTTTTGTAAGTTAAAAACTCTACTTGCTTTGTGGTGAATGGTTATTACAATCTAGTGGTATTATAGGTCGTACAAGCACTCGTTAAGATGGTTTTTTCCTTCTGAAAATAAATAAATCATATGCAATAGATATCCTTAAAAATTATAAATAGATTTGAAGAGATATATCAGTAGTGTCTACACTTGGTGAGCATATTAATGGCATATGGAAATTAATCATGCATATGATCAAAACTTGCTTATATTGTGGGTGCATAATAATAGATCTTAATTTTCTACTCTTTTTGCTCCTGTTTTCCTATAGATTTGGGGTTTGGCAATATCGAGGTTGTATGAGTTTTTGTTGCATTTTCCACTTAAAAAATCTCTTTCATGACTTATAATATTCAAGTGCAGAATTGTATGAAACAAAGTGTGCCTATTAGAGTTGTACGTGGCCATCAATCTAAGAGTAGTTACGTTGGCAAGGTTTACACCTATGATGGCTTATACCAGGTAATTGACAGTAACTTTATCCTTGCAATTTTTTTCCTCTGTTATTCAGTCAGCTTCTTCAACTTTCTCATAATTGCCTTCTGCATTATGGTGGCAAAGTTACGCTCTTGTTTCAGTTATGTATGATTTGACAAGTATGAGTATGCTACTGTAGTAACTTTTAAATGGTCATTTTTACCCTTTTCTTTAGTTTGGGAGGGGAACAAATATTTGGAATTGGATATTATTGTAGATGATATTGGCGATTTAGCCGTTCCTTTATTTCCTTCGGTGTTTGTGTGGTCTCTACTTCACATATATTTCAGAACTACAAGAATCTTGCTTTGTAATTTCAGGTTGTTGATTACTGGGCTGAGAAAGGTATTTCAGGATATACTGTTTTTAAGTTTCAACTGAAGCGGTTTAAGGGGCAACCTTTATTGACCACTAGCCAGGTTTTGTATTTTTCCCTGCAGTTACTGCCTTATTCACCACAAGAGATAATGAGGGCGGATCAGTTTCTCCAGAATTATATGCCTGTACCTAATAATACTCCAATATTATATGTTCACATGTTTCTGATCAAATTTTAAGTAGCCCTATCACAATATCGTCATGAAGGCTTTAATTTTGGCAGTGCAAGTTTCTAGTCTAGTTCTCAAGACACTTAGATTAGTATACAAACATGTCATGGATAATAGGCAAATGTCTTATGGCACCATGTTGTTCCCTTCAAAGTTCCAGATTCTTGAGTTGGACATCCAGTTTTTGGCCTTGGATTCTTTATTGTTCATTGGAAGGAACAAATATTTGGCTCTCACAATTGAAGGATTGACGTCATATGCATATTCTCTTCTTTTTCTGTTTTTAAATCCTGCTCATGGTGAATTTTGGGAAGTAAAAGTAGGGAACGGATTGTGATCCGAAATACATTTGAGGCTAATTATACCGACCTCCCTTGAAATCTATGACAATTGCAAGTACCATAATATTTTCTCCCTTGCATATACTCTTCTTCATGTTTGTTCTTATACATATACAATAACAACGTATGAATGTGCTCGTAAATCCTCTTGCTGATTGTTGTCGTTAGCATCACATAACCCATCAATACATTGCCAGTTGCTTATGTGCACAAAGATCAGTAGTAACTTTCTTTGGACTGTTTCATCATATTTCTTGTTTAACCCTTATTTCAGGTTCAATTTATTAATGGCCGAATCCCTAACTCAATTTCAGAAATACGCGGGTACGAATGGGGCCTCGTTTCAGATAAATGGATGATATAACTCTGTAATTGACTTTTTTCAATATGAAGTGACTTGAAATCATCTGTTTTGTTAAGGTTGGTATGTAAGGACATTTCCGGTGGCCAAGAGGACATTCCCATCCCTGCAACCAATTTGGTTGATGACCCACCTGTTGCACCTACAGGCAAGTTTGAACTATTCCCTGCAATGTGGGGCAGAAAGAGTGCAAATTGGAGGTTTTGAGATTTTTTGGTTGCCGTGAAAAATGTCTCCTTTCTTTTCATCAACTCTCAAGACCAAGCTTCTCATTGATGGTTAATTTGTGTGTTATTTAGCAAATGCAACGAACGTAGAATTGGTCTGAAGTGTTTAATCTAGAAATGGTGGAGCTGAAGCTCTTATTAGGTGCTGATGTTTGGGTGACAATGGGAGATAAGTGTTGAATGACCTACCCTAGGTTTTTTTTTTTTTTAGCCTCTTTTCTTTGGCCTTTCTATGCTTATCAAGATTTGAGTTAATTGCCTTTGACCTAGCCCACCTTACCCATCGTTTTCATGATAGCCTTCAACACTTTCCTTGAACAACAAGGAATGATAGGGCAGGACGTAAAAAAGTTATGCCGGAGGTGCAGAAAAAGAGAAAAAAGGGTAACTTAGATTAAGAGGACTGCTTCAAGGAGGGATCTTATCCCTGTTAGAGTTTGTCCCATACTAATTAATTAATTATCACCTCTAAAACTAGTATATGGGCCCAGATGGCCTCTTCATTCATAGCCATTTGTTTTGAGTTGGATGCTTTAACATGGTATCAAAAGTAGGCTTTGGGAGGCTTTTGGACATTTTATCCATTGTTGATGTCTTCATTGTTTGCGGCTTTGCCCCTTAAGTGCTCCTCCTATGTTATTTATACGTTGTTGATATCTTCATGTGCAAGTTACGGGTTGCACGTGCGGGAGAATGATAGATATATCTCACTCTATTGCCTATTGGTTTTGACTTTTATGCTTTAACAATCCCCTCTTTGGAGAAGGATCGAGTTAAGTAGGGAGGGGGACCTGATAGATTTGATACATCGCATTGAGAAGTAGTGTTATAGATTGTGACAACTAAGCTTGTATTCATGCACCTTATTTTCTTTGTACTTAACCTAAGAAGCACTTGTATGGGCATCGATACCTGTATTAGTACGAAATGGGTACAGCTGGGGCATTTGTTACAATTGTATTTTTATAATTTAGAGCAATGCATTACAAGTAATTATTGCACTCTAAATAAAGGGTATAGAGAGATCACTTGGGCAATTACGACTCTAACATCAAATAAAAGTTGAATGCCAAACTTAAAGGTGCATTATAGTTAATTGTCATTTTACAATCATGCAAAGCATATAAAAAGGAAATCTTATTAACTTAGTTTCATTTCTGTGTTGGGTACGGCTTGATATATGGTGGGGTACTTCTGTGGTTCGACGAAAGTCAAAGGGAAAAGCTTTGGTACGTGTACCGATATTTAGAAGTACCAAACAAAGTACTGGTACTTGGATACGTTATGGGTATGAATACGTCGGGGTTTTAGAAACACCCGTGCTTTATAATATTTAACTTAATAGCATAAAGTTGTAACAAGATCCATTCTAGATTTGAAAGCTTGGATCAATCTGAAGCTATTTGAAGGCCAATGGGTTTTAATTGGATAATTGTTGAGTATCCTAATCCTTTGACCTACTTGATTCAATGTCTTAGGTTTGGCAATGTAACTCTCATGGCCAGTCTCCTATGTTATTGTAACTTTAGCCCCATTAATTCTTCATTTTAAACGTATCCATCGAAATAAATCTTCGTGTTAAAAGAAGTTTAGAATGGATTGTACACCTCTCAATGCATCCATGTTCTTGTGATTCTCTCTATTGATAACTTGAATTCCATTAAATTTTGTAAGTTCAAGTTGCAACATTTGACGGTTCGGGCAATTGGGTTGCTGGTATGAAGTGGGGTGCACCCCGGCTGAGTTTCTCTAAACCAACACCATATACTTCACTAATTGATGTCTGATGCTTCGAAATCCCATTAAGGGCCAAGAAAGAAGATAACTGGCTATGACTTGGTATTAGTAATTAATTTGGTGCCCTTTAGCTGCAAGTGTGCCTATCTTAATTTTGTTAAATCATCACTACATCTATGTTACGTTCTTTGACTTCGATCTCAATTTTTTATTGGTAAAAACATTAGGTTACAAGTACTTTACAAGGCTCCAATTGGCAAAAGGCTTGAAGCTACCTAAAAATCTGCCCGCGCCCGGATGTGGCTGTAAAGATGGCTGCATTGATCCGAACCGTTGTGCTTGTGCCAAACTCAACGGATCAGATTTTCCGTACGTTTACATGAAGCGTTGTGGTGGCAGGTTAGTACAACATGAATTACAGTCTATGTTTCGAAATATCCTTGTAGATTACGTCTAATGCTTATAGATCTAGGAGATTGTTTCCACTTGTTGAATGTTTGTTGGTTGATTTTTTGTGTGAATTATATGGTTTTACAAAACTTAATTGAATTTTAGTACATTTTGAGGTTTTTGTTTGTTCCTCCTTGTGATTATTATTTAAGTGGTTGTCTATGAGTAGGCCAATGTGTATTGGTTAGAGAGGGAAGCGATTATATAAATATTGATCACGTTGATTGGGTTATGATCTCCGTTTCTCTCTCTTCCCCCCTCCCGTATCCTTCTATCTCTTCAAAGTATTCTATATTTTGTTCTTGGTGCTGCATCAGCATGCTAAAGCTAAGACAAAAAGTTTGTCTTTCTATGAATACATTGCGTGTTGAATTCTTTTGTAGTTTGTTCAGCTATAGGAACAACCGAGATTTGAGTACTTTTTGGATTTGATTGATTGTCGTATGGTTCATTAGACCTTTGCCAGGGTGAAAGTTCTGGTATTAAATCTCCTCTGTTCCAACATGTATGACATTCTTTGCAGTCAAAGTTAAGTTTTATTGTTTGCCTATTCTAAGCCTTAGTGTCAATATAGCAGCAGCACAAAAAGGGCAAGAGAAAGGCCAAGTGGACGTGATTTTAACCTTTAAGAAATGCATCATTTGCTGGCATTAAGCTGAGGGTCGTGACTTCACATAGACTCCTGGTTATGGCTTTAGATATAGGCAATGCAACAGAGAGATCAATAATTGCTTAATCTTCTGTTTATTAGTCATTACTTACCTGCAGTGTTCTAAAAGGCGGGATTAATCGCCGGTTAATGGGCGATTAATCGGAAATATGGGTTGAATTAGGCGGCTTGAAGATTAATCGGACATTCGGCGATTAATCGCCACTTAATTGGTTGGTGTCTAGGTGGCGATAGGCGATTAATCGGCGGCGGGGTAAATCTGAATTTTTAGAAAACGAAAGGGGTAACTGTTATACTCATACCAAGTTATTTAGGGCTTCGAATTACTGAGTTGGGGCTCTCATTCGATCGGGCTCTCATTCGATTTGGTTTTGGGAAGAAACTCAGTTATTGCCAACTGCCGACGCCAGTACATCGACTATCGCCTCTCGTCACCGACGCTAGTCATCGCCGGCTTCTTTCATCACCATTCACCGCCACTGCGCCTCACTGTTGACTTTGTAACTCTCGATCCCTCTCTTGATCCTCCTCTCTCTCTGTAATTTCTCTCTCTCTCTCTCTCTCTCTAATTTCTCTATCCCCCCCTCTTTGTAGTGAGTAGTATTTTTATTTTTATTTTTTTGACAACTTAACACTTGAGTCTGAGTAGTAGAGTAGTGTAAATATATGGTTTGGACCGTTTGGTGTAGGCCGTAGCTGTGTAGGCCGGTAGACGTGTATTAACTAGTAAGTATTGATGGTAGAGAAGATATATCACATCAATTAGAAAAATTGTGATTATTGATGGTAGGGAGGTTGTAGAATATTTATATAAAAAAAAAATCAACTAATTGCTAAAAGGCGATTAATGGCCGATTAATAGGTCTCGAAGCTTAAAGGTGGTCGACCGCCCACTCATAGGTCAGCCGCCTAGCACGCGTTTTAGGCAAGGCAGTGCGAGGCTCTACCCATGGTTGTGCCCCAGGCGAGGCGACTTACAGATTAGTAGAAGCGCACAAAGCGACATTGTGTTCGAGAAAAGCGACAAGGCGCCAAATTGCGCGCTTGTCCTCCCGAATCAGTCAAAAGACAGCTTCTACAGAGAAGGATCAGATTTCTCAGAAAAGGCTTAAACATAAACAAGCGCTCTAAGTAGCATAGTTTTGTTACTTCAAAAGCGCACATAACACAATTTGGTTTCGAATTTATATTTTATATTGCATACAGGCTTCTTCAAAAGCTGCGCACATAAAGCTTGCGCCTCTCGCCTTAGGCCCAACGGAACTTTGCGCCTCGGTGCGCCTTTCGCCCTTGACAACTATGGCCCACCTAGCGCCGAGCGCGTTTTAGAACATTGCTTACCTGATGGTTGTGTTTCCATGTATTTACAGATTAGTAGAGCCCAAGGACATTGTGTTCGAATGCGGCCCAAATTGTGGTTGTCCTCCCGAATGTGTCAACCGGACGTCACAGAGAGGGATCAGATTCCGTCTGGAGGTTAAACATAAACAACTCTAAGTACATAGTTTTGTTACTTGCGACTTGCATTTGGTTTGATTTCTATATTTTATATTCAACAGGTTTTCAAAACTCCACATAAAGGTTGGGGTGTGAGATCTTGGGATCCTATTCCTTCCGGATCACCCGTTTGTGAGTACATTGGAGTTCTAAGGAAGACCGATGAGCTAGATTCTGCTGTCGAGAACTATTATGTTTTCGATATTGACTGTCTTCAAACTATGAAGGGGCTTGATGGAAGACAGGTATGTTTATGGCAAGTCGAAAGGACTTGAGAATAATTTGCTTTCATTTTCCTTTTCTTTAGCTGAAGTTCTCTCTGTAGTGAAACAAGTTTCTTAACTATTAATGTTTCTCACTATTGAGATGCAGAGACATTAAACTTTCACGTTGATATATTGAAGTAGAAATTTTGCAGTTCATCACTACCACGTTTATCATTGTGTGAGCCTATAGTGTTGCTATAGGAAGTTAAGCTCGTGTGTTTTGTTTGAATACTGCAATAGGCTAACGATCATAGATTCACAGCTTAATACCCAAAAAAAAGATGAAATAAAATCAAGACTGACAGCTTTAAAACACTATTACCAGCCAAAGCAGAATCCTTAACATATAAAACACCAACATCCTCGTACTATTCCTGTGTTTTTTCACTTATTTTCATGGAGACGAAAACTTCTCTCTCTGTTTTACGTCGTAGAATTGTTAAGTTGTATAGTGTGGTAGGAAAATGGTGCCCCCTTGTCACCTTCCGAGTTTTATGCAACCCAGGAGAAGGGAGTTAGTGTGGTGGGCAGAAACCGTGTATGTAGTGATTGTAGATTGCAAAAGATGAAGAGCTTACCTGATAACTGATACCGATACACTCGACCCCTTTGCAGTCATTCCGAGTTTTGAAAGTCGAAAGATGGTTGTCCATGTTAAAAAACCAAGTTATGAGCTCATACGTTTTCCAATACTCCCTCTGTCCCATAAAGTTTGGCACTTTCACTATTCTAGCCCAATGAAAAATTAACTATATCTTTTAATATGTAATTTTTCATAAGCAATATGGATCTTCTTTGATAGATTTTAATTTGTCCTATTAAACAAAGTTCAAAAAAATCGCCTAAAACATTATGGGTTGAAACATATATGCAATATAAAAAATGTTTGCATTCCTGAAAATGCCAAACTTTATGGGACGGAGGGAGTATTATTCTTGCTCGATGAGCTTGAATCTGGACAGAGTGACTTTAAGCATTATGGAACTTAATGCAGTATCATTTTTGGGAAACACGGCAAATTAAGGTGGAAAGAAAAAGTTTTGGTTTGAGGGACACGACATATCCTTGTTTTTCTTGCCAGGAATTACAGAGCTGGAAATTGTTTGCGTACATGTTAATTAGCAGTGACTTAACCAACTCAGGTCAACTATGAGATTACCAGAATGAGTTCTCACTTTGCTTTTCGTTTACTCCCTCTGTCCCAAATTGCTGGTCCCTTTTTCACAAATGACCAATAGATTTTTAGGTGATTACTGTTTTGCCCTCTCTCTCTACCATTTCTTAAAACTAGTTGTACTGTAAAAGTACGGGTAATATAGAAAGGTCAAGTATAAAGCAATTGTATTGTTGTACTGTAATTAAAAAGTTGGATTCCCCAAAAGGGACGAGTAATTTGGGACGGAGGGAATACAATCCAAGACCAAAGTGGTGCTGTTATGGAGAACTCTTTTCACTTCCAAAAAAATAGGTTTCATGTGGGTATTTTTTTTAAGCGCAGGTCTAAAATCGAAGGGTTGGTTATAGTTGACGGAAGAAAGCTTAAAATGTGAATTTTCAATGACGACAAAATTGTTTGTAACTGTCACAAGTTCCTTGGATTGGCTTCACTCCTACAATGCCCACTTAAATGTACTCTGTGGGTTTATTCTTGCTGCTACTAATTTTTTTTCCTCATTTAACTGTAAAAGATACTGACATAGAGTCCTTATGTGCTTGTCACTGTTATGCTGCTGCCATACCATACATATCATAGTTCCTTTTTCTTTTGATCCATTTTATTAGGGTTAACTGTCCCTAATTTTTTAACAGAGGCGGTTGCGAGATGTATCTATACCTGCACACATGGATGAAACTGGTGATGATAAATCTGAGAGCATACCAGAATTTTGCATTGATGCATATTCCTCGGGGAATGTAACCAGATATATCAACCACAGTTGCCAACCCAATCTTTTTGTTCAGTGTGTTTTGAGCGAGCACCACAACTTAAAGCTCGCTAGGATAGTTCTATTTGCAGCAGATAACATACCTCCATTGCAGGTTCTCTCTCTCTCTCTCTCCACCCCAAATTTTCTGAAGTGCTTCTTCCTGATATTAAATCGTCCACTTCTGATTGACAAGAAGTTGTTGTACTACCTTTAGAATATTTACTGATTCTGGCTAACGTCTATTCTTTGTTTACCCATACAAAACCAACAAAAGTGTGATGTTGAAACCCTAGGAATTAATCAAGTCAGTCATGCTTTCCTTGGCATAGCTCATACAGGAGTTAATCTAGCGTACCCCGAGTAGTTGCAGGCTTAGCCTCTTGAGGTTAGATTGTCTACATGAGATTGAATGGCTTGTATACTCCTCTATGTGCAAATATTTCTCGTCTGCATGAAGGTATTAGCAAATTCATCGTTTTCCAAATGAGTTTTACTTTCTGATACATTCATCTTTAGTATAGTCACCCTCAATAGGTTTTTGATCGGAAGCCGTTGCTCAAAATGTTAATATCCTATGGATAGACAACGGGCAATGAACTTAATTTGAATATTACACTTGATTTGTCCATTTTAGCAAATTTCTAGTAGTTTGTTACTCAACCAACTCTCTTGTTCACATTCCACATGCCCAGAGATCTTGTTGTCCTCTTTTGTTGCATGGGCTAAGGATCGTCGTTTACAGCACTACTTATACGTCAGAATGTTTCCATTTTAGACTGCTTGAATTGTATTGACTGGACTATGGGATGTCTAAAATTTTCTGTTTCGTTAAATTGCAGGAGCTTTCATATGATTATGCTTATGACGTTGACAGCGTGGTCGGTCCCGATGGCAAGACACGACAAATAGCGTGTTATTGTGGTGCTCCCGATTGCCGCAAACGCTTGTTATAGGTTGTGGGTTGGGAAGATTTCGGTTTTTGAAACCCTTTTTTTGGCTGCCTCTGCAAAACGCAGAAAATTTATTAGGGGTAGAATTTAGCAAATATCTGGTGACTGTATTTTCTTGTTAGCTAAGACCTTTATCAATTTAGTTCAAGACTTGAAACCAGCCCTATTGATGGTGTTATATGGTGGCCCTTATGTGCCAAAGAATGTAATTACAACATTGGGTGAATGTTTGGATGTAGGATTATCGAGGAAAATGATGGGAAATTAGTTACTTTAACAGTAGTCAGTTTTCTACTCATTATTCTATGCAACAAACGGCAAGTTATCTTTTCAATTATCATTAGTGGATTGCAGATTATAAGTTTTAGGATTAAAATCGAAATGTGTAGAAGGATTGATGTGTGCAAACTAAATTCTGTATTTTCCTGTTCCTTTTTTGTAATGTATTTTGACAAAATGAATTTTAAAATTGGCTCTTAAATACCCAAATGCAAATATGCAAAGCTTATTACTTGGGCTGCCATACACCCCCTTTGAGTATACTTTCTCTGTCCCTATTTAATAGTTATTTTGGCGAGTTTGTGCTATTTTTTAATTAATTATATTTTATAACTTATGGCTTATATAATTTTAAAAATATTGTCTTAGAAATAATTGAAGTATATCAAACAAGATATATATTAAATATAAAATTTATTATCAATTTACAAATATAATTAATTTTTTATTCGGTTAGAATAGAACGGGCTATTTAATGGGGATGGCAGGAGTATTATTTTTAGTTCCAAAATGTTAAGATACATGAAAAAAGAAACATAAAAATGTCCATAAAAGAGAACGCACGGTTTGGATTCACACTGATTATGTGTTAGTAAATGGTAAACATACTAAGGCTCCGTCTTGCAACTCAAATGAGTATATTGGCACAACATTTAAGAGAGGGAGCAAGAGAGGACTTGTAGGAAAATATGTTTTCTTCAATGAAGCATCCGAAAATTCAACAAAAACCGAAAGAGCGCTGCACAGGATTTGCGAGATGAATACCCTGATTCAATCAAGTAACAGGCTCATCCAACTCTATGTCAGCCTTTGTTCGGTATTGTCGACCTTGTCTCTGCAAGCTGCTATTTTTAGTTGCCACCTTTTCTGGTTCATCTTCCTCCATTTCGCAAACTTCACTTTCCGGTACTTCCACAGCTGTAATGACAATGGTGGGGCCAACTTTCTTGGGCATAATCTCTTTGCCAACATCTCCCTGGTTTTGCTCCAACTCGTTGCCATTTTTCAACGAAGTGTCACCAAGCTTCTTTTTTGGAGTGAAGGCTATAGATTTTGGTAGATTACTAGAAGTGTAATCCTGCTGTCGTTCCGTGCTGTTGGAACTCTTCTGCTGATTGAGGAAGTCCATGTAAGCTTTCTGGTTGGATTCTTCATCACTATCACTTGATGAGTCGAAAGTGTAATGTGTGTATTTCGAAGGGTTTCTAATATAATCCGGAACGACAGAAAACTCTTGGGGTGGAAAAGATGCTTCTGATTTTTCAGCTTGTGTTGAACAATTACCCATCACAACATCTTTAGTTCCTTCATAATCTTCCTCACAATCATCATTAAATCCGGGACCGAACCGGACCCGTTTCTGCGTTTTCTGGTCTACCTGATTTTCCTTCCTCTTCAGAATTGATTTTGGGTTGACGCCCTCTTCTATATTTTGAGTATTTGGAACAAGTACCCCAGTATCAGAAACTTGCAAAGAGCCAAACTTTCCAGCTGCTTCTGCATCTTCTTGCAGTCTGAGTTTTGCTGCCATGTGATTTGCACGAGGGTCTCTTGAGGCATCCTTAAATGTACTAGGAAGCTCATTGTAGAAATTTATATCAGTCCAGTAGCCAGTGATATCCCTCATGTACAAGCGATCATCAGCCTTTTCCATGCCTACAGCCACTTTGTCATATTTATCTTCCTCTTCCTGCATAAGAAACAATTTTAACAATTTAATAATCAAATTGATAGTCACAACAAGGGTACCAATTAAATGAACCTAGTGTTGCACACTGGAAGGAGAGCATTCAAACTCTTAGCCTTGGGCAGCATAAGGGACAACTTAGGAATATGACCAAAGAAAAACCAAAAGGATCTCCTTCAAGTCCAAAATATTGCAATGAATCTCCAAAAACACACATCCGAAAGACTTTATGACTGTTGGATTCCTGAGTAGACATTAAAAAGTCCACTTTATGGATGCAAACCTTGTCATTGAGATCCATAATAAAAGATCAATGTATCATTAAACAAGGATAGTCATGCATGTAAATACAGGCTCATGAAATTACTGTGTACGGCAGAATCATGTTCTGATCATATACAACAGATTTCACGATCATTGTCCTTCGCTTTGTCAAATAACCTTGACCAATATAGGGCCCCTCACAGACCGCAGACCAAGTTAGACCAGGCATACAAATAGTGAACACCTCCTTTTTATAAGTACACCAATAGAAATCGTGTATTGTCTTGATGGTAAGTGTTATCTCCACTACATTCGTACCTCATGAGCGAACAACATAAGATCCAATGAGGATGCCCTTAAACTTTTACAAGCTCAGAAGCAACAGCTTCTCAGTCATCCAGACAAGAATATAGACAAGTATAAATAAGGACCTAAAAATGGCATTCACCAAACTCTGAAAATCATATGACTCGACGCATGTTGTTGTCTGTCAGCAAGTGATTTCACATATGCATGATGACAGGTACACCGTCTCATCTTATTCGTCATAGCAGTGGGTCAAACTTTGATCTACAATCATAAGTGTTGGAAATGAAAGGGTCAAGTGACAAACTCCCAAGTTGATGCTTCTCCCCTAAGTTCACACTTTCAACTGTTGTCTCAGTGAAAAATACAAATGGCCACTGTCACAGTGTCACTCCACCTACCTCTGAAGCAAATCCCTTCACATTTGAACGTGAGAGAATTTCGAGACATGAACAGGCCAACTCTGATTTTTTGAAAACTACTGATATTGACAGGGTTCAACTTGAGTTTGAATCATGGCTTATCACTAAACATCGTTTCCCTGTTTTTCCTGTTTGAGCAAGATTCAGTAGGAAATACTGGAGTTCTTCGCTTCTGATCTTAAAAACAACCGGTACTCAAGTTCTTTATGTCTCTTAATCCATGGATGCAATTGTTCTTTACGTTAGACAAACCCATTGAATCCGAGTTTGCAGCTATTACTAACTTACCCCTAGGAGGGGGTCGTATATCAGATTCATTCTACAAGATCTCACTGAAGCTTCATGAAACTAACTTGCAACTCATTGTTTTAGTGGCAGATTATGTAACAGAAGATAACAATTATACCATGAGTTTTAGATGTATTCAACATACAATAAGCACACTTCTTCTAACCCCAAGGGGTTTGGCCAAGTGATTATGAGAAAGCAGTAAGTGACCCTCCATGAGTTCACAGGCTCCGTGCTCACGAGGCTAAACACTCCTAACTTTGGGGACACTGGAGATTTGCCTAGTCGTTAACTTTAGGGCCCCGAAATTAGTCGAGGTGGGCGCACGTTGGCCCGGACATCCAGTTATCCAAAAAGATAAAATATGCACACTTCTCTATATGTGTATGTTGATGCAAAAAAAAAAAAGGAAAAGGAAAAGAAAGCCATTTCTCACCAATAATACTAGCGACACAAAACTCCACCACGACAACACCAACCACAGCCGCCTACGTATGATTGGTAATGAGAGGACAACCACTTTAAAACTACCATCAGTCATGCAATGCGACAGAGGCGGGTGTGGTTGGTGTTGTGGTAGAGTGTTGTGTCTTCTAGCATTAGTAATTTATCACAAGCCAAATTACGGTACTTAACTGAAGAACACAACAAAATTTGAGAGAGAGAGAGAGAGAGAATTGAAAGTACCTCGAAGTCTAGAGTGCAGTCTAGGCCAATAGATGATCGAATATCCCACTCGTCGTCGTTATAATCATCTGGTTTGACCAATTCACGCTTCTTCCCTCCCTCCTCCTCCTCATCGTCATCAACGCCATCATCATCGAGGTCTTCAAGGTCCGCCTCGATCTCTTGCTTAAAACCAACGCGTCCGGCTCGCGGAGGGATCTTACTCCGGTTCGCGAAGAATCCGTCGAGGTTCTGAGGGTAGGGTTTCGGCTCGGCGTCGTTGAAGCTGTCGTCCCTCTCTCGGTTCCACTCTTTCCTTTCTAGTTCTTCGTCTGTGAGGCTCCACAGCGAACTCAGCGACCGCGACGCCGCCGTATTCGATGATGAAGAAGAAGAGGAGGAGGAGGAGGAAGAAGCAGAAGCTAGCGAGCCGAAGGTCTTGTCCACGCGAGCTCTGAAGCTTTCTTCCATGGTGGAGTAATTGGATGATTTCTTCTGAAATGGAGTTGTAAAGATTAGGGCTCCTTCTCAGTTCAAAATCTCTACTAGTACAGTAGCTCTTTGGTTTGGGCGGCGCTATTCGCAGCCACAAATTTTCTCCCATACCCCGTTAAAAATTTTCAATTAGACTCGACAATTAGTTACCGAAATTGAGATACATTTTCAGCATCCAATTACCGAAATATGATATTTTTTTCAACAGCTATTTACCGAAAATGCATGTTTGGCAATTGTCTACCGAAAATTGAATATATTTTCGACATGTAGTTACCGAAATATAATCTTATTTTCAACAACTATTTACCGAAATGTTATTTATGATTTTCAACAACCACTTACCGAAATATAGTGGGCTATGGGAGAAAATTTGTGGCTGCGAATAGCCGGCCCCTTTGGTTTTTGTTTGGCTTAATTACATTTTTCCCCATGAACTATTATTCTTATGAAAATGATCCCCTCAACTAAAAACTGGCGGCTTTGGAACCTAGGGAAAAAGATAGGAAAGAAAAATTAAAATCTCTCTCTCCTTGTTTGGTTTACTTTTAAAAAAAAAAAGGAAAAGTGAAAGAAAAATAAGAAAACAAACTCTTGAGCACAATACATTTCCCCTAAATTCCCCTAAAACTTTTCTTTCTTTACCATTTTTCTTTCATTCCGACAAATTCCAAACAGACCCGAAATTTTAAATAAGCTCATACAGGTCTTCAAACTGCAAATTAAATTGTAAATAAACTCATACATATAAAAAAACATATTTAAATTAGTTCATATTTTAAAAGTTTAGATATGTACAAATTATAAAATTTTCATTACGTACAATACATATATTCAGGTTATGCCTAAAATTCCCATGAGATATATATTTATATACATTAGATTTTCAAGCCTAATTAAGTCGAATACTGTTAAAATATTTCTTAAACGAGGTTAAAGTTCAGATTCGATTTGTTTAATATCCAAATCAAACTCGAACGAGCCTCCATTAAACCGTGTCTCAAACAATTCACAAATAACTTGGTTCATTTTTAACCTTACTTGCTACTAGTACCTACTAGTCATAGCCCCATCGCAAACCCTATAAAACACCGAAACAGATCCCACTAGGGTTTCGGGAGGCAGAAAATTAGGGCTTGCCAAATGGCGTGCACAATCGATTTCAGATGCCTAGACGAAGGCTTCGGTGGCAAAACCTACAAGAGAAAGCGAGCCGAGCAAGCCGAACAACTCCTCCTCTCCATCCAACCACCCGCCGCCGCCGTCGATGCCGCCGCCGCCATGGACGTCGACAGCAACGCGCCTCCGTCAAAGAGACAAGCAGTGCCATCGTCCGACAACCCAAACAAACCAGCGTACGGAAACCCCACCTACAACGGCGTGATCGCCGGTAGAGTCTCCGGGCGGCGGTGGAAGCAGCCGAGGACGCGCAGGTCGTCGGCGATGCACGTAAAGGGAGCGACGACGTCGTTCGAGCAGAGAGCGAAGCAGAAGGAGGTGAAGAGGGCGTACAAGGAGAGGATGGTTGAGCTGAAGGAGGAGATAAGGCTGAATAAGGTGGAGAAGAGGAAGAAGAGAGAGGAGAGAGAGAAGAGGAAGAAGGAGAATGTCTTGAGGACTGGGACTAAGCTGCAGGTGATTACAAATCCCAAGACGCTTAAGAAGATTGCCAAGTCTAAGCAGAGGAAGCAACTCAAGGTTGTATCTGAAGATTTGCTTAACAAAAATAAGAACAAGAAAAATTAAGGGTTTTGTTGCTTTTTGTGGGTTTAATTGTATTTGCCAAGTTTTGTTATGGGTTTTGATAAGCGGGATCAAAATCAAAGACTCAGCGGAATCTGTTGTTTTTTTAGCATGGAAATGGGTATTTGTTTTTGCTTGAGAAATTTTGACTTTGTGATGTTTGTTTGCATTGAGATCTTGTTTATGTAGCTGAAATGCAATTGAAATGGTTGTGGTTACCATCTTTCAAAAACCTCTCAAACAACTAGTGAGGCAAGAATTGAGAGCGCGAATGTAGAGCTAGAATTGAGAGGGAGAGGGAAGACCACTTTGAAGGGTTATGTGACTAAGATTGAAGTTCAGGCAAAAGCAAGGATTGCAAAGGTTATTGCAATCTGGTTAGCTTTCTCTCCTTTTTTGTCCTGTTCTTTTTGTGGGCTGAATTGCTTGCTTTATCAACTGTGATTCAAACTTGCCTATCCTTCTTTCTTTCTTTTTTGTCGCATAAAGGTTTGATCTTCTTAAAATGCTATGTGAAAATCATCACTGCAATAGTTCTATAGCCTCGGCCAGATATTCAGGAGTTCATCAACATTGTTCAGTGCTTAAATATATCATGAATTCTTCTGCATTAAATGGAACTGGCTTGGATGTATCCTCATTGGGTTGGATATTCTTGTTCTTGATGTCATCTTTGCTGTAAAAGCAAGGACTATGGAATCTATTTCACTATGGATGTTCTCTTGTCAGCAGCTTCTTCCAGTCTATGGTCAGTGGCTTGTTTAAATTTCATTGTCACAACTTCAGTTCAAGTTATGGTTTCTCTGTAATGCTTGTCTAATTCCATGATATATGTATTCAACAACTTTTATATGTGATCAAACTAATGTGGTTACAAAGCAAGTCTAGATACAAGGCCAAACACTCAGAGATATAAGGTTATATGTCATGTTCCTGGATGGCTTCGATCTAGTAGACACCCTTTTGATATGGGCGCTCGCAGAACTCTCCTCCAAGAATGTCGCAAGCCTCTCCCGGAAGCACACTGGTAACAAAAGAAACAAACACTTCAGTAGTCAAATCAGTGAATAAAGTTCATATATTTGCAGTTCAATTCATTTGTCTTATGGTAACTTTTGAATGCTTACGTCTTTGGGCTAGTATACTCAAGATACTCTCTCTCAATTGACTCGGATGCGCTCCTTGCGATATTACTTCTGGCCTCTGGTTTGAGCTCCACTTCAGGATACATTTCTGCATCACAAGCTTCTCCGCCGATTGTCTCACAGGCTTCAGCTGGGAACACACTAGGAAAATACCAACACACGATCACTGAATAATTATTTATTTGCTTAACTGAATTTCAAACAAACCATTACTGTGTATCTATTGGTTTTATGAATCTGGTAATAATGGAAAAGATTGCTTACGAGAACGCAGAGCTGTAGTCAACAACAGAGGGTTCCTGAGCAGGTGTTGCTTTGATCAAAGAAACTCGAGAAGAAGGCGAAGCAGTTAACTTGGGGAGGGAACTCATGCCTGGTTTAGGGAAGTTTTTGGAAGGTGTGAAATGGAGAAGGTTTGGTGCAAAACACAAAGCTGCCTGCATTTTGAAAATTTGGTGGGTTTTTTGTGGTCTTCAATGATTTGGTGTTGAATGAGATAAAAACCCTTGTTCCTATTTATAGGGCAATGGTGGCTGTTAGGAGAGCAAGATATTTTGTGGAAGTGGATAATGTCTCGTTGTCTTTTTTTGTTCAGTTTGTGAAGGATATTAAGAGATGGAGAAGCTTTCATGTCATGGGTGCCCCATCATCTTGGAGGATTTTGTCCCTATAAGAAGATATTTAATCTCTTATCTTATTCACTTTTTCAGTCTTCGCAAATATCTTCTTGCCTTGTCCTGGTCCACTGCAATGGAGCCTTCCATCAACATGTTAATCCATTTCTTTGAAGCTCAAATCCTCTGGTACCTAATTTTTTTGGTATCGGTGTTCCGGTATATTTTCGGCTCTTACATAAGGTGAGAATCTTCTCATCTATCAAGATTTTTACACGATTCAATAGCTAAAAATTCAACGGGACACCGGCCCATGAACCAAATGAGTGCAAAAGATTTGAGGGCTTTCTAGGGCACTGTTCCTTGTCAACAAAATGTAACTGAGCAAGTGCAAAATACCCAAATCTATGACAGGAATATTTGTTTTAATGTTTGCTAACATCGTTAAAGAAACTAAATGAAGAAATGTCACACGATACAATAAAGGCCACATTCCGAAACAAGGTAAATTGGTATGAGAAATAAGAGGGCCGACAAATTTTTCATAGTTATCGTCTTTGAACAACTCCATAGAAAAACTCTGAGAGCAAGAGGCATCAGATCACTTAGTTTGGGCAACCTCCTTGCTCCTTTGTCAGCTGAATCTGATGATCACACTGCTATCAATTACACAAACATTGCCTGGACAGCACTTTTGTTTGCTCTAAAGTGAGGTAAATGGGAATGGCAGCTGTTATCAATGGGAATCCTGATAAATTCCTCAAGATACCAGATGGTTCTACTACCAAGCAATTTTCTTTTGGGACTATGAGAAGGCACCAGCCAGGATTGCTCACACATCAGATTTTAAGGAGTGTCTCACACATACCAGATCATCCAACTTATTGCCATCCATTTTGTAGAGCGAGACACCTTGCATCTGCATGTAGTGATCCTTCGCTTCTTTTCTTAGACTCTCAAACGGCATGACTTCCCATTTGCTGTAATTAGAATCCTTTCGGACAGTACTCATGTCTGGAGATCCAGAGATGGGGCCGCTCCCATCAGGACCCGCATTGCCCCACACCTTACAGCTACCAAATTGTCCCAGCTCCTCACCATCTTGACCAGCTTGGCCCCTCTTCAAGCGCAAAGCTGCTGCATGAGCTCTGCTTATCATGTCTCGGCTTGGTACATCTGACCAGTCTTGCTTCCTTGTAGCTCTCATGGGAGAATGAATCCTGATAACCTGAAAGGTACAAATTATCAATGAACTACATAGTTTCCTATATGCATATTGTCCATGCTTTTAGTTCAAAGAAATGCTTTAAAACAACTTATACATACACCGAGGCATTCTAGAAGTTGGTAATATGCCCGCCCTTGAAGTGGATTATGCCCTTTCCTAGGTGTGGAGAAGTACCGGGTCCTATAACAAAAAGGAACACAGCAGTTGTGTGAGAGAGAGAGAGAGAGAGAGAGAGAGAGAGAGAGTAATATGTACAAGTTGTGCATTACGGTCAGCTGAAAATATCAAGGCGTAAATAAGGTCTCCAAGAGAAACAGTTAAAAAGTGAGCTGACCATTCAGTGTAGCCTGGATCAACAGTGAAACCATATATGTCAACAATGTCGCACATGGAAAGTGCCAGTTCTATTGACTTCATTCCAGTTCCTTTGGCACCTCTGCGCAACACGATACCTTGGAATAGATAAACTGGATTTGGAATACTCTGCAACATACATAAAGCAAGATGTTGGTCATGCTTTCGAGGAAGATTTCTTGTGTCATACTAATGTTAGTAACAGATTCAACCACATAAGCCCCGTTTCACTTAAAAAAGAAGGTAGAATTTGCAAATACTATTTGAGCCAGACTACTATTGGATTTGCACTAAAACATCACAGGGACTTACAACTATTCCACATTTCTAAACCATGTGTTCAATTATTTTACAAAAAACAGAAAAGAGAAGAACACATTGATCCATTTTACAGTGTAGCGCACTTCATGTCCCAATAACAACAAACCTCATCTGTAGACAGCATCATCTTCCCTTCACCCGGGGGGTTACAGAACTTGTATTCAATCTAGCTCGAAGTGTTGGATCATAGCCGAATCCAAATACAGATACAAATAACTGAGGAGCACCCAAGATACTTAAAGCAACACATTTGGCAAGCAAATCATCCTAACAGTGATGACCGTCAGATTATTACATATAGCATAACAGTTGCCCAAATCTTTCTGTTTGCCACAAAAATCACCTGTTCTAATTATCCAACAATACTAACTACATTGGCTGTTCTGAGATGCAATATTTACCTTTATCATTGTATTGAAGTCTTTGTGGGTCACACTTTTGATGACGAGTACTTCGTCAGCTGAAGAAGAGAAAGAATTGTAAGTACCAACTCTTTACATTAGTATTTACACCACATACCAAACAACTTCTATATCTCTGTTAAAGCACATCAAAATCAATAAATAGCATCAATTTTAACTGTAATAAACAGAGGAACAGAAGATAAAGCAGATTTTGTTTTGCTCTGCAGGAGGATGTGACGGACAGATATTAGGTGTGCATAATCTCGATCCGACGGCAACAAAGGTACCGCAGAGGAACTGCAGATTCTAAGCTACAGCCTACAGCTTCAAAATGTATGAAGAAGTGAAATTGATCGCAATTTTAAACGGTGTACCAGAAAAATAGAAAAGGCAATGGATCTTGCTCATAAAAAGACACAGAAGAAACAAACAAGTGAAAATAAGTAAAACATCTGATATGTATGAACTTGCCTGACCCGTTGAGAATAGTAACCATGTTACGAGCAGCACCCCGCACCACTAGGCGAAAATGCCTCTTCACACCAACATACTTGGCATATTTCTACAGAGAAATAGCAGTGGCAATAAGATATTTCCTACCACCTCCAAAACAAGATGACAAAGATGAAGCATGTAATGCCAGCGTTTTCAATTATAGTGTCGGAGTATAAATCTGAATTTCTATTAACCAGTACAATCACGTTGCTCCCTAAGAAGAATATCATCTTGTCATATTATAGCAACTTTGATTACTCTATTGACAGCTTACAGAATATCTAATACAAGAAGATTAAAAGCATTTTTCTTTAAAGGTCAAAGTTTACAGGGTTACACCGTCAAGTGGAAATGTTGAAGGAGCCAGTAAACTAGCTTCGCTTGCAACTTTACCTCATTAACGGGTGCCTCATTGTCTCTTATGACAGCATCATGCCCATCGATCTCTTCTCCAAACTCTGTCTTTAAGAGGTCTCCCGAATTCCCAACAACAGCACAAGTCTTAAATTGTCGGGGGTGGAAGGGTGGCTTTGCTGGCAAAATTAAGTTAAGGTGCTCCTCACAAAGAGA
Source organism: Rhododendron simsii (assembly GCA_014282245.1). Taxonomy (NCBI): domain Eukaryota; kingdom Viridiplantae; phylum Streptophyta; class Magnoliopsida; order Ericales; family Ericaceae; genus Rhododendron; species Rhododendron simsii. The sequence continues at coordinate 4,428,306 of CM024960.1, forward strand.
ATGATTGTAGCATTTTTCTGCACCTCTATGACCATGAGAGAGGACAAAATGATTTCCTGCTACTAAGAAGTACACCATTCTACCCAAACAACAAATACGAAACACGAATAAACTTCAAGAAAGAAAACATTTGATATCGTACAATTGTGCTATCCGTTTTGCTGCGTAATCTAACCACCCATCAGGCCGAGCATCAAGGTATTCTCTTGTCAACACTGTAGTCATATTACGGTACTGCATTTCAGACCAGTTAGGTTTTATGTTGTACAAATGAAAAACCACGCTCCAATATTAACTTATAACCAACCTGCTCCCACAACAGAATCGCCTCGCAAATGTCATAATTGTACTCCAATGGTTCGTATATTTTAAATTGCGCATTGTACTGCAAGAAAACCAAAACAATCACTGCCCAAAATAAAAATGCATCAAGAGGAAAGAAGGGCGGAGAAGAGGAAAGAAGAGGCAGACCCAAGTGCTGTTGGTGCCCTCGGGGAACTTAAGAATCAATTTACAGTGATCAATAACATGTGCCGTGAGTCCGAGCCCTCTGTTTGCCTACATGCAATTTCAAGGTTAGTGGAAAGACCAATGGGCAGATATAGATAATGCATGAGCTGGACAAGAAAAGCTAAACTAAAATAGATGGTGCGAAAGCACCCAAGAACTCTGCACATTTGCTCATTGACACTAGAATTTTGCCTTTACCTTACAATGCAATGTGCTTGATTTGATATACATTGCAAATAACGAACCAATTACAAATTCACAAGAGTTGGAGCTTCCTGTAGCTCAAATATGTTCACTTGGAAATAACCTCGACTTGGGAATGCTCCTTCCAAAAATCACGTGGGTTAAGCCAATTGATCTCTAAAACAAGTGCCAGTGATGCAAGAAAAAAACAAAACAAGACAAAACAAAACAAACTCACGAGAGAGTTCATGCCAATGTCTACACTACACTACTTAGAACCAACATACACTACTTAGAACCATTTAATTTACATGCAGAAATCTACCTGACCAAATTTTTAGCATAAAAATAAAAACTTCACTAACATCCAAGATCGCATCCTTCAAAACGCATCTAACAATATGTACGTAATGGAATTTGGACACGTTTATGCATAGAATGATATGCGAGTGAAGGAATGAGAAGAAACGAACCACACATTGCTGAACACTGGACTGAAAACCAGACAAGATCTGAACTTCTTCTCTGTTAGTATCGAGTTTCTTGGTGCCTGCAATAATCACGCATACATACACAATCCAGTAAATAGAGAGAGGATTGAATAGCAAAAATGTTAGGGTTCGAACTGGAAACAAGGAAATGGTGACACGGACCAGTGAAGAGAGAGGATTGAATGGCGAAAACGAGGAGAGAGAAAATGGCAGCGGCGCAGACGAGGTGAACGAGGGCGGGTTTCTTAGCCGAAGATGAAGAAGGCCTGAAAGCTCTGGTCATTGTCGGCGTCGGCCCGTTGGAAGGCACTGAGTTGGTACTGGTCCAACCGAGTCTCTGTCCGAGTCAGGTCTTATCTGGAGTAGCGTGGGATATCGGGAACCGTAAATCGTCGAGGTGGCGGATGTTGGTAGATATGTCGCGTGACTCGTGTCGGTTTATTTATTTATTTTATTTTTATTTTAATTCGGATCAGATAAGCCCCTCTCAAGTCCATGTAACAGGACTGGACAGTCCTGTTGGTCTACTTTTCGGCCCGCTCCGGGTTCACTTTGATGATCGAAATCGTCTATCATTAATCACATTGATCAAATATCGTTTTTTATAATTTCAGAACAGTATATATTGAGAAAAAAATGAATTACGACTCGGGATCACAACCCGTTTAAGTAGCCTATGTATCAGATAATGTTTAAATTTTCAACTAGAAAATTTGAAGGCGTCATTGACTACAATTTTTAAAATAAAACTGAATTTCACATTAACCTACAAAAATCCATATGAATCACTTTTCCAGGATGCTCAGAATCCATTTGTCTAAAAGCCTGAAGTATCATTTCTAGTCATCATGACAAGAGTAATTACTTTAGTCATAATATCCGGAGCAACATCATAAAAGCAATACTAAAATTTGTATTCCTACTTTATTCTAGTCGGTGACGCCTTAAAATTTTCTATTTAAAACTCTTCGTATGTTTTTAATCTACGAGCAAATCACAATTAAAGTTAGTTTATTCACCGAGTTCAAGTTTTTACTTAAAAGACTCCAGTTCAGTTCATTATTCATTCTTTAATTCGGCTCACGTTTTGATCGATATGAACCTATTAAATTTGCTAAAAAAGTGCATTTCATAAATAAATAAAACAACTTGATTGGAACCATTAGTCTTGTAAGACCAAACTCAACCATGGGCGGTTTAGTGGGAAATCGGGTATCCAGTATTCATGGGTTCGGGTCAGTCAAGTGCAAGAAGAAGCAGGAATAACTATAGAAAACGTGGTCAGTCAGCAATTTGTACAAAGTGATTGACCTCATATTCAAACGAGTAACCTTTTGCTTTGTAATTGAGCTGAATTTGATTGAAGAGTTCAAGTCTGTTGTCGGGGTTGCTTACCCCTCAGCAAAGATACATCCCTCGAAGGAAACACCAATACATCGTCGAGGAAGATTCTCAAAGGGACAGTGCGGTAGCCAATGGATAAGATCCATCAGCTGGCGCTTGCCGCCCATCTCATTAAAATAGGCGATAAGCTTACCTCTCAACAAGGAGAAATCCCCCGAAGGGAAAGCCAATGCGTGGTCGAGAAAGATTCTCGAAGGGACAATGCCATAACCAATGGATGAGATCCATCAGCTGGCGCTCACCGTCCACCTCATTAAAATAGATGACGAGCTTACCTCTCAGCAAGGAGGCAACCCTTGAAGGGAACACCAATGCATCGTCGAGGAAGATTCTCAAAGGGACAGTGCCATTAATGAAACGAGACACATCGGGGTTGTTTGGTAAAAGTTTTGAGGACGGTTTTGGGATAACAAGAGATAAAAAAAAAATGAGTAAGATAAGTGTAATAAATAGAGTAAAAAGTTATTGGAAGCCGTGCTGAAAAAGGTGTGTTTTTTGGGAACCCGTGAACAAAGCCTTCCTTTTTATGAAGTTTATGAGGTTTCTTTCCGTCAAGCGTAGCAAATGAAAAACTTACCAGAGGGAAAGAAATCTCCCATATAACTAAATAAAGACTCAAATCTAACCGAGTCTTGCATCGATCCATCAACAGAGGCTAACGCCTAAACAGCTAATCAACAGACAACAAGAGCTAGCTAAACATGGAAGACAAGAACACACCCACCTAATACTAGGACATAGCACCAGACGTTACATATGGAAATGGGGGGGCTTGCTTCTAGGTTTAAATTGTTCCTATATCTAGAAAATACATCAATTACGGTTGATCCGGAACCAGTCAACATCAGTTTGCGGATATTGAGACTGAACCATTCTGAGAGCCACATTTTGAGACTGAACCATTCTGAGAGCCACATTCTTCATCTAGGTCCGAACTATCACTTGAAAAGAAGGCAGAATGGAGAGCCTTCACACATTGTTCTGCTTCACTGTCATTTACTATCAATGAGATGTTGACCTGATTAGCAGCCCCAAAAAAAGTAAGTCCAACAGACGTAAGGTGAAAAATAAAATTCTGCAAACCGCCTTCATAACATCCCGTGGATGAATGTGTATGCAAATAAGACATTGGGAAACATACACTACAAGAATGTGTGCAACCGAGATGAAAGTTGAGAAAACACCGTTTAAATCTTCATAATTTGATTTATGCTTTACTTTCAACGAAATGGTGTTTGTGTTTCTTCTTATCATTGGGTCATTAGTATTGAATATGAGAGCTGCTCAACATCTTCAAATAGATGCTCCACATATACGCATTTGTGCATTTCAAGCGATGAGTCAAGAAGATCCCATGCACCACTGGTCCACTGAACATATCCCAAAAGAAGGTCACGGTGCTCAAGACCAGTGCTTGGGTTCTGACACAGGATCAAGCCACATGCAGAAAATACATGAAAGAGAACAAGGTGTAGTTTGTTTCGAGATACCTTGGATGCACCTTGAGAGATCATCTGAACATTTACACCATTGGTGCGAAGAACACGAAATACCTGCCAGAAAATGCACTCAAGAAACAAGAATCAGCACCAGAACAAAATAGTTGTGAACAAAATGAGAAGCAAGATGATGGTGAACACATTTCTTAACCAATAGTGTAATTTGGCAATTCAACAGCCAAATTAACAAAAAAACTCGGACAATATTTTTTAATCTCCAAGTGCTTTAGCAAACCGAATGCTGGTTGTTTTTCAGTCACAATTCATCCAATCACAACCTAAGTTGACAGTTGCATTTGCATATCTAAGCTATAGAAAAGATTTGTCGTTGCAGAAAATGTTGAAACGGTTGAAGAAGACAAGTCCATTATTGTCTAAAACAAACCAACAAAGGAAGAAAAAAGAGGGGTAGAATTACTCATGAGGAAAGAGTAATCCAACCAAATGCATCACGAAAGGACATAGGAGTCCCACTAGTACATAACAAAGTATAACACTAAGATACCAATAAGTCTATAGATAGTCTGTACTCTGAAGAATATTCTCTGCAACATTACCTTCTCTAATATCAGTGACGACCTCTGAACATTCCCAATCAGAGATATTATTGATCGTTGCTGCAGTAGATTTACAACAGCAATTTTTTCAAGTTCTTCCACAACATGGTCAAGCTCCTGTGTTCAAAGAAGATTTAATACCAAATAAGCCCAAAAATATACAGATGAAGCCTGAGAAGACAAAACCTAATCACCATATCCTATGCCGAAAGATTATGAGCATAAAAGGGTGCATGTTATATACGGTGAAGTGAAAAAAAAACATCATACAGTCTCACGTCATCACACTCCTTGCACACCATATCCACAAGTGCACTGGGTTAAAGGAATTCATGCACTCAAGGTGATCATCTCTAAGGTGAAGAAATGCCAACCACACTTGCTGTGGGGATGAGAAATACTAAACAAATAAATCTAATTGCACATAAAGCAAGATACCATACGCTTGCCTGCTGAATCAGCTCTCTGCTCCAGAGCTTCGATGGATCCAATGTCAAGGAAATACTAACTTCACTTGTAGCTACAACATCCACTGATATACCCAAATCTTCAAAGGTGGAGAATACCTGCACGGAACCAATTCCTTCCATTCTGTTAGATCTTAGAAAAGCAATAGAGCCACCCAAGAGAAAGAAATGCAGTAATAAGCTCCTTACCTTGGCAAGGAAGCCATATTGACCAAGCATGCGAGTGCTTACAATATCTAACATGGTCACATTCCGTTTCAAAACTATGCTAGTCAGTACTGCCTGGAATTAGTAAAGTACATATCAGAAGCTGTTCATAGTTGCCAATAAAACATTAAATTTCATCCTGTGCAGAGTATCATGCTACAACCTTACTCATATCTCGTGCTCCGGTGATGAGGGTACCTGGAGCCTTAGGGTTGTAGGAATTCTTAACCCTAACAGGAATATCACCTTCTCTAGCTGGCCTCATGGACTGCGGATGCAGGACCTGTAAAGTATAAACAATACACTAATTGAACTCATGCATTGCAAACCTTGAAACTTTTTCCACTTCGGAATACTTGGGATGCACTATGGGTTATACCACTGCAGGGTCATAAAAAACAGGTTTTAGGGCCTGCCACCCCTTCCTACACTTGTATTTCTTTCATCAGTAATAGCTCCCTTGTCCGGTTGAGTTTCAAAGAAAAACTTCAAATTCCAGCACGGATCCATGGAACATAATTAATTGTACACAGGCTCTAGTGTTTTGTTGCGGTTTGATATAAGGTTTAAGGACGTAAAATACCTGAGCACCAAAATATGCAAGCTCTGCTGCCTCGTCAAATGTTAGATATGGGACAGGTTCTGCAAGTGGATATATGTTGGGATCACATGTCAAAACCCCATCAACATCCTTCCACACCTGTAAAAAATAGGTTCTAATTGTCACCAAACACTTCATTGAGAAAATACATGCGAAATTCTAGAACTGAACAAAATGTCAATATAAACAAAGCTCATGAGAATAAACTGTTTCCACTAGAGGTGAAGACAGTCAAGTAACACAGAGCTCAAGCATGCACGAAGTGATTAGGCCTATTGATTGAACACTAGTGAAGCTTGAAAAGGATCCTGGGAGTTTTGTTGAGCTCTGGGAGTTGAAGAGGCAAGCTTTTTGAACTCGGCTTGCACACCTCGCAACATGTAAACAATGACGGAGCATTTTTTCTAGCTTCACTGATACGAACTGATTGGTTGAGCAGTCAACCCAACTTGTACCAGACAAAGTGATAAGACACAAGGTTTTCTTCTCTGCATGTATTTGTGTGAAATTGAAACCACCGCAATTATCACAAAAATTGCGACGTGTCCTTTTTACGTCCAAGTGACATACAAACTGACATGTGAGTATACTCCTGTTAAACCACTAAAGTACAACTCTTGATTGGTAAAAAAGTGTCATCTCTGGTTGTTTTTAACTGGCACGTGACAAAAACTGAAGAGAACATTACTTTACTGCACAAATGAGTCCCAAGACAACAAGTTACAACCTAAAGCGACTTCAAGCTCGTGAACCTTCCCGAGCAAGTAGGCACCTGATTGAGCTCAATTCACACAGTGATATGCTTGGCTTGATAGCTTGCGTGAGTTTTTCACCCAAATGATAGCAAGCCAATCTCGAGCACCTCTCTTCATTTTGCAGGCGTATGTTTCACACACTGCTCCATGCATTTCAAGTGCTCACATAGTGAAAATTATGTTATGCGGTGTCCTTGCATGCATGAATATGCCACATATTCAGCGTAAGCACTGACCTGAATTTCTCGCAAGCCCAGTGCTTTACCAATGGTTGTGGCAGTCAAATCACTACCACCCCTACCCAATGTAGTGATTGCACAAGATCTCCAGCCCTGTGATCATAATGGCAAAGAACATCATTGCTGCAATTCCGGAAATGAACACCATGCAAGCAAATAAAGACTGTTTCAAGGTAAACAATTGAGATGGAAGCAAGGCAGGAAGACCTTTCCAAGGAAGCCAGTAACAACAGGAATTGCAGGATCATTGACCCAATCGCTGTGTAACCTCTTTGCAACAGCAGGATAAGTTGCTTCCAGAATATCCGCATTTGTGAAGTCATCTGTTGTTATGAACCCAATGGCAAACGCATCATACTGCATAATGATATACAGCATAATTAGTGACATTGTAGAAATCACTAAAAAAAATGCACCTAACAGTGCAAAAGAGACATTCTAGCCAGCAGCAATCATGATAAAGACTCTACAAATTTCAGGTCCTAAATAATACTCAAGTAATTTATGCTTTGTTTGGTTGGTGTTTTGAAAAATTGTAGGGGTAGTAAGTGGAGAGAGATAGAGAGAGAAATGTTAGAAGTAGGGGGAATCTAGGGGAATTTTTTGAAAAATTCTTTTTGAAAATGGAAGAGAACAAGGCATAAGAAATCCTGCACCATTAACTGACGTTAAGTAGAAGGAAACATTTACAGTCATTTGGCCCATCAAATGCCTATGTTTGAATGACTTTAAAATCAGGTTATATCTTCAATTTTGTTGCACTTCTTTAAACTTGAAATGAAGGGTAAGTTTCTAACAGAAATCATCACCATAAAAGAAACAACAGCTTCCCAACATATATCATTTAGAAGTTTCATCAAATTAAGATTAGTGCCTTTGCTTGCCTATATGGCTTCATCAAACAAATCAACAAGTTATCAGTATATGTTTCCTGTGATTAATTTTTGTTGCTCTGGTAAGAAATGAAGAGGAACAGACAAACTAGAAACCAATGCATAGATGAAGGCTCAAGAGGATCAAGACTGCTCAGGCAATGACACATGCACAAGAACCCAATAGACAAACCTACAGCAGGATTGTTCCATGCACAAGGACAAGAAACATATTAAATGCAACAAAATCAAAAGTCTACATAACCCTTTCCATTTATGTATCACATGTGATCTTTCCTTATCAGGTGACTTAACATGGCCCATTCTAGGTCAAGCAAAATTTATCAACCAAACCTATACTTCTATCTCGAACCTAATATAAATAGGCATTAAGCTAGTAAGCAAAATGCTGCTAAATATTTATTAGAGTAGCGAAGAAAAGAGAGTGACAGGACGTTCCCAACCTAAATTTCTCAATCATGAAGTTCAATCACAATATAACACAATCAAAAAACTCTGACAACTTTCTTCAGCTTTGAATAAACTTCATTATTTCATTGCTCACTGAAGAATATACGCATATTAAGATCACAGAATTTTAAATAAGAAATCAGAAGAGAACATACTTGGCGAGCTTTAAGACCAACTTTATTTAAATAGGCAGCAAAAATTCTAGTGGACATGCACTCCCCAAATGAGACTAAGTAGTCTTTGGTGCGTAAAGTCAACTCTTTCACTTGAGCAATTCCCTTTAGAAGTTGCTCTAATTCTTCTAGGTGAGCTGTAAAATATTTCAAAAGCACGATATGACAACAGCATATATGAGTAAGAATACATGACATATGCAGTGAACAGACATGTAAAATATTTCAAAAGCACAATATGACAACAGCAATATGAGTAAGAATGCATGACATCTGCAGTGAACAGACATGTCTAATATTTCCCAACCTAAATTTCTAAATCTGTTTTCAATTGCCGTCAATAAACAACCTATTCTCCGCAGCTTACACTCCAGCAACAGGTTCTCAGAAAACAAGTCATGTGCTTAAAATCTTCGAAACATGAAGGACCTAAATGATCTCTAAAGATATCTATCAGAACCTGACACAATCTCTCCATGAAACCAAAACAGGCAATGGCAGACTGTGAGTGGCGGCGTGGGTAAGATTAACAAATAATAAGAAGTTAGTACCTAGAAATTTTCTTTGAGGAAAAGGAAATAGCAAAAGCTTAGCTGAAGAATTCTTGTCAACAACAAAAGAAATATTACAGGAAATTAGGAACTCACTTGAAAAAGCAGATCTATCAACACCCAGCTCATCGGCAGCCCTAATAATGCAGAATTTTGACAGATAAGAAAAGATCTAGTAGCTAAAGTACAATGGCAAAATTCGGGATGGAAACAAAAGTTTTCAACCTGAGATGCAGTTCCTTCACAAAGCTCAACTCCTCAATATCTGAGACATTAGAAATACCACAACTGACAGCCTTTTCCCCAGCCTGGTACACAACCAATTTCAGTTGGCATTTGTTGAAGTACAAGAATGAAATAAAAAATGAGTGTGTTGGTAAGTAAAAGTACCAATATGAGTTTGTTAGTTGTCTTTCCCATAGCTGAGAGAACTATCACAGGTCTTTCTTCTGGAAAGCTGCGAATAAGGTCAGCAACCTCTCTCATCCTCTCGGCTGATGCCACCGATGATCCACCAAACTTCATGACGCATGTCAGCTGATTTAATACCCCGTCGCAGCTTTGATCCTCAGTTTTTCTCCACTCCAGCACATCAACAGATCTTTTCTCGCAACTCACTCTTAAAACTCTACTTCGACAACAACTCTCCACAGTCCTACCACGTAATCCAGAACCCAAAGCCCCGGATATAGTAAAATGAACACGATTTAACGAGGGAATAAGTTGGCCATGCAAATGCCTCCTTGAAAAAGCAGAGTGAGGAGTTCTGACTCCACGTAAATGCATTGTGGTTGCCATTCCTAAATGACTTAAATACCTAAACTAGTCCAACGAAAAGGCGAGAGATTGAGAAAAACTGTTTTTTCGACAAATAATTGTAGTGGGAATTTCCAATCAATTAATAAAATGAGCAAAGTTTGTCACTTGTGACAAAAATCTTTGCCAAGAATTAACAATTGCCTTGAATGAATTCCACGCACGTGACTTCTCTGTTCAGAAGCTCATCTGCCAAACCACCTGCGAATAACAATTTAATTGTCCGAATTAATTCAAAACCAAAGAAAATTACAACCATCACTAATTCGAAGAATGAATTAATTCAAAGAAACACTAATTCGAGGTCTCGTGCGGGAAAAATTGAAATGTTGCCTAATTAAAGAAAGGTTTAGCACGAATTACACGCATAAGTTCGTCAATGTCAGATCGCAGCAAAATGATTCAATGATGTGCGAGGGGGCAATCATTATAGAGATCGGAACATACCTTGAGATGGTTTTTGAACGTAGAAGTCTTGAAAACTAGAGAAGAGGTCTAGGGTTTTTAGTGGGTTCTCAATCATACTTTTCAGAGACTCTCTCTCCGTGGCCGGAAGCTTCGGGGCTCTGAAGGAATGGAATGCGAGAAAAATTTGACCGAAAACAGAGCCCCGGCGGCGCACGCTGAATATTAAGCGTAGCTGACTCTCTCTGTTTGTGGTTTTCCCCGTAAGTCGGTCCTATATAGTACTCCCCAACAAAGATTGTCCGAATCACACGTTTAACTCAACTTTAGGGGAAAAAAATTCAGTGCCGGGTGGGTAGCCCGCTCGGTAAATCCGAGCAGTTTATTGTGTTTTTAGACGTTTCAGATTTGGAGAGATAAAGTGTTAGAGTGTAAGGAGAGAGAGTCTTTCAATCCGAACCGTTCAAAAATGTGCCGAGCAGGTACCACGTGGAATATACCTACCCGACACCGAAAAAATTCTTCTACTTTAGTGGTTGACAGGGTCCGTGAAACACGTCGATGGAAGTGATGTGAATGTGAACCGTTCGATTGCTTTTCATGGACACTTTCATGGTTATGTTTTATGTGTCATAACATTTCTATTAAGTTTAAAATTATTGGTAATCCATTTTATGAATCAAAATTCAAATTTTGATATGTGTATTGATGTCTAATCAAGCTGATTTTTTTTTTACAGGAATACACTACTCCGCAGGTCTTATAAGATGAACATTCAAATCAGAAACAATGCACAATAAGACTCACAATAGTGGCGGTGGAAAAGTGAATTTTCAACACTTGCTGTGTAAATAATTTATATAGTCATTCAAAATGGTGAGTACAAGCCGGCTGGATCAAACCTATTTATCTGTCCTAGAGTTGGAATCCGTTGGCACATGCATGAGTTTAAATTGATTCCACCACATGTGAAAAATGTGGATTTTCCAAAAAATGTGGATTTCCACTATTACCATTTGTGAGTTCCATCGTACATTTTATTGTAATAATCTGAACTGTTTATTTTGGTAAAGCCCGCAATGTAGCATATTCATGAAAAAAATGAGCTTGATCGAGCATCGATTAATATGTCAAAAATTAAATTATGGTTTACAAGATAAATGGCTTTGAACTTTAAAAGGACTGACTGTCCATTTTAAAAAACAAAATTCAATTTTTGATATACCTATTGATGTTCAATCAAGTTGCTTATTTTATGTAAATATACTACTATGTAGGCTCTAAAAGATGAACAATTTAAATTATAGCAACAAATGTACGATAAGACCCATAGATAGTGGCGGAAGCGGATAAAAAGGAAGAAGATAGCGGCGGAAACACCATGGTTTCCACCTATGACAGATACCGTAGATTTAATCCCGGCATATATACTTAACTTTCTTTGACCATTGGAATTTGGAATTCTCTTTGTGGCAAGTTGGCAACTGGCTATGTTCCAACACAGAGTTTCGTGGCAGTTCAAAAGAAAACTAATAGAGTTAACCTCAAGGGTCGGCCAACTGATCTTGGCCTGGAACTTAGGCATTTACACTATTTTAAGATATCAGGTTGGATTTTTCTTGCCAACAATTCTTGGGGTCACCTCACCTCACCCGTAAGTGTGTGAAACGGCTGCGAGAAAGGTTGTAACGATTAGTCCGAGGTTTGTGCGAACTGACCTAGAACACCCTGTATTACTAAAACAAAAGAAAAACAAAACTACTAAAATAGAGTTTCGCGTGATGCGGTGGGTGTAGTTTTTTCTTTTTCTTTTTTACTTCAGGTTGGTGCTGCACAGCACGGTGCTGCGCTCCTTCGAGTCGTCAGATCGCGCATCCGACGATTCGAATCTCATCTCGGCAATCAACGATCAAGAGCCGTTCATTGCCGAGATGAGATCCGAACAGTCGGATGCACAATCCGACGATTCGAAAGTGCATAGGACGGTGCTGCACACACCAATGCACATCACCATCTTCAATTCGTTTTTTTCGTTTTTCCCTGTTTAGACGTTGGTGGGATTGTGGAATATAGAAAGGCAAGCAACCAGCCGACAGTCTATCAAAAGGCCAATCAGATCCCATTATTTGGTGATTTCTTAGATTTTTTCTCCCCACTCAGACCCCACTGATGGAACAATATAATTGGCCTTTCATATCACAGGAGAGGGTGGGATCAGGAAAAAAAATTCAATAATTCTACGACCACACCTATTCACACATACAGATCCACACTCACAATAAGGATGGGGCTAAAAATATCATTCGAGAGGCCACAATTTAGTTTTTTAGGACAAAAAAAAAAAAAAAAAGCGAGTAGGAGCAGCAAACATGATCTTTCCTTCTAACAATCGATGGCCGGATTGATTCACACATACCTCGATTAACTTTCTATTGAAATTGAAAGATAAACATATAGTTTTGCACAAAGGACCCGTTTGGCCCGCCATTAATCGATCTTGCATTTTCGAATTCTATATGTTTGGAAAGTCATTATGGACCCATTTTTGGCATTATAAAAAATAAAGTGAACAATGGGAAATTCATAAATCATCCCAGAATGAGCTTTTTGAACTTTGAGTGTATTATACACACATCCCACGAACACTTTTATAGTTCCAGAATTTAATTTAGAATCTAAAAAGTAAAGTTTGTGTGCAAAGGATTAAATAAATAAAGGAGTATAAATAAAGATTCATAATACAGCTCATGAAACAGTAACTAGAATAAAATGCTGTTGTGAGACATCATTCAAGCAAGGATCTTTTTAACCTTCTTCATTTGTTGTATACAATGATCCCATTTATCAATCTTGATTGTTCTGTGTTAGATTTACCAAAACCAACAGGCCATTGCTCATTGAAAAAACTAAATACAACATAATTCTAAAGCCTTTTTGGAAAACGGGGATGATGCTGTGCAGGCGGTGCACACATTCGAGCCGTCCGTTCGGCAATCCAATAGACCATTGGATCGCCGAAAAGACGGTTCCGATGGTGCACGGCACGGTGCTATGCACCCCTGCACAGCTCCATCCCCCGTTCCAGCCTTTTCAATGCAAAAGTATCATGGATATCAAACCAAAGTAATGGTGTTTCTAATGGCCCTGGCTATAGACTGCTTCAAGCAAACAGATCCTCAAGTGATGGAGATACCCAAACACGAAGATTCGGAAGCCCCGTGCCTCTCTTTGCCAACTCAACTGCCATTGAATTAGCTTCCTCGTAAACATGTCGAATCGCGGGCTCTATCCCCACCAACAGCTCGAAAATCTCAGACAATGCTTCAGCAACTCTCGTCGGTGGCTCAGGGCCACCATTCATCCATCTGATGACGCGGACATCATCTCCCTCCACGATCAATTTTCTAACAGGAGAAGACAAGTATTGCAAACATCTCAATCCTTGCCTCAGTGCCTCTGCATTTGCAACCACTGTATCCGCTCCCCAAATGCTGCCACTATACATAACCAAACAACTCCCATGTTCATCGCGGAAGATTCCACCAAATCCCGCTGGTGCATTTCCACCATCACTTGTGCATTTTCCACTGAAATTCAGTTTGACCCAACCAGCATGAGGCGGCCTCCAAAAGCAATGCATTCTACGAGTATTGCGATACGTAAAATCCATTTCGGTCCAACAATAGACAGAAGGGTCGGTGTTTTGGAACGGTTCCATAACGTATTTTTCTTCCAAGCTACATGAGATTACAAAAGTTAGTACTGGCATTATGCTCAGCGGAAAAATTTAGAGTAGATACCATGTAGGTTACAAATATGAAGTATTTGGAATGGTGTTAACTTCGTTACTTTCTCAGATGTCTATAGTCGTTCGGATGCTTGTCGAGCCTTCTTGACTTCAGTCTTACATCCATTGGAGGATCACCTATTGACAAAGACAAACATGCAGGATAAGGATAATGGGCAGTGTTTCGTTGACTGGAATGAAATGATCATTCCCTTCGGATGCTCTTTTTGACGTTGGGTTTGTTAAAAGAATCATCACAGACCATTTTAGGTGAATGGCCATTCTATTTGAAGACGAAACTACATAGATATGTTACAAGTAGCAATAACAACGAGAAGAATGACATGAAATATTACCAGGCAACAAGTTCTCCAAGTTAAGGTCTAAATCCAAGTGGAAGAAATGCCACGAAAACCCATCAACTACACGACTGTAACCTCTGTCGATCTTTACCTCTGTCATATGCTTCTTGATGGCTTCAACATACTCTAATCTCTCCCGTTGACGGTTGTAGTAAATCTTTCCATTTGAAACAAACTTTTTTGAGAAATTCCGGCATCCTCCTGCCATTTCTTCCAAGCTGTTGCTTAGTACAACCATCTTGTTTAGTCTGGTAGGACACCAATTTGCCTCTAACAAGTTCCCCACAAGGTCATTGTCTAGATATGGCAAAAAGAACAGTGTTGGTTTCTCAACCTGTCTCTTACATTGCTCATTAATGGCAAGAACACTGCATCCAAACATCTCCACTACCTTACAATCAACAGGAGACATCATTGGATCAAACACTTCAACCCCTCCAATCCAATGCGAAAAATCACGTTTCAACAACATGACTAGGGCAAGTTGATATTGTGAGATATAGCTATACTCCATGCTACCAAGACCATATATCACCATTTGCAAACACGAGTTGGGTCCCAGCACACGCCTCATATTGCTTTGAATGACCATGTCATTTCGTAGTTGATCAGCAAGTTCGTTGTAAAATTTTGATTCTTCAACTTCCTGTATGGTGATATTCATCTCTTTCTTTAACCTCCCAGCCTCGTCCTCCACGTTTACGTCGCCGTTAGAAGCTACTGAGAACTCAATGGACCTTTCTTCACCCAAGGCCATAATTGCTATCAGTTCTTCCTTAAATTTCATATATCGGACCCTGCTTGGAGGGAAGTCTGATGCCTCCCAATTGCTGAACAGCATGTCATGATTTATACAAAGGTCGCAGACTTCAGTTTGAATCCCAGTTGTTGAAGGTTCTGACATCTGTTTATTCATCTCAAATTGCACTGCCTAATACATAAAGTTAAAACGGTGGGGTCAAAATGTGGC
Organism: Rhododendron simsii; assembly: GCA_014282245.1. NCBI lineage: Eukaryota > Viridiplantae > Streptophyta > Magnoliopsida > Ericales > Ericaceae > Rhododendron > Rhododendron simsii. Next base: position 4,443,626 of record CM024960.1, read on the forward strand.
GTGCAACCCTAACGAGTAAGGCTACGAGAGGATACTCAACCAAATCTAACAAACCTTTCCATGTACCCGTTAGTATTTATTACCCGTGGAATTAAATATAAGTGTATGCAACTTGAATCAGATAGTGAGTGATTGGTGATTGCATCTGTTATGATGAAATCAGAAATTCAGTCAGGAACCAGAACAATCTCACAAAAAAAACAGAAGGATTTACATGATTTGGCTTGAAGCTTACTTCCCATTGGCAAAGAGTGATCACTGTTAAAGAGTAGAATGCAATGAACCGACAACTTGTGTATGTACCTCTCCCATACCAAGCCCGCTAATGGGGCAAAAAGTGGGTGAGTGTAGAGTTCAAGCATGAAATGGATGAATGCAATTTTTTACAACCCATAGAAGAAAGTTAAAGGAAAAAGAACACCAAAATGAAAGAAACATTAACATCAGTGTGCAGCAGATAAACCACTGTTATAAGACAGACAAATTTAACAAGTTTCCCATTTCTGCTTGTGAGATTTCACAGATGCATCGATTAGAGTAGCCTTACTGACTAAGTATGGATGGCTAAGCTAAGCGATGTTGGACAAATTTAACACTCCACCTCACATGTAGTCCGACAACACGTGGGCGTTCATGTGTATGGATTGATGAGGTGAGAAAGTTGCTCGGCCAGAGACTTGACCCAAGGGAGGCCACCTAGGTCCTAACTTTGATACCATAAAGATTTCTTGAATGCATCCAACCTAAAATCAACTAGCAATAGGTACAATAGCCTTCAGATAATATTAACCAAGTTTGGGTAACTTAGGTGATCGATGTGGAATATGTCTAACAATGCTGAACTAAAAAAAAACACATTTAACATATGGTCAAAACTTTGCTTCTTTTTCTGAAACCAATGCTCCTCGAATGACAATTCAGTTGATGACTTCACTATCAGGCTTTATACTGTAGGATTTAGACATCAGCATGTCTTGTTTTATTATCTAAACCTCTCCCTACTTCCAACAGTTTTCTTCTGTTTTGCTTTTCTGAACAACCAAACAGAGAGTTAGCAAGCGTAGAGCAAAATTTGAATCAGCCATGGCGTTGTTTTAAAAGTGAAAGACCCCAACACAACCAGACTATTCCGTAACAAATCCTCTAATTTTTCCGTTATTATCCATTGCTTCCCAAATATTAATCACCCATTAGCAGAAGAGTGAAACTAATGGAGAAGAGCAAAACTTTTTCAGTCAACCCTTAGTGAGAAAGGGAGATGGAGTAAAAAGAAAGGTTAAGACTTCCCACCAAATATCTAGAGAGGAACAAAATGGCAAATAGAGAACTAATTTTTTCATCATTTCTCATCTCTTTTGGATCTAAACAAGTGAAAATTTCTTCTTTTTGACAACTCCGGTGTCTGGGCCAACTTACGCGCACCTCGACAAATCCCAAGTGACCAATCTCATCTCCACTTACGGAGGTCCCATTTAAAATTTGCTCTGTATGAACAGACCCCAATGGAGTCGATAGTTTTGAACCTAAATCTTACACTAAAATCTTAGGAGGGAGCAAACTCCAATTCCTTGGCGAACATTTATTCTTTCTCACCCATTTTTCCACTATCCAAATGGTATATACGGTTGAAGGCAATTCAGCAAATGAGATAAAACAAAACCCTAAAAACCATTAAGAGAGGAAAGGGTGATGTGAAGTGGGGAGAAAAAAGGGACATGGGTACCTCCATTTTGCACTCCTCTTTAGCACTCTTCTTTTACTTCATCTCCTTCAGTCACCTTTATTGCAATTACAGGTATCACATAAACGCCAAATATTTTGACAAGAAATGGGAAAGAGGGAAAGGGGTTGATGATGGTGATTTGTACTCCGTACTTGGAAACTCAGAAGGCCCAAGACTATCAAGGAAGGCGGGAATGAAATGATAGTCATATTCATGAATTTGCAATTACTTTAAGCCAAATAAAATCATTTTTTCGCTCATTTTCCTTTTTTTAATATTGCCAGCGTGATTGCGCCCTACTGTCCCATTAAACTAATTTTCGCTTTTATTTTTTCTTTCATAAAAACCCAAAATCATCGTCTCACGAACCTTGCTGGGTTGGAAAAAAATAACTTTCGTGCCATTAAAAGTCCCAAATCACTTTCAATTGGAAATCCGTAACTTTGCATTGCTATGGGGGGAAAGAAATCAATTTTTGCTCCACGTTAACTGCAGTGCCGGAGAGAAGTTGAGATGCATGTAAACTGGTTCGAACTTCAAGTTATCACAAAAAAAAAAAAAAGATGAAGATCCCTTGTTAGTTGTTACTAGAAAATTTCTGCAATGCTCCCAAGTGATATGAGGGCATGATCCCATTGAATATGGACCATTAGATTGAAAAATGCAAAAATCACGGTCGTTAGATCAAAACTACCCACAAAAAATAAAATGAATTTGGAAAAAAGAAATGAGATGATTTTACTATTTTCAGCCAAAAAAATCAAAATACTACTTACCACAAAAACAAGATTACATACGGAGCACCATTTACTACATAGTATGGTAGGGGGCTACTACGCCTAATGAGATGGTTTGATCTCAAAGATGCGTTCTTTAGAATTTGTTGTGTCACATTTACCATACTATTTATGGCTATATCGTTAAGGCCATTGTTTGACCATGGGCTCGTAAAATTATACGAAAGCCCGTGCTTGGTTTTGGACATGAAATATTTGGAAGCCCATTTTGTTTGACCACAGAAGCCTGCCATTTTATGTCCAGCTTTTAGTTCTCTAATTAAACCAGGTCACAACTGCAAAGCCAGTGTTCGACTTCATGTATGGCCTTTGTGCACCTTTTAAGGCTTTTATAGTAGTAACCACCTTTTAAGTTGCGGATCTTGGGTCCCTGCAGTGCTTCCAAAGTACTGCAATGTGCAGCCACGTGAAGCTACACCGTTTTTACTCCACTAAATGAATATTTGCACCATATGGAACCAAGTTGTTCAATATATTCTCATCTACTTTGCACTTTTACCTTTTTGGAGATTTTCTTAATTTTAATTAATTTATCTTAAAAACATAGTATCGTCTGTTGGATGTTGGAAGAGAGGCCCGATTTTCTAAAAAGATAAGTTGTTCGATTTACAAAAAAAAAAAAAAACTCAACTACATTAGTCGCTTATCCGAGCTAATATTTAATTTTAAAATAGTTTTCAAGTAGCCTTGTACAATTTCAGCTTGATTAGATAACTGTAAGTGCTCGATCTAATAAACTTACTTCAGATTAAGAATTTAGAATCCTCAATTTTGAATGGAAGTTAAATAATTAGATCAAACACTTACAGATATTCAAGTGAAATTAAATTTTATAAGACTACACGAAATTATACAATCCTTAATTCTGTCTAAAGTGTCGTCCTACATAAACTTTTTTCAACATTAGTCCATATTTTATTTTTTTCTTTGATTCATCTAGTTGAGATGAATGATTGATCTCAAAAGTTACGACGAAAAACTAATGCTTTGTTTGGATTGCTTTTTTAAAAAAAATTCTCAACTCAAAAAATACTCATTATACTCATCTCTATCTCCAATTATTATTCTTATTTCTCTCTCTATCTCTCTTCAATCATTATATTTATTTTCAATCATTACTCTTATTTCTCTTTTCACTCATAACCCTACAAAATTTCTCAAATTTTTTTTAAAAACCCATCCAAACACAACATAAATAAAAAGTTACGAAGAGTAAAAATTATTGAAAAAAAAAGTTTTAGACAAAAAGTTAGAAAGAATGGAGCCTGAGTTTCTAAACTAAATTGATTTAAATTTAAAAAAATCTCAAAAAAGGGATAAAAGTGCAAAGTAAATTGAGAATATCTTGAAGGACTTGGTTCCATATGGTGCAAATATTAGTTTATTGTATTTAAAACGGTGTATCTTGAGGTGGCTGCACATTGCAGTGCTTCCAAAGCACTGCAGGGACCCAAGATCCCATGCAACACAAGTGATCAGTGCATGTAAGACGCAATATCGGGTGGTATTCGAATGTGGTTTCCACACGTGAGCATCTTAATACGATTGACACATACGTTACGGTGTAATATAGGAGCTCATTGGCCATTGCATATACCAATAGTCCACCATTACATCATCAGTACACTTACAGCCTCCAGCCATATTAGATGCAGTAGATGGTAGGCTAGACCTTTTTCCGATCTCGTAGTAAGAAAGCAGGTACAACAACCGCTACCCACAGTAAATTGTAATTTCACAAGTTTCGTTTGGAATGTGTTTTGGACTTCAGGGGGAAGAAAAGGATTGGAATTTGGAAAGCAAAACGCAGAAAATGAAGAACGAAGGGAAGGATAGTGATAGCAGGTAATGCAACTCCAATGGTTGAACATAAATACTTGCAGAAACAATATCTGGGGTAGAAGAATGCATCGCAAATAACCGCAAAACAAGCATCAAAAGCCCACGACAATGTAGAAAGAACAAATTTATTCAAAATCAGGAAATGCTAAATAAAGTCACTGCTTGAAGTACATACTTGAAAGCATTATGAGAGATTTACCATACTGATCATCCAACCTAAAGGACCTTTTCGAACATCCGACGACCTACTTGGATCTATCTTGGAATGAGGCTGCTTACCAACCAGATTGAAGCCCGTTCCACTTCGGACTATCACATTGCGTCTCCCTTGCCTTTTTGCAAAATGCAGGAGCAGAGCTAAATCAGGAAACCAGCTGAATCCAGAAGTACTGCTTTGATTTGCTCTGGTGGGAGTTCTGGGCCTTCCCTGCATTGCTGATAATACACAATAAACCAGATCGTCAACCTTTAGAACACCAGATTGGGGTGATAAAATCAAAAGAACCTAAAAGATACACCACAGTGGGTTAAAAATCCAAGCAAAGAAATGATATCTTGATTTGGCCACTATTACAGAGTTGAAAGCGAGGAAGATTATTTTCTCCAACTGCAGAATATGAATTAGATACACTTTGCAGCCCACAGACATAGCCATGCCGATGATGTGATAGAAGAAGAAACTTGACAGCAGAACCCAGCGGGGAAAGAGGTTTTTTCATTTAACACTACCCTCTTGCTTTCTTACATCATTGGCATTAGGTGGCACGATCTTCTGGAAATTTTCTCCTGGTGGGATTGCTAGTTTGTTCTATAATCATGTTTACGCCTATGTAAGTAATTGTAGGAAAGGATTTATGGGGAGCAATGAGTACGTATGTAAAGTAGGTCATATCTTCTATCAGAATGGCTGGGGAACTCCTTCAACGTAGGTTCCCATAAAATATGAGCTCCTCCACAAATACAGATGTGGGAAGGGATGCAAGCTCTTGGCATGCAGGGGACATTTGGTAATAAACCACTGCATCGACTAGCAGTTGAACACATAAATGATTATATTTGTGTAGAAGCACACGAAGTTTCAAGGATAATCGCAGATTCAGGTCTATACCTCAGCTTTAAATACATCCAAAGCAAACCCATTGAAGCAGCTGATGACGGCTTGCTGAATATCCAGCCCAAGGTTGTCCAGAGCCCTCATGGTGGAGAGCAAGAGGCCCGGTCTGCTGCCACAGAACATGTGGATGTTGACAGTCCTCCCTTCTCTTAATCTTACCTCAACCTACAGCATTCAATTTAAGAGAGAATTTCAAAAGTTACCAACACAAAGCCAAATCTGAGAAACATTAAGGGATACAATCTAACCATGCCATACTACTACTGCATATTCTCTTGAAAACTCGGCATCTGGCCCAGTGGACTGACTAAGCTGGGGACCAATCCACCTTAAATTAAAGCTTGGGCAAAGCCGGTACGGACTGGCCTAACACTAGAATCGTAGGACGTGGGTAGAAGTCAAACCCCAGACCAAAAGTTCTTTTGAGGTCCCTGGTTGCCACGTTACAACCACTACACCCACAACTAAGCTAATAAGGCCTTGCATAGCAAAGAATCCATGTTTGAAGGCAATGGTCTCCCAAGAAATTGTTTGCTAACACAATCAGCACTGTGCATTTCATATAAGAGTACAATATCAAAGTACTCCATGGAAGGACCATTCATTGGATATTCCAACTGGATATGATATGCTGTGTGACTGTGTCCTATCAGCTATGTAACCATATGATTAACAGTAGGACATGAACAACTCATTCTTCAGCATTGGGTTGAACAGGTCACAAACTGAGTTATAGAAAAAACTGAGTTATAGAAAATGACATCCATGTAAAAATTAGCCAAACATACAGTAAATCCTGTCCCCATCTATGTTCTTTGTGTTCTTTTTATGGGTGCGTTCTCTCACTGCATTATTGACAATTTACAAAAGGCATATGTACTCAACACCCATTTTGAGAACCTGCATGCATGTTTCATTTCATCTGTTTTGAGGTCATGATATTGACACAATAACTGTAGTTGAAGTCACAGATGACTTGGTCCCAGGTCCTCGGGACGGATTCATAAAATTCCAAACAGTTCATAATTACCACTTAACAGAGACACAAAAGGAATGGCAGGCAAAGACCCTTGAAAACAGTTTGACGTCCCTATAGCTACAGAAAACATTCTATACTCTCCCAAAATTGTTGTTTCTTCTTACAAACGCACCTCCGGGTCCCCAGCCATGTCCCATAGGTGTCCCACCCGTGTCCCCATCTGTGTCCCCCTCCAAAAAATTAAATTATATTATTGGACACGCCACTCGGCGTGCTGGACACGTGTCCCAGTGTCCGGACACGGGGACACCTCAACCTCTAGAGGTGTCGGTGCTTCATAGTTAATTCTTCTCTTAAACCATTGTCCAGAAAAATGGTTTAAAAGGCACAAGTTCTCCCCAAGTACCAGAAACGAGAGAGAGTATTCACAAACTGTTTTCATTTTCTAACCTGTGCTGTCATTATAAAATAAGAACGTATTGCTAGGAACTGGACTGAATACACAACATTTATGAGCACTCAGAGGCAAAACGATAAATGAGAAGGCAAGAATCTATGAAACATACATCATTGAAATGAAGCAACTAAACAAGCGTAAACAAAACCCCTTCCCTCTTCCCATAGTCCAACCCTAGGAGCATAATCAAATGAATCTTACCCTTGCAGGTTGATTTTTAGGGCTGGGCAATGAGCTCGGACCTAGTTCGTCCTTGACACGATATGGGAGGGTAGGTGTCAACGGATTGAAGCTTGTTGCTGGTTGCAGCAAAGAACCAGGTGGAGTTGCCTCGAGTTCGTTATGGAGATCATTGATCCTTTGCAGAAGCTCCTTCAAGTATTCAATGGCATCCCCAAGTATTGAAGCTCTGTCCATCTGCAGACAAAGTGAGAACTGTCAGTTGTGCAAAATGATTAGGAATTTAGGAATTCTTTTGATAAAGGTCTCAAAGCGCCCAAAGAAAAAAGCTGTGACTGCACAAAGAAAACCAATCAATGTCGTTCTACTTATTTTCTTGAACATATTAAGATGTTCAGAGGCCTGCCCAAAATGCTTATTTCTGCATGCCAAACCGCAGAACTACCAATGTAATAAAACGAGGACGATTATACGAATATGGCAAAAAGTGACACGCCGGATCGTAATTGAGGCAAGTGAGGCCAACTGTAAAATACTCGATCTTGGTTTGTGTTGGTGTAATTACCAGAATTAAAGTGTTCCAACAGTTTATTTACCATTTGAGACACTCACAAACTCGCCTAAATTGCTCCGATCACAAGTCAGAGTCAAGTGCCTTGGTGCTTTCCAACAGTACAACCTATATCAAGCTGAGCAGTGATTTGCTCAAGCTTAATTTTTGAGTTTTAAAAAACGTGTTTGATGTTGGTTCTACTTTGAACAAGCTTTAAACATGCCGAACATAATCGAGCTCAAGTAACTTGGTTCATCCAATAGCCCTTGCTACCCAAACATAGAACTAGAGCACAAAGCAACATACTAGAAACTAAGTACTGAGATGAACTTGTGAAGACAATTTAGGCATACATATAATAAAAAAAATAAAAGTCCACCAGAAAAAGAAGCTGAAGTTTGTGTGCAGGAGCGCGAGCATCAAAGCGTTAGAGAAAAGATTCCAAGCAACTAAAATTCGCAAGAGAAAGGATTAAGAGCAAAATCAAAAGGGTACTACGGAGCATTATGTGACCTAGTACGGGAGTTTTGAAGTATACCTTGCTGATCCTGGGGACAACAGACCTAAGCATGTACAACCTATCATTAAGCTTCTTCCTCCGCCGCCTCTCCGCCATCAAATTCTTCGCCGGCAACCCCTTCTTCTTCCCCTTCTGATCTCCACCAGTAACACTACTATTAGCATTAGAGTTATTCCCACCATTATCACCCCCATTCTCATCCCCCTTATAATCATTCTCAACAAACTCATCCGAATCCAAATCAAGACCCGACCCATCAATGCTCCCCTCTTCAAATTCCTCCTCCTCTTTTCTCTTCCTCTTCTTACTAAATTCCCCAACAACACTCTCTCTCTTCCCCCAAATCCCATCACTTCTCAACTCCGAAATTCCCAAATTACCCAATTCGTTGGAGCTCTGTCGCAAAGCAGCTCTCTTCTGAAAGAGAGTGGGCTGTGCTCCGACGGGTGGAGAAACCTCAAGAGGCCTCAAAACCTTACTACTACTAAACCTGTTTAAAAACAGAGCATCTCCAAAACCCTCGAAGTCGTTCGGACCAAACCCTCCGCTGATTACGGTGTTGTTGTTAGGCATCGGGAGCAAATGGGTTAACTCGGAATTCGAACTCAGCTGACTCAGTTGGGAATTGTTTCCCATCTCAATTTGTGGGTTAAGACCCATGAAAACAGGGGAATTAGAACTGAGATTTGCTAGGAAACTAGGGTCACAGCCGCCCAAATCAAAGCCACTGTCGAAAGGGCTGTTAGATATGGCATTGAGGGAAGAAAAGCAAGGTTGTGATAACGGGTCGAAGTTGAATGCTTGTGAGGGGGAGCAGGAGGAGGAGGAATCCATTGGCTGTAGCATTAGGTTTTCGGGTTGGAAAGTTGAGTTGGAGCAGAAGGTGATGTTGGTGTCTTTGAAATCTTGGTGGGGGTTTGAGAGGGTTTGGAAGTGAGATGGGTTTGTGTACCAACCGGTTTCGAGGATGGATTTGAAGGTAGAGAGAGAAGGATTCATGCTGCTGTTGTCCTTGGAATCTGCTTGGTGGTTGTTGCTGTTCTTTGTCCAAGAAACGGCATCTTCTTGTCCTTCTTCGTCTCTTTCAGTCCAGGTCATGGCATTACCGCTTGGTTGCATGTCTCTCCTCTGCTGATGTGAGGTTGCTGTTTATTGTGGTACCAAGTTGAGAACAGATATATAAAGAATGGGCAGAGTGATTGGAGTTCGAATTTTGAAGAAGAAAATGAAAACTCAAATACTACTAGCATGGAGTTAAAATGGAGCCACTTGGTTCTCCTCTAGGACCCCTGCTGATATTTTAAGTTGTCGTTTGGGAAAATTAACTGGAACACTACCATGCCGAGCTGTCAAATAGGTCGGGCTGGCACGGGCATGACACATTTAATTGTAGCACGCTATGGCATGAGTACGGTTTTAGACGGACTAGCACGGGCACGACATGATCTTAGATGAGCACGACATGAGCATGGCGCAGAAGTGGGCCGGACACGACACGATTTTAGGCGGGCACGACACGGTGCAGGCACAGGGCACGTATGAAGCACGGTAAGCATGAAACTAAATGAGTTGGGCAGGCACGGCACGTTTGACACCTCTACTGCTATCTGGTGTGATGAATATTTTTCTTCCTAGTGTCGGGCCAAGCGCACCTCAATTAGTCTTTAAAGAAAAAATACCATATTTAAGACCCCAATTAAAGTAAGAGAAAATAAAAACAAAGCGTGATGAATATCAACGCATGGTTTTTAAGTGGAACAATTAGAACTTCGTTAACAAAAGAGATTACAACTTACCATATGCATTGAATACAATTAAATAAGACATGCATATTGCACACATAAAGTCAAATAACACAGACAAATTAAATAAATCATTGTTTTGTTTGGTAGGGAAACTGAGTTTGGAGTAAATACTCACCCCAAGGCCCAAAGGGAAAAGAAAGAAAAGATGTGGGGGTTAAATTTCATTTATGCCCCTTAGATATAAAGCTGCATTCCCCATAAGTAGAGACTATATCATAATTGTGATTTGTGCATGGTTACATGTATAAGGTTTTCAATGATGATAATGAGTGGAGATAAATAAACAGAAAATTTTAAGAATGCTCGGTACAAAAAAATCATATGAGGATTGAATGCTACATATATACAAGCAGCATATTCTAACCCTTAATGTCACACTACGGTGCGTTTGGTTAAAAATTAATCTACCCCGTACTATTTGATTATGATACAGTACTAAAGATCATATTTTTCGATTATCATTCTGATTCTAGGTATGGTAACCGGTAATCACAGAATGTGAATCGAACCTATCTGTTGTCATCCCTGCACATTGAGTGGAAAACAATTTGGAATCTAAAATATGGACAGTTCGTGATGGCTGTCGGTTATGTTGTTTCGAAACTTGAGACTAACTCTTGTACGTGCGTAGACTCTCCAGTTGCCGTGAAAGTCATTTGATATTTGTTTAGACTCCATGTTTATGTGGTGGTACATGTGATTTTTCTTGTTGAATGAATATAGTGAACTTCATAGTTAGTATTTATTTGATTCTTGCGCATTGTAACATACTCAATATATATGACATACATACACATATGTAAGCGGGATTGATCCCGTGATGAGTCAGGTGCTCGTGAATTCGTTCAGGTACGATTCATAAATTTTAATATTCATAAATAAGATGTATATCATAACTGTATGCGAGTGTCATAATGCATAGGATGTAATGTTTCTGTACATCGGCATATGCAAAGCAGAATAACCCGTGTACGTATTTGCATAGATTCAAAAAGCGCATTGAAAAAATACTCAATATATATGACATACATACACGTATGCAAGCGGGATTGATCCCGCGATGAGTCAGGTGCTCGTGAGCTCGTTCGGACACGTAAATTAAAAAAAAATAATTATACGTATATGTATGCAAGTGTCTATATAGGTGTAATGTTTCTGTCCGGCAGCAAAGCAGAAAACCCGTCAGTACGTATTTGCAAAATTCAAAAAGGCTTTTGGAATAAATTTGATAAGTCGAAGCCCAAGTTTCTCGTGACTGCTAGTATTACTTCTCATTCACCGCACCTACTGCGCACCCTCCTCCGTCCTCCTCCTCCTCCTCTTACCCATCTGTCACTCTCTAACACTTGTAGTCGTTCAACCATTACTTTAATTACTTCTCTCTCCCCCCCTCTCTCTCTCTCTCTCTCCACCTAGCAGATTCCCCAAACTCTCAGAGATAGTGACAAAATTTTTAGAGAGACACCTTTAACCGCCACCAGCTCAAAAGCACTTTCAAAAGCTTAGCTAGCCCCTCAAAACTGACTGTCCCTCTCGGTTGTAACGTATACGGTATTCCATACCAAAACCTCAAATTTCGGTAATACTTTGAATTGTCTTATTGGAACTTGAAAACCTCCCAAGTTCTCCAAGTGTTATCTTCATCGGACCAGTTCATGCGGAGTTTTGCTTCGATTTTAAATGGGTATCTGATCTCCCAAGTACGCGGTGGAATCAAGCCTTAAAATTAGTCGATTGATTTGCGTATAAACTAACCCGAACACCCGAATTATCAGAAAATACTTTGAATGGTCTGTCTCCATCCGTATATATATCAGGGGTCCTTTTAACCTGTCGTGAGCCATGCACGGTCTAGCTTTGATTATACCAATAACAAAGTCCTCCCTCTTCACGTGATTCAGATAAAGATTTTGAATATGAACATTTAAATTATATTTGTCTGTACGTACGAATATACGTATATATATATATTATGTATGTATATATATATATTATGTATGTATATATATTATGTATGTAGGTATTTCGATCGATTGTGGGTAGCGATAACATTAGAGATAAGACACGTGTCACACATGCAACTCATTGTCAAAGGCACATAACGTACCCCTCAAATGAAAATGAGAAGTTTTATTTGGTACCGGGCAGGTAACACACACGTGGTACCCATCGGCAATCCCATCCGACCAAACGTATTTTAGACGGTCTGAATTTTAGGGAGAAAAAGATGAGAGAGAGAGAGAGAGAGAGAGAGAGAGAGAATAAATATGGGTCATCCAAAATAAGTTTGGATGGTTGGAATCGTCAATGGATTACTGCCACGTGATACCCACTTGGAACTCAAAAATTTCTCCATGAAAATGCCAAAAAAATCATAGCTGTACGTACGTGGCCTCGCGGTTTTGCTAGCGATGACAAAAACTTGGCTGGACATCGGACATGAGCCATGAGGAGTTGGATTCACCCCCATGTGCCCTCGCAGAGAGGGCAGTCCCCCACTCCTCCCTCCTAGCTAACAAAACAAAATACTCATTCCGTTCTAAAATGAGTGACCTTTTTGAGATTCCGTGTCATTTTAAAATGTTTATATCTTTCGATTTATGAAATTTTATGTTATTTTGAAAACTTTGTTTAATAGAACTAATTAAAATCTATCAAACAATATCCATATAACATATTATTTAACACTCATATTGAAATATATAAGCAATTGAAAATGACACGTTTTCTATAAAAAAAAAAATCCCTCATTTTGGAACAGAGGGAGTAACACATAGTAAAATGCTTGTTTGTTTGTCAAGATAATGAAGGAATTAATGATGGGAATTTTACATATATATATATATATATTACTATTAATGGTTCCCCAACCATTTCAAATAAACTTTGTAATCATTAGTAAGGGCATTTTTGGCAAGCGGACAACTTATAGTAATTATTTGTAGTCAAGTTATTTTCACAAAACTAAAAGTTATTGAAAATGCATTGGGTGTTTTTAGTTTAGTGGAAAGAAATGTATTGGATGTTTTAGTTTAGCAAAAACAACTTAACTTTTAATAATAAAAAAATTAATTTAATATGAACAACTTAACTAAAACCAAAAAGTTGTAGTGGGAAAATTTAGTAAAAACGTGGCCTTACGTCCCAATCAAAAGCAATCCAATGACATATATATGCCTAGTTGTTTCCAACAATTAACCACAAAAAGTTATTACACATTTTTAATTGAAAGAAAAACTTCTTACATAACCATTAGACCCTAATTACAACAAAGAGGAGGAACGCAGAATATTACAAAGTAGCATGATTTTCACATCCTCTTTATTCCTTTGCACTCTTTTTTTTTTCTTTATCCATGAAATTACAAACCTGTCCTTCCTTCTACAATATTAACTTTTTACATATGAGGGGCAATCTGATAACTTCAATTGAATAAAGGAGAAAAAAAACGAGTGCAAATCGATAAAAAAGGGATAAAAAAGGGATTGTGAATATCTCATTACAAAAAGACAATAAGATAACGGCGAGAATTTAAAACCAATAGCGAAACGACAAATATTTTACACGTTTTGATTAACCGTGGGAAATTCAAGGTTTTTAAAACAAGTGAATCCTCCATCCACGACAAGGTTGTGACCCGTCACGTATTTTGCGTCATCAGATGCCAAATACAAGGCTGCCCGGGCCACATCTACCTCCTCACACTGGGCCCCTTTCAGGGCTCCCAGCCCACGTATAAGATCAGCAGCCTGATCCTCCGTAAGGCCTGGAATCAAGCCCATAAACTGCCCCACTACCATCGGGGTCGGAATTGGGCTCGGAGATATGCAGTTGATCCGGACACCGTGTCTGCATAGCTCGCTTGCCACTGCCTTGACAATCCCCGGTATGGTAAACTTTGATATTGTGTAAGGATGTGGGCCAAGCCCACCCATCAGCCCACTAATGCTTGCAGTGCACAAAATTGAGCCTGAGCCCGCGGGGATCATGACCCGGGCCGCGTGCTTTATACCTGCGATCGCGCCCCGGATGTTGACCCGCATAACACGGTCGAAGTCGTCGAGATCCAGATTCGCGATGCCTGGCGGGAGCACAGGACCGACTATTCCGGCGTTGTTGTACATTATGTCAAGCCTCCCGTAACGGGCCATTGTGTTGTCCACGGCTTCTGCTAGTTGGGATTCACTTGCCACATCACATGATACAAAGTAGGCTTCTGGGCCAAGATCTTTCGCGGCTTTTGGGCCTAGTTGAGTGTCGATATCGGCAATAACGACTCGGGCTCCGTGCTGGATGAACTCGGTGGCCGTGGCTTTACCGAGACCACTTGCGCCACCCGTTATTAGGGCCACCTTTCCTTCTAGCCTGCTTTCGCGTAAGAATATAAAGTTTACGGAATAAGATAATTAGCATATGCAACAAAAATATGATTTTTTGATCTTGAATTTATGAAGTGATTTGTGAAACAATAAGACAAGAAAATGAACTTAGAGACGAACATTATGTCGTTGCAAGTTAGATACATATCTTGTCATTACGAAACATATAACATCGTTGCAAATTAGATACACGTCTCGTCATTATGAAACGTGTCATGTAATTAACGAAGTGGTGTCAAATCTTTCCAAGAAGGAACCCAATAATTAACCTTATTTATTGCTTGTTATTTAGAAATGTTATTTTGAGCTCGAGTTTGCTTATTATCGTTGTGTGAAAAAATTCCACTCTTGAGTTAATATTGGTAAAAATTTAAGTTGATGGACTCCAAAAGAAAATATACCATCAAAGGCAAAACAAAAAGACTGGACTCCATTTCAATCACATGTAAACAATGAATTTCTATTATCAATCACATGTACTCTATTATACTGACTGAGTTCACATAAGGGATTCATGTAAGTGAGCATGACATCTCTTGATAGAGAACAACATCAAAATGCGAAACTCATCAATCCATTTAACTGGCCTAAACATGTCCACGTTGTTTTAAATGGGCTGAAAGGGCCGATCACTTTCTTGTTTGTTTTGAAACAAAGGAGTATTTGTCTCCCTAATTCATTTCATCTATGATTTTTAAGTCATGCCGACATGTCAGTGTCGAAATTTCATTTCTTGAATCTACCTCTTAGCCACATAATCCTTCAAAACTTCTTGCGCAACTACTCTCAATCTTCACATTGTGCTCACGCTCTCAAAACTAATTACTCGTGCAAATTTTTGTAGGTTAGGATGTACTATTTCAAAAAACGCGGTTTCAATTAACTTTTTACATCTAAACCTACGCTTTCATATTGCTTTTCCCTTTCTGTTCTGCAAGCCCATCTAGATCCAAAAAACAAAAAGGCAAATCCTACTCCTCATCTCGACTTCATTGGGTATATAAAAAGGAATGAGATCACAACTCCGATGATCATTAGAATATTGACCATATGAACCGGAAATCCCGGCATGTATTCAGGGAGCATGTCGCATGTGCATGTCACCAGTCTGGCAAACACTATTCGATTTGTTTTCACCTTCTTTTTCACCTCATTTCCTCCACTCTTTGTTTTTTATTCTCTCTCCCACTACCCCTTTTTGTAATCACGTTTGCATAAGATAAGACAGACACACGACCTTTTAAACTACCTAACAAAAAGATTCACAGATACTATATTGGTGTAGGACATGCTTTTTGCTTAGCCATCGAAAAGCTTCTCATCTCATGACGAGAGAATAATGGGATCGACAGTGCATGCTGTCATAGCCCTGCCCCAGGAATAAGAACGAACAGCTGTCTTTTCCAGAATCCGAGACAAGGGGAGCTGAAGAAGAACCAAGGGGAGAGAACCCGAAAAGGATAGCTCAAGCACCAACTGGTGTGAACAGGAAATCTAGATACAGTATATTCTTAGCTCGAAACTTGGTGATTTATTGGGATCAGACCGCGAGAAAAAAACCTCTTGTGAAATATTTCCCAATCTAGGCGTGTATGGCCGGTTTTGACCGGATCAAAAAGGAGAATAGTTGAGGTGTCCATAAACTGACCCAGACACCCTGACTCGAACCAACGAAAAGAAAGAAGAAGAAAGAACCAAGCGAAGACAAAAAGAACACAAAATGCACTGATTTGCTATATCTTGGCAGAATTTCAAATTCAAATAATCTCAAATCTAGTTTAATTTTTTAGTGCAGATTAAATGACATGAGAGATGTGGCAGACTTTAAAAAAAAAAAAAAAAATCAATCCTGAATTTTTTATATTTCGACAATTTCTGGACTTCAACTTTGCTAGAAAATATGTCAAATAATGACTTCCACAGCCAATACAGGAACGGACGGACTTGTTATTAGTGATTAAAGGGTTATCAAATTTGACCATCTTTGCAAAATCGATAAAACATACTCGCTAAATTATGCTTGTTGTCGGAGCAAAACCTCTGTTCTATAGGGACATTCTATGGAGCTCAGATCTTGTTGTTTCAACTTCCTAATTGCATTTCACTACCATTTGAACTCAGAAGTACCGATTTATTGTCACAACGCACACGGAAAAAACGGCCGCAAATTATAGTAGCACTCAAAGTAAATCACGCGAGAAACATTTACAGAGGTGATAGAACTGACCTTCTCCCGGCGGTGGAAGAACAACACCGGAGGCCTTTTTGGAAAACGCCATTGGAGATCAACTTCAGGTCTCTGTGGAAACGAACACAAATATATAGTAACATAATCAGAATGTTACGGTGCAGCAGAATTGGATCGAGTAATCATCAAAAAAGTCTAAGAACACTATTCCGGAAAAAACTGCGTCAGGAGCCGAGCCGTTGGATACACATATGATGGGCCACGTACATCATCCGAATGGCTTCGCAATTTCGTGTCCAAAGTTGTGTTCTTAACATAGCTCTCGTAATCAATTAAGCCGAGGAATTACGAGATTGTACGGAGTTACCTGCTTAATAACTTGATAAGCATGTCGTCGTCGGCCTGGAGAGATATCGGAGACAAAGCGTTGACCTCCGACGGATCTGGGATTAAAATCAAGATCGACTACAGTATGTATGAAGTTCGAAGTAGTACTGTGTCGATATAGTAGATCAGATGTATGTGTGTGCAGAGAGAGAGAGGAGAGAGAGAGAGAGAGAGTTGGGGGGATTTATGGGAGGAAGAAGGAAACGGCTGTGAAATTGAATTGGACGCGAATCTCCATGCAAGTGAAAGTGAGGAAATGAACAGGATGAACAAAACACGCCACCACCACCTTCTTCTGTGAATAATAATGCATAGTATAGCGACCCCATCCTATTTAATGACCCGACGTGAACGTGATTGCCGAACGGAAAAGGGAAAATGACGGCCAAACACATGTTTTGATGATTAGGTCCCGTTCCAAAAATTTTATTAAAAAATAAGCAGTTTATTTCACATTTTCAAACTCAAAAATAATGTAAATGAAAATTAATTTTTTAATTTTGTTTGCTCTGTATAAAAGATCTTGATGAGATCTATCAAACAATATCAATATTGGTAGAAAATTTATTTGCGTAAACACATTATTTTTTAGCTTGAAATTGCATTCTTAAAAAATAAGTAATTAAATCGAGTTGCGGAACGGAGCCAAAATATCCGTCAATAATATTTTGTTCATTAACAAGTGTTCTTAAAATGTCTTTAAAAGGTATTAATTATCAAAACATATTTTGAACCGTCAATTTTCCAACGGAAAATGGAAACGGGGACGAACGGACCGGAAACGGACTTGTATGGGCTCGCTCGCGGGGATGTATTCTTTACTGCATTATTGCTCTCTGAGATGGCATTGGGCTGTATAAAGTCCACTGGGCCTGACACCAGCTTTGTGGCCCATTCAAATGTGATAGAAATATGGGTCATAAGTGCAAATTGCAAAGTCCATAATGTAAATGCTAAGGAAATAACTCTTTAATCTTTTTTGTTTTGTATATTTTGTTGGTCTTTTCTGAATTTTTGTTACATTTGCGTCTTTTTTAAAAATTAATTGTTTGTATCGATGAGAGGAGTCTAAAAAGTGAAAAAAAAGAAGAAGAACGAGTCTAATTATCCAATATGCACCCCACTTTCTACGTAGTTGAATAAAAAGTACACTTCCCGAAATGGGATGTAGCTATCCCACAATACTCCCAAAAATTGCTGCAAAAGAACTAAGTTGTTTGCGAGTAGCTCGAGGTTGGATTGACTCGTTTAGTAAACGAACTAAGCTCGAGCTCGACTTTTTGGTTTGTTTGGTAAATGACCCGAGGTCAAAACTATAAAGTTCAATTTCGACTTGTTTGTATGGATTCAGCTTGTTTAATAAATGAAACAGACTTGACTCATTTACAAACGACCTAAGAGCTAAGCTCGAGTTTTTTTTTTTCTTTTCTAGTTTACCCCGAGTCCCAAAGAAAAACATGGAAATTCAAAAGCCTACATGGTGGAAAAGTGCATAAATTGCAACGTGACAATCTCCGAAATTAACAGTCTTAAGATCATGCTGAAGCATCGGGTGGTGGTGTGGTAAGTAATTTAGAAGCAAGATCTTCTTCTACTACATCAAAGTTATTAGTAGGGTCAAGAGCCCATACAAGAGATGGGCCATAAGAAATGGCCCATAGTTAGGCCACAGATCCCGTGTTCTCACCACGACACATTGAAGGCCCAAAACTCAATTTACCCATACGCCGAGTGTCGCTGTTACGAATAACCGAATAACCAACCCCTTTGGATACGGCAAATGAGAATCCATTAAAGTTGGAGAGAGAGAGAGAGAGAGAGAGAACCCCTTATTTTACTACTCTTTTCATAACATGTCGAGGAATATGCTAATCCTGCTTCGCTGGGATTCTCCGCCTTCTGTCTTTTCTTTTATATAACTGCCACTCTCCCACGGCTCCCCCACTGGTTTACCGCGGTGCCCAACTTGCCGTCCGAGTTTTGCTCTGTAATTGCTCCCACGAGTGGATGGTGATTGAGATTACTTTTTTTGAATTAGTTAAAGAGCACGTTAATTGACCCGAACACCAGAGTTATCTAAAAGAAAGTAAACAAAATTTAATTTTCTACAACATTATTTTTGGGAAATACTATAAAACACAATAAAAAAAATAATCGTACCTACGAAAAGTTACAAGTTGGAAATAATCAATATTGGTCTGTCAGGAATACACAATGTATGGAGCCTGTTGCTTTCATGTAATTATATCACTCACTTATTAATAATACCAGTTGCAGTCGCTACTTAAATGGAGTATTGTTTGATTACCTTTTGGTCATGGTGATCTTTAACACTCACATTGTTCTTAACTTCCTCACCAATCACACAATATACAGCATGAAACACATGATCTAAAATCATGTAGAGGGCTATATGGTCATGTCTCAAAATCTTAGTTACGTAATTCTTCAAAATGTCATGTTCTCAATTTTCGCTCTCGCGAATTTTAGTAGTTTGAAGTGTAATTGAATGACACTTTCACGCTCCTGTTCCCACGAGTGTGCGCGATTTATGTGACTTAGATCTCAACGACACTCATCAAATATTGTCTGAGTTCCATCATTAAATCCTATGAGGTTCATCAAATAACTTACAGCCTCCAAACCAAGGGGCAATCCAAACTCCCATCTCAGGATTTCGATGTTGTAAATTCTCCAACGAGAATAGAAACTCATCTTGTGCTTCAGGATCCAATGGCGAGGAATCTCGGGATTAAGCGAATAATGGCCTCTGGGGACAATGATTCGAGGAATGGAGGTCATCGGGTCTAAGTGGAACAGGGTTTTTAGGAATGCCTATTCTGATAATGCCCGTCGTCACGTGGCTAGTCAACCTAAGAACGGAACTCGTAAGCAAAACATCAAGACTCAAGGACTTTAACAATATTCAAAATGCTCAAGCCTTTAAAAAAATATATACAAGGACTAAACGCAATGATCCCATCTAATTAAAGATAGCTTCAACCATCCTCGCACTTTCCAAACTCCACAATGCCGGATAGCTTCAACCATCCTCGCACTTTCCAAACTCCACAATGCCGCATGCTACTTTGTTAGTATCCTTCATCTGATATTATTTTCCAATGAATCTTTTGCAGCTACCGGAATGGACGATGTTTGTATCCTTTTGTGTGTGCTGTGTTGGTTTTGTACTCCTCTTGGGTTCCATTTTTTGTTGTTGTTCTAGTAGCGTCTCCCCTTGTGTATTCGTTTGGTACATTAGGAACATTAGGACCGTTTTAATGAATTGAAACCCTCTTTATTCTCTCACCTTAACATTTTCTCTTTTCAAACTTGTGCCGTCTAAAATTACAATAGACGACTCAGATGCACCGAGTGAACACCACATAGTATCCACCGGCACTGGAAATTTTTACCCCAAAATGCCAAAAACGATTCCCTTTCTCTTTCATTGGTCCCCGTATATATAACGCGGACCCATTGGGAAATCGCATTTCGCATAACAGTTCCGGACAGAGAGTGAAAATCGGGAGGTTTGTTTGTTTGGTTGGGCGATTGGGGTGTGAGGGCTTGACCGTCCTCTCCATTTCCTTCTCCATTCCGATTCCCCTCTCTCTCTAGCCCCTTTCTCTCTCTCTGTCTCTCCTCGCTCCGATGGCGCTCCCCGAAAACTCTCGCCGTTCTCTCATCCCAAGCTTCCTCTACTCCTCCTCCGCGTCCTCCAAAACCCTAATCCTCCAGAAAATGACCAACAACAACAAAACCCTCTTGCCTCCCCCATCCGCCGCGTCGCCTCCTTCTAACGCAAAGAACAGCTTCGTGATCCCGGCTCCCAGCGAGCCAGGAAAGATCCAGATGTACTCGCCCGAATTTTACGCCGCCTGTACCGTCGGCGGTATCCTCAGCTGCGGCCTTACTCACACGGCCGTCACTCCTCTCGACCTCGTCAAGTGCAATATGCAGGTCGATCGATTCATCTCTCACCTCCTCAGTTTATTTTCGTATGTTTTCATCGTTTTTTTTTTCGATCTGGTTTTCTCGTGTGTTTTTCGTCGTTGTCTCATGTTTATTATCGTGAAAACTCGCTTCGATTGCAACTAAACGTCTAGATCTAGTGCTTTTGGTGCTTTTCTGTTTGATTTATGTCTGTTGATTCTGTATAATTTGGTGATTATAACTCGTATCCAGATTTGATCCATGGTTAGTGACTCAATTAATCGTCTCTGTCTCTTGTTTCAAATCTTCTTCAGTCTGAGTTAATTTGATCTGTGAATTATAAAATATCTATTAGTCGTACATACCGAAATATCTATTAGGCGTACATAGCGAACAAACGTTTTCCATAATTGTAAGTCTTAGCTGGTTAGGTAATTTCTTTAGTTTGACTGTGTATTTTTGTCTGCAAGTATGCTGGATCCGTGGTGATGTAGTCTTCTTCTTACTTGGCCATTGGGCTGCAAACGAACTGATTTGTTCGCGAATGTCTCAAAGCTCGGCTCATTACTGCTTGGCTCTGTTCATTAGTAGACAAGTCGAGATCGAGCTCTAGTTTTAGGCTTGTTTGGTGAATGAGCCACACTTGAATTACTTGTGACTTGGCTCTTTTATAGAAGACTTGTTTAGGTAATGAATCTAACGCGGAAAACTCAATAGTAAATGAGCTCCGCTCGTTGATTATTTGGGCTTGACTCGAGCTTGAGCTTGGCTAATTTTGAGCAAGCCGAGCTCAAACACTTCAAAGCTGGGCTCAACTTGTTTGCAGCCCTACTTGGCCACTATTCTGCGGAAATCGGAATGAAAATAAACTTGTTTGATATCCTGCAGTTTTTTTCCTATTACGAAGTTTGAGGTGACATAGGTGTAGCTTATGTTGTTTAGCCTTTAGTTCATGTAAGTTGGTTACATCATACTGGTAACTCGTTAATTCCCCAATTGCTTATGATTATTGGACGGAACTACTGTCTTTGTCAATGTATTTGACCTGTGCGAAGTTTTTGTTTTAATAGTTGTCTACATCTATAGTATAAGGGGCGACGGATTGGTAATTAGTTCATAATGTTTTCTCTCTATGTTTGAATTTTGTGTTTTCACTTAAGTAATCAAATTATCTGTATTATTGGTTCACTAGATTGGCCCTTCAATGACAAGATCATCTGGTCTAGAATGGAGTTTCTTGGTTTGAGATGACTGTGTTGATTAAACCTTTTTAGTCCATACGAAGTAGTGTAAATGATAGTAATCATTCTTTAGTCTGATTCTTCCTTTCTGGTTATTGGATGCGAATTCAGGTTTGAATCTAACGGATCTGTGTGGAATTTATCTATTCATAGTTTCATGCATCTAGTCCCCAATTTATGCTGGAATTTCTGAATGTTGATTCCTCGCTAAAAGCCTAAACAAATGAATTAACTGGTTCATTGCTTCTCTAGATTGACCCTGCAAAGTACAAAAGCATCTCGTCTGGCTTTGGAGTGTTGCTGAAGGAGCAGGGGGTCCGGGGCTTCTTCAGGGGATGGGTGCCTACTTTGCTCGGTTATAGTGCCCAGGGTGCCTGCAAGTTTGGTTTCTACGAATTCTTCAAGAAGTACTACTCAGACATTGCTGGACCGGAGTTCGCATCCAAATACAAAACTCTGATCTACCTTGCTGGCTCGGCATCTGCAGAGTTTATTGCAGATATTGCTCTATGTCCCATGGAGGCAGTCAAGGTCCGTGTCCAGACTCAACCTGGTTTTGCCAAAGGACTGTCAGATGGATTTCCCAAGTTTGTCAAATCTGAAGGACCTATGGGGTATGCTTATGAACAATTTCTTTTGTTTGAACAATAAGCCCGTTGTTGGAATATGCATTTAATTGAGCATTTGTTGAATCTTTGTAGGTTGTACAAGGGCCTTGTTCCTCTATGGGGACGCCAGATTCCTTGTAAGTTTAGTCATCCACATAACATCTCAACTGTTTTTCCCCTGTCTAGATCTTTACAGTGTAAATCAGGGAATTCACTCATGGTTTGACTGGAAATGGTTAATTGCTAATTGCTGACATCTTGCCCATAGTTGCAGTTTTCATGGTTTGACTGAAAATGGTTAATTGCTAATTGCTGACATCTTACCCATAGCTACAGTTTGCATGTTAGTTTCTGCTAGATTGTGTTGCATTCGTTTGTCATATTGCATCTGTTACATCAACTTTCTTTTGTTTGTACCTCTAACTGCATGTGGAATATACGAATCATATGATATGTGCCAGGATAAGTCAATGAGGAGCTTGTGGACTCCTCCTTGTTCTCCTTTTTCCACTTAATTTTTGTAGGATTTTCACCTATTCAGTGGTTCCTTTTTTTTAATAACTTTGGTGGAATTTTTCATGGAGCTGCTAACGATTATGAACTTTGCATTTGTTTTGAATTGAATCATGCTCTCCGTTTTTCAGATGTTAAGTGGTCAATTTGCAGATATAAAATGATGGAAGTTTGTGCAATGTGCAAAGTGAATGGCTAGTGTAGCCTTATAGGCCATTCTTCAATCAAATAATTTTTCGACCTTTAACCTGTTGGCTGTTGCGGTTGGGGGGCAGTAACATTTACTGTTCATTTGCCGCTGGTTCTGAAGATTCTTTTGGCATTATTTCATGCTCATGCCAATCAATTTTGTTATACTTTTTGAATATATCTCTTGTGGGCATAAATGAAAGATATATGACCCTTGTCACTTCAAATCTATACTGTTTTTTTACAACCTTTGGTTCTTGTATCCACACCTTGTTGCACAAATGTTTAACGTCTATATTTTTCCTTAGTGTTTGTTTGCACGATTTGAAAGCCGCTTACCGACAAGCTTAGGTGTCATAAATTAGTGGGCACTCCTTCCAGCTACTGGTCGGATCTACTGTGCATTCGCTGCAAAATAGGTTGAAGTTCTCTATTTCATAGCGTAACCACTTAATTGATATTTCCGTGGTGTGGAAAGATTATACGACCTTCAGAATAACTTCTGCAAAGGGTGCCACAGGCCTCTAGACATGAATGTTTTCTCATTATGAAAGTGGAGACTGATTCAAGAGATACATGGAGCTGCTAACCATGATGTTCTTTATATAGAAAATTAGTCTTAGGTCCATTATGTGAACTTCACAAGCCCACAAGTCCACCTATTAATTTTGTACGGTCTCGAGTCCACTTTAGGGTACCTAAGAGTAGGGTAAGGTACCCTAGGGTTTAGGCATTTTCATAAGATTTTAGGGTGCACTTTTTTTATTGTAGGATAGGGTACACTTAGGGTTAGACACTTTTATAGGGTTTTAAGGTGCACTTTCCTATTATAGGGTTTTAGTGGTTTATGCACTTTCATAGGGTACCCTAGGGTTTAGGTTGTGTGGACTTGTGGCTTTACAAAACTATTAGGTGGACTTGTGGGCTTGTGAAATGTCTATAGTGGACCTATCGGACAGGGTACCCTAGGGTTAGGCACTTTTATAGGGTTTTAGGGTGTACTTACCTATTATAGGGTTTTAGTGGTTTAAGCACTTTCATAGGGTAACCTAGGGTTTAGGTTGTGTGGACTTGTGGCTTTACAATACTATTAGGTGGACTTGTGGGCTTATGAAATGTCTATAGTGGACCTATCACTAAATCTCCCTTCTTTGTATTGCTTTTGATTATTATCCTCTTTGTATGATTTTTTTTATTGTGCATTTTATGCCCTGGCCACATCTATTCTAGTAGTTGCTTGGACTAAGTTGGTTAATCTGCACAGATACAATGATGAAGTTTGCCTCCTTTGAGACCATTGTAGAGATGCTCTACAAATATGCCATCCCGACACCCAAGAACGAGTGCAGTAAGCCATTCCAGCTTGGTGTGAGCTTTGCTGGTGGATATGTTGCTGGTGTTTTCTGTGCAGTCGTATCTCACCCTGCTGACAATCTTGTCTCATTCCTCAACAATTCTAAGGGGGCAACTGTTGGTGATGTGAGTGCTGCGTTTTTTGCCTCACATTAACGTTGGGGAAAAAAAATAATGGTCATGTTTTACTCTTCACGTTTTTATTGGGTTTATTCTTCTGTTGTGCAGGCCGTGAAGAAAATTGGGGTCGTGGGTCTCTTTACTCGTGGGCTTCCTCTCCGTATTGTTATGATCGGAACTCTCACCGGAGCTCAGTGGGGAATTTATGATGCTTTTAAAGTCTTTGTTGGGCTGTAAGTTTCTATTGCTACTATATGCACATTTTTGTTGCCAATAACCCCATACTCCCCCCTCAACCACAACATTTTGAAGTTGATTCAGGTAGTCCTTGAGATTATGGTTCTGATGGGGTTTTATATGTTGTCCAGGCCAACTACTGGTGGAGCTGCTCCTGCTGCTGTGCCCGTTCCCGCTACCGAGCTTGCAAAGGTCTAGAGCAAACTCAAATACTTTTGTCTGTAAGGAAGGAGGTGATAGGTCTTCACGGATCAATAATCATAGCATGTAGCTGATGTTTTTCAAGAGTATTCTTTTTCCATTTAAAACCCGTTGCAGCGTCTATCTTTCGCTAATTTTTGGCTAAGGGGTATGGTATTCGCCTCGGTTTTAAAAACCATGTCTGCAAATTTTTTGTGGGTAGCTAGTAGGTAAAGTCACATTCTGAAGTTTTAATGTTGTTCCCCCCATCAAGGAAGAGGATGAAACCAAACATGACAGGTTGTGGGGTTTATACTCAGTTCGTTCTTTCGTTTGAGATATTAAGTCTGCTTTTTGGATAAGCAAATCCATGAGAACTTATGCTTGTCTTCCTTTTTTGGATGCTACCCCACGTATTTTTCCCTCGTTCAAGGCTGTGTTTGGACTTCTGGATCGACAGGAAAATGATAGCCAAAACCTTTCCCATTGACAGCCCATTAATAAAATGCTTGGGAATCAAGTGTTAACGCTGTTTTCAAGCTTGAGATTTACTTGTCTGATGTAGTGCCTAAAGAAGCATTTGGAAAAAGAATTCAAGGAACTGCTAGTAACTGGCAAAAATCGATTTGGGTGAATGACAGAGGGATCATCCTCAGTTATTGCTTCTTTTAACATCAATGGCCATTCAAAGGGGTGCCCCCCGTGGTATTTGGGCACCGCCAGGATGTGTCCCAAAGCTCTTTTTCACTATTCATTTTTGTGGAGTTCAAACACCCGTAAGAATTTGTGCTGAAGAAGGGTATTGGTGCACTACCATGAGGTGCCCAATACCATATGTGTCCTTCAACCGGGTGCATCTCCTCGTCCTAACCAAATTTGCCGAATGAACTAGGGCCTTGGCAATATGTTGCCCAAATGGGCATGTTTGATTTCGAGGGGAACTAGGGCCTTGGCAATACGTGGTCCTGTATGTTTCTTCGAATAAATTAATCTGACGATTGTTGCGTGAGATCTAAAGACGAGACTGGATTGAGCTGAGACTATTTGTACATTTACTTCCCACACGAGGGATCATCTATCACCTCTATTATTTGGTGATTATGACTCTCTTCATCTCATTCAAAAATAATCATTTCTTTTTTATCTTTACTACTTTTTATCCCAGCCAAATCAAGCATAGTCTAACTACTCCAATATGGTAAACAATTTTCATCTACTATTTCAACGACTATATGCATCCCTTTATTCACGTTCTTAATATGGCATTTTTCAATCCTTCTACTACGTGATTTGGGAGTCCAGCGAACAGTACGAATTGGGAATATAAAGAAATCCCAATTAGCAATTTCAGGTTCCAAAGTAGGTCATCTTTTCTCAAGGGGAAAAATGGATGGGAGCATAAAGGCTCCGTTCAGTTGTCGAGAAAGTTGTGTGGAAATTGGTTTCCAGAAAAAGTGAAGTGAGGTGAAGTAAAAGGAAAAAAAAAATTATTTTCCTGTGAGTGTTCATTTGACAAAAGAATTTTGCAAGAAAAGTTAAGGTTTAGTTGTTCATTTGTCAGGAAAAAGAAACTTTCGGAAAAATTTTGTGAGTGTTCACTCATTTTCCTTTTCCCGCGACGCAAAATCCTGTGTTTTTTGCAGGATCACTTTTGCAGGAAAGTAATTCCTGCAAGAAAACTTAAATTGGTAAGTCCTAAAATATTCCTGCCAACTGAACACTAGGAAAGTTATGGGAAAATTAATTTTCCCATCATTTCCTGTACTTTTCTGGCAACTGAACGGGGCCAAAGAGAGCAGAATAATTCCAATGGTATCGTGCTTGCTTCTATCGAGTGGAGGGAGATGAGGTGCAAAAGCAAAAAAACAAAAACAAAACAGTGCAATAAGTCGCCCACCGTGGGGCTCGAACCCACGACCACAAGGTTAAGAGCCTTGCGCTCTACCAACTGAGCTAGACGGGCTTCTTGCTACCACAAGGCGCAATAACATATTTCTTCACTTTTTCTCGTTATTTTATTTTGCAAAAACGTTAAGTAGCAAGGGGATTAATGTTATATTCCGAAGTACCAAAAAAAGAAAGAAAGAAGGGATTAATGTTCCATTATTTATTTATCTAATTTTTCTCTGAAACTGATATCCGAGATCCGTGCTGATATTTCAGATGTTTGTGTTATAGAAGGTAGAGATCCGAACTTCTCCAAACAACCTTGATAACATACTTGAAAATCTACCTTCAACAATTATTATAGTAAAGAAGAAAATCATTCCCCTCTTACATTCGATGTGTTGGGGAATTCACTAGTATTTTCATTTTTGTGCTAATAATTTCCTTATTTAGTACTACTACTATTGTTTGTTGATACAGCTTCAAAAAAAAAACCACCGAATCGAAGAAAATTCCTGGCGGCAACAGATGTGTGCTTTCAACAATATTAATCCAAGACAGGTTTCCCAATCTCTCCTTCACAGAAACTTCAAGTTGGAAGTTTAATGAGGAATATCTATAAGAGCGGCGTCAGAATATCGATATCTTTTGAATGAACATCATGCACAATGGGAAATGGATGACAGAGACCGAGACCACCCAATCTACCAAGTTTGGCTCCGACAGTATGACTGGGATGATTCCCAGTACTACGTAGACTAGTGTCAGCTGTTGCTTTACTATTTGGAGTATTGTGTGAAGTGAAATAAAGGTAAAGTGACAAGAATAATTGTTACTTTACTTTCAATCATTTCTTTTCTATAAGGAGTGGTAAAGTTGTTTGTCCATTGTAATAATGTAATGTTGTAATGGTATGTGAGGAACTTCCCCAAATAAAGTATTTGTATTTGTCTGTTGCTTGTAACTTTCCGGGGCGTAATAATGTCCATATGTGTAATAGTGACTTTCTACGAACTTAGAGTATCAACATCTCTCTCTTTACTCCCCTCTTCAAACTAAATTAAAGCGCCAAAAAGAAGAAAAAAAACACCCAAAACCCCCGCATCAGTCTCTCTTCTTTCCTCTCTACTTTGAAAAGACTCTAACATTGCTACAGTTGCTCGTTTGGACAGTTGAGCAACCGTTCACTTGCTTCTCATTTTTATATTATTTCCCAATCTCTCTCTCTCTGCTCCATCTCTCTCTCTCTCCCTGATTTTTTTACTTATCCTGCTTTTGTTTCTCTCTCTGAGGCAAGGGAGAGTATTTAATTGAGGTGGGTTTGATTATTTATTGAGAAGAGAGTGAGAGTAAAAAATCTGATGCAGTAGTTATTTTAAAAGTGGATAGCTAAAGTAATAAAATGACTTTTTAAGGTATAAATTAGTCCAAAATATAGAGTCCGGTGCGAATGCCCTTACCTAGATTCTAAGCTAGGCGTCTTCTTCCTCTATAAAAGAGGAGGCTACCATGTAACCTCGAGCCATAATATTCTCCAGTGTGTTGTGTTAAGTGATCTCTCCTTTCTTTAGATCGTACTATCAATAAATCAAGACGTCGTTGTTATTCTAAGTCAGTTCGACTGCAGTTAACTGTAGGGACATTGAGAAAAGAAGGGTCGCAAGCTACTTATGATCTTGTCATAATAGGTGGTGGATACATGCCCTTCATATTAAGGGAATTTTAGATCGATGAAACTTCAAATACCATTCATCTATACCCGAAGAACTTTCGCCGATACTACATTTATCGCTGTAAACTCAAGTGAAATGTATCCAAAGTGCAGCCAACAGCCCGGTACCTGATGCAATAGTCCCCCAGAGGAACTGGAGCAAAACATTCTCAATAACTTTCGCCGATATAATTTATTCGACTTTGCTAGTAAAATATAAGAAAACCATCCAGTGATTTATTTAAAGGTGTCCTTACAAAAACAAAAGCAACTGACCTTCCAAAGAAAAAGGGAAGGCAAGTACCAAGTCGGTAACTTATATACGACATACATAATACACATTAGCAAAATGAAGTTCGTTACTTCAGTCCCATGAAGTTCTTAGTATTACAGGTAACATACATTACGCATTTTTTTCTCTGGTCACTGCAGTTCCACAACTAGAACTCGTCGAGAGACAAGTTTTCAATGGATTCAAAGCTTCCAGCGCGTTCAACCCTCGAGTTATAGATCATTGGTCCGCTCCAAAAATCAAACACAGTCTCATTTGAGATGGTTGTCTCATAAACATAAGATGCATCGGAGGAGTCGCTTGAGAAGGTAGTTTGATAAACAAGAGGCATCATAGTGTCATCCACGGTGGGGTACTCCATGGGAACAATGTGCTCGAAGTTAATTACCTCGTAATCATCTGGAAAGTAATCGTTCACAGCATTCGCGGCAGAATCACTGTGTGATTCCTGATCCGTAGCTTTCCTTGCTTGAATGAACTGATAAACGATAGATTGAGCTATCAGATATGGTATTTGCTGTAAATGGATTCAAAGGAAAAACAAAATTTGAAAACTTATAAGGATCTGAACTGCACTCTTACATAGTTCTGGTTTTCAGGATCTTGATAAATCATCATATAGTCTCCCGGTGTTAAGCCATGTGTATTGACGAATTCCCCTGCGAAATTTCGATTGGGTAATTCATCCAAGGTTTGAATGAAGAAGAAAAGGACAAGAAGACCAGAGAGGAAAATCAAAAGACGGGGTGGGGAAGGCAGTGAGGATCTTACCAGTATTCTCAAGTACGTACATACGGCTGGTGTTGTTTGGCCAATATCTGTATATAAAAGGAGGAAAAGATAAAAATCAGAAATTTTCGTTGCTCGCGTAAGCATTGAGCCATTGACCGATCTTGTCATCTAAATAACTTTGCTCACTTCATCGTGTCAGAAATGAAGGATCTATGCATAGAAGACTCATAGTATCTGGCTTTTAGACTACCTTTGAAAGAAAATGCAAGCAAGAATATAAGAGGACTTGAACACAAATCTGTAGTAGAAATTGGTACATAGCCATAGGTGATTGGCAATTTCCTTTGTTGGGAGAGCATCCTTAGGCGTTTAAACCGACGTTTCAGAATCTTAATAAAATCCATGAGGGCAGCGTTCAGATATGGAAGTTTCAGCAGATTCTCAAATCTCAAAAAGGGAACTGCTCTGGGTAGATTGAGTATTCGTTTGGTGCAAAATATCTGATACCAGCCATGGTCAATAGCAATAGAGATACCTTCCATAACAAAACAGAAACAGATGAGCACAAACCTGAACCTGAAATTCCAGACATGCAGGCCGTCCATGTCATGCATGCTCATGAAAAAACCTTCCTTCTCCACGAGGGCAGGTAGGAAAGCCTCCGCTGATTTCTGAAATCAAATTGTCGCAGAATGTTAAAACTGCCATGGCACGTGGCTATCACTGAGCTTATCATAGCAATTTGCACCAGGTGAATAAGAGTAATAATTATTAGATATCATAGTAATGTCAATTCAGGTGATTCTTTACGCTATCAATGAGCTTATCAATATGACTTTATGAAGATAAAATGCAAACCTTAGGGACGACCATCCTCCTGAGGGAGCTGACATCACTCATCTGAAGCTCCTTCTCAAAAAGAAACTTCAATCTTGTTTCATCAATTACCTAAAGAACAAAGCGACGGAGAGGTTTTCAAACTAAACACGTAAGCATCATGTGTATCAAATTAAGACCAAGTAGCCACGACTAACAGAGTCACTAAAACGATATGAAAGAATTCATATCACTATCACTACATGACAAAGACACCAATAAGGGTAATAAAATCAGACAGACATCAAGCAAAATCAAGCACAATACTGTTTTTCAGCAAATTGAATGTCAACAGATATAGGTATCCAATACCATATAATATATACATTTACATTCACTTTGTGATTTCTTGCCTGAATTATCCTATTGATTGCCGGGAACTATTTATCATAAGTTTCCTACATGGAAACATGATGAAAAGTGAAGCATTCCCACTACAATGCCAGCACTTCTTCTCTGGCCAATGCCTATTTGTTGGTTGACAGGAAAGGCGATTGTTGATGGCCCCTGCCCATTACTTTTAAGAGAAGAGGCGATTGTTGATGGGCGCTGCGTATTACTTTTAAGAGAAGAGGCGGTTATGCCTCTTACTTCTAAGAGAAGAGGCCGTTGTTGATGGCCGCTGCCTTTTACTTGAGTAGTGGCGGTTGTTGGTGGCCTCCCGCCTATTACTTTTAAGAGAAGAGGCGGTTGTTGATGGCCGCCGCTAGTTGAATGCTAAAAATCGATGCCATTTCTTGCCTAAAAGCTACAAATGTTTTAGATTACCAGCATTTCCTGGCTGAGCACTGCTAATTAAATGTTCACAATAAATGACATGGCAATAAAAATAAAGCAGTATCACCACAATTCTAGCAGCTCTAGTCTGACCGCCGCCGATTTGTTGGTTATCACTACAATTCTGGCAGTTCTAGTCTGACCGCCGCCTATTAGTTGGTTATCACTATTCTGGAAGTTCTAGTCTGACCGCTGCCTATTAGTTGGTTATCACTACTACAATTCTGGCAGTTCTAGTCTGACGCTGCCTATTAGTTGGTTATCACTACAATTCTGGCAGTTCTAGTCTAACCGCCGCCTATTAGTTGGTTATCACTATTCTGGAAGTTGCCGCCTATTAGTTGGTTATCACTATTCTGGAAGTTCTAGTCTGACCGCCGCCTATTAGTTGGTTATCACTACTACAATTCTGGCAATTCTAGTCTGACCGCTGCCTATTAGTTGGTTATCACTACAATTCTAGCAGTTCTAGTCTGACCGCCGCCTATTAGTTGGTTAAGATTAAGGGCTGCTGCTGATGGCCGCTGTTAATTGATTGCTAAACATCAACACCAATTAACTGCTACTATGTTTTCCTCTTAAAAAAAATGCTACAAACGAAATGTTTGAGATTGCCAGCGTTCTCCGTAAGACCATTTCTAATTGAATGTCCAAAATTATTGACGGTGGTTGTTGACCGCTGCTAATTGATTTTGCGACACTAGCGGCAATCGTCGCTGACAATTGCTTTTAAAGTTGTCCTTATTGGCGTTTTCCTAGAGAATTCTGTCCACCACTCCTGGGCATGTTTTAGTGGTACAAGTTACTCCAATATTGCAACCACAATATGAAATCTTCCCAGTTTCGTAAACCTCCACCGTAGTATCAAAACCTTCTGTCAAGACTGTTGGACATTTGAGTTATGCAAAAACTAGAGTCTCGGATCCTTGGTATTGGAGACTGCAGAGACAGGAATAGATTGCCAAGAGGAGGACAATCAGACTGTTTTTCATTTAGAATAACAGACTGCATGTCTCCAAACGACTTTGGAATGATTTTTGTACTATGCAAAATCTAGAGACCCCATGCTTAGTGTTGTAGGAAACAAAGAAGCGCACAAAAAGAATCCTTCCACTCTTGCACACGGACTCATAAATCCCCACCCACCCTCTTTCGTGTCCCCAAAATGGATGAATGAAAAAAAAAGAAAGGAGAAGAACATGATTAAGTTGTACTTTCAATATGATCATATAGAACAAGCATAAAATCATCATTATACGTCACCACTCAAGAGTTATTCACCAAATTACACTCCCCAAAAGTTTTTGCCTGTAGAGTAGTCTATGCCATTCATGCAAGATAATTTCCAGAATTGTCTTATATATCCTCCCTATAGGTTCCAGTGGCCACACTGCACTGTTGTACTTTTGGTTCCACTTCTTAGCTTATTCTTGCTGCTGCTCTCCGTTCCGTAGTATTTTTTTCCTTTTTTGCCATGGGTAGTGGTTAGTATGTTAGATTACTGTAGCAGGCCCAATGTTGATCCATCAACTCGAACCTGCGACCTCTCTCTTGGGCACTTAGGCCCCTCTCCATGTCCATTTGTGCTCCGTTCCATAGTCTATTCTGCAAGAAGTTAGGGAATTGTCCAATTTCTTAAATGTAGAGTCTGTCTTTGACATCCAATGCTTGTCTCAGTTAATCATCAAGAATATCTTGTCTCCCTTGAAAGCTACAAAATCGAAAGCTATTAACAACGAAGGTGGTCACAAGTGATCACGGCTTACCGTAAGCCAAACATCTTATGCTCCCATAAGTTCCTCACACATCCCTCTTGCCAACTTGATTGACCGTCCAGAGTCTTTCATGCATGATATTGGTCATAAATAGTATCCATCCTACACGCTTAATAATTTTCATCGGACCATCATAATTATTATGCTATACGATGTTCTTGAATGTAAGTTATGTAACCTCCCAAAAGGAAACTAAGAAACTAACAAATTAATAAAACAGTCATCAATTAATTACCATAGATGAAGCAATATAAAAGAGACCGGATTCTACATCATTTCAACCCTGTAATTCAATTCACTAACCCACCAACGCTACCTAGAGGGGGGAAATATAAAACAGAAACCAAGTGATTTCAACGTGTTTATTTCTTAAAGATGGGGCGAAAACTATGATTTTTAGAGTAAATTAAGAAAACGCAAGGAATTCATGTGGCTATGACTACTAAACCAGTTTTAAACCTTTTGTGAAGAGCAGTGGTTTTCAAACTCCCCCCTTTTTTTAATAACTGCGCTCCCTTTCTTGTCTTTCTGTGATGCGAATTTACAATGTCATCCTTCCATGTGTGAAAGAGTATGCATAAGAAGGGTTAATTTTGTGAATTCACTCCACAAGAGAAAAAGAGTGCAGTTATAATTTTAAAAAAAAAAAAAAAAGAGTAAAAAAAGAATGTGAAAATCAATTACCTTTTGTAAATGAAGCCCACACAAAAACAGTAGATCATTTGGTTTTGGTGAAATTATACAATAGTCCGGGAGTACAATCACGTGGTACTCCGGACCACTTTACGACCACACATTCATGTGAGTCTATCACCAAGTGTGTGGATCGCACAGGGAGCCCACTTACTAGATCGGAGAGAAGAGATGACAAAAAATTAGAAGAAGAAAGGTAAAGTCAAAGTAAAATCTGGTGTGAATTACTGAGTTTAATGATAATCAATTAAACCAATATATCTGATAAAACGCCAAGGGTTTGATAGAGTGGACATGAAACAACAACCATAGCATCTCAAAATAGCCAAACACTCTATTTGAGATTTGCCCGGTCGTTATCTCGGGGAACCAAATGAATTGAAGTCCACGCAAATTGCCTCGATACTAGGTTATAAAAAAACAAAACTAATAGATCCGAAAAAGAAAGCGGTACAAATATTACAGATTGACAAATTATCAGCTGGGCAAATTACGATAGAATTAGAAAAAGCAAACAAGCAAAAAAAATATTACTAATTACAGGAGAACAATACTATTTTTTTTTTTTTTAAATTTCAATCTAGAAATCGGGTAAAAATGAGGATGAACACGTACACGTGCGAGCGGGGGCGTCGGCACGTGCGAGCCGTAAGGTGAAAACGGCAAGACACTGACAGAAGATCTCCTCTGCCGGGCCATCCTCTTCTTCCTCTGCACACCGGCGACGCTAAACGCCTCGCCGACCAGGTCCCGAGTCAACTCGGTCCGATCCGAGTCACCACCGCAAGTCTTCCGAGATCTCTCCCCCTCATCAACAAAACTGCCATCCCCAACTCCGATTGCAACCCCACCACCTGCCACCACACCACAGGCCTCGTTTTTCCCCATCGATCGTAGCTAGGGCTAGGCTTAGGGTTTCTGCGAAATTGGACGCTCGGCAGTCGTGAAATGGGGGGGCGGTGAAAGTGAGGGAGAGATGGTGGTGGTGCGGTTCTTGTAGTCATAACAACTGGGCTAGGGCTTCTGATCTCGATGACACTTGTGGCATTTTGATTCATGGTGGGTTTAATTTTTTTTGTTCGGATTGAGAAAAACAATGTGGGTAGATGGGGATAATGGGGGGTGGGGAGTAATTACGAGGATAGGGTTTAAAGGAAAGGTTGATTCTTCTTTTGTTAGCGTTTTTTTTTTAGGGTTTGAGGCGCAGGAGGGGGTGACGAATGGAGGGTGGGAGAAGGTACAGGTGTCGGAAAAGCTCTGAGTTATTGCTTTCACAACTGAAATCAATGGCGTCTTTCTTTGGGTTCATTGCATCGGAGTTTCCAGTCACACACACTCTCTCTCTCTCTCTCTCTCTCTCCTTTCTCTCTCTCTCTCTCTCTCTCTCTCTCTGTTTTTTTCTGACCTTTGGAGGTATGGAAGGGATCAAAACTGGTGGAGGGGGGAGCGTTACGAACGAAGAACAGGTGGGTTTGAATTGGCTTCGCGCGTAATCCACGTCAGCGGCTGGGGATGTGAGCTCGGATCTGGTGCGTGAGGTTTTACTGGAGACTGGACTCGTGAAGGACTGGGGAAAGACACGTGGATTTAGTACAAGCTCTCTCGCGGTATTGACCGTTGAGTGCTCCTATAATAGATGGAATGGTCCGCAGTGAGGAATTTCCCCGCCCACAGAATTGAGATAGAAAGAGACAAGAGACATGTGCTGTATAACTTCTTTTCTGGCTCAGCATGCTGTAATATTACATCATCTTTGAGATACAAGTGAAAAATACGATTTTTTTTTTATTTTTAAAAAAATAAGGGAGATGTGCTTTATGGTTTTACTTATTACATTCTTAATTATTTTAAATAAAATATTTTTCTCTTTAGAGAAATTAAAAAAGAAGAAGAGAAATATGTACCAAACTTTAAAAAGGTTTAGAAAAAAAATGATACAAATTATACAATCTAATAATACTAGTAGTATTTGTTTTGTATTACTATTTTTTTCCCCTTTAGTGATGTTTTATTAAAAAAAATTGGTCATATGCTTTTTGAATTTTTAAATTTCTCTCGTCGATAAGACGAATACTTAATTAAAAAAACTTGACACAAACTGAATAAGAGTTTTAAATGAAAAGATTAAAATAAGCCAAAAGAAATAATGTTGGCCAAACGTAAAGCCAACGGGTTCCAAAAGTCAACTTTCCAAAATCTAGATTTAGATTTCAAATTTCATCAAGAAAATCATTCTTGAAGTGGATGAAAAAGAAAAGTACTCCAGTATTGCTTTAACAAATCCACCATCCAAAACATTTTTTACGATAGCAAGTGTGTGCTTTTTCTATCGATGGAACATAGAAATTAGAAAATGTTTCCATTTCTGTTGTTAAAATGTACTTCATTTAGGCGTATCGATTTTGGTTTGGTGATGAATTAGGTGCACGGTTAGAAATTTTGTAGATAACGGCTATTCGGTATAATACGTTGGTGAAATTACACGGACACCCTCTCATCTATCTGGTTTGGACACGGACACCCCCTAACCTTTAAAACCGCCCATACACACCCCCTCATCTACTGAAAAGGGAAAAAAGCCTTAACGCCGTTAACGGAATGAACGAAATGTCAAATATACCCTTGGTGAAATTACACGGATACTCCCCCATCTATCTGGTTTGGACACGGACACCCCCTAACCTTTAAAAACGCCCATACACACCCCCTCATCTACTGAAAAGGAAAAAAAAAACCCTCAATGCCATTAACGGAACGAACGAAATGTCAAATATTCCCTTTGTTATGAAATGGAGCAACAAACATACGCCACACTTCACTCGATCAGAAAATTCTTTCCACCCTACTCGATCATGGCACCTCTGTCTCTCTTCCTCTCCCTCTTCAACTTGCATTGTAGATCATGGCTAGCCCTAGATCATGAAGAAAACCTAAGTTTCGAAGAACATCGGATCTTGTGCACTGTAGAAAAGCTGAAGATCGTGGCAAATCCTACTTTGGAAGGTATGTTTTATATGTAAAAAAATTCTAGATCATGGCCCCCTTGAGGACTTCAAATACAAAATGGATGACAAGCAAATGCAAAACAACAAAAGCCCCAATTTTTAAAAGTTATCGAAGTCACCACTGTATAACACCTTTCAAAAAACCCTACTATTCCCAAAAAAAAAACCATAATGTATTCATATATCATATAATATGAACATATACATCTACATTTGTGCCATTTAATGAGAAAATCTAGAATTTTTTGACATATAAAACATACCTTCCAAAGTAGGGTTTGCCATGATCTATAGCTTTTTTACAATGTACACGATCCGATGTTCTTTGAAACTTAGGTTTTCTTCACGATCTAGGGTTAGCCATGATCTACAACGCAAGTTGAAGAGGGAGAGAAAGAGAGACAGAGGCGACAGAAGCGCCATGATCGAGTAGGGTGGAGAGAATTTTCTGATCAAGTGAAGTGTGGCGTATGCTTGTTGCTCCATTTCATAACAAAGGGAATATTTGACATTTCGTTCGTTCCGTTAACGGCATTGAGGGTTTTTTTTTCCTTTTCAGTAGATGAGGGGGTGTGTATGGGCGTTTTTAAAGGTTAGGGGGTGTCCGTGTCCAAACCAGATAGATGGGGGAGTATCCGTGTAATTTCACCAAGGGTATATTTGACATTTCGTTCATTCCGTTAACGGCGTTGAGGCTTTTTTCCCTTTTCAGTAGATGAGGGGGTGTGTATGGGCGGTTTTAAAGGTTAGGGTGTGTCCGTGTCCAAACCAGATAGATGAGGGGGTGTCCGTGTAATTTCACCTAATACGTTTTGGTAATAATTCCATCACCTTAAGAATCGAATCATTGTTAGTTGGGTTATCAAACGGGACCTAAGACGATTGGGCTAGATAGAAAATGAGAGGCTTCTAGCAGTCACTGGGGGGTTTGGTGCCTCAGATTTTTAACTTTCTGTTGCTGTTGCAGGCAATTTTTCCACATAATGCTTGACCTAAGAAGCCACTCTGATGGTCTTGCCTCCTAGCGGGCATGATGCGTTCTCGGGAAGCCTGATTCGATTCACTTCTCGGGGAGGATTTTGGACTGTCATATCCGCGTTAGTCTGGCCGATGAAATTATTGAAAGGTGTGGTGTGCCCGAAGATAGAGCGATTCGACCGTGTGGGATGGAAGTAAGGGATACAGGTGAAGCTAGCTTGAACGGAGTAAAAGTTAGACGTTCGATTTCTTTCGATCAAGTACAAGGTCGGCCGATTCACAAATTCACTTTCAACAACTGTCTGAATCATCAACTCACGAGTCAATTGACCTCAATCACAGCTCCTAGATTATGTCCTGGGAATTGCAAACACATCGGTTTCCAGGCGACCAAAGTTCGGAAAATTGAGGAGCAGTGGATCGACAACTAGAGGCCGTTTGATTGACTGGAATAATGGTCATTCGTTGTCACCAAATTAATAGAATGGTCATTCACATGGATTTGATGAATTTAGCTAACCAAATACCACGATGAGAATTTAAACTGAACGATATCCCATTTCAGCCTTCATAAACCAAACGCCGCCTAAAGGAAGTACCCAATAATCTGGAAGGAATTTCAAACAAATTGGTGTACGCTAATACAAATTCTTCCATAAAACCTTTTCCAAGTTAAAAGGAACTTCATGCCATAAAACCACTGACAAATTTGGATTTCTAACCCTAGAAAATGCGAAAACACTCGAGCAACGGGGAGAAAAGTTTGGATTGTAACAAGTCTCCAGCCAAACAAGCCCTCCAAGATCAGCATAAACGGTAGCGGGAAGATCAAAGACATGTAAAAGATAACCAGATACTGTACCATGCCAAAGAAGTGCTTTAGTTCTTTACAAATATTGTCAATAGCGCAGTATTTAAAAATTTCAGTACACAATTGCAAGATCCACGCGCAATACCAAAGAGGGATATATTCAAGAACAATGGGAGAGAGAACAGGTACAGAGAGCAGAACGCCCAAGACATGTAAATGATTATGAGAAGCCAGCCCCGTACATCTTGTAGAACTCATAGCAGCTTAGAAGCAGCACTCCTCCAACAGACAGCAGCAACAAAGCGCAGCAAAACTGCAGGTGTGAAACAAAGCAAAAAAAATAAAAATAACAGAAGAGGAGCTCAAGTCATTGCGTGTCATCAGGTTGAAGTGGCTAAAGCAGTCTAAAGGTAGGAGCTTCAACAAAGCACTAAAGATTATGAATGTACCATTTCCCAAGCAATACAAGGGATAAATGCAAATCCATGAGGTATGAATGGCACAATAGCCCAGTTAACAATAAAAGCTATATTCAAACAATTTTCAAGATACGAACATTTATAGGTATTGAATCCAATGGAGGTTTAATGCCCCATTCAAGTATCAAGTCCTGCATGTTTTGGAGAGACAAGTTCCTCAACCTAGGTGGCTGACTCCACAACAACATTGTAAAAGCCACCCTCAGCAGTCAAAACATCTCACTTGCCGCCACGGCACAACTCTCCTATAAAAGAAGGTCTTACAATCAAATACAATAGGCTCATTCACGTCTCTCCCTCACTGCCCCACTCTGACTCTCCTCTAAGGTTGTCTCACTGCCCAATGGTACATGTTTTAGTAACTGCCACCATCTTTCCATATCACCTTTAGTCCACGCTGTCCAACCATTCACCATAGCACTACCCAGCATAGTTACCAATATGAATTATTCCTTCCTTCAAAGCCAGAACAAACCATGTCTTCTCGTTAACTGACCCTAAACACATCTTTTGGTACAAAAATGACCATTGATAAGTCATCAACATCTTCCTGAACTGTCACCAAGCAGTTGGCATCATCTTGTTCATCCCTCTTCATGTGAACGTGGCTGTTTATGCCTCGTATTCAATCTAATTTCTAGTAGACTACGGATCTGCATCGCTCACAATAAGATCCATGTTACAACATTCAAGTAGTTTTCTCTCAGTCTATGAATAAACAAAATTCTCCCACGTGAATATTGATGTCCCAACTCCAAGCACACAAAGTGCAAAGTGTGAGAAACTTTGTCCTGAAGACCAATTGAAGAATAAGAAGAGATTAAAAAGGAAAATATTAACAGTCCACGAACTGAATGTTTTTCAGTAACCGTTCAGAAATACACAAAGGAAAACAGTCACGCATTTGGACTACTAACAGCTATGTCAAGAACTTTGAAAGATGGAAAATTGAATCCAGAGAGGACGACAAGATATGCTTCAAAATATCCACAATGGCGCAGGAGAAAAATTTTGTGATGTAGTAATTCATATCAAAATGCCAAGGAGGCACTGGAAACAGATGAATAAAAATACCAGGGGATGCTTGTTCTGATTGTATCAGATGTCCCCGAAGGAAAAGTGTTTGTACCATAGTTTTGCCATCTTTCTGAGGGCCTGACACTAGTGTATGGGCACGTGGGAAAGGATATGAAGATGCGAATTGAAAAGGAAAAGAAGCTCATATCAAGGCCAAGTGGGACACGGATTAAAAAGCCTCATGTATGCTGTAACCTTTCAAGCACCAATTGAATGCCTACATTGAGAGCTACATAAAGAAGGAACAATTGACTAGATATGAAGAAACTGCAAGCATCCACAGGTGAAGCAGGATTCCCAGCTTGGGAACAGGTGAAAATAAATACGGAGGGGACATTCCATAAAATTACTTCACTTTAAATGGGATTCCAAAAGGAATTCATGGGCCTTTACAATAATTTTGAAGGGTCCAGGAACCCTGCTGGTATCTCCTCCCCCCTCCTGCCCATAACTAGCAAAAGCTCAGGAAACAGAGACATCCACACCACAACACAATCCTCACCGGGTTAACATACATGTCTCAGAATCTTGATGTTTTCGTTGATTTGGGGATTCCCTTCCTCTGTTATTAAAGTGGGCCTTTTTTGTGTCTAAGGAGTAGGAGTGACTTAGCTTTCCCTTGTTTGCTTTTCCCGCAAATAGCTTCGTTTCAAAGGAAGTACGTGCAATCACCTCTATGCTTGTTTCTTGCATTTTCTCTAACATTAAACTCAAGGGATTTCCCAGGACAAGACAAAGACAACATTAAACACTTGCATAGTCGCCTAATCCTTGTTCGACAATCCCTTAGGCAAAGGCTGCTAGGAGCAGACAGCCAAAGAGAATATGAAAATTAGGATGTTTTAGTTACATGACTCGTGACCTGCTAAACCAACTGCCTCCATGGTGAAACTATCCAATGCTAAGAAACTAATTAAGACCTTAGAGTTCGCAGAAGCAATACATTCTAGCATCCATAAAAGTAGAGAAACATGCACAAAATAATGATCTATTCGTAAGACAACACAAAATTGGATGTATACAAATAATTCAAGCAAAACAACTTATTGAGGAAGTGTAGAGATACACACCAGCCTCGAAGGAACGAGAAACAACCGGACTCGTGTTGGTATTGGTAATGCTCACAATGGTAGATTTGGTAAGGCTGAGGTGGCTGCGGCGGTGGCGGAGGGTACCCTTGACTGAAATACCCTTGGTATCCCGGGTACGGAGGTGGCGGGTACGGAAATCCGGGTTGCGGTGGGGGTGGAGGTGCACCGTAACCGTCGTATTGGGGCG
This sequence comes from Rhododendron simsii, assembly GCA_014282245.1. Classification (NCBI taxonomy): domain Eukaryota; kingdom Viridiplantae; phylum Streptophyta; class Magnoliopsida; order Ericales; family Ericaceae; genus Rhododendron; species Rhododendron simsii. Next base: position 4,485,298 of record CM024960.1, read on the forward strand.
GTGGTGGTGGCGGTGGGCCTTGTGCTGGTGGCGCGGAGGGGTAATACGTTGTTGATCCATACCCTGACGAAAAATCAAATCAACCGTAACAGATCAGAACCTTGAAACCCAATAAAACCATCGGAATTCAAAATTCAGCAGTACTATGTTACAAGCACCCATAACAAATTACAAGCAGTTATTGGATTTCTTGCGATCACTTGATTTTTGGGTATATAATGAATGATTTGAGCAATGAATTCGTAAATAGGGAACGATGGTATACCTGGCGGAGGGTATGGCTCCTGGGGCACATTCTGGTAACTCATCTCTCTCTCTCTGTCTCTCTCTCTGTGTGTGTGTGTGGAAAATGCGACGACGGGGCTTGGCGTATAAGGCGAGAGCACGAAACCAGATAATACAGATATTAGTCAGTCGCGGTTTAGAATCGCGAGTTTAAGTCCAATTGCACATCCCAGACTCAACGCGAATTTGTAGCCAAAAATTTTTGAATGACCAAACAATTTCAAACACACTTGCATCCGCAGGTGGCATCATGTCATCGCCTGACGTGGTGTCCGAGCAAACACACCCAAGCCATTCAAAAATGTATCAAACGGTTCAGATTGAAACACTCTTTCTCCTCTTTTTCTCTTCAAATTTGAGCCGTTTAAAATCAAAATGGACAGCCCGGATGCACCATCACGTGGTACTCGCTCGGCACTGAAAAATTTCTCCCGCAGTAGTAATTTTAAAATTGTGTTTTTAACTTTTTATATTTTTTGAAAAACATGTGTATTGACTTCCTCATCAAAGAGCCATCATATATAACAAAGGCTCTGATCCATTATATAATTTAGGGCAAAGTACGGATTACCTCCCAGAGGTTTGGCCGTTTGACAGATAACCTTCCTGAGATTTATTAATGAGCACATCGCCCCCTTGTGGTTTTGGAGTAAAGTGCTTCCGTTACTTTTTCCGTCCAAACAGACAGATTTTGTGTTGCACGCGCTTTGTATCTCGTGTAGGCCAAAGAAAACATACTTTTTCTTCAAAAGTTGCACTGTAAAAGACAACAATGCCCTCATTGTTGATCTTCTCCCCAAAACCCCCAAATCCCTAGTCAAGTCACCACGCACCAGCACCCATTCCTGCCGATCACCGGAGATGCAACTGACCGCCACCCACGGCCACCGAGAACTGGAAAAAAGGTTCACCACCACGCATGCACCAGTCAAGTTTTCTCATTTTTCTGGCATCTGATGATGGGTTAGGTGCATTTCCTTTTTTCGATAGCCCCCCCTTTACTTTTTTAGATATCCAACGGCCCAATCCCTCACCGACACGCAAAGGTCCGACATCAGACATATCCAACGCCGGTGATGATGGCAACGGTGTAGATCAGTCAAAGGGCTTGATGATTTTTTTTTTGACACGACTGTTGTTTAAGATCGAAATCCCATATTCTTCTCATCTTTCTTTACCTGAGATTCTTATTTCTTAGTGTCCACGAATCATCTCTCTCCTTGTTGATCCTTTTTTTTTTGGGTAAATACCTTATTGATCCTTAGATTCTATCATCTCTAATTCCTAGTGAATTAAGGTTTTGCTTCGGATCAAAAAAAAAAATTAAGGTTTCCTTAACTAGAGGACCTCACATAAATCTGGTTTGGTACCAGATTCTTTGTTTCAGGTTCTATTGTGTAACTAAATTTTGGGAGTTTCTAGTTGTTTTGGACCATCTGGGTTATGGTTTGTTGCTAAATAGTATCAAAACCCCAAAATCCTTTTGGAGGTTTTTTTTTTTTTTGATAAGAAATCCTTTTGGAGTTGGAAATTTGGAATATTTGGTGTTTATAATTTTGGGGGTTTTCTCCCATTCGACTGTGAAGCTAATTGGGTGGAAAAGGCATCATTTTGTTTCACCTCAAAATCTCAAGTAAAAACAGATGAGAAGAATAATGTGTGCTCTGTTTTAGTTTTGTACTCTTCGATATAGGCTTAAGTCCACGAGGTGTTCGGCAGCTGCGGAGTGCAGGTCTTGTTTGTCCCAAATCTCCATAGCCATTTCTCTCCTTCTCCCCTCTGTGTGTGAACATGTTTTTTTGAAAAGGTTCTGTGTCAACATGTTAAAGGAGAGTAAAAGACTCTTATTTATGAAAGGTTAGCATGGTCTTTTTACTTCTTACGTTAACGGAGTTAGGAGTTGCATTTTAGTCCAAAACCACAAGGGGGCGATGTGCTCATTAATAAATCTCAGGGAGGTCATCTGCCAAACGGCCAAACCTCAGGGAGGTAATCCGTACTTTGCCCTATAATTTAAGTACTCATAAGAACAAAAGTGAAAACTAACTTATTTTTCCAAACACAAAATAATTTTGCAATGTACGATGTCGTAAATGCTCCTGTTATTTTAGAGACATGAGAGTATCCACAATGCTATAATCAAATGTAAAAGGTTTTTAAAATTAACAATGTTGGTGCAAAATATGGCTCACAATGCTATAATCAAATTTTGGGTTTTGGATAACCAAAACTAGTAACCTTTTGACAATAACCAAATTTAATAGACCCACATATTCTCAATCAAATACACCGATTCTATCTCTCTTCCTTTTTTAGAAAACAATTTTTTAAAATATTTTTTTCAAAAACTATTTTCAATTTCTAGTAAATAGTTATTATTAGTTTCAAAACTATGTTGTGAAAAACTATTTTTTTACTTTTCACAGTTTTTAATTTTTTGTAATTTAAAAAATGATGTTATAACAAGTTTTGATTATCTAATTTTGATTATGTCATTGTAGACATCTACATTGTTAATCTTAGCAATATCTTAAATGAATAATTAAAAGTTGATGTGACAACTTTTGGTTAGCAATTTTTGATTATAGCATTGTGGATACCCTTGAGGCCTCTCATTTGAGTTTCACTTTAAGTTTGTTGGCTTGTTGCCGTTGATAATAACATGGTATGTTATATTTGGGATGTCATTATCCGGAGTAGTCGCTAATGCTTCAGATTTTTGTGGATCCACTCTATTTTATAAGTTGACTAGTGTTTATTCGTGTCTATGGCACTACGCACCCAGGTTGAATTGTAGCTAGTAGCTTAATCGATTCATTAGTGTGTAATTAGCAAATAATGCCCTATTTCGTACTGTCCTAATACTTTTCCAGTAGGTTATACTCCACAATCACCCCAAATCATACAAACTATATAGCTTGCTATCCCAAAAAGCTATACAAAGAGGGCAAACTTAAACTCAAATACAAATTGTTTCAAAAAAAAAACATCCCACAACAAAAATGTCATCCATAGTATGATCAGTATATAGCTTGTTTTCTACCTCATGTCCCACGACAAACAAATTTGACACTGTTCAACGTTCTATTTGAGAAACATCGTTGACGTTGCGTCAAATAGGTGGTGAGTTCTCTGTTTTCACTAAACTAAATGGTATAAAGCCCTTGTTTTCTAAAAATTTTAGGCAGATCATTCTTTTCGCATTCAAATAAACAACTTAACTTGGAAAAACTATTAACCCTTTTCAAATATACAAACAAAAATCCTGAAAAACTAAAACCACTACAGAAAAAGAAGAGGAAAATTAAATCCAGGTTTTTGCAGCCTCTGCATCGATCTCAACGTAGCTCACCCGTCCGCTACCCTTAAACTTATCTAGGTCTATTTCCTCGACCCTATACTGGTCCTCCAATCGAATGTTGGGTCCCACCTTCTGAATGAATCTATCTAGAGTGGACTACATAGAAGAAGACACAGAGTTCTTAGTGTCTATTGCAATTGGATTTGAATTGGGGGATTGTGAATTGGCAGGCAATAGGAAAAAAAAGAAAAAAGAAGGATTGAAAATGAACTCACATCGTGTGGGTAGGTTGTAGTCATCGGCGGCGGCTCGGCGTTGGTTGGATTTGAAAGACAGAGAGGTCATTGTTGGTTGGTTGCCAATTAATTCAAGGGAAAATGATGGCCTAAGACGTGTTTTGATAATTAATACTCGCCAAGGACAAGCTAAAAATAATTGTTAATACTGAAAATGTTCTTTGCGGGTATTAATTAATAAAACACATTCTTGGCCGTCATTTTCCCATTATTCAATCAGCTTCAAGATCCTGTGAATAGCTAGCCTCTCGTGGAACACACCTTGACATAACTCGGCAATTCTATTAGTCCATATGAACCAACAATCGATAACCAATGTTTAATTTGATGGAAATATGTTTTGAAGAAAAGATCATAAAAGTAAAAAAGAATTATATACTGTATGTATTGAATGCAACCAAAAATCAATTTTAGATGCAAGCTTAGAATCTACATCCCATGTGATGGAAAATGTGTTTTTTCATGTAAGTTCAGTTTTAGATGCAAGCCTAGTATCTACATCCCATGTGATGGAAAATGTGTTTTCATGCAAGTTCAATCTATAAAATGTGTTTTTTCAAAGGGAAAAAATAAATCTATCATTTTAACTGAAGCTAAAGAGTTTGAGAAACCCAAATTTCAAAGATAACTTTAAAAAAAAAAATCTTATGCCCGTGCAATATGGTTTTTAGAAGAATTTTTCGATTAACTCCAACTCCCAATTAGAACCCAGCACTAATTTTCTAAACAACGTGACGAGAGAACAAAGAATTGGCTGGAAAAAAGAAAAAGAGAACAAAGAACCTTAGCCATACTTGTGGAGAGTCAACCGGAGAGAAGGCCCGTCAGGGAGACAGGATAGAGAACTAGAAAGGAAACGTTTAGGGAGAGAGAGAGAGAGAAAACCGAAAATGAGAATAAACGCCAAAGACGATATTGCTCAATCAAGTTTTCATTACCAAAAATCGGCAATCAAAATCACTACCAAAAATCAAGCCCCCAAAAATCTACCATTACCAAATCTCCCAATCAAATCTTTCCAAAATCAGAATATAGCATTCAACTAAAATTCTCCCTCACGTTTTTTTTTTATCTATTGATTAATAGATAGCATTCAAGGCCATCTATGTAATCAACAGGAAAATTAAATCATTACCAAATTCAGAAAATTAAATACCAAAACTGAAAGAATCAGTACTCAACCATTTATTCCAGTAAATGCAAAGTATTTACGAAAATGCCATTAGTTTGTATGTGAAGGGTAGAAAAATCTAGACCATTGGATTTGTTTGTATGGGTAGATAAAATTTGTGTCAGAGAGAAATCCTAACCGTTGAGAGTCCCAAAGACTCTTGTGTTTTATTAGGTAGATTCCGAACATTTATATCACATCATGACATAATTAGTACTAATTTTTTGTCACTCCAATTTTGATTTATGAAAAAGATACTTTTTAATTTTAACAAATGTCTGGTCTTTAATTTGGATTAGAATGTTAGTGTTTTACATGCCACATCAACATTTGTACCCTATTATACAACTGGCAAATTAATTGCAAATATTTTTAACTTAATGCAAAAATGTCAAATTAACTTTTTTTGTAATTTTTTGCAGTTAGCATTTTTCTTTTCAATTTTACTTTGCCTTTGATTTGGAGAATCAAAACACCACAGGACGCCACGTGACAAGAATTTTGAGCACATAAGTTCTTAAATATACACTATTGCGTACTATTTTTAATGAATAGTGAAATAACTTTATTTAATTCATTCATACTTTTAGAAGTAAATTTAATTACGAGAGATTATAGGTTTGACATTATTGCTCTATGATAAACCATGGAAAATGCTCCGAATATAATTACTAAACACAACGTTGTTTGACGAACGAAGATGTCGCATAAATAGCATAAAACTCACCTAAATTGAACGATTCCAAACAAAGTCAAACCCAACAAGCCCCTTGTCAAGATGCAACATTTTCTTCCAAAGATACCCCTTCTCTCTCTCTCTCATAAATTTTTTTTCGTAATTCATCATCTGCGTCATTGATCTGAGTTCCTATGACTTTTCCATTACGGTGGCTCGAGCCAGTCACTTCCCCACTTCGCATGTCATCCTTTTTCATCTCATTTCCCTTCATCATCTACATAGTCCAACTGTCCCACATATACATACAAGTATATACAAATACGACTGTCTTGTCTACGTGGCTTTCCCTAGTATTGCCAAAAACGTGATTATAACACTAGGCTCAGTGTGTTGCCTCTGAGAACGAATATATCGCACTTTTGGAAACTTGTTCTTTTTTTGTTTTTTCTTTTAAACAACATAGGAGGCATCCTGGTTCGCACCCAAATGGGTGAGACTAGGACCGACCGCAAAGAATCAACACCCGCGAAAAGTAATAAAAAGCAATTAACAAGGGGATCACTGAACATGTCCATGATACTATCTACATAAATTTTCACCACCTAATCGATCGGTTGGGCTACCCCCAAGAATCGAACTCACAATCTCAAGGAGAGAGAAAGTACTCCTAGCCAGTGGAAATAACCCTTAGTTCAAGAAGGCTTGTTGATCCGTGGTGTTCCGGTTTTTAAAAAAGAACTTTTTGAAAAAGGAAGGTAATTTCAAGTTCAAAAATCATGTGTTTACGCAAATAATTTTTCTACCAATATGGATCTTGTTTAATAGATTTCATTGAGATCTTTTATACGGTGCAAAAAAAATAAAAATTTATTTTTCATTTTCATTATATTTGAGTTTGAAAATTAAAAAAAAAAAAACTTTAAAAAAAAGAAGACTTACTGGAACACTCCCGAAACTGGTTCTATGATTGGCTCACTCTCAACAGCTTCATTCCCACAAAACCCAGGTCCTACGTACCCCATATAACTCTCTCTCTCTCTCTCCTGGTGCAGTTGTGCCGTGCCTGCTAGTAGTACATGAGTGACACAGTACTGATACTAGCGAAAGAAAGGTAGGAGAGAGAGAGAGAGAGAGAGAGAGAGAGAGAGAGAGAGAGAGAGAGAGAGTGGAAGAGGACAAAAGGATTGCCGGTTTTGGGGTTCTCCGACATAGCACATACTGCACCAGAGAAAGAAGCAAGTGCCACTGATCCCTGTCCTTTTTTTTTTTTTTTTTATCCATTTCCGAACCCACCACCTCTGCCCCTTTTCCTGTGAAAATACCATTTTCACCCTTCCTTTTAACCTCTATTTCTGTCTTTCATTTGTTTCATGAAGTATAGAGGGGTGATACCGGTCCGGTTTCGACCGGTTTGGGTGTATTTTTCGGTCGAAACCGGTTATCCGGTTTGAGATTTTTAGAATCGGAAACCGGTTGAGATAAACCGGTTCCGGTTTCTATCGGCTCAACCGGTTCCGGTCCGGTTTATCCGGTTTTTATTCATGAGCCATATTTTGGGTTCAACACTCAAAAAATTCATAATTCAACCTATAAAATATCAACCAAAAATCTATAATTCAACCATTTTTTTTGGCCCAACAAAAAGGATCAATTTTGAGCCCAATACATAAAAAAAAAACTCATAAAAACATAATTAAGCCCATAAAAACAGTTTTTATATAATAAATATATTTATTAGACCAATATATACTACAAAATATCAACCAAAAACCCATAATTCAACCCCTCCCTTATGTTTTTATATATATATATATATGTATATATTATACATATTTATAACCGGTCCGGTTTCAACCGGTTTTTAAAACACATAAACCGGATCGAAATTATTTTTCCGGTTTATAAAATTTTATAAACCGGAATCGAATCGAAATTATTCAACCGGTTTAAAAAATTCGGTCCGGTCCGGTTTTTCCGGTTTCGATCGATTTTCCGGTTTCGAGTAACACCCCTAGGAGTGAAGTGTATAGGGAATATTACTGTATTTGTATTCTTTCTTTTATTATTATTATTATTATTATTATTATTATTTCAATTTGATTGGTCGAGGGTGACTTTTCGTTTGTGTAAAAAACACAGGCCATGCACGTGTCCAATCAACTTAACGCCCGTCATATGGTGGTTGACAATTGGCCCAAAAACATTTGCTTTAGTGAAGGCTAATGACATCTTAATTGAAGGTTAGGAATTTGAGACCTCTGTACCGTTGAATTGTTTAGAATGTGAGGAATGTCTATCTCTAGTTGTAAAGAATACAGTAATGTGAGGAATGTCTAGTTGTAAGTTAGCCTGATCATCTCGTTTAAAAAAAAATAATGGTGCTTGTAGTTAACCTACAAAAACAAGCAAATTACTTATTTTCAACCTTCACAAAATTGAAAATCAATAACACTGTCTCAATGAATGAGATGAAATTGGCCTACAATTTATATGGTTATGAAAACTATATAGATGTGGATAAAAAAAAAAAACTATATTAATTGATTTGACGGATCCTTGAGGGTACCTAGTTGATCATTTGAAAATTACGCATTCATCAGATTTATAAATGGTAAAATTTAGATGCGTTGATTTTTGAATCAAATCTATGTTAATTAGTTTACACTCAAGTTTTTTTTACCGAAATTTTAGTGTACCTATGTACCAAGTGATTTTCAGTCGTATGATCGTGTTTCCAATTACATGAGTACACCAAATTTTTGGAACAGAGGAGCTATGGCCGTTAGTTTACCACTTTCATAATCTCCATTTTCTTGTTAATAACCGGAGGTAATTTGGTTTAAAACATGATTATGAGAAATTCTAATTGAGAATGGATAAGCATTGCAAGATCAAATTAATCAGACGGCCTAGAAGAAATGTCCATGATATCTCTACACGTGGCACCACTAAATCTATTCACATAGTACATGCAGTTTATACCATCGATCTGGCATTTTCTTGGATACCAAGATTCAGATTCAAAAATGAGAATATCTGCCCTCAGGCTTCATCCATTTCTATCCACTGCAAGGGCAGCATCGTCTTTTCACAGGCACCCAATCATATTCCCCCACGCATACAAACAAAAAACCAAATCCTCAATATAAACCCCCCCACGCATTGCGCACACACTCCTCTACCTCACTGCTGGCTCACTCCCCTCTCTCTCTCTCTCTCTCTCCTCCCTCAGTACTCTCTCTCTATCTCTAAAACCTTCCCAGAGAGCTACATCAATGGCGGACCAAGGCTTCCTCTACGACTTCCTAAAAAACCCCACCACCGAGAAACAAACCCGCCAATCTTCTCGAGTCTTCCCGTGCCTCTACTGCTCTCGTCAGTTCTACACCTCTCAAGCCCTCGGCGGCCACCAGAACGCCCACAAGCGCGAACGCGCCGCCGCGAGAAAGCCCTTCTCCGGCGACCCTGCTCCAACCACCGCGGACCCAGGCTATTACAGTAATAACAACAATACCCAGATGATCAACGACGTCCCTTCTTTTGCTGCTGCTGCGGCGGTGGACCCAAACGCGGCTTACTGGCTCGAGCCTAACCGATTCCCGTACTTCCAGTACGGCTCCGGCTCGGCCCACCTCGGCGTCTACGGCGGCGGCTCGACCTCGACTCCCGACTCTCTCTCCCCTACCGCTGACGACAGCGTAAACCTTGACCTTTCGCTCCGTTTGTAATGTACGTGTCTCTGTGTGAAGTCTGAAATGCTTGTGTGTTTGGGATTTCTGTTGTGGGTCTTGATGGATCAGTCGCTGAGGTTATTAACTTTTATCTGTTGTGGGTTTTGGATTAGCTTTTTAGTAGCTAGTTTGAGAGAAAGTTGGGTTTCGTTTGGATTAGGTTTATACAGTGTAGTTGATTTGGTTAATTTATGATATATGTCGTCGGTCTCTATCATGGTATGTGTTGAGTTGATGGTTGAGTTAACTTTGTTTGTTATTAGTTTTGCGGATTTGAAGTTATTGAAAGTGCTTTTTACATTTGAAAAAGTGTTTTAGAATGTGGTTTAAGTTTGTTTTTGGCATGGATTTACTTGACTTTTATATATGGAGTTCATTTAAGATGGAGTATGTGACTTATGAATTCACTTCATTTAGTGCTTCTGTTGTTGTTGTTGTTGATCATGACGACTCTCTCTCTCTCTCTCTCTCTCTCTCTCTCTCTCTCTACATAGACATATTTCTGTATGTAAAAGCTTGTACTGTATAAGTGTGAAGGCGAGGGGGCTTGTTCATGTCCTTCCATTTTGCGCGTCAGCAGAGAAAACTTGGCAAACAGTAGCCGTCGTCGTTTTTCTCCTTATTTCTTTTTTACCTTTCTTCTATTTTACTGTATGATTTTTGCGAAATTTTTGTTTTGAACAGGATTAATTTTTTGTGAAGTTGTGATGATGCTTTCTTGGGTTTTGCTTGAATATTGGAGTAATTGCTGAAAAACAGGAAAAAAAAAAAAAAAAAGGTTAGAAAAAATAAATAAAGCAGAAAAACTTTTCCTACTGGATCGAGTACTGTATTTCTTTTAATCTTGACGTATCCAAAATGCAAATACAGACTTTCTTCGTATCCACTATCTGACGATGGAGTAGTATTTTTACTACCAATTTTGTCCGGTTCTGAAAACTGGGGAACAAGGTATGGAATTTTTACTGGTATGACGAGAGCTGACAAATTAATTTTGACGGACTGTTTTTGAGGGTTCAGTCCTTTTTAATTGAATCAGAAAAGTGAATGTACCGAGTGGACACCACGTGATACTCATTCGGCAGGAGCGGACTGAGTAAGGGTCACGTGCCCCCACCCCACCCGCACCCCACCCTATCCTCTCTTTCTTTTTTTTTAAATTTATAGTTTATTTTTTATGCAAAAATCAGTGTTTTTTTTTTGGCGGATATTAATTATTAACACACGTCATTGACCATCATTTTCCCCACATGATACTCGCTCGGCTGGGAGAGACGCTTGATTTACTTTGTCATTGCTGATCGCCCGTCATCTCACCGTTTTTCTCACCAATCATCAATTAAATTTGGAACTACACGGCAAAAGTAACATTTTATTGAAGGAATTTTTAATTTGGGGCAACATAATCAATATATATATTTTTTTTTTGCAAACATGGATAGGAGAACGAGAAATCCACACAGAAAACTCGACTGGTAGAGACGCTTGATTTACTTTGTCGTTGCTGATCGCCTGTCATCTCACCATTTTCCTCACAAATCATCAATTAAATTTGGGACTACAGGGCAAAAGTAACATTTTATTGAAAGAATTTTTAATTTGGGGTTACATAATTTAGCACTTTTTTATTCTTTTCTTTTAAAGTTCGTAATATATATCTTGATTGTTTGGAAAAATTAGGGTTTCATTTCTTTACTTGATTTTTATCCAATGAATGAAATTTACAATTTAATTTTTCATAGTTTGTACCTTTTCGCTTAATTTCTATTTCTTTTAATTTTTGCTTAAGGATATTAATATAATGTATTTTATGATCATTTCTTGCTCACTCTTTACTCTTGTTTTAACGAGATTCAAGTCGTTCATTTTAAAAGATTGTGATTGAATCATTTTCATGTGAAACAAACGAACTCATCATAGCGAATAAATAAGTTTCAATTTAAATTCTTTTCAAGATTAATGTAAAATTTTCAGATTGCCTATGAATGTCTGATTCACTTTGATTGTTGCACGTGTCAATTTATAAATCGAAATCTAGAAAAGAACGGTTTGGATTTGTCAAATTGAAATTTGAGTTCTACACTCTCATTTTTACCGCACACACTCCTTTTTTTTGTTTTTATTTGGTGTGAATTTACTCTATTATCCCTCCATGTGTAAAAAAGTGAACTTATGAAAGCATAAAAAGGTAAATTCATATAAATAAAGACAAAAAAATGAATATTTGTGATAAAAAAAAAAAAAAGAGTGTAGAAGTCCATTCTCTTTCGAATTAGGTTGTGAAACTCACGTTATTAAAGTGGCGTGATTGAGAGGGGTGTGGTTAGAATAATAAACTGTACTAGTATTGATGGATACTTTTCTTTTCCATTTTGGCGGGAAAGAACATCATGATCTTGAGGTGTGAACCCAAGGATGCTACCGAGCAGCTCCTTGCCGAATAAGTGTAGAGCAGCAGATTCGATTGCTCATCTTGGCACGGACGGTTCGGATCGTATTTAAGCAGATACAAATCACAAACAAATAAAGCTGAATCGTCCATAACCTAGTTAAAATCTAAACCGTCGTTTGTTGAAATAAGTGGCCGAATTAACCGCTTTGCAATGAGATGCTTGGCGGCATGAGGTAATGCATATTTCGGGTATTAATTATTAGTACTGTCTGAAATGTGACTTAATAATTATCCACGTGCATTAGTATATTATGCGTGTCCTATGGTTCCCGCATGTCTGGTGCACTTATTGGAAAAAAAAGAAAAAAAAAAGGTTTATTTGATAAAGAGTTCCATTTTCAGGTTCTATTTTGTTTTAAATGTTCTTCACGGTTTTTATTTTGCCGTTTTAGAGCATCTCCAATGGGAAATGTCAAATCCTACGTGAACATGTTAACGGTAACATTTAACACCAAAATTCAATCCAACCCAACAGCTTTCTTTGATGCCAATTTCTACGTGGATTTGAAGGGAATGACAAAGTTGACAACCACCCTCCTCCATGCCAAATTTCAAAAAATGACCATTTGCATTTTGACATAAAAGTTGGAGAGGGATAATTTGATGTCAAATAAATAAAATTTGACATCAAGGGTTGGAAATGAGGGCTTTGATGTCAAATTGGAGATGCCAAAATGCTACATCAGCCTTCAAAAAACGTTTGACATCTCCAATATGAAGCCATGGGTTGGAGATGCTCTTAGCACGCCGCAATTCAAATTTTCTACTAGTATATAACAGGATTTTGTCCTCTGAAAACATGCCATCAACTATTGAAAGTTTGGGTTACTAAAATTATCATATGGTTGACACTGTGTCCAATAAAAATGCCAAAACCAATAGAGAATTGATTTTCACATTCCCCCTTTATCCAAATGCACTACTTTTTATTGTTTTGTAGTGATGTAAAATTACATGATTACACTTCTTACGTGTGAAGGAAAAATGTATGAAGGGTAGTTTTGCAATTCTACATGAATGAAAACAAAAATGGGGTGCATTTGGACAAAAAGGGAGTGTAAATATCAATTTAGTACATTGTAGAGGCGTTTTACAAGTTTTAGTATCAACACAAAAACAGTTTTTGCATTAACAATAACCCCGTCCAATTCATAAAATGTTTCTAACAAAAGGAGAGATGACATTGAAAGGGATCAAGCAGATCATAAGTTCGCATAAGATGCCCCTTTGAGTACATCTAAATAAAGCCAAAGAAACTGTAAACAAAATAACCACTCAAGATTTTGTAGTATAAGCATACAAAATCTTTGTAATTTTTCTCTCTCTCTCTAGTACTTCCTAGTCCTAGCCGCCTCCCTCCCCCTAGGGTTTTCACCCTATGATGGGCTACGTGAGGGAGGGCGTTCTCCATTAACGTTTCTTTCGCCTCCCATTTTACATCTTCATCTACCTCCTCCGCCGTCCTCTTTTCACCGCCTCCTCTCCATCTCACCTCCCTCTAGCCGCCTCCATCACCATCCTGAAGCTCCAGGATCGCCTCAATTGGCTCGAAGTTGTCTACAACTGGGACCCTGTCCAGATTTAGCCACGATGCCTTGCTATTAATGTTCCGGCGACGAAGGGGATCGGGTTGCAGAGTCCGGGGTAAGAGGTTGGAGAACAGGGTCCGTCCTAGAGTTGATTGATTTGGAGAAGAGAAGGTTGTGTTGTCTAATCCGGTGGTTTTCTTTTTTCGTTCTTGCTTTCTGTTGTGATGTCTCGCTTGCAAGAGTTTCTCCCCTTCGAGGGTCTTCCTAACCCTTTTGGGTGTAGTGTCTTTCTTTCTTTGATGTTGGTGATATGAATTTTGTGCGAGGTATTGTACCTCAGTGGCCTTTGTAAGGAGTTTGGAGGATAAATCTTTCCTCGTAGGAGCCTATCCATCTGGTTGGCTATTCTCTTATTCTTCAAGGAAGAATATGCCCTTTGATGTTCTCTCTTGGTTATTAACGAAATTTCTAAACTTTTGGAGAAAAAAAAAACTAGTCGGTAGAAACTAGAAAGTACAACCATTAGTGTTTTACAAACAGAGGGAGTACACTATTCGAAATTACAAAAATGCTACAGATACAAATTTGGACATAGACTCGGATGCTAAGGTGTGGGGAGCTGTTAGGTGGTATGGATCCCAGGTACACTGTGCAGGATCCACCTTCATCGAACTGTTCCAGACGTCTTTGTCCATAGCATTACTCTTGAAACGAAACACAAGTCATGCCAGTATGTTTTTGCGGAATCAATGCAGATTACATTGTATAGACCAAACTTCAAGATGATCAACCTCTTTTTGGAACAAATTCAACCACTGATTCTAACATCCGGAACTTCACTTGCCTTCACAAACCGACCCTTCACTCTGTTTCTAGTGTCAGCTCTGGCCTTCCTCGACTCATAACGGATATGCTTGTCAAATCTGTCCGCAATGTTAAAGCAATTTGTTAGAACATGGGCAATCAACAGAGAACTCAAGAAATAATAGGAAATTAAAGTTGGGAATTATACCTTCGAGTTTTCTTCTTCTCTTTGTAGCGCATCATGGCATTGCCTCTGTTCTGTGCCATCAGCTCCGTGTCATAGTTAGGTGTTGCGGTTTGTAAATTCCTAGACAGAAAAGGGTGTTCCTTGAACTGGATATTGCTGATGCTAGTGTATGGGTTGGGTTCATAGAACCTAGATTCGAGCATAGGAACGCTATTGCAGTCTGCTGTATTACCTTCTGCTTTTGTAGCTCTGCAGCTTGATATTACCTGATTCTTTGAGCGATTCTGCATTATTTCCAATCAAGTTGATTACAAAAAACAGAACAACATTGGAAATAAAGTGAACAGAATGTGAATAATGGAAAGATATTGCACTAACAGATTGTATATAATAGGTTCGTACACCCATCTAGAGTTTGTTTCTTAGTGGCAAAATAGCACACAACCAACACATTATATAAAGAAGGACGTAAAATGTACCATTATCACTGTAATGCCATATATTGAGAGGTTCTCTCCCCATTTTGCATATATCATACACATTGTAGAAGTCTTTTTATGAACTTCTCGATATCAGCATAGACAAACAAACCCAAGCGCAGAGAGAAGATTTTATGCGCATTCTATACAAGTGCACAACAAATGGTGGTATCACTATAAGTAAGTTTTTAACATGCATCCCCCTTAGTTATTTCCGGCGAAGTTCCTATGCTTTCATTAGACTGCAAGACTTAAATGCTTCATATCAACTGAATTACTGAAACAGAATTACTGAAACATATGTGAGGAACTCTTAATGCGAATATAATCTCGCAACGACTTTAAAAAGAATCAACAATTGCCACGCATTTGATGGTACAACCCAACAAACATCCTTTACAGAGAATCAGTACTCTGTTCTTTAGGTTTAGAAAGCTAGACCTGACCAACAGGTAAGAGAAAAAGATGGACCAGCGATCTAGTCACTAACTAATAGAAACCAAATAGAGGTTCAAAGAACAGTTTCACACTACTGCGTGAATAGCTCTAACATCAAAAGTTCCTTTGTCTCTCCAATCATGAATCACTATATTAACAACTTAAAGAAACATCAAGCAGCCAGCCAAAGTTCTCAATATTGTCTGCCAGTCAATAAGCGCAATGTGCAATTCAGATACCAATTGGAAGTAGTTCAATAATGGAACTTTTACCGAAAATATTGCGGTGGTCAGAGACTCAGAATGTCTAACCTGTTGCAATGGCATACCCTGGTATATTGCAGCGCAATTCATCTCATACATGTCTTCCATCACTTCTGTCGTTGCCAAGGAAGTTTCCTTTATGAAGTCATTATAGTTCTCGATCATATATTCTGAATTCTCTGAATTGTGTCCCATTGCAGCATGAGCAGGTTCATCGCAATCTCGTGATCTTCCTGAATGAAAATTCCAAACCTGCAAAGTACATATGATGGTTACCAGTAGCACATGGCTAATGTCATATAGTCTAGTTCAAAGTGCAATGCCATTTCCTTAAAAGCACTAACAAAAACAATCATGTGTTTTACAACAAAGCAAGATGAGCAGAAGAAATGAGAAATAGGTGCAAACTGCAAACAGAAACTCAAATGTGAAGGCAAAGCATCCTTTTAAATATAAATCCTACCGACAAATTGCGATTACTTCTCCCAATCAGTCCAACCAAATGATCACTAGTACATACTCCAGTAGTCTAAAATGCAGTTTCCCACCAAATGATTTATGAAGCAACAAATAATACGGATGTGCACTAGCCACTAAAATGTAAATCTGACCAAGGCTGAAAACTGAAAACCCATTTACCATAATGTATCAAAAAATAGGACAGAGATTCATTTACAAAGCTAGCCAGGAGAGTTTAGTCAATAAATAATTGCAGAATGTTCTCAAAATAAAAAACAAGCACCGACTTTGGAACTGTGCGTAGAGCTTAAACAGGCTATTATTCTCAAGATGGAAGGAATGCTAGGCAGACATCTAACACTACGCATGACTAGAAAACTAAGGCCTCAGGAATGTCCAATCTGGTTACTGCTCCCGCTCATGTGCTTGAATTTTGATTCTGGTTGCAGCACAGAATGTACACACAATTTATCAATTCTCTACTGCAAAAAGTTCTTGTTTCTTGCTTTTCATTTTGTATGCATTTTTATCTGAACCGGCAATATATTCAACATTCAAATTAGAATACAAGGCATTCTAGAAAATCAGTAATAAATAGGCAATTTATGATAATCAGTAGTTTGAGCTCAAACCTGAGATGGCATCTGATATGTGGGATTACAACTCCCCATATTCCTAACTTCTTCAACACAGCCATTTTCTCCAGAATCCATTCGCGTTGGTAGCATAAGCAGAGAGGTAAGCCTTGTTTGCTGATGCAACAACTCCTCGTCATACCCATTATCAAATTCAACACTATGCGAACTCCCCTCACCACATCGATCTGGAGATCCAACTTCCATTTCAACCCCACCTCTCTCCACCTTCACCCTTTCCCTTGAAGCCAACTCCTCCAACTGCTTACGCATCACGTTCTTGTACCTCCCACAACCCAAATTCTTCAACATCGGCACATCAAAACTCGGGACACTATCAAAACCAGAGTCCTCCCTGCGGGATCAGAGCCAGTACTTTTGATTAGTGGGCCAAAACTAATATCCATACGCAAAGATATTTTTTCTATTTACCAATCACAACAATAACTACATTAAGACGTCAATTATATGATAGGTATACACAAATAAATATAGTTTGCTTTAATTGGTTCCAAAGACTTGTTATATTTTGAAAACTATGCATGATAGCTAGCCTCATTCGTAATTCTATTATCAATCCTCGAAAAGATGAGAGCAATTACGGTTTCTCTCCTTGAAGCTAGGGTTGCAAACGAGCCGAGCATTTGAGGTGTTCGAGCTCGGCTCGTTCAAAACTAGCAAGCCTCGAACTAGCTCGACCTCGAATTGAGCCAAAATAATCAAGCTCGGCTCGTTTACTATTGATGTTCGAGCTCAATTTATTTACTAAACTAAACGAGCCTCTATGACGAGCTGAGCGACCGTAAACAAACCAAACTTTTAGTTTAAACGAGCAGATTTACAAGTAATTCGGCCACGGCTTTTTACTAAATGAGCATAAAACTCAAGCTCAACTCATTTACTAAACGAGCCGAGCAGATAACAAGCCCTCCCAGCCTGCTTTGTTCGTTTGCAGCCTTACTTGAAGCAAGTTGGGTCAACTTTAGACCTATTGTGGTTCAAAATAGTAAAATTTGGCAAGTGAAGCGCCTGTACCTTAAATCTTGAAAACTCAAGGCCGTAGACTTGTACACAGTTGAATAATCACTCGAGCGAGTATGAGGCTTCAAATCGATTCCCCAAGCCGAAGCGAGCTCAACCGCCGACGGAGTGCCGGAGAACCCCCCGACCGCGACGCGGCTGCGCGGATCCGAGACGGCGGAGGAGTTGCTGCCGTGACAGTCCCGATCGCAGCCCGTGCACAGCACGAGCCCGTCGGTGGAGCAGCGGACGGAGACCGGCCCCGACCGGCAGTTATCGCAGATCGGCGACCGCACGTGCTTGACGGAGAGGGCGTTGGCCGAGTGCACCTGCTGGTCGCAGAACAAACACAGCTTAGCTGAGTCGGCTTTGCAGTACAGCACGGCGTATTCATGGTTGCAGAAATCGCAATTGGATATCTCTGGTGGTGGTGGTGGTTTGTTGTAGTTCTTCTTGTCCATCTTACTGAGGAGAATTCCTCACAAAGTTCTCTCTCTCTCTCTCTGAATATGGAGTATTATGTATGTCTGGGTACGTAATTGTGGGGGAAGAAGAGTAGAAAGAACTGTCGGTAGAGATGAGGATATGGTGATAGTACAGATACTATATGGATGTGATATAGATCTATTATGGAGAGAGAGAGAGAGAGAGAGAGAGAGAGAGAGAGAAGAAAGGAGGGAAATTGGAGACGTGTAGAGAGTGAGAGAGACGAAGAAGAAGAGGAGGAGGGGTTCACCTCCGGTCCAGTTAGGTAGTAGTAAGATCCAGTTTGATCTAGGTTTTTTTTATTTGCTGGCCATTTAGGCTCGATTTAATGATTCGAACCGTTCATATAATCGAGTTTCGAAACACGTGTAACATTTTTCAAAAACCGTTCATTTTTTTATTAATCTCCAACTGGAACACAACTTGCAATAATAATGTTCTTATCCAGTGTACTGAACACCATTTTTATAGAAAATTTCTGCTCCAATCACGAATCAATACAAATCCGAGCAGGACGAATTTTGACGTGGTTACTCGTATCGCCAAGTTCTACAGTACGAAATGTTTGAATTATTTAAGTGGATCTGTCGATCAAAAAATGGACCAAACTGGACAGGAGCCGAATCGGAGAAGGTGATGGATATGAACTTTTTTGTTGTTTCTTGGAAAATGAGATATTTTGGGGATATTTTGAGGAGGACGGGGGATATTTACGTCTCTTTTTTGGGTTGTTGGAAATTGGGATATTTATTTAAGAAAAGCACTCCTATCTAGACGGCGTAATGCTAGGGTACCGACAAAAAAGGTATCGATAGTTACCGATTATTTGCGAGACTCATTTTGAGGTCTCGTATCATTAATCTGAACTGTTAATTATTTTTAAAATGATTTTTTGAGTTCGTCTGTAAAATTTAAGCTGAATACACTATATACAAGTGTTTCATCCAATTGTCAAATATTTCATTCAGAATCCAACATCCTGAATTCTGAAAGAAAATTTGAATTTTGGATCAATCACTTATATTTATCAGATTGAGTTAAAATTTTATATTTAAAATCGAAAATTTATTCAAAAAATAATTAACGGTTTAGATTATTTTTGCGGAATCTAAAAGTGAGGCCCACAGATGGTGGGTACCCAGCGGTTCGGAACCTGTAGCCGGCCTCGTCTAGCTAGGATGCGGGAGAAGAGGGGTCCGCACGTGAATAAATATCGGCACTTTTTGGGCCATGCTGGCACATGAGAAGTGCTTTGTCGTCTTGCACACTTTTTGGATTTTATCTCCGCCCCACTTGGCTCATGTGGTCTGGTCGGGAGCAATAATTCAGTGCTCCCGTTGTCTACGTGTTACTCTCAATCATTTACATAAAAAAAATTATATTGCGGTTGGAATATTGTCATTCACTTTTCTTGAATGGTTAGGAGATAAGGAATAACGGGCATTGTGTGATGGCAATTTTTTTTAACAAAGAGTGCCACATAACAGTGCAACATAGAACTACATAAATACAGTATGATTGGCCATTGTGTGGGTATAGTTCTTTTTTTTTAAGATATGGGACTGGGTTTCACACATAATCCATCTATTTTAAATTTTTGGGTTCTCTTCATTTTTTTTTTTTAAGTCTCAAAAGATTGGTTATATTTTTTAATTTATAATGTTTTTTATACTATCAAATATGGATCTATAGATCTCAATAAGCTCTATTATACAAAAATTTTAAAATCACTTAATAGATTATAAGATATAATCAAATGAAAAATAACACGTACTCTCAAAGATGACCAACATTTTGGTACAGATGGAGTACTAGACTTTACATGAGCCTGGTCCAATTTTAAGTGGGAGGTTTTTTTGAGTGATTTTGTCACTTCCAAATTAACAACCGCATTTCCTTTTGGAGTGCCAAAATCAATTTCAATGTGGAGTATAGTTATCAATTTGAGGAGTGTCAATATTATTATTATTATTATTTGGGTTAAGTGGTAGTTGGCCAGCTCACATCGAGCTGGGTTTCAAGTCAGACTAGACTTCACACACATGGGCCAGGCTCAACCGGTAGGAGTCAGGTGGGCCTAGCAACACATCAACTTCGGGCTTCGGCACGATTGCCTTGACGTGCTTTGAGTGGGTTGCGAAACCAATCAATAATTCATCAAAAATTAACGTGAAACTAACAAGGTCTAAGCATCAGTGTGATCGAGACACATGAAATGAGTTTATTCGCTTTAGGTCACCCAAAAGTCAATTGCAATAAATATAGTACCTTTCTCACTTATAAATGAAGTTAGATCCATGGACATTGATGTCAACCCTTTGATCCTAGCTAAATTAACTAAATAAGGCTTTGCACCTAAGCTTAGACTAAAACCTGGGTTACCAAACGAGCCCTAAGGGGCGGGTGCATCCACTACCAGTCTTCATTGTGTTGGCTTTTTAAGTTTTAATAATAAGGGATGGAGAGCAGATTTTAGTTTATGATGAATTTCAAATAGGGTTTTATGTTCGCTCTTCCACCCTTGCACATGCACACAGATTACGATATTACCTTGTTGAGTTTGGTTTTTGAGTAGTGCAATTTTGTTTATCCTCCTTAAAAAAAGATAGTGAATATTACATTTTCTTTTAGTTGATTGAAATGATGTAGGTCCCACTCCTACAATACATTTTTTGATAAACATGACATCACTTTGTGGTGGAATTCACACCATTTCTGTCAATATAACAAACTTTTATTTTTGCAACTTTAGCCGTGTCTTATATAGGTGAATCCATGGAGGGCCATCATTGACTAGTTTTCGAAATAGTCTTTTTTTTCATCTAGTCCAAGGCAATGTATGCGTAGCTCAAGATAATAGACATAGAAAGAGTCGAGCTAGGTCTATGTAATTGAATGGCTATAAGTCAACTCTTATGGATCTTTTGATGAATGATTCGAGAATCCGATTGAATCTACAAGAGGAATAGTTGGTTTACGCTTCCATAAAAGCTAAACTAAGCAATAAAGTACCTCGTATTTTTCCCTTTGCCCTCACGATCCCTTCGACAGCCAAAAGCAAATCGGTATGCTAATTCCTCATCCTCAAATTAATACTTCCCATGGGTTATTTTCTCAACGAAAATGAATAAGTAATTTAGTTATAAGAGTGAAATCTTTATAGAATTTGAAAAACCAAAGGACAAGTTCAGGGCAATAAAATCTAAAAAATACGTATTTTTCAGATTTATAGGCTTAAACAAAAGGATTAGCAAGTAAAAGTGCTAATGCTGTTCACCCTTTTAAGTAGAGGACAAACAAAATTCAACTCATTTTTTAGAAAAGTTTTAAAGTGTAATAAGTGGAGGGAGATGAATAAAAAAAAAAATTATTGGTAACCGTGGGTTTTGAATCTCCTTAGACGAACAAGTCCTAGATTTCACCTTCAACCCGAACTGCGAAAATGTCCAAAACCAAGTATAAAATTACGGGTTAGCCACATATGTGACCAAATTACGGTATCAACCCTACCTGCCCTCTTCTCTCCCCGTCTCACTCAAAATCCATCGTCAATTCAATACCAGTATACCACTGACCTTTCTTGAGATTCTTCGATCCAGAAAATCCTTACCCGAAGCTGAATATCAAGAACCGCTCATCAATGGCGACCCAGATCACGAAACGCCTGATCTCTCTACTGTTAGCTCTGCTCTTGGTCTCGTCGACGCTCGCGAGCTCAGACGCCCCCTTCATCGTCGCCCACAAGAAGGCCACCGCCACCAGGCTCAAACCCGGCATCGAACGCGTCTCCGTCTCCATCGACATCTACAACCAAGGATCTGCGTGAGTTCGGTTTTTATCATTTTGCCTCTTCAGCTGATATCTAGATCGAATTATTCACGCGTTCTCCAATCGATCTTGTCTAGATATTTACGCGTTGGAGATATCGCACTGATGGTTTTGTTTGTTATGGGTAACTTTTATTTGAAAAAATCATTATAGCACAATCTTTGTTCATTCATGGAATTTGTCTTAGATGAATTTTATTTGGAAAAATCATTAATGCGCAATCTTTGTTTGATCGCGGCAATTGACTTGTGATTTATTGTGTAATAATTGCCTAATTATTGTTTACCCTTAAGTAGCTTTATATTCGACGAGAAAGATGATATTAGTGCTTTTAATTTGAATAACAAACAGTCTTTAAGCTTTTGTAGCTTCAGTTTTTATTAGTTGGAGTTATCACTTAGACACTATTATACTTTCGGATTTTAGTAATAAAGCTGGCTAGTGAGCATTTATTGTGGATTTATTCATCAAAACGGTAATCTTTGTCAGATTATAAACCTCGTTATTATTATTACTGCCGCGAAAAACCAAATCGAGTTGGCTTTCACGGAAAGATCGGAGGAGGTCGGGATGTTGATCCCCACCATAGCTAGAGACTGGATTCCAATAATCATCAAACAACGAGACACAATAGAAGAAGTGTTTTGGGCTACCAATCTGCCTGTACAGGCAATCAGCAGACATTTGGTAGTGGGTGGATCGTTCTAGCCTTGCTTTTCACTAATTTCCTTTTCTTTCTATGGATATCTTACGATAGAGGTTTTACTGGATGTAATTTGGTCCATTTGCAAAATACCAGGGCATGATTGTTTTTTTAGTTATGGTGTGCAAAACGTCTAGGTACATAACCATCCAAAAACAACACCAAACACAACCCCTCACATACATGTGAGGCCCACACGCTTGGCCTCACATGTATGTGAGGGGTTGTGTTTGGATGGTTGTGTATGCAGGCATTATTATTGTGTGTGCCTCTCGAAATCCATTTGGTAGATTTTGTACAATAACAGAATACTGTTGATATTTGGGACCCCTTGCATCCCAATAATAACAGCTCGTGCCTTTTCATGGGTATCATCCCAGATTTTAAATATTAGATTATGCTGTCTTATACATCTGCCTCTTTTGTATTTGCTTTGTCTCCAGGACTGCGTTTGATGTAAGTCTAACTGATGATAGCTGGACTAAAGATACTTTTGAAATTGTCAGTGGGAACACTTCAATGTCATGGGAAAGGCTTGATGCGTACGAGTTTCTTGTTCTTGAAATAGTCTCCTTGGTTCAATATATGGAAGTGAGGTCATTACTTGTTATCATGTTAAATGTTTTATAATGCGCAGTGGGGCTCTTGTATCACATGCTTTTGAATTGGACTCCAAAGTGCGGACACTGTTTTATGGTGCACCAGCAGTTATCACATTCCGTGTCCCCACAAAAGCTGCTCTACAGGTTTGGCATTGTCAGCTATTTCATCTGCATACAGAAGAATTGTGCATTCATAATGTACTGCAGTACTGGTTAGTGTATATAGATAAGACATTTCTATGTTTCCAATTTTCAGGAGGCTTATTCGACTCCGATTCTACCTTTAGATATTCTTGCGGATAAACCTGCCGAGAAGAAGTTTGACCTGGTAAAGTCTTGCACAAGCAATTGATTTGTCCTTGTATTACTGTAATTACATGCTATCGTATATTCACTTGGAAGCATTTTTGTGTTTTTCCATGGCATTGTGGCTGGCGGCGACCAAATTTTCTCAGGCTAAGGTATGCCCTGTTCTCTTGATATTACTGCATTCGTCAGTTTGGAAATGGAATGTTGCAGATTATGATATTACTGATACTGTTATCGCTTCACTATTACATTACTGAAACTTGCATAGGCGGATTAGGAGTGACATGCCAGGTATCAGTGGATTATTAGAACTACATATTATTGACAACTTGACGTCGTGATAGTGGACATATACCTGGCCTGTAGTGTGATATGAGGAGTAAGAAGGGCCTTACCCATGATCCGTTGATACTATTCAAATTAGGGACAATAGAAGATTGGTTGATTTACTTCCAGCTCTTTTTTCTCTTCTTTTTTGTTTTGCATAAAGTACTTTTAATCAACTGTTGGACTCAATGGAATGCTTTTCTCATGCTCTCAACATTTCTCCATCTGCAGAGGTTGTTGGCGCAGTACGGGTCCTTGGTCTCCGTGATCTCCATAGTGACTTTGTTCATATACCTACTTGCATCACCATCATCTGGTAATGCGAAAGGCGGCAAGAAGAAGCGCTAATCATTTGAGAAGATAACAACTGCGTGTCTGTTATGCATTCAGTTGGAGGAAGTAATCCCCCGCCCCACTGTTGCTGCAATAGAGTTCGTTTTTAGTTTCCTTTGATACTTTTAAGCCACTGTTTTTTGGAGCTTGTAGGAGGTTTTTTAGAAATGAGAGGAACAGCGTTTTATTCTGCTACTTATATTCGGGGCAGCTATTGGACAAAGCAAAAGTAAAATTAGACCTTAAGCTGCCTCTCAATGCTCCATCTGTAGTTCTCTGTACTTTCCTCGGTCAGTGACCTCTGATGAATTTTGAACTTTAGATACTGTTTTTGCATTGGAATGTTCTTATGAATGAGCCGCAGGCCACTGAGTGATGGCTTCGACTACTCCATATGTTGTCTGAGACCTAACTATTATTACATTGAGATTTTTGAACATTCGGGAAAGAAAAAATCGACGTACACTGCACTAGTTCTTCCGGCGTCCTATTTTCTAAACATTTGGGAAAGAGGTTGACTCATTCTGTCATTCGCTGCACAACGCCACCACTGCACAGGCAGGTACGGTGGGCACCGGTGCAGTGCGGCATACTCTGTTTTGGGGAAATATAATTGCTTTGGCGTAAGACGTGTGACATGTTGTCTGTTGGCATTTGGGTAGTGATTTTCATGTCTTAGAAATCTCTCTGACAAACGATGGGAGTGTCTTGTCAATCACAGGGCAAACAATATTTACAAGAACGGGAGAAGAAACGAACTAAAACAAGAGAAAAATCACTTCCACTCTCTACGTTGATTTCGAATCAAACAGTTTTCTCAATTTGTTTCCCGACCTTGTGATCGCGAGCCGCAGAAGCAGCATTTGGGTTATAGCAAGATGTGACATGCAGTAGATTCTTCATAGCAGATGGCTTCCCCATTGGAAACACCTTTCTGAATCTTCTCCCTTTCCTTTTGGGTTTGGTCACTGCCCCCTGCCAAACACAAGCCAATCACAAAAAGTTTCAGAAAAACATTCTCTGTTCCATTTTGTCTTTGATTTTGGTTCTTATAATCTAGAACGCGATCACATCAACTGCAACCATAGGTCGCGTAACCATTTAGCAAATCGGGACCCCAACCACAGCTATTTCAGTCTTTTCAGACAAGTTTTTGCTTAGCAGTTCTTGCAGGGAAATGGGAGGAAAAACATGAAGTTGTGGTGATGGTATATACCTCGTTTGAGTTTGGAGATGAATTGCACTTGTCCTCTTTTATCTTGATTTCCTTGTTTTCTCCATCACTGTTACCTGCAAAATTTATGCGATTTTATTGACCTCACAATTGTTCTCTCTCTCTCTCTCTCAGGTGCAAGAATGTCTAACATATATGTTCTTATGCATAGGTGCAAATACTTAACCGTTGAACGTAATTCGTTTGAATTGCTACAATATATTTATTTGTTCAAAAAGATTATTTTGTTTCCTTCGTTTTCACAACATATTGAGTCCCTCCTACGATAGTTCTTTTTATTTTCTTGTTGAGTTAGAACGATAGATTAAACGTAAATGAACATTCATTAATAAAAAGCTAGATTTTTCTTTTTGCAATATAAAAAAAATGAATATGCATGCATGCATAATTTGATTTCCATCATTTTGTTACTCACCATCGTCCTTGGAGCTATCGTCCGTATCACAATTGTGGGTGCAATACTCTCTAAAACTCGGAGAGTCGATCCACAACGCAGAACCATCATAATCAGAAAGTCTTCCTTCTTCGTCAACATAATCGCTTTCTTCTTCTTCTCCATTGTTTTCCTTGTTGTTATCCCCCTCCGCAGCCACAACCTCCTCGTTTTTAGCTTTAACCTCGTTTTCTTTTTCCTCCCCACCGTTTTTCTTTTTTGTGTTATCGCCTTCTGCAATCTTCAAGCTTTCTTCATGCTCCAATGATGGTCCCTTTGGGGCTTCGTGAGGCGAAGAAATGCTTTTACGGCTATTATCGCAATTCGAAACTGCATGATCTTCACCATCCCTTAGAAGTAGTTTGGTAGAAGGGGTGTCGTCTATGGTAACAACAAGGCGATCACTTCTACGCAAATTATCAAGTTTCCTTCGGATGGGATGAAAGTCTAAATGGTCGGCCATGCCGTATCTTGACATGCCGCAACCCATTGGAGGAGGAGGAGGAGGAGGGAGAATGGATAAAGAAAAAATGTGAAAGGATTGAAGAAGATCAAATGAAGGAGGTTGGATTGGAGATAAGAGAGAGCTTTGGGAAATTTTTGACTTGGTAAAATGAGGGATGGTGCAAGAGTTTCGGGGATTGAAGATGTACTTAGACAGCCAATGAATTTTCTCTTTCAAGAATATTCTCATTAGTGGGAGGGGCTCCAATCCCCAGTATCTATTTCGTTGTCTTACCTGTTTTCTAACATAATTTTGGTTATTTAATTGCTTGAAAATATCAAGAGTTTTGAATCTTAAAACACGATCTAATGGTCGAAAATGCAGGAGGAGACAGAAAAAAAGAAGAAAGATTATAAGGCTTGAAATTGTGACAAGGTAAATATACTTTTTAACGAGGACAACAAAGAATATCGATCATTACATTACGCATTGAAACAGACGTCCTGAAATATAGTACCAGCCCCGTTTTTTCAAAACGATTGATTACGCGATTCAGAAGGATATCAATTTTGTTAATAAATCTTTAGAGAGAGAGTAATTTCGCAAGTATGTGATATGTTTAAGAACTTAGTGTAATTTAGTGTCATATTCTTAATCAAAAATAGAGAAGACAAATAAGTGGTGGTTTTTAAAATTATTTTTTTTGCTAACCACAAACATAGACATATTGGACGGTGGCAAGAATGACAATGGGGCGAGTTGGGACCAAATTTTATGATATTCTATCCCCGCCCCGTTCCTCATCGGGGGTGTGCCCCGTTCCTCATAGGGGGTGTGATGGAATGGGTGAAATCGGGTAGGGCGCCTAGCAAAGAATAATCAAGTCCCCTCACGGAGACGACGCTAATTTGATCAAAATCTAATATTACAAGAAATAGGAGAAAATAACAAAAAAGACCGCCCCAAAAAATCGTCAAAAAGTCGCAAGTTGGGCGTCTAAATTGTCATATGGCGGTCTGAACCGCGAGTCCAACGGTCAGGAACACGGGCCGCACCAAACCCGGTCTGACTGACAACAATCAACAAAAAACTGCCTTACAAAACCCTAGGGGACTATATATAATCCCCAATTACAAAACCCCGATCCCTCTCGTTTGCCGCTGAAAACCCTCTCGATTGAGCGGGAAAAAAGTCCCAAGAGACTGAGCCAGTCTTGCCCTAGAGATATCAACATCATCATCGCTATTCTCATGGAGAACATGGTGGATCAAGACCAGCAATGGCTAATTAACTGCTTGAATGCCACTCTCGACATCAATCACAACGTTCGTTCCTTCGCCGAAGCTTCTCTCCATCAAGCCTCCCTTCAGCCAGGTTCTCTCTCTCTCACACACGCACACACATGTAATTTAATTGACGTCAGTGTCTAGGAATCTTAGCCTCGAATGCCGAATTGCTACGTCTGAGCATGAACATGGGGTGTCTGTCATGACTTTGGCACTTTGCATTCCTGTTTTCCGTAACCGACAAGTGTTTTCATAAACGAAAGAGATAGAGCAGGACGTGGACAGCCTTAGGGCTGCGAACGAACAGAGTCGTTCAGGAGCAGCACGAGGCTCGGCTTGTTAGAAAACGAGTTGAGCTCGAGTTTTACGCTTGTTCAGTAAATGAGGCGAGCTCGAGTTAGTTTGTAACTCAGGCTCGTTTATAAAAGTTTGGTTAGTTTGTAAACGCTTTGCTCATTTATATAGACTTGTTTAGTAAATGAACTGAGCTTTAACACCTGATGTTAAACAAGCTGAGCTCGAGCTAGGCTAGTTTTGGACGAGCCGAACAATTCAAAGCTCGGCTCGTTTGCAGTCCTAGGGACAGGACCATTGCTAAGAGGGAACTTAGGACATACTTGTTTACAGGAATCGCCCACAGAACTAAGACGAAAAAAAAAGCTAGAAGAAAAGATGAATGGGCATCGGGAATGCTGTAGGAGTTAGTGGGCTAGCAGCTTCATCTTAGGTCTTATCCTATACGGTTGGAGTCTGATGGGCTAGCTAGCCCTGGTATTCTATTTGTAAAGAAAGGAAAGCATAAAGCATCAACTTTCTGTAAATGAGTTGTTATTAGTCAGTGGGCTTAGAAGGCAGATCCGGAGAAGAAGGGGGAGAATGGGGCAGGGGACAAGAAAACAAAGATGATAGGTTCATGAGCTTCATCTTGTGTTTATACATTAGGGTTAGGGTCTGATAGGCTACCTAGCCCTGGTATTCTATGTGTAAAGAAAGCAAAGCATAAATGATGGAGCATCTATATCGGTAAATGAATTGTTGGGCTATGTGTCATAGTTTTACGGTAGTGGTTACAAACTTACAATATTCTAGCACCTTAATTTAACATTCTCCAGCTTGGTCCTACTTTAGCATTTTTACTTGTGTAAAAATTGCTTTATTGATATGTTTGTCATCGTGCACATTTTCTTTTGTTTATGTGCATTGAATATATATTGTTCCACTGTTTTTTTTTGCTTCCTGAAAATTTCTCATATCAATGGCATCTCCAAAAAATGTTTGGCAGGCCTCTAGTTGAGCAACTCATTTATTTTGATGTTTTAAGGTGTTGCATGAATGTTACCATACATTTTAAAGGATTACCTTGGTCTTGTGTAGGATTACATGGTGGTACATGAGAACTATGACTGACAAGTGTTCCTGAATTCTTTTGAAGGTTTTGGAAGTGCACTAGCCAAGGTTGCTGCAAACAGGGAGCTTTCGTCGGGATTGCGTCAGATATCCTTTATTCACATTGCCAGAACTAGAATCTTTTCCATTTTCTTCATCTACTTTGTTCCCTGTTCATTTAAGGAAGAAATATTGTATCCACGGGTGCTAGTTTTAATTGAAGTAATATGAAATGTTTAATAACATGTTGATCACCATTTTCTTTGTAAGATTTAACATCCTTTTACCTAGCTGCTGTCCTTCTAAAACAGTTCATTAAGAAACACTGGGAGGAGGAGGAGGAAACTTTTGAGCATCCTGTTGTTTCGAGTGAAGAAAAGGTTCTTTTTTTCTTAAAGTAATATGTTGCATTATTATGGCACTTGACAGAGCAAAATGATGAAAAAGGATTCATGTAGCCAACCTAATTGGTTGGACACAAGGCGTAGTTTAGGTCATTGAACGCTATTTGTTTCCATTATCAGTTATCCACCCTGGGTTTTAGGGTTATAGTTCTTCGCCTAGAAGAATCGAACAAATCTAGTTCATTATAACAATGAAGGTGCTGTTTTTTCTTATGTTGCGTATTAGTGTTATGCATTCATTATTAAGCACAGAATGGTCAATTGTCAGCTTATAGTGGATTGGTAAAACGTTGCTTGATGTGGTTAATTTTTCCTTTATTAAGAGCTTAGAGTATGGTGATTTTAGTTATTCCTGTTTCAGCCCTAACAATGAATAAATGAAGAGAGCAGAAGTTCTTCTGACACTCTTATGGCAGTGTCCTTTTCCCTTTTTTCTTCCTTTTGGTTTCCATTCTTCTCCTTTGTTTATTCTTGTATCTAAGATTACCTAACACAACTTGGTTCCAAATGCTTATTTTGTGCTCGATAAACGATCACTCTCACTTGCTTCTGCATTGCGAGAAGGCTTTTGGTAATCCCCAATGCTCGCCACTCGAAATCAGCTGTTTAATGCACGAAATGTCTCTTTTTCCCCTTCCCTTTTTGTACTGTGGATCTATCTGATTGACAGGTACTTTTCAACATAACATCAGCAGGGTCCCTTTGTGATGCTGCAGTTTATATGTAGTTCTCCACAATTTTGTCTTGTTGATAAAATCTCCCCCCTCCTAGTTGATTGTTTGTGGTTACATCCTATTTATTTGAAGTTAAAATACCTCCGCCGTAATCTCTTCTCCTTTTCTGCATTCTCTATCCACCTGTCTGATTTTACATAGGTCTTGATATCAGGCAGCTATACGTGGACTTCTTTTATTGTCGTTGGATGATTCTCATAGAAAAATCTGCACGGCAGTCAGCATGGCTGTGGCATCCATTGCACATTATGACTGGCCCGAGGATTGGCTTGACTTACTTCCACTCCTCCTAAAGTTGATAAATGATCAAACTAGTATGAACGGAGGTAAGTCCTTTGTGCATTATGGTTTCACTTACCTAGTATGATCTTTTTCATGCATTGATCCTGCATAATCTCTAGTATGACCTAATGTTTAACTTCGTATGCTTGTCGTTTTATTCTACTGTGACCTATTTGTCTTGGGTGTCGATAAAAAAATAAAAAATAAAACATTTGTCTTGGGTGTGATTTGTCATTTGTGTAGTACGTCTGAATTTCTTACAATTGCCTGCAGTTCTTTCTTTACTTAGTGTGTTCTTTCTGCTTTTCCACTCTGGCTGGGTCTTTTTTTACTGTAATTGTTAGAAGCAGTATTCTTATCTCTTGTACACTTATTTGGAAAAGGTTTTGCATGAGTTCTTATTTATTTTTTTATTCCTTATCAAAGATCATGTATAGAGCTTTTATTTTCTTCTTGCCGGATGCAATTAAGATTTGACACTATGATCCCTTTGTTCCCTTGTTTGCGGGATTGAAGTAATGACTTCTCATTTAGAATGTGTCATCCAATGAAAATCCGCACTAGAAGTCTTCTAAGTTCTACCACTGTTATGGTGTTACAAATGTTTTTTCACAAGTCTTCTACAGTTGTCAGCGTATTTGACAAGTTTTGCTCTAAGTTGTGCAGTGCATGGGGCTTTAAGATGCTTGGCTCTTCTTTCGGGGGACTTGGATGATACGGTGGTGCCAAAACTAGTGCCTGTTTTGTTCCCATGCTTGCACACAATTGTGTCATCTCCGCAGGTTATTTTTGGTGTAATCTTGGAATTTTGTTGTTACTTTTGTGTGCCTTTTCTTCAATTTGGCCTTTCCTTTCCTTTCACTCTCCCAACTGTCCTTCTGTTTTATTTTATTTTTCCTGGTCGTTATTGGGGTTGTTAAATGTAAGGGTTGGACTCCAATGCATGCCACAAGGGCATGGTCTTACTGGTTCAGATTTTTGTAGATAACGAGGGTTTGATACGTTTTGATATTAGATAACTTAATGTTCATTGTTGAGCCTATTACCTAACAGCTTAAGCTTTTGGGACAACTAGTGACTGAACATGGTATCAGAACTCAGGTTGAGATAGGTCTTGGGTTCAAGTCTCTCTATTTGCATTTGTAACCGCTTGCATTATGTTTCTACCTTTTGCATTCTTCCCCAATGTGTATGGATATTTGCATCTACATGTGTAAGAGTGCAGAATGGTGTTGCACGTGAGGTAGGGTGTTAGATAGCTTGACAATTGGCAACTTAACAGTTGATACTGGCTCTTTTTTATCTTTCGTTTTTAGTTTTTTGTGTCTTGTCGTTGTCGTAAAACGAGGAGAATTATCGTAGACAGATGATTTCAAATTTTCCCTGTTTTTGAAGGGACGTGAATTCTGGTCTTTCCCAAATGTCTATCCTTTCGTACCTTTCAATGTAGAAGCAATTTGCTATTATTTACTGTTGTGTCGACCACTCATTATCTTCATTACATTCCTCTGAGTATGACAGCCATAGGAGTCCACCTTCCAGTTGGATCTTTAATCAACTAAACCATTTACATGAGTTTTGCATGGTTTTCTAAATATGATTGTAGTGCATTTGAAAAAGTTTGTACAATTTTTTTCTTACAAACAAACCAAATGTTTTCAGGTTTTCCAAATCAGGGTACCGGTATCATAATATTACCCATATCTGTACCCTATACATGCTTCATAAGTTTTGGGCTTATCCTTCGTGTTTTCTATGATACTTAGGTTTATATTGTGTCATTTGAAGCCCTGGGTGCCAAGAACAAGGACGCTCCCTCAGGGAAAGCGAACTTACTTCCTACTTTAGATAGAAAGAGGCCAGAGGGGGATAGTTTCTTTATATTTTTTCATGTGAAATACCTCTTCCTGAGGAGGGATGAGAGTTGAGAGATAATTTCTCCGCAAAAGAACTTTTAAGCACTCTTGGTTTGTTCAGGAAACTGTGTGTGTAAGCATCCCAGCGCTACCATTCAGTTGTGGAACTTTTGTGCAGATTTATGACAAAATTTTGCGTGCAAAGGCTCTTTCAATAGTTCACTCTTGCAGTTCTGTGCTCGGTGTAATGAGTGGTGTGTATAAGGTATCTTCTTAACACCAGATGTTTACAGTGTCTGAAATAGGGCTCTTACTGGAATTTTCTTTTCCAATATGAAATGACTTATCTAATACTTCACTGTGTTTAGACAGAAACTAGTGCGTTAATGTCACCAATGGTTCAGACATGGATGGAGCAGTTCTCTATTATCCTGGAACATCCTGTTCATTCTGATGACCCTGATGACTGGAGCATCAGAATGGAGGTTTGAGATTGCCGTTGTGTCTTGAATAGTAGTATTATATTCAGGCTTTCAGCATAGTGTAAATTGGAAAAGCCTTTGATTTGAAATATCCTTTTTACACTGTTCAACACTAGGTTTTAAAGTGCTTGAATCAATTTGTTCAGAATTTTCCTAGCCTTACAGAAACACAATTTAGAGGTAAGCTTGTTGTTTTGTTTTTCAGAGGATAAACCATATTTCTAGATTTCTTCAAGTACTGCTTTCTCTTTCTTCCCCTCCTCCAATATGTTTTCTATGGTGCCTTTTAATTTCAGTTGTGGTCGGACCATTGTGGCAGACGTTTGTATCATCGCTTAGAGTTTATGAACAAGCATCAATTGAAGGCGCGGAAGATCCCTACGAAGGAAGATATGATTCTGATGGTGCAGAGCAAAGCCTTGAGTCCTTCGTTATCCAGGTAAAGGCCCATGATTTCACAGTTTTGATTCAGTTTCTTTATAGGATAAAGAAATCTGATTGAAGGTTTGTATGGATACCTGAGAGTACAATTACTGGGTGGCTATCTCAATAGTAAATTTCCCTTTTAACTGAATGCATGTCTTTGAAAATATGTGGGTTCATGTATGTAAATAACTTCTTGCTAGCAATATTGAAGAATTGGAAAGGTTCAGCTGGATATGCACGGATATTGGATACTTCACTAACAAAAACCAGAATTCAGCAAAGTTAGGAAAAGAGAGAAATACAGTCTAACCAGACTCAGATCTATGCCCGCCAGATTATTATAAGTGAGTTTAAGGGCATACAGACCCACCTCTAGAGGCACCATGAAAGCCACTGAAGTTCTCCACACAAACCAACTATTTCTTTATAATACCTCATTGCTCTGGCATTGCCTATGTGTGAAGAAACTAAAATGAGGATGGACAGAGTGGCGGATGAACCTGGGCGACAGCCCTACCCAAGTGAAACAATTTCTTTGGAATCATTATATAATTTTGTGTGCATAGTGTTTCTTACAAGAAAAATAACACCCTCTTATCCAGGATTTTTTGAGAAATTCAATAACCGTGCTCCTTAGATTTTATGATTTCATGAAAATTTTAAAACTAGGTTCTGTAGTTTGCCAATTGGAATGGATATGGGTGAACTAGATTGCATTTATCTGCCGTTATATATGACTATGCTTTTGTAATTGTATAGGTAGATTGATATATCAAAGATAGTTTTTTGGGTTGTATTTTGCAATATGTATTGACAGAAACTGATAATACCTTTCATATTGACCATATGTTTTTTTTAATTCTCGCCCATGCTGAAATTCTGCATCCGCCCCTACCTCGGGGCATATCTTATCACACAAAGCTCTCCATTTGAATTGGGAATTGGGGTTACTGAGAGAACCTGAGCTGTAGAGAAGGAGAGATGAGCTAAAGGAGCGAGGAGGAGAGATCCCCGACAGAGAGGGAGGGAAGGAGGAGAGTGTAGGGGAGATCCATGAGAGAGAGAGGGAAGGAGGGAGAGAGTAGGGGAGATCCATGAGAGAGAGAGAGAGAGAGAGAGAGAGAGTTTTATGAAGAAAATCTTCGAACAATATTTGTAAAGATTCAGTTGGGGCAATTACCCCAGCGTAGGACCCACCATTTTGATCTACCATCAGTACGTAGCCACTTTCATCGTTACTATCATTCAATATCTCATCATCAACCGCCATGAGTGGTTGGGTAAGGCAGAGAATGAGACGAGCAATTAATTAAAGAGAGGGAAAAGAGGACAGAGAAAATGTTGTGAGGAGGAAGGCAGGGCCGGGTGGCGGTGATGGGTCTTGAGTCCTGATTGTATTTCAATGACGTGGAGAGCAAGGGTGTTACAGTAACTGCTAAATCGCTGCGATGTTTTCCTCTTTTCAACTTAGAAGGAGAACAGTGCAGTATAAAGCGTGTTAAGCATGAAGTGGAAGGGATTAACCATGGTTATGTTATGGTGCAAAGAATATCAGTTGTGGCAGTCTTGTTTGGTCAGCAGGGAATTAATGAAGGTTGGCTTTGTGTACCCGAGGCCGTGATCGGGGATGTTATTCCGTAGACCTCTCTCTCTTTTTTCCATCTTGTTTTGACACTGTCCATTTGGCACCTCAATCTTTGATCAAGTCAGTCCTTCATTATCCTTTCTGTCGTGTTATTTGGTCTGCATTGCCCATGGAAAAATTACTCTCTCTCTCTCTCTCTCTCTTCCCGTGGTCGATTTACTTATGCGTGTATGCCACTGAAAGCTCTTTTCAATTCTGGCACGTGGTCATAAAATTTGTAAATTCTTGATTTTGCAGTTATTTGAGCTTCTATTGACCATCGTGGGTAGCTCAAAATTGGTAAAGGTGTGTTCCAAATTCTTTCATCTTGATTCTGCTCTGCATTGCTTTGTCTCTTTACCAATGATATCTCATGGAGCATTATGTAGGTTGTTGCAAATAATATTAAGGAATTGGCATACTACACCATTGCGTTTCTGCAGATTACTGAACATCAGGTAATGTTGTAATATCCTTGTTTAGATTGCTTCATGCTTCAGCAAGTCATGATGTGTGATTTAATTTGGGGTTTGTCTTGCTTCATACATATATTTTATTTGATACTGCAATTTTGTTGTATCAATTGTTAGAAATTAATAATTTCTCTTACTTTTGCACTTGCTTTCCTTTGTTGGTAATTTTTTTTATTCTCATCGTACGCAACCTTTTTGCCTAGGTTCATACTTGGTCACTGGATGCAAACCAATATGTCGCTGATGAGGATGACAATACTTATAGTTGTCGTGTTTCTGGTAAGTTGTAACTGAGTTATATAAATGGTACTTCGTCTATTCTCAACCCTTCTCTACTATTAACCAATGAGATTTGCGTTGATAACATTGCTTCGGTGATGATTTTAAGTTAACCTAGGTAGAACATCTATAAAAATGTTTTCTTTGACGGCTTCTTGAACATATGAAGATGTTTTCTTGCAGGTGCTCTTTTACTTGAAGAGGTTGTTAGCTTTTGTGGTACAGAGGCAATCAATGCTATAGTTGATGCAGCAAAAACCCAATTCGTCAATTCTCAACAAGCAAAAGTTGCTGGTTCTGCTGCCTGGTGGAGAGTAAGTTATAAAGCTATATGGCCTGCTCTAATTTATTCTGTCTTCATGCACAGTGCATCTGATATTGTGATGATTTTGCTGTTTCCATATGAAACCAAAATGAAAACTTTTTGCAGATAAGGGAGGCAATACTTTTTGCTTTGTCATCTCTCTCTGATCAGTTGCTTGAAGCAGAGGTATGTTGTATAAATGGCAACGTTATTGGATAATGCTAATGGCTGGATTCGACAAATATTGTTGGGTCCTAACTCCTAATTAGCAGGATTTTGATCTCAATCATTTACCCAGTGAATTGAAGTTGTGTTTCTCAGAGGAAACTAGATTTCATATGTTTGATAATCTATCCAACTTTTTCAGGTTTCTGGGCATACTAAGGCTGATTTAGGAAACCTGTTAGAGCAAATAATCGCTGAAGACATGGGATCAGGTATCTCTTGTTATCTAAATCTCATTCAGATTTTTAGCCATTAATGAGGTTGGTTATGTTTTCTGGTGTGCAGGGGTACATGAATATCCCTTTCTTTTTGCACGTGTGTTCTCATCTATCGCTAAGTTCTCCTCCATGGTAACTGTTTTTGCCCTTATTGTTGTCATGTTCTCAGCATAAGCCACTCACTGAATTGCTACTGATTGTACAGCTCAGCCACGTTGTTGTTGAGCATTTTCTCTTGGCTGCTATTAGTGCAATTGGCATGGATGTGTAAGTGTCTCTGTCTCATGTATATCTTTCACTATGGATGAGAGAATGAGACTAGCACTGATAATTTTCTGTCTACAGGCCCCCACTGGTGAAAGTTGGTGCCTGTCGCGCACTTTGTCATCTCTTACCTGATGCAAACAAGGGGATGCTTCAGCCGCATATAATGGGCTTATTTTCGTCGCTTGCTAATCTTCTTAATCAAGTATGCACCAGTTAATAGTTCCTTTGTATTTCATTGTTTTAAAATTATGCACGCGATGCTTAGGGTTATTCTGCTTCTTCGTAGGCATCTGATGAAACCATGCATCTGGTGCTTGAGACACTGCAAACAGCAATAGGAGCAGGTAAGCACCAGTGCTGCTAAAACCTAGAATAGCTGTCTTCCAAATTCATTGGAGATCTAGTGATTCTGCTCATTGACTTCAATATAATGGTTCCTTCCTCTCCGAGTATCAGTCCTTTTGAGTTGCATTCACTTGTTGTAGGGCATGAAGCATCAGTATCTATAGAGCCTGTTATCTCTCCGATTATCCTTAACATGTGGGTATCACATGTTTCAGACCCTTTCATTAGCATCGATGCTGTTGAGGTTCTAGAGGTAATCATGCTTGGTCTTTTTGGCCATTTGTTGGAATACTTGGCTCTCCTATTGTGTCTTATTTAATGAAGAAATTATGCTTCTTGTGGTTTGTGTGATGATTTTTGTGAGATTCATGCAATTAACGATTCGACACAAGTTTCAATCAATTTGTCTGGAATTTAGCCGTTGAATTGATTTGGTTTGTTTCTCTTTGTGCTTGCATGTTGCATAAAAACGACGTTGGTTTTTCCTCTCTATAAAGAAAAAAAAGTAATCAGCTGGTTTATTTAATTTTTATCGTATATATTAGTATATGTGTACACACATTCCAAGTGAATCTTATGCTCAGGATGCACTATTTCATCAAAACAATGCATGTTTTGATGTGTGATGTGATGACAATGTTGTGTAATTATATCTTTCCGTATTTCTTAAGTTTGTAGGGAAAAATGATCCTTGTAGCACCCCTATTGACTGGGATATAAAGATTTGCTATGGCGACCCACCACCAAGCGTCTAGCCTGCCTAGATACTGCCGAGCAATTTGGCAATTTTTTGTGTGAAAATATTATTGTTAGAAACATAATCCTTCATTTGTTCACTCCAAAAAGTGTGTGTGTGTGTGTATATATATATATATATATATATATATATAGAGAGAGAGAGAGAGAGAGAGAGAGAGAGAGAGAGAGACCGGCGACTCGGCGATGGCGACGAGAGGAGACTGGATTCGGTTTCTCCTTTGACGATTGGCGCCTCTGGAGTTGCTACTGGTAACGGGTTAGGGCTGATTGTATTTTGTTATACTTTCGTTTATCACACTAAGACCCTTTTATTATTTTACTACAACACTTAGACCGTTAGCCGCCTCACCACCTAGCTCCACCAAATGCTGCCTAGTCTCCCTGGCCGCTCCGCCGAGGGGTATAATCGCGGCTGCGCGGCAGGCGGCCGCCGAGCGCCTAGGCGGCAGCCGAGGCCATTATTTAGAACACTGCAAGATAGGATGGAAGGCCGCTCACTGAATTCTAATAATTCCATTTGAATACTCATAATTCCATTTGGAAGTTCTTATACACATTTGATGCTTCCCTGGTCATATAATGTCCATCCTGATAAAAGATTTTTAAATACAAATTCTAGTGTTGGTTTCTTCTTGTTATTAGTTGAAATCAACTATGTAGTATCTCAAATTGTCTGGTTAAACTATAGGGAGCCTTGTTTGCCCCTATATTAAGTTGAACAACTACCATACCACGCCTTAGCAGAATATCTGAAACCATTTTGAGTTTGCTAGCTTTCTTCCCTACTTATCATTGTTTTTGTCATTTTGTGGACAATGTAAGCCTTCTATATTGGTGCAGTTATTGACACACTCTTCTCATGGCCAACCAACCTATTCAATTTCTGGTATTTTTGTTGCGCTTCTTTTTCATTTTTCTCTTCTATTATCTTTCTAAAAAGTTTTGTTGCTTTTTTCTGAACTTTACATTTTCTTTGGTAACATCAATTTTCTCCTATAACATTTAGCTAGCTAACATCTACCTCCATTATACTTATTTCATTTTATCCAAATAATTGGTAATATCAGAACATTTTTCATTTTCAGAACTATTATATGATCCTATTTTACTTTTAGCTTGTAATGGTTTATCACTTTATCCTTGTAGCCTACCTTCATGTTGGAATTGGAGTCCTCCATTATGAACTTTTTTTTTTTAAGGTCAGGATATACATCAGTGGGGGTTAGTGGGGGAAGTTAGGGTTAGCACGGGGGTCCAAAGGCTATCCATAGCCCTGGCCCCCAAAGGGCCTGCCCCCTGTGGGGCTCGAACCCAAGACCTTCCACAAAGGGGAGGCGGTGACTTAACAACTACACTAAGCAGTGGTTGTCAAATACAAAGTATCTCAAACTGAGGCGCTGTGTTTTGAACTCCTGCGCTAGAGTTCCAACTAGGCACATGGCTTAACCACACAGCCAACGTGAAATTTTCCATTATGAACTTGGAGAGCCACCAACAAAAGGAAGAACAACGCTTTTAATTTACTTTGTTTTTTTTGGCCTTGCTTCCTCTGCCATGAATTTTTTTATTCCCCTAAGAATGCTATTACATAAACAAAAACATTAACACTTCAAAACCTTTTTCGAAGTCCTGAGAGCATTATAAACCTAGATGGGGAGAGGCAAAGAACACCATGTTCTAACCTGGAAGACCTTATCATTATTGAAATTGACAAGATACTGAATTCAATGAATCATATTTGAATCACAATCAATGCGTTTCTAATTTGAGTGGATTTTCATTACAATAGGAGATTCAGCAGAGGTATTGGAAAGAGGGCTCCAATCATATTGAACTATAAAAGGAACCAGAGCAGATGTCATAGATGTCCTTCTCTTTGGTCCTTTTTGCTTGTGAGTTGTGGATTGTTAGATTCTGAAAGCTAAGAACGTGTCTATATTGCCTCGGCAAACAGTAGCGCAAAACATTCAAAAATTTGGAGATTGTGTGCTGCTTATACTATCGACTTTGCTTTTTCCTCTTTAACATTTCTACTTTTTTCATCTTTTTCCAGGCAATAAAAAATTCTCCTGGTTGTATTCAACCCCTTGTTTCTCGAGTTCTACCTTTTGTTGGACCTATTATGAATAAAGTACGGTTTGGTAAACTCACCATATGTAAATTGCATTTGGAGTGGAGTGATGCTCCATAGAAGTTATGGATCCGGGGAGCCTGTAGCTCCATGTAGTGCGGCATCTGAGCCGTCTATCTCGGCAATCAATGGTTCATATATGTTTGTTACCACTTACTAGTAAGAGTTAACTTTGACCGGTAAGAGTGCTTTAGCGAATCTAAATCATCGATTGCAGAAACGGATCGTCGAATGCCGCACTACAGGCTCCCCGAGTCCAGAAGTTATATACTTCTTCATGTATCTCTAATCTAATGTATTCTGGTGACATTCATCAGCCCCAGCAGCAGAGTGATGGTTTTGTCGCTGGTGCATTGGATCTTGTGACAATGTTGCTAAAGGTGAGTGAAACTTGGGTGATGCTTTATAAACTTTTCATTTATATATTTGTTGATGTGACAGATGATGTTACTAAATCAGTTTTGCATTTTTGAAGAGCATCTTCATCATGTTTTGATATTTTTCTGGTAATGGCCATACATTTTCATTGTTCAGAATGCGCCTACTGATGTGGTGAAAGCTGTATATGATACTTGTTTTGACTCTGCTATGCGGATAGTCCTTCAGACCGACGATCATAGTGAGCTTCAGGTTTTCTTCTTTTTGCTAAATGTGCATGTTGTGCA
The DNA here is from genome assembly GCA_014282245.1 of Rhododendron simsii. Classification (NCBI taxonomy): domain Eukaryota; kingdom Viridiplantae; phylum Streptophyta; class Magnoliopsida; order Ericales; family Ericaceae; genus Rhododendron; species Rhododendron simsii. The sequence continues at coordinate 4,525,873 of CM024960.1, forward strand.
GTATTGTTTTCTCAATTGTGCAGTAGTCAATGTGCTATTCACACATGTATTGTAGAATTGACATTTGTGTTTTGCAATCACTTTGACCAGAATGCAACCGAGTGCTTAGCTTATTTTTTATCTGGTGCGAAACAAGAAGTTCTTGCATGGGGTGGTGATCCTGGATTTACGATGAGAAGTTTGCTTGATGTAGCTTCGAGGTGCTTGCTCAGTCATTTCACTTTGCTCAGATTTTCTTATTGGGGTTCTGGGAACTTATGGACAGGCTTTATGCAGGCTTCTAGACCCCGATTTGGAAAGCTCTGGATCACTTTTTGTTGGAAGCTACATTCTGCAACTTATTTTGCATCTGCCCTCACAAATGGCACCACATATCAAAGATCTGGTTGCTGCTCTGGTCAGGCGTTTGCAATCTTCTAAAATTGCAGGACTACGAAGCTCATTGTTACTTATTTTTGCTAGATTGGTATATTATTTCAATCTCTTTCCCCCCATACATAGTCTGATGCAACTGGAAGTTTTGCCAAATCCAACTTCTGTAGCTTATTCTAGTGTGATGTTCTTTACTTATTGTCAAAAATAGTTAAGTTATCCCGACTTCAATTGAAGGTGTAGTTTATTTTACCTATTTATAGCTTTTAGTTTCTATTTGTTGCTTCAAAAGGAAAAAAGTTTCTGGGTAGGCTTGGGGCATTATAGCAGAATGCATGATGTTTACATACTGTTAGTTACTTGATTGATACTCTATCTGGAAAACAAGAAACCTTAAGTAAGGAGTTCTCAAATTCTTCTTTTCACAGTTTTGTTGTACAGAATTGACTTGAGGTCTTGGAAATTGGGATATTATAGAAACTGCCCCTCACGATTCTTGTTCTGGGAATGCATGGCTATTTTTGGCAGTTCAATATTGGTTATGTACTTTTCATGTTTCAGTTTACACTGGTATCCTTACTCATTTTACCTTTTGAATGCAGGTCCACATTAGTACACCACATGTAGTTCAATTTATTGACTTGCTGATCTCAGTCCCTGCAGAAGGCCACGACAATTCTTTTGTTTATGTGATGTCAGAATGGACCAAGCAGCAAGGTGAGTCACCTTAAATGGAACTGATTTTTATTTTGACTCTGAAGTCAACAATGTGATCACATGCTTCCTCACTTGTAGCTGCTTAGAAGCTTAATCAGGAATCAGGATTCTCTTGTGCAGTTCACCAAATAATTGTTCTATCTCCCCTGTATACTTTAGTAGTAAAAAAGTAAATACAATTTCAAGAAACAGGAGATTTGAATGTCCTTTGCAGATGAGACGTTACATCCCATTCTTTTGGCATCTTTTAGACCGATCAAGTATCCGAGAATAACCTGCATCAGGACAACAAACCAATCTTATTCTGATGCTGGGTCATACTTAGAGTTTATGGGTTTATGAAAACTGTATGTATGACTGCTGTGCAATTGCCCTAACTACCATCAAATGGAATTCCTTTTTCCTTCAAGTACTGGTGCTCTGGCAGCATTGTTGATGACTGCATGGGGGCTACAATACACCAGCAAACCATTCCTTGTGGGATTTGCGACGAAATTAGATTATAGAAGGCAATAAGGAAATGCCGCCCATAGACAATAAAAGGCCTCTGACAAAGGGGCCTCATACAGATCAAGAATTTGGTTGAGGGAAGGACTACATTCCCTCGACTCCCAACTATTAATCAAACTTCCAAATTCCTCTCTTGCCAAACAGTCCACAGAGGAGTCATTGCCCAAATTCTCCTCCTTTTGTTACCGTTCCAAGAATGTAGAAGTCATAAAGCTCCATCCGAAGATCCAAACCACCCTGAACCAAGATAAAACTGAAGTCCAAACCTCCCAAGTTGCCAGACAAGGATACGGGGGTGATTTACTGTCTCTGCATTCCGCTCACACCTACTACACCAACTAACTAGAATCTTCTGTCTTCGAATCAGATTAGCGATTGTGAGAAAATTTCCTCGCACCCCACACCACACAAAAACTGCTACCTGGGGCTGGCCGAGAGGGGCATGACCGCACGAGTTCTTTTACAAATCGGTCGCTGAGGTGGAGTTCTGACCTCAATATAAAACTTTGTATTAGCACTGGACTTGAAAAGACCCTGTAGAAGTATGGCTCCCTTGTATCAAATCCTCCTCTGTCCAGAACCCCCACAAACTACATATGCTTGTATGAGTGTGTGCATGCTGTTGACACTCTATGTGGACAAAAGTGCCTTGGTCATTATTCATAGAAAACTAATTAACAGTAATGAATCTCTTCTTGCTTTGGTTGTCTTCTAAGAATCTTTTCGAGAACTTTTGAAGATTCAGGTTGTTAGCGCCATTGGTCCGCAACTCCGCACCATCATTCAGATAGAGATTTCATTTCGATGTCAGGGATATTGTCGATTTACGAGAACTTTCTAGATTTGGTGGATCAGGTCCCTTTGCTAAGATTGGATATTGACTCTTACAATTATTTTTATGTTTAAATAATATACAGGGGAGATTCAGGGTTCCTACCAAATCAAAGTAACAACCACTGCATTAGCCTTATTGCTATCAACAAGGCATGTTGAACTTGGGAAAATCACTGTCCAAGGTCATCTAATTAAGGTGAGGCCATATCCGTAACCTCAGCTTGTATGGTCACATTCGTTCAAGAACTTATTCAACTTCATGTGAAGTCCACTGCAGGGATAACAACTCGCTCAAAGGCTAAATTAGCTCCGGATCAATGGACATCAATGTCCCTTCCTGCAAAGGTACTTTTCTTAGACTTCCAAAGATATATCTACTAGATGATAAGAGTATGCGCTGGAATTCCGACCACATGGCACATTTTGTTCCACTGTTTGTCATAATCCAACTATTTAATTTTGCAAATTGCTAATCCAGCATGTGATCACCTTGTGGAGATAATCTTATTTATGCCTTTCAGAGTGGTAACCATGATATAATCTCTCGTTCTTTCAAGTTGCGCATTTTATCCTCTTTTTCTAAATTATACAAACAGTACTGTGAAAGATTGTTTTTCTAATTACATTGTTAAAGGAAAACTAAGTGAAGTTTAGTAGATATTGCTTGTATATAGCATGCAGTTAGGGCAATTCTTGGCTTGGAGAACAATCATGTCCTAGGTGTATCAAAAAACAATCTTTTCACTAAGTGTATATAACAAAATAGAGTGAAAGGGTCCACCCCAAAACCAAGGGGCTATATATTTATACAGTGACCTCACCTCCATTTGCTGGAAATAACAGATACTGGCTCTATTGACTGATGCGCTGATTGAGATTCAAGAACAAGTTTTGGGTGGTGGTGATGAGGTGGGATTGTCTTATAGCTTATTATGATTGCCTGCCATATCACATATTAGAACTTTTGAATACTAAATGTTTGAATTAATCTTTGTGGCAGGATAGTGACTGGGAGGAAGCTCAGGCAGGAGATGCAGAAGCAGATCAAGAGTTACTCTATTCTGTAGGTGATACATCATATAGCAGGCCCTCTTATGAATACCTCGATGCAATGGCAAAAGCTATCGACGAGGTGTGTCACAATATGATGTTTTTTCGCTTTTTAATACTTCTAGTCCCTAAAGTATGCTTTCTGTGTCATTAGGATCCGAAGTTTTTAGATTGCATAAATTCGGTCCCGAATATGTCATGTGTGGTTAGATGGTCTCATAGCTAAAGCCATCCAGACTCACCAAACACAGGCATTGTGAAGCTTAATTTCATACGCTCGCCCGCATGTGATCAGCCCCCACTTGGCCTCTTTCCTCACCCCCCCTCACCACTGTGCTTCCCCTTCCTCTTTCCCTCAAACCCCGGCCTGCACTGCCTGCCTCTCCCCTCCCTCTTTGCAAAGCCCCACCACCGACCGCCACCATTTTCCTCCTCAATCCTCCTCCATCCAGTCCCCACTTTTGTCTTCCTCTCTTTCCATGTGATCGGTATAACAGGGGAATGATTGTTTCCGTCCATTTTGCAGTTCCCGTCCCTGCAAACCCTATCGTGAAACCGTACACTGTCCTGTTCTCTCCTCTACTCTCCTGCTTCATCTTGGATTTCCCCCCAGTACCTACCCTTTTTTCTGTCTGCAAAATGTTGAATGTTGGTGTCGCTCGAACATAGTTCTTCAATTGACCTGTTAGGAGATATATGAGATATGTTGTAGTGGATAAAGGGTATTTGAGTCATTCTGTTTCTTGTACTCCCACTATATAGAAATGAGTAATATGTGAATTAATTGGCCTATTTCGATATCTGCTGTCTATTTGTGCCCGGGGAATGCACTGGTTCAATTATTGAGTTAATTAATGTTTTGGATCCTTTACTTTGTTTGTGCGATTAGTGCACCTTGTGTCATCATGATTCCTATATTATGGATCCGTTGTTTACCTCTCCACTTGCGGGTTAGGTGTCGAACGTGCGGGGGAGTTTTAGAGCTTGTCCCACATTTGTTAATTATAACAAAACTAGTATATGAGTTTAGGCGGCCTCTCCACTCATTGTCAATTGGTTGAGTTGGATGCTTTAACAACTGAAGCAAGGAACATACTATTGCCATCACTCAATGTTTTGGATCCAACCGTATTAGAGTGTGTGGCCCCTGCAACGAAGACCAACTCTTGAAGATCCTCCATCAATTTAGAGATCTATCTCACTAGTTGTACAGAGAGTTGAGTTAAGTCACCAACTTGTTTGGCCTATAACGACGTACTGGTGGTCCAAAAATACCCATCTGCAATGGTGAGTCGGAATGGCATTCGCTATGGAACTGTTTAGTGACATTATAAGCATTGTGGGCCGCATTGACCCAGTTCACATATTGCAGACCAAAATAAGACCGTGAGCATTGCTTAGGGAAAAGTATAATTAAGCCTGTTTTTTGTTGATAAAATGCTTGATCTAAATCTCTCTCTCTCTCTCTCTCTCTCGTGCATGGACCGCGGTGCCCACATCTGTTTTGTGGCACTTAATGTTTTCTTTTTTGCTCGTGAATTTTGAAGGACGAAGTTGACGGTGATGAAGATGAATCACTGCATAGTGCTGACCCCCTTAATGAGGTAAATCCATTTCAAACTCATGCATATTTCATGAAACAGAAAATATGTTGATCCTCCCGAAGTTTCTGCATTCCACATTATCTGAACTTGTACATTTAACTTGTGACAGATAAATTTGGCAAATTATCTATTCGACTTTATTGTGAAGTTCTCTCAAACCGATAGACCATTGTTTGATCATCTTTGCCAGGTCTGCCAACCTCTTTTTAGCATTACGTAGCCTTTTGCCAATCATGTTCCTGTTTCTAATTTGATTGCATGAAAATAGCTTGAAATCCAATGTCCTGATTGCATTACAGAGTTTGACAAAGGCTCAACAAAATGCTGTTCAAATGGTGCTAAGTCGGTGAAGATTTTGATTGTTGCAACGGAGTGTAGTTCTGTAAAGAGGCAAAGTTTTGGTCGAGTGATTAGAAAATGCGGCTTTTGTTTGGTTTTTCTCTGTTTGGGTTTTTTCGCCTCCTTTGGTCTTCTCTGGCTTTTCTTCTCTTTGGGTTATTTATTTTCCCCCATTTTGTTCTCTCTCTCTTTTTTTTTCTTTTTTTTTTTGGGGGGGGGGGGGGTTGTGTCGGAGCTTTCAGTTGTTTCCCATCAGTAAGGTGATAAGCTAATGGTTGTTTATTCATGTACAAGTAGCAAGAAATTTGCGAAATCATTGTAGGAGTAATATTTATACTAGCAAGTATGTTTAGTGTGACAAGAAGTCAATGTACAAGGGTAAAAGCCTTTAGGTATTGAGTGTGTTTAGTGTGAGAATATAAGTCACTGTATAAGGGAGGGCATAACGTATTGAGTTGATAACCTCTCTCTCTCTCTCTCTCACACACACACACACACACAAGCGCGTGCACGCGCGCAAATTAGAGAGGGCAATTACAATTGCCGTACTCACATTTGCCAACATTGTAACAGCTTCTACTGAAAAGTCTGGGGTTTTCTTTTCCTTTCTACGACAAAGATTTCCTTTGCAAAATAAGACTTTCAACCAATTTTGATTAATAAAATTTTGTATATTAGGGAAGATAAACAGAGATACATTGCCAACACATGGGCCAAAATCTCAAGGTACTTTTATTCCACTGATACAAAATTCTTTTAACCAAAATAGTTAGTGAAGTTTCTGATGTGGAGGATCCTGAGAAGGCAATCACAGAGCATACGCTGCAATTTTTCTTTTAGAAAAGATTTGAAGTAGGGTTGGAAAAGAAGTTCCCAGAAGGGGGTTTAAGTTAGAATGGAAGACATGGCTCTGATACTACTATTACAGACACTAAGTGGGTACAAACACAAAGTAAGTTAGGATCGAAGAGAAAATACAAAGTAAGAGAGAGAGACTGGAATATAGATAATAAACACTACTTGTATTGCTTACTCGCTTGTTGAATACAGAAGTAGTGTCCCCCTTTTATAGACGGAACGAGGGGTATTTGACATCATTGATTACATCATTATACAGTACTTAAACATAATTGGACACTACTGTTTTTGGTCGTAGAAGTATGTGTTCGTCATTCTCAAGTTAAAATTTTGCAACTCTTAAAGTTAAAATCACATACCTAATCTTTAAATTGTTGGAGAAACATTGGATATACTGTCTAGTTAAAAAGTTCAAAAACCAATGAAAATTTTCTCTTCTCTTCATTAAAAGATCCTTGACACTACCTTACATAGAGAAATGTAGCAGCAATTTCAAGGCAGATGGAGCGGAAGATATGCGATAATGCCACAAATGTGATTTTATAAAAGTGGCTACAGTTTTCAATTAAGTTGATTGTTTTAACTTAGTTTATGAAATAATCAATTTTGAGCATTTTTCCCGGGCCCAGTGGTGCCTCACCACGATGGGGAACCACTAGACATTTTTATGTGTTACCACTTGTGTACCCATGGATTTTGGAGCAGTGTTACGGACACAGCCATTCGACACAGGTGAAACTTTGTATGTCATACATGGAATCTATGCCAATGAAATGAATGAATGCCTGTAGACGTATTTGTGCATGTTTGAGTATTTTCCTTGATCTAGAGGGTAAAAAATAGAACAATCATACTTATTCGAACATTGAAGGCAAATGATTTAAACATAGATGTTTGAGTATATATTTAGACAAAAATATGTCATTTCTTTTCAATAGGTGTATATACCGTGTATGTTTAGGGTTGCAAACGATCTGAATCAATCCGATGTTTATAATGTTCATATTTATTTGTTAAGGTTTTAGCGAACTCGAGTTCGAGCTTAATAAAAATTTGACGAATCGAGCTCAAACTGAGCATGCATAGGTTTGAGTCAATTTAAACTTATTCACGAGCCTTAACGAGACACTTTCATACATGTCTAAAGTTACAAATAAAATTTTCATTTCGTTTATTAATAAGTTTATTACATATAGTATTATCTTATATTAAAAAAAAAAGCTTATAGTACGTTTAAAAGTTTATTTTTGTATAAGTTTTAAAATTTTCATTATTTTTTTTTTCCACAACCAGCTTTTATCCAGGCTAGACTCGTAGGTTCTAAGTTCACGAACAGCTCGATACATGTAAATTGCTAATCCCCCTCGACACACCCCCCCTCCCCGGCCCCACCTCCATTTCCGGGACTACCCCCCCCCCCCTTCCCTTTTCTTTCTTTCTTTCTTTCTTTACGGTTTGCTTCTTCTTTTTTTTCCCTTTTCTTTCCGGTTTGGGCTTTTTTTTTTCATTTTATTTCCTTTTCTTTCCGGTTTGAATTTTTTTTTTCTCTTTAATAATAGGTTCAAGTCTAATTCTAGGCTTTGTAAAGTAATTGAGAGAAAAAAAAGTGTTTCAATTGAGCATGTTTATTCGACTGTTTTATTTTTCTTTTTTTGTCCTTTATAGATTAAAAAATATAGTTATGCAAAAAAGTGTTTCAATTTTCAATCCGTTTGAACCAGTTCAAAGATGTTATTTTTTTGATCATTTCATCCTAAATTTCGTATAATTTTTTTTGTCCAGCATTTGATGGACACCCTAAGAGAGTCCTGAAATTAAATAATGAGTCTTAGAGTGCTCGTTGAAAGGCCGTAAAACAAAAAATTCATTAAGATTACAATTAGTGTTCAAGAACTAATTATGAAATGTATTTTGCAAACGACATACTAATCCAGAATACAAATGTTATATTTAGGATTACTTTTTTTTAACTATAGTACAATTTAATATATTTGTTAACTATTGTTTAGCATAGATCCTCTTAACTGATTCAGTAGTATGTTGCTTCAAATCACGTTTCTACTCCATAAGATTGCAAATGGCTGGTTTCTATTTTTTCTTAACTAAAGCGGAAACGTGGGCTTCGTAGGGGCTACTGTGCCAATGGGGCAGCAGAGCCCTTGGGTCCCCCCTACTTTTTAATTTATTTTTTTATTTAATTACTTATATCTTATTTATTTAATTCCTATAAATACACCCTTTGTATATTTAAAAATATAATTCAAGAATTAAGTGCTTTAATTTGTAATTCAGTTAAATCAGAGCAAAGATAGTTTTTTTTTATTATTTTATTTTAAATGGTCATAATGAATTTTTTGGTTTAAGGTCTTTCAACAAACACCCTAAAACTCATTATTTAGTTTTAAGACTCTCTTAGGGTGTCCATTGAAAAGTCTTGAAGCCAAAAATTTATTACGACCATTTAGGATGAAATGATCAGAAAAATAACATCTTTGTACTGGTTCAAACGGATTGAAAATTGAAACACTTATTTTCATAACTATATTTTTTAATCTATAAAGGACAAAAAAAGAAAAATAATACAGTCCGATAAACATGATCAATTGAAACATTTTTTTCTCTCAATTACTTTATAAAGCCTAGAATTAGACTTGAATCTTTTATTAAAGAGAAAAAAAATTCAAACCGGAAAAAAAGAAAATGAAATAAAATGAAAAAAAAAAAAACCAAACTGGAAAAAAAGAAGAAGAAACAAACTGTCGAAAAAGAAAGAAAGAAAAAGGAGAGAGAGAGAGAGAGACGGGGGTAGTCTTGGAAATTGGGGGGGGGGGGGGTGGGTCAGGGGGTGTGTGTGTGTGTGTGTGTGAGGGGGGGAGTAGCAGCTCTCCGATACATTTTGCAGTCGTATGTGCATCTAACGGTTCTAAAAAGATCCTCGTCCAGGTCTGCGTTAAGCAATCCCAGAGAGAGAGAGAGAGAGAGAGAGAGAGAGAGAGAGATGGCGGGAGTGGGAGCTTTTTGGGGGACGAGAGTGTTGGAGATAGTGAAGAAGCACGACTCGGGAGGACTCGTTTGGAAGCGGATAAAGCTCACTACCACCAGAAAAGCCAACGCCAAGAAGAGACTTCTTAGGGTTTGGCAGGTTTCTTTCTCTATCCCGAACCCCCCTATAATTCTCCTAGGATTTTTCTTCTGGATTGTTAATTCTGGGTTACATTTAGTAATTAAAAATTAATGAGGTGATTGTCGATGCAATTCTTATCGTATCTTAACTTCGAGATTTCGAATGTAGAACGCTTGTGTTGCGAAATTATTAGCCCTTATTTGTTCAGATGGAAGTATGATTGGGGATATGGAAACAATCACCCGTTAATTATTTATCTTTGTCGTTGTTCTGTAGTTATTCTGAGAAGGCGGCAAATTCAATTGTGTACTTGGACAAATAGTCCTAAAAACTTCAACTTTTCTAATGCTTTGCTTCCTTGGAGAGGTTTTTGATTGGATTTTGGAGAAAGATGTATGGCCTGAGCCTAAATTGATGATGTTATGTTGGTGGAAATGAATGGTTCATGGAACTGTCATGAATTGGCCAAGTTTGCCACTGATATTGTTATGGAGTCATCTCAAGCAGTCAAATTGCTGTTGAGGAGGACTATTTTGCCGAAGGCCATTGCAAATTACTGTTTCCTAAAACATTAGTCATCAATTGGGAGCGGTTATCCTATGGTTTTAAGTACTGCCAGTTCTGATAATTGAATGGATTATATTTGGTTGGGAAATGCAGGTGAAGTCATTTTTTTCCTTTCAACTGCTCTGCTATGAGAGGCCTTCAGTGGCTATGGAATCATCACAGGCTTGTGTAGAGGGTTTGAATTATGGAACTAGGAAGAATTTTGGCTGAAAGTTTCACAGTTACAGTCCTGCAATCATTTTTGGGTCATTTCAGCCATTAATTAATTTGACTTTTTAATAAAAACTGCTTATGGAAACATTACCTTAAGTTGGTTACATAAGGGTGCAAGATTGAGTGAAGTGCAGTTAAAGAATTTTTTAGACTTTGGTCTTCGTTTCTTCTGAGAGAATATGAACATGAGAACCCTAGGCCTATAAACTTCAAAGTTGGTTACCAGTATCTTGAAAGCACAAGGATGTGGTTACCATTATCATCTTTACAGGAAGTGATAAGCCATACTTTGGATTCGGTTGTTTTGGGGAACAACTAGGATTTCTTAGCCAGTGGCGTATTTATTGTGCAGCTTAAGTTCCATAATCCAAGAAAAGGACAGGATTTTTATCACAAAATTCCATGGTTCGTATTGCTTATTAAACAAATAGAAGTATGAAAGAAACTTATGTCGATTTGAGTGGGTTTATAGGTCTTTCATTTTTGTTTTTATTTTGTTTTTTGCGATTAGGTTTCCAATAATTCTCTCGTGTAACATGGCACATGAGATTTGCCACTTGATTGTTAGATACATGGGTTGTTATCGTGATATCAGCTGGTAATTGTTTTGTTCCCAGTTAGATATCTTTCTTATTCCCAGTGTTCTATGTTGTCTTTTGCATTGTACATAGTTTATCTATTTTACGGGCTTTGGACTTTTTCTCTCATGAAATGTCAACTCTGAACCATTATGTTGTTTTCTGGCATCAGAGAGGGTTATAGACAGAATTTCAGTAGGATTGGGTTACTGTTTATTTGTTTAATACCTCGATATGGTCTGACAGAATGAAGCCGTGTTGAAAGCATGCGCTGAACCACCACCTGAAAAGGCTTCACTCACGAGCACAGCTGGAGTTCTAGAGAAAGCAGCAGCACCTGGTCTCGATTAGCAAATGGACTAAGAAAATCTTATTAGCCTGAAAAGCTTACGGTTTCAGGTTCAGTCGAACCTTTTTTTTTTAGCTTTGTTCTTCTGTTCTTCATGTTTCTATCTGGGACATGATTGCCCGATGTAGGCATTGCTTTATTTCTTCTATCCTAAGAATTTAAAGGATGTTGTGGCGACATTCCTTCACCACGTCATGATACAGACCTTTTGTTCTTGGAATGGAACTTATTTTGTCCTTGTATCATGGAAATAGTTCCAAGTAATTTTGTTGGTTCAGGTTGGAATTTGGTATACTTGCTGTTGCTTCTGTGTACACCGACAATTTTGAAGCAGTCCAACAATTTTTGCATCTCTGTGCACTCATAATTTTGAAACAATCCTCCTCTCCACCGGTTGCAACCGATCAAAGATATTTGCAGAACAACATGTAGCTCGCCATATTTGTGCCCTTCTCTTCCATTTTAAGGTGTTTGTTCGTGAATTGTCTCTCCGCACACCTATTATGTATTTCAGAATTAAGTTTGCCATAGAATTAGTGATTCCTTAAGCTCGTCTTGAAAATTTTGGCTTTGCTGGATGAAAGCTAAGCTTGGCTATTGTCTGATGACCTAGCCATAGGTTGACCGATCCTGATTCTTGGGTTCATGTAGTTTGGTTTATTGTTAGCTAAAAGAACTCACCAGCATATTGCTTCCTCTTTAAGTCAAGCTTGAGAAAAAGCACGATTGGTTACCGAACCTCTAATTTGGGCTGGTATGTTTAAGGAGAAGGATAGTTATTTGGGAAAATCATCCGTCAACCTGTGACAAACATCTCGGTTTATATACTTGATTGCAGACAATGTGCAGATTATGGAGATACCATTTTTGGTTTCTTGCTCACGATTACATACATTATTCAAAATCGCAGAGTTACTTAGCGACCCTTCTAAGAATGAATAGAAATTTAATTCAAACTCCTCTTAACTTGGGATGGGCAGTTTTTTTTTTTTTTTTTGTGTGTGTCGGAGGAACAACCCTGCAGCCAGGGTACTAAATGGACCCGAATGGGCAACCCAAACCTCCGGGGGAGCTAGCGCAGCCACATCAGTCACAGCCTCCCATTTACTTTACGGTACTCACTCGGTGGGGTATCGAACTCCAGACTTTGAGGAGTACTCCCGAAGTCTGGGCATTCGCCCAAAACACTGGGACAACCCCAGGGTGTGTGGATGGACTGATTTTGTTTCTCTCTTGATCAACTAAGTGGTAGTGTTGGAGAACAATCTCCTTAAACTCTACTAGGATCCTATGGCTTCAACTTCTGAGTCACTGGTATTACGTTTCCTATCGAAGGAATTGTAAAACAAACAAATACGGAGGAGGCACACTACTAGGTTGAGTGTGCAATGAGATAGTAGTAGAAAGTATATAGGGATATTTAGGATGGAGATTCCATAACAAATTGAGGCCTGTTTGGGAGCCCGGGTTGGGCACTCTGCAGTCTAGGGGTGTGCAAAAACCTGCAACCCGACCTGATCCAACCCTAAGGGTCTCAGGCGGGATCAAACATGTGGTTCGGACGGGTGCGGGTTCACTTTCTGTTAAAAATCAATTTTTGGTTCGGGGTTCGGGTTGGTCATCGGCGTGTTCCTTACCCGTGGAGTCGGACCTGACCCGACCATACCGAAGGGTAAACCCAACCCGACGTACTCACGGACGGTTCTTACTCCTGTTTGGTTCGATTTGCGGGTTTAAAATATTGTTACCCGACATGGTCGGATTTGGGGTCAAATCCGACCCGCCCAACCCGTGCACACCCCTATAGTCTGCACATTTGCATATTAGGTGTATAGTATAGTCTAGATTTGGGAGCAGATTATAGAATCGGATTCAAATCTCCTCCCGAGAAACTTCTTTTGATTCTCTACATAAATTCACACCATCTGTTATCAACATTTATTCTGCACATTACTTCCACGGATTCTGATTCTGATTTGTAATCTACTATTCATAATTTAAAATCCGAAAACATAATTGATCCCCGGTCCCCACTTGTGTGACATTCGTACATATTAGTATGTGAAGTATACCCTTTCTGTATTCTGCGTAGGGCTACAAATAAATTGAGTTGCTCGAGTAGCTTGTGGCTTGTCTTGTTATGTAATTGAGCCGAGCTCGAGTTTTAAGTTCTTTTGCTAAACGAGTCGAGCTCAACACAAGCTCGGCTCGCAAAAGCGTGGCTCGTTATATAGGCTTGTTAAGTGAATTACCTAGGCCTCGGTTTGTTTGTAAACGAGCCAAGCCCAGTGTGAGGTTTAGGCTTGTTTACTAAATGAACCGAGTTCAACACTCAAAAGTTCGGCTTGTTAAGTAAATTAGCTAGATTCTGCTCATTTTTAAACGAGTCAAGCCTGAGCTTGAGTTTTATGCTCATTATGCTCATTTAGTAAACAAGTTGAATTCGAATGGTATAAAGCTTGGCTCAGCACGGTTCGGTTCGTTTACGCCCCTAATTCTGTCCAGCCGTTAAGACAGCTGAGGCAGTGGGTCAACAATCTACACAAAAGTGTTCCAATTTTCCAACCCCTGGGAGAGGCCCTGTCGGATTCTGATTTAGCTTAGTCAATGGATGATTCGAAGATTACTGCCACAAGCAAACTCCTCATTGTCTGCTGTTCTCTTTTCTTTTCACTCTCTCTCGATCGGTGATTCCAAAACCACTGCCACAAGCAACTCTCTCTCTCTCTCTCTCTTTAATCCGCACGGTTTCCCAACCCCATCGTTTCATTATTTTCCCATTACTAATTCTCCTATGCTGGCTGTGGTAGTTTGACCATTAGCTTGTTTGTTTGTAGCAAATCAAACACTTTAAGCAATTATGCAAATTTTGTTGAAAAAGAAATCAATTATGCAGATCAGAATCAGAATGTGCTACATAGTACAATATTTCACGTGGTCATCTATGGCGCATTATTCACTGCTCTCAGGCAGTGGCTAGCATAAGCCTGACCAGGCGCGGCTGGTGGTTCAGTGTCTCAATTAGGCAGCCGACTAGTCGGCACCTAAGTGCTAGACGGTCCTTTTTCATCTGACTAGCGATTTTAAGAACATTGTCTTATCTGTATGCATGCATTCTAGAGATATATGCAGGCGGCGGGAAACTCTGTAAATGAGGCCAAGGTAAAGTTATTGAAAATTTGGAAGGGCCGAAAGAACGTTACTTTACTTCAACTTGGCAAGGCTAATGTATTCTAGCAATAGATAGTGACAATTAGTATTTGCAGAAGATTGGAGGCCTGTAGCCTCCGTTCACCACTCCCTTTTGGCTACTAATCTGCCAGGGGTACAACTACATGGGGCCACCCCATCATAGCCGACCTTGAGTTAAAGTCTAATGTGCGGCCACTGTAGCCCTCCAAATTTACAAATTTTAGAATCCATCTTATTTTAGTACCCCCTTTATACTAGTCAAACAAAATTGTGTAAAAAAAATTATCCACTTATAATTTGTTCAAAAAGATTCGTAGATGGACCCGTTACTTAACTAGCCCCCGAAAAATCAGGATCGGCTCTGAACTTAAAGATATTGGACTGCCGCTGTCATTTTGGTCTCAAGCACTTATTACGGTCTTCTGATTTCCAAATTTACACCATCACATGGAATCCTTCTAAGCAAAGTCCAGTAGTAGGCCCACTTGTGGTGTATGGAATCCTTCTACTGGGCAAATTGTACGCACAAAGTAAAGAATCTATCTACTTTCTGCATCTGTGGTTCAACTGATAACATAAAAACTTAGGGAAAGGTCGATCGTAGAGATTCGACCTGTGGAATTAGCATATATGGTAATGGGTGTGAAGTTCGTTCTGGCCCCACACATTCAAAGAAAAGATGCCAATTAGTCCTCCTTAGGGCCGTAAACAAACCGAATCGAGCCGAACCGTGTTAAGTTCGGATCGAGTTCATTAAGGTACTAGTCTAGCTTGAGTTAGATTCAAGCTGAACAACTTATGGCTTGAGTTCGGCTCGTTAAAATTTTTCAAGACTTGGGTTCGGCTCGGTTGGGTTTGTTAAGGTACTAGTCTGGCTTGAGTTTGGCTCGGGTTCGATTCGAACCTGAACTTCTTGGCTCAAGTTTGGCTCGTTAAACGCAAATGAATCGAGCCGAGCCGAACCTAAGCTCGAATTGAGCTCGTCAAGACTCAGGTTTGGCTCGGCTCATTAAACAATTTAAACTCAAACGAACCCAAACTCTCTCATTGCTCGTATAGAATTTGGAAGAAAAATAAGTATTGAATTATATATACAACCTTAAAATTTTTTATATTTACAAATATTAATTAAATTTAAGTATATGTCACGAGCCTAACCGAGCAGAATACCGTTAGGCTCAGGTTCGACTCATTTACGGAACGAGCTTAGAATTGAGGTTCAAGTTCAGTTAGTTTAGCAGACGAATCGGACTCAAACAAACACTTGCCGAACCAAACCTCGAACAATTCGCGAGCGGCTCAGTTCATTTACAATCCCAGGACTCCTCCTTGTGGAGATGCACTCAGGCTTCCCCACCATCTTCTTTGTTTAATTGGCCTTTTTGCATCTCCTTCGCCTCTCAAAAATTGCCTTATATAGTTAGAAGTTCCGGATATCGGGTGACGGGAAGTGGTGTTTTCAATGACGGACGGGTGAATAACACATAAGAAGATGCCTTTAGGAGGGAAATAACAAACTTGTCATGACTACCTAATCCACTCGTAGGACTTAGCCGTATCATGGCTTCCTTAAAACGAACTTCTTACCATATTTAGACAGATTGCGTCGTTTGATAACTTGTGGTAACATTAATACTGAGGCGCGCGGAAAATTCAAAATCGAATTACGTCTCATTAATTTGTTGCTAAGCAACTAAATACACACTCATACAAATCCAATGAGAGGATTCTAAGACGATAATTTTTTGCCATACAAGGTAGGTGTGAAGAAGAAACTAGTGATGAAGGCATTAATATTGGTTAATTTCTTCCTCGTGATCCGATCCTTTGGAAGTGATTTATTCAGTGATCTCACTCGAACATGATGGAGAAGATGGTTAAGGAGGGCCTGATTCAGTACTGTTGTCCTTTGTTGCCATGTCTGTTGTTGTTATGCAACTAGGTCTAATCTTCTTCCCCATTTTCCTAGTTGTGTTTCCATTTTTGGCCCCAGTAGTACTACTCCTTTTGGATTTCGCTTTCTTTCGGTGTATGCAACACACAGCCCAGCCTTCCATTTCTGTCATCAATTTCTGCAAATCAAATGGAAAAATTAAGAGCAACATTAGTACTCCTCAAGTACTCCGAAAAATAATGAGAAAATTAATCAAGATATATATGCAAATTAATTGGCGTGTACGTACCTGGTGGCATGCATTGAGGGTGGTTGTAGCAGAAGAGCCCATGAGTTGAAATTCATGCATGATCCAGTGAGTTCTGAACCCACGGGGACGCTTCTTCTTCCCTTTGTAGAAAACTAGTGTTTTTCTCACCCCAATTATACTACTAGCTGTTTGGTGGCTCCCAGTCCCAGAAGAAGCCATAACCTGCTTTTCTTTGCCAATACCTTTCCAGTGACCCGACCCGGTACTGATCATCTCATGGTTGCATCTGTTCACGTTACTGTTTCTAATTTTGCCGAAGAAATACCTTTTCTCCTTTGAATCACCTGAAAATCCCATGTCCGTCAAATAGATTTTTTTTTTAAAAAAAAATCAAAGGGTAAAACACAACTGTGTGTCTCTGTGTTCGGAACTATTCGATGCGCATAGATCCTCCACCTGCATCGAACGATTCCAAACGTACTTTTGTTCGGAGTTTGCGTACTGCGTAGACTAATTAATTTCTGTTTTTTAAAAAATGCCGGCCAGTAGTGATATATATATTGTGAAGTCTAACCAACCTGGTAAGTCCCAAGGATTATAGTGGAAAACATCTGCAAGTTCGGGTATAACCGCGGCAGGCAACGGGAGAGAGTGGACCTTACGCTTCAAGTAGTGAACAACGAGCTCTTCATCAGTTGGGTGGAATCGAAACCCAACTGGAATTTTCAAGATTCCTCCATTTTTAACCAAGCTAGTTGGCTTCGTATCCATGAAATAAAAGAAAAACTTCCAAATTAAAATTAATCTCACCTCCTTAATTTCCAAAAGGCTAGCTAGAGATGTAAGAGCATCTCCAACTGCCTAAGCAGATGGAGTTTTTCGCTCAAGAGGCGAGTTCAAGCCCTGAAATGGCAGACCCAGCAGCCTCGCTTCAAGGTCGTCAATCTGGCGTTCCGCTACAGTAACTCGCTCGTCCGAGCGAGCTACTGTAGCACTCGGTTGGTCCCCTCTCTCTCTCTCTCTCTCTCCCTTGCCTTCACAAGCACCAGATCTAGCCGTTGTCGGTGTTGTTTGGCTCCGACGAGGGTTAAGAAAGGATACCCCTTCTCTGTCTTTTCTTCTTCTATGATATGGGTGCAATATTCTGAAAATTACTCGATTGTGCGTTGCAATTTTTGAGATTTCAAGTTGGTTTTTGAAAAATTACCGATTGTGGGTTGCAATTGTTGAGATTTCAAGTTTGTTTCTGAAAAATTAGCAATTGTGGGTGGCAATTTTTTAGATTTACAGTGGATTGCAATTTTCTTAGAGCAGAGAGAAAGAGAGTGAGAGAGGTATGGCTGGTGGTGGTTGCTATAGAGGTGCCGGAGTTGGTCGCGGTGAAGAGGTGTCGTCGGGTTTTTGTTTTGTACTATTATTGTTTATTACCACATCCAACATTTGGAGTTCTGTTCTGAAAGTGTGACCGGAGAAACAGAAAGAAAATTTGTGGGAGAGAATGGGTATTGGGTCCTTCTTTTTTCTTTTTTCTTTTTTATCAAAAGAAGTTTTGCTTAGGCTATTGGGAGCTCTATGGATTTAGTGGCTAGCCATAATGAAAAATTACATTTTTCCTTGCTTAAATAGCTAGGAACTGCTGGAGATGCTCTAAACACGGATACATGAACTCCATGTTGGGAATAGGTGAGAACTGCAGAACAGTTTGAGAGAGAGAGAGAGAGGGAAGGGATGGTTAGAGAATGGAATGGTAGGCGTTTTATAAGTGGAGAGAGAGAGAGAGTGGGATGGAGAATCAAATCCGAAATACTGTACTTTTTCCCACTCAGAATTTGCTTGGTTGACTAGGAATTGCTGTATTTTGACCCAATATTCCAAGACGAAACGTGTAAGGGACATCTAACGGTCAGAAAATTGAGACCAGTCAAGAAGCTTGAGGTCAAATCCTATGCACGCGTGCCATATTGTGTCTGAACTTTTCTTTTCTTTTACCTGGTCGGAGCTTCTTTTACTTTGGCGGATAAAAAAAAAAAAATTTTCTTCTTTGTTTTGGCCATCATGCTCTTAATTTTTGCAAAAATGTTAGGGGTACATATGAAATGTACATATTATGTACATATCAATTTTGTGGGGCCCACCTCGGGTCCCACAAAGATAATTCAAACCGCCTATTATTTTTCAAACATTTTTTTATGAAACCTTGTAAAAAATCAGCACAATCCGATATTGGTAAGGATTTTTCTTAATTTGTGGAGGCGAAACTACTTAACTGCTTAGTTTCGCCCCTACAAATTCAGAAAAAATCTTTATCGATATCGGGTTTGAGCTGATTCTTTACAGGGCTCCATAAAAAGATGTTTTAAAAATAATGAGCGGTCCGAATCATCTTTATGGGACCTGAATTGGGCCCCACAAAATCTATATGTACATTGTATGTACCAATAGCAGCACTCTTTCTAATTTTTGCTCTACACATTTGTTCTTGATTTTTGTTCTCGCAAGTTTTAGTAATTTAAATAACTTTTGAAAAATTGGATCACACTCACATTCTCGTTCTCGCTCATGCTCATGTCATTATGTGACTTAAGTCTAGACATTAAAATCGTGGTAGAAAAATGATACAGATAGAGGCGAATCTGTTTCAAGAGGCAAATATTTCGCCGGTGATTAAATTCAGCAAAATCTGTTTGATCAAGTGGCTAAGGTATCGTACGTGATTGTACTCAGCACCTTGCAATGGATCCTATTTGAAGTGACCCGATGCATCGCAAGTGATTATACTCATCACCTTGCAGTGTATATAGGACCCACTTATCACACTGAGTTTGTGAGTTTAGAAATTTTCAAAATTAGAGTGCCAAATTGGTATATCTCTTTGTTGGTGAAAAGTGTTGTGCCGTGTTGGTACGACATTGTTGCAGGAGGACTGAAAAAGGTTCTATCTCAATAAAAAATTCTATAATCACAAACAAACAAAATGCATGGCCTGCCTTGGGAATGTGTTTGTGTGGTTGTAGGCTTGTAGCAAAATTGTTGTACCAATTCGGGCTTTTACCTGCATCGCGGTACGTACATGTTTCAATTCAATGGCTAGAAAAAATCCCTCGGGACAGAGGCACAATAATTTTCGGAACAGATGAGATCAGACCCTGTAAATTTCACAAGGAAGGAAGGGGAAGTACAAGATGCGGAACGTCCACAATGTTTTTGTCATCCTAAACTGTCTTCAGCATAAAAGATTTATGTTCAATAGAAGCAATGGTCGTTTCCAATCTGTATCCGTACATGTTTCTGGACCCAAGTTACACATAGCCTCAAGGGAAGGGTCGACAAGGGGAAGAACTAAATATGTAAAACTGTGAGCATTTCTATGGCCGTACACACGACAGATAAAAATACCACCCGGAGAAAGGCGGAATGAGAATTCTGTTGGGCACGCTGTAGAGAGATGGGAATACACTGGCTTATCTACAAAGATGTTGGAACCTAGGATTATGTTCAAGCTTGAAGTTTCATGACCAAAAAGGGAGTAAAGAGTGGCAAGTCTTATAGCTGCTACTGTATCAACTCTGGTACTAGCTTGAGCAGAAACGACAACTCATTTTCCGCGAATTGGGGCTTTGCCTTCGCCCGAATCTGTTTGTCCCGTTCCATTAGTATCTCATCCTCACCCTGCTCCTTCAACGGCTTGATCATGTCGGAAACAGCCTCTGTGATTTCTTGCACCAAATCTACAATCACTCCCTCAATACCCATCAAATGTTGCAAGTAAACTGCTTCGGGCACGTTGCTGAAACATAAATTTTCCCACGTCAGAATTCTTAATATCGCTTTACTTTGGGAATCGAACCTCAAATTTGTGTCATCACTGTTAAGTAACGAATAATATGGGGGATTCGAAAACTTACTTTAGTTTCCCGTATGTTAATAGCGAAAGCTTAGCCTCTTTTATCTTGGATACTGCCCCTGGATTTCTAAGAATACCTTTGACCTCCGATACAATCCCTTGCAAACCACCCTCTATGCAGAGCTTCACGCCCTCCTCCAAGGAATTCCTTCTTACGTCGTAGAAAATTTCATTTCCCCCGTTTGTGAGAAAGAAGACCTGGTTTCAATCAGCAATGAACATAATCAATGCAATTCTAAAACCTGTCATGACTAGTTAAGAAGGGTGGTTAGCTAGAATGATTTTGTGTATCTACAGAATGATGATCATCCCTTTCTTGGTCTCCCGATAAAAAGGTTAGTCACATAAATTGATGAATGATGTTTTCATCTGTCAATTTTAGTGAACCAACATCAGCATGAATATTACGAGGGAATGACCACTTCACTTCAACATCCGCTCTAGTAAACCAAACACCGCCTTACAGACAGATCTCAATCATGGGCAGAATACTTACTGGGTAAGTGCTCTGCAGTTTCCTGGTAATCAATGCTGCATCGGGTTGGAAGGTTGAGAAAATTATGGGCCTGTCTTTGGCGTGTTCAAAAACTACCTGAGTTTTCAAAATTCCAGACACTCAGATAAGAAAGCACACCAGGAAATGTTGGAAAAGAAATGAAGTGAATCCGTTGCAGACATTCTTCGATTACCTTCAAGATGGATTGAAGAGCATGGATGAGATGTTCTTGTTGATAGACAATGCGATCATCAAACTTCAACTCGACGTTGAAGCCCAAAGAAGAGTTAACCTTCTGAAACGCTTCTTCAAGAGTACAGAGGGAGTCATCTCTCTCAACATTCCAGCTTAAAACCTCGCCGTCTTTAGCTTTCCTAAAGAGGGACTTTCCCACCTTACTGGGCTCTCTTTGAGGGCCATAGCAAAGGAACTCTGAGAGACTCAGCTCTGTCACACTCTTCTCAGATAATGTCCCCTAAAATGTTTGATTTAGAATATGAGATACATTGCCGAGAATGAAAGATTAACCGCAAGACTGAAAAAATTCCAAAGCTTTGAATGCCAGAGATGGCTTACATTTTCTTCTGAGAGGATGAAGTTGTCGTGGAAAATCACGGGGCAGTCATCTTTGGTCACCTACAAAAACACGTTCGTTTTTACTTCCCTGTCTAAGGTCTCGTCCAACTCCATATATGCACCGCTATAAATTTTTTCAAGAAAAAATCCATAGAAGTATATGATAGATTGGACGAAGAAAAAGGAAAACAGCAAAATAAACAAATCAGTACATCCCCAAAAAAAATTCAGACTTCTTAAAAATGCAAGAATTATGAAGCTGGTGTCAAGAGTGTGAAACTGAGAAGCACTTCCCAATTGTTTTTTAACTGAATGTGGGAATCCACTTCCAAAGGTTAAAAGTTGATTTCCAGATCGTTGAGAAAACAAAAAACTGAAAACAAACGCGAGACTAGTAATTGGTAGAGTAGTTTTCAGAAGTCAGGAATTGTTTCGATTCAGGGGAGAAAAAAAAAAAAGCGCATCCAACATAGTTCATACTCATACTCATACTACATAATTTGTATACATTTTTTTTTTTTAAAACATCCAAAAATTAGAAACTGGTCCCATGTCTCTTTTCGCTACCGAGCTTGTCTCATAGAAGTCCATATACAAACAATAGTCCAAACTCATACTATTGAAATTCTAAACTCATTTTTAATATTCTTAGTGTATATTCAAAAGTTCATTTTCGTAAATAAAAAATTCTCCTCTTTGTTCGACCCCTTCCGAATACAGATCCTGGCTCCGCCATCACACACTAATGACAGTAGGCAATAGTTACCAATAGTTACCTGAGCTAATGAAAGACCCACAATTCTATTGAGTGTTAGTAATATATAATCTTGTTCATGGAAAACTTCAAAATCATAACGCAGTTAAACTTCCTTTAGGAAGCTTTTAGAAGGGGAATTGATTTTCATACTTTCCTTTTATCAAATGCACTCTTAACTTGTTTGTTTAGTGATGTGAAATTACATGATCACTCATTTCATATGGGGAGGGAAAATTATATGAAGGGTAATTTAGTAATTTTACATGAATGAAGACACAAAATGGAGTGCATTTGGACAAAAAGTGAATGTGAAAATCAATTTCCATTTAAAATTAAGGATGTACGTACATTTTCCTTTTTTAGCTTTTCATGAGAAAAACTTATTCACGGAGCAACCGTGAAAAAGTTTTATGGCTCAGAATTTCGACCGTTCAAAAGTATTTTAGATGATTCGGATTAAAAACAATCTATTACCGGATCGTCCAAAACACTTTTGAACGACTGAAATTACGCGAAGCCGTGAATAATCTCTTCTTTGCACTACGGACGGAGGGAGAACCAAACAAACAAACAAAAAATGCACCGGAAGACCGCGAGTTAAGTAACAAACGCGGCGAGCGTACAACGCAGCCACCTCAACGCGTGGCTTATCGTTGAAAAACCCCGTTAAAAAAAAAAAAAAAAGGACCGAAAGGAGCTCCGGGACGCGAAATTGGCAGCAAAACAAAACCAAAAAAACAATTCACAATAAAAACTGAAAAAACAAAAGCAAGAATAATACACAGAACAAGAAAAAAAAACACAATTTTCAAACATAATTCCGACACAATCGTGTTTGTAGCTGTTCAATGCAGGTACATCTAAATGCATTTAATGGCTCTCGACGCGGTTTTGTCAGAAGATGTGTTATTAGACTTTTGCGCGAAGAAAAGATGAGAGAGAAATGTCCGGGAAAAACAATTCTCACCTGGACGTCAAACTCGACGAAATCAACGGGAAACTGAGCAGCAGAATTGAAAGAAAGGATGGAGTTCTCTTTAAAGGCCTTCATTCTCCGATCAGACGACTGCAATGAATTCATACCACTCCCTCTGTGCCCAACCACCAGAAATTTCGGAGGCTTAACCCCGATTCTCCCGACATCAACCCCTGCGCACCGTTCCCAAACACCGCAAATTTCAATCAATTTTTATTTGTCTTATAAATACAGTCGACATTGTTTACTTTTCCTTAGAAATTTTGAGAGCAATTATTCTGCTCAGCAAGAGGAACAAAAAAATAACAACATAAATCAAATTTGAACATTAAAAAAAAACAGAAAAGCCAATTTTTTTTGAAGGGAAGGTTTAAGAAAAACACAATAATTTATGCAACATTGTGAATAACATGTCGATATAACACCGTCTATTTGGTAATTTGATAGATTGATAGTTGTCAATAGACTCAATACCCAATAAAATAATGCCAGTATTGACATACTGCACATAATGTTGTGCGTGTAAATTGTTGTGCTAACAGAGAATGACTCTTCTTTTAAGCCTTCTTTTTTTTTTGGTGATTTTTTTTCTTTGCTTTTTGATCATTTATACAATTCCTTAATTCAAAAAATTTAACGTGAAGCTAATAAAAATTCAAAAATAACTGACGAAAAAATACCTAAACGATAATTTAGGAAAAATTCGTTCATCTTGTTTGGTATATGATCATCTTGTTTTTTTTTTTTTTCTATTGAAGGATTAAGTTTACGAGCGAGTTACCTTTGGAGAAACGGGGGGAAAACAGCGACGACAATGAGGCGGTGGTTTCGGGGACTTGGTCGAGATTGGGGACGTCGGAGATGTGAACGGCCGTCAGAGCCATTGTATGAGAGAGAGAGAGAGAGAGAGAGAGAGAGAGAGAGAGAGAATGGAGTGGGGAGAGAGATTGAGAAGGGGGTATATATGGGGGGAAGAGGAGGTGTAGGAGGAAATGGAACAGAGGATCTCCACGTAGAATATTCGTAGCTAAAACGCGGGTTTAACATTCGTCCCCTTCTATTTCGCTTCCCCACGTAAATTCAACAGCAAGTCTACGTACGCACGCACTTAATTTTACAATACAACTCCTAATACAATCAGAAATGATTCGTGCACAGCAGCCGTTTTTTCGCTCGAGGTGCGATACGTGTATCGGAACCCTATTTGTTCAAACGAGAGTTAGGTTCTTAAAAAAGTTGTGTGGGTATGTTAGCCTTAAAATTCATACATCATTTTTGTCGATTTGTTAACTCTAGTTCAGCCAATGCTCATCTTTGTCAAGCTTAATCGTATTTTCCAAAATGAGGTCCGACATACTTTGGCGACGGGCGAATATAAACGTTGTCGTTAAAAATAGACCTAATAAATTCCATTTAACTTGATTATTATAATTAAGTGTTTTAATGGTTTCCTTAATCATATTGGATTCGAACCACATTTTTGTCAATCAAACTTCAATTCTAAAATGATGATTCTTGAAGGCTAGTAAATTTAACCCATTAATTATAATTGCGTTTCTTAGCATTGCTCTTGACGAATTTGTATTTAAGCACTATAGTTTTTTTTTTAATTATAAGCATTTATACTATCTTTCTTGAGGCAATGGAAGGGAAAATTTCTAAGGCGTCATGTTATAAATCACGTACCAGTCATTCAAGTCGGAAAGAAAATTAAAGGTGTAGAGTACCAGGTTAGGCCAATATCGGCAATACATGACTACTTTTTAAAAAAAAAAAATCTCTTCTAGTACTGGTCAATACCCAAAATTACCGGTGGTACATGTCAATATGAAAGCACTTTTGAATTTAAAAAAAAAAATGTACATGTTATACTAAATTCTTTGATGCGAAAAATAATGTTAATAACGATAAATTCAAAAAGGTACCATGTTTTCACCGGTACCTACACATACAATACTATTAATAAGAAAATTGATAGTCTAATCGGTACGGTATTTAAAACCTTTGTTACAACGTTACACCCATATTACTCCAGCTGGTGAGGGTTCTTGACTCACTCACACATCAGCTAAAGAAACAGGATAAATCCAAATGGTCCAACTGCGCGGTTTTTGGACTTTGGTCAAACTCAGACGTGGAGATGTTTGGCTTCCAATATTTTTCTTTATCTTCTCCTTATTTTTCTGGATATAGTATGGTATTAAGGTAGGATAACATTATTAATTGATGATGATGGTGATGTGGGTCCTCAATGACCAACTGATGCTCTGGAGCTTTGCTGGCCCTGCTACATATGTGCAAGGCAAAATCCATAAAATTATCAATCATTCTATCTCCACACCTAAATACACACTCCTACTCGTAATAGGAGTGGAGCCCACGTATACTACACATCCAGTGTATGTGGGACTCACCCTTATTGTAAGTGTGGGTGTGTGATGGGATGTGTATTGGGTGTGGAGTTAGAATTTTCGTAAAACTATTCACCCGTTTACTTCTTTTTCTTTACACCGGACTAGTTTATATGTATCTTAATTAATTTCTCCGTCCACTGATAGTGCTTTAATTAAACCGAGGCAAAGTCGTGTATAAACAAGTCTGACAAGAATTAATAGCTCTTGAGAGGCTTCGAATTAAGATGTTTCAAACCTGTTGTGGACTCGTTCGTGGGCTATCCCTATGGCTCCAAAGGTATGCTTATTCATGTGGAAAGTTGTTTGGAATTGGGTTGCTTGTAAATCGAATTTGTACCGAAGAAAATGTGCCCAAGTTCCTCTCTGTCCCATCTGTGAAACGGAAAGTGAATCTATTGATCATATTCTCTTTCGCTGTCCTTGGACTAAAGTGGTGTGGTTGGATAGTGGGAAAGCTTTCTGGGTTTTGGAGAATCCTATTATCTCGGCTGATAGGTGGATTGAGGATTTACTGTGTGGTACTTTAGCTAAAGAAACGGTGCCTGAAGTAGTTGGGGCGATTTTCCAGATTTGTTGGGCAATTTGGAAGGCTAGGAATGAGTGTATCTTTCAGGGCAAGTTGCCAAATCCGATAACCACTATCCAGAAGGCTGAGATGGCAAATGGTGATTACTTGCAAGCTGCGTGTATGGTTGGGAAGATTGTGGTGCCCAAACAAGGGATGAATCGAGTTGGTCCCCTCCCCCTCCTGGGGTTTTCAAAATTAATGCGGATGGAGCGTTTTCTTCCTCTCGCGGAGTTGCCGCCTTTGGTGTAATTGCCAGAGACAATAGTGGAACTGCTCAGTTTTGGCGTTGTGGAAAAGTTAAGAGTGTCTTCAGCTTGTGCGATAGAGGCCTGGGCTCTAAGGATAGCTTGCAATTCTGTAATTGGTGCAGATTACACACAAGTTATCTTCGAATCAGATAGTCAAGTGGTGATTGAGAGTGTTCAAGGAAGAATCCAATGCCCATGGGAGATCAACACAGTGGTGGAAGACATCAAGACATGCGCTAAAGAAAGAAATTGGTCCTTCATCTGGGCTGGAAGAGAGAAGAACAAGGCTGCTCATTGGTTGGCTTCCTATAGTATTAATAGTAGTATTTCTGTCTAGTAGGGTTGTATTCCGCCCGAGTTAGATTCTATTTTGCGTAAAGATTGTAACTCCTGATTTTGGTCGCTATACTATCAATGTAACAATTTCAAAAAAAAAACCTGTTGTCACGCATTTGCTTGACAATCTCCCTTCCATTTCCTTATTTTAAGGACAATGTTAAGAGAATCATCATTTAAAAAAAAAAAGGGTGCCCTAGGAGTGCCTATGCTTGCCTTTATGATATTCACAATTCAACAACCCTATGATTGGGGAATTCATATTCTTTTCATGTTTAGTAGAGTACAAGTGAAGGCAGGTTTAAGCTATTCAGATTTCAGAACCAACAACACAAAGCAGTCAAGAAAGATTAACAATGAGAGAGAGAGGGCACAAACTATACACCAAATACTTCCACAAATGCAAATACAAAATGAGGAAAAGTAGAAACAAATTCTCACAACACACATGGCCAAACCTTCTTAACACCATCTCAAAGCAAGGCCCAATACCCAAACTCACCAAGCAGTGAAATATTGAGGCAGTTGGATCACCAAGCATGAAACTTTAAACTCACCAAAGAACTCGAATCACTTCCGTTATCCATTTGATCACGCCTTGGCTTCCGTCGGTCTTGAGGTTGTCAAGCTGCTGCTGCCACAATTGCGATCGATTCGGTTCTCTTCCCCAAGTCTCGATGCCAAAGAAAGAATTTCAGGTGACATTTCCCAGCTGCCGCTTTTCCTTCCCCGACTGGATCGCCTTGTGTGTATTCCGATACGGTCCTCCTCACCCACAGTAGTCCTTATGTCCGGAGATACTTCACTTAGTCCACCATCCTTAAGTTGCCCTTCACTATAACCTAACCCAGCCTCCGCATCTCCCCAAACCGCTTTCCTGCCCATTTCGATATCCTCCACGGCTTTCTCCATGTTAGGACTACCCCCACCCACCATTCGATCAGGTAACCCTGGGTCCAGAGGCACCTTTGCCCTAAAATTGTTCTTTGATGGAGGGATACTGGAAGAGAAAATCTCCTTGAAGTTCTGCATCACTCCTTTGTTATAGGGGTTGGCTCGCCGATCGTAGCGGTATCTGAAGTTCTCATAAGTAGTCTACACAAGTAGAAAGCAATTGGTATTTGTTATCTAAAAAAGACTTATTATGTAAAGCCTGTTTGTCAAAATTTGCACGACGGGAAAGAAAAGGAATGTCATCTTACCTGATTCGTGCTGATGAGATACAAGTGAAAGGCAGTAAGGCCTCCAACAAACCATACCGATATGAAGGTGTAAAAAATTAGCACAATGGAAGCAGGGGTCTTGATCATGGCTTTCCATAATGTGGTCTCCTCTGAGTCCATAATCTTCCAAATGTAAATCCAGCAAAAGCTAAAAACATATATGCATAGAAGGGTTGTTGAGGACACAAACATGAAGAAGAATCGGTAATTCCTCTGCACAACAGGAGACAAAGTACCTTATCAGGAATCAGAAAAATAGTGAAGATGACAAGTAGAAATTATCAAGCCATAACAAATACCGTCTCTGGGGGGACAACTACTGTGTCAAATAGCCTATTTCTAGCATAGGATAACCTTAAAGTTGTTGCTCAGTGTGGATTAATTTGTTTCCTACGGATTTATGATAGGATCTCTTTTTTCCCCCCTTAAAACACCAACTTAGACATGCTCAAGCAGTCGAGCTCCAAGTAGCCACACACAAAAAAAAAAAAAAAAAAAAGAAAAAAAAAAAGAAAAAAGAGAGATGCTCAAGCTTCTTGGGCTTGATATGAACCACTTCTAGTACTACAAAAAAAGAAAAAAAAAGATCATATGAACTTGACAGAAACAAGTACCACTATCATGGACAACAATGCAACATAATTAAGGGACCATTTCTTACCAGCCCAATACACTGCCCAACCCAAGGGCAGTGGTGGTCAAATCGTTCAACACAATTGTTGCAGATTGAACAGTGGGAGCAACGCGGAGGTCTATATAGCATGCATGTATCACAATACTTGATCTTCACCGGAATCCCATTCACCTCTACTTCCTTAACGCGAGGCAGTCGTAACTGTGGGGTTTTCCCAGTACTGTCTGCAGTCCCGTCGTAAGATTCTGGTTCTGGAGGGTGTAAATTACGAGGAATGATGCCGGGATCTCTTCCAGATGTTAGTAGGAGAAGACATAAAACCTGAAAAACCCAACAAATTTGCCAACTTAAAACTCAATGCTACTTGCATTAAAATAATTGTTAACCTTCTCAATTTCAAGCGTTGGGGCAAATTGTTAATGCATGTTAAGCTTGTTTCTGAGGCATGGTAATGCTCTCCTTGACCATCTGCCATTAAAAGAAAATACCAAACAATGGAGATGGCCTTGAATTGGGCATCACCCCAGATTACAGTGCCAATGATACAGTGTAACTTGGGCCTCTTCTGTCATCAAAGCATATAAAGGCCCAATCTGTGGCTCTAATGGATGAATTTGCTTAAGCGATAACAATGGAGACAATAAATGTCACACTAACATTCCACAAAAGGATGCCATCAAATATGGTCGATTCCTACATCCAATCAGGCAGATCAAGTGAACATATATCAGGTAAGCCATCCTATTCAATTTCCATTCATAAGATCCTATTCGCTCCATTCCGCTTTGTTAGTTCAATTGTGGAATCCAACTTTTTAACGAGAAATAGTTGTTACACTTTGCAGATTTGAAGTTTACCATATTACCCTTGAGGAGTTCCATCAGTTAACTAGTTTTTGGACTTGAAATTCATAAAGGAAGACAAAAGAGTATTGCCATCAAATTTTCCTAAATAGCTTCTGCAAAAGCGTACATTTTTTATTGGGCAACTAAAAGTAGATAAATGGACTAACAAAAAGAGCGATGGCGGGAGTAATTGTTAAGTGTTAACCATACTCAATAGGTATCTGGAGACTGGAGAACACCCAAAAGGCAAAACTTTTTACAAATAAACAGACAGCATATACCGAACCACACATAGAGACATACTTTCGTGCATGTAAGGGGTTGATGGGGAGGGAGAGAACTCACATAAGCGGTGAAGACAACAGGCACAACTGTAATCGATATTCCCAAGTTGTAAGAGAAATCATCCATCAATTTTCTAGCAACAAAGACGCAGAAAATTGTGACGGGAGCGACAATAAGGAATATGGTCAGCACCAGTGACCTCACATCCGGCCCAAATACGAATCGCCCTTGAAGTAAAAATCTCTGCAACCAAACAAGTAATAGCTGATTAATATCCTAGAGAAATAATCGAGCTTTCTATATTCTGTTATAGTCCCACATTGCTTGGGTATGGAATGGGAGATCACTTAATAACTTGAGGACCTCTGCACCCGTTGCCAATTAGTTTTGGGCGGAATATAAAGTTTCCACATGGTATTAGAGCAGGCTCATTCAATCCCAAATTAAATTTGAAACATATCACGTACTCCATGATGACATGACCAAAAAAAGGCTGCCGAAAATGGGGAAAAAAATGGCCACATAGGACAGACCTAAATGCGGTTGCACGTGAGGGGGGTGTTAGAGAATAGTCCCACACTGCTTGGGTATGGGATGGGAGATCCCTTATAACATGAGGGGCTTCACCACTCATTGGTCATTGCCAATCGCTTTTGGGTTGGATATGAAGTTTCCACATATTTCATTGCAACAACATGCTTTTTCCTAACTTGCCCAGACCTTATGCTGGATGACTGCTCACATCACATGCTTTTCCACAACATACTTGGGTCTGTTTGGAACATGTGGAAAGGAAGAGAAGGGAAGGGAAGAGAAAATCATTAAGAAAGGAAGTGTGAGGAAAATTTAGTGTGCTTCATATCTTATTTTGTTATACTCTCCTCACTTTCTTCTCAAACCAAACGAGGAATGGGAAATTATTTTTAGTTTTCCCTTCTCTTCCCTTCTTTTCCCCAAGATCCAAACAAAGCCTTAATGCCTTAATCTTAGGGCAAATAAACTCCTCACATCACTTGCTTTTTTCCATAAAAAGCACATAAACAACAATTGATGTTCATTTAAGTCCGTATCCAAATGTATTTCCATTGGCAAAAGAGGCTCAATGTCCTAATCAGAGGGTCCATTACTAACCACCAGGTAGGGGGGGAAAAAAACTGTTTGATAGTCTAACAACTACCTTCCTTATCGACGCTTACCAATATGGACGCGATAATAAGAAGAGGGTAACTGCATTTATTAGGTCATGAATTTGCCTTCCCACGATTCAATAGCAACTAGTGGAAGACAAAACACAATCCAGTTTCACGCTTTCACGAAGTTCAATCAGATAGATACACGAATATGAACGTAAGGAAACCGTTGAAAATAAAGGCGATAAACTTAGAGACTTACATTGCTTCCTTTCCATGTCTGGTAAATCCGCAGGTCATTCGAGGAGGCGCTGGTGGATCCGGAGGTAGGATCTCCCTGCTTCGGTGGATGAACCACATACATATTTGTTTCCCTTTCTCTCTCTCTCTATATACGTGTATACGTATCGCTCTTAAGTGGTCAATTTGAGATCTAAAGAGTGGATAGAACGAACTGAATTGTTTAGATCTCCTCCGCGATTTCCAAGAGTCAACAGTTGATACAATGTGAAAAAATATACAACAACAGCTCAGATTAATACTAATGGATAGCGTTTTCGAGTTTCCGGCAATAAAGTGCGTCAGATTCCGGCGTCGAGAACTCGATGGGTAGCGTCCATTTTGGCCGACAAGCCATGAGCGAGAGAGAGAGAGAGAGAGAGTAGTTTAGGAACTAGGGAGAGGAGAGAGAGTCTGTTTCGTGGGCAGGACTAATTATTCAGTGCTCTGTTAAGCCCTCCAATTGTAGTGCAATAAAATCATGGGTATATATCAGTTGGTGTACACCAAAAACAAATGTACACCACGTTGTGTGGGACTCAGCTCAAAATTCCACATAAATGATCGGAGATGCTCAACTTATTCATAGTATACTTTTTTAAAGATTCTTACAAAAAATCAATTCAATCAAATATGAATAAAGGCAGGATTAGTTATTCGCTCAATTTCACATATGACTAAATTGATTTTTCTCAGGGTTTCCTTTAAAATACATTTCAACCAAATTGATCGGCTTTGACTATTTATGTAAAACTCCAAAATAAGTCCTACATAACACGGTGTATATTTGGTGTACACCAAATGATGTACCCAAAGTCGGAAAGTTCACATAGTTTGGACATAAATGTATGATATTCTCTTCATTCCAAATTGAGAATCCATTATTTAATTTTGAATTGTTCCAAAATGATAGTCTTTTTTCAAAAATGGAAAAAAAATTTGATGATTTTTCAAAAGTGTCCCTTACAGATAAATATAAGTGTTATAAAATAAGTAAAACATAAAAGTAATTGTGAAAATAAAAGGTATTTTAAGTGTAATCATTGTATATTTTCTTATATAATTGGAATCCCCAAAAGGGATTTCCAATTTGCAACCGATGGAGTACTAATCAATAATCATACTATTACAGTGGTCTGGAACATGACATGACATTGACAAGGTACACTGAATAATTCCTTGTGGACAGGGATATTCCGTGGGCTTTTGCCGCTTTACAGGATGTCAAAGTGACATGGTTTGGTCTCATTGGACAATTTATGCGGATGAAGAAAATGACCAGTCAGTCTGGTGTCGTACGTGGCAATGTTCCACTTTTTTTTTTTTTTTTTGATCCGCGTGGCAATGTTCCACTTGATAGCCATATGTTGCGTCCTAGACATTTTTCTCTTAAATTTTTTTTTTTTTACCGACTATAGCAATCTTTTCTTGGTACGATTTGAATCGGTCTGGGAAAAGAAATGTTCATAACCTGATAGCCGGTCACAATCTTTTCTTGATACGTTACGAATTGGTCCGATAAAAAACTACTCAATCATGACGAATAACGAAATCACAAGGCACAACGGGTATCGTCTGCACACGCCGAACTTGTCACCAAATCATGCTGCCAATTACTCATAAGATCGTGTTCCGTCGTCAAGTGTATCAACATGTCAACCCTGTGCTAACAAAACTTCCCCAGCAGATGTCCAAAAAGATTCCCTTGTTTTCGGGCCGTTCGAAAACTTACTTATTGATGAATCTGTGCTTATTTTGCATCTTTGACTCATGCATAACATATAAGTAAATAAGAAAATAATTGAGGGCCTGCCAAACATGTTAGTATGGCAAAAGGCTTTATTCTCCTGTTGAGATACAAATGAGTGGCACAGAAGTACCATCTTACTGGCAACATGAAATTAACCCCTTGCATTGCATGAAACAAAAGCTAATTTCCAACTCCTATATTAGTTGAACAGTTCTCACAACATTCTTCCTTGAATTACAGAAAGATTGAAGGCGACTCTCATCAAATGTACCAAAACCAGATAGTTGAATTCCATATGCTTTCATCCTTTGGACATCCCGTGGAGTGGGGGATTGCCAGAGCCCGTCCCACCATGCGGGAGGAAGAAGTGGTGTGAGAGCACATTGGGTAGACTGGTTGTGGCAACTCAAGGGACCGGCAAATCTGTTCCATACATGTCCCCAGCCAACCTGATTCCCCAAACCTTCCGAAAGCAAATTAGTCTGGAAGCTGCTGAAGAACCAAAAACTTGCACCAGTAGAAGAATTTCCAACTAACATTCAAAGAAAAAGAGTCAAGAAAAGAAAGGACACACTTTTCCAAGCTGGAACAAGAACGTTGCGTTTGGATTATGGATTTTTAAAGTGATACATGTAAAGGAAGCAAATGAAAGGAAAATAAAAATGTAGCAAGATCATGAGGTAAAGAAGCTAAAATTTCTCTCTTTGACAACTTGTTGCAAAAAAAATTCTCTCCAACAAATCCAATATACAAAGCCTGAGGGATTGAAGGCAGAAGAGTACCAGGTTGGTGAGCTGCGGCAAGTGCTGCAATTAGTTGAGCAAAGGTTGTTCCAACGCGCCTGTGAGCCCCAGAAACAACAGCGTGTTTTGCATGTGCTGCAAGAAAGAAGTCCACAAATGCAACCCATCTAGGAGCTGGGCCCCAATCCATGTGTCTAAAGTCTAGACCTGCTCCACTCTTGCCAGAAATATTTCCTTTGAATAGTTCATAATCAAAATGAACAACCTGGATAAACCGTTGCAAAACAATAAAAACAAAGCCAAGAATTTCATCATACATGAAATTTATCTTCAGTGCAAAGGGTGATGAGATTATGCTTGGAAGCATGACAGTTAATCATTACCTCAGCAAATTCACTTATGTTTGATGCAACATCGGTTATCAGAGAGGGGGTATCTGAAACCAAAACAACTTTGGGTCTGGATTTCAGTTGCAGATTGTCTATAGCTTTTCTTATGCAATTCAGTGCTGCCTGTGCTGCTCTCAGAGACCTGAAACAACAAAGCAACGAGGCAGACTTGTTAATCTGTTGAATTCGTATATCTTAATTCACTAGGTTCAGTTTGAAAGTTTCAACGGATATGAACCCTTAATAATTGTTAAACTTTGCTGCTTCATGGAGAGGATGCAGTTTCAATAAGCTTGAAAGTAAAAATGAATCCTGTGTATTTTTTGCAACTATTCATAGTGTAATGAAAAACATTAATTGTTCTTCTCTTAATCATAGAAAACCAATATTAACTTGATATGTAAGGCCTTTCTAAGAACCACTTGAATCAAGTAGTAATGATACATCTGTTCTTGCTTCTTACTGTCTAAGTCGGAGTTTTCTCGTGAATGCTCCATCTTGTTTACACTTGTCAGAGACTTTCTTGAATTCAATTAGACACAACAAAGATGAACCATACTACATCGCCCTATTCTTAAGGAAAAGTAGATTAATCATGAATATGTTTCCATACCCATTGCAACCTTTTTAAAAGGCACTACTTCTGCCAACCTCAATGTGGGAAACTGAGTATGGTTATTGCAAAGTAGACAAAGTAAAATGTTTACCAGCATACCTATTACTAAGCATCCGCATGTGTAGTGAAATATCAGGATCCACCCCATCACCAAGAACCCAACGCACGGCCTCTCTAACATTATCTGAGGGAGACATGAGTACTCTCATCAGCTCCCCAAAAACGTTAGGCCTGTACTGAAGATCTTCTGGCCTCCCAAATAGATCGGAAGCAGCATTCCTCATCTCAGTGAATACATTCTTCAAGAAAAACTGAGCAGCCACAGCATCTGTCGTGTTTTGGAACCTGCCGTGGTGAGGTCAGTAATTACATTGATTCTTT
The DNA here is from genome assembly GCA_014282245.1 of Rhododendron simsii. Taxonomy (NCBI): domain Eukaryota; kingdom Viridiplantae; phylum Streptophyta; class Magnoliopsida; order Ericales; family Ericaceae; genus Rhododendron; species Rhododendron simsii. The sequence continues at coordinate 4,560,874 of CM024960.1, forward strand.
AAGCAAGTAGCAGCTGATTACATTTATGCGGGACCCAGTTTACCATATGATAGGTTGCTCCCACTCCCTCCAGTTGCAGCAAAGAACACTCGTCTGGGCTGGCTTTTGGAAATCATCAATTTTCATTACAAGGTGCCTTCCATATGTAGTCAAACACCCATTATGTCTCCAGAGATGCTTGACTTCTTTCAAGGTAAAGGAAACATTGCTGTAAGAAATGTAATCCCCAAAAGGATATTTGCCCCTGAAATATTTCATGAAGTAATATTAGCACCACTAACACGTCTCTTTGACAGTAGTTCTATATCATAGCTATAAACTATCTGGGCTACTACACTGAAATATTTCAAGCAAAATTGGAAGAAGATAGACTGAGAGTCAAAATTTTGCATTCTTTAAAGTTCTGCTAAGGTACAATATCTCAATCACAGTCTCTTAGTGTATGAAACCAACATTTACCTATGGTGGTTGAGTAATGAGCCTATCCTCTCTTCTCCAGTCATATTCCAAAATTCCAATACTGAAATTGATTACTAATACAAGACCAAAATATTCAGAGGACTCTTCTAACTAACCAAAAAATATGTAAATTGTCAGCAAAATTGTTTCTTTTTTTCTTCAAATCCAACAAATCCATGGTTCTCATAACAGCAGACCATGAGGGGGGATACCAAAATCTCATAAACAAAAAAACTGCCTCGATGGTAATTAAATGATAAGCCACAAAAATGCTTTCTGATGAGTAAACTTGACTTTTGAGTAATTTTTTTAAGAGATCAAATATAAGCAGAAAGGCTTGAGAGATAACCAATATGCCTGGTTTGCCCAATGATCAGCGATCGATTCAACATTATACTCAGTGTTGCAGCCGTTAAGATCTTATACATTTCATTCCCGAAACCAGCTTCTGACGCTTTCCCTATCACAAAACCATGTTTGCAAAACTGCTCTGGAGGAAGTCCTCGGACTCTAGATGCACCTGAAATGGAATCGGTATTGTTAGCATCTACAATGGGTCTCTACTGTGGAGGTGCGATTTTCGGTTAGGAAAGCCTATTCTCAATCCCCCTCTCACCACCAAAAAAAGAAATTATTATGATTAATCCCTCCTTCGTACTTTTATCTTCTTGTAACAGGTAGCATTAGTGTGGCTAGTAAATTAGATAACAACAGCAGGCCATAGCTCCATCTACTCAAACGACCTCTCCTACGGGCACTTAGGCTCGTTGGTATCACTCCTTTACATTTGCATGCCCCCTTTTCACTCTTCCTCCATATCGAGCAACTACTTCAAAAACGTTTTTAGATATCAAGCACAATTTTAGGACAATCTTGCATTTCCTTTCCTTCACTCTTTACCCGGTCAAAAGTTGTTCTTGCCTATATCTCCTTTCCACAAATTATTCCTGTCATGGACTAAGGGATCATAGTGGGGGAGTTGCAATCTCAACCATGATTGAACGTCGCGATTGGGTTTGCTGCTATAGGCTTTCAAAGACAACTCTGGTTTGTCTAGCCATCCACAATAATGAAAAGCATATTTGCACTCAATTACACTGCCAGTTAAGAGCCCAAATGTGACCCTCCCTTCAAATTGAAGACAATTAGGTCTACACATGATAAATCAAGACACTTACCCACAAATGTAGGGATGCAAACCAGAAAAGCCAGACAAAGTGTTCGAGCTTGACTCATTCACAATTAGTTTAGCTTAAGCTCGACTCAAGCCCAAATAATCGAGCTCAGCTCCTTTACTGTCAAGGTATCCAAGCTCGGTTCATTTACTACTAAACGCTCTATAAACGAATCAAGCCGAGCTTTCCCAAACTCGTTTATTTATACAAAACTAACGGAGCTGAGCCTAGTCGACGACGAGCCGAGGCATAAGCTGCTTGCGAACAGTTTGGTATGTTCGCAGCCCGACGCTGCAATTAAGAACGCAAATCTAGCAAGAACTGACATAAGCTAAAAGAATGCAAATCTAGCAAGAAGTGAGATTAACTAGTACCATTCAGAGCAAAGTGATATTGAATGATTCTTCTCACGTCGACATTTCCCTCCCGAAACCCTCCGCTGAAAATTTCCCCCATTTCTTCCACCGTGGCGCACCCTTTGTTTCCAGAAGCCTCGGTCTTCGCCTTGAGAATCGCATTTCCTTCTCGAAACGTCGTCGTAACCGGGAATCTCTCACCGGCTGATGGATCGACGGATCTGGAAGTGAGGATCAACAGTCCAGCGCCGGTGAACAACGCGCACGAGATTAGGAAGCCGTGGATCGACAGTCGTCTCCTTCTTGATACGATAAACCTCATCTCCTTTGCTTATTTTGGTGAACGGACTAGGGTTTCATTTGGATCTCAACGAAGCTCTGGACCAGTAATCATGGCTGAACTGTTGGGAATTCTGGAATTGCTTCAGTTGCGCCATTCCTTACATCCATTGTCGGCTGGAGAGTAACGAGAATGGAAATAGTAAGAGATAGATAAGAATCGAGTAAATTACACTAATACCCACTGTGTATTTATGGAATGTCACTTTCGCCCTCCACTTTACCCATTGAGTTCCTTCCTTGCATTAACAACCCAAAACGAACAGCTTCCGAGTGTCTTGGTGCATCATCACATGCGTTACGGAATGAGTTTGTGCATCACGTCACGGTATTTCTAAGGAAACAAAAAAAAAATATTCATGCCCAACACAATCTTGTTATTTTTTGCGTTAAATTTTTGTGGATCATTAGTTCATCTCAACAAGAAAATTCGAAAAAAGTAATAAAATTATGATATTTTTTTTGCTTTTATTTAAATTTCTTTTGTTTGGATACATATGATACTTTTTTACTTTTCAATTTTTCTCGTTAAGACGAACAAATAATCCAAAAAAAAAGGCAACAAAACTAAGAGGACGTTTGGTAACCTTTTTATTTTCAGCTTTTGGTTTTACTTTTTTGAAAACTAATGAAGAAAACTTGTTTGGTGACAAGTTTTTACTTTCTGTTTTTCATAAACGTTTTTAGAGTTTTTGTAAAACTATACAAACTACAAAAAGGTGTTTTTCCCTTCTTTTTTTTTTTTTTTTGAGAAACACAAATATTTTATCAAACATGTTTCTACTTCTAGTTTCTTAAAAACAAAAAATTGAAAAAATTACAAAACGCATCCTAACAAATGCGCATTGTTTCTTTTGAATATAAAAAAAACAAATCAAATGACTTATTAAGCGAAATCACACTTCAGTAAGTATTACTATGGAATTGGATTAGTTTCCCTTAAAATTAATACTACTCCATAAAAATAGTAAAATCTAGGTTTTATCAAAAAAATGTCAATTTCATAATCTCAAAAACAGGAAATCCCGCATGTCCCATCGGCGGATCGATGTCAAAGTCAACGGCGAGGGGAAGTCGGTTTCGGACCTGACACAGTTTCATCGTGTCATGCACAATTACAATACTGCCCTTGCTTAAATACGAAAAGCTCAACTCCACCCTAGTTTCTCTCCCTCTCTCTCTCTGGGGCCCGTTTATGATACGTACTACGGAGCATCTCTTTTCCTCTACCCAAGCAACGAGCAAACAACGGACGGAAGGCACTAGCGCCGCGCCGCTCCGGTCGCCGGAGACACGATTACGCCTGCCAGATCACGCCGGAACACTTCCATCTCCTTTTGCTTTTGAAAGAGCTAACTCGGTGACTATCCTATCCTCTCTCTCTCTCTCACTATTATATGGTTTTAGTTTCTAGTGGAAGCTAGGGTTTTTTTTATTTACGTGTTTGTGTTTGAAGATGTGTAATTGAAAGATAGAGTTTTGATTGCTCAATTTTATGTTAACTTACTGGTTGAAATTGGGCTCTTGAGTGTTTTTATTACATGGTTCTGATTTCTTCAAACTGGTTGCTTTGTAGTGAAATTAGGGATTTTTACTTCCAATTGTCTATAATTTGGTAGGTTTGGGCTTGTGCTTTTGTATTCGTGTTCTTTTAACTGCTGTGGATAAATACTTCAAACAGAAATCGCGGTCATGAATGTCTAATGATAAAAAAAGGAATTAACGCTCGAATACTATTGGTAGAAATCACTGTTTTGGTAGGTATTTATGCCCTTCTTGGAAATTTAATGGAATGCAGGGTAATTATAGGGAGGGAGTTTCTTTTATAAGTTAACGAGGTACTGCATAAACGGAAAAATAGGAAAATTTTGGTTGTGTTGACTTGTTGGGTAGGACCTTAGTTCTTGTGAAAGGAAATCCTCCTGTTCTTGGTTCTGTTTGACGAAAATAGTTTCACTGCAACGGAATTTGTAACGCCCTCTCACATGATATGGGCCCCATGTACGTGTGGGTCCCACCCCATGGGAGAGAGGCATTACAAATAACCATTGCATTGAAAATTTTCTCCTGTTTCGCATGACCGGAAGTTTTATTCTTTTTTGTTAAGTCTTTTCTGATTGGAAGCTCAGTTATCAATTCACGATTTTTCGATAAATATTGTTCTGTGGTTATCTTGAAGGTAGTTTTTCCATCTTGATTTTGTTTGTACCTTTTCTTGTAAAGGTGTAAAGGTTCCTTGTTCATAAGTCTGCCCTTTGTTCGATTGGGCAGACTGTAGTCACAAACAATGGGCGGCACATTCAATCCACAGATTCTGGTGGAAAAGCTGGCCAAGCTCAACAGTTCACAGCAGAGCATCGAGAGTATCCTTTTGCCCATAAGCTATTTGTTCTCCATTTGGGGTTCCTTTTGTGAATCGTCATTAGCTCGTCTCTTCTCCAAAGGGTTCATTTTGCAATTTCCAAATTTGAAAGGTCGTTTGTTGTTTTAATATTTTGACTTTATTCATTGCTTTCAATGTGAGGCTTATCATTGTCAGAAGTATTCTACTAGGTGGTGATGCAACATGATAAATCAATCCAAAGAGATGGCATTCTTCTAGGAGCTTTCCCCCATTGCAATGCTTCTAAAAGCTTTGACATTGATAGTCTGCAAGACTGCGATAGCCATGTAGCTTTAAATAACATTATTTGATTCTGTGCATTTGCTCTTTTATCAATCTTACTCATCGGTCTACTGCACCAAATTCTCCTGTGCATGTCGTTTGGCATATTCTTCTCACGTTCCATTCCTTATTCTCAGATTTGATTAAGGTTTATTGCTTATCATTTGTATGTATCCTTGACGCGATCAAGCTTTATCACATTGGTGTATTTTCCACATGTACAAGGCAAAACAAGTTGTTGAAACATGGGATAGACAATTTCATTGCTCACCGCGTGAGCAGCGATTGGCTTTCTTGTATCTTGCAAATGATATTCTACAAAATAGTCGGCGAAAAGGGTTAGAGTTTGTTAGTGAGTTTTGGAAGGTTCTCCCAGGTGCACTTCGTGACGTAATTGAAAATGGAGATGAAAGTGGCAAGGGTGCTGCACGACGACTGGTACTTTTGTTGAGCTCAAAGTGCTTATTTTGTCATTTGGCTACATGTATCCTTAAGTTCTGCAAATAAACATATATATGTAAACTATGAATTCTTGAAGGAGGTGAAAATTCTTTTGGGCTTCCAAAGCCTTTTGCCATGTAAATATGTATGTGCATTGAGGAATAGTCTTATGCTTTATTGTTTCGGCATACATATATTTTCTTGATAAACTTCATTTTGCCATATTTAATACAGATGCACGGTAGTTTGTACTTGAATTTCTGGTAGGATTATGTCCTCCCCTCCCCCTCCCCCTCCCCCCTCTTTCCCACTTCATTTTTTTTGGGGGATGTACATGTGCATGTGTTTGCATGGCTGCAACTTGTCTCTCTAAATCAAAATCTTTTCTACTTACCTGTTTGTTTGTATTAAATCTCTTACGTCGTGGTTTGGATATCCTATATTCAAAATGGTTGTTCTGGAACTTAGAGTGGAACATTGTTGACATTGCATCCTCGTGTGTGCCTTTCGTATTCGTATCCAGGTCAGCATTTGGGAGGAAAGAAAGGTTTTTGGCTCTCGAGGGCAAATTCTTAAGGAGGAGCTTGTGGGAAGGCACCTGGAAAATAGTAATACAAACGGGAAGCATTCAGCTTTCAAACTGGTGCGTAACTTCTATTCTGTGGTGATTCTGGTGAATTTGTTCTAAAGATTGTCAAGTTTTCACGAAGTTGGGGAGTAATATCATGTTTTATGCCTTTTCTCTGAACAGAGGCCCTCTGCTGGAAATGCATTGGATAAAATAGTTTCGGGTTATCAAGTTGTTTATGTTGGTCAACTGGATGAAGACAATATATTGGGCAGATGTAGGAATGCTATTAGCTGCATTGAGAAAGTGGACAAGGAAATTGGGGGTGTTGTTTCGGGTATGTCCTCAATGGTTCCTTTGATGGAAGTGCAAAATAAAGTTTTATTAAGTTATAATATTTTGTAATTTTTTGGCATTCAATATGTGTGGATACGTTTGACATTTATGCATGCTTTAAAGCATTTTTTTTTTGTTTCCACTTTCATTTTCATAATTTATATTCATGGTCTTCTGGTCTGAATTGAATTACTATTGAAATTTTGCTTGAAACCTAGTTGAAATTTTGCAGAAGACATAGGTTTCTGGTTAATTCAGTAGTATTCTAAGCTTGTTTTCAAAACTTCAGTTTTCCTCCCATGGCATCCCGCTTATGATACTTGCTAGATCCTGTTGCATGTCTCTCCCTCTCCCTAACCCTCTTCCTCTCCATTCACCTGCTCCTGCTCCCTCGCTCAATGGTTTCTACTATCATTATGATAATCGTCACTTTGACCAGGGAAACTCAATGGTTCCGGTGTTGTGGAGGAGCTTCAAGGGCAACATGCTATATTGAGAGATTGTACTGAACAGCTGATGGCAGTCGAATCATCAAGGGCAAATTTGGTCTCTCATCTGAGGGAGGCTCTTCAGGAGCAGGTTGGCTGGCAAGCATATCGTCAAACTGTGCTATCATTTTCTTTATCTTTCTTTCTTTCGTTATCATTGTTTTATGGAAACCTGCCATTGTTTTGTTATTAGGAGTTCAAGTTAGATCAAATCCGCGATCAACTTCAGGTAATTCTGTTGCTTTTTTTTATTTGCTCTGTCCGTTGAATGTTTGCCTCAGGGTTTGGCAATGCTATAATTTGGCTAATCTCCCTTCAAAATGCCTTGTATGCAAAATGTGGTTATTGTCTTTTTCTGAGCAACTAGTTAACTTGAAACAAGGCTTATCTGTTGAGTGTGAGAGTACATGTGATATCATGGTGAATTGATGATAGGTCTTCTTCGATGAAAGATCAAAGCTCAACACCCTATAAACGGTGTTATGCAGATTATACAATTTACTTGAGGACAATTTTAGCCATATGATCCACTGGTAATATATGGAGTGAGAAAAGTAAAATGTGTAGAGTGGGTAGAGTTGACCTAATCTGTTGGCTTATGTTAGTACCAGATTGTTTGAGTTTGAGTGCTAATATTCAAAAATATGATCACTCTTTCCCTTTATTTATGCATTATTTTACAACCTAACCAACAGAAATCTGATGAAAAAAGTAAATTCTAAGCCCAAATAGTTTTGCAGTGTTGTGTAATTAGACGGAAACTTGCACATCGAAGCATAGCCACTCCTCAAAATTTGGTAAAGTGATTGATCTGTCTGTTGATGGTTAACCGAATGAGCTACTTCCAGCCAGAAAACCAAAAAATGTCTGTGTAGCTACAGGTTAGATTGTATGGTCAAAGATATAAAAGAGGTTTGTTGAGAAGCCCGTGTGCTTCCGTCGGACCTAGTACCTAGAGTGATGAAGGTAAGCAAATGTAAAGAAGGAGAATAATAAGAGCAGAGAAAGAATTAAACCAGAGACAAAGGTAGAAAAGTGAGGAAACAGAGAAGGGAACTAGCAAGGAAGAAAAAAAGAAATAGAAGAGGATTGAAAACCGAGAAGGGGAATGGTAGAGAAAGAAGAGGGAAAAAGATGAATAACAGACATTGTCATTTATTCGTACTGTAGGGGGCTCATGTCGTGTACTCGTTTCTTCTTATTTTCTTAGCGGCCTGTAGTCTTGCTAAAAATGTGGCATTTACTAATAGCCAGTCCTAACTATTCCATCGCTCTTTTTTCGTGCTTCTTGTTGCAGGCTGCCCAGTCGCAGTCCGAACAGGCCAGTAATTTGTGCAGACAATTGCTAGCTGACCAGAGTATGAAGGAAACTCATACCACCAATGCGCCGCAGGGTTTTACAGCAGGAAACGAGGAACAATCAGTTCCAGTAATGTATACACGGCAACTACCTTTCCCAGAAAAATCAGGGGAAGACCACAAAGCTGCAGCAGCAGCTGTGGCGGCAAAGCTTACTGCATCAACAGCCTCAGCTCAGATGCTTACTTATGTCCTCTCTTCACTGGCATCAGAGGGCGTCATTGGAAATAAAATGAAGGAATCTTCCAGCGATTACCCTTCTGAAAAAAGAACTAAGCTTGAGAATGACCACCACCCCGCTTATATTCCATCTCATAATCCACAACTGCCGCCAGTTCAGCCTTATCCAAATCCAGAAAGTGTCCCAATCACCACCCAAGAATCGAATTCAAATGAATTACAACCGCCACCTCCATCGTCTCCTCCTCCATTGCCGCCATTACCGCCGCCCATGCAGCCATATCCAGTGCCTCAGTTCATGCAGAGTACCTCTGGATTGATTAGTGTACCGTATGGTTATGGTACAACCCAAATGCAGCAGACACTGCCCATTCCGGGTTATTCCCCTGTGGGCCCTCCAATGCATGTCGATTCTTCTTTTATAGCTTCGCCGCCAAATCCATACCAGAGCTTTCAAGGATCAGACGGCAGTTTTTATAGCCAGCCAACGTCATTGCCAATGGCACGGCAATAGCATTACCGGCATGTTTTGGTTGTTGGAAACGATGAAGGTGTACGGTGGTAATTTTAAGGCATTTCCGGAGGAGTATATCATATGGAGCAAACTTTGTTACACCGGGGGTCGGAAACCTTCCTTGGGATTTTGTCTTTGATTACCCATAGAAGTAGATTTTTTTCGGATGGCCATTAGATGTTTGTATTCATATTTCCAAATATGTTTTATTAAATTCATTAGGTCGGAACCTCGTATTGTTTTATTTTAGTGGTTGAATGGAACATAAAAAGTTTTGGCTGTGTTTGACTTGAAAAACTAGTGCAGATTGATGTTTGGGTGTCTACTAAAGGAAAAATTATTCCATATCCCTGGGGCACTGCGTGAAAATTATTCTATGCCCCTTGGGTGCCCCAGGCCTCTCTTCCACCACAATTGTGTGGTAGAGAAGCGAAGGATGCATGGTTTTTTTGGGTGCCTTTGGACTATATTATGCTTTGTTTAGATTGGAATTTGAAAAAAATTGTGAAAAATAGTAGTGATAATGAGTAGAGAGAGATAGAGAGAGAAATGTTAAAAGTAGGGAGAATCTAGGAGGAATTTAGGGGGAATTTGAAAAATTCTTTTTAAGTTCTAAAGAGAACAAGGTATAAATTTTTAGAGTCTCTTTCAACAATTAGTAAAAGTTAGTCTTCAAGTGAAAAGACAAGTTGGAGCTTGGGCTAAAGGGTATTTTGGACTCAAAGGGTGTGTATTTTGCACTACTAAAAAGACTCATACGTGACAATTTGTTTCTCATTCTAACTTTAGTTTTAATTGTGCCGAGATGTTTGCCCAATTTCGAGGCAACCCTGTATTCTCTAATTAATAGTACTAAGTTGGAGTTTCAAAAATAGATAAATAAATTGAGACGGAGGGAGTAAAAAAAAGAATGTAAATAATATTGATATTCTAAAATTGATATAAGCACTCCAAAATCAGTGTAATTCCAAAGTCACTTTCTTATGTTTTTTGGAGTGCCTCCATTAATTTTTGGAGTGACTTCATCAATTTTTAGAGTGTCAATATCATTTTCCAAAAAGAATCTGAAAAATTGCCTAAAAGCTGCATGATTGTTGGGTAATAGAGGAGTGAGATTAAGGTGTGGAAAAACAGAAATGCTGCTAGTACAGCAGGTTGTGCCCGCCTTGGATCCAACAAAGATAATCGAAGCCGCTCATTTTGTTCAATATATTTTGCTTAAAGTCCTTGCAAAAAATAAGCTCCATCCGATATCGATAAGGGCATTTACGAAGCCTCCCAAATTGCTTAAGAAAATTTCTAAAGCGATTTTGGATGCTTCACAAACGATCTTTTCGTTGTCGGATGGAGCTGATTTTTTGCAGGAACCTTAAGAAAAATATATTGAACAAAATGAGCGGCTCCGATTATCTTTGTTGGACCCGAGACGGGCCCAAACGCGTGCTATGCGCGCTGTCTATGCAGAACCTGTTGTACCAATAGCAAGGTCACGCGCCGTGTTAATTCGATGTCTGTGGATACTTGAATTAGGGGCCGAATTGTACACTTACCTTCAGAAACTTTAACAGTAATACAGTAGTTTTTTATTTTGGATAACTTAATAGTAGTAGTTGCTGAAGGAGAGTTGTGGTAATTGAAATCTATGATTAATCTAGCTCAACACCCATTTACACATTTAATGCGTGCCCGTACTCGTATAAGTGGGTGGGGGTGCGCAAAAAAAAAAAAAAAAAAGGAAAAACGGTGAAACGGTGAAACTAGCAAAACTAGATCAGAAAGTCTACGCATGCACTCGATCGTTTTTAGAACACAATTCCGGACACAATCATGTTCGAATCGGGCAAACCGGAACCGTCCCATGCATGTGGATTCACGCGTGAATTGCGATCAAAACAATTCCAAACACAGTTCCGTCCGATCTTTATACGTTTTAAAAATTACGCGCATATGTGGTTATGTTAGACTGGGATAAGAAACAATCCGACATTCGCAGAATGACAAGTTATCCAAACACAAGGGTGCTGCGACAAAGAATCCACCGTCAGGAATCAGGATACATTATCCCCATCCTTTTCTGTTAGTATATTTTAAACAAGCTTAAGAACATTAAATTACAGTACTAAAAAATTCCAATGAGGAAACACGCTCAAAGCGACAAATGCAAAAGAGAAGGAAGGAAAAGGACGGGAGAGAGAGAGAGAGAGAGAGAGAGAGAGAGAGAGGGAAAAAGCAGTCAACGGATGAGTTCTAAGTTATAACGTCATGAGCTGGCCTGGGGGTGATGCAGTGGCAGTGGTGGGTGATTTGTAAATCGAGTACTACTACTCCTCCTAGCTACTTTTTAGTCAGGCACTAGTAATGAAAGACCAGTGCGTTTGAGGAGGAACAAAAGCTGGGGAAAAGCCGTCGTCGTGTCGTTTGCTTTAACGGCTGATGGCATTGGCATGGGGGAGCAGTAAAAGCTCCATGTGCCTCACTCTGCCTTTCTTTCTTTTTTCAGAGAGAGAGAGAGAGAGAGAGAGAGAGAATGAATGTGTTTGTGTTTGTATATACAAATAGGCAATAGACAACTTGGGGACTCACCGAAAGCACACCAGCTGTTTAGCAAAAAAGTCTACCGTCCAAAAGTAATTTGGACGGTTTCAGACGGACAAATTGATTGTCAAGACGGACGGTAAAATGTTGAGTGGTGAAACAGAGCGGTGAGCGTAGCATCGCTCGCTGTTTAATTTGTTTAATTAAAGATTCTTGTGAAAAAATAGCTTGTTCGGATACCGATATGGACTCGATAGATTTTCATCTCTGAATCCACCGGGACAAAAATTGAATGAATTGATTAAGTCCTGACCGATATCCGAATGAGCTAATTTTTATTTTTATTTTTATCAAGACTCTTACAAACGCATTCTAAAAAAATGAAACAGTTTCGGTCGTTGAAACAGTTTCGATCGTTCGTCAGGGACCTCGAGATGGATCTCGCACGATGCATATTTGGTGTACACCAAATAATATACCTATAGTTAATACTATTAGTTTTTTTTTTTTTTTTGGGTTATTGGAGAGAGAGCGTGTTTGTAGTAGTCTGGTAAATATAGATAGAATAGGCAAAGCAGACAAATAGAGTGGGGGGACCAAGCAAGGAACAAAGCAACGTTCTCATGACTTAACCTTTACAGATTTTGATCTGAAAGCTGCTGCTTTACAAGCGTGGACCACCCATAAACATAAATACATATGAATATGTGAATATGAATATGGTATGTCATGCCTCTCTCTCTCTCCTCTCTCTCTCTCTCTCTCTCTCTCCCCATGGGTGTGACGCCGCGTCCGTACTCGCAAGTTCGCAACCCACTTTTTTTTGAACTGTAGTTCGCAACCCACTTGCTCGCGTGTTTTGTGGCCTGAACGTTTTGTCCCGTCGAAATTTACGAATCTACCACTGGCTTTTTTCGGGGACGGGATTGGTTCAGAAGATGGGCAACTGGGCCCTCTGCTTTTGACTCAACCACGTTCCAAACCGGCCGCCTGCCTTTCCCTACCCTTATACTATACTAGTAGTTGTATGCAAATGGAGTGGAGTGTGATTAGTGTCTCGGTTAGATTTCTGTAAACATACATCCTCCTCTTCAAATCTTCTAAGGTATAGTAGATTAGCTCTGACGAATGGCAAAAAAAAAAAATAATCCTAGTAGTTGCATAAATATGGAGTAGTAGGAGTTGTTGTTTTGGAGACTTTGACACCCTACGTAACGGTGTCTTCAGAACCATTGAACAACAGCGAACTAAACGTCGTCGTTAATAATATCCGACGTCTTCCAAAAGAATTCAAGTTAAACGCCGAACACGGCCTTAGTCTATTACTCCATTTCCTATAAACCTAATGCGTGAATCTTTAAGAGTGGAAATGTTGATTAAAAAACGTCCTTTCTAACCACTAGAATTTCTCAAGTGGAGAGGTAGTCTCTCTCTCTCAGTCATGAATATATATTACACACTTTGAACTCTCATGCATTAGGAGATGATTTCAAATTCAAAAATTCTAACTCCACGCCCATTTACACACCCATATATATACTCATACTCACAATAGAGGTGGAGCCCACACACACTGTATGTGTAGTGTATGCGGTCTCCATCCCTATTGTGAGTGTGAATGTGTAAATGGGTGTGTAAGTGAGTGTGAAAGTAGAATGATTGTTTCAAATTACACCATCCCATTTTCTAAAATTTATTGCATTTATTGTGGGGAAAAAAGTGGTACTCTCTCCATCCCAATTTACTTATTATTTTTTGAAATTCGTGTCACTTTTCAATTAATTATATCTTGTAATTTATAAAGTTTTAGGTGATTTTCAAAAATATTGAATTATACAACAAATCGATATCTATTAAACAAGATCCATATTGGATATAAAATTCATTACTACTTTAAAGATATAACTAATTTTTTAATCCAGTTTTTTTTTTTTTTTTTTGCCATATTTTATAGTCAGCGGGGGTTAGCGGGGTAGTTAGATTAGCACTAGAGGAGTCCAGTAGCTATCCATAGCTCTGGATCCCAACCGCCCCCAAGGGGCCTCGAACCTCTGCCTCCTGGATGGAGGAGAGGGTAGGTTGCCAATTGCACTAGGCAGTGGAACCTAATCCAGTTAGAATAGAACTAAAACAAATAAATTGGTACGGAAAAGAGTCCTAGAGCTAGAATTGCGTACAGAGATGGATAATTGGATGGAATATCTGATATCATATCTTCAGAATGTACAAAGGTTTACTAGCAAGCAGCTTGCATGATATCACCAGTAGTACTCCTATATGCGTAGCTTTACGCCCGCAGTAAAAATTAAGGCCGAAAACAACTACTCCGACAACTGTAATCGAATCATATCCTTTTCTTTTTCTTCACTACCATATCTCTCTCTCTCTCTCTCTCTCTCTCTACCAAGCCATATCTCCCCTTTTTGGCTTTTGGGTTGCATGCCAGCCTCCCTCTCTTAAAAATGCGAAAAAAGAGCCAACGGCCCAAATACCATTACTAATTAGGGAGTTAAAGTTAATTAACAATACGACTTCTCTTTTTCTTTCCATGAAAAGGAACACCCTTGTACGGATTTCTCCTTATTTGCAACTTTTCCAATTTTTTTATGCTATATAAGTTAATTAGTACGAGTAGCAACAATGCTATATAGACTCCTATCGACCACTCTTGTGTCACGTACTTGTCGGCTCCACACATTTAATTATGGGATAAGCTCCACAATTATGTAAGAAAATAGTGGTCGGTAAGAGTGTGCCTAAACTTATTGCATAAAATTATGTTTTTTGCGCATGACTTGTACTTATCTTGGATCGATGTACGTATTTTATTTTCTTATTAAAAAAAATGTTTTTTTTTTTTTTGTGATGAGTTATCATTATGGAACGAAGTAAGTGTATTTTAGCACATATGTTTTACAATACATGTTTTCAAATCACTCGTATGTCGTTGGGCCCACGGTTGTGAAGGTGTTGAGACTCTCTTTTTTTGGGAGTTGAGATTTCTCACTCTCCCCTCCATTTTTGGACTCAGGAGCTAGGTTTGAGGTTCTAGATATGGGTTTTCTTGGAATGATCATTGTACCAGCGACGAAGACTGCGTTTACAGCGGCTTCTGCCTTCAATCTGCGGCAGAACGAGTTCGAGTTCGTGCGGCGGGTCATCCAGGAGGGCTTGCTCTGTATTCATACCTGGTTTCTCAACTTTGGCCTCTCCAATCCCTCTTCACGAGTGTGTTCGACGGGTCCGGCTCTGGCGTCGTGGTTCCATGCGGGTTTTTTTGTTTGTTATATTTTATTTTCTTTTGTTAGTTTCTGTATTTTGGAACCGGTAGTATCCGCTCTTATTGTACTGTGTTATGCTTATTTATAAATCAGAAAGTCTGTGGACACAGCAAATCTGTGCACAGATCGTGCACAGATTTTTATGTAGGGCCACTACGGGTCCCACACAAGTGATCCGAGCCGTTCGGTATATTTAAAACATTTTGTCAAGGGCTCTCGCGAAAAATCAGCTCAATCCGATACTTGTAAGTACTTAATCTAATCGTCTAACTTTTCATTATCTAAAAACTTGAATGAAAAGTTAGATGATTAGATCAAACATTTATAGGTATCGGATTGAGCTAATTTTTCGCGAGGGCCCTTGAAAAAATGTTTTAAACATAATGAACGGGTCGGATCACTTGTGTGGGACCCGTAGTGGGCCCCACATAAAAATCTGTGCACAATCTGTGCACAGATTTGCTGTGCCAGTAGACTGGTTCTTTATAAATCAAGTTTACTTTCTAGTAAAAAAAAAATCACCCGTATGTGTGCGAGGAAACGGCTTCAAAATTTTCCTAGGCTCTTTGCTTTTTTATGAGATTCAAACCCGGTATCTATTTTACAATACTCTTTATTTAGGTTCTTTATTCACTCTTGTAATATTTAACTATGATTAATAGTAATAAAATGTAATTTCTTTACACCGACGAGGGGGGAAAAAAATCTACTCCCATACGTAAGAGTATCCACAATGGGCCATTGGTATAACCAAAAGTGATAGGTTTTTAAAGTTAATAATGTTTGTGCAAAATATACCTCATAATGCTATAATCAAACTTAGCAACCTCCTTAAAAATAATCAAATTTTGAATTTTGGATAACCAAAACTAGTAACTTTTTACTAATAATCAAATTAATAAACCTCACATTCTCAATCAAATACATACATCATTTAAAAAAAAAGTTATCTCTCTTCCTTTTTCCCCTATCTTTTTCTTTTTCAACAATATTTTACTTAAATTTTTTTTAATCTGTTTTTTAAAAACTGTCCCCCCCCCCCCCCCCAAAAAAAAAAAAAAAAATATTTTTTCAAAAATCGTAGTTACACCAAAGTTGTTTTTTCTTAATTTTTTTTAAATTCGAAAAAAGTTCAAAATTTATTTCTATTTCTAATAAAAAAAATTATTAGTCTCAAAATTATTTTTACAAAAAATTATTTCTATGTTCATAATTATTAGTTTTTTTGTAATTTAAAAAGGTGATGTCGCAACTTTTGGCTATTCAATTTTGATTATGCCATTGTAAACATCTACATTACTGACTTTAGCAATCTTTTAAATGGATAATCAAAAGGAGATATGCCAACTTTTGATTAACATAACAAAGCGTTTGTTAGCTTGGGAATGGGGATGCTAGCTGCCAATTGCAAGCAGTACCCTGCAAAGCGGTGTAAAGCAGTCGATTCAGCCGCTCATCTCGACAATCGATAGTTGAGATCTCAACCGAGCGAATAAACGATTCAAATTGATCAATCGAGTTATCTGTGCTGAGATGAATGGCCAGATCATCGACTGCTCTGCACCCGCTCGACAGCATCCCCGTGTCCGTTAGCTTATAAATACTCTCTCTTTTTCCTTTTTTTGGTTGTTTGAGATCACATTCACACCTTTATTGTTTTGTGGAGTAACTGAAAACAGGGTCAAAGTGGTCAATCCAACTAGACTACAACTAACAAAACGTTAACATGCGCTCGTTTGTTTGTGGATGGCCACGTTCCTTTCCCTCACTTTTGGATCAAAAAGCTTGTGGAGTAAATAAGGCCGACAAAAAGGACGGATACAGCCGAACTAATTACTAAAGAAAACCACTTCTTCTTCCGCAACCCAACAGCTAGCTCTCCTTCTCAAAAAGCCTGTGCCTATTGTCTCTCTCTCTCTCCCCTCACTGCACATTACAACTCACACTACTATTTTCTGTACTGGACTGGACGCGGCTTCTTCAGACCCAGACCCAGGACCCTGTAGTGAGCAAGTAATGGCCTAAAAAAAAAAAAAAAACCTATTTTGATGGAGTTCAACATCTGTTCATCGACCCGAGACCCAATCGTTGTTTCAGATTCGTTGTTAACTTTTACCGGTAATTGTCGAGATGAATTGGCTCGGATCACGCAACTAGCACTACAGGAGGCGCTATATGGTTGCTCACTATAGGGTACGTCCCCGCTCTGTTGTTCATCTGTCCCCGTTATACCATGTGAAAACTTCACCATCAACGTAATTGTTGGAATAATTGTAGATTAATTTCAACGTTAATTATCTCTTTTACTCCCTGCAACGATCTGCTGGGCGGCGGAATAAGGTTTTGGGTGGATAAAAAATGAAATAAGTTGAATAAGCAATATGGGCTTGATGACTCTAACAAACCCTGGATATATATAAGGCTCCGTTTCAGAACACCTCCTTAAAAATACGTAAGTATTTATTTCACATTTTTAAACTCAAAAATAATGTAAATGAAAAATATTTTTTCAATTTTTTTTTGCACCGTTTAAAAGATCTCAATGAGATTTATCAAATAAGATCCATATTGACAGAAAAATTATGTGTGTAAGTACAAAATTTTTAAACTTAAAATTACCTTCTTAAAAAATAAGTATTTATTTCCCTTTGGGAATCAAGTCCTAAATGAGGTCGGGTTACCCCTTATCCTCGTGGTCCCAAAAAACAGGCCCTAAAGGAATTTTGAGAATTTTTAGGGATTTTCTGGTACTTGCACCTACTTCTTCAACCATGATCTCAATGATGTCGACACAAATGGAGTATATGTACATGCAGTGTTGAATCAAATCAAATCTAGCTCATCTTGGACAGAGCCGATCCTGTCTTTTCGAGGTGTTTAAAATGAAAATTAAAATAAGACATTTTTTGTTGGACTATAATAAAGAATAAAAAAAAAAGTAGGAATAGCCCTTACAATTCAAGATTTTTTGCAAGCCTAAAGCGATCGCAACACTTGCTTTAGCTCAGGGCCGATTCTTGGATCTAGTCTAGCTAAAATAAGTTAAACGAAAACTTTTCTATCCCATCCCAGCCCATAAAATTGCCTAATTGATGAAATAAATAAAGTCCTCTCAGTTTCAGCTCCTGTGCGTATATTTAGCTTCCTAAAATTTTCTTCCAGCCATATATTAAAAGAATTTACAACCCCAATCTTTACTTAACCCACAACCTACCTCACAATAATTAAATAGCGTTAACACAATCGTTCAACCAAGTGTCCTGATAATTTCCTTCAAATGAAAGGCATGAAAGCGTTATAAAGAAGCAAGTGGATCTTTATTTTTTAGGAAAATGACAATGTTAAAACCGTTTCTGGTTGGTGTCAAAACTCTAGTGCACGCATAAAAGGGTTATACCATTTGTAATATACAAGACTTTTATGCATTGAAGTTTTGACACCAACAAAAACAGTTTTTGCGTTATCATTTTCCATTTTTTATTTTTGGGTAAATTTTCTTTTTCTCTTGTGTAGAACCATAAAAAAGGCAAGGGCTCAGGAATATTACACTAACCCAAAAGACACCCTCAACTCTAAAGAGTTGTTCCATCTTAAATTGGGATCCGGATCTTCGGGACCGAAATGCCCGTGTAACGGCATGCCCTAGCCAAGGCATGGCTTGGCCAAGCCAAGCCAAGCCAAAGCAAAGCAAAACACGATTTTATCGGGCAAAGCAAGACTCTATCGGGTAATTTTTGGCCGTTTGACCTTGGATTCCCGTGAAAACGCATCCCGTTGGTAATGCTCAAAAAGAAGCAAATGGATCTTCATTTGATAGTTTATTATAAGGAAGTTTATTAGTTTCAAGGGGTGGATATTCACGGCTAGGGCTGTAAATGAATTGAGCCGTTCGTGAACTGTTCGAGGCTTGATTCGCTAAAGGCTCGTTCGATTCGTTTACTAAATGAACCGAACCTGAACCTCAATTTTAGGCTCGTTTCATAAATGAGCCGAACATAAACGCAACAGTATTAGGCTCGATTAGGCTCGCAAACCTGGAGTATATGTGTATCATGGGTTTTATATAGTTATATAGTGAAAAAGTTTAAAACTTGTACAAGTCTAAACGTTTACAATTACTAAAAATTTACATATGTATATGTTCTTATCATTTTATATGTATATGAACATAATGAAAATTTTATTTGCAACTTTAGATCTGTATGAGAGCATAAAAATATGATATTATTAGATCGTTAAGGCTCGTGAACAAGCTCAAGTTCGACCCAAACCCAATCAAGCTCGATTCGAGTTTAGCTCGTCATAATTTTCATTGAGTTCAACGCGAACTCAGGTTCGCTAAAAATCTTAATGACATTTTAATATTCGATTCGATTCAGCTCATTTCCAGCAGAGGGATGAAATTTGTGTGTGGACAATGAGCAATATGGATATATATAACACAATATAAAAACAATACATACAGCACAAGGGCAACTCTCTCTCTCTCTCTCTCTCTCTCTCTCTCTCTCTCTCTCTCCTCTCTTTCTCTTGCATGCGGTGTGTACTATCTGTGTAGTAGACCAACTTTTATGGACACACCAACTTTATCATCCCAAAAATATTTCATTACCATATCTCAAACTTCTTTCAAGAAAGTAATCACCCCTCTCTCTCTCTCTCTCTCTCTCTCTCTCTCCCCTTTGTCTCTCCCCCTCTATAAATAAACACACATCCCCTCCCCCACTTCTCACTCCTCATTCCCTCAAAATACTCCCCCCAGTAACATAGCAACAGAATAAAGAACGCTCCCACATTTCCTTACCAAAATTTCCACCCCCCGTCAAAAAAATGCAGTACCAAGCAGAGTCATGGGGCTCCTACAACTTCCCAACAAGGAGTTCTAGCCCCATCGGGTCGGACCCGATAGAGCGGATAGAGAGGCTGGCGTCGGAGAACGCGGTGGTGATATTCAGCGTGAGCACGTGCTGCATGTGCCACGCCATCAAGCGGCTCTTCTGCGGGATGGGGGTGAACCCCACCGTGTACGAGCTCGACGAGGACCCCAGAGGCGGCAAGGAGATCGAGAAAGCGCTCATGATGCTCCTCGGGAGCCCCTCCGGCGTCCCAGTCGTGTTCATTGGTGGAAAGCTGGTGGGAGCCATGGATAGAGTCATGGCCTCCCATATCAATGGGTCCCTGGTCCCACTTCTCAAGGAGGCTGGGGCCCTCTGGCTTTGACTTGGGTTTTGTTTTAAGCGATGACTAACCTGTTGATATTCCCTGTCTCTTGATGCAGTTTTAGAGTGAGAGAGAGAAACCAAAAAAGGGAGTTATTGAATTAGAAGTAATTCTTGGTTTAGTGAAATTAATTTGATGAGAGAGAGAGGAAGAGGAGTGGGTTTCGGCTAAGCTAGATCTGCCATTTTGGAGACAGTTCTAGTATCTTGGACTAATGTTTTTAGGTTTAGTTTTTCTTCTTTTTTTCCCTTTTTTTTAAAAAAATTTTCTGGGTCTTTATTTGTTTTCAGTTTGTGGGTTGTGTCTTGGTTTTGTGTTATTCAGTTGGGTCTCTGTTGTTGCTTTGTTTTGTGTAGCTTCAACCAATGTGAGACAGAAATGTAATCCGCTCCGGCCCTCCTCTGTATAGAAAGGCAAGGAAAAATTTGTGGTTAATTTGTGTTTATTTTCAATATTATTGTCCTTGCAAATGTATCGACCCATCAAGTAATGGTTTTTTTTAGCCTTTCGATATTGTTACATCACGATATACGGTACCATTGAAATATTAGACCGAATGCATTTCATTACGTATAGGGGTGAGCAAAAAATCCGTCAAACCGCGAATCCAGTCCAAACCAATCCAAACCGGAGGGTTTGGTTTGGATTTTTAGTAGTATGGTTTGGTCATGGTTTAAAAAAATTAGAAACCGCGTTATATGGTTTGGTTTATGGATTCACGTTTACGGTTATGGTTCTAAACCGATCCGAACTGTATAATACATACATACACATATATATATATATATAAATTAATTATGATTCACCCAATAAATATGGGAGCTTTTTAGTCAACTACTTTATTAATTTATTGATTCCATTAAATTCACTGCAATATTTAATTTTCCTTCACTGCCAAGATAATGATATGAACCTTGATGTAGAGTGATATCACAAGTTGGTTTCTACCATGCTGCTACTATTGCCCTTTTGCTACCTCATTTCGATTCAATAGTTTTAGAAATTATTTTTGGCCTTTTATTTGGTTAAACTATCTTAAGATGTTTAGTAGTTGGTATTCTTAGTTGGTTCATTTAAGTGATTTATCAGCATCATTTTATTTTCTTAATTTAAGACTTGAGGCAATTTTTGGTTTCCTACTCTTAATTAGTTGGTTAATATTAGTGTGTTTCAATAATTGAATGGAATTGGTTTAAATATATGTATTTTTTAATTTATCTTCTTATTGTTAAGTACTTTAAATATTTTTTGAAGACAATAACTTAGTTCAAAGCAAACCGTGGTTTAAAACCGAAACCGAACCGTATTTAAATGGTTTGGATTGGTTTGGTTTTATGCTTTTTGTGGGTTGGTTTGGTTCTCCAAATTCATAATCCGTAAGTATTGGTTTGGTTCCTGGTTTAGTATGAAACCGAACCAATCCGGACCATGCTCACCCCTAATTACGTATCGATAAGTTGTTGATTCACGGACCACAGTTCATCGGCTGTTATGTACGGCTGATAGACATTGGTTGTTGCAGGTGTTCATGCACCTTTTAAATTTTTTTTTGTTGTTAAAATGATTTTCAAATAATCATGTCTCCTACAAGTTATTCCCAATATGTGACGTCCTTCGATACTCTTGTTAGTACTATTACACCGCAAACGTTATGTTATGGGTCTTGACATCGTTATTTAAAATCTTGCCATCTTTATTTGCGCTCCTTTTCGTCGGTGGTTTAGTATTGTGAAAAGATAAGGAAATTAGCAAAATAATTTACCAGTTTTTCAATATTAACACACTATGTTTTGCTTATAATTCTGAGTACACGAAAAAGAGTTCCATCAATTTTCTTCAATTCTCATTATTTTGCACCACTTTTCCTTAATTCAAAAGTGGCTAGGAATATTCCTTCCTTTTCTTTTCTCCCACTAGTATCCAAAGTTTAGCTGTTAATTAACGGTTTATAGTTAACTCCATAAAACAAACAGGGAACTGGAAAGCATAAGATAAAAAAAGTGTAGCGTGTAAATCGATAAATAGTAGTACTATCTCCATATTAACACCAATGGGTTGGACTTGTGGTTCAGGTTTCAGATTTAGAAGTTTGTTTTCTTCTACGGTATCGAGTTTGAAACTTCTCAGGTGATATCAACTCTTTTGACATCAGTTCCTACAGAGTTTTGCTCGACTTTAATCGGAACCTTCGCAAGTGGGCGGCGTGATTGATTCCCCTAATTAGTAATAGTGCGTATAAGCTGACCCGAGCACTTGGGTTATGAGGGAAAAAAGAAAAAAGATAAATAGTAGTATGTCCAAAACTAAATGGCAAAGTCCAAAAAAGTGTCCAAAACTCACTCCCCGTTAGTTAATGGCTAGTAGAGCTTTTTGTTTCTACGAATATGGTCTATTGACTATGGGCCATGGGCCCATCTGTCGTGGGTTGATCTTGGGCTGCTCTTTATGGGTCCAGTACCCACTCCACTCGACTGAAATGTAATCTAACGGGAAAATTATTCAATGTTACCGGGGCACCACGTGACAGTACCGAGAGCACAAGAAAACTCGATATCAAACAGGTGAGTTCTACTAGTCTCCTTAGAATTTAAAAATAAAACACAAACATATCCTTTAAGCCCCGGATTACCCATCACGTAACTCCGTATAACTCCCCACCTAAGAGGGTTAACATAATCTATATAAATGGAGATTACGTATCACCCGTATTAAGGGTTCCCTATACTAACACCAGACAAAGTCAACTAAGTAAATTACAATCCACTTCCAAAACAAATAAACAAAGGAAGTTATACAAAATATTTGGCATCACAAGGTTATCTTAAATCTAGTACAATATAATTAATCTATGATAATCGTATTTATTTATCTTAAACTTGCATCAACCAAACGATGCTTATCCCAATGAAACGAGATGTGCTTCTTCTCGATGAATAAGTTTATCTCCAATAAAATTTTTAAAAATTATGACCCAAAGCAAAATAAAAAATTTACTAAAGACGTAAAAAAAATCAAATAGTTGTTATGACTAGAAGTAAAGTAAAAATTTGCCAAAGACGCAAAAATATCAAATAGCTGGTATTTTTGATATTTTTGTCGTCTCATATGAATTTTTTAAAATTTCGGTCCACGTTTTTTATACATTTTTTCTCTTTTTTTATTGATTATCTTGTCAAAATAAATGATTATTAATCTCAAAAATTACGACGAAAAGTTAAACAAATAAATACGAAAAGCAAAAAATACCAAAAAAAAAGAGTAACTAGACCAAAAATCTAGGAAGAATGGGGCCTACATCTATTATGTGGGGTCCAGTAGATGAAGTCATTAGTTTATGCAAGGATAACATGGACTATAAAAAAATTAATCCAAATATTACGTTTTGATTTTTCAATGAAAACGGCAGCTTACTTACTGCCATTCCATCTTATTAAAATAATAACTCGGTGTGATTTTTTAAATTAGTCCATGCGCCTGGATTAATTAAATAGGATTTTTTCAGGTATTTTTAACATTATTTTCGGAGCTTACGAGGGAAGTATCGAGCCTTTAATAAAGGAAAATGATTTTTTCATTCTCTTTTTTATTAACGCCACTCCCTTACAAGTGTATTTTTTCACCAAAAATACATTTGCAGGGGAGTGACGTCAACAAAAAAGAGAGTGCAAAAAATACATTTACAAGAGAGTGACATCAACCAAAAGAGAGTGCCAAAAATACACTTGCCGGAGAGTGACATCAACAAAAAAAAGTGTGACATCAACAAAAAAGAGAGTGACAAAAATACACTTGCAGGAGAGTGACGTTAACAAAAACAGAAAATTGGTCTAAACTCCTTAAGTAGGAACTATTGGGCCATTAAGCCCAGGTTAGGTTATCATAAGGCTCAGAGTCCACCGGTTAAAGAATGTTCCTGTTTAAAGTCCTTTAATGGACAAAAATAACCCTCGGGGATACGCGATGGATCATTGATGTCGATCCTATTGATCGAGGGGAGAGAAAGATAGAGCAGTGGAAGCAGAACACGGAAACACGGCAGCAGCAGCCGCTGCGCACGGTTGTGTCGCAACGGCGGCGGTGACGGGTTCAATCGGGGAAGAAGGAGAAGGGGAGAGGTGTAGGGAAGGAAAGGAAAGGAAACAAGGAATGAGAGAGAAGAAAGGAAGAAAAGGGAAGGGAGTAGAGGTGAGGTGAGGTGGTGGCGGTGATCGATGGAACCCGGCGGCCATGGCAGCGGTAGCCATGGCTTCCATATGCCGGCGGGGGACTCGGGGGGAGTGTTCACCGGGGAAGGAGAGAAGTTGGGTATTTTAAGGTTAAAAAAAAAAAATGTAGAGAAAGGTCAGTAACAACTAACAACAGATGAGACAAAATGTAATACTCCAAATAAATGATCCCACCCCAACAAATCAATAGTGTCGGCCGACAAGATTTAATACTGTTTTTCTTCAAAATATTTGCTTTCTTGTTTGATTTTTCATCTGGTGGCTGCTGACCTTTTTCTCTTTCTTCAAAATATTTGCTTTCTAATTTGATACTAATAATCGACAAATATTATATCTAGAATAATAAAGAGTATCAATTTGGACAAATAACCATATCTGTTGATTTATTATGATTAATACAAAGTACAAATTTCACAGATATAACATTATCTGTGATATTTTTGGTATTATAAATAGTACAAATTTGGACAGATAATCACATCTGTTGGTTTTATTACAATTATACAGAATACAAATTTTGAAAAGATAAACCTTATCTGTTGATATTTTTATGATCTAAAGAGAATAGATTTAGACAAATAATCATATTTGTTGATTTTATTATAAGTATAACAAGTACACAAAACAAAAAGTTTGCAAGAATGAAACTTTAGTAGATAGTGAATTTTCCCTACTTTTCAAGCCGTCAACTAATAAAGATAACCTTATTTGGTTCTTGATTTTTAAAAATACAAAGAATAAATTAGCATTAAGATTTTTAATTATTTTATTTGGAGAGATAAAAAGAAAAAATTGACAAAGGCAACATTATATGTTATTTATTTTGGAGGATATAAAGAACGGATTCTCACAGATAAGGTTATTTGTAACTTTATTTAGGAGAGATAAAAAAAAAAGCTGACACTTGAACGCCGGCTCTGCTTTTCGAGATCCACCGTCAAGTCAGACCCGCTGTCCCCGAATGTCGACACCTCCTTTTCAAGATCACAGACCACTTCGCCGATACTTGAACCACCAACTCCGCCGCAGAGATTCATGTGTATGGCCCCGCGCCGTCGGGAAACTTCCCGGCCATCACCAATTTCAGATTCGACGTGGCATTGGGAGTGGATGTCGAGTATATTTTGGAGTCGATAAAAAATGAAACACATATGTTGGTTTGGATAGGTAACCATATCTATATTTGTAGGTTTTATTCATTTTATAGAGTACAAATTTTGCAGAAATAACCTTATTTGTAAGTCTTTTGGGTACTATACATAATGTAGATTTTGAGAGATAACCATACTTGTTGGTTTCGTTGCGATTATACGGAGTACTTAATTCGCAAAGATAACATCATCTGTTGATTTTTTTGATATAAGACACAATACAATTAAAATAGATAACCACATCTATTAATTTTGTTGGGATTATAAAGAGTATAGATTTTGCAAAGATACATTATCTATTTTGTTTTTGATATAATACAGAGTATGAGTTCAGACAGATAACCATATTTGTTGGAGGAAAATTGTAATATTTAATTATTAGAAGGGAAGTAATTGATATTTGTTGTGAACTATTTTTATCAGGGTTAATTAGAAACTAGATATAAGATGATGAAACTAGGATTAATACGAATGTGGGTTTAGACAAATAACTATTTCTGTGTGCTTCTTGTATTGCACATATACCGCCATATGCGTGTCTTTGAGTTATTAGGATGACAAAGTAACACATTTTAGGTTATTTTTTTTTATTTTGTCTTATCTTTTTTATTTTTCTTATTAGAAAGGTACATATAATTGATTTATCAGTTATTAGGATGACAAAACAACACATTTAAGGTTATTTGTTTATTTTGTCTTTCTTTTCCTTTTTCTTTTTCTTTTTTTTGCATTTTTCTTATTAGATAGAAAGGTACACATAATGAATTTACAGAGATGACTATGACCATTATTTTTTAGAACACACCAATGTAGGAGGGGAAAAAAAAAAGGGTGCTGGTGATGTTTTTCTCCCTAAGTAGACTTGGAAAGGAAATTCAAATGAGGAGAGAGAGTCAACTATAGAGAACAAATAGTCACTTGACTTGTCTTCTTCCTCATCTCTATACTCCATCTCACCTCTACCAAATACGGTAGCAGTTGAGTCCCACCATTGCCACCTTTTCTTCCTGAGCTAAACACCGTCTCCGGTGAGTCTCCCTCCGGTGACTAATCCGCGGCGAACTCCTCCCTCTGGTCTACTCTCTCTTTCTCTAAAACATACAAACAAACAACAAAGAAAGAAGGTAGTGCAGCCTTGATGTGCTTCGCCGGCGACGGAGGCGGGAACAGCTGCTTAAAGAACTTCCACCCCCGCCTTGACCTTCCATGCGACGGCGATACACCACCTGGTAGCGGGCTCGCGCCGCCGTAAGATTACAAACTCCGCTCCGGGCTCATGGCAGATGAATGAGCTGGCTTGTTCTTCGCCGACTATATGTGAACGGCATCATTGTTGTTGGTGCCCTCTACCCGGTGCCGAAGTATTTGCCTCGCCTCCGGCGCCCTTCCTGCAGCAAATCCCATGCCTGAGAGTCTCTCTTTTTAAATTGGGCGTGTTTTTTTTTTCTTTTTGACAGGGGAGTGTTTTGCTTGATAGGGACATTTTTGGAAGGAGGGGGAACAAAGTCCTGGCGCCGGGTTGGAAATTATTGATGTCCTTATTGCATTATAAGTCCCTATACTATGGACTCCTGGCCGAAGCTCTCTAACAAAAAATGGAGTGACAAAATCAACCGCGTTAATAAAAGACCAATTCAAAATGAATCATCATACTCAGTGGCCAATATAAATTAAAGAAACTAGACAGACCAACAAAATTAATTAAATAGAACAGAAGTATGACTCACTATACCAAGTTTGCCGCGATGTTTTTGCAGATCAACACACGTTTTCATCGTTTTGACTCTAAAATTTTGCTAGTGCGATAACTGAATCACCCTCTCTCGTAAAAATCTAAAATGATTGAGTCAGCGACAAATAGGAATGATGAACGAGTCAAACAATTTGATTGCTCAAACTCGGTTTGAAAGTTTAACGAGTTTTAGAAATATGCTCAGATTTTAACTTATTTATACATAGTCAATATCGTAGGAGTTTAAATAAATAGGATCAACATCCAATGTCAAAGTCACTTTTTTTATACAATCTTGATTTGAAAGGTTCTAATTTTGAAAATATATATTCAAAGTTCATTGATGTATCCAATAAACCGATTTTTAACAAGTTTTTAGCCGGCAAACATAACTCAAATGTCAGTAATTTAATTTGTCAACCGGTCGTAGTGACATACTCTTTCCGTCCTACACAATTTTAGTTTCTTTTCTTTTAAAAATTCTAACTTTAGAAGAAGACATTTAAACCATTTGAAATTTACGGGGTTGCGCCATTTGAAGTTCTTAAGTTCGGAACCTCTCAAGTGTTATCAACTCATTTGGGGTTTGTCGGCATATTGATTTGCTCTGCTTTAATTGGGCAAGTTGGCAATGGAAAAAAAGACATGCATAAGGTGCTTTAAATCAAATTAAATACACTTACTAAAATTGTACTCCTAGTATCTTTGTTCCAACATTTCAAAGTTAGTTATACTTATTTATGAAGGATTTTTTTGAACAATTACAAATATTTAGACTTAAAACTTTTTAAAGCGCACATTTATGGAGGAACATGATACATCTAATTTTTATTTTTTTTTCAAGGAACATCTCAAGAAAAAAAAAAAACTAAGCGATTCTGCTACAAAATCTGACACGAGTCAAGAGCCACCGACATGGGAACCGACAGCCACGGGGCCCACTCCAAGCCGTTCAATAATTGAAAAGAAAATTGAGTGGGGTTGAGAAAAATCAGCTCAATCCCATATGAGTAGCTGCGTAGATGTTCGATTCAATCTTTCATTTTTTCATCTAAATTCAAAATTTATATGAAAAAATAAAAGATTAGATCGAACACTTACACATATCAGATTAAGCCGATTTTTCTCGGACCCATTCATTTTTTTAAATTTATTGAACAATTCGAATCATTCCTACGGTACAAAGATTAGACCCCACGCCCCCATCGATTTCCACCGTCAGTACCTCCCGTCGGATTCCTTAGCTTTTTCGAACAATAATGGGACGCATGGAAGATCCCTGCAATTCACTAATATTCGGCAAAATTACAATTTCCCACGCGGCAAAAAATACCGGACAAAATTACGGTGACCTTTTTTCGAAAAGAAAATTACTCCTCCAGCGCCTTTATTAGGGGAAAACAAAAAAAACAGAAATAGAGTAAAACAACAGTCACTGTCTAAGATCGGGTCTAGGGTTCCTCAAATTCTCTCTTTCTCTCTCTCTCTTCACAGCCCAGAATAAGCTCTGGAATCAAACTCGTTCCGTTTCGGTCTCAGGTTCGTAGTAATTCACATCTAATCTTGTAATTTCTGTGTTACGTGTGTCGGTTTTCAATCGATTAGAGCTGTTGTGTATCTGTTGATGGTTTCGATGTTGTCCAGGTGTTGAATTGGTGGGAAAGGTTTGGGTTCGATTGAAGTTGGGGTTTCTGAGATCGATCGGAGGGTTCGGTGATTTTGAGAATTTTT
Source organism: Rhododendron simsii (assembly GCA_014282245.1). NCBI lineage: Eukaryota > Viridiplantae > Streptophyta > Magnoliopsida > Ericales > Ericaceae > Rhododendron > Rhododendron simsii. The sequence continues at coordinate 4,589,630 of CM024960.1, forward strand.
GTGGTCGTTGCAAATGCCGGACGAGGACTTGGTGGAGCTTAAGTTCCGATTATATGATGGGAGCGACATCGGTCCGTTTCGGTATTCTCCGGCTTCGACCGTCGCGATGCTTAAGGAGAGAGTCGTCGCTGAGTGGCCTAAAGGTTAGAAACATATGTGCAACTTCATTACTCTAGAGTCCGTTATTTGAAATGTATCCAATTCTTCTTCTTTTTTTCAATTTGGATATCCGATGTCCGGGCCAATTTGCGTGCACCTCGACTAAATCAGGGGCAGTTAACTACTGGGGAAAACCTATGGCCCAAGGTTTGGAATGTTTGGCCTCTGGGGGATTTGAAAGGAAGTTTTCTCTTTCCCAGTGGCAGATGCAGGATTTCACTCAGCAAGGGCCCAAATTACATGCATTCTGTATTAATAACAAAAAATATTCCATAATAAATATTGCTACTTTCTAGTTTCGAGAAACGAGACGAGATTGTATGTATATACATAACCACCATTTAATGTTGTAACCACGACAATAAAATGGTTGATGATGTGAAATTTTAGGGGGTTTGAGGCATATATAGAAACTTTATGAACTTTTTTGTCCCACTGAAGAGACTTGCCGGGCCTGATCCTATGGCCCGGGCACCCACTGGCACCCCTTATGTCTGCCCTTGGTCATGCCCACTTGGCGGAACCCTTTGGGGCTAATGTATCCAATTCTGTGCACTATGTGTAGTTTTTATGTTGGAGTTGTTTCTTTAAGGCTATGTTTGGATGGCCACAATTTTGAGGAGAAATAGGAATATGATTACTAAGAATCAAATTATTTGTAATTCTATACCTGATGCAGTTCAGTCCAGTGTTTAAATTAATTCAATGTTTCCTTATTTTAAGGATTGAGACATAAATCTAAAATTACCATGGGTTTAGGGAGGGATCACATTCTCACTTGGTCGCGGAAGGCGTTTCCTGGTTTAATGTCACTAGAAAACACATTCCTATTCCGGTCTATTCCAAACGCGGAAATCATGAGGATGTCATATCACAGTCACATTCCTCCTCAAGATTCCCACCATCCAAACTGAGCCTTACGTGTCAGTGCTTGGATGATAATATTTCACTTCGTTATTTATGGAGAATTATGCAATTGAGAATACGAAGTTGTAAAATTCAGGGTCAAACTTAGCTGCCTAAGGCTTTCGCTTTGAGACTATTGGTAAGGAAGTGGGTTTCAGTTCTTGGAGTGTGAAAAGCGCAGGGCTTGGATGATGGTCGTGATATATGAAGGAAACTTCGTGTGTTTATGAACCTAGGGTTCAACACACTTTACTTGAACTCTAGTTTTTAAAAGTTTAGTTTTTGTTGTTAGATCTTATCCTATGATTTGAAGTATATGTGCTCAAAGAGTTGCCTTGTTGGTCTTCCTAAGAAAAAGAACTGTGCATGTTTCTTGTTGCTTATCAAAAAGGAGTTTATGTGTACTGTGTGTTGCTCTTATCATTCTTCCATTGTTCAAGAATGGTTCTTTTCGAGTTTATGCCAATCATCAGTTCTTAGCATCATGAATTCATGATACGGTTCTCTTCCAGTGGCCATTTGCATGTATTCTCTTCAGCCTTGAATTTCTGCAATTTGTCAAGTAATAAAGTAAGATAGAGGCATTTGGATTTCATTTATGACCCCTGATTATCATCTGTCTTTGAATTCCCGACATCCCACGTCTTCATTTTATATAATTCCATTTTAGCTTTTTCCCCTCTGTAAATTGATATGGATGTTGTATTGGTTCAACCTAGATAAGAAAATTGCGCCCAAGGCTGCAAATGATGTCAAATTGATAAACGCTGGTAAGATTCTGGAGAACAGCAAAACTGTTGGCCAATGCAGAACACCTTTCGGAGAGCTTTCAAATACTGTCATCACTATGCATGTTGTGGTGCAGCCGACTGTAGCAAAAGCAAAATCAGGTAGTTTCAATCTTGCTAGTGAAGGTTTTTGTGTAATGCCTCCCTGAATTTGAACTATCCTAATAATTGAATTCTTTGGGCCCCTTTAGAAGTATATGATTTTTTTCTTCAACTTGAACTCAATCCCAGTTACTTGGGGTGGGCTGCTTGCATTTTTAAGTTAATGGACTTCTCATTTCGACAGCCTCTTCCCTAATTTAGTTTCTTGGTTGTCCAGCGGAGATACTTCCGTGTCGTGTTTTGCTATGCATGAATATTGCTTAATCTTTAGCTTGGTTAGGTGTTGTTGCATGTGTCCTGTCTGGCTTTTTTGTTGTGTATTGTTGGATACATTACAGGAGACATTTCTCATGGAAGTTGATTATCTGGAATATCTAATATTGTTCAATATGTTCATTTTTTTTTTATTTTTTATCATATGATGTAAGAGTATAAGAAGTAGGACAAAAGTCTATTTTGACAAGGATCTGTTACTTTCAGCATCGCACAGTGGATGTAAATAGCTCAAAAATTCTGATTTGAGGGTTAAATTGCATAGACAGAAGAGAGTAGAGAGGAATGCTAGTCAATAACACCTAGGTTCATTGGCAATTACCCTAAAGAAAGATGCTGCTTCACTTGTTCAATAAAGAGTTGCTGCTTCTCTAATAGAGTTGCTGAAATCTATGGTTTTGTTTGTCTGAACAGAAAAGAAAGTTGACGAGGCTCCAAGGAAAAGCATGTGCAGATGTTCGATACTGTGAGAAGATAAAGGTTATTCGGAATTAATCTTGTGGGGCTTTTGGGATCACCTGGTCGGTTGAATTGGGCAGTTGGAGAAGACAATAATTCCAAACAGTACCTTACCTCATTCGTTATATGCTTGTTTGTTATGATGTATTTGTCTTTTATAAATTCCTTTGTGTTTGTGTACATTTGTAGCTGCAGGCCTTCCATATAGAAATACAAGGCTAATGGGGTTGATAACCTCAAAAGGCCTTCTCATTTATATGTCAGCATCACGAGTCAAATTTGGTTGGTATGGCAGTGCTGCAAAAACTAGACCTCTCTCTCTATTACGTAGAACAAAATGAGTGGCTTGGTGCATGCTTTTTTAATTGTATAAATCTCAAGGTGTATACAACATGGATTCATGTTCTTTGCTTATTTTCTGCATTTTGCGCAAGATCAGAAATTACTGATTTCCCTAAATTGGGAGTATTGTAAAGCTAGCCACCAGGCCCACCACCACAACTCAGTCAGCTGGCAAAGGGCAACGACGGGGTAAAACATGCTTGCTTGGAGTGAGTGGTGTTTTTGGTTCAGGTTATCGTTCTGTACCGCAGTCTCTAATCTTGGCTCTTCAGCCTCTTCTGTCAATTCTGGGGTTGCCACGAGGTTTAGGGCTAAATGTTGTTTCAATTGGTGATTCATTGACAGGCGATTTGGCACACTTACGAACATGGGTGTGGGATCCATGTGAACGCGAGTGTTTGTCTGCACAACTGTGATCATTCGCGGAAAAATATACAAACAGGAGAAAATTTACACGATGCATACAAAAAGTTGATGAATCACTCTCTTACCCTTCCGTGTTAAAAAGAAAAACATGTGCCCCTTTAAAGCCAACACTTTCTTATATGAAGCTGGTAAGTGGGCAAAGCCAGGGACCGAAAAACTATCATAATTAAGCCGAGTAGCTCCAGAGGATGCGATTACCTTTTTCTTTGGAGTCTGCAATTACCTTGAAGTGCTCAACACTCTTTTGACCTCAGTAGGTCATCGGTTGATCAATGAGAGAGTTTAAAATGTAAATGCAGGATGACAGAAATTAGAATGTAAACTACGCGGAGCAGAAAGCGAATGAAAGCAATCAAATTTCAAACGTAATTTGGAATGGTACGGTCTAAAACTCCAAAAGTTCATTTCTTTCCCTGTATTTTAGATGGACAAGATAGGATCCAATGAAAATTTTAGTACAACAATGGTTCCAATGATTTACATGTTCAAATAGACACGAAACTCATCTGCTTAATAACATGGCAGAAATGAGTACCAACTTTAAGATACAAATGAAGTAATGCTTAACACAACACAACTTCTCTGTAGACATTAAGGGCACGGCAAGGTGAAGCCCCACCTTTTGAAAGTAGTGTGGCATGGTGAAGCATTTGCCAGAAGTTATCACCAGAATAGATTGTTTCAATGGCCGCCAAACTCTTTAGAGGGCTTCAATGATAATGCTCTATGCAATGTGGATCGTTCCTATGTAGGTCCTGCCTGGTCTTATTGGAGAAAGTAACAAGAGTTCTATCATGCGAACGGTAGCAGATTGCTTCAAAAAAAAAATCATGTCTGGCCACACTTGCTTAGGCAGGCAACTCCCTCTTCCAGGTAATCTTCTCTGCTAATCCAGAACTCAGGTGCATCCTGCACAAGTAATCAAATTTCTCGACACATTCAATGTCTGCTGCCTATCTTTCTTTTTTATTACTTGTATTTATTTATTTTTGGATCCAACATGAAGAATTGCATTTCACGAAAAGCCTTGCAGCACAATGTAAAGGAAAATACAGCCAAACCTCCACACTAAGGATAAACAAGAAACACGAAAAGGCAGGCTAATGCCCGAATCCAAACAAGAGCCAAATGCTCTCTTCACACCGAAAACAAAGTTCGGGACAAGTGGAGTTTGCGAATCAAGACAAACAATCCCCTAAGGCTGGCAGATATCCCATTCGACGGTTTACACAAAGCACCGATGGAGACCTCCTCCATAGTTCTGCTATCTAAAAGCCAATGCCAGCGGGATCATGGCGTTGAGAGAACGCCAACAAAGTCAGCGACACGACCACAGGGGGCACGATACCCTATCCAGGGCCAAAACACGAATTGAAAAAAACTAAGGAAATTATTACCCACCACCATCACCCACCGGATATGGGAAACCAGACCGGGAAAACCGCCGGATTGGGAAGACCAGCCGGAAACAGAAGCCAAACTAAGGAAAATAAGATAGAAAGTAAAACCCTAACCCATCCTCATCGTTATTGTCCGCCGTCGGCCACCATCTACCAGATCTGAGCTAAAAAGGAGACGGATCGGAACTAAACCCACTCGCCACCATCGGAGGCTGGACGCCACTCATCTACACTTAATTAAGACACAAAACGGAGAGGGATACACACAAGCAGTGGAGAGGAGAGAGGAGGAAGAGGGGAAATAGGGGAAGAAGGGGGGGGGCGGGGGGGTGGGGGAGGTGGAGGAGGCGGCCTCCACCCCCCGACGGGAACCGTAGTTGCAGAGAGAGAAAAGGTTTTTTTTTTTTTTTGAGAGAGAAAGCTATACCTTCATAATTCCTGCTAGGACTGCCCCTCCAAGGTACACCATGTGCTTTCTTCGTGGCGGATCCTCTATTCGCAATCGTAGTTTCTGTAACAATAGAAGTAGAAGACGACAAATTGAGTTTGTGACTAACTGTAGTTTCTGAGCCAAGTGGAACTACATAAACTCCTCACTAATAAACAAGTCAAAAGCATATCTTTAGTCGTCTATTCAACTGTCTACAAGAATATGTTAGTTGTTCATTTATTTGTCTAGATATCTTCGTTGTATCTATGAAAACATCGTACACAAGACAACCATTTTAAACTTCATCACCAAAAAGTATTTCAATTTCTTACATTTGTACAGCGGCCGACCCCACTGGCCATCACATCTCTATTTTGTGTACTGCCTGATGCATAGTGTTTGAAGAGAACTTCAAAATTCAGCTTATCACACTCCTCCTCGCATTCCATCCTACTCACTGGGACAAGTTCGGATTACCGAAAACAAAAAATGGTTCCCTCTAGCCAAATAATCCAGCTAAAAGACCTAAAAACTGAAAGCAATTTAACATTTAGTCTCCGTCTGAACAAGTTATCCCAAGGTGGATACCCCAGTAAGGCTCCATTTTGGAAGAAATTACCCTATCAGATCAAGATCAAATTGACTAGTGAACTTGGATATGGAATGATACCCTCATTATTAGATTGACATTTTAAAGAATCTGATTTTTATCTGTCTCCTTTTCTTCTCTTTTCATTCATGGGTAATTCAGATCTTACCTTCAACCCATCCTTGTTTCCCTTCAAAACAACTTCAAGGTAACGGTCTAAAATTTCTTTCTCCAGGCTGTAGAAAATGAAAAAGAACAACAAATTTTAACAATGTCCAGGCACAAGAAATTACAGAAACCACAAGACTACAAATCTCCATTCTAAAAGGTAGAGGATGGTCAGACCACTATTCAGAAGGCCAGAAGATCCTAATGTATCTAAAATTACATAGCCGCACACGTCTAGTAAGGAACAACCAGAAGAGATCAACTAAATATGGATAGGAGAATATTACAAGATTGTAAGATACCATTTGTTTTTAGTTCTAAGATTGTAACACATACAAAATTGAAGTTTCTATAAAGAACCTAGAGCCAAATGAAGAACCTAAAACAACGATTACGTGGGCTAAATTTGAAAAGTCTGATAAGTTGAAACTCCATGCAAATAGAACTTACGAGAAACAATAGGAAGATACCAACAAGAAGAAAGCAGCGGAATGGAAAAAAGATTTAAGGTTATTACCGACTAGGCAATCCAGGATACATAGTACTCCCTCCACTTAAAACTATGTGTTGGTAGAGCTGCCAAAATTAGATTAAATTAGGAGCTAAAAGATACATGAAATAATCCAAATTCAATATGAAGACTGTATGGCCCCAGGCCTCCAGGACCTGCCTCTAAAGCTGTATGATAAATTTTGTTTCTCAGAAGTTTTTTTTTTTTTTTTCATGGAACATATTTTGGTTCTCTCACAGACTAACCACCTCAAGCGTTCCATAAATCAGTTTGGTAACGCACATGTACAGGCAAAGCATGTTCGTTTTTTAATCTAAGCACAAACATTTATAAATAGCTGTCATAACTGACAAGGCACCAGCACTATCCATGACAAGACAATAAGCTGCTAGATTTCATCTCACTTCAAGAGGGAATAAAGAATACTATGCAAAGGCCGACCTTACCTTCTCTTCTATAAGCACGGGAACTTGGCCTGCACCCCTATTCCTCTTATGGCGTATTTTAACAGACTTGAAAGAAAAGAAGTTGTTGAAACAGGTTCTTCAATAAGGTCAAAGATGACATGGCGTAGTCCCATTGAAAGCAAAAAGAAGCAACAGCGCCTACTGACCCTCTTCTTGTTCCCAGCCTTTTCTTATGAGTCCGGGAAGCCTAGAATCCTCAATATGAGGGATCCCTCAAAATAGAGAAGGGTGGGAAGGACTTCCACAAGAACCTCCCCCCTCTTCCCGGTCAAGATAGATGGGAAGGAGCCCTATCAAGTAAATGCCATAACCAGGCTCTTTGTTTATGTATATACACTTTAGTTTCAGGGTGGGGCCACCCTTGCTCCGTTAGCTTCTTAGTTTAGAATATAATAATAAGAAGCTCCCCTTTTAATAAATATTAAGGCAATGGCCTATGAAGCCCTTCCTTCAGCTGGTTTTGGCTTGCCCCTTTACTTGGTTCAGTCATTTATTAGTTATGTTTCAGCTATTAGTTAGCCATGGAGAAAGAACTCTTGGGATATGGCATCTGTGAGTTGAAGTTCCCGAGTTTGACTTTCTTTATTAGCTACATCTATAGCATGGCTAGAGTATCTTCATCAAACATCTAAAGGCTGAAAAGCCAGAGTGCGCTAGCACTAATGCAATTGATTCGGATTGGGTTTCCTTCGAGCCACACCTCCCAAGAATCTTATGCACGAAGCTTGCTGGAAGCTAGCTCTTTGTTCTGATCGCTAGCAAGATAGACACAAGCTAGCAAGATAGACAGTTCCATGTATTTACAAAAGTCATAGAGGAGATACCATCTTTTAAGTAGGCATTATTGCAATGAAATGTTCCACATACCATCATTCGATTATCAATATCCATTTCCTGAATACAACGAAATACCATGTCAGCCATTCCATCACCTTCAACATCTATGAGCTCCTGCAAGAGGAAAGCACCTTTTAACTTTTATCTGTGTGACCTCCTAGCTCTTAAATTCAAGTATGTTAAAAGCTTTTAAAATTAGCATTCTAGGGGTTGGTCTACAATCAGTTGACACTGATTGTTTTAGTAGCACTCAAAACTGTTTGTTTCATCAGCGTACCAATCTGATTATAAAAATCTGAGTCATCAGTACAAAACTTGTAAGGAAGGCTCAAAATATACCATCTAGTTACCAAAAATCTGGGCTTCAAGAACTTGCACCTTCATAACAATCTAACTATTCTGATCAGATATGTAAATAGGGTCAAAACTCGTGAAAATAAATACACCATATTTAAATCAAGCTACTACGACTTCCAACTCAGCAACATTTTTTGTATGACAAAGGTCACAACTGCATCGTTTCTATACTCCATCAAGTCTCTCTGCCATGGGCTAAACCACATATTTATTCATAATCTGCCATGTGTGTTCTAGGGCCATTGCCTCTCTAATAGAAGTCCCATCATGTGAAAAAGTGCAATGATGTTCGTTTCACAACCAAGCGAGCATACATACATGTCGTTCAGATATATTCCATTCATGGTTTGTTTGTTCATGTGGCAAGCCAAACAAAATGAGAAAAGCATCTCCTAAAAACAAACCTAATCAAGGTGAGAACTCATATCAATACAAACTAAGACAACTAAATGGGCACAAAATGAAAAGCCATATTCAAAAGAAGCAGAGACATAGTATGGAAAGGAATATTCAGATGTAACAAGGCATGTACACAATCAAGTTTTCCTTCACTACTTGGAGACAAGTGAACAGCAAAAGAACAGACTTACAGGAGTAAAAAGAGCCTCAGGGGCCTGAAATCTTTCTGTGCCAACTTTGATGACCCTTCCATCTGGCAGCTGATTAGCAAAATTTCATTATCAATTACGAAAAAGCACGTCCAATTCTAACCAGCAAAAGAATTACCTAAGCCATATCTCAGAAGAACAAATGAAATCAACATATTCAACAGATTATACATTTTTGTTAGAAGAGATATTTATACTTCAACTGCTAAGTATTCAGCATGAAATAAGATCGATATCAAACTACTATAACATAATTAAAAATCAAGTTACAAAGAATGCTTGGAACTTCACACTTGGGACCTTTTATGCTACCGGTGTTATAGTCACGCAGGCATAGAGGAACCATGAACTTGGTAACATAGAAGATCTTCTACAATTAGACATAACAAGAGAATTAACTTACAGTATAATTCTTAACAAGGATGGTAGTCTCAAGTCCCAATTGATACTCCCTTTTGTAGTCATAACTGCTAGGGAATAGATCCAATAAGAAGCAATCAAACAGATTTCGAAAAAGTATGCCAAACTATGATATTTTTTGTGCACCTTATATAGCAAAGCTTTTCTTTGATGTCTCTAACAGTCTCAAAGTCAGCATTCCTATTCATCGCATACCTTCATAAAAGAAAGCTTGTGTTGCAATCAAAGCATAAATACTTACTCCAAATCACAGGAATGCAAAGAAAGATGATAATCTAAATGACGCTGCTTAGAAAGATACTGACACATACCCTCTACGTTGAAGTAGATCAACAAGATAAGAAGTTATGTGCCGGCCAGCTACGTTCATTCGTTTTGTTAGATGGGGGAACGAGTAGCCATCAACAACTGGAACCTGGAGAGAAGATCAAGCCATCAAAAACTGGGATCCTGAGAGAAGATTCATACTTCAAAATCATACTGCAGAAAGGATCTAAATTGATTTACCACATGAGTGACACCATCGCCAGAGTCGATAACAAGTCCAGTCAGTAAACCTGTTAAAGTTCCAAAGAACAAGAAGAAGTATTGTAGATGAAATCACTCACTTGTTGTCAACACGCAATAGAAGCTGATGTTGATAAGAGCAATTCAAATAGCAACAAGCATAAGAAATAAAAGCAATGACAATATAACAAGGAATGTCAGAACAACAAAAAGGCAGGCTGGTTCTGTCTATCATTTCCCTTTGAGGACCTTAAAAAGAAGTAAGAATTTGATTTCACGTCGCAGAAACAAAAAGAAAACAATTTCTGAACTTTAAACGTTGCATATTTCCTAGAAGCACCTTGAGCATACAATGTTAATACAGCTTGAATTTGGATGAAGACACCAGCGAAGTTGTACTTCTCAAACATGGTCTCAACCTACAGTATGAAGCTAAGTCAGATAAAAAGACCCATATTATGTCAACACTGGTAAATTGGCTTTAACAACTAAACTGAAAAGACTTTCTGGGGAAAGATAATGGTAGACCATTTTTTCACGGTTTTTTGAGGGATTGAGAGGTGGGTCGGTAAGAAGAATTTTGCATTCTGTTGGATCTATCTGTTAAAAGAAAAGGTGCAACAAAGTCAGTTCCGTTCCAACAAAAAAACAAAACAAACTAATTTCTATCAAAGCGAATCAGAAAGTGAACATATTTCTGCCATGACTGCAAAAGATTTCACCTTTAACTCATTAAAAAAAGCGTGGTCCCACACATGACCCATATCGTCCCACTTTTGCACAATACCATTCGTGACTGGATAAGAAACATCTAATTGATGCCGCAAGTCTAAGCAAGCGTCTCCGACAACAATATCCTACACACAAGACGTATTCAGAAGTACTTTAGAGTAAAGAAGTAGTAATAAAAAGCTACAAGATGAAGCTATATAGCCAAAGTAAAGATCCAGTGCACTCAGTTTGTATCTAAACATTTTTGCAGAGATTACCACCCAATGGACTTGTGATGTCTCCTTGATAACAAAAACACAATTATAGTATGAAATGTGCGTTCACTTGATGCAGTACATAAGATAAACTATATTAAGAAAATTCAGAGATTAACATTTTTGCAGAGATTAACACCCAACGGACTTGTGATGTCTCCTTGATAACAAAAACACAATTATAGCATGAAATGTTTGTTCACTTGATGCAGCACATAAGATAAACTATATAAAGAAAATTCACGGGAACAGCCAGAATCAGGAATTGGTTATTTCAAGGATTAGTATGCTGTTCTCTTGGAGTCCTTGTTTTTGTCCAGTAATGGTTCGGAACTTCGGATAGCTTTGGTGAGTTTTCCCTATGTTTTTAGTGTAGCATGGCAAGAGGATATATGCTTTACTTTAATTCTTTCCGCATGAACTGCAGAGAAGCCTATGGGTTGCAGTCTTGGTTAACTAGTGCTATTAAGTGTCTGCATATACTCAATCTCTTTCACATGAAGTTGATGAGTTGTAGAAATCAGAGTCTTGGATTTGAAGTTTGGGCATCACATCCCTATTAGGTCAATGATTCTTAGTATAGCAAGTTATGCATGATGCTAGTCCAATGGAGAATGAATCAATTAACTATTAAACCTTCAGCATCTACGGGGACCAAAAGGAATGACCTTCTTTCCTCTTATGTTTTTCACAACACCCCAACAAGCCCTGATCTTTACCATTACATAACTCATTTGAATCGTAATAAAAGCGATGGAGTTTGAGCTCTCTCTGATGACAAACACTACACACAAACACTTCTGAGTGAGCCTTTTGCAACACCTCTCCAATATCATCACTATACAGCTTGAATTTTTGAATGGAATTTATATGAATATAATAAGTATACACCTGTAGGAACATATGAGATGATGGTTTATAATGAAATTGGGAAGAAGTTTCTGGATCTTCTCAACCACGAATCGCAAAAAGATTAAGCATTGGCATTTGCCACAAGCAGTTAGAACTAGTCAACGTAAAACTACTGAAGGATGTTCATCACTTTCTTCATTCAAGTTTAAGTGTCGAAGCTATCTACAGACAAAAATGTAGAAGTTCTGAACAGAAGCATATAGGCACCTTCAGCTCCTGTTCCGTGAGGGATTCTTCATATCTCAGCATCGGCCTTCCCACCACGCAAGGGAACACAGAGGTGGGAAAGTTTTCCCCCGCAAAACCGCACTTGACATACTGCATTCAGTAAGTCCAATATCAACAACTGAAAATTCATTGACATACCCATGAAGTCTGGCAAAAATTCCTACATGTCAGTGAAATCTTTCAATCTCATTGAACTTAAATTGCTCTTCAGGACTCGAATATAAGGCATCGATCATCCAAATGAATACCACCGAAAAAGGGTTTGGCAACAAAAAAAAAAAAAAACTCAAAAACCACTAATTGCTATTCAAGACTTGATTTTGCCAAATTCTCTTTCCTTTTTTTTTTTTTACTTGACCATTAATTGACACATATTCGTTCCCCTGATCGCCCAAATCCTACCAAGCCCCGTATGTATAAAGAAAAGCTTGGACTTTAAGGACAATGAATCGGGATGAAATCCCATCTTATTTATTTGGTTATATTCCCACGGAAATAGCAAATGGGTTTCTGATAATTCAAGGGATCAAACGAAAGATTGGGTAGAGAGAGAGAGAGAGAGAGAGAGAGAGGAAAGAGCGTTACCCCAGTGCCATTGTCGCAGACGATGACGTTCTTGTTGTCCATGTCGTTGCTAATGGTGTAGGACTTACAGTTATCAAATCACCGCCACAACGACCACCGTTTCTCTAGGCTCGGAGGATGGAGTGCAGAAGTGGGAAGTGAATGGCGCTTTTTTCGGTTGGTGGGTTTGTCAATTTCAGTGTCGCTCGACGTTCTCTCCCCAGAAATTCAGAAGCAAAGTCCAAATGGAAAAAAAATATTTAATGTTATTTTGTAGCACCCTCCTACATGAGTATGAGTTTTATGTAAGTGTAGGTTTCACATTATAAGATAGGTGTTACAAATAAAAATTGCATCAAACATTTTCTCGCATTGAAAACATTGAAAATTTCCTGATCCACATGTTCGTCCGGTTTAAAAAATAATTTATCACTTTAGAATACACTACTGCTGCTTAAATTTAATTTTTTCCATAAGTTTAAAAAGTTGTTGACACTACTCCTATTTTTTTAGTGGACAACTAAATTTTAGACCGTCTAATGCTGCAATTAATTGTATGGATCTGCTCATAGATTTTTCATGTGAAAAGTCTTTGATTAGATCTGAACCATTGATTTTTTCAATGTGTGGTCTATATTAGAACTGTTTCCTTCAATTCAAAACTTGGACCGAAAAAAAAGATACAATTCCTACCAATGTTTAGTGGATTGATGAATATTTTTAATTCTTTCTTAAAAATAAGTACTATGATCATTGGATCACCTGAATCATTTCATAAAAATTCCAATAAATAAATAAATACCAACACATAAACATTAATGAGATGATAATAACATTGTTATTCCCGACCCACCCCTCCCCCCAAATTCTGCTTGAGAAATGGCATACCAGTGAGTCATGTGGCACACACCCTTGAATTTATTTGACGAAAATTAGAAAGTATTTTTTTTCATGCAAACGAGCTGAGCCGAACTTTGTCGAGCTCGAGCTTGGCTCGTTTACAAACCAAAATTTTGACCTCGAACTCGGCTCAAGCTTTAACGAGTCGAGCTTAATCATTTTCTAAAAGAGCCTTTTTAATCTACTCGGCACTAAACGAGCCAAAAACTCGAACTTGCGAGCTGCTTGATTCATTGATAGCTCAAACATGGGCATTAATGTTGGGCCTTCAGGGTCTTCAGACAAAAACCAAAACGGCCCGATTAACGTAGCAGCCCAATTCCTTCACAAGAGAACTAGGGCTATCCACAAGACGACGCCGGTTTAAGACGAAGACCGCTATAAAATGCACCACACTTCCTTCTCGCTGGCTGTCTCTCTAGTTTTTAGGGTTTTCCCTCCGCAGCCGTCCTGACGCCCTAGTAGCTGAAGCCCAGAAGAGACAGCTAAAGCCTCCGGAAAATGGTGAGCCCAGATCTCTCTCAATCCGTTCTTAGATTTTCCGTAGCTTTTGCATGATCTTTGTAAATGGTTGCATTTCTTAAGCTCATCGTCGTTTTCTTTTCTGCTAAACCATGTTTTAGTTCACTGGAGAAATTGTGTTCGATTTTCTCCTTGACCCGTTTTTCCGATCATTTTTGTTCTAAACTTTGTTGTTCTTTTCATTTGTGCTTTACAGGCCCCAAAGAAAGGTGTCAAACCAGTCGTAGCAGCTAAGAAGAAGCCGGTACGAACCAGTTATTACGTTTATCCATTCGTAGATGCATTTGCACGCTGTTGATATTCCCATGCAGTTTTGTTTCTGCTAGGGTCAGCTTTGAGTTTTCGGGTCCCTATATAATCCGCAAGTAAAATAGTTCTGAAAAAATAAAATCAAAGCATTGAAAGTATTTAAAAACACAAATATACAAAAAATTAATTATCAATTCATCAGTTTAAAAGGTTGTATTACTTGAAGATCTCTATTTTTGCATTTTCATAACAAATTCTAACATATTTAGGGGCAAAGTTAGTTATTAAACTCTCTTATTAATTCTGTGTATGTGCATAATATTAGAGTACAAAATGTTTGGGGCTTGCAGAAGTAGATTAAATTTGGGGGCTTGATGCTACCGCAGTTCGCTGCTAAAATTGCTGTGCTTGTAATTATACAGGAGAAGGTTGTGAACCCGCTGTATGAGAAGCGTCCGAAGCAGTTTGGGATAGGAGGGGCATTGCCTCCAAAGAAGGATCTGCATCGGTTTGTGAGGTGGCCGAAGGGTGTTCAGATTCAGAGGAAGAAAAGGATCCTCAATCAGCGATTGAAGGTCCCACCACCATTGAACCAATTCACCAAGACACTTGACAAGAACTTGGGTGAGAAGTCGGAATTTGGAACCATATTGCTTCTAATTGTTTATTTTATTGTTAAAGCATGAAATATGGACCTATGTGAATGGATTGTACGAGTTAAGAAGCTACTTGGACCTTGAGTCGTTGAATGAAATCAGTTGAGTTATGAACTAGTGATAGGAAATGTGTAGATGTACCTTCACAAGAGATCAAGTCCTTGTTTGCAGACTATAGTATACTTCGTGTGATTAAGTATGCATAATGTCGTACTTGGTTTGTTGTGTTTATTACATTTGACTGCTTTTTCCATCTTGTATGCTTTTCACTTTAAATTTTGATTTATTGCCCTG
Organism: Rhododendron simsii; assembly: GCA_014282245.1. NCBI lineage: Eukaryota > Viridiplantae > Streptophyta > Magnoliopsida > Ericales > Ericaceae > Rhododendron > Rhododendron simsii. The sequence continues at coordinate 4,604,690 of CM024960.1, forward strand.
AGGAAAACTGTGGATGTATCGACTATGAACTCCAGGGATCTTCACAAATTGTCACTCTTTGTTTCCTTTTTGTATTTGTTTACTCTGTGAGGAATTTATTTGCTAAGGACTGTTATGATAGATGCCTACGGGCACATTTACCACTGATCCTTGTAAATGAGGTAACCAAAATGGAGTGAAGCACTTTTTCCGTGGACTGATTATTGCTATCTGAATGTGAGGAATGATAGGGAAAGTTCTGTTGTTCCTCATGTTTAGTTGCTCAAAGGGAAAATGGGGAGTCTTCATATGTGTATCATCATGAATTCATGATAGAACGATGATAGGACTGGTACAAGTCATTAATTAACCACTTTAGTGTCTGCCTGTATCACATAGTTTTATAGTACTCTTGCAGTGTTGTATTGCTTGATTCCCTCTACACCAGGATAGGAAAAATATGGCAGGGGTCTTTTCCTTCTCAGATATGCCATTCATATTTGTGGATATCTATAAGTACCTCGCTAGGCTCATCTTTGACAGTATTCATATCTGACAAACCAGGAAATTGTATGTTCAATAATAAAATTAATCTGTTGCGACACCTGTCTTTCACGTAGGCATATAACATTTTGATCTAGAAAACAAAATCAGTGCCAGGAGCCTTTTTGTTGATGAAAAGGGATATTGTTGTTGGTGGAGATATTGATTTGGGAGGTGAATATTTTACAGGTTTTTACTCAAGTATTCCGATAAACAATTTGGAAAATATCACTCTGTATTATTCTGCTTTAATATTTGTTTGCAAACATTACTGTATCTAACCATTCAGTCTTTAAGCAAAGTTAAGGTAGCTCTGTGTGCACACCTTACACTGGGACTAAGTTATTGAGCTGCGTGTGCGTTTTCTTATTACGTGCTCATGATATGTCTGAGCATTGTACACAATCTTCTTTTTGAGCCTTGCGCTCATAATGCATTAGTCCCAGTTGTTTTGGACTTGTTACTTCTGATCATTTTGCTGGTTTTAACAAAACTTGCCCAGTTGCTTTGCATCTGGCTAAGTTCATAAATTGCAGTGTTATGTTTACGTGTATGTTGTGGGCCATTTCCACTGTTGCGGGATAATTCTTATTGCTAATTCTTGTATTCCATTTGTAATTTGTTTCCACTCTCTTGACAAAATTTTCCTTCAACAATATGTAGCAACGAGTTTGTGTAAGATGCTTCTCAAGTATAGGCCTGAGGATAAAGCAGCAAAAAAGGAGCGACTTTTGAAAAGAGCTCAGGCTGAGACTGAAGGAAAACCTATTGAAGCTAAGAAGCCTATTGTTGTGAAATATGGTCTTAACCATGTCACCTACCTTATTGAGCAAGTATGGTTTTGCTTTAGTCAGATATTGTTAGTCTGGAAGAAGGGCTGTAGTTTCCTTTTTTCAAAAGTGACAGTTATAACCTGTTCATTTTCGCAGAACAAAGCACAATTGGTGGTTATTGCTCATGATGTGGACCCAATAGAGCTGGTTGTCTGGCTTCCCGCATTGTGCAGGAAGATGGAGATCCCATACTGCATTGTGAAAGGAAAAGCTCGTTTGGGCACTGTAAGTGTCCCCCCTATTTTCTCTTTATTGTTCCATGAGACCAGAATTGAGGTTTAGTGGACTAATCAATTACGCCTTTCTCGACAGATTGTCCATCAGAAAACTGCGGCAGTTCTGTGCTTGACCACTGTCAAGAATGAAGACAAGTTGGAATTCAGCAAAATCTTGGAGGCTATAAAGGTTTGCAGAATTATTAGCCTTTTTTTGGGAAAAACAATTGTGACGGTTTATTGTTGATTACAATCATTCACTTTTCCTACTTGCTGTTTCAGGCCAACTTCAATGACAAGTATGACGAGTACAGGAAGAAGTGGGGTGGCGGTATAATGGGTTCAAAATCCCAAGCCAAGACCAAGGCTAAAGAGAGGGTTCTTGCCAAGGAGGTTGCTCAAAGGATGGGTTAAGAGTGTGAATCACAATTATGTTGTCACTTGTTAGGATAAGGCAATTTGAGGGCTTTCTTCAATCTTGGAATTTTTTCTACTTTGTCATTGTTTTGCGTAAGAACCGGCAGTTTTCATTTCCGTTGAGGGCAGGTCGTTTTAAAACTATAGTGATGTTTAATGTATTAATTTTGGAGTTTCGCTTCATTATTTTCCTGGTGGATTTTCTGTTTTGAATTGGATTTTGCTGCATAATGGAGTATGTGCCAAAAGCGATCCGGTTCATCTTCTTGTGCTTCATGCTGAAAAAGCTGCGGACCTTAACACCGTTATATCTGTTTGAAACTAGGGGATGTGTTGTCTATACGATGGTATGAGAAAAGTTTGGATTACTACTGTGAAGGTTGGAATGGTATCTCAGTTCGAAAACGGAAAAAAATGGTCATCTTGTAATATGATTCTGGAGGGTAGGTTGGTTACTATGGTTGTGTATCGTCAAGAGGGAGATTGTTTTTAGTTTCTGTGTTGTTTCTTCATTTTGTTCCACGGGTTGGCTGCAGGAAGGAGCTTAAAATGCACGGGTGTGAAAGCGAAAACGTCAATCTCAGTCCACTAGAATTAGTGAGAATGAAGATTGAAAGCGAGAAATAGAGTGTTTTATGGAGGTCAATTATGCGAGTACATTAGAATGGAAACCGGTGATGTTTCATTTTAGACAATGCCTTTTCCTAAGATTTAGAAAAGATTGAGACTTGTCACTAATTCTTACTATGCTATTTTGGTATTGAGAAAAATATAATGAACCTACAGAAATCTACAATTTCTCTGCATCACTTTTTTTTTTTTTTTTGGTGGAATATCCGCTAGAAATAGAAAAAGACTAACCGAATATACAACTTAAGAGGACATATCTCAAAAAGAAAAAGAAAAGAAAAAGGAAAATAAAATTGCCAAATCTTAGGCTACAAGAACGTAGGAGTAATAGATATTACTAGCAGATGTTTCCTATCGATCTAGGAAGAGGGAAGGGAAACAAACGGGCAAAAAACAACATACATTGGGAGAATTTAGTTGGAGTAATTAGAAGAGCAGCAACCACCATCTTCCAAAACCAAATATTGGATCCCAAGAGGACCTAGTAACCACAGGATTGTCCTAGTAACCACTTTTGCATCATGAGCCGCAAATATTTGCATTATGGCCGCAAACTTTTGTGTCCTGCCTGCAACATTTTAGATCATGGCCGCATACTTGAAAATGTTGGCTGCAAGGTCTTGTCTTAAGGCCGCACCTTTGCAGTTGGTCGGAAATTGGGTTTTCAATTTGAACTTTTTGGGCATCTTAGGCTTGATGTGGATTGGCATATTTCAATTTTGAGTCCAAAAACAATTGAAATAGGTTCAAAATAACTTTTAAAAATCTTTATTTTTTATTGGACAATGGATGTTAGTTGTTAGTATTTAATCGTTTGCTGCAATTAATGGTTTGGATTTGCAGTAAGTGTCTATGAGCAATTCTGAGCCATTAATTGAATATCTCTTTGTATATTATCCAGATTCTGACTGTATCGTCTAGTCCAAAACTTTGTCTGGAAAAGATGCGAACCCCTAAATACATATATATATGACTCTCTGAAGAACATGAATCTTTTACACTAATAGCAGAAAATACAGGGGTGTTTCCACTAAACTATGGATTTTCAAGATGAAATCACTTAGGGATAGGCAATAACTGTATAAAATTGCTATTAAACTGTGTTTTTTTATTGATCATGCTTCCATGCTAATCCAAAGCAGCAATATCAGTATGCCTAAATTATTATTATCACCTCTCTCTCTCTCTCTCTCTCTCTCTCTCTCTCTCTCTCTCTCCAACTTGAAAAAGAGACACACTGTATTCTAATTGCGATCAGGAGCAGCTGATCTGAGAGCTAACAGGGGTGAATTTTTTGGTCGGTAATGTCCCCACATAACTGAAGTTGAATGGTTCATCTCTAAATACTGGTTGCCCATCCTTGACCAAGCATCCACCATCTACTTTCTTTAGAACTTCAGGCTTCAATGGCTCATAACTTGTGAACCCATCGCAGCTTAGAACCAGATCAGTTTGAGTGCATATACGTGTTGTTTACTACCACTTGGAATTCTGGCCTTCCCTTCGCAACCCGCCCGGCCTTCGCTACGTCCACAACGACTGAATATAGATCACATTGTGCATAACCTGCATATGTAGGAAAAAAACAGAAATTTGCAAGTGCACATTAGAAGTTGACACACAAAACAAACAATAATGCTTGTTTTTTTTGTGTTTTTGGAAGGCAAACAAAAATGCTTGTGACACGGACATTCGAGTACCATTTCGAATTTAGATGTGTGTGACACAGTGACGGATTCTGAAATTTGACAAAGTGAGGTTTCTGTGATCTCGTAGTGGTGAAAGCTTGTTTTTCATAATCAACAATACTGAGAGATTACGCAATTTAGACTTTTATTACTTGTCACAAAGTTTATCATGCATAACTTCTATAAATGAACTCAAAATAAGCGCACGCGGGTCTCTTGAATTCACTATGGGACCCAAGTGCATGGGTTCAGTTCTGGTCCAGTATTTCTATGGTCCAGTCCGGTCCAGTTTTGGGCCATTGTGGGTCCATCCTGGGCCCACAACAATAATCGGAATCGTTCATTTTGTAGAGCTCGTCGAATGTGTCATCCATGCCAAAAATTAGCTTGATCGAACATAAATAGGTACATGGATAAAATACATTTGTACATGAAAAAAATGGGCAATTATTAATTTCAACTTAATTTTTGTCATCACTTTTTTCTTGTACACATCTATTTCATCCATATATCTATTGATGTTCGATCAAGCTAATTTTTGGCATGGATGAAATATTTGACGAGCTCTACAAAATGAACGATTCCGATCATTGTTGTGGGCCCGGGATGGGCCCACAATGGTCCAAAACTGGACCAGACTGGACCATAGAAATACTGGACCAGAACTGAACCCCAAATGCATATGATAAGATCCAAGTGTGTGAATCTAGGTCCGAGCAAAAAATAAGAATCGATGTTTGTTTACCTTGTCTGCTCAAGAAGAGGAGAAAGACAAAGAAAACGGTTTATTGGCATTTTTGGTCTCCAAAGTATTCAATCCGTTCCATTTTGGTCCCCAATGTATCAATTGCACAGATTTAGTCCCCAACGTTTTCAATTTGACTTTAAAGGGTCCCTGAGTCTAACGCCGTTTCAATTCCCCGTCAAACTGAGGGGAAAGATTTAAAAAAAAAATTAAGTGTTCCAAATTTCAATCCGTTTGAACCTATGGAAAGATTTTAGTTTTTTGATCATTTTATCTTAAATGGTCATAATTAAATTTTGATTCTAAGGCTCTCGTTGATTAGGTCTAAGGAAGTCGTAAAATCAAATATCTCTTAGGGTTAATCAACAAGAGTCATAAAGTCAAAATTTAATTATGACCATTTAGGATAAAATAATCAGAAAACTAAAATCTTTCCACCCGTTCAAACGGATTGAAATTTGGAACACTTAATTTTTTTTAAAAATATTTCCCCCCAGTTTTTTTTTAAAAAAAATTAAGTGTTCCAAATTTCAATCCGTTTGAACGGGTGGAAAGAATTTAGTTTTCTGATCATTTTATCCTAAATGGTCATAATTAAATTTTGATTCTAGGGCTCTCGTTGATTAGGCCTAAGGAAGTCGTAGAATCAAATATCTCTTAGGGCTAATTAACGAGAGTCATAAAGTCAAAATTTAATTATGACCATTTAGGATAAAATGATTAGAAAACTAAAATCTTTCCACCCTTTCAAACGGATTGAAATTTGGAACACTTAATTTTTTTAAAAAAAATCTTTCCACCCGTTCTGATTTGGAGGTGTCTCGTGACTATAGCTTGGTACGTATACTTATATATAATAATAATGGGAAGAGAAGAGAAGAGAAGAGTCCAGGATTAACAAAATCCTTTCATTTTGGGTACTATGTGATTATTATTTCTAGCAAAAATGCTACGCATACAACCGTTGTATTGGTTGTGCACGTATTCTAACCGTCCAGATGTATTTAGATGGTCTAGATTTTAAAAAAATATCTTTCTTCTATAGAAAAGTTTAACTCTTCCGGAGAAGAGTTTGAGCGAATTCTGACCATTATTACAGTAATGGACGGCTAGAGATTGGTTGTGTGTTGTGTTTTACACAATCGTTCTAGTCTTCAAATTTGTTGTAGCGTACTACGTGATTTTATGTAAAGTCAACGGGTCATGGGGTTATTACTGTTGGTTTGTTTTTGATCAGCATGGGTGGGTCAGTTTATACTTTACCTAAAACCGCATCCGTTTAATTTAGCAATCTAGTGAAATCCAATTAATTCACCTATAGAAGAGTTAACATGATTTTATATGGGAAAATTCTAAAATCAGCTCAATGAGCTGACAACAGTAGGTGTGTGAATGTATATTAAAGGGTGTAATCAAAACGTAAGATCAAAGCTTTAACTTGATCGATATCTTTAGAGATTGCATATAGTGTTGAGGAAGATTAGGAAAATCGAGGTGAAAATTTGAAGTTATTTCCAACTTTGTTAAGGGTATCAAAACCTACTTGATTATTCCCAAAATGAATTTCACGTAGTTTTACGGTAATCAACCATTTTAGGAGTGTTAACGAGCCAAGCTGAGCCGGTTTGACCGTTTGTAAATAAGCCGAGCCCTTAACAAACCAAGCATATACAAACGAGCTGAGCTTTTGTATGCCAAGCCGAGCCAAGCTTTTAAGTGCCGAGCTTGGTTTATTTAGTAACGAGCCCAAAACTCGAGCTCGGCTCGATTAGTAAACAAGTCGAGCCACGAGCCACCCACGAGCAGCTCGATTCTTTTGCAGGCCTATCAACCAAATATTGAACTTTTCGACGGTATCTAATGTTACAATTTTTCCAAAACAACCAAAGTAAATTGGGAAAAGAAGTTAACCTTATTTCTTCTCCAGTTCTCCTTAAACTTTTCAAGAAATTAGTGTGGAAATTCGTTTCCGCAAAAATTTATGATAAAGTGAAGCAAAGGAAGATGAAAACTTCTTTCTTTTATGAGTTCATTTGATTAGAGAAATCTAACGAGAAAGTTGAAAAATAATAGCTCAAGTGTGTAAAAATTAACGTAGAAGTATGATTCTTTCACGAACTCGTGTTTTTTACGAGATATGTTCGGAGGAAAAACTAATCTTAATGAGAAAACTCAGGGGCGTTTTCGCTAAACTATGGACTATAAAACCCATATTTCAAAATGAAATCACTTCGGGATAGTCAATAACTGCATAAAATTGCTATATAATAAGCAAAAACTCAAATATTTATTGATCATACCACCATGCAGCAGCAAATATCAGTATGCCTAAATTATCACTATCACATATCTCTCTCTCTCTCTCTCTCTCTCTCTCTCTCTCTCTCTCTCTCTCTCTCTCTCTACAACTTGAAAAAGAGAGACACTGTATTCTAATTGCGATCAGGAGCAGCTGATCTGAGAGCTAACAGGGGCGAATTTTTTGGTGGGTAATGTCCCCACATAACTGAAGTTGAATGGATACCCTCCAAATACAGGTCCCCCATCGTTGACAAGGCATCCACCATCTACTTTCCTTAGAACTTCAGGCTTCAATGGCTCATAACTTGTGAACTCATCGCAGCTTAGAACCAGATCAGTTTGAGCGCATATACATGTGTTGTTTACAACCACTCGGAATTCTGGCCTTCCCTTCGCAACCCGCCCGGTTTTCGCTACGTCCACAATGACTGAAGATAGACTACATGGTTGTGCATAACCTGCACACAAAACAAACGATAGTGCTTGTGACACAGACATCAATTCGGGTACCATTTCGAATTTAGATGTGCGTGACGGAATGGCGGATTTTGAAATTTGACAGAGTGGGAGCATTCTGCGATTGTAGTCGTGAAAACTTGTTTTTCATAATCAACGACAATGAGAGATTACATAATTTAGACTTTTTATTACTTTGTCACAAAGTTTATAATGCATAACTCCTATAAATAGAACTCAAAATAAGCACAAAACTTAAATTTTCATCAATAAATTGAAGTTGGTTAAAGGATATTTTCACGATTGATCAAAAAAGATTTTTAATTTGAATAACATGGTTCTATGACTTCCTTTTTTAAGAAAAGAAATCTTATACTAACTAATAGAAAAAAACAAAACAAAACAAGGACAAGGCCCCGTTCCCAAACTCAAACTCAAAATAAGTACTTACTGTATTTTTTAAAAAGGCAATTTCAAACTCAAAAATCATGTACTTACCCGCAAATAATTTTTCTATCAATACGGATCTTATTAGATCTCATTGAGATCTTTTAAACGGTGCAAAAAAATTGAAAAATTATTTTTCATTTACATTATTTTTTAGTTTGAAAATGTGAAATAAGCTGCTTATTTTTTAAGAAGATTTTTAGAATGGAGCCTTAAACTACCTAACTAGACTTACAATGTACAAAATGACAATCATAAATCAATCAACGTTATGGGAAAAAGTTTAGTTTAAGAAAAAAAATCTCATTACTAATAGAAACAAGAGAAAAAAAAAAAAATATTACGGACTAGACTTACAATGTACAAAACGGGAATCATAAATCAATCAACGAAAAAGTTTAGGTATGAAACGAGATATCTCAACTTATTTTCAAGTTATATATACAAGAATAACTATTGAAGGTACGCAGCAAGATTAAGAATTTTTGATTCAGCGTTAGGCGCGTGGCCCCGGATGCACATGGGTCTTGTGAATTCACTACGGAACCCAAGTGCGTGACAACATCAGACGCGTGCATGTGTGGATAATCTAGGTCCGAGCTAGCATCTATATCGATCTCGAACAGTAGTCACGAAAAAGAAATTAAAGCAAAAAATAAGGATTGATGTTAGTAGCTGGTACGTTTACCTTGTCCACTCAAGAAGAAGAGGACAACAAGAAAGACAAAGAAAACCCTAAGTGCCATCAATTTTTATCCACTACTCTTCGATCTGATTTGGAGCTAGGCTGTGTGTTTTGATTTTTTTGATTGCGATAGGAATGGACTAGAGGTGCTTATATAATGAGAGAGAGAGAGAGAGAGAGAGAGAGAGAGAGAGAGAGAGAGAGAGGAGTCCAGGATTAACAAAATCCTTTTCGTTTTAGGTATGTGGTGATTCTGGGATTCAAATTTTTGAATGGGCGAATTAATCCTGATTAATATGTTGCCAAATTTTCATGGATTATTACCATATATACTATTAAGGGCGTAATCAGGTGAACTTAATTAAGTCCATATGGTCACATACCAAACGTGCATTTACTGAACATATTGCTGGGGTTTAGAAGAAAAAAAAACAAAAAACAAAAAACGGAAAACATTTCGGTTTTACCGGCATTTAATCGTATGTTGGGAAAAAAGACTGCAGGCGTTTACCGAATGCCGGCTATTATTCCCGTCACCGTTTATGACCGAAAAAACAAAAACGCCGGAAAGGGTTTTCCCACGTTTTTTTTTTTTTTTTGACATTTCCCGGAATTTTTGAAATGCCGGGAAAACCGATTTTTATTGTAGCGTATGTGATTTTAGGCAAAGTCAATGGGTCATGGGGGTTCAATATATTACTGAGTATTATTTTGTTTTTGATCAGCTTACATGGGTCGACATTGTGTTCAGTTTACTTTTACCTAAAACCACATTTATTTAATTAGGCAATCTAGTGAAATCGAACATTGAAAGGATTTTATATGATTAAATGATTTTATATGATCCTTCTTTTTGGGGTTGGAACATTGAAAGGATGATCTAATCAAAACGTAAGATCCAAGCTTCAATTATATATAGGAGATACTCATCTTTTAGAGATTGCCTACAGTACTGTTGAGGAAGATTTGGAAAATCCAGGAGAAAATTTAAAATTTATTTCGAAATTTGTTAAGGGTATCAAAACTGGTGTAATTGATTATTCCCGGCCATAATGAATTTCAAATAATTAGGACTTCCATTCGGAAGAAATCGTCGAACCTTATTGTTTTTATGGTAATCAACCATTTTAGAGGTGTAAACGAGCCGAGCCGAGCCGAGTCAAGCTTTGTAGCGTTCAAGATTGAACGAGCCTAAAGCTCGAACTCGTTATACAAACGAGCTAAGCTTTTGCGAGCCGAGCCAAGCCGAGCTTTTAAGTGTTGAGCTCGGCTCGATTACTAATCTTAATATGGGAAAAGTTAATGGGAGTCGTACAACTTTTTTTGCTAATCGAAGACATTAAAATTATAGGAGTAAAAAAAGTAAAACATTCTTGTACTCCTAGTGACGAAGCCATGATTTATTATTATTGTTTTTCTGCTGTTGAGCCATGATTTATTAACAAGTGGGGTTAATCACTTGAGACCTTATGATACAGGCAAAAATTAGATTTTTTTAAAAGTTCTTTGGGGCAATTGGGCAATATTTATGAGATCAAGGCTCCGTTTGTTTGAACATAAAAAAATTTTCTGCAAATTGTTTTATTTATTTTTCGGTGTTTTGTTGTGTAAAAAATGAGTAGTGAAATATTTTTCATCAATTGGATGAAAATGACTTACCCTTAAATTTTTTGTAAGTTATTTTCCGAAATGAACCCGCTGCCTTCTACAGCAATTCTCACTGCTTAGTTTTCTCGATTGTCAGTCCTGACCCAAATTCAATTCCAATAATCTTAGATCTCTCCACCATTTAAGCCCCATCTTTCTCTCTACACTATTTTGTTGATTTCTGAAATTTTTTTTAAGTGCCAACCAAATACCCCAAAAAAATATTAAAGTTTATTTTTTGAAAAAATATTTCACATGAAAAATTATAAAATATTTTACATCAAAATAAACGGAGAGCAAATGTGAAAATCACACTAAAATTACATCTACTCTCAACATTTTTTTCCCCTCAACAGGGTCAAGTGGCCCCACTTGCCCTTGTCGAGGACTCGAGGCTTAATGCCCCCGTCATCACTTATAATCCATAAATATTCGTACCGCTTATTTTTTTGACAGAAAAAGAAAAGAAAAGAAGAAGCCCTGTCACCTGTCTCAATCCCATGTGCTGCAAAACCACAAAATCTGGATATCAGCGATTCAGCTGGTGATATGTCTTACTTGAATGATGCAATTTTTTTCGACGTATAACATTCAAATCACAACCCATCTCTCTCTCTCTCTCTCTCTCTCTCTCTCTCTCTCTCATGTAGATGGCATCACTTCCATTGCACCCAACAGTTGAGGTCCTAGAAGCCAAACCAATGAGCTCGACACATCTGTCTCTACTTGACAATGACAAACCTGTGAGTTGTATCCACATGTGCTGTTGGATTTGTCGTTCGAATCCTTTTTCAATTGCTCAAACACAATTTATGCGCACCGTAACTAATTCCAGAGACCAGTCCCACCGCGGCACCGCCTACCCGACCGCCACTTGCGGAGGTCTGTAGTTCGAATCCTTTCCCCTTGCATCGTCAATACATTGGCCGTTTCAGAGCCTCTGTTAGTTTTTTTTTTTTCTTGTTCTGATTTCTGTTTCTTTCATTGGATACCACAAAAACAAAAACTACTCCTTTGTTCTACCTGAAAATATACGCCACCTCCATTTCCATTAATAGGATATGCCTCGTTTGGTTAAATTATTCAAGTACTCCCAGATCACCGTCTGTCGTGTACGACCCGGTGCTCTCTCAACCAATGAATTCGATAAACAGAGGATGAGTTGGACCGACTGTCTCCAACACCCGATCACGCTGCCGCACAACAACATCCCCGGGTTCTTCCAATTTCATGAAAGAAATGGATTCTCTCACTTAACCGAAACCGTAACCATGCCTGCAACTCTAGAGGACGAACCAAAAAATGTGAAAGAGGCGGGGGGCAATATAGAACCTCTCACACTCATGTTTTGACAGTCCCAGATGATTATTGGAAAGAAATCCAAACCCATACGATGGTGCATCCGGACCGTCCGTCTCGGCAATCAATGGTCAGGTTTGCCGAGACGATTGGACGGTTGAGATTACGCATAGCACCGAGCAATCCGGATCATTGATTGCCGAGACAGACGGTCCGGATGTACATAGCTATAATTTGCCAATTCACAACTGTGTTGCACTAACTCCATTTCACACTACTCATTTTCAACCCTCCACATATCAATGCCACAAAACGGAAAACAGCAGCATCCCACTCAATCTATGTCAAATATTTCCTACACCCCAGGCAAAAAATAATGCATTCACACGCCAGAGCGGAAAAAAGAAAGAAGAGAATTTATGGTACGAGTATATCCATAATTGATGTTTCTATATATGCCTTTAGATAACTACATCAAAACCACTTGTGAACCGAAAATCTTTTAGAAATACAGAAGAACCGCGGTTAATCGGATAAAAAGTCCAACAAATAACTTTCAAGATGGCAGATATCCTACGGATGTCGTATTCATGCCGGTTTGAAATGCAAATTATCGTATTTATACTTGCGTGGATAGGACTGAAAGAGAAGTGATGACTCTTTTTTTTTTCAAACAAACACGAACAGATGCGAACCACCCATATATGGTATATCAGTATATGGACAACAAAAAAACAGCAATTCCCCGGTGATTATGGCATAAAAAATATTTATAATTTTAAAATTCCTACTTGTTTGGCCTTAGCTGGCAAATAATAATAGAGGAAAAGTACAAAATTGCCGATAATTGAGGACAAAAAACCGCCCAATTCACCAATCTGGACGGAGAGTAGGTTGAATTGCAATTAAGGGAGAATGTGACTGGAAAATGAAATTTCGTAATAAAGAGTCAAACAATGTGCTGAGTGGGTTGGAATCAAGTGATCATCATGTCTGATTGTGAAACAACACTAGAATGAAAGTGACTGTTTCACCAAGCCTGCATGGAAACAAGGGGAGCCATGTATTCGGATGAAAATGATGCCCATTTTAGCAGCAAATTTGTCAAGTCTGGCATTCAAGATTATGAGAGGAACATACCTCACAGAGAGCATTCTCTTTCACTGGAAATGGACCAACCAGGTCAGCAAACAAAAGTCGATACATTTCAATGCGGAGCATAAATCATCTCCAAGTTAGTAGCAAACCACGAAGACTTATATGACCTTCCATCAAAAGGGAGTAGTTTCATCCATGGCCATGGTGTCTTGGTAACTCTTCGGGTGCAAGTACATATCTAAGCGTTGTTTCTACGAATTCTCATTCGTATGACACAGAGAATGGCATAACATTCATAATCTTGAAAGGCAACGAGTACGCATTCGACCTCCATTAGCCTACCCAGTCAAAACATGTTCTTTGGGATTCGTTCCAAACGGTTATGAGCTTAGTAGCACAAAGCGGGGGCGGGGGAGCGGAGACATCAAGAAGCTCCTAAGGTTGAGAGCGCCTAAAGAGCGTATAGATAATTTAAAAATATGTATATAAAATATCTTTAAATACTTAACCATTACAGGAAAAGTGGTACTAACTGAAAATTGTTCCAATCTTAAAATGTAATTATTGGAAGTTATATATTCTCAATTTGCAAAAGTGTAATTATTGGAAATTATATATTCTCAATTTGCAAAACGTCTTGACTACTATGATTCTTATATTCTTATTTCCACAATGACATAAATCCCTTAAAAGTAAGAGAATAATTGCCTTAACAACCCGATAAGTTCCCATCTTAGTTAGTTAGGCGCGAGCTCCCGTCTTGAGGGGAGTGAGATCCCGTCAAGCTCCCGTCTTAGGAGCGCCAATTCGAGCTCCCGTCTAGGGAGCGTACCCATTTTAGAAGGATTCTCCTATTAAGGTTATGAGTTCTATGCATAGTTATGCAATAAACTCGAATCGCATAGTTGTGATAAACTCCAATTAGTTTATGTACATGTTGTGAATGTCTTCTATTACTGCTATATCACATGTAATCACAAATTATTCAAGTCCCGAGTGTCTATACAGGTACTTGAAACATTTCGAAAATTCGATGTGGCCCAGATGATGTCAAAATCTAGCTAGGAAGCATAGGCTCTAATGATTGCAAAGTTTCTTGATTACAAAAACTCCTGACAATAGTTTTTCCCCAAACCAACAAAGCTAGCAAAAAATCAAAAGAAAAAAAAAAGTGAAAAGAAAAAGGCAAGAATCCAACTGGCTTTCGCTATTGCTGAGAATTCTCAAAGAAAACAGCTTAAAACTTTTACTTTCGAGTGATGCAAAAACCAGGATGCTGCTTCTTACCAGGAAATCAATCATACAGGAAGCACTGGTCTAGTTCCTTGAGATTTAACTTCCAGTCTTGTTTGGGAAATAAAGACAGGGTTTTCTCAGTCCAGAAAGAGGAAGGTAGGTTCAAGATTGCATTCCAGGGATGCAAAAAGAATGGCCAAAATGGAATAAAAGGGAAAGGAGAAAAAGATAATGGAAGTCTGAGATTCAACAAACTACATATCTAACCAAAATTCAACTAAAAGAAAGAAAAGAAGATACTACATTGAAGTGGTAAATAGAAGGGATGTTGGAGACGCACACGCACACACACATGGTTCGCAATTAAAGAGTAGGTTTCCCATTTAGTTCATAAGTGGATACTATCATACGGAGTATCATACAAGGCCAAAAATCCTCTCTAGAACTGAGAGAAACTCCATTAATATGACTATGAAACTCTATATGTGTTCACAAACAAATCTACTCGGCACTCCATCAAGATCTAAAGAGAACAAAATCTTTAAAAAATACCACTATTATCGACACACCTTTGGCAATCAAACAAGAAGTTAAGCCCCAAACCCAAGAAGCTATTTGGCCCCTGCACAGTTCCACCTGCACATTCCAGACCAAAATCAACATTAAAATTGCAGCTTGTATAGGATTGTGTTTGTATTGAAAAAGAGAGGACCCATGAGCACCTGCAATTGGAGCCTTGAGATGAACCTGTGGAGAGGAAAAAAAGATGGAGCAAACCCAATACAGTAGTACTAGTCCCTATTGAATTCTCACTTCAGCTATATCTTTTCGCTCACTCTTTGCAATTATACAACACAAGAAACCCATCAACCTCCCCACCAAAAAGAAACAATATCTTCATAACTTATACTCTAAAAAAATTCAATAGTATTTCTATACGTATATATATCATCTCCAAATCTACTGCCCAGACCCTTGAGAATCATCCTTAGAAACTGCTTGCTGACTATGAGGACTCAAACTATGCTGCTGCTGCTGCTGCTGCTGCTGTTGTTGCATTCTAGCTTGCCCCATCTGCTGGTAAATCTGGCTCAAAGCCTGAGTGTTCAAAACCCCAATATGCTGCCCATCTTGTGACAACCCAAGCTCCAGCCCAGGCACTTGATTGTTATTCCCACCCCCAGCTCCACCCAAAATTGAAGTGAAACTCATTGGACCCATGTTCCCTTGTGGCAAGTCAAACCCAGTAAACCCTATCTTCTGCAAGTAACTTGACCCCCCTTCATTATTTCCCAAATTACCCCCAGATGACGTTGGCTGAAACCCATACCCACCCGGCCACAACCCCGCCGCCGTGGCCATGTGGGCCGTGGTGGGTCTGGCCAGGTTGGGCCAAAGGGCCCTACTCGGCCCACCACCCAACTCATCAATCGTCTGCTGCAGCCCAGCAGAAACAGAGCTGCCCTGTTGGGAAACAGAGCCGCCGGCCGCCGTCAGAGCCGAAGCCGGAATGGTCCCGGTTCCCGTGGCGGCGATAATCGACGGCTCGGCCTGCTGCAGGAGCCACTGGATGGTCTCCCCGTCGGACTTGTGTCCCAGCTCTCTGGTCAGCTGGAAGATTCTGGCGGCGCAGAGGGCGGGCATGCGTATCCTCCGACCTCGGCCTTCGACCTTGGTGTGCCGGTCTTTGTTTGAGCTGCGCTTGGGGGCCAACTGCTTCTTCGATGGGTCTTCTTGTTTCTCGGCGACTACAATTTGCAAATCCTTGATTTCTTGGGGTTTTGTGGTGTCGTTCATGTTGGGGTTTGTGAGGGGGGAGAAATTGTTACCAGGGTTTGAGGCCTTGGGATTCATGAACAGAGGGATGTGTGTTTGTGGGGGATATTGATTAAAAAAATGTGGAAATGGGGTTGGAGTTTCTGATTGATGAAGGTGACATCACGACTAAAAGAAAGAAAATTGGAAAGGGAAATGGCCAAATGGGTGTTGGTCTTTGATGGGGGGTTCACTGTTTTGGCAAAGGAATGTGACGAGTTTTTGTTGTCCCAAGAACTTAGCTGCAGTACTCTCTCTCTTGTCCTAAACTTCATGTGGTATGGTGATCTCGGACGAATTTAGGACCATCTCGATTAAACTTTTTTTTGGTTCGGTCAAAGAAAAATTATTTACGTTTGAATTATAGAATTTCTAACAAATTATTATTTTTTGTCATGAGTCTCATGATCCTAACAGCTCCTTTGGCTACGTACGTGATAAAAGAAAAGAAAAGGATATTGGTAGTGTTTGGTTGGGAGTTTAATTTAGTTTAGTTTTGGTAGTAGGTGGAGAGAGAAATAGAGTAATGATTGAAAATATGGGTAATGATTGGAAAGAGATAGAGAGAGATGAGAAAGTAATAATTGAAAAAATAGGGTAATGATTGGAGAAATAAGTAGGGTAATGATTGGAAAAAAAACTAAAACTAAAACCAAAATGGGAACCGAACAAAGATACATGTCTCCTTTTTTAGTGAGAAAAAAAAAAGAAAGAGTGTGGTTTCTTACCATCTTGTTTGAATTGACAAAACAAATGAGAAAAAAGAAAAGAGGATGTCATGTACATTTTTACCAATATAACCTTTCTTTTTCTTTACTCCAGAATGCTAGTAAAACTCAAGCTTGGGTTACGTGAACCATTTTGATTAAGATGACGAAGAAGAAGATCCAAATTCAAGCACAAACCAGACCCAGATTTTAAAACTATTGAAGAAGACGAAGAAGATTTGACCAGAACTAGATGATGTTGCCAAAAGACGAGGAAGAGGAAACCTAAGGTTTCCAACAGATGCACGAAGAAGATGAAGAGGCTGTGAGGTCAAAATTGGCAATCGGTTCTTTTCTCACGGAATCTCGCCACAATTGGTGAGAAACGAAATGGGCATTGTAAGGGGTTTCTCATTCTCTCTCGTCATTTTAATCATCCAAACATGCAATAGAATCACTTCTCCCTCTATTTCTTGTCCTTTCTCTCAAAATCTTCCACCCGGAGCTGTTGTAGGCCCTAAAACCCCTCTCTTCAACTCGAGGGCTATCGCCTCCACCACCTTTGTCTCTCTCCCCCTCCCTCCCTCTCTCTCTGCTCAGTAGCCAACTCTCCCCTTCGCAGTCGTCCCTTCGAAGACCTCTGTTGCCTCCGTTGTCCAACATCCATCAATCACAGTGATAAAGGATCAAATCCACCTCCCTCGGCACCGATCCAAACTTTATGAGGGTCTCAAACTTGCTAAGATCATGAAGTGTTAGGGTGATTTGGCGCTTCCTCCGGCGAATAAGTGGCCATACCGAGGTGGGAGCTCAAGCAACCGGAGGGTTTTTTTTTTTTTCCTTCCAATTTGGTCTTGTTATCTCCTTTAGTGGAGTTTTTCTATTTTCTTTGTGAAACTTTTCCTACCCTCTATAAGTATTGTTTTATTGTACTTGCTTAGATCTTACTCAATCCATATGAATAACCCGAAAGTTGAGAATCGTTCTTCTCAATAGAGGGCTCTGGATCTTTTTAAGGCATTTTATGATAAATGTTTTTTTACATCTCTCTCGCTTTTAATTTGGACCATGAAGCTGATAATTACTAGTAGTATTCATCTAATCATGTGTACCACGGATTTAATTATGTTTTGTAATCAAACATTTGGATCAGTTTCAACATTCTTGATCAAGTAGTAATTGTAAAACTTGAAGTTAATTATCAGACAAATATCATTAATCTATTATAGTAGTATCACTTTCAGTGTAACTCACGAAGTTGAGTTACTACTCTAGTTATGTTTTTTTCTATCTTGTCCATAAACCTGCAGCTAATCATGAATCACGCGTATTCATTTAATTATTATCCTTGCACATTTGGAATTTCGATCACTTCTTTTAGTATTTTCTCCATTGGCTATGCAACTTCAAAAAAATGATTGTCGCACTCCTCTTTCTGCTCTTTCTTTTGCATAATTGACATTAAATTACTGAATTGTCCTCCACATGGAAAGATTGTGTGATAATTTTTCATGAATAAAGGTATGTGATGATAAAAAGAATACTACTTCAGTAATCATTTCCCAAAACAATTTTAAAGGTGCACCGAAAAATTCCTACCATCGTCTCCTCTTTATTCAGTCTTTCTTTCTCTTTTTCGATTAACAAATGTTCGGATCAACCAATGCACACCTCAACTCGTCTCGAGAGACTGATTAGTCTTTATTTGGCTAGTCTGAAACAACTTATTACTATACCTCTTTTTCACCATGACTGATGAGGTTTGACCAGGCCAGGTCTTTCAACTTGCATTTTTTTCCCTGATCATCTGATATATTCCCACAGTGTGGGGTTATTTTTCCATACTCCATCATTATTCCCCCTACCCTGCTTGCCATTATTGCAACAACAACAATACAAAGATGACATCTCTTGTAAGGGACTCAAAGGTCCAGATGGAGCCTTGGTCTTGTGACACGTGTCAATCAATGAATGGGGTAGTAGAGTTGCTTCGAGCCCACTCTAGGCCCATGCTCAAGGATATATAAGTACTCTTTTTCTAGAACTGGATTAAAGAAGGTAACAGTGGATTAATGAAATGAGCAACAAGAAGTGATGGACATTTTATAAATGGCAGTTGCAAAGATTGGGGTGAAAGGTTCAAATTTTTAAAGAGGTCAGAGTGAAATTATCAAAATTTTAAAGGGGTGATTTTTTTTAATTTATTATGAACGTTAAATTGTAGATTAAGAAATGAAATTACTCAAAAGTTTAAAGTGTCGTGTCCCTCATTCATATATCGGATAAATAGAATAACAATTGAGTCTTAACGTAATAGTAGTGAATGACCAATCACTAAGAAAGCTTTTAAATATTACAAAACTTTAAGATATACCGAAACTGGAATTCCTTTTTGTTGTTGTTTTCATCTTTAATTTTAAACACACCTATAAAATTAAAATAGGGAAAAAAAATCCATTCCGCCAAAATTCTTATTTTTTAAGTACATATTTTCAGCTTTACGAGACAGGTCATTTTCACACACTACATCACCTTTAATTCAAAAAATAAGTACTTATTTTAGTTAGTGGAACACACCCTTAATACGGCCAAAACGGGATGAAAATGGAGACATAGCTTTAAATTCTTCTAATGATGTCTTTACGAAATTAAATATTTTATAAAGACTCTTACTGATATATAATTTAGCTGATTTTTTATAGTGTCTCATTATAAAATATTACAAAATAAGCAGCTACGATCATTTTTCTACAACCCTAGACGGTCCTAATATCATCTGTACTTCGGGTCTTTTGGTCCCTCCCTTTGCAGTACCCACCATCACTCAAATGTTATATTAATCCCTCTTAAGAATTTTGAGTGGCGGCCAATAAACGGCTGAAAGTGACAGGGAAGTCCCTTGAATTTCTCCCTTGACAAACTTGCCCCAATTAATCTTCTTCTCTACTTCTCTTCATTATAAGAATTGCTGTTCAATTCCGCATTGAACATCAATTCTTTATGAAGTAGTGGTTTCCACATCATGAGAGAGAGAGAGAGAGAGAGAGAGAACGTGTAACCCTTCAAGCAGGAAAGGATATAAAAATTTGCACCCAATTGATCTGACTTGAAAGATACTCCGCTCATGTAGAAAATTCAAAACAAGATTTAATCATCTCATCCACCCTTTTTCCCAAGTTTTTTTTTTTTAATGTCCAAAGTGCGATTTTAGATTTTTATTTATTTTTATTAAATCTTGTTTTGGGCAGTAAGGATGATTTTGGATGTAACATACTTTATAGATAAGGGCAAAGGCAACATGAATAAGAGTACAAGTGAAGTCACTCGATCTTACTTTCTTTAATTTCTCAGCAAGAAATTTATATTTTGCACTAAATATGTACCATTTGGACCCGATAGTAATGCTAAATCACATTTCTTTCGGACAAAAATTTAGTGATAATTTTTTTGGCCAAGTAACCATTAGCTCAACTCGATAGATTAGTGCTTTCACGACTCACGACCTCTCCCTCTAATTAGGTTTTGCAAAACAGGAAATGCAATTATATGCATACATACACGTCATTGTTTTTTTTTTTTTTTTTAATTCGGATTGTTTACTTACTAAAAATGTAGTAAATGAAAAACAATAATCGATGGTTTTAAATTTCCCTTCATGTTTAACCACGCTGGCGTAATTTGATTCGATCAAATTTCAAAGTGAGTAAAACAAAAATATCGATGCTTAATCGTATTTTGCGCCAACTTTAGAAAACCGAGATATAAAAATCACCGAATATATTTCAATAATTGTTCCACCTGCGCGTGGGTACCGTTACCGTTGCAGATTCAACTATATAAAAGTCAATCTGTGTGTGTGGACGCTGCCCAAATCCTTCAAATTTTGGACCGAAAAATGTAGTAAATGAAAAACAATAATCGATCGTTTTAAATTTCCCTTCATGTTTAACCATGCCGGCATAATCTGATTCGATCAAATTTCAAGGTGAGAAAAAAACAAAATATCGATGCTTAATCGTATTTCGCACGCAACTTAGAAAACTGAGATATAAAAATCATCGAATATATTTCAATATAATTGTTCAACCTTCTAGATGCGTGGGTACCGTTACCGTTGCAGAGTCAACTATATAAAAGTCAATCTGTGTGTGTGGACACTGCCCAAATCCTTCAAAGTTTGGAGGACAAATCAGCCCATCATCCTTTGAGTAATTTAATCTCACAACGCGCGCAGGTACTTTCTAAGAAAGCTCACATCTGTCAATGTTAGCCATGTCTATCAGGAAGAAAATAAATGTGCAGGCGTCCTTGTTAAGGAAGCTCTCACAGTCTCATTGACGCTCTAGGATTTATCTCTTTTTATGTTACACCGTCAGTGGTGTTATTTCAATTCCAAGAAGACAAACGTAGGAGTTAAATACCACAGACTTATTATTGCTTAATCTAGTTTCACTCATTCATTACCCACAAACAAAACAAAAAAAGAAAAAAGAAAAATTAATCGTTCGGTTTGGTTGCTATAAGTTTATGGATGTTTGAAATACGAAAACATCCCCTTCCCATTTTGTTATTGTGCGTCTAAAAAGAAGAAGAAGAAGAAAATAACAACCACCTGAGGTTGGCAATTAGCCAACCACGGCCTAGAAACCCAAAATGGAACACCCAGAAACCCACAAAAGCACACCTCCCCTGCAGGACAAAGGATCAAGCATCGTGCTGAGGAACCTTAATATTGACCCTTCCATCATCTTCGGCTTCCATTATCATGAATTTGCTTATAATTTTCTCATCATCTCCCACATAATTAATCAACACCCATGATCATTGTTAGTAACCAAGCAGCCTCACATTTAGGCGAATCCTACGCCTATTGCCCTTCACATGAAATAGATAATATGACGTTGCATGCTGCTGCTGCAAATTTGCACAATACACATTTTTGCCTTTTTTGCCACCCCTCTTCTTGAAACATTTCTTCAATCGACTTCTACTTCCATTTTCCTTTCCCAGTATCCTTTAGTATCGCTTGCTTATTGAGGTCCACAGACCACAAGCGGTTGGATTCCCTTAGACGGAGCTTGTCGACCATCCACCTCATAAAGTAAATTTATATAACTTCAAAATAATTCTGCACTCATCCTTCTCTTTGTCAAATTCCTCCACATGTGGAGGGGCGGACGAGTTGTTCTCCAGGATAGCAACAGGGGCTTGTTCCCCGGGTCTC
Organism: Rhododendron simsii; assembly: GCA_014282245.1. NCBI lineage: Eukaryota > Viridiplantae > Streptophyta > Magnoliopsida > Ericales > Ericaceae > Rhododendron > Rhododendron simsii. The sequence continues at coordinate 4,626,655 of CM024960.1, forward strand.
CAGCAGCGGCGTGGTAGCGGCTCGTCCTCCTACAAGTGGCCATGGAGTGATGGGCATGGCAGCGGTGGTGTTTCACCATTTAGGGTTTTTTTCTTGGGCTTCATTGTCGGGCTTATGCTCTTTTATTTGGGCTTTAGGCCTTTTCACGTGTTTGAGCTGAGCTCATTTGATCTTCATTGTGTTATCTGAGCAATGAGGCCTTTTAGGTGTTGGGCTTGTGCCCTTGGATTTCTCTTCTTCGTTGGCATCTTGTCAATCAAGATTTAGACCTCGGATAGACACTTGTTGCCTTCCTTCTTGTCCTTTTAGTAAAATAATTCACCGTTCAAAAAAAAAAAAAATTGTGGTTCAGTGGAATTAAAGTAGATGACTTTATAATGATCTCTAGGCTAGGCTAACCATCCCACATTAGTCCAAATGGTAGCCTTTTCTATTGTCGAAATTCAAAAGCAATCGACTTGGCATGATTGTTGTCTCTCCTTAGCGAAAATTTTTTCAATGCTGAGCGGGTACCATGTAGTGTCTGCTCACGCATCCAACCCGTCCATTTAATTTTTGAACATCTCAGATTTGGAGAGAGAAAGTGTTGGAGTAAGAGGAGAGAGAGGGTTTCAATCCGAGCTCTCCAAAAGTGTATCGGATGGCTCGAATGCGTCGAACGGGTGTACCACGTGAAATATACCCGCTCGGCACTGAAAAATCTCTCCTTCTTAGTACTAAAGAGAAAACTGCGTGCAACCAACAAAGAAGGAACTGAAAATTACTAGCAGTACGACTTAACATGTCATAAATAAAACATGCACGTACCATTTCATGGAATACAGTTTCTGTCATCTTAAGTTCAAGTACCACGTGGCATTGCTAACGTGGTACGTTTTTCCGGAAAATACGTAACCCACAACAAAATCTAATTATACGAATTTGTTCATCTGTAAACTTTTACGGACATGTAACACAAGTGCATGGACTCCCACTTGACAGCTAGCGCCAGTTCCGAACCCAAATCTTAGCTCTGCCACTGCCATAACTCTTAGATCCAACATCAATGTGTTATAGTGAAGGGATCGCAACACCATATGTAAGATGGCATGGTACTCTAAAGACACTGATAATTTTCTGTTACCCACGTCGTATATTTTATAGTACTCATTTCTCATTAGTGGAAAGTACCATGAGATCGACGATGCTAGATGGTATATATATTCTGAATCGATACCTAATCATTTCCCCTCTATCCTGATAACTTCTGCTTTTCTTTTCTTTTTGCATTCGATCCTGATCTAAACTTGATTACCAAGCAACTTGATGGGTTTTTCTTTCTTTTTTCTTTCTTTCTAGCTCCTTCTTTGCCTTTTTTAAATTCTAAGTTTCGCTTTGTTGGTGTGCTGATAATAGTAGTGGTGGGAGTGGCTATGTGTGCTAGTGATTACATTGCTAATTGTCACTTGTGTTTCCCATATTGGAGACAGAGGTGGCCCCCTCCTTTGAATGTTTAGCTGTTTAATTACTACTATATATCATCTCATGAACTCAAAGCTCGATCGAATGGGAAAAAGATCTTGCTATATATGGCTTGATCCGAGCAGTTTTTTACTGAACTGTTCAATAAAAAACTGTGCAGATTATCCCTTGCCAATCATTCTTTTTGCTAATTTCTTGCGGGTACTCTTAAAATCACGTTCTGATCACTTCGAGCGGCTTGGATCGTTGCAATTCGATCGGAAAAGGGGAGTCCCGCACGGTAAGACTGTGCGGGATCCCTGAGGAGATCCGGACTATCTATACACTCTCTCTCTCTCTCTCTCTCTCTCTCTCTCTCTCTCTCTCTCTCTCTCTCTCTCTCTCTCTCTCTCTCTCTCTCTCTCTCTCTCCAGTCTTTAGGGCCCCGTAATGCGTCTCTGTATGGTCCACTGTGACCTCATCATCGTGATCTGAGCTATTTAGATTGCAGAATTCGTTGAGTAGATCATTCAGAAAAAAAAAAATTATCAATAGCCCTTCGTTATACAAAAATGGATAGTCAATATAATTTTAAACATTAACGGTAAGACAAGTCTATCTTAATCTTGTCGTTACCAATCTCTGATTAATTTGATTTTTAGTAAAACTGTGATGTTCAACATACTCTACAAATTATAACTGAATGGTTTGAATCGAGATCCCAATGAGATCCGGATCCTCCGTAAGGATTTCTCCTGTGAGGATCGCATGAGAGTTGCACTACAAACGTGCCAGCTAGCGCATTAAACACATCCTGAGGTTATAAACAAGACACGTTTGGGACAGTAACATCTCAGTGAAGCGTGGGTTCGGCTCACCTCTAGTATTGTGCAGTCCAGTATCCTCCCGTGTATGGTTGAGATTAAATCAGCCCATCCACATTGATATCTTCGGCTATATTTTTGCCACGTGGATAAGCTTTTTTGCCACCCCAAAATCCCTCTATTTTGACCCCTCTGTGGTGACCCCTTTGGGCATGGCGGGATTAGAGTACTGGCGGGAGCAAAGGGGTCACCACAGAGGGGTCAAAACAGAGGGATTTTGGGGTGGCAAAAAAGCTTATCCACGTGGCAAAAATATAGCCGAAGATATCAATGTGGATGGGCTTATTTAATCTCAGTCATACACTGGAGGATACTGAATTGTACAATACTGGAGGTGAGCCAAACCCGTGAAGCATAGCGAGGCACACTAAAATAAGAGGAGCAGTAACTTTTAAAATTGTCTAATTTATTTTGGAAAATGAAGCAGGAGCCTCAATATAATGAAGATTTTGGTCGATCGTCCGTTTCATACATGCTTCTAATCTGAAACTCAACACTTTGGAGAGTTTGCCAGGGTCGTTAATTAATATGAACCATTTTTTTGTCACGCATCATGATGCTTTGCAATGGCAACCAATCGAGTGGAGCCTTCTAAAGGAGCAATCAAGCCGTTTGATAGATTTCAATTTGTTCTAATGATACAAAGTTGTCGAAATCATGAAAAACATTATAGATTGAAAGATATACGCAATAGACACAAGCAGATAAAAATGAATAATGGACAAACGAAATGGAACGAAGGGAGTACCAGATTGGACCGTATATCTAATGAGGGAGTCACATATTATTGGCATTGTCGCTATTAATCTGTTGGAATTACATATCCTATATAATTGGGAATGGGAGGGACTGTAGTGCGGCCGATCCGACTGTCCATTTCGGTGCGAACGGTTTCGATTTAATCTGAACTCCTACAAATCTTAGCCGTCCATTGTTCGGATGAAAATTTCGAGCCGTCCATTGCCGAGATGAACGACCGAATTAATCGCATGTAGTGCTGGATCTCTTTAGTCACCGTCAAACAAACAAGCTCTAACTATACCAATTCAAGTTCTTTTTGCTTTAGATTATTCTTCTTTCTTTATCTGATAGAATCTTCTTTTTTTTTCTTTATATGACCTGATTAGTTTTTTGTCAAAAAAATATAATCCAAACCCTTTTTTTTTTTCATTTAACCTTTTTAGTTTAACCATGATCAGTTCAACTTCGTTGACAAGGAAATGTTGCAAATATGAATCAGGATGTATTGTTTCCTTTGGATTTCTCCAGACCCATTCCCCAATTATTACCTCAAAGAGTCTTCCCCAAAACCTAAACCCAGCAATGATCGACTTAGGATGGTTTGGATTAAAAAATTGAGAGTGACTTTTTTTTGGTCCCTATTCAAATTTTTTTTGCATTTGTTAGTTTTCGGTCAAATTTTTGTGACTTATTGATTCGTCTTGATGAGAGTAGCCGAAAAAGTTTTTAAAAAAAATTGATTGAAACTCATAATTTTTTTTTTGAAAAAGTAAATAAGTCAAAAAGTTGTCTTTTTACTTATTTTTGTCTTTTTCATAAAAATTATGATTTTCGAACAAATTTTTTTACTTTTTCGGTTCTTTTTTGTCAAGACGAATCAATAAGTCACAAAAGTTTGACACAAAACTAATAAATACAAAAAAAATTAAATAAAGAAAAAAAATTACTATCAACTTTTTAATCCAAACCCACCCTTAGATCAAAGAAAAACAAATACATGTGAAAGGGCAATTTCTTCACCACATGAATTAGGAGCACCATCCCTATTTGATAAACTTATTAGCCCTTATGATTGGACTACCGATTCCAAGGGACTACCAATTCTTTGTTTGGTAACTCAAAATGGGTTAGGACTATTAATCCAAGGGATTAGTAAAGTGGGTTTTCTGGGGTATTATGAATACCCCGGGAGAGATGGTATTACGAATCCCAACCAACACATTCTCATTACTAATTCCTTCTATTAATTCAATCTTATTATCTAATCTCATCTCAAACATATTAATAATTCGATCATCCAATCTCATCTCAAACAAACATACTCTGAGGGCCCGTTCCAGAACCTGAATAAGAACTTATTTTTTGTCTAATAATAAGGTGTGTTCCACAAAAGGGTGAATAAGTACTTATTTTTTAAAAAGGTAATTTCAAGTTCAAAAATCACGTGCTTACAAAAAGAATTTTCCTATCACTATGGATCTTGTTTGATAGATCTCGTTAAAATCTTTAATACAGTGCAAAAAAAATTGAAAAATTATTTTTCATTTACATTATTTTTTAGTTTGAAAATGTGAAAATAAGCTACTTATTTGGATTTTGTGGAACAAAACTCCAAAATAAGTACTTATAAAATAAGAAGGTTTCTGGAACGGGCCCTCATTACTAATCCCTTCTCATTATCAATCACAATCCTAATCTCATCTCCTTATAAATCTCACTCATCTATCACTGTTATCAAACGGGGCCCTCCACTAGAGAATTGGGGGATGGTGTTGTGCAGTGGTATGCGTATCACCGTGCTACGCACTTTCAACCCGTCGGATCATGCATCCGACGATTAGAATCTCATCTCGACAATAAATGATTCTCGATCCGACCGCTCAGAGGTATGCAACATTGCACAACACCAACCTAAAGTCCTCCACTAGATCAGTCGGAATCCTTTTAACCGAGTTAGTCATTTCAACTAGGTGGGAAATCCCATCCCTAGCTCCACCATTATCATCTTGTCACATCCCTCTTAATTATTAGCTATCATTTTCTTTTAATATTTGGTTGGAGTATTATTTCTTGATGCTGTGGCCAAGTTCTGCTAAAGATTTTTTGATTTTTTTCTTGTTTTGTTTCTACTTAATTTTTTTTACATTTGTTAATTTTGCACCTTATTTTTTTGAATTATTGATTCATCTCGTCAAGATCAATCAAAAAATATCTAAGATAAAATCAAAAAAACCCACTCTTTGAACTTTATCTTGAATATTTAAAAAATATTTGCATAAAAGTCATATAACTTTTTAACTTAGTGAGTCATTTCAACTAGATGGAACATCCCTCCACCATTATCATCTTGTCACATCCCGCTTAATTATTAGATATCCTTTTCCTTTAATATTTGGTTGGAGTATTATTTCTTGATGCCAAGGCTAAGTTTCGCTAAGGATTTTTTGATTTTTTTCATGTTTTGTTTTTACTTAATTTTTTTTGTATTTGTTAATTTTGTGCCTAATTTTTATAGATTAGTGATTCGTTTTGTTAAGACCAATCGAAAATATGTTAGATAAAACCAAAAAAATTGACTCTTTGAACTTTATCTTGAATATTTAAAAAATATTTGCATAAAAGTTATATAACTGATTAACCGAGTGAGTCATTTCAACTAGATGGGACATCCCTCCACCATTATCATCTTGTCACATCCCTCTTAATTATTAGCCATCATTTTCCTTTAATATTTGGTTGGAGTATTATTTCTTCATGCTTAGAGCAAGTTTACCAATGAGTAGGTATACTACCTAGTAAACAGTTCACAATTTCATTTTAGCTATCAATTCTTTCTTTCACAACTACATAAACACTATTTATTTTACCTACCCATCTATTAAAATACTATTTTTTATTTTTCTTCACTCTTTCCACAGAAATATTTGCCACAGCAATTACCACATCTTAAATCCCCGCTCGACCAATGTCGCCTCCCCCTACACAAAATCGTTCTTTTCTCGACCTCACTTTGCCAGTTGCGGCAATCTCAGAAAACGCGCCTTTGCGCAGTCAGTGAGCGCGTTGAAATCCGCAACAACGTTCATGGCAAACCTGGCGGCGGAGGCGTCGCTGTCGGGGACGATGTCTGAGGAGGACGAGATCAATTTGATTGGAAAGCAAGAGAAGTTGAAGCAGTATGTCACTGTTTGAAAAGGGAAATGAATCTCGGCCAACATGCTGTTCAACGGTCGATTTGTTTAGGAAGTGAAAGGGCGAGGAACAATTGAGAGAGAGAGAGAGAGAGGAAACAATAAATATAGAGTACCTTGTGAATAGTATTTAGGTAAAAGAAGCTAACAACCGTAGCAAAATGGATTTTGCCTTTCTCTTTACCTAATCTGCTACAACCTGGTTTTCCCTTGGGATAGGTAAAGTAGCTTGTTTCGGGGGTTTACCTATGCTGGTAAACTAGCTCTTTATTGTATCTTGTACGTGGTTCTCTTGATTCTACTAATTTCCTGTCTTTGCATAATAACCTAGCTAGCCAAAGAAGAACACATGCTTGACCTAAATTAGAAGTCCGACTCTACCAAGTTCTTTCTCAGTGTTCTTCCATATTTAGTGTTAGGAGTCCGATCACATAGCCTTGTTCGTTAAGAGGTCTCAAAATCTTTGGGACGGTCTCCAATAACTTTTTTCTATCTATTCCTCTGCACTCGTTATTCTCAAAAATCTCCCTCAAAATCCCCAAACGAACTTCTAATGTATGAGTAGGCCCAATCAATTTGGGAATATCCACATAGTTCACATTGCATCACTTGGACGGTTGGACTTAATATACATTGAATGACTTAAGTCCAATTAAAAGTTAAAAGAACGGTAAGTGGTAAGTCAACCAATAATATTTACGGTCCGTCTTATTTTTCTATTTATTCGATGTACGACTCAAATTCTTCAAACACGTTCAAACAATCTCCCCCTTATGAGGGAATCATAATTGGGCCTAGTTCCCCCTCGATCTGATCCGATTGAATCCCCATTAATTCATGATCTTTTTACTCTCCAAGACCGTGCCCGTACCCGGGCTTATTCACCGCACCAACTCCATCCACCAAGAGCCACCTCACTGTCGGCTACCTTCCGCGTGAACCAGGAATTTTTCGGCTCCCTTGAGAGTTTCCGAGCTAGCCCACGACCATCGATGCGTCCAGAAGAAGTCCGCTCCCATAGGACCGGCCAAGAAGAACCCCTTTTCAAAAATTATCAGCCATCAACTCTAATACTGATTGTTAGAAGTTCGATCGATAAAGGTTTCCTATGTACGTGTAGGCCCAATTTGACCCAAGTTCACTTGAAGTAATCTTTGTTGATCTGACTCCTAACACATAGGACGAGGGAGTTACTTACCAAGAGAGAAAGCGAGCGCTGGACATAGAAATTTAAATGCATGCACATGTGGTCAGAATTATTTGATGCACATGAGCATTTGTGTTTGGATACGTGCCCAAATCTTTTTCCAATAAAGGGAGAAAGTACTATTGCGGGAATCTTCGATTATGGTATTTTTCTTTATCTTTTATCTCCTCCAGTATTTTGTAAGTAGATTTGAAAAATAAGGAGATGGGGATGGATTCGGTGTGGAAATCGTTGGATTAGTTAGTTGAGTGGTCACTATCTTTGACGCGTGGATGGCATGCAAATTAATGAAAAGAATCTATTTTGAAAAGTTACACTAGTAAATAGGATGTCTATTTAATTACTTATTTTCAATTACAAAATTCATTTTTTAAACTAGATCAAGCATCACGAGAAAAAAAATAATGCGGATATATATCACAATATTGAAAACAAAAACAAAAAACAAATGCTGCTCCAACAATGTAAGAATCCGTTGTAAATAATCCAAAACAAATAATCAACCTTGACAAATAATCTCTATAATGAGAAAGAATCTGATTAATAAATAAAAAGGTTACAACCAACTGCGTGCAACTATTACAACTGGTAGAATAATAAGGCCTAGTGCACACTGACAACCTAGCGAACAAAGGATACGCCAGAGAAAATCGATAAGATGAGACCATGTCGGATATACGGTTGCAAAATGTAGCTAAACAATTGCACAGTGGTTCCCCTAGCGACGAGCTTTCCCACAAAAACCGACTGATAACCAAGCGACAAGAATGTTGCGCGCAGTGATAGATAACACATGTAAAGTAGGTATAGATAATAGGATCAAACTGCAACTTAGAAACCAGTAAGGAAAAAGGATAAAATAAAATAAAATAAAATTTAAACGAAGCCGTGGTTAATGGGCCAGATGGAAAGGGCCGAGCCTTGGGTGTCTTGACGGGCCAATTTCTTTACCCAGCTGGCCCTTCAAGTTTCTGAATTCTTCACTAGTGCCATTTTGTCCATAAAATGGAGGCCAGGCCCTACACATTTTGTATAAATTACGTTACGAACCGTTAGATATCGCAATAAGTTTCGGGAGGCAGGGGAGATAATAAGAGGTGGATATGGTAGAAGGAGAGATAATCATATGGGGGCGATTAAGCGTACATGGTTTGTTTGGGTGGGGATAACGATATAGTCGTAAATGATAATCAGAATTTTGTAATCTAATAGCCGGACATAGAGGCGGATAGATAATGGATTCGTTAATAGGTGGGAGATATAATCCTGGTTTGGTCTCATGTACCTCAAGAATCACATCAAAGATCAATTTCTGCTTTCTATCATTGACAAATTCATCACAAATCCTTAATATAGCACTTGGTATTGGACTGCACGACTTACCAATCCTAGCTCCGTCCATGCCCCCTTCTACTCGGAGACCTCACACTCCATTGTTAACAAAGTGGAGAGCGGCAACAATTCTTCTTAATACATGTCCCAAAATCGTTTAATCACAAAGAGGATTGACCAGTTGCGGAACTATGTATGTTGTAGGGTGTGCCATGGCGCACCGGTCTTGATATAATTCCTAGGTGTACTGTACTATTTTGCATGCACTCAACTGCGAAAACTCTCCATTTTGGCACCCCCTATCATTTGAAGGAATTAAGTAATGACTCCCAAGGTGCAAAAACTATTGTAACCGCGTGCGATGTTATATTCCTCTAGTTTTTTCCCTCATTTTTGCGGCGGTAAAATCCTGATTCCGCCCTTGAGAATGACTATGGACGAGTCTAAAAATAGGGGAGGGTGAATCCAACCGACTGACCAAAGTAATTGATCAGTCTACTTTGTGTTTGTTTGATTTGGGGAACAAAGAATGTGGGGTGGGTGATTCTTTCACCTTGGGTCCTCAACTGGTCATTTCCTCGTTTTCTAGTACCTTGTTGCCTTTGCTAAAATGATGGGATGCCTCCACATCAGAAGCCTGTCTTACCATTTTTGTACTAGCACTAATGGAGTTTAGGAAATGTTCATGTGACGGCATTACCACTTTCACTTGCTGGAAAAGAAAGGTTACCCACTGGCTATCAAAACAGAACTACCAAAGAACCTCATTATCAAACGAACCGAGCTGCTCGAGGCTCGGCTCGTTGTGCTCTTGGCTCCTCAGTAAACAAGTCAAATTCGAGGTTGAGTTCTAAGGTCGTATGGTGAATGAGCTGACGTCGAGTTAGTTGTAAAGAGGCTTGTTTATTAAACGAACCGAGCTCAGGTTTGTTCTCTTGGGGTCTCAAAGCTTTTTCTCTGTGAATGGTTTCCAGTAAGTTTCCCTGCACTTATTACCCCATCTCTCTCTCTCTCTCCATTAATACCCCAAAGCCCTCCCTCGAAACCAAGAGAAAACCCCATCGATGCTAACTTATTTAGGCTCGACCTTTAGAGCTCGGCTTGTTTGCAGCCTTAATTACCAAAGATCCTATACTTCAATCAACAGTAATAATGTACCAGAAAATTAGAATAACACAACCATCTTTCCTCTTTTTCTTTTTTCTCTTTTTCATTCAGATCCGCTGAATTTGACCCCACCAGCACCTAATAACCCTGAATTAGAAGAAAAGGTTAATTTCCCCAGATAATCCTATTGATTACATCTAAATATGCAAGTCCAATCTTTCATGTTCATAAGCAGTAATGCAAGATAAGACTGAAGGAATTTTCTTTACAGCCAGGCAATTGTTGTGTAGCATAAGTAATATTCCAGTCACGACTCCTTAAACATATTATACCGTAAGCATCCAGCGAAGAAGATGAGAACCGTAAATTGTAGGTGAGCATACCTTCAACCAAGAAACCCTATCCCCATGAATTCTTATCAATGCAATTTTGAACAAGCAGCAGGATATTCGAAATGGGAAACCGGGCCACTAACAGTAGGAGTTAGCATCAAAACATCACTGTATCATTTTCACTGCCATCAGAAACCAAAAGACAGAGGTCAAAGTTACTAGCAGTTGATGAATGTTTGAGCGCTTCTTCTAGTCTTGATAACCACCCTACGAATAGCTGACTTTTTCAAAGTGTGAATAATACAAAATTACAAGCATCCCACATGCAGGTATATTGTCAAATATGTTGATCACTGTAGAATAATGACATAAATCATGGGCATTGGTAGCTGTCTTCCATACATTATGAGACAAACTCATGAAAAACCATAGATTCGAATCAAGGATGGCTGCATAGCTTGTCACTAAATTTGTAATATCTTTCTCCTGTGGCACACTAAAATTTCCAACCAAGCAGACAACTCAATCTTCGAGGGACCTTAATGGGAAAGCAATCACACAATCAGCACAAGCTTATGTTTGTACTTAGTGTCGTGGATTACGATCAGTTGGGCCAATCACCTCAAAAGAATGTGACTCTATCCGTAAAACTGACTATATGGCAAAGGAAGTACTACTATGTATGAGTAATAATAGAATATAGACGTGACGAGAGAATATGTTTGGTCCGTCCTACATTTAGCAAAATTTAATCAACTCCTAACACACGTCAAAAAAATCATAGATGAAGGTACAAAAAGAAGATCATCTTCAGTTTCGCACCCGGGAATTGGGAGCTATGGACCCACCATATAAATGAGGCTGATGTCACATGTGGTTGCACATCCCTCGATATCTTTTTCAAACAGCTTGGTCTTCACAGTGTTTCCCTTCCTTTTCTCATTTATCTTGTTAGCCCCGGAAAAAAAATGAAGAAAAAAGAGTTCAACTTTGTGATAGCTTAACAGGTAGTAATATAAACCATTTACCCTTGAGCAACAAAACAATTACATGAAACTAACATCACCTAGTGAGCCTTGGTTGCAAAATTCATCCCAAAAACATTACAATAGAGACCACGGGAATTCATGCAAACCAGAAAACTTGACTAGTGGAATTGCAACAGAAAAGTGGTCATTTAAATGCAAACATCGGGAAACTATGCAATGCCAGGACTATCAAATTGTTAAATAACGCTTAGCTTGGTTTCTGATACCAGTACTTGCAATTATCCACACCATTTCTACATAGTCATTCAGCAAGATGATTTGGCAGTAATACAGGTAAGCCACATAAAGATTTATAAGGAGAAACTCACCAATTGCTTAAGCCTTAACCCTACTGAAAACCTATTCATAAAAAAGAAAAAACCTACTGAAAACCTTGGAAGGTATAATCAGTCTGCTTGGTTACTCAAACCATCTTCGAACCCAACAGCATTCAATGGGAAAATGTTAGATGATGGATCTATTTGTATCTAGTGTAATTATGTGTCTTATAATGTAATTAGTTTAAGTATCTAGGACCGTAGTGCAATTATTATTCAGCTTGTATATATATATTTTACGTTGAATGAAATTAACCCTAATGGGTTTTCTCCCTATTACGATTACCCTAAAATTGAACATGGTATCAGAGCAATAGAACCTGGCTACCTACGACGCGTGAACAGTACTTCGCGTGAACAGTACATCGTGAACAGTGCTCGCGTGAATAGTGAACAGTGCTCGCGTGAACAGTACGTCGTGAATAGTGCTCGCGTGAACAGTGAACAGTGCTCGTGAACAGTACTTTGTGAACAGTACTTCAGATCTGTTTTTTTCCTCGCCGTTCAGATCTGTTTTTTTCCTTCCCTCACGAAGTTTCAGCGCTGTTTTAGTCAGATCCGAAGGTATTCAGTTGATTTTTTTGAGGTTCTAGGGTTTTTTGGAACCTTTATTTATTGTTATTGGAGTTCTCAAGTTGCTGGGAACTTTGTTTATTATTTATTTGGCATTATTGTTCTGCTTTCAAGATGTCAGAAGAGAAAAAACAGGCTTCCGCTAGTGGCAATGATGAGTTGAGTCGTGTAGGGACTCTGGATAACTCTCCACTGGATATTTGTCCCATCAAACTGGATGGCACAAATTATTTACTTTGGTCTCGTACTTTTACATTAGCTATTGAAGCTAAAGGAATGTCTGAGTTCATTGAAGACCATGTTATTGAGCCCACTACTGATGTTGAACTCAAGAAGTTTAAGTCTCGTCGATCTCTAGCCATGACCTGGTTGTTTAATTCTATGAAGGCTGATATTCGTAGTCCTTTCTTGCTTCTTAACACTCCATATCAGATTTGGACTATTGCCAAACAGACTTATTCTCAGCAGGGCAATGATGCTCAGTGTTTTGAGTTGCGAAAGCGACTTCGTACTATGGATCAACACAATCGATCTGTTGCTGTTTACTTTGCTGATCTCAGTGGGGCTTGGCAAGAATTTGATTATTATCAGGGGTTTCAGGCAGTTTGTTCCGTTGATGCTGGTGCTTGGTTAAAAAGAATAGAGAAAGAGCGTGTGTATGATTTTCTTGCTGGTCTTGATGTGGAGTATGATCAAATTAGAGTGCAGGTGTTGGGTCGTGTTCCGTTTCCATCTTTGGGAGAGGCGTATGCCATTGTTCAACAGGAGGAGAGCAAAAGGGGTGCTATGTTACAAACTCCTACTTCTGATCGTTCTGCATTGGTTGCTATTCCGCAGGGACAGTTTGGGTCTGGCAGTGGAAAGTTTGGGTCTGGTACTACCAATGGGACCATAGACCGTATGTCACTCCAGTGTGATTATTGCCACAACACTGGACATACCAAGGATTTCTGTTGGAAGTTACATGGTCGTCCTTATCGTGGGCGAGGCAGTGGACGTGGAGGTCGAGGTCGTGGTCTCGGGCGTTCTCAGGCTCAGGCTCAGGCACATGTTTCAGAGTTTGCTACATTGTCTGATTCTGGGTTCAGTACAGGCGTTCAATCACCTTGTGATTCTGTTGGCGGTTTCTCTCAGGGGGAGATGCAAGCTCTCAGGCGTCTTATGGCTCGGGCCGATTCTTCCTCTACTATAGCTCCTACTTCCACAGCAGCTCCTACTGCATCCTATTTTGCTCATTCAGGTATTTCAGCTAGTGCATTTACTGCCTCCTCCGGTATTCCTTGGATTATCGATTCTGGTGCTTCAGATCATATGACAGGTTGTTTATCTGTTTTTGATTCCTATTCTACTTGTTCTGGTAAGGATAAGGTTCGAATTGCCGATGGATCGTTCTCTTCTATTTCAGGAAAAGGTTCCGTTCGCTATTCTCCCTCTATCTCTCTCCTTATCTCTCTCTCTTCAGTCCTCCATATTCCAAACTTTGCCACTAACCTCCTTTCAGTTAGTAGTTTTACCCATTCTGCAAACTGTTCTGTGACATTTTTTCCTACTCATTGTATCTTTCAGGAACTGGAAACGGGGAAGGTGATTGGCAGTGGTAAAGCACATGGTGGTATCTATTATCTGGAGCATGCACCTCATCCATCTCAGCCATCTTTATCATGTGGACAAGCTCTACGGGCAGATATGAGTTCCACTCTTTCTTTATTACATCGGTGGCACCGTAGATTGGGTCATCCCTCTTTTGGGATATTAGAGAAACTCTTTCCTACTTTAGTTAAACATTGTCCTAAAGATCAGTTTTTTTGTGAAGCTTGTGAGTTTGGAAAACATAAACGCTCTTTTTATGCACCTATTAATAAACGAAGTGATTCTCCATTTATGGTTATCCATTCTGATGTTTGGGGTCCTTCTCCTGTTACTTCTTTAAAGGGCTATCGATGGTTTGTTACTTTTATTGATTGTTATTCTCGTGCCACATGGGTGTACTTACTCCAGTCAAAAAATGAAGTATTTTCCTGTTTCAAATCTTTTCATAAGATGGTGTGCACTCAGTTTGATACACATATTAAAATTCTTCGGAGTGATAATGGGACTGAGTATATTGATAAGATTTTTCGGACATATCTAGATGATAATGGTATTATTTTTCAGACGACTTGCGTTGACACTCCACAACAAAATAGAGTTGCTGAGCGTAAAAATCGTCATCTTGCTGAGGTCGCTCGATCCCTTTTGTTCACTATGAATGTTCCCAAATACTTATGGGGAGAAGCTATTTTAACTGCCACATATCTTATCAACCGTATGCCATCCAGTGTTCTTAATTTTAAAACACCCATTGAGTGTTTGCCAAGCAGTTGTCGGGTTACGACTCTTCCACCTAGGGTGTTTGGTTGTGTGTGTTTTGTTCATGCCCCAAAACCTTCTGGGGGCAAGCTAGGACATAAAGCCCATAAGTGTATTTTTGTTGGGTACTCTCCTACCCAGAAAGGCTATAAGTGTTACGATCCTTATTCGAGAAAGATGTTTGTCTCTATGGATGTTACCTTTTGGGAAACAGAGGTTTTTTATTCTTCCTCCAAACCATCTCTTCAGGGGGAGCATCAGCAGGAGGAAGAGATGTTTACCTTTTATAATCATAGTGAGAAGGAGAAATTTTTCTATGATTATAGTGAGGGGGAGAAGGAAAACACTGGAGAGGGGGAGAAGGAAAACACTGGAGAGGAACCGGTATCTGTTGAAAGGGAAACACATGATATTGGTGGTGACATTGAGGAACAACTACCTGCACGACGACGACTGCAGGGAGCTGGCTTACAAAGGTATGCTAGACGGAAAAATGGAAAGTCTTCATGTACGTTACCACCATGTCAATCACAATCACCCACTCCAGTTCCAGATTCCTCAGCTGACTCTTCTGGTAATGATTCTTCTCTTATTGAACCTCCTCCTATGGATCCTGACAGTCTTCCTATTGCTATTCGAAAAGGTGTTAGATCTTGTACTCAACATCCTATCTCACAGTTTGTTTCTTATGACCGTTTGTCTCCTTCGTACCATGCCTTTGTCTCTTCTCTTTCCTCTATATCTATTCCACAGAATTGGCAGGATGCATTCAAAATACCTAAGTGGAAAGGAGCTATGGTAGAAGAGATGACAGCTTTGAAAAAGAATGGCACCTGGGATCTAGTATCACTTCCAGGAGGGAAGAAACCAGTGGGCTGCAAGTGGGTGTTCACTATTAAGCAAAAGGCTGATGGTACAGTTGAGAGATACAAGGCAAGGCTTGTTGCCAAAGATTTTACGCAAACTTATGGTATTGATTATGAAGAGACGTTTGCTCCGGTAGAGAAGATGAATTCTGTGCGAGCTCTCCTCTCGTGTGCTGCCCACTTGAATTGGCCTCTTCAACAGTTTGATGTGAAAAATGCATTCCTCCATGGTGATTTAGAGGAGGAAGTTTATATGGATATTCCACCAGGTTTCTCTTCTCCTGCAAGTGAAGGAAAGGTGTGTAGATTGAAGAAGGCACTTTATGGGCTGAAGCAGTCACCTAGAGCCTGGTTTGGCAGGTTTTCTACGGCTATGTTGAGTTTTGGTTACAAGCAGAGCCATGCAGATCATACGATGTTCATCCGCCGAAGTAATGGTAAGATTGCTGTCCTTATTGTTTATGTTGATGACATAATAATGACAGGCAATGATGTGAGTGAAATTCATAACCTTAAGTCTCGTCTAGCTCAAGAGTTCGAGATTAAGGACTTGGGATCATTGAGATACTTCCTTGGAATGGAAGTAGCGAGATCTGATAGAGGTATCTTTATTTCCCAACGCAGGTATATACTTGATTTGTTGGAAGAAACAGGTATGTTGGGCTGTAGACCTGCAGATTCTCCTATTGAGGCGAATCATCATCTTAGTGGAGATGTGGGGGAGTGTACTGATAAGGAGAGATATCAGCAACTTGTGGGTCGACTAATATACTTAGCCCACACTCGACCAGATATTACTTATGCAGTAGGTGTTGTTAGTCAGTTTATGCATGATCCTCGTACTTCACATCTAGATGCGGTTTATCGTATTTTGAGGTATCTGAAATCAGCTCCAGGAAAAGGAATTTTGTTCTCTAATCATGGTCATTTGCGATTGGAGGCATTCACTGATGCTGATTGGGCTGGTTCTATAGATGATAGACGCTCTACTTCTGGCTATTGCACTTTCCTTGGGGGTAATTTGATTACCTGGCGAAGTAAGAAGCAATCGGTTGTCGCCAGATCTAGCGCAGAAGCTGAATATAGAGCTATGGCTCATGGTGTTTGCGAGCTCTTGTGGCTCCAAACTTTGTTACTTGATTTGGGGTTTGCTGATAGTGTTCCGATGAAACTCTACTGCGACAATAAAGCTGCCATTAACATTGCTCATAATCCCGTTCAGCATGACAGAACAAAGCACATAGAGATTGATCGACACTTCATCAAGGAAAAGTTGAACAAGGGTTTGATATGTATGCCATTTGTGAGATCTGGAGATCAGTTAGCTGATATATTCACAAAAGGGCTGGGTAGCAAGAGTTTTCATCCTATTGTGTTCAAGTTGGGCTTGATTGATATCTTCGCACCAACTTGAGGGTGAGTGTTAGATGATGGATCTATTTGTATCTAGTGTAATTATGTGTCTTATAATGTAATTAGTTTAAGTATTTAGGACCGTAGTGCAATTATTATTCAGCTTGTATATATATATTTTACGTTGAATGAAATTAACCCTAATGGGTTTTCTCCCTATTACGATTACCCTAAAATTGAACAGAAAATCTGTAGAGTCCTGATAAGATCTGGCTTCTATCTGCTCTATCATCAAGTGCATCCTCAGCAACTAGAATAGAGCTATGGAACCTAATGCACAATGTCATCAGATGTGTGACCTACATGATGCGCTTGTTTGGAATAGCAAGTGGACACCTGGGTGGATGAATGGCCGACTTCACACAAACCCGTGTATTGCTCTACCAACTCCAAGCATGCAAATACATAAAGGAAGATAACCACCAACTTGTGGGTCTTGAACACACTTTTCAACTTGCCCACCTGAATTAATCTTGACAGAGAATGGCCAACCAAAATCTTGTACCGTTCTATTTGTATTTATGTGTTCACTTCTATCCCAGACCCTTCCATACACTAGAAGGTACTAGTCATTACCCATCATGATTGCAAGAATTCCTCTATTATTGCCTTGTTTCACCAGTGCCAAATCTCTCCTTTCAAAATCCCATTCCACAACCTATCTCCATCCGTGTCTCCTTTGATAATCTTTCATCGAGGCCTCTAAAAGAACGTTTGAGATGAAGGTGAGTCCAAATTCTTCCTTATTTAGTATGAACATAATCAACCCTGTTATCTTCATATTTTGCATGTCAATGCTGCAGTTACTGGGTTGGATGCACCATAAGTTAAGGAAAAACAGCACCGAGCCATTCAAAGAACTCACAACTGGTACTACCACTGTCCTCCACTTTTCCTACCAAAAAATCCCTACGATAGCGTATCTGTCTTCTTCTTTTTTTCCTTCTTTCACTGGCATCCCATTAAAAAAGTAGCCCGATGAATTCTAGGACCACTTTAAAGGACTAGAACTAATGCAGTGAGTTTCCCGAGTGATTGCTCATAAATTTGCTAAAATGGATTTCAAATAAATTTCCACCTCCAAAAAAATGATCCTAAAAGATGCACATCAAACTGTACCATTACCACTTATGATAACAGTGATGTTTTGGCATTGCACTACCACTCTCCCGACAGAAAAGTCCACATGCTATGGTCTGCAGCCACATTTCTGGTCTCTATCTCCATTTTATGGAAAGAAGAAAGAAACAGCACAAAGCGTAAATCTTGTTGAAAACTTTGTTTCATGTCTGGTTGCAGGGAACTCATATGGTTGCCACTCAACACAGCCATCCCTTCATGAACAAGAATACTATCCAAAGCCAACCTTCAGCTGCGAAGAATCTCCCACTGAGCTCAAAACCAAGAGGTTGGAAGAGTTTTCTGAAGAAGAGTGGTCTACTATGATCGCTGCGCCTTTTGACGGCTTTCTGATGATTGGAACCCTTGGACTGGAACAAATCCTTACAGAGCCCTCAACACCAACATTTCCCATGCCTTTCGAGAAAATAACTGAGGAAAATGCAGAGGTGACAGAGAATGAATTGAAGTTTATCAATGATGAACTAGAGAAATTCCTCGAGGCTGAAGCTAAAGAGGTAGGTGATGAGCCATCAGAGAGAAGCAGTTACGTTAGCATAATTACCATATGCGGAAAGCAAATTGAAGGGGTGGACAATGAAGAGTACGAAGATAATGGGGAATGTCCACTCCAGGAATACCTTTTTGGCTCTTCAATTGAACTGCCTGAGCCAAACATGCAGGTGGAGAAGGAGAGGATATCTCTGGGGCAGCTCTTTAAGATGAATAACATAGCACATAACCACTCTACTAGTAAATGCGAAAAGATAAAGAAACATGCTAGGGGAATATATGCCATGCGTTTCATCAGGAAGATGCTAACAAAGCTCCTTTCCTCTCCACCTCCAAGAAGCTCTACAGGCACTGGTGGTGCAACTGCTGATCCTCGTTCAACCAAGAGGAAACTCCCCAAGGTTGGTCACCCCAGTGTTGAATTCTTAGGAAATACTATCTATAATAAATATCTCTATAATAAATAAGCCATCAAAGAGTGGTCCCGTTAGTGCTTACCTACAGTCTACAAAGTTGAGAGGTTAAATGGGTCCTTCTATTGACAGCCCGGGCTGTCAATAAGCCAAAGAAAATGACAAAACACACAAACTCCAATACACTTTCGTACACTTCTATACTTTCACACATTTCAATACACTTTTCAACCTTAACAACAATGCCCAGTGGGCTGTTTTTAGCATTTTTCATGTTATATAGTATATGCCATTCTATGCAACAGAAGGAGATGAAGGACCATCTTAGTCATAGAATTAATCAGATGGTACAGAAGGTCTGATTCTGTTGCCCCGTGACCACTTGGGCAATTCACAATAGGTCCCATCTCAGATGGCCCTGTAAAAGTGGATAACAATGATCACCCTATGAGGTATCCTAGGTTTTACACCATAAAAGTCCCATCAGCAAATCCCATGGTACAGATTCTTGCAAGGCACATATAGCTGTCGAGTACTACCTGAGAATCTAAGGAACCAACTGAAAAGATATCTCGTGACTGTGACATCTTAGCAATTTTCAACATTTTGTTAGAGCTTGTCACTAATGCAGTAAAAAGGCCCGTCCCACTAGAGCTAATTAGTAATTATCACCTCTAGAACGAGTAGATGACTGAGAGAAGCCTCCCCACTCAAAGTAAAATGGTTATGAATTGGATGCTTTAACATGTTTTATTTTAGGTGATATACCACCACATACAGAATTTAAAAATCTAGACTGCCTTGTTATGGAAGTCGGAGCATGCAGAATGCAATAGAAACTGTAGAATACACAACTGCTGACTTAAGTTTATAGTTTTAGTATGTCTGGCATGCAGGTTCTAAGAATGTTCCACAAAAAAATCCATCCTGAGAGAGCAAATGCAGAGGAGGAGCTCAAGAAGTCACGTAATTGTGAGAGTAACAAAAATTCAACAGCCGGTGGCTATAACAAGGGAGGTCTGCCTTCCCAAGACAACTACAAAAGCAGGTCTCCTCTCAGAGCTATATTTAAGAAGGAAACCACCAGCTTGAACGTAACCCATACGGGGCTCAGCAGCAGTGGTATGAACGAGAAGAGGGAGCACTGGATCAAAACAGACGCAGACTGTGAGTATATACCAACCACCTTCACTACATACTTGGTCAACATCCCAGTTTCCAGCAATCAACGGTGTAAAACAGAAGCTAATAAATCAATATTTATGTTTTTGATTTGCCCCATGGACAATAAATTAGGTGCATCGTCACTTCTCTGTTCAACTATGCCAATATTGGTATATATAGGTACATGTATCTCTATGCATGCGTGACTTACTTCACACATCAATTCATTGTAATTTGATTGCAAGAACATAAAATCCTTAAGGCGACATTACCAAAGTATCAACGTTGATGCAACTGTTTCTCACCCATTCTCCCTGTTTGCATTGTAGACTTGGTGTTAGAGCTGTAGAGCAGCAGAAGCTGAACAACAATTAGCTGTATCCGTCTGGGTAAGAAGCGTTCAATGTGGTGTTTGATAAGATGCTGTGTGTGGGTGGCTTTTTAGCTTGTTATTATTGCTGTGATGCAAGCGAGCTCATGCAAACTAAGCAGAATAAAAGGGGTGTCGGTACCACATCTCCCGGTGTGACATGATTGTGTGGTTTCAACTATTATGATTTTAGTGCTTGTCCTAGTTTGTGTGAGTGATTTTAAATGCTGAAAATGTTGATGGAACTGTTAAGACCTAAGAATTATCGTGTTCTTGCTGTCAAAAAAACCAGTGTTCATTAGATCTATTTTCCGTAATCGGACTGAATTTCCACATGACAATGTCATGCAAAAGAGCCAGAGCCCAGAGG
Source organism: Rhododendron simsii (assembly GCA_014282245.1). NCBI lineage: Eukaryota > Viridiplantae > Streptophyta > Magnoliopsida > Ericales > Ericaceae > Rhododendron > Rhododendron simsii. The sequence goes on from CM024960.1 coordinate 4,647,405, forward strand.
GGACATGGGAGCACTAAACAACTGCTTCTAAGAGTTCATATACAAGTGAATTCACATAGAAATGCTATGAAATGAATGCTTAAAAAGGAAACAAGAAACTTGCAATTTTGACCGAGTGGCATTTTAGCTTTGCATTTTAAAATTCTAAAACGGCGTCGACTCCCTTGACAAAAAATATGCTTCCGGGCAATTTAAACCCCAAGCTCTTATTCTTCAATTTATCCAGCAAATAGTGGTTGGAGGTAGAGAAACCTAAGAAAATAACCTTGACAACATAAGAGAGTACTTGTTTTCAACTTGAACCTTAAAAACTCTAACCTTAACCCTCTATATGGGACCAAATAGACAGGTAAATGCCAATCTTTGACTGGACAAAGTAACGAACTTCAAACAGGACAAATGGATCTTTTATCTCGATATCAATTCATGGGGATGGGGCCTTTCCACAAACTGGGTATTCCAATTCAAGCCATTTGCCTTTTTTTCTTTTATTGCAGAACTATATTCGTTTCGGATGCTAGAACCTGTGCATTCACAATAAAACATCCAGATTCAGTTTTTGCACCTGGATTTTTTGACGGGGCGATTATAAGCAGATCTAGAGACAATATAGCACAATTTCACCATATCAGGAGATCAAAAAAGGCCCAGACTATAGGCTTGCTCATAAATCCAAGAGTAAATTACAGTAAACCCCCCTCAACTAACCCAAATTTTCACTTGACCCCCTCCGACTACAAAACCTAACAGTGTGCACCCTCTAACTATCCAGAATTGACACTTAACCCCCTTTTGTTAGGTCTCCGTAGGAAAAATGCACCGAAGGCCATCTCCGGCCACCGGGCGGCCGATCCGAGCCGTCCAAAAATTTAAAAAAAAAAAACCGAGTGGGCTTGCGCGGGAATCAACGGTATCCGACGTGCGTAGGTGCTCGATCTAAACACTTCATTTAAATTCTTGGGATGTTTGGATCGAGCACCTACGCACGACGGATGCCTTTGATTCCCACGCTAGCCCACTCGGTTTTTTTTTATAAAATTTTTGGACGGCTCGGATCGGCCGCCCGGTGGCCGGAGACGGCCGTCGGTGCATTTTTCCTACGGAGACCTAACAAAAGGGGGTTAAGTGTCAATTCTGGATAGTTAGAGGGTGCACACTGTTGGGTTTTGTAGTTGGAGGGGGTTAAGTGAAAATTTGGGTTAGTTGAGGGGGGTTTACTGTAATTTACTCTAAATCCAAATCAACTGCATTTAACCTCTGAGATTGGTGACATAGAACCATCATAAGGAAAGGGTTAAAACCCATTTAGGCAGATAAGTGATTACTGATATTATCGTAGTCACTGACATAAAAACTGGTATTATTTTCACTTCAAGTTCTTCTTACGTCTAATAAACCCTAACCACCATCATAGTTCATAATCCTCGGTCTCATAATATTGATTCCTGTTGGTGACCTCTCTACGGACCTGAGGGAAACAACATCACAACCCAAACTAAACCGGGTAATGGTTCATCTATACTGAAGGTTTTTACCGCGATATGAACTGCAGGGAAACCTTTCAAATTTCCAGTAACTATATCGAAATTCAACATAATCGTCTTGAACTCAACTATAAAAGTTCTAATGTGAAATCCCATGTGCTTACCGTCAAGTCACTAATTATCGACTACAAGCTTGCATTGTGTATATTTCTAGATATCCAGCGCCCTCCCTCGTGTGCAAACCATGTCTTCCACGCGGAGATGCAAACATAGAGCGCGTAAACCGAATGCAAGGGGGAGAACCACAATGCATTAACGAATGACAAGACTTCCCATATACCAAATCTCCGATACCATGTTAAGTCACCACGGTTAGGAATGACATAATGTATCTCATGCTATACAAGAAATACAAACATATACATGCAGTCAGACATATGCAAACCGGTAGGACCCCAACAGGAAACTTTTTTTTTTTTTTGCTAAGCCCACAATAGGGAACTTCGTTGTAGTAAACAATCAAGGAAAAAGAAAACGATTGGTTTTTTTCTTTCTATAACCGGATGTCCGGATTAGCTTGCGCGCCCCTCGACTAATTCTGGAACTTAACGACTGGGCAAATCCTCCGGGAAACTTCATTGGAGTAAACAACAATCAAGGAAAAAGGAAGGGAACTTACTTCGAAGCAGGAGAGATAGAGAGAGGCGTTGGGCGCTCAATCACTTCTGAAATCCATAGCACGCAGAAGACCCCAATTGAACGAAATCATGAGAAAGAACAAAACCATTTCGCGGTAAAGAAAAGTGGTACTAATCCTATTCTTGAAATTGGGAAAAAAAAATTTGTAAAAACCTTTTCTTTCTCTTTGCACTTTTTCTTGTGCTTTTCCTATTTGAACTGCTTTCTTTTCATGTACTTTTTTCCGTTCTTACCTGTCATTGTTGAAGAAAACTAGAAACCAATAACCATTAGTATTATTCATCCACGATCACTTACACACTCTCGTCACTCCCATCTTTTGGTAGGCCCATTTTATACACATACTCGCATATTTTTTGGAGAGGGCTCACACACTCTGAAAGTATAATGCGTGAACTCCAACGTGAATGTAAATGGGTTTGTTGTTTCTTCACAAAAAGTGCAAAAACAGAATTGGCTTGGGATGCGGGCGTGTCAGGACTGGAATGCAGTCCAAACTTTATTTCAGGGCCTTCGTGCCTAAAAAATCTGACTTCTTTCAAACGATGGTACTAGGCTCAAAAGGTAAGACCTCGTGATGGTTCGTTGTTCGCCTTTGCTGGATAAGAACTTAAATATTTTCTAACCATTGTTAGAAAATTGATAAAAGAAAAGGAAAGGACTGAAAGGTAATGAAAGAACGAAAACAAACTTTATTAATTAGTTTAACAAAGTTTGGGTACAAGGAAATGAAAGAAAATAAAATCTACTCCGTGCTAGATTGAACGGGAAAGTAAAGACAACTGAAAGATAAATTGGGAAAACCGTGGGCTTGATGATTGTGGACCTTCGTCAAGGCCTTCAAAACTGTAATTTATAGGCAGGAGCTTCTGGCCTTAAGCTGCTTCAATGCATGGCTGCCTTGTGACCCTCTTGAACTGCTTCAAAATGCTCAAATGAAAGGCTATTCTTTGACAAAAACGTGTCATTTACTCCAAGAAAATAATGGTAAAGGCCTGAAAAACCCTTATTTCTTGCATAAAACTTTGCAAAAAGGTAAAAGGTTTCATCATCCAGGCCTTTTGAGCTGCTTCAACACTTAAGCTACTACTTGAATGGACATCCTCTGGGCCGACCAATGCTAAAGACCGAGACTTCTTGATGAGCACCCAATATTGTAGATATTTGGTGCGACTAGTCCCGTAGTACGTTGGTTTAACTTATGTTTATTTAGATTTTATAGTGATATCGCACGTAAGGTGTGTTTTTGTGTATTTCAGGTAAATCGTATAAATAAGGCGCGTTTGAACGCCAAGGAATGCTCCGGGCGCAACCAAGTACTCAAGGCGACGTGCCATCCCGTTGTGGTGCTCAAGAGATGGTTTGGAGGTTGCCCGGGTCGCCCAAGGGTCAAGGGAATTGAAGGAGAAGTGAGGATTTTACTAAAGCAATTCATCTTCCGACGTGCTGAGGGTAGAATCGTCATAACTTTTGATGTACAAAGTACTTTTGATCCAAACCACTTGGGTTAGAAAGTAGACTCGACGAGCTTTCCAACGGTCCAAAGAACGCCTAAATCCGAGTTCGGGAGTGTCCGGAGCGCGTCCGCGAAGTTGCCCAAAAAAGCTGTCAAGCTTGTACCGGTACGGGTTTTGGCCGTACCGGTTCATGCTGTCCAGAGTTTGTTTTTCAGCATTATTGAAGGCCTTGTACCGGTACGGGTTTTGGCCGTACCGGTTCATGCTGCAGAACACAGCCACGTTTTTGCTACTTTCTCTACCTTCTATTTATGGAAAGTTTCCACTTGTGGAATGTTTTTGGGATATTTTGGGGACTTTTTGGTCCTTTGTAACTTAACTTTAGTTGCCTATAAATAGGCTTATATGCCATATATGGAATGGATGGGCCATTAGTTAGATTTTAGGCCTTAGTCTTTCTTCTCCCTAGGATTTTCCTCTATTGTTGTTCTTCAAGCTTTTCTAGTTATTTCCCTCAAGAACTCAAGTAAGCATTTGTGTTATGTTAATTTCTCGTTTATTAATGTTGTAGCTACGCTTTAGATCTTTACTAATATCAAGTTTATTTCCGTTTTTTTCGGTTAATCATGTTTCCTTTCTCAAGCATGTTTTCTAGTCTTCTAGTTATGTGTGAGTAGTCTTTTGGCTAAGTCTTGGGCTAATCTTTCCCGAGCACTTAGGCGGTTATTTGGTTCTCAAACCTTCGGGCTTAAAATCATGGTTTTCGGAATCAAATTCATCTAGCCATTTTGGCCTAAGCGAGGGGTGTTAACTCCTTGGTATGTTGTTTCGTCAAGCGGTCTTGGCAAGCGGCATATTGAGGGCTCGTGGCCTCCTACGTGTTAGACACATTAGCAAAAATAGGTTGGTTTAATTCCGATTAATCACATCTTTTGATCAACGTAGTCGTTAAAGTTAAATCTTCCGAGCTTGAGCACGCGGTCGTGACTCTCGCTTGAGTTATAATCGAGAACCGGTAGCGTCCTTTGTCAAGGGTTAGAAGATCCTTAGACTTGCCTCTTTAAGTTAATCAAAGCGTTTTCCTAGTCTTTTGCCTTGTCGATTTTCACCGTTTCAAGGCATCACCTAGTTGGCCGTCTTGAACGCCGCATCCCACCATATAAAACCTACAATCCAAACTAGCTATATTTCGATTCTCTGTGGGTACGATCCCGGACTTCCGGATATTATGCTATCGACGACCTAGCCCTACGCTTGGGGTGTCTTAACCTTATTGGAAGGCGAGGTTCGGAGGCTAAGCACTTCTCCAGGCCTTCCCACCATTATATTGATCCCTGCATCTATTGTGGGCCCTTAATTCCTCTAAGCTTGATTTCTTATGGAAGAAGAATCAAGAAACAAAGGATCAACCAGACTTGGGTGAGCTGCTTATGAGCAGCTTGCTTAAGTCTGCATGAGTCATTTGCCAGCAGCTCCAAGGGCTGCATGTACTCCACCTATCCTTGGCCTTGCTTCATGCTGAAGGATGATGGTCACTCAGACCTTGAGCTGCTTGTAAGCAGCTTTGTCCAGACCTGTCAAGCAAGAACGTTCTAGACCTTTAAGCTGCTTGGGCAGATTTGCCAAACCAGAACATTCTAGGCCTTTGAGCTATTTGTGAGCAGCTTGAGGCCTTTTCCTGCCAATTAAAGGTCATATGTGACGTTTCTTCAAGAAGGAGGCTCGTCTATTACATGGGCCTAAACTTAAGGAGCATAATAAGCCTCTTCTCTTTGTAAGCCATGCGAGCCCAAGTTTGAAAAGAAAACTTGGACTTTAACTGGTTTAGGCCCACTTAGAAGGCCTTATTATTTTTAAGAACTGGACTAGAACTAGATAAAAAACTCAGATCTAATGGGTCAACCCAAGTCTTCGGCCAATCTTGGGCTTGGGCTTGTGATAATGAAATTTTAGACATTAATTTGACCCAAGCCTTTGCAAAACTCAATTCAGTCAATGGCTTCCAAATCGGCCCTATTTCATGGACAATTGGTTATAAGGCTTTTTAAGGCCGGAGACTAACTTTCAAGGCCACTCTTTAACCCATAAATTCATTTTTTTATTTTGGCAAAAAATGGGTGTAAACATTTGTGTAAATGTCTTTGCAAGTATTTGTAGTCGTAGAATAATTGAAACAACAATTCTTGAGGTCACTTCACTCACGCTTCAATGTATGAAACTACTATGAGAATAGCGGTAGAAATTAGTCCGACGTACTCAAGCAGGCCCGGGACAAAAAAAAAAAAAAAACTAGAAAACAACATCCAGCTCATATCCCTTTCTTGGCCAAATCCTTCTCCCTCATCTTTTTCTTCCGTCTATATCAGCTTTGTAGTCCCATATTTGCAACATTTCCAAAGCTCCAAACAAAACCCTGAACAAAGGGACAAGTAGAACTACAGAACGGTACAAAACAAATCTCACTGTCAGGTCTTAAAATGGTCTTAAACGAGTTCCCATCCACTTGCCCTTTTGCGGTTGTGGGTTTGGAATTTCCAAACTCAAATTCACTAATTATCTATATTTTCAATCATTACTTTTATTTTTCTCTCCACTTATTACCCATATATTCAATCAATAATCTCATTTATCTCTCTATTTTTCTTCACTCATTATCCATATTCTCAATTATTATTGTATTTTCTCTTCTCATTCATTATCCAAAAACCAAATCCAAAAATTTTCCAAACCCACAACTGAATAAGGTAGCTCTCTTACTCGATGGAAGGGTATGGTGGCCGAAAGCTTTATGCAACTAGGATCGGACTGAGTTCCCATTCAGTTTTATTTTCCTCCAGTCCTCTCTAGCTATCATTCATTTTGTAAAACTTGTCGGGAAGAATATACACTCCAAAAATCAATTCGATCGCAAACAAATCGTGTTTAGGTGATCGGAGGGATGCTAAATTTTTGCAAGATAAATTTTTAAGCATTCTTATAGAACAATTTCTATAAATTGAAAAACTAAATCAAAACACGCGGGTACCATCCGTGGAAGAATTTAGGCCCCGTTCCGCTAAGTTCTTATTTAAAATAAGAACTAGTAGTATATTTTTCATTTTACGAGATAAGTCATTCTCTCACATTTGTTGATTTTGCATCAAATTTTTGTGAATTTTTGGTTCGTTTCGACTAGAGGAGTTGAAAAACAAAAAATTATAACTTTTATCCAAATATTTTAAATATCCAAGAAAAAAGTGCAAATATAAAACGAATCAATGATCCACAAGAAATTGATGCAAAATCAACAAATAAAAAAAATGAATAAGAACGAAACAAAAAGTGAAGTTGTCTTTTTCTGAAAAAAAAAACTAGGCCTTAATGTGCCCCAATAAATTTGAAAGAGAAAATGTAAAGACCGGATACCTGCCGACCCCATATAGCTCATCCCCTTCATACAATTTCAAAGCTTATTTCATGTTATTAATAGCAAATGTATCCAATAATTTCTGCAATGGCGTCAATAAATTATTGGTTTAATGAGATAGTGTGCTTGCTTATGTATAAGGCCACAACTTATTTAATTTTGAAAGCAAATTTTCATTTGGCCCAATGTCACATTAACATCATGTGGAAATATTGTACACAATATCCAACTACCAATTATTGTATTACTAGACTTTCTCGCAGCTTTAGCTCATTATGAGAAGCTTTTTAATATTCACTCCATCCGGATTTAATAGTCTTTTTTTGGAGTTTGTGTCATTTTTCAATCGATTATATCTTCCAATATATAATATTTTACGTGATTTTAAAAATATTGTATTATAGAACTAATCGAGATCTATCAAACAAGATCCATACTCGATATGAAACTCATTACGAATTCAAAGATATAACCCATTTTTTAGCCAGTTAGAATAGAACTATGGCAATTAAATCCGGACGGAGGGAGTATTATGGATAGATTAGTTTTAAAAATACAAGTGCACATATCACCCATAAAAAATAAAAAAAAATTAATTCAACGACGGTAGCCACGAGAATTCAGTATATTTATTTCCGAAAATAGACGATAAGTATAATGTCAAAACGTGAAAAATTCTTTATTTCTTTTATTCAAAACCATGCGTACAATTTTCATATAGCGTGAAGCTTTTCTATTAATGATACATCAAAAGTCAAGAAATCGACCAATCAAATTCTCAGAATAACATGTAAAATTTGTAATTTAAATTGCACTTTGGTTAATGGACATTAGAAAAAGTCAAATTCTAAACATACCAAATAAATGAGAGGGAATTGATTTCTACGCTCCTCATTTTATCACATACATTTCTTTTTTTTGTTTTTATTTAATATGAATTTACTTTATTGTCTCTTAATGCGTGAAAAAATAAATTCATATGAATAAGAAAAAAAAAGAATGTATGAAATGAAAAAAGGGAGTTTATCCATTCCCGTGAGAAAACAATTCTCCTTTTTCTTTTCTTTTCTTATCTTTTCTTTTTTTTTTTTTTTTCCCTTCCCATCTCCTCTTATGGCTCTCACCATCGAAGGGCCTGTAAATACATAAGTCCATCCCCTGTGCTGTTTCCCAACCTCCCTCATGACTTTTTCCTTTGTCAATGGGCCAGGGAGCTCAAATAGCTGGAGAAGCTAAACCCAATTTCCTTCTGCTCCACTCGTTCCTGCAATAAGTTTATTGGCTTCCCTCCTTTCGTTTCACCTAATTTTTCAACTCCTAAATTGCGTGAATCTAATTGGGTATCTGAGCTAGTGTCAAACTCTGCTATTTGTGTAATCGTGTATTATTTTTCTGAGATCAGATACTTTCCACAATTAGGTTCCAAGCAAATCCAAGCATAATGGGGTAGTTACAACTCACCTTCGCAGATTGGTTCAACTGCTTTTCCCCCTAAAGTTCGTGTTTGGCGTACTTAAATTCCACTGGATCTTTCTCCTCTACTGGGTCTTGGTTTTAGGTAAGTTCCACCGTATCAAAGATCGACAGCACTTAAATCTCTCAACTGGGTTTATGATTGTTTTTTCCCTTTTGAGAAAAAAACCTAAACTTACATGGGTCTGATTAGTTTATTCCTTCTCTGGTTCTATTTTATTGTCTTTTAGCCATCTATAAATGGGTCAAACTGTTGGGGTTTATGCGTTTATGAGTTGGGTTTTAGTAGAATCTTTGTGGGTTCTTTACTTCTTTATGATTGATTGATTGTTGAGTGATATCAATAGAACATTGATTGAACTGACTCTAGGGGACAAAGTGTAAGTTTTTATTATCAGTTATGGAGTGGGAATTGAAAGATTCAGTTTGGGATTTTGGTGAATTGATTGGGTCCAGTAGCAGCTTAGGGGTGCACAAGAATGGAGGGGGGTTTTCCGTTGACTTGAAACTTGGTGGATTAGGGGATTTGGGATTTGGGTCATTCGAAAAATTGAAGGAAACAACAGGATCCACAACCTCATCATCACCTTCTGGGTCCTCAAAGAGGTCAAGGGCTACGACTGATGGAGCTCAAATAACATCGTGCTTGGTAGATGGGTGCAATGCTGATCTGAGTAAGTTCAGGGATTATTACCGGCGCCATAGGGTTTGTGAGCGGCACTCTAAGACCCCACTTGTGACCATTGGTGGCAAAGAGCAGCGGTTCTGCCAGCAATGCAGCAGGTATGGATCGGGCATCCTTGGGCCTTCAATTTTTCTGCTGTTTGTTTGATTCAAATTATAAGTAAGCTTCTTGTTTCAGAATTTCTTCCTGTTTGAGCAAAAAAAATTAAAAAGGAAAAATTGCAGCACCACATTGTTTCATTGGCATGTACAAAGTTTGGATGCAGAATATTGCAGTTTTATATGTTAGTAACTTAGTAAGCAATCGTGGTTTTGTCACTTGCCATAGACTGAATCTTCATATCAACAGCTTTTCTTAGCTTCCCTGTTGTAATTTCATTCATTTCTACCATTATATGTGATCTGGGTTAAGGAATCCCCGGCATGATTCTAAGTCCCATTCCTGTGATGGAAGTCCTTGGTTGAAATGAATGCTTTATTTGTTTTAGGAATAATGCTTGATTTGTTTGACATTATTACAGCTTGTTAAATTGGAGTTGTAGGATAAACTCCAAAACTATTATACACGTGAGTAGAAGTCAATAGCTTACCATGTTAACCAAGAAAGCCTCCCTTTACACTTGCTTTCACTGGTTGCAGTAAAAATGCAGAAGGTTAGGTACTTGGTTTTATGTTGACATATTAACAACGGATAATGCAATTGATTCTCTGATTTGGTAATGTTTTTAAAGTTGCGAGACCATTTCTGGTTTATATATTCGATGCACTACAATTTTGGATGTTCTTTCGAAGCTGTATGTAATTCAAGGGCCAAGCTGTTGGTAAGAAATAACACCTATTGACATACTATTGTTCGGACGAGGATGATGTCATCATTTTTCCTGACCCTTGACACCCTTTTGAGAACGCTCAGTCTCTCTGACATTCCAAGTTGATTTGTGAAGGTGTACATTTGGTAAACATAGGCAACATTTCATCTTTTTATACATGGGCATATCTCTGTTGGATACAGTATACTGATGGAATCACAATGATATGCTACTGTAGCATGAAGGGATTTTGAATCGGGGAAGCATGGATTGCTGATTGGTCGTGTAGTCAATGAATGATTGTCAGAGTTTTTTGAGTTGTACTCTTCTGGTTTAGCGTCAATCATTCTGATATTGTCAAGCAATGTCATTGTTCCTTGGTGAAAATTAATGTTTTCATGACACCTGTGACCAGTAGACCGTATAGGGCAGCTACACACTAACCGTTAATGTCTGAACTATTTACTGAAAATTGTATCAATATGGACTCTCAAACGAAGTAGATCTGTTCTCTAGTGAAACAACTTGAAACCCTGAGCTTCTGATGTGGCACAGTGGGACCTTTTGAAACCCCAAGCAGTTGGAACCCACTCTTTTTCTGGATAAGTTTTTAACTATCTAGATTTGTCATTTTGTAGATTCCAAGCTATTGGGGAGTTTGATGAAAAGAAGCGAAGTTGCAGAAAACGCCTTGATGGTCACAACCGACGTCGGAGAAAACCTCAGCCAGAAGCCTTCCATATGAGTTCTGGGAGCTTTTGGTCCAATCACCAAGGTTGGATTCTTTTCTACCATTCTATCTGGATTGATGCTTTCTCACCACTGGTCATCTTTCTTTAAACAACGTCAATGATTAATTGTAAAGATAAGATGTAGTGTTATTTTCTATATGAGCACAAACTACATCACAACTCATTCAAAATGGTATTTAATTGTATTAGCCTGCTACCTTAAAAGGGTTATGAGTGGTTGTTTCCCTCTGCATTTATTTGAATAGCTGGTAAGGTGATATTAAAGGAGTATAAATGAACTGTCATCTAATTTTTTTAATAGCTTATTTCCCCTGTGCTGCATTTCAGCAGTATCGGTTTGAGATTGAATTCATGAACTTGTTGAAACCACTTTTGTGCTTCATTTAATTGGGTTGTGATGGAGACAGTGGACCTTATTATATGAACCAGTGATAGTGTGGTGGGTAATGTTCATTCACTTTGAAAGTTGGTGATTAGAGTTGTTCTCAAACACGTCTTGCTGATTACACCACAGTATTCACTATTCACATCAGTACCATAACTTAGATTTTGAATTGCATCTGTTAGGTTATGTTTTGGCATAGGAATCCAGTACCACAAGGTTAATATTCACAAGTTAACCGCTTCGGTTCATGATTACTCTGTTGATGTGCCCTATTTCAGCACCATGGATGGCAGATATGTTGGTCATATCCACGTAGAACATAGTAATACACCTTGGCAGTTAAAACTATGGTGGTTTGTTGAATATGTACTTTGTCGGATAATGGGGAACGGATCATAAACTCTAATCCTTGTAATTATTCCTTCTGCAAATTGGATCATAAACTATAATCTCTCATGTTCATTTTTTTAACCCTTTGACTCAAATATGTTAATTTTGGGTTTTGATGTCTTCTGAAAATCTAGGTGCGAGACTTCTATGTTTTAGTGGTCCAGAAGCATATCAAACCTCTTCAGCTGGTTCTGTTCTTGCATGGCCCAGGATTGCTAAGCACCGCCAAGACCTGCATGCTGCTGATCAACAAAGTATTATCCCAAATTCTACACCCTGCCTGTACGATGGAGGAGACAAACGATCCCCATTCTCGCTGGTCAACTACCCTGAAAGAAGAAATCAAACAACCCCTGAAGTTTCCGCCTGCCATCGACTTGTCAATAGCAGTACTTCCCCTGAAATAGGCAGGGGCCACCAGAAAATACTACCCGATCGTTTAACACAATGTATCAATTCCAAGCGTGCTCGCTCTCTTCTGTCATCACATCCGACACAGCCTTTGGATGTGATTCATTATTCTGACCAGTCGATTGGTATCGGCTTGGATAATGATGGTCTAGTTCAATACTCGCACTCACAAGGAGTGGAGAATCCTTCACTGTTGGTTCCTCAGGGAAGCAATGAAACGAACCCTCGCAACCAGATATTTCAAGTGGCACCTGATGATCTGTTGGAAAAAAGAGCCTCGCAGGTGCTACCATTTTCCTGGAAGTAGTTATTTGCCTTCTCTTATTATTATTTTCTTTCTTTCTTTTGAACAGATTTTCTTTGATTCTTGGTTAGTGTACTTGTAATGGTAGTGATTGATTTCCTCTATCGGTGTACACATTTGATAATTTCTACATTCCTGTTTCTAAACAACATTGTGGATTTATTCTGTGCTCCACCTTTCTGCATTCCTGTTTCTAAACAACATTGTCGATTTACTGTGCTTACCTTTGGTTTCTCTTATGGTCCGTTTGATTGCAAGACAAAGATAAAATATACGGACACGGAAACCATGTAGTGCACTACAGGGCTGTAGGGCATCATCCAAGTCGTCCAAAAGTGTTTTGAACGGTCCGGATTTGAAAACAAACTCTTCCAGGGAAGAGAATATCTTTCCTGGAAGAGTTTGTTTTCAATCTGAACCGTTGATTGCTGAGATGAACGGCTGGCGTGATGTACTACAACCCTGTAGGGCGGCCCAACTTGGCAACCTCTTAGGGTCGGACCGCATGAGAGAAATCTATTGTGAAGCCCCTAGACTTGGCGTGGATGGCATGCATTCGACCGGACCAGGGAGGAAAACAGTCGAAGTGTGGGTAAGTTAGCTCAAACACCTTGACCATGGAAAAAAAAAAAGGAAAGAGAAAAAGATTATAGTAGAAATTGCTAGGGACTAGGTAGTGTATTTTCTTTTGGGTTTAGACTCAGCTTTTGGTTACCCACCAAACATGCATGGGAATCTGCTTCCCGTGTTAGTGGGGAACACTTGTCTCAATTACCGATGTTGTCCATGTTGCCTCCACTCTGATTAGTTTTTTATTCTCTGGGTTTTATAAAAATAATTTAATGTTGTTTTTCCAATTTCATGCTACTCAAATTAGAGAACTGATCATCATTTTCTTTTATCTTCCAGCAAACAATTTCCCTTTCTTCCTTTCCTGCCCTTCTCTTTTCACCATTTTCAATTTCCATCTTCATTTTTATGACCAAACAGACCCTTACGTTTGGCCGGGAGACAATGGGGTAGAAGTAGAACAATAGTTAACAGAAATTCCACAATCAGCAACCCTGGCTTTTCCTTTGATTGCCTGTCGAACTGGTTACGGACCGGACCGGACCTTGAGGAGCAATAGCCTGCTGGATATACAGAACGAACACGAACAAGATACGGGGAACGAATTTTTGCCAAAAGGGCAAAATGGAATCATTCATGTACCACTTATACCTTCCCTTACAATTAATCTGGGCAAATCTGAAAAATACAAGGCAAAACCAACCAATGCAAAACCTCTAGCTGTGACAAAAAGGGAAAAAAACCGACAATCCGAAGATACAAGGCGAAACCAATCAACGCAAAGCTCTAGCTGTGACGAAAAGGGGAAAAACCCGACAGTACTCAAGAGTCAGAACACAACCCATGTGTTTGGATAATTTCTCACTTACGTACTTCAAAGATTTGCTACAACCAAAGACCATCAAAAAGCAGAAAACCTCTCTATCATTGTACACCACTCTTCTACACAGAAGACGAACAAGTACCAGCGGAATTGCAAAGAAGATCAAAACAATATTATTTTGGAGCCGTAAGTAAGCTGTATTGATCAAACTTTTTTATACAGGATAAAAAGAGTGAAATCCAAAAGAACACGGAAGAGTCAGCCGCCTTATGGTATAAAACCCATGTTTGATCTGATACATCTATTGCTTGTCCCCCTTGGGAATATCTTTCTCAGGCAGTTCCTTGGGTTTAGCCTTCTCCGTTTCCCTGAAGAAAAAATCCACAAGTCATATTCATGCTGGCAAAAGTTGGCATGGACGAACAACAGAAGATGCAATAAAATCCACATTTAACAAGGATTGCTGATCAAAGATTGCTAGCATTGTAAGATTGCAGCAGAAACAAAGGGCTGAAATTTGGCTTCTTTTATATGCATGGAAGAAATAACAATGGCACCTGTGAAGCCACCTTGAGGGTCGTATAGTCAATTCTATTAACCAGTATATTTTCCTTCAAAGGTATATCAGACAAACACTGCCTGACCTCATTTGTACGTCAATTTTCAAAACAAAAAATCCTCTGCCAAGCATCCTTATTATAGGATTGTTCGCGCTGTCAACACTGTTCCCAGATGAATGAATTATAATAAGTCTTATCCTTTCCTTTATAGGTAACTTGGAGAGGCTTGAAATTCAGTCACTTTATTGAGGAAGAAACCAAAGCCATTGGGGGTGTCCGGAACATCCTATCAAGTTTTGTCGCGAAGGGGCTCTGAGTGATACATATATTGGTAATTTAGAAATTCATAACAATTAAACTTAAGAGAACAAAGTCATAGAACCATAGTGCAAATACAACACACCAAAAGTAAAGTCACAGGAGAGAAAAGTTCTAAGGTGGCCTACTCCCGCTCTGAGTGATATGATGAAATCATCAAAAATGTCATGGACCAATGAAGCACGGTATCCAAAGATGAGCTTAGATGAGTATAAATCCACATTTCAACCCCACAATAACAAGAACTTGCAGAAACAAAAGGAAAAGGAAAAGGACAATGATAATGCCACGATGAATTCTTATAGTGCCACGACATTTTGGAATTGTTGACTATTTTACCATTTACATAAAAAAGTGATGCAAATTGCAGGCTTCTTTCACTTGTCTTCTTTCACTTCTTCTTCTCTCTATCTCTCTTAAATTATTTCCTCGCACTTCATCATCAACAAAATTGTTCACCTCTCAGTTCGATCTCTTCAGCTCTCTGCCACCGCCAAAAGATCTATAGTTTCCTCTCCTTTCCTCTCACTAAAAAATTTACCGGCCACACGACCTCCTCCATCCAATTTACTTCGATTACCTCCATTCTGAACCTATACCGAAAATCCTTCTCTAAACCCAGGATCTATACATGCATGTCAATAATAGAAACAGAACACGTTCATTTTCTCCAGTTGAAAAATAAAAAATAAAAATAAACTTCACCCTCTTTTGCGTCCCCTTTCAAGTAGAAATTCTTTTGGGGGGCATATGGTGCTTGATTCAAAGATCAACGGCAGCTTATCACCGTCATTACCAAAACAAGAAGGGCATCGGCTCCTAATGCAGGTGCAACGGAACGGAGACGCTGGCCCCAATCGAAGAATGGTCACACGATTAGTGTTAAAAGTTAAATCCATCGCCCTTCTTGTGTTCTCCACTTCTCCTCACGATCAATCAAGGAAGTTGGGAAGAACTGGAATGAGAGAGTAGAAAGTGGAGCAAATGGGAGAGTAAAGGAGGAGCATAGTTGACGAGAGGAAAAGAGGAGAGAGAAATGGGTTCTGCACTTTGCACTGAGAGTCGAGAGATGGAGCAAAACAGGTTTAAGGGCACAATTGCAATACTGCGTTCCAATGTCGTGGCATTAAAAATACTCCTCGTGGCATTATCGCCACCCAAGGAAAATAACTCTAAATACTTTGTAGAAGCACATGTAGCCAAACCGATAGTTGGATCCCTAAGATGCGTGACAATAATTTATAAACCAAATAATCAAGCAAGAGGGATACATCATTGAGCGAATATAGAACTAACAGACAAGTATTGGATCGAATATTATAGACCTAGTTTCAAACCCTGTTGACACTTGATACTAATTCATCCATTTGCCGAGTAGAGCACTGCACAATACATCCATTTAAAATTTTACAGGAAAGGCTGCAAGCCTGGAAACCTTTACTATGTTGTGACAAAGCCACAGATTCGCGATGGTAGGCACAATAAACAACATAAACAACAACATAACATAACCCATCTAGTCCCCAATCATTGGGGGTATGGGCGGGGATGATTGGAGACAGACCTAACCTTTGGCAATATATGCACAATAAGAACATAAAAAAGGAAAAAATAAAATCAATCACAAGATTCATCATGGAAAACAGGAAGATGGAAGTAACAAGTTGCTGCCCCCAAGTCTTCAAAACCCTACCAAACACATGAGTTTTCTCTCCTATGTCTCAAAACCTATCCCATAAATGAGAACTAACCGATAACATTGTCTCGGACTTGGGGGGCCCCTTGTTGCAACATCATGGAAACTGACAAAGCCTTTCCAAGGGGTATGACAAACTCCTGTGCAATTGGCGCAACACCGCGCAAGCATCTGATGAGGAGTGGACGAGAGCTGTAAGATTTTCAACCAGCTTAGGAATTTGCTATTTGTCTTCGTGGTTCTCATAATTGTGTTGGCAAATAATTTACCATGGTAAAATGTGAAACCATAGGCAGTCAGCAACTGCACCAACAGTGCAACACATTCCTTTCCACATCAAGCCCACCGCAAGTCCAAATACATTTCTTTTTTAGTAGTGGGTAGTTGTTACAAAATTAATGCCAGGGAGTTCGACGCTACTCCATCAGCTCAAACCCAAAACCTCAAGTGGTGCTAGCAACTGCTAGGCCGACTGCCCTGGTGTCAAGTCCCCATTCTCAGACCAAATACAAATTAGGTAGTTTCATCCTTCCTCTCTATTTCTTTTTCTTTTCCAATTTTGGTACAAATTAGATAGTTCATCCTTCCTTCTAGAGGTGTCAAACGGCCAGGCTAGCATGGACACAGTTTTAGATGGACCGGGCACAGCGCGGTTCCAAACGGGCACGGTGCATGGCACAACAAATACTAAAGTTGTTAGTTGTTACAAAACACAATTGGAGATGGGCCGGCATAGCACGGCAAGAAGCACGACCGTATGACACCTCTACTTCCTTCCTTCCTATTTCTAAACCAACAGGCTCTCACTCTAACACCAACAGGCTCTAGAGATCAGTTCAGTTAGGCTAACGCCAATAACAAAAAAAAAAAAACCTTAAAGTGTGAAGTTTTATACCCAAACGTCTGAAAAAGATATCCACGATCAATTATTCAAATTGGCCGAATTAACAACCAGATTGAATGCAACAATTAGGACTGCTGAATGAAAAATGACGGATAGATTGAATTTAGGGCTTTAAAAGTAGAAGAAGCTGATAAGAGCAAAGACACTGTGGTGGAAGGAAGAGTACTTGGCGGCAGCGGTGGACTCTTGTTCGAGCCAGTGGCGAATCTGACGGACGTTTCGCCTGAAGATTGTGGCTGTTTGCTTCACATCGCTCCTCATCAGCAGAACCACTGCGCTCACTCCGGCCACCGTCAATATCAAGTTCGTCAAAGCCATTCTCTCTCTCTCTCTCTCTCTCTCTCTCACTCTCTCAGTAATTACCACTACTCCAACGGAGTATTACTTTTTCAAGTCTCTCTCAGTAATTACTACTACTCCTACGGAGTATTACTTTTTCAAGTTCAAGATAATTGAACATATAGGGCAAATTTCACTTACCTCCCCTGAGGTTTCTGATAATTACAGACACCTCCCCTCAGGTTTTAGAAATTTCACTTACCTCCCCTCTGGTTTAGTTGTCGGCTGCACAGACCCCCAACCGTTAGTCAGCTGTTACTAAAGATGACGGAAATTGGTGAGGTCAGCCAAAAGTGGAGATTTATTTCCCATTTTGCCCTCATCTCTTGTCTTTAGTTTTTAATTCTGCCTTTTACATTTTGAAAAGTGCAATAAACAAATAGCGAAACACCACATGTTGATGATATATGTACACACCAACAATAGAGAATACATGTTCAACATTTTGGGCTACCCAAAAGTGAGGTCTTTTATGTTGTCTTTTCTAAACTTTTTTAAGTTTTGGGAGAAAAACTATTACTTTTTTTGATTTTTCTACATAAGAGGAATCTGAGAAGTAGAAAAATATGGACCAATTTGAAAATTATTATAATCTAAAACAAATTAAATTAAATAAACAAGATAAACCAATTTATATTGATTATTTTGGGTTTTTTTAAATTTGAAAAATATGGTCCATGGTATTTTAATTTTTTCATTCTTCTCATTGAGACAAACTAAAAAATTAAAAATAATTGAATTCAAGTTTAAAAAGGTTCACTAACTATGAGAAAAAAGCCAAAAAAAAAAGTAAAATTTTTAAAATTTTAAGGTCCATAGATTTGTAATAAGTGAATGGGTGGTTCTAAGATACGGTGGTGGTTTTGGAATAATAATCAACTACTTATTTATTTTTTTGGTTTCAGGCTACACATGTATAAACTAATGTATAAATTTTTGGCATTTATGTGAAATTAAGTTTAGTTTGGCATGAATGAAAATTTATTTCTTTGCTTTTTTAGGGAGAAAAAAAAACTTGCTGGTATTCTCAACTTGTATAACTATAAATAAGTCTTTGAAAATAACCAAACATAACTCTTTTAAAACCCACCTTAAAAGATTGTATGTTACTTTTTTGAGCCAAGGAAAAAATAAAAAGAATATTTGGCATCTCAAATTAATTTTTTCTATAAAGACAAAAGAAACTACTAAAAATGTTTTTTTAACTATGTTTACATTTTTTTGGATTTATTTAGTTGTTACAGTACTTGTTAGGGAACTTTTATTACCTTTGATTCAATTTTATACTTTTCCATATATAGAATGATTAAGGAATTTGGTAAAGAACTAAATAAGAATAAATAAAAATAAAAAGTTTCAAAATTTTATTTTTTGAGACTCCATATAGAGAAGAGGTGACTGATCAAATGTTAATTAAGGTGGTTAGTTTTTTGTTTTTTTAAGTTATTTATTTATTCAAATAGATAACATTGTAGTAAGAAAAATTGTGAAGGGGTAAAAATGTAAAAGTGCAACTTCTGTTAGCAAAAGTTACCCGACAACTCTGACAGGGGAGGTCAAGTGCAATTTCAGAAATGTGAGGGGAGGTATCTGTAATTGTCAGAAACCTCAGGGGAGGTAAGTGAAATTTGCCCTTGAAAAAAACTACTCCATTAGTGTATATGAAATAATTTTGAAAACAACAAATGGGATAAAGAGTTACTAGTAAGAAATAAATAAATATATATAAAAGTTGATTTAGAGAGTACGAAAATCACTCTCCGTTTTTGAAACATAAATATACTAGTGCTACTAGTTTTGTGATTTTTTAAGATTAAATATGAAGCAAAATTTGTTATGTTTACTCGCTATGTTCAATCAATCTTATTTTTGTACGAGTAAAAAAGCTCGATGAGGTGAATCATATTACAAGACTCGAGATGGGTCTGAACATAATGCCACAGCTCTCTAGTGTGCTCTCAACTTGAAGCATAATTCCAACTCCGTCCTTCGCAAGTAACTCACCAAAAATTATTCACGGCTCCAATATGTGGTGACCATATGAGTCAGACAGTGATAAATGCTATGAGATTCATGATTTTATTTTCCTATTGGAGAAACAATACTGTAGATAACATTTTGGGAGGGAATTAGATCAACGACTCGAGACTATCAAATAATTTCTATTGCCGCAATTTTAAGGAATTGGTTCATACATCAAACAAGCGACTACTATTTCATCATCGCCAGTTCGGCTTTTTACCGTGGGTAACAAAAACAAAAAAACAAAAACAAAAAACTTTGTTACTAATAATGTCTAATGCCTATAAAATTAATCGAGTTGCGTGTAAACTGATTCAAACACGCGACTATATGAGCGTGTGAAACACACGAAAGGAATAGTAAAAAACTAGCTATGTAACTGGACTGTGGGTTCTTTTATTAGATATGGCATTAGCCTTTTGTGGGTGGGACTAGGTCCAATATGCACGAGTCCCCTATCCACCCAAAGATCACTTTAGCCTTTTGTGAGTCGGACCAGGTCCAGTATAAGCAATTTTAGGATCTTCCTATTGTTGGGCTTGAGCACATTTGTCCAAGGTTCATCTATCTTGTGAGTGAGGACTGCTAGTGGATCAAAAAAGTTGTGATCTTTATCAGTGGCTTACACTATTGCCGAACTCGTTTTCGGTCTGCTTTGCAATATGTGTTAGAGAGGGATCCAGATGTTGCAAAGCAGCTTTCTAAAGAGCGCCTTGCAGGGTGCATTCGGACCGTTTATCTTGGCTATTAATGGTCCGGATTGAAAACAAACTCTTGCCTGAAAGAGTTAGGGCCGAGTTAACTTTTTCTTGGAAGAATTTTTTATCCGGACCGTTGAAAACATTTTTGGACGGTCCGTGTGCGCCACGTAGCGCTCTAAAGGGAGCTGATTTGCAGCATCCCTGAATCCGAGAGAGAGCTTATGCTCATGTCTAGATGAACGATGCAAGTTATCTTATTTGGACGAAATCCCTTGTAAGTGTCATTAGACTTTTCACAAATGAAATTCACTTGTTATTGATAAAAAAAAAAAGAAAATAAAATTGTCGTGAATTGTTGGCCATGAGATAAAAGTGGAAATCTCATGTAAGCCGTACAAGTGCACTTTTGTGTAGAACATTTTAAGGCTTGTTGGTTTGGGAGATTCAAAACCCCTGCGCATGGACCGTTTTCTCTCTCTAAACTCCCTCTCTCTTTACTTTTCCTCTCGTCGGGTTTCTCGTTGTGGGGGGGGGGCCACCCGCCGCCGCTTGCTGCCTCCCCCCTCCATCCTTCTTCCCTCTTCTTCTCTCCCTCTCTGTCAGTCTCCCTTTCCCTTTTCTCCCCTCTTCCAGCTGTTCATCCATCCCTAACCCTACCGATTCTTTTTCCCTCTTTTTTCTTATTCCTAAAATGATTGGCATTAGTATCGAGCAGGTCGGTGATGGGATGGCTCCGGTGGCGATGCCGGCGTTATGGATCTCGGCACGCGATTTCCCCTAGGCGTTTTTGGGAACATGATATACTTTGTTTCACAGCGTTCGTTTTGGGGGTTTTGAGAGTCTGATGAGATTGGCGTTTTTCTGGTATGGTCTCTATTCCTTCTATCTTCTCCCTCTCAACTCCTTTTTGTTTTTGACCCCCTAACCCTCATCCTCCACCTCCCCTTTCTCACCCGCGCTTTCTCTGCTTTTTGGTTTCTCCGGTTGGACGATTGCTGGGTCCTTCTCTGCTTTTTGGTTTCTCTGGTTGGACGATTGCTAGGTCCTTTGATCATTGTCTAATGGCGTGGAGATCCTGGGGGTTTGGGTGTGCGGCTGGTGTGGCTCCCGCCGTGGCTTTTGTTGGATGCCATGTTATTCGCTTAACAGTAGGGTTGAGCAACTGCGACATGTGTTTTGTTTGGGATCCAGTTTCTACCGACAATCGGTTGGCCAGTTTGGCTCAATGGTTTTGTTGTGGTGGTGGTTGGTCTGTGCTTAGAACGGCGTGGGTGGCGACAGTGTTTGTGCTGCTTCTGTAGGGTTAGGTTTGGGGTTTTTTTTAGGCTGGGTTTTCAATGTATGATATGGGCTTTTTAGCCCTCTTGGGGTGTTGTTTTGTATTGTTTATCTGGGCACTTTAGGCTCTCAAGTGTATTTGGGCTTTGTCCCTTGGATGTATGTTCCAACATTTTGTTAGATCTCTTTTCCCTAATAAATTATTACTATTGCCCATCAAAAAAAAAACCCGCGCATAATCCATGATAAATTTTCTCTATCTATCTCTCTTCACTTTTTTGGTCCGTCTCTCTCCACTTTTATTACACTTTTAAACTTCTCTCACTAACCAAACTGAACAGGGTCTGGAATTCCACCTTTTCTTTTCCACTTTTCCCCTTCATCAACAAAGAAAAGTGGAAAAATAAAGTGGGGAAAAGCCTAAAGCAAAAGATGATGAATGGGCTGAATAGGCTTTCAAAAGTGCAAATGAGTGGAAACTATTACAGTACGTGATGCTATATATTTTCTTATTCTAGATTCTGCAACTCTGTGGCGGCTATTGATCAAGGAGAGATACATGTATGAAGATGAGAAAGATACCAATCCATGTTTCGGATAATAGCACTCCATCCACGTAAAAAGGAAAGGAGAGGAGTAGCGGGCCTTAGCCTTACAAAGTGGATTCCAAGCAAGTTGTTTCAAACCCTTTTAATCACAAGAGGAAAACTTTTTTACGGCGGAGCCGTGAATTTACTTCAAGGCGCTCAATCGTGCGCGCCCAACGTGTTTTGTACGGTCCAGATTTAAAAAAAAAAAAACTATTCTCCCGAAGAGTTTTTTAAATTCGGACCATTGATTGCCAAAATGGACGGTTAAGATTGCGCGGAGCCGTAAAGAAGTTTATCTCTTTAATCATCTGTCATGTCTCCTTTTTTTTTTTTTTTTTGTTCTCTCTCTTTTGAATCGTTTCAAGAGCCTCATAGATAGATCCAATTTGGGGTGAGAAATGGAACTCATCATAAATGACGGTAGTCATACGTGATTTTTACAAATAGAGTGCCTATGGATGGTCCAAAAAGTTCGATAATATGGCAATGGTATGAGACCTCTAGATAGTGAAGAGTATGTGCAATTTAAGAGTGCCTATAGATGCTCAGGCTCCGTTCTAGAACCTAAAATAAGTCCTTATTTTTTAAAAAGGTAATTTTAAGTTAAAAAATTATGGGTTTATTGAAATCTAAAAATATACAATATGGATCTTGTTTGGAAGATCTCGAAGAGATCTTTTATACGATGCAAAAAAAAATTTGAAAAATTATTTTTCATTTATTTTATTTTTGAGTTTGAAAATGTGAAATAAATTACTTATTTTTTAAGAAGGTTTCTGGAACGGGACCTTAGGCATGTTTGTTGAGGGTGTTAAGAAGAGGGACATGAAAGGGAAGGGATAAGGGAGGGAGAGGGAGAAATAAGATGGTGTTTGACAAGGGGTGAAGGAAAGGGATAAGGGAGAGGGGGAAGGGCTCATGCCCTTGGCGGGCCCTTAGTGAATTCCACTCCCCACCCTAGGATAACCTTATTCGAGTGGGGAAAAAGACCAAATTGACCCTCAAACCATTTTGTATTCTCAATGTAATTATTTAATGAGGGTAATTTAGTAAATTCATACATCATCTACTGTTATCTAGCTACTCTTATCCATCCATATCAACTATTATTTAAACCAAGTATAAGATAATCCCTCCTCTTAGCTAATCCTCCCTTATTACATATCTGCTTCTTATTCACCTAAAACCTTATCTGTCCAACAAACAAGCCTGTATGGTTTAGCTGTTGTCAGTTGTCACTGTGTACTGGCCACTACCACCACTTCACAATTGTCGTACTCATCAGTTTATGAATGTTGTCACTTGTTTGTGAGTGTTTATGGTTGTAGGTGAGTGTTTATGGTTGTAGGACCTTTCGTAGCAATATTGATGGTGGATTTGTGTGAAAGTGTGTGGTTGGAGCATTATTGTATCTCCACTACTACCACCGTCAGAGTTATACGAGGTAGCAATGTAAAATGTAGGGCTATCCAAGAAAAATTGAGAACCGTGAAACCGGTCCGAACCGAACCGATTTGTGCATTTTGGATTTTGTCCTTGGATTAATGGCTCGGACACGGATTCGAAAATTAAAAAACCGTGAGATACGGATTAGGATTGAATTTTCATATCAAAACCGTGGATTAATCGAATCGGACTGCAAGATATTTTAAAAAATAAAATTAAAAAATATACATGTATATGTGTAATATTTATAAATAATTATAACTTTACTAATTGTTATGAATTTTTTAAACAACTTTACATTAATGCGACGATATACAAAACTTAAGGGAAAATAAGTGTAATGTTATGGAATGTCATAATTAAAATATTTGCACTTTGCATTTTTATTTGGCAGTGACATCATTTTATTTTTATAGAAGAAAATCCGTGGATAAAACCGAGACCGAACCGTGACTCACGGTTCGGATTGGATTAGGATTGGATTGCATTTTTTAAAAATCGTGAGATACGAATTAAGATTAAATTCAAAAAAATTTGATCAAATCCGAACCGTGGACAACTCTAATAAAAAAGAAGCGTTGGTGCATTAAGGGGATCATTCGGGACAGCGACGGCCAATAGGTTGCTGGGTTCGGGGCGGAGTATGTGGATTACGTCAATTCTTGCCATTGAATTTTTGGGGCTCAGGGATGGTTTGCGTTGGAGAATAACATCCAGAATCTTTACGTTGAGACTCATTGCAAATCACCCTCTTTTCCAACTGATCATCTCTGATTGCAGGGCTCTTCTGGAGAGATTCTAATAATTAACCTAGATCAAGCATGTGTTTAGAGAAGAAGCTAATAGATGTGCGGATTTCCTTGCCAAATCAGTTTTATCAGACACACACCTACTCTCACATGAGTGGTGGGCCTTATACACACACTACAGTGTGTAGTGTGTGTGGGACCTACATGAGTGGTGGGTGTAGGTCCCACACACACTACACACTCTAGTGTGTATATGGGGCCCACCACTCATGTGAATGTGGATGTGTTTTTGGTTGTGAGTTTGAGTGTAGTACTAGCACCGTTCTATCTATGTTCTCTTCCCGCCCTACAACTTTATATTTTAAGTTTCACGAAGACCTTTTAGAGCATCCGCAATGTAATAATCAAAAGTGGATAATCAAAACTTATCACGTCAGCTTTTGATTATTCATTTAGAGGGTTGCTAAAATTAGCAATATGAAGTCACACATTATTACTTTTGATTATTCAAATGCCAAAATTTAATTATTGGTTAGGAGGTTGCTAACTTTGATTATTACAAAGTAAGCACTTTTTTAAGCATACATTGCTAACTTTAACAATATTTTGATTTTGATTATTACATTGTGGATGCTCTTAGGGGCGCTACACTCCAGACTTCTTGTTTCTCAGTAGTATTTAATACAGCATCTTTTACTAAAATAAATAAATAAATGTAAATATGCTTGTTATTTGAAAAGATAGCTATTATTCTCCTTATTTAATTCTATATATATAGTCTTCCGTGCAACTACACAAGACTTTTAAGACAATGCTTTACTCTATGCCTAATTTGTGACATCCCCAATCCCACATCGGGAAACTAAGAAAGTCAAGTGGTTTATAAGTTAAGTCTAACTAGTTACTGTATAATTTGATGTTAATCTTTTGAGTCACGGGATTAAGGAATGATTAGCAGGTCAGTTAGGACTGATCGTTACATAATTAAGGCAATGCTTTACTGTATGCCTAATTAGGAGGTTAGGAGATAGACTCTATTAACAAAATGACGTTATTAGAGTTCGACCTGAACTATGTTGGTTTAAAAAGTTGTTTATCATGTAATGTAATCTAAAGCCCATTAAACTCATTGCAAATGCCCATTTTGTATGATGTTCTATTGTATTCAGCAGCCTCACGATGGACATATTGTATTCAGCAACCTCACGATGGACAACTATACAATCTATTGACAGGATATTCGATAAAAATGAAACTAGTTCTTTTTTTTCTTCCCCCTCAAAGGAACTATACTTTGTACAAGTATAAAGATCTATAAAGATTCAGAGTCGTTCCTTCACCGACATCCGATGAAGGGACGTTCGATAAAATTGGAACGAAGATTTTCAGTCACAAATCAAAAAACCTTTTGCTATGAATCAACTTGTGAGGCGTGGGGTAAGCGTATCAAAATCCCTAAGGCTATGGATCAACTGGTGGGGTCCGCGTACCGTATCGTAGGTTCCTGATATCTACGGCTTTGCCACTGTGATCACTGGAACCGTATGATACAAATTAAATCGTCACCTCTTCATTTTTCGCTCCAAAACGAAATGAAAAATCCAATCAAAGAGGGGCGATTTTCGCATTGATTTCAGTGAATACGATAAAGCTAGGATTAGGCCTCGGAGAGAGGGAGAGAGAGAGAGAGAGAGAGAGAGAGATGGGGAGAAGGAAGCTGGAGTTGAAGACAATCGAAGACAAGAGCAGTCGGCAGGTGACATTCTCTAAGCGGCGGAGCGGATTGATGAAGAAAGCTCGCGAGCTCTCTGTGCTGTGCGACGTCGAGATCGCTGTCTTCGTCTTCTCTGGCGGCGGCAAGCTTTACGAGTTCTGCACCGGCGATAGGTACCTTCGTTCACACACTCAGTTTCTATTCCATTTACGAAGTACGCACACTGGATCGATGTATATAACTTCAGCTGTACAAATAGTACTTGGATTGAATTCATTAAACTGTGATTCCAAGTTTTTGAATATGGAGTTCGATTAATCATTTTGAAGTTTCTATGTAGTATGTTTCAGATTGAGTTTGCTATATGTATTTACGAAATGTCCCTTGTGATGTAGCCTGAGAAGAATCTTTGAGTGCTACCAGATCCATGGAGATGCAGGCAGGAGGGGTCAAGAATCCAAGGTTGGACAAATTATCGAGCTCCAAATTAAAGAAGTGGTTTCTTGAGTAGGCTGATAAACGAGTCAGATGAGCTGAGCAGTGAATTTTTCAAACTTAATTTGAAAACTTAATTAGTTTCAAATCCAACCTCAAATAAGCTTTAATGTAGTCGATCAAGAGCAAGTCTCGAGTACCTTGGATTTTTTAAACACCAAAAATGAGACAGGACGAATAGTGGCTTGATCAAACCGGGTGAAAGGTCAACTAGCTTCAAACAAATGTCCAAGTTTTATTTGTCTATGTAGGCACCATTTGGAAACGAACTTTCAACGAGTAGATCCAAGTTTGAACTCGAGTAGCTTGGTTTGTTTATAAACCACATTATTGAGGAAAGCCGCAATGTTGAAGTAATTTAACAACTGGAGTAATTGGGATGCATCTTTGACCTCCTTACGTGGTGGACAAAATACAATGGCCGGGATTATTGTATTGATTGTGTAGTTACAGATGATATTTCAATAACAAACTTGCAAAAAGCATGCATCTTTGACCTCCTTTTGTGGTTATTTAAGTGAAAACTGAAAAGCATGCATATTATAGAGCTAAAAAGGAAAAGAGGATTCTTTTTGCTTCTATGTTGTTAAGCATGCGATAATACTTGGCACAGTTCAGTTGAAAAAATTCCGCCACTTAGACCTGATTCCTTTCATTATGTTATCAATAATATCATTCCCAACAAAGTCAAGTTCTTTTTAGGAGATATTTCCATAGTTGGATGGAACACAATCGTAAATCTCATATTGGTGTGTTCAAAAGCATGCAGTCAACCAAGTATATCCTAATATGCGCCTCATATGCATAAAGTAGAGGATTAATGAATCGATTATATCAGGTGATATTATTTTGCGTTTGATGGGGCAAAGAAAAAGTATCATATTCACTTTTTCTGTCTTTTGGTATGCTAACAGAAGCATAATGAGGAATATATGGATCTATGGAATGGCACTAACCTACTGCCAATTGTCCATAGGTAACAATTCTAGCGCTGGCTTTAATGTGCTCGCAACATGTTTCCCAACGGTGAATTTGTCAAGGTGTTTTTCTGTTTTCATATTTGCAGGCTTTTTGAAGAACATAAAGTTGATCAGCTTGATGTGACAGAGCTCACTCAACTGGAGCATAAGTTGGATACCACACTACGCCAAACCAGGAAGAGAAAGGTTAGTAACATGCCCTGATTAAATATTTACATTTTCGTCCTTTAAGAGAGAAAACTACAAGGGGAAATGATAATAAGCACCTAAACATGAGATACTAATCCTGTAAACTGATTACAAGAAGAGCATAAAAGATAAGAAAGCAACTAAAAATGTCTTTTAGTCCCCCATAGTGGCTGAACATCTGTAGAATCTCTAGTTTGCCGGGTGGAAGTTGAAGGGTACACTTAGCTTTGAAAGTAACAATTAGAGAAGAAAACATAAGCTGATTGCCCAAAAAAGTACATTGCTGGTGATGCTCACCAATGGTAAATTTTGTGCAGTCGCAGCTTATGATGAAAGCTGTTACGGCTCTCCATGAAAAGGTATGTCATCTTTATAATTCTCGCATACCTAACTTAATAGTACTCCCTAAATTCCATTGTCAGAATGTTCTTGTTCAATACCTCTGCACTTGCCTTTAAGCGCTTAGGAAATGCCTACATCTGTTGTGTGTAAGCACTTTGTCAGGCATGGCACATGTATTGGAACGTGGTGGTATAGACTATTGAGATTGATATATCTAGTTGATTTGAAATGGAGGACTAAACGGTGTTGCTCCAAGATCTTTCAGGACTGTCAGAAACAAGCATAAAATTTAAAAAGCATGTAAAACTACATGTGGGACGAATTATTAGTAATGTCTGTTGTGTAAACTGTCAATTGGGTAACTTTGGTTCTGTAAGGTAGCAACAATAACATGAAAATAAAACGGAAAAGGAAGAAGAAGAAGGAAAGATGGTGAAAACAACCAAATAACAAAGTGAAAATTGCAGGAGCAGAGTATGCATACAGCAGTTGCTGACAAACCTACCAGGTCAAAATTTAATCTGGAAAAAAGATCTAATTTAACTATTTTCCACTCGGGAAAAGCTTTTCGTATGATGTTTCAGCCACATAATAGAGTAGAATGGCCAAGGGGTAACTATTCTGTTTAGCATGGATGCCAAACTAATAAGACTGGCCTACTGACTTCTATTGTTGGCCACAAAAAAGGGATGGATGATTTTATTTATGACATGTGTCTGACAGGTCTAACTCTGAAGTTCAATAACACTAGGGCACAAAGAATTCATCTTTAGTACATGTTTCTTTCACCAGGGTAAATTGATGTTACAAAAAAAAAATAATAATAATAATATATATATATATATATATATGCATTTTTTTTCCTCATAGAATCAGAGTATCAGGCGACAAGCATAGCCATAACTACTTGTGAGTACTTGATGGGTTTTTTTCCATTTAAGCATGGCAGACACATGTCTAGTGCCCTTCAAGCGTCAAGTGTCCGACGAGGATACTTAAAAAACTTAGAGGAGTTAACATTGGCTCTAACGATAGCAGGACCTTTCCCTTCAAATGGTGTTCAGCATCTCTGAGTGGTAGATTGCATTGACATGGTCTGAAAAATTTCAGGGACAGAATATTTTCCATACATAGTAGTTGTTCAAAAGTAAAATCCAATTGGAAGGATATGTGGGTGAAATCCAGAACTCTGCTTATCTATTTTTCCAGTCAAAGATCAATTGTTCCCCAAACCAAGTTCAAGCACTTGAGCTCCGAGTGTCAGCCCTGAGTTGTGTATGGTAGTTTCTCAGATCCTGCAAGGCTGACAAGACTAAATTTCTCTCTCAATTCACCAAACCAGTTGTTGATTGTATTGTTGCATTTGTCTAGATTCAGTAGATCAAAAGGCATACAAAGAGACTTTGGTGCCTGAAAGATACGGGAAGAATGCTCGAATTGGCAGGCGAAGTCTTTTTCATTTTTCTGAGTCTTCTAGCTGTCCAAAGAAAGACCCATCATGACCAATTAAAACCTCGTCACTGCCCAACTATGACTAAGTGGCACCTATAAAGGTAACCTCGTGACCTTCTCTGAGGCACTATGCACATACGATGGCAGAGAGGATATTTCTGGAAGTTCTTGATGGTTCAGGCATTTGTGAGTCCAAATAGCTGGTTTGAGTAGCGTACACTAACTTAATGGATGAGAATTGAGAGAGAGCTTTCATTCAATGAAACCAGTGGTTTCATTCCCTCGTGTAAGTTCTAGTGATGGCGTATAGCATTGTTCTAGTACAAATTAATACCCAGTTGGAGGTCGTGATCTGTTGTGGTGGTTGCTGTCATCCGCTCCCAATTTTATGCTGCAGGTTTGAGCCACGAGAAGAGTCTCTCTACCAAAAAGTTGGTGCAAAATGTCACCAGCTCTGCTTGGGCAACGGGTAGGACTTTTTATAGTAGTGCCCAAAAGAAGCATGAAGCTCTGAGTTCTAAAGAACAATTAATGCTGCTCAGAAGATCACACTGAAGGCCTCATGTTAGTTGTTAGACACGGTCTTAGGCACTCCAACATGAGTCTGACACATCCAATCGAGTTTTATTTTTCTTACAGAACCTCTTGACCTAAATAAACATGAAAACTAGTGTTTATCTACTAGAAAGACGGAGGAACTTAGTCCTCAACACAATTATAGGGTAGGATATTAGCAAGAAGCCAAGATTAGAATGCGTATAGCGAAAGCAGGGACGAAGGCAGGATTTAGGGTGGCCAAGAACACATCGACAAATTTACTACAGAATGCAAAAGGTACATGTCGTGTTGTAGGTCGACACTTGACACAAATAACCTCCTACGGAGATTGACTAATGGTGCAAAGCTAACGTCAGATTCATGACCTGATAAGACTCTAGGAGGACAACATGATGTCAGTATGAAGTCAAGGGTGTATTTACCAGATTCATATCCATGTTTTTACTATATTTCCTCTAATGTTTTACCAACTATTGGCAATGAACAGAGGGAGCGAGAACAGAGGCGGTTTGCGCAAATAGAGGTACGAAAAGGCATTAGGAAAAAAATATTCGTCGCAGAGATGTCAAAACAAGAAACACTCACTGGACATGTTTGTTTGTTAATCAGATGGCCGCCGCAACAATGATGAACGACCATCTGCAGGACCCAGCTGTGAACCAGGAGCTCTGTGGCTACTCTAACACGAACCAGGAAATCTGTGGCTACCCTAACACGAACCAGAGCAGCGCCCCTGCGCCTCCACTCCAACAACATGAAGCAACCATGTTTTATTTGCCATAAAGGTGATATATGCCAAATCCTTGTTCTGCCACTACTGGTGGTAAGCGATGGTTTGCCACTATGCCAAATCCTGTAACGCCACTTGGCGCATCCTGTACCCTAATTTCCACCTTTGGTTTTCTTGACTTCTTTCTTGTGGTACCGCAGCCTTTTTATAGAATGGGCATTTATATATTATATTATATAATAAAATACGCATTTATTATTATCACCCAAAACCACCAAGGAAGATGTCGTTTGAACTTTTCAGTCATTTGTTCTTCCTCTCCTTGCGAAATGCTCTACATTTAGATACCCTTTATGCCAAATGGGACAAGAGAGAGATATCCTCACTCTTAGTGCCCATTGAGTTGACTAGCATCAAAGCAAGTGATACAATAAAAAGTGGTCAAGGGACACCTCCCCAACAGGAGATTTTTTGGGTTGTCGAGCGGGTACCCGTGGCGATCCCGTCCACAAGTATTTTTTTGGACCGCCCAGACACCTTGCAAACTCCCCACTGCAGAGCAACAAGCAACTTGCCATCAAACATGTATGTGGCCGGAAGGCCCAGAATAATATCCCCAAAATGAGGGTATAACTCGCTCATCCACAATTTTGTGCGGTTAAAAAATGTGTGTTGTGGTATATTTGTGTTCTTGGAGCATTTCTTGTTCCAAAAATAGATATTCAAGAGGGGAATAAAATCAAACATGTATGTGGCCAGAATAATATCCCCAAAATGAGGATATAACTCTCTCATCCACAATTTTGTGCGGTTAAAAAATGTGTTGTGGTATATTTGTGTTCTTGGAGCATTGCTTGTTCCAAAAATAGATATTCAAGAGGGGAATAAAGGAGAAAGTCTACAATACACATTCTTTAAAAATGTATACCATATACACTTATTTTATGGTTTATTCATAATATTTTAGTGTGTTTCGTAACTTTTGTTTTAAAACTTATAACCTTTCAACAATATGATTCAAAATATTTTCATTATGATTCATACGGAGTAATATTTTTGTGCATTTCGTAACTTTTATACTAAAAATTAACTTTTTAGAAATATAATTCGTAACATTTACAAAAAAATCGTTATTTTTTAGCAATACGATTCGTAGCATTTCTTTTATGATTCATAACATTTTAGAGTGCATATGATATACATTTAAATAAGGAGTGTGTATTGTAAACTTTTCCAGAATAAAGAGGTGAATATGATAGGATAAAATATACTGGCCATGTTCGTTTAGCACATTTGGGTATTTTAGTTTTGGTAGTGGGTGAAGAGAGAAATAGGATAATGATTGGAGAAATAGGTAATGAGTGGAGAGAGATAGAGAGATAAATGAAATTAATAATTGGAAAGATAGGGTAATGATTGAAGAAAGATATAAGGTAATGACTGAAAAACAAAGTTAAAACAAACTAAATATGCTAAACGAACAAGACCAGTAATATTCTGGGCATCTCTCTCATTCCAAATCAGAGCCCGTTCCACTTTGGGAAAAAGTGGGTTTTGGAAAAGGAAGGTAAATTTCAAGCTTAAAAATCATGTGTTTATGCAAATAATTTTCTATTCACTATGGATCTTGTTTGATAGATCTCATTGAGATCTTTAATACGGTGCAAAAAAAATTGAAAAATTATTTTTCATTTTCGTTATATTTGAGTTTGAAATTTGGAAAAAAAGAAGTTTAGGAAAAAGAAGGGAAACCGGAACGGGCCCTCACTCACTCCCTCCCCACCCACATGGATTGGGCACAACAGAGGAAGGAACCCAGTAAACCCGGATTGGGGATTCTCAGCGCGTGTAAGGCGGTTGATCCGGCCGTCCATTTTGGTATTGACGGCTCGAATTTAATCCGAACTCCTATTGATCCGAGCCGTCCATTGCCGAGATGCCGATTTGCACCCAGCCCTACAGGATCCCCGGACACCAATTGCTACACCAAAGACATCCCGATTTGCAGAAACCCACCCACATCTGTTGGGACTCCATGTTGGGATTTGCAGAAAAACAAACCGATTTCTGTTGGGTTTACTAATCTCTGTTTGTCGCAATGGGAATCGCGAAGGAGAAAAACCAGCAGAAGACAACCCCTCCAAGGGGGGAGATATATATCCCAGCCAAAACTTATCCGGGTTCCTCAATGCAAACAAACGCGGGATATAGCACACCCGGATTTCTATATCCGCACTGCTAAATATATGCTGAGACCCACTGCATACTTGGGTGCGCGTCTCAACGCCACCCCAACCCATCATTGGCTTACCTAGGCGGCCGCAATTGTCAGCGTGCCTCTCAAACCTCTCCGATCCACTAATAAGTAAACTCTCATATGATTCTTTTAAGAGAAATGTTAAGTGAAAAAAAAATAGATAAAGAAACGACCCTTAAAGTGTACATAAACTGTTCTGAGCCGTTTATGTACACTTTAAGGGTCTTTTCTTTGTCAAATTTCTTTGTTCCTAGCACTCCTCTTCTTTTATCCACTCATTCTTATCCATCAATTTCAACTACTAAACGAACATCTTCTTGATTATTCTATTTTTCTTAACATTCATTTTCGTCCCCCCTTCTTATCTTTATTCTAAAATCTTAACCATTCACCAAATTCAACATGTCAAATTTTCGCGTAAGCCTTGAAAAAATTTGACACGTCGAATTTAAACTCAGTGTCGGGATGCTCTAAAGTAATTAATGTCTTGTTCTCTTCCATTTTAAAAAACAAAATTTCAAAAAATTCTCACTAAATTTCTCTAGATTCCTTATACTTTTAACATTTCTCTCTGTATTTTTTCTTCACTTATTATCCATACAATTTTTCAAAAAAAATTTCAAAACCCAATCCAAATATAGCATATATGGAGTCCACTTCCAAATAATTTCCCACGGTCTGCTGTTGGGACAGAGAAACTTGGCGCGAACATGTTGAGTGTCTTCGCTGCGGGCTGCGTCTCTCTCTCTCTCTCTCTCTCTCTCTCAAGATGAAGATAAAGCATGTGATGTCCTACACTACACTGGCAGCCACCTCTCGCCCACACCTCCTCATCCCCTTGCTTACGTCTCTGCACCATATCAAGAACTGACCCTGAAAGCAAGAAGACAAATTCCTCCAGCTTATCCTCTTGCCTTGTTTTCAGAAGAATCAGAACAGACAGAGAGAGAGAGAGAGAGAGAGAGAGAGAGAGAGAGAGAGGCATGCATGCAAGTGGTGTAAATGTACTTTTTCCGTTTATCATCGGAGAGAAACCGGTGTGTTTTTCACATCTACATTCTGTGTTGCATCTAATTCGTTTGTGATTCTCGAGCGATGAGGGACCAGAACCAACAGCAGCAAACTAGGGTTTTACACGAGATGTGTTCAATGATCCTTCAAATCCTTCGATCCCCACCTTTTCCCAATCCATTCGACTCCTCCTCTTTTTCCCTTTCGTCCCTATACCGAACGACGTCGCCCGTCTCCTCGCCCTCCGCTTTCGCCTCTCTGTTCCTCACAATTTCGCTCGCTCTGATGATGCTGGGGTCGGTGACGTTCGCGATTGGGTTCATATTGATGCCTTGGGTCGTCGGACTGGTCCTGTTGTTCTGTTTCGTCACCATTGTTTCCGATTTGTTGGAACTGGGCCGCTCCATTCTCTGCCCTACCGCCTCATCGAAGGACGTAAATGGTGAGAATTTCGCCATTAGTCATGTAGTATTTAAGAAAATTTTTACCGTCTGAGAACCTATCCATATAGATCGCACTCTTGGTCATACGAATATATTTGTTGATATCCGATTAAGCTGATTTCTCAAAGATATGTTGTAGTCTGCCATGTCTACAAAGTGAACGATTCGGAGTACAGTGGGGAGCTGATCTCAGGCCTGCAATGGCATTCCTTGGATATGTGAAAGTTGTGGTTATTAGCCTCAGGCTATGATTAGCTTTGACAGCTGAAACTTACCATTCCAATAGCTAAAGATTGGTTTATATGCTAGTGGCAAGTGGTGTAAAACAAAGCCAGAAATCTTTATTAGGGGATTAAACAAAGTTATTTGCTTAAACGTTTTTGACAAGTAGTAGTAATTTACTTGCTGTGAATTCCATTTTTTAAGGGAACTAGCTAGAAAGTTGCCCTTTGGGCGTTTTAGCGGATCAAAAAAAGAAGCTAGGAAGTCTTTCTGATGTTCAACTGTGCTTTACGCTTGTTCATCTGAACTCTTTATACATTCACGTCTAAGCAAATGCTTCTTCGTAGTCTTAGGATTCTTATAGTTAATGAGAAACCGAGCAACCGTTTTCCTGCTGCATGTGCCTTGGGTTTAATTGGTAAAGATAGCTGGTTCACAAGTATTAATAATTCGGCGTTTTCATGTCTGCAGGATGGAAATTTTCATGGAGCTGAGACATGTGGTTGAAGAAGCTACAGATAGGGGCACATCCCTTGGGTTGGATAGAGATATCGGTATCGCTGAGTTCATCTTTGCCTGTAAAGGGTAGGGGGTTACCACTGCATACTTGGCGCGAGAGTGTCTGCTTAAATTGTTCCATGTTCGTTATTTGCGTCCTGCAAAAGATATCTTTGTTTCATGTTGCTCAGTTTCCCATGGTCTTAGTAGATGTGCTTAACGAATTATGTTCAATTGTTGATCGTTGATTAGCATGAAAATTTCCTTGCTCCCTTTCAGTCCTTGGAACTGCTGGGAATATGCCTGAACTGGTATCATTAGACTAGTTAGTTGCCGATGCAACAATTAATTGCGGAAACTTGAAAGATTCTAAAAGAAAAGAAAGGTAGAATTTGATCTGATATCTATGATTAGGTAACGAGAAGTTGTTGGGCTTATTGCTTAGCTATGGATATCGGGAGGACCCAAAAAAAAAAAAAAAAACGTATGCGTAATGGGGCTGTACTTTACAGTTTGCCGTACTCAAATATGATAACTTTAGTGGGCCGGATCCCCCACCCGCTCTGTAACACTCCGCTTTACAGACTAGGCCTGCGAAGATTTTGCCCTCTAATGGTGAAGTTAGGTGCATTTCCGTTCCCAGGGGTTCTGTCTCTACTCTAAAGAGTCTAGTCCAAGTGATTTAGAACACGATACAGATATGAAGGAATGCAAAGCTCCATAAGGTCTGAACCCGTGTGCTAAACAGTATAAGTGTACCTTGTGTTGTGTTAATCAAATCTTTGTGACCAAGTTTGTAAAGCGGGGCATTACACTGCCTTCCCGACTAAGCCCAACAAGGACGGAAGGCTTCACGGCCCAATAGCCAAGCCCAAACAGCCGAGTGGTCCATTTTGGCTCTTGGAATTGCAGGTTGGGGAAAATTTCAGTGCCGAGTGGGTACCACATGGTGCCCGCTTGCGCATCCGAGCCGTCCATTGCGTGTTTGAACGGCTTAGATTTGGAGAGAGAAAGTGTTGGGTGAGGGGAGAGAGGGTTTCAATCTGAGCCGTCCAAAAGTGTATCGGACGGCTCGGATGCGCCGAGCGGGTACCACGTAGTATATACCCGCTTGGCACTGAAAAAATCACTCAGGGGTTGGGCATGGTGTCAGGCCAAAAACTGTAGAGGACATATGACAGAACGAAGCCACGTCGATGCCAACTGGCACGGCTTGGGCACGTGGCGTCCAACAACGTTTCGCGTTCAGAAAAAATCTTCATGCATGACGTCAGATCGAGAGGCGGTTATTCGTGGTGACACGGAGGGCATGGGCTCACTTGGAGACTAAGGCAAGTCTTTTTCTCTATACAAAGTACAATTCTAAACCATATCTTGGGCACAACTCTCAAAGTCCTCTTGCTCCTATAGAACCCAGTAGTACTGCAGATGAACTTGTCTGACACTATTGTAGTATATATTTTTGCCTAATTATTGTGCACTTGGCTTTGTTTGTTCAAAAGGCACAAATAAGAAAACCAGCAACCAATTTCCTGACCAACCTGGCTTTCCTTCATCCAGCATTACACCTCCCACTTGCTTTTTTGCACTCTTTTTTATGGATTCATCTTCAAAGCAAAGGGAAAAAGAACCATTCAGGGTAATCAACGTAGGGGAAGCTTATTAAAGAAAGAAAGAAAAGAAGTTGTTTCTTTTGAATTTCCATTAAAGCAAATTCCACTACATAAAAATACCTTTCCTCCCTTTTAATCCCATTGTCTTCCTTCTTTCCAAGTTTTGCATCATCAATTTCCTTCTTCCCTAAGAAAACTGGCTCTACATATCCCTCTTGCCTATTTGCAGACAACATTAATTCTGTCCCAACTATCATCCTGCACTTTTCCAAAGCGATATCGAAATCAATCCTCGCCTTTAGAGAGAGAGAGAGAGACAGACAGACAAACAGAGAAAGAGAGGGGAGATGGGTGCTGATTGGGGACCGGTCGTGGTTGCGGTGGTTTTGTTCATTCTTCTGTCACCAGGGCTTCTGTTCCAGTTCCCAGCAAGGATGAGGGTGGTGGAGTTTGGCAACATGTACACCAGCGGGATTTCAATCCTAGTACATGCAATACTCTATGCTTGTATCTACACCATCTTAATCGTCGCAATTGGGATTCACATACGTCCCTGATTCATGCAAACTCTGCACAGTTTCCTTCCTCCCACAACTGGGTTGCCTTTATTTCCCTTCTTTTTCTTTCCTTTTTTCTTTCCTTAACTGGGCTCTGTTTCTGAGTAATAATACTGTATGGGTTTTTACCCATGGTTGGGTTTACAAGAAAAGGGAACATGTTGAAACTCCCGTTTTAAGTGTGGCTCCGGTGTTAAAAATTAATGATCTAGTTCCATCTCGAACATGGATCAGTTATGCTATGAGATCAGCAGCATCGATCTCGCAATGGTTAAGCTCATTCTTCGTATTCGGTAAGTTGACTATGAGCCTTGAGCGTTGCTCATTTACTTACCGACTGGTTTTTAAGGTTGAACTCCCACTTGACTATTCGGTACCCAAATGAAGGCTAAATTTCTCTACTGTTGGCATTATGTTTGTTTCGTATTTAGAATTGGAATCCGAACATCATTGTGGTGGTGTGAGAATTGTTTCTTCACTAATAGTTTGATCAAGTAATTACAGCTTGAACAGGTTTATCTTGAATTTGTTTCATTTGTAATCTGATTGAATAATATCATCCGATACGTAAGCGAAACAGAATCATATGACCATTTCTCCCGGATGAGCCTTGTAGGAGAATGAGCAGTGCAATTGATAAAAGTGAGGCAACCGTGTGATGGATGTGAGTCTAATACGATGCATGTAGGACCCACATACATAGGACAACACCAGATGCATCTGTGTTTGTGTAAGTATGTGCATCCAGGACCCACATACATAGGACAAAACCAGATGCATCTACGTTTGTGTAAGTATGTGCATCCGACATATTTTTCACATGTACATCTATGGTTGTATCCACAATTCGAAGATCCTTATACGGTATACGCATCAAGTTACTTTTTTTCCCGAGACGATGGGGTGTTAGGTGGAATTAATGATTACAAAAGGAGTCGAACACCTCCTTCCTCCATGAGGTCTCGATCGAACTCAAGATCTCTCCCCCTCCGCTCTTAGAAGAGAGAGAGAGAGAGTAACAATTAACCAACAACACTAGCTGTGGTATTCATGCATCAATTAAGTTAATTGAGACAGCAAAAATCCAACACAAGCCACAAACTAGAACAAGAATTAGGTAATCAAAAACGGCAAGAAAGAAAGATAGTAGAAAATGTATAAAGGTACTTCAGATCTGCTTCAGTAATCTATGCTTTCTTAAAAGAAAGTTCGCTATCCCAAAGATACTACAACTCTAGAGAGAGAGAGAGAGAGAGAGATCAGCCGGTGTAGATGTGGACGTGAACGGCGATGATGAGGATGGCGTAGAGTGCAAAGAAGAGGAGAGTGTGGAAGGCTATGGCCTTGCCGTTGGTTTTCATGCTCCCAAACTCCACCTGTTTGTTGTGACCTGGTATCTGGAACAGCAACCCCGGTTGCAACAGCAAGAACAGCACCACTCCGATCAGCACCGGCCCCCAGTCCGCCATTGCTCCAAGCCTCCAAGTTAACACACACACACAGATCTAGAGAGAGAGAGAGAGAGAGAGAGAGAGAGAGAAGTGCGGAAAGTAAAAACCCTCCACTCTTTACAAGAGTATAGAGGAATATTGGCAATTGGCAAGCACAAAGTGGGGGCCACTGGAGTTTCGGTCCTGGAGAAAATCATTCCAATCTGGTAAAGCTGTCAATTGCAAAACTTCTGTTCATCCATTTATGGGCGGCAAATAGTGGAGGCGGGGGGGCTGCTCCCCCCCTTCCTGCTCCCCTTCCTGCTCCCCCCTTTCCGGGCCCACTCCGGTCTCGCTCCGATGATCGGACACGTTCACTTTGTAGAGCTCGTCGAGTAGAACAACCATGTCAAAAATCAGCTTGATTGGATATCATTAAGTGCCTGATCGGAGCCCATATAACTCTCGGTCCATGGGTTACAATGGATTTGATTCAGTGTTTCGGATCCATTCTTTTTAAAATAAAAAGGTTCCGATCAAGGACTTAATGATATCCAATCAAGCTGATTTTTGACATGGTTGTTCTACTCGACGAGCTCTACAAAGTGAACGTGTCCGATCATCGGAGCGAGACCGGAGTGGGCCCGAAAAGGGGGGGGGGGGGGGGGGGGGGGGGGCAGGAAGGGGGGAAGCAGCCCCCCCGCCTCCGGCAGTAGGATAAGGCAAAGCATTGAATTGCGGATGGTGCTGTGCAATGATGTGTGTAGCATTGTACTGTCCATCTCTGAGCTGTTGAATCGTGTATTTGATGGTTCGGGTCTCATCTCGGTAATGAACAGCTCTCGATCGTTGATGGCCGAGATGAGATTCGAGCTGTCGGATGAACGATTCGACGGCTCGGAAGAGCATCAACCCAAAGTCCGCTAAGCATCATTGTGTTCTTGATTAAAGAGCGGTCAAAAGGCCTTTACTACAAGCGGCATGGGGTGGTTGGTTGCAATATGCTTTAAAATCTCAATACAAGTTTTATGGGATACATGACAGATTTTGTTGGGTTAAAAGCAAGTCATCCGCGGTCAGACATAAGTCACATAATGTGTAAGCCTGAGCGTGAAAGTGTGTTTTAAAAATCTTTCAAACAATTATAATACATGAGTGCAAGGATTGAAAGTGCAAGTGCAGAATAAGAATTGAGAATAGAAACGAATGTCGTTTTAAAAGATTATGTAACTAAAATGGAGATTTTACTTTCTTGCCGCTACGGCTTACGACCCCAAGAATCGAATCCTTGTGTTTGTGTTGGGGTTTAATAAACACCCCGGAGTTATTACTCCACTATTTGCGGAGGCGGGGGGCTGCTCCCCCCCTTCCTGCTCCCCACACCCCCTCGACAATGACAAAAAAAGAGTGGGCGGGCGATGATCAGTTCCTTACCAATAAACCCATGGCACACACTGTTGTGTGGGATCCATCTTGGATTCTTCTACCCCACTGTCTCTCTCCTCACGGTGTTGCTTCTTCCTTCTGAATTATACCCAATTAAACTTGCTAGTTACTACATAATTTTTCTGTGTCTTCTACCGATTGTTTCTGTGCAAAATTCGTCTATTCTTTCTATTCCTGGTTGGGCGGAGGCAACGGGGGCTTGCAGGGTACAGAGAACCCAATACATAATCGGACTTGGAGACACAGATCTGGAGTTTTAGATTTGGGTGTCAGCTCTTAAATCGATCCGGGAGACGGCTTTCTTGGGCTCTCCAGCAACAACAATGAATGCATCAAGATGTAGACCCTCTACAGATCCAACAGCGTAACTAGATCCAGGGGCAATTCACCACCCACCTCCACTTTCAAAAAAAAAAAACATCTGAGCTGAGAGGCTTATCCTTTCCAATTTTTTGTTCTTGTTGTTTCTGAATTTTTTTTCTTATTTTGTTGTATTTGTTGTTTTTCGGCCTTTGGGCCACACAATTTGTTTCTGATTTGCATTAGTTTAATTAGCGTTTTCTTTCCCGGTCAAAAAATTGGATGATTTCTAGAATCCAAAGGATCAAAGGAGAAAAGAATCCAAACTCTTTCAGTAGAGCAAAGGAGAAGGAGAAGAAGAAATCTTCTGAAACTACTGCAAAAACAAAAAAACAAAGAAAACAAAGAAGAAGAAGTTGAAGTTATGGAATTGGAAAAATATTAGTTTCAAGTCCTTTGCATACAATTACAGAGCAAGCCAAGTAAAAAGTTCCTTTTTTCTTCATCATACACTCATTTTGCCCAAACAAATTCCTTATTTAAATGTAAGGCAGAGACGCAGAGGCAAAAGAAATTAGAAGAGACATAAATAACGAATTCACATCTCGACTCAGAGAGATCATGTACTATTTATTTTCTCATATTTGAATGCAGAAAAAAAAAAAGAAAAAAGAATAGAGACCCGATAAAAATTAAATCAAAAACAACAAATCGGAGTTGGCAATTGTCATCAACCCATGTAGACATGGACCCCAATAGCTAAGAGGAAGATGCAGATGAGGGCAAAGTAGAGGATGGAATGAACCAGTATGGACACACCGCTGGTTTTGAAGTTTCCAAACTCTACGTGCCGGCTGTGACCCGGTATCTGAATCAGCAGTCCCGGTGTTAACAGTATAAACAATACCACTGCTACAAACACCGGTCCCCAGTCCGACATCTTTCCTTTCCCCCTGTCTATCTCTCCACTTCTTCCTTCTCCAGTTCCTCTCTATATGAGAATCAGAGAAGTGGAATGGCAAAGAATAGGGTTGAAGGCATTGCAAGCCATTCTGGTGAGGGTTTACTTATACACAGGTGAAGGTTATTTATGAAAGAAGAGACAGAGAGGATGATGATTAAAGGTATAAGTAAACGTTATGGAATCAAGCTATAGTTTGGATTCACATTTCTTATTGGGTCAGGGGGGCAAAGGAAAGCAGAAAAGAAAATAAAGTGCACGAAACTACTTTTTTTTTACTCAGTCAGAAAAATCAGAAAAAGAATAAATATTCCTTCAGAAAAGTCCATGCCTGTGCAGTTATGCCCAAACAAATTAAACATATGTCTGAGTCACCTAAATTTAATTCCAATTCCATCACGGGCCGAGCTAATTAGAGGATGGTGCTGTCCAAAGTTAAAAGGCAAAAAAAAGCACCAAAGCACCTTATGGTTGCTTAATAAGATAGATATTCTGGTGTAAACTCTTAAGGATATCCTCATCATCACTCCACCACCCCTACTAAAAGTGGTTTTGCTCGCAGTTGCACACTTTCTCAAGTGACTAGATATTCCCTCATTCTTGCCTGTGACTCTAAAGCTTTTCACAACAGATTATTCATGAATGTTTTGGCAACAACCCAGTTTTGCTTCTGATTTCAGTTTAATGAAACTGAAAAATGTACGATAAATTTGAGCGGCATCGCATTTCGTAAACACAGTTTCAATGCACAAGCAATCAAGAACCAATTTAATGGCAACAGGATCATACTAAGCAGTCCAACGGCTGCTGAAAATATGAAAAGCAAACAACAAAGCATGAGATGTTTTCAATTCAATATTTTTCCAACCTACCATAACAGCAATATGAAATAGAGCAAGATCGTTTTCAAGTCCTCACAATCAATCAAAATAACAAACCTATATTGAGCTCCATAATAGTTGACCCCATTTAGGCGTAATTCAAGCGGAATATGTCGTTTTGCACATAGAAACTCCCTTGTTGTGTTGGCATCAAATGGAACAACTGTTAGCCAAAAAAATATAAAGAAAAAATTAGTGCCTGACAGATATCCACAAGGAGCAACATATCAATCTACAAAACAAACATGTGGAACCCACACAATAGTATGTGTGGAGCCCACATGTTTGTGAGAGGTTGTGTTTGGTGTTGTGTTTGATTGTTGGGTGAGTATCATTTTTGTACTATGATAAAGACAGGTGTGTGACAGACATTCCATTGTATGCACCCAAGATCACATAATTTTTCATTTCCAATGTGTACGTACTAAGTGGTGCTTTCCTGGTGCTTTCCTAGTGCTTTGTGCAAAGAAATAGGCCAAAAAAGTACAAAGAAAGGAAGCCATATTACTTAGCAAAAAAAAAAAAGGAGAACCCAGATTCTTCCAGAGATTTAAATGACACCATCAGGGAAACCCCACTCATCTCTATAACATGAAAATGAGATGATATTGCAGCAAAAAGTTGACACCATTCACCACAAATCTCAAAAAAGAGAATAGATAGGAGCAGAGTATTGCAAGCCTGTGAGCTGTGCATATGAAAAATGAAAAATCCCAGCAAGAACTTGGACTAATTCTCGTATGACTGCGTCCTGCCACGCAGCGGGGATTATGATGCATTTCCCAAATGTAGTTGAGAAAGCTTTAGATTGTCAAACCAAGAACCACGAGCCACATGCCCATGAGAAGTGATGCCAAAGTTCAACGGGTCAACCCTGGTCTCAAAGTAGTCATTTCCTCACCCATGTATACCATGGTTACGATGATCTCCACCACCACCAAGCTCTCCACTACCACTCCTCTGTTTATCTAAGACTGCTTCAGGGACAACCAAGTGAAAAAGCTCAATTCCGGTTAAAGGACCCTAGCACTGAAAGTAGGAAGTATAAATACTGTAGACTATATGGTATAAATAGCCAACACTACGATCAATAAGCCAATTAAAAGTATACTGGACTGGAGTAAAATAAACTATGTCTCTGTACCACCCCAATAAAACTAATTCGCACAAGCAGTCTCAAAAACAAGTCTTAAGGATAATTAACCACTTGAGCTACAAGTACATAATCAAACCCAACAGCAAAAGCAATTCCAGGCAACATCTCCAGCGCAACAAAAGGTTGTTGCCTTTTACATATTCCTTTATAGGAACCTCCCACTAGCAGGGGCGGACCTATGGTTTAGGGTGGTGCTACCACCAATGCATATGCTATACATACATTACATGCTAATTAGCAAAATTTTAGTATATTGGCACCCCATTTGCAAGCATCAAACCCAATTTAAAATAGAAATAAAATCCATATTAGGTTGTGGCTTATATTTTGCTCCAACAAGTTGGGATTTTGCTTTACCAATACAAGTAGATGAAATTATTTATATTTGTCTCATGAAATTTTAATCTTACATCATCATATATTTCTCATGTGTGATCTTTTTAATTTGGAACCCCTACAGAAAAATTCTGGTTCCACCAATGACCATGGAACTTCAAGTCCCAACAATCATTCCATATCCACCATATGTCGCCAGCATCTAGATTATCTCATTTCAGTTGACCAATTTGATTATCACTTAAACAATAGACATTCTTTTCCCAATTGTGCAAAATATCACTCTTAACCGGTCCTACATGACCTCATCAATTCGATCAGGCACTGACTTTGAATATTCTTAAGTTGTAAGCACCTTTGCACAACTTCACCTTAT
The DNA here is from genome assembly GCA_014282245.1 of Rhododendron simsii. Lineage (NCBI taxonomy): Eukaryota > Viridiplantae > Streptophyta > Magnoliopsida > Ericales > Ericaceae > Rhododendron > Rhododendron simsii. The sequence goes on from CM024960.1 coordinate 4,691,602, forward strand.
ATCTTAATTAAATGCCTGCAAAAACACTAGCAAAAAGCGCTCAAACTGGTAAAAGCAACAATTACTACATCATGAAAGAACCCTAATTCCACTGTCTTAGTTTCAATGGAACAGCAACTCACCGTAAATCAAAAAAAAAAACACAGATCTGAGTTGTGGGTTACAGACAGAAGTGCCATTTTTTGAGTTGTTCGGTAATGTGGCTCATGTCTAGTTTATTGATGCGCTACTGTTCGAGTGTTGACGAGGGTAAGGACAAGAAGCAGCAGTTCCAAAGAGTGCTCTAATGAAGAAAAATTGATGGTAATCACGTATCGAATTTGGCCTTACTTCACTTGATGTGCTTAAATACCCAGAGACTGTAATCAGACTATGATCATCACTAACCATTTCGAGGAGTGCTGAGAAGTTGGATTTGCTTGCTACACAGGCATGAATAGCTTTATTTCCTTAGTACACACCCATTTAAGCCTGATACGACACTACTAATAAAGGGAAAACATTAAATACACATTATGGCCACTTACAACATGGGGAAATGAAATAAATGCCATTCCTCAAGGACAAAGCAATACACTATAACCTAATCAAAGACTAATATACAATCCTATACGCAACGCACGGACCAGAGTCACCAGACACCCAAATAACACGAAATTCAGAACACACCCCAGTAAAACCGCGAAGTCTACAGAAGCAATAGCACAGTAACCAATCCAATGGCAATAAACAGGCAAAGATGTACATGAAAATGCAAAGATGTACATGAAAATGCTTAAGTATACAAACATCCACATAAGCAGACATTTGTGCCGCAACCGCAATGACCAACCCGTTACTTTGTTAACCATGCAAAAGTAATCGATTCCCCCTTTTGCAAACTCTAGTTTGGGCAACATATTCATTTCACAATTTGGAAAAGCTGGTCACCTTATTCCAAAAAGACAAACCCATATACTTATGTAACATAACCCAATCGTAGGCTAATTCATAGTCTTATGCACCACATAGTACAAAACTTCAACCCAATTTTAACTGATAATTTTGCTTTTATCCCCTAAACTCCCTGAATTTTGTCTACTCCATCCCTAAACTATGTAAACAACAATTTTGTCCCCTCAACTTTCTAATTGTAATCTATTTCGTTCAATTTCTAGGTAAAATTATGTTCACGATTGGACAAAATAGATTGCAATCAGAAAGTTGAGGGACAAAATTGTTGTTTACATAGGACGAAGTAGATAAAATGTGGGCAGTTTAGGGGATATTTAATTTGTGATACATTGACCCAAATAACCCATAAACTACAACAACCCCCAATTAAACCCCGAAACCTTCAAAGTAACCCTACAGTAAGCAGTCTGACCACAATAATCATATCCAACAGCACAGCGAACATCTATACGAACAGACAATTATGTGCAAACAAGGTGTTGGAAGAAAGACCTGACTGAACTTGAGAGCGTGTTGCTCGCCGGCGAGCTGGAGGTTACCGCTGACGAAGACGATCATACCACCGGCGGGGCCAGAGGGCTGGCAGTCGACGGTGGTGATGCTGTGCTGGCACTGCTGGAAGGGCAAGCTGGCGAGCTTGGCCGCGATGTTCTGAGCGCCTTGGAACTGCTGGCCCTCGAAAGTCAACATAGAGGCGTCGTGGTAGAGGTTAGCGAGGCCAGGGCGGTTGGTGTCGAAGGTGGAGTAGTAGTGGTCGACGAATGCCTTTGATAGCGCGTTTGGATCCATTGGGATCTGGTTTTCGTCCTTCGTCGAGAGACTCGAGACCTCTCTCTCTCTCTCTCTGTGGATGTCCGCGTCAATGATACGCTACTAGAAAGGGAATTCGCGGGGATCAGATTAGGTTCTATTGTCGACCCGAATATAAGCTGCCGGAACCCTATTTTTCAGGCCCAAAATTTAAAGCCCACGCTCGTAGGTGTGTGCGAAAAATTATTGTCACAGATTTGGAAAAATCACAGCTAAGCCCGTGTTTTGATAATTAATATTTATCAAAATATTTCTTAGTCTGTTTTGACATGGACCGTCATTTTTTTGATAAATTTTTTGATTATCGCTTCTAAAAATTGGTTAGAATATTTGTTAAAAATTTTACATAACTAAAGTCCTGTCCCAAAACATCTTCTTAAAAAATAAGTACTTATTTCATATTTTCAAGCTTAAAAATAATGTAAATAAAAAATATTTTTTTAATATTTTTTTGCACCGTATTAAAGATCTCAATGAGATCTATCAAACAAGATATAGAAAAATTATTTATATAAATACATAATTTTTAAACTTAAAATTACATTTTTTAAAAATAAGTACTTATTTCCTTACCGAAACGAAGCATAATTCTCGGAACTACGTATTCCGAAAACCTGAAGAAAAAAAAAATCTGAAAATTCGCTTTTGGAATTATGAACGGCTCTCGATCCGCGTTGGGCTTGATACACGCGTAAGAACACTGAACCGTTTCTTCGTCCAGGTTAAAATTTGAACCGAAAACACAGCGTCACAGAGAGAGAGAGAGAGAGAGAGAGAGAGACTCCAACTCCCCAGTTTCAATGGCGATGGAGGTAGAGAACAGATCATCACCGATAGGGTTCCCGTACTGGTCTCCGCTGCGTCGGCACTACGATCCCGATGCTCCTTTCTTTGCACCTGGAAACATTGAAAGAGAGCTTCTAGCCAAACAGGTTCCCTTCTCTTCTCTCCGTCTTCACCTCGTTTTGTTTACGTTTTCCGGAGTTGTAATTTTTCCTACTACTTGTTGTTTAGTGAAATTTCCTTTCTCGCCTGAGCTCATATCCTTGCAAAATGCTAGTAAATCATTTGCGGGAATAGGGATTTTGGTTTCTCTTTTACAAAAGTTTTATTCACTAGGTCATTATTGCCTAGCACAGCTGTTTTATTTTAAGAATAACTCTCTCGCCGGAGCTTGTTAGTTGTTACTACCTCCGTGCCAAATTGTTTTTCCGTTTCGCAAAACCATGACTTAAAAAATAAATTTTTGCCTGAAAAATTCGATGGACATTTAACAATTAACTAGATATCATCATATCAATGAGTTCTTTTAAAGTTGAATGTAATTTTTTTTTAAGTCCCGTTTTGCGGACGGACAACGTGGGACGGAGGGAGATACTCCGAACTTTGCCTGATAGTTTCCAAACTGGAGTTCTGGTTAGTGGTTACCCTTTCTTCAACCCCTGCGTTTTGCTTGCCTGCATAAATTTGAGTGGAACCTGGATGAATTTATTAACTTCAATTAACTCTTGGTTTAGGTTGCATTGGATGTTAGTGAGGAAGAAAAGCAACAGCTTCAAACTATGGAAGATGTTGAAAACAGGTGTAGTTTGCAATTCCTTCCATGCTATTTAGGTTACACCTGTGTTTCATATTTTCGTTGCATGGTCATTCTTTGTTTTCATTTCGGAAGAAGTACCTGGAATCATAAAACGTAGGTTGCGAAAAGATACTAAATTGTTGAAGAGGAAAAATTGCAATTTTGACAATGTTTAAGAAGCTAAAGATTACTTTTTCCATATCCCTGCTGTTTGCGTAACTTTTGTTGAAGTTTGTAATGTTAGCACAATGATCTTGTCTAAAGGACCTCCATCCATCCATCCAGAACCAGTTGCAGTTCTTGTTGCTAAGTTGATGTAAAAAGATAGTATTTCTTATGTTTTCAATTTAGTTGACTTCTTCGTTATTGGTATCCTGCAGACATAAAGAGATTGCTTTGGAGGTCACAAATATTCTTCCTCTAATTCATAGCCACGATCTGGTCTACTTTGAGTCTCTGATTTCTATCTCGGCACTGATTCCCCTTCCCCATTTCATACTTCTTGTGTTTGTATATTCCTGACTTTCCTATTAATATTCCTTGATCCTTCTGCTAACGTGGAACTAAATGCAGAAGGAGAAGAGTATGAAATTCATTAAATTGTGTATCCATATTTTCTGGATGAATGATCCCTCATTGATGTTCAAATTTTGGATTGATTTAAGTGGAGGATTTTGCCTTGAGCTTTCAGATGGGATTATAGATTTGCAACAACTTATGTTTAGGTATTCGGAACATGTTCAAGAGTAGATGTAAAGGCTAATGCTTTGTTTGGAACTTGTGGAAAAGATGAGAAAGGAAGGGCAAATTAAAAAATTCTCTCCCATTGTTTGGTTTGGAGAGAGAGAGAGAGAGGAGAGAAAATAGAAATATCTAGATTTGTGCATAGTACAATTTCCCTTTCATTTTTCTTTCATCTTCCTTTCTCTGTCTTTCTCCCATTTTCTTCAAGTTCCAAACAGAGCATAAGTTTCCATGGCCATATGTATTCTCAGAAAGACCATCCCTTGTTTACATCCTTTGTGCTAATGGTGACTCCAAGTTGGCCTGTAACTGGAACTCTGGATGTATTTAGTTGCTATGGATGTTGGACTACAGATCCACAACCAGATTTAATTTGCTTATCAGTGGTCTAAATGAACTTGCATGGATTCTTAAATTAGGGTGTTTCCATTAAACAGTGTATGGATCATATGGTTGCGAATCAAGTAATTAGTATGTTTAGTTTCAGACTGTATGATCAGCTCAACAATGGATGCTCATATCTCTAGTCTCTTGTTTTTTTTTTTCCCTGCCTTTTGGCTCTATCGATGAGGTCTTGTAAACTTCAAGCAAGAGTGCGCAAGTTCATTAGGCGAGTGCCTGCCATATCTAGTTCCAAAACAGATCCTAGATACAGTTTGTAAACATTTATACCACGTTGGTGTATGGGACTGTAGATGTTAAGATGGTACAGTAAATAATGGAGCCTGACACTTTTTATCCTTGCTGCTTGAGCCTTTAATTGTTTATATTAAAGTATGGTATCATATTGTATCTATACTGTGATGTTCCTTGTATCAAAGTTCACTTATCATTCTATTCATTGTTCATTCACCAAGAGTTCTACATTCTAAGAATGATCCTCCGCTCCGCTCGTAGTTGATTTTCTTCATTCGATGATTGGTGGGTGTTTGAGTGGATGGAGGAGTGGTTTCCTCTCTTCGGGGGTATAGCTTCCTAGTCTCTAGTGAGGAATATTTGAGTAAGAGCTGTCCTATTAGTATGAATCAGAAGGAATCATCTGATTACAAAAATTTGTTTATTTACCGTCTCTTTTTTTACCGTCTTTTTTTTTTTTTTTTGAGGAAACGGATTCATGTAGCCGACCCCAAGTGATTGGAACGTAAGGCTCTGTTTGGTTTGGTTTGGTTTGGTTTACCGTCTCTTTTTTTGGTCTTGGTTGATCTAATTTCTCCTCCTTTATGACGTAGAGGCATACATTTCTCCTCGTAGATTTAATGTTCATGATTTGAATTTCCTTGAATCCTACGTAATAGTATTTGCGTTCACAACAAATTTCTAAATTTTAACCTCTGCTTAAACTTGTGTCTGACCAGGGAAGTATTTTGTCCAATTGTGGGTTGTGGTGCTCGTTTGAATACTCTAGATGTCTTTGAAGATCACTACAATGCACGGCACACTGCATCTTGCTCAACTTGTTCAAGAGTGTACCCAACATCACGCCTTCTCAGCATACATGTTTCTGAAGCACATGATTCTTTCTTTCAAGCAAAAGTTGCTCGTGGCTATGCTATGGTAATTGCTTTGCATTATTTTGTTGCAGAGGGTCTCTTCAGTGCTCAGTTGACTATGTATCTTGCATTATAGCTAGCAGCAAGCATGAAAGGATGTTATTGGATTGTGGATTTGTGAGGGATTTATCATGAAAAGGGGGGAATGATAGAAAAACAACTGTGATAAATTTAGCTTCTCTATTTTTTATGTTAGTTTCCATCCCAAATCCATTATCCAAACACAACCAAATATTCAATACCATTTGTTGATGCATGTGTAACATGCTCTGCTTGTGCTCGTGTGTACTGTGCGCGTCATCATTACAGATTTTGCATGTCAATTTTCTGTAATTTGTGTATTTCAACTGCAGTTTGAACAGTTGTTGGGTCTTATCTTATCTAGAGTATCTTTGTACGATGAATACTAAAATTGACTTACAATTCTATGTGGCAGTATGAATGCCTGGTCGAGGGCTGTGGAATGAAGCTGAAGAGCTACAAAAGTAGGCAGCAGCATCTTGTTGACAAGCATAAATTCCCTGCTTCATTCGAGTTTCTAAAGAAAACACACCCGTCAAAGAAACAGAGGCAGAAGTCCCAACGAAAACAATCAGATCAGAGGATGGAGGAGGATTCAAGTTCAATGCAAGTAGAACAAGAAACCATAGATGGTCTTGTTTCAGCAGTATCTAAACTGACAACGTCAGACACTTCTCCGTCATCCATCAGCTTTGGCCGTCGGCACACTCGTGGCGTTACGTTTGTCCCTCGGTCTGTTCAGCGTGAAAGAAAGATGGATTCCTCACCTGCGGGAACAATGAGATAGGAGTGTACTTTGTGCATGAGTCTTGAATCTTGGATACTGATGCCATGCGTGGATTGCGGAAAAATGGACTTGTGGAGCAAAGAGTAATGAAAAACATGAAGTAATGAAGTGAAAAGTCTGTGTATTTATTTGGCTTCCCTTTTGTTTCACTTCACAGCTAGAATCCCTCATCAACCCCGAATGCCCGATCGGAACAAAACTTGGAATGTTCCCATGGTAGCCATCTTTGTAGATTAGGTTATCGCATAAAAAGCTGAGGATTCTTTTATCTTTCGGTGTTGCGCATAACTGTATAAGGTTATTTCTTTATATGCCGGTGATTTTAGTCGTGCCATTCGAAATTGGTCCACTGAAGGCTATTACTTGGTCGGAAGATCTTGAGTGCGTTTTATGTTGTTTGCTAGGTTGCCTGATTTTGTCCATGTGAAAATGCATGCCATGCTGTAAGCAGTTGAGTTGAGGGCTGCTATTTCCCTTCTTCTGTTGCTTATCATGTTTGATTGAAAGTGAATTGAGAGTGAGCAGTAAACGAGCCCTGCTATGTTTGAGTTTAGCTTCTTTATGGGCGAGAGGATCTCAATCGAGCCAATCATAAACTAATATGAGTATATTGATTTTGTATGCATCATAGGCGGAATGAGTCATAGACGAGGGGCTCGGTTGGCCACTCTCATATACTCTCTAGTGTGGGGTTTAGGGGTTAAATCTCGTTGAAGGTAACATTGGATCCCTAATTTATCGTTTATTGTTTGTTCACTTCTTTCCATATGGGGCCATTATTTGAATTGTGGTATATTAAGCTTGATTTAATTGTTGTGGACACATAAAATCAATTTCAATAGTAGGCAAAATAATGATCTTTTACCACCAAAAAAAAACAACTCAAAACCAATTAGTTTTCATCAAAGCAATCTTACTTTGTACTTTATGGGATCTGGATCGAAGGATTGTTATTTAACAGCTCTACCTTTGTGGTCCATACTTAGCGGGGCATAAATGTTCAAAAGCCACTTCCGAAGTAGGTGCACAAACGAGTCGAGGCAAGATTTGGGGTGTTAAAAATCGAGCTTGAATTGAACCCTAATATTTGAGCTCGAGTTCAGTTTGGGTGCTAAATGACATTGTATAAACAAAACTGAGTCCATACATGCTCGAATTGAACCCAAATATTTGAGCTCAAGCTTCGTTTGGGTGCTAAACTACCTTGTATAAACAACTAAGAACATACATACGAGTCGAATCACAACTACTTGAGACAGGCTTATCTACTAAAAGAGTCAAATACTATGTTTGAGCTTCCCTGTTTTACTACACAAAACGAGTTGAGTTTAGTCTTGCCTGGGGTGTAAATGAGCCAAGCCGAGCTTGAGCTCGCCGAAACTCGGCTCGGCTTGTTTGCTTAACAAGCCAAAAAACTCGAGCTCGAGCTCGGCTCGAGTCTTAACGAACCGAGCTTAGTCATTTATTAAACAAGCCTCTTTAATCTAGTTGAGTCTCCCTTAACGAGCTGAGCTTTTGTCGCGGCTCGTTTAAATACTCGAGCTCAAGTTCGCGAGCTACTTGGTTCATTTACGGCCCTAGTCTTGCCAAACCTTAGTGACCCGAACCTCAAACCGTGCGACCTTATTCGGGTTTGTTTAGTCTTGCCCTAAGTTTAGCGAGCCAAGCCTCAAAATGTGTGACCTTACTCGGGTTTACTCTACGATTCTAGTCTAGCCGAGCCGAGCTCAATCTTGTCCCAACCCAACACGCTAATAAACTCGGTTTGTTTGCAGTATACAAGAACATAGTTCTTCCTTCCCGTTTCTCTCGCTTTTCGCCATTTCCAGATCTAAGTGCTCGCTCGCTCGCTCGCGCTCTCTCTCTCTCTCTCTCTCTCTCTCTCTCTCTCTCTCTCTGTACAGAGAATGGACGCCTTGGACTCCGTATTCGATCCACTCAGAGAGTTCGCCAAGGACAGCGTTCGCCTCGTCAAAAGGTGCCACAAGCCCGATCGCAAAGGTATTATACAAAACAGCCATGGATCTCCTCCTTTAGTTCTTCAATTTTGAAATCCGCTTCCAATTCACATCTTTTTCGGATGATGTGATCTAATCTGATCTGATAATTGTACAGAATTCACCAAGGTCGCGTTCCGGACGGCGATCGGATTCGTGGTGATGGGGTTCGTTGGGTTCTTCGTCAAGCTCATCTTCATCCCCATTAACAACATCATCGTTGGATCTAGTTAAGGTGATATTATTGCTTTCGTATTTATGTTACATCTATTTATAAGTATTCATTTCCGTGATTGATTCTTTTGCGTCGTTAGTAGTGATAGGGATGAAAATGAGCCGAGCTGAACCAAGTTTTAAAATGTTCACGTTTGTTTGTTAAGTTTTTAGTGGATTTGAACTCGGATTCGAGCCCAATAAAAATTTGGTGGCTGAGCTTTTGCAGAGCTTGCCTAGGCTTGAGTGGAGCTCGACCTTGTTCACGATTCTAAATTATCCTATATTTATGTTCACGAGCCCTAACAAGCTAAAAAATCATATTTTTATGTTCAAGAGCCTTGAGGAGCTAAAAACTACTACATATGCAAGTTATAGAACTTCTGTCATACGCGTGTACAAGTTATATAGGTTTGTACATATCAAGTATATACAAGAAATTTCCATTCATATACATATTCTCTTAAGTTCGCGAGCCAAAAAACTACTACATATACAAGTTATAGAACTTGTATTATACACATGTGCATGTTATATAGCCTATAGGTTTGTACATATCAAGTTTATTCATGAAATCCATTCATATATGTATTCTCTAAGTTTGCGAGCCTAATTGAGCTGAATACTTTTAGGTTCGGGCTCGGTCATTTATTAAACAAGCCTAAATTGAGGCTCAATTTCGGTTAGTTTAATAGACGAATCGAACCCAAACAAACGGGTTGAGCCTCAAATAGTTCGTAAACGGCTTGGTTCATTTGCAACCCTAGTTAGTATATTCGTTTGCTTTGGTTCGGCTTCAAAGCCACCCTAGCATAAAAGCTCCCAATCCAAATCCCAAGCGTGGCACAGTCAATACTTTTGTAATGTAGTTTGGGCAGAATCTGTGGTTATTTTTATGGGTCCTGTCATGAGGTATTTAATCACAAATAAATTGTTGATTCTGATGCCTTTTTGTTCTTGCTGACATGACAATAATATGCATTTCAATTGCGTGATTGTGAGGATATGTTACTGATGAGTAGATCGAAAATTGGTGTTACAGTAACTAGTTTCGGTTTAGACAAATGATACTCTTTTGAGCTGAACAAACAAAAGTTGGAACTTTGCTTCAGTATGTGTCCCGTATGTGTAAAGTGAATGATTATGTAGAAGGTGAATGTGTTAGTTTAAGGGTATTGTTGCTTTGGATGTGCACTTGGTTAATTGGAGTTGGTTGACTTATGAACAGGTTTTGGATAGTGTTGCTTTTAATGTGCACTTGATAAACAGAGACAATGGGTTCTGAATTTGAGATTGGATTTTTTAATACGACGACAAACTAAGTAAAATGATACGATCTAAAATGATTGCGCTCTAATTTTCACTTGTAAATGGGGAGTTAACTGCCCAGCTACAAGTCTGAATACCAACTTCTCTGCATATTTTGATTGAATTGCTTCATTAGATGATTTGCAAACAATCTGTTCCCCTAAAGAAGCACACTGGGCAATGCTGTCGTGAAAGCAGCACTTTGGGCGGGTGTGCTTCAACTGCCTGATATTGAACGGAAAAGGAAAGAAAAATGGAGGCTGTTTTGGTCCCACTTGTTGCACCTCAAGTTTTGTTTTTGAATGTAGTGTGTATTTCGATACTTAATGGTGTTCATTAATAGTTTCATGCTGCTCAAGTTAAGGCATCAACTTTCTCTCTAGGTTATTTTGTTTAATTACTCATTTTAACTGAAATTAAAGCCAATTCATTTCTATGTGTATCTCGATTATCTTGGATTCACTTTTGTTTCTCATTGTAAAAATTTACAGGCAAGGTGGTAATGCAAGGTTGCCGAAGTAGAAGTTCTCTGGTGTGGAAAACATATAGAGGAAGGAGAAGAAATTGCAATCTACAGGATCTTTTTCAGCATAAGCATTTCCTTTTTGAATTAAGACACTTGTTTTTATGAGAATTTCCGTTTAGCTCTGTACTCCTTTACACATTTTGTTGTGCTCTCGATCTTGGTACTAAAGAGGTAACATTTCTAAACAGTGTAGTTGATTTTGTGCAACATGGAATACGGATGATGGCTTTTGTTGTGCTCCTGCCTTAAAACAAGGGTAGGAAGAAAGTTTCTAGGGAGTAATTTTTACTTCACGTTATTTCATGAATCACCAAAATCTTGTAGCTGAGGCTGGATATACTCGTACTAGGGCTTTCTCCCTGGAGTGGTTACGCAACTTACACTGTAACGGGCTTTGTGACAGTCCCAGAAGCAAAGTGAGAGACAGAGTAATCCCATAAGGGCTCCATTTGGCAATTTCAAGTGGTATGGTACCGGGCTTTGTGACAGTACCAGATGCAAAGGGAGAGAAAAAGGGGCTCCAATTGGCAATTGCAAGTGGTACGGTTCCGCAGTTTATAATGAGGAACCCGATAGAACAATAGTAACAAGAGTCCAACCAGAGTCAAAAACCGTTGGCAGAACTGTTATTCATTTCACACGCACTGTACATTAATGAGTATGTTCTGCTATATATATTTGTCAATAAGAATAAAAGGCTATAAAAGGGCTAATGGCTGAAATTGGTATTGAATTCACATCTCAACTTAATACACAGAGGATTCTGAGTATGCAGCTATCACGGTACATAAATCACAACTAATATGCATCTCATACCAAAATAAAGAGCATCTCAAACCAAATAAGGAACATCCGCGCACGATTAAGTTCGGCCTGTTAAATAAGTACTGAATGCAGCACTTACATCACGAACAGATGAAAAGGCGTTATTTTTTGACTTGAAGTGAGAGTTAAAGCTTTACAACTTCCGGCAAGAACTTCGATGAACATCAGATAAAGCAACTACACACTTGGAACAAAGAATTACAGAAGAAGTAGCCAGGCCAGCTCTATGGATCAGCCAATCGGATTGTTTTCCGCAGCTTCATCAACCGAAGCTAGTATAATCTGAGATTGGAGAACTTTGCCTTCTCTTCTTGCTTTTCGGCGCTCGCGCTGTTTTCTGAAAGCCTCTCGCTTCCTTACTCTGTAACTGTTGGGGTTTTCAGGCTTCGGTTCATATGGATACACACTCACCTGTTGATTAAAAACAATAGTTCTCGCTAATATGAGATCTGTAGTACAATAGTCTAAAGCACAAATTGTAAGTTACGGAAGTGCAGAAATAACCTTTTTCTTGTCTGGACCAAACTTCTCAAATTTGACGAGTCCATCAATCAAGGACCAGATGGTGTAATCCTTTCCAAGCCCAACATTGTTGCCTGGGTGGAACTGTAGATATCATCGAAAGCGAGTCAACATATTTGCATTACCCATATGTAGGACAACATAATTCAATCATTCAAGAAAAGCTACACAAACTTCTCCGCCTGATAGTTCAATTCCATATGGAAGGGCACGTCGCAAAATACTCGACTGGCTACCGCAATTGTTTCTCAGGCAATAAGTAGTAACCTTTGGGGCTCCTCTATCAATCACCACAGTTTCGTCAAGCTTCTCCCCTCCGTACGAAAACTCAAATAAAATTTGGAAAAAATAAGGATGATTCCGGAATGTGTTGCTATCACCATTCCGAGAAGAAACCTCGGGCCACTCCTTAAATCACCCCAAGCTAACTCACTACCTTCCAAAGGGAAAGACCTCCCCCATATACTGGAGCAACCGAAACCACTATCTCCAGCACATAAGGCCCTGGGTTACCGTGTTTCTACATATCCAATGGTAAATCGTAACATCATCAAAACTTTTCTTTTTCCCATGGGTAAACTGACAATTTCAGAAAGGGCGTAATTATGGAATGAACAAAACTCCAGGTTAACCTACTCATACCCAAATGTGAAAGAAGTTATGCCTGAGAAAAAAGACGGCTGTTTACCTTGTCAGATTAAGGCAACTGCTTTATGGTCCAAATGGGCCAAGCTATTGTGAATTCACTTTCCTACTATGTACCAGGGACAGGGAGGCAAATCACTTTTACTGGACATAATATATCATTTTGAGCCGGCTATAGCATGCAAAGTTTTCATTGACAAGGGTTTTTAGTGCTAAGTTTGTCGCCACAAGTCGAACTAGTGGCTTAATGGTGCAAGGTGAACTTTACAGCACATATAACATTGAAATGTTCATCATGTAATGCGAAGGTAATTTGTAAGAACTTAAAACACGAATTCCATATTGGGAAAACTACAAATGATTCAACAAACTAGATAGGATAATCAATTAGTACACATGACCATTGACAAGAATAACTAATCCAAAAAGGACTAAAAATACACAGGATTTTTAACTTAACAAACAGTGTTGAGGAGGTTATCCACAATGACTAAGAAGTTGTTCGGTGAAAAACAGTAGAGGATTGCGCGAAAAATAAGAATAGAAAGGCAAGGGGCTTGCAAAATTCAGCTTCTTCTTTGGAAGGCAAGTTGTTTAGTTTTTAACAACTTCAAAACCACGCAAATAGTCAGAAGAATATGAAGACACAAGCAACTCAGCTCCGTGCCAAATTGAAGCTATATAACACCAGTGATATGCAGTAATTTCAAGTTTCCAACCATAAAGAGGGAACTAGAGCGCGAAATTTTGATTTGTGAAAAGGCCAAAGGCCCTATGAGCTCCAATTAGAACACAGTTACACAAGTCAAATGAAATTTGCACATCTCATAAACAGGATATAACCACTCAGGTATCTACTTATGTACGGACATAAACAACTTGGAAGCATAGAAATGCAAAATCACTAACAAAAAAGCACTAAAGCCTTTTGTCAGATTTGGTGAGCCAATCAAAAGACATCATTCTAGTACTTTTCTCTCCATTTCTCCCCCAATTTCTCAATCCAAGCAAGAAACTCTAACCCTTCCTTTCTTTATTCTCAAATCCCTTGACCCCAAAGGGCTGTAAAACACTAAAACTAACTATGAGTTGGTTAAGACCATCTTCAACCCTTGCCCAATTTTAAATTCAGAACCAAAATCTGAGTAAAACCCACTCCAGCCCTGACTCAAATCAAGGGAGAATCAAATTTATGAAGGTCATTTCCTCCTTCTCAAATTTACAACTATGCCATTAATGAACTTTTACTCAAATTTATGCTTAGATTTGACTTTATGAATTGGATTGCTCCATATCAAATGAAGCTTTTTCTCTAAATTTTACTCATGGGTAAAAAGTTGAGTAACGGCAGGAGATTAGCATCTCCACTCCTAACTCAAATCTTGACTCAAACTCAAATTTGAGTACAAATCACCCAAAACCCTCCTCCACTCCTTACCCAAACCTACAGAAACTCAAATTTGGTTAGACTCAAACCCTGATCAAATTTTTCAAGGCAAATTTCACACCTTTAAATTTACGACTTTGACATTAATGAAGTTTTTACTCATATTTGTGGTTGGGTTTGAGTTTGCCCATTAGAGCACACAATACCAAATGAAGCTTTTACTCATATCTTCACTCAAATTTGAGTAAAAGGTGTTTTTACTCAAATTTTGAGTTCAAGTGGAAAAAAATGGTCAGGGCTGGAGATGCTCTCAATACTGCTTTATCAACCAAATAATGCAATCATTTCTAGATTAAGATAAACAAAGTTCGAACCTTCGTTCCGCGCTGCCGAATAATGATTGAGCCAGGCTTGGCAACCTGATCCCCGTAAATCTTAACGCCGAGCCTCTGCCCTTTCGAATCTCGACCGTTCTTAGTACTCCCTGCTCCTTTCTTGTGCGCGCACGTGATAGTCAGTGTATTTTTCGTCTTCGGAGAGAGCTTAATCCCCAAATTGATCGATCCGAATTCTCCTCTCAGGAAAGAGGAAGACGAGGTCGAAGAAAGCGTGAGTCCTTTAAAAGCAGCGAGTAGACTCGTACTCACAGTCATCGTCGCCGCCATTCTGCTGCGAACAAGACCAGAGTCCTTAGGGTTTGTGCTTACCGGAGAGAAATGTGCAGCGTTAACCAGACCAGAGTGTTCTTTCTGTGAAGGAGGAGCGACAGTGTAAAAGCTTATCTGGTTGGACGTAGACGAAGGATGTAACAAGGGACCACCGTAGTATGGTGTGACTCTGGATGAAGAAAGCCCTGATCGTGCCACGTCTTGGCGCTTTTATTACTCTAGTTAGTACAGTAATGTTTTAAACACCTGATTTTTTTTCCTCGGGAAGTCATTTTGGCACTCCATTTTTAACAATTGGCACGCTACTTTTTGTTATTTATCATATGTGAAATTATCAAATTATCCTTTATTTTGTTAGTATTCATACACTTTTTCACACAGAGAAGAATATTGTTGTAATTTCAAGTAAAAAAAAAAAAGACAAAAATCGAAATGCCAATGAATAAAAGTGGGATGCCAAAATTAATTTCCTTTATTCTCTGTACCTTTTTTCTCCACCCTCTCCAAATTTCTCTTCATGGGTGCCAACGCGGACCCATATTGATTTTTTTTGGGTTTAATAAGACAATTCAAGTGCACCGACTAATCATGGAGACCTAATCTCATCGCTTACTTGCGAGGAGCTCAATAAAAGCCGGAGCAAAGTTCTGATGGACTGGCCCAAAGAGTTGATAACACCCAAGCGATTTTGAATCTAAGACCTTAGAAAGGAACAAACCCTTAAGTCTCAAGTCTTGACCACTAGGCCAACCTCTCGAGGTTACAAGAAAACAGTAATTACCATTGACAAATACAAGTTGTTCACATAGTTATTCATGTCCAATTAAGTTATATATTTGCAGTGGTTTTCTTCAATACATAGTTGAGGGGTTTGAGTAATCAATATATACACCGGGGATGAGGCTCACAAAGGGAGCTAAGAGAGGTAAGGTAAGAAAGATAGGGGCATGGATGCAGAGGGATTTGACTCGATTATTTCCAATGAAGCATGCAACCCTCACCTTTTCCTTTTGTGCAGGTAACTTTTATTTACTTTTGATGAGCCGCGTTGTTAATTTAACCTTCATAATCGGAATTATTCATTTATAAGAATTGATTTGTTAAAATTACTGTCCAAAAAAAAGAAAAGATATATCATGTTAAAACTCATCCCAATCATAATCAACTGCACCACCCTAAGTCATGAGCCTCTCGACTGAATTACAAACATGTTATCTCAATCTCATACTCTGTTAAATCGGCCATTGTTTTGGCTTCAAGATAGAGAGGACAATTCAAAGAAACAGCGAAAGCGAAACAAAGAGAGTATAAATCAGATTTCCTTTTGCTCAGAAGCAATGCAAGTACAAACAACTTCCTTTTGGTGCGGAAAAAATGGAGCTCCCAAACAAGGAACATATGAATGAGTACAAACTAAGTACTACCTAACTACCTCGGCCTAAATAAAGGTGTTACCCTTCTCCGGACAATATCCTGGATCTGCTCCGCCGAAAGAACTGATGCCGCGCTATCAGAGTCCATCTGCTGGTGCAACTGTAGAACCACAACACCAAGTTACAAAGTGCACAGATTATGTGTTTGCAGAGAGGGCGGTAGGGTTGTCCCAATCAAAGGCAAAACAAACAAAGAGGGAGAGAGAGAGAGAGAGAGAGAGAGAGAGAGAGAGAGAGGCAGGCTTTCTGGGTGCAGTGTAGAAATCTTCCTCCTTGTAAACATGCGCAGTTAAAAATCACCAATCGCCATCACGAGGTCCAGGCCTATAAACAGTAACAAGGCCACAAAACGGAGATGTACCTTGTCAAGGATCGCAGACTGGTCATCCAAGTGAAATTTGCGCATGTGTTTTAGCATCTCCAGTTGCTGCAAATATTTCAAAGATGTTATATATCCCTTTGAACTGATTTTGATCCACATACTGAATATTTCTACCTGTTCTTGTAGTTTATGTTGCATTTGCAGTTTCTTAGAGAATTGGTCTGGTCCAAGCTCGGCTTCCTCGCAAGCCATCTCTTCCCTGTCATTTCCATAGTGTTGGCAACATTAGCAAAGTCTGGACATTGACACGTGCTATACCAATATGAACGTCCTAGATACAACCGAAACTATCATCCCCACCTATGGCAGGACAACGAAAGGAAGCAGAACAATGTAGAAAACTACAACACTAACAAGAAGTATGTTGAAGGCCCGGCCCCCATCCCAGATTAGATGTGGATGGATGTCTGTGAACTGCTTGACTGTGAACAAAAAAGAGTCCATACGAAATTCTGTTCCCCAAAGGTTTATAACTTCGAAGAAATCTCTAACACAGATACATCAAACGAGAGTTTGAGAAAGCTGAGAATTTAGTATAGTATGTCCAAAGACCTGCCTCTCAAACCGCTACAGAAACGAATATCAGCTTTGCACTCATTCCCCACCCCCGACCCATAGACAAGCATGCACGCAACACTCAGAGACAAACATTCATAGATACTCAGGGCAAATGTGTATCTATGAACTAAATATATAATCAGTACTAAAAACACATGCACGTACGGTCATACGTGTACACACACACACAGAGACTTACTGCACTACGAATCTATAGAAGTGAATCATCAAATCTTGATCACTCTCGTAGGCCATATTTACTTTCCCCAAGCAAGCTAGACCAAACCTTGGATCTGCAACAAAAGGGTGATAATTCTGAATGTTTACTTCCTGACCCAAACCTTTGATATCTAATAAATGACAGCCATTATTGCAAACATTTATTCAGTAAGGCAGTAAAAGATAGACTAATTGCCCAATGAAACTATAACTGCATCCCTTTACCAACAGCCTATACAAAAGCTTTACAACTGCAATGGCAACTCATTGCAAGGGCTTACAGATCAAGCTACAGATAAAAGATATCCACAAACTTTGACCTTTTAATCTCCTTTGATATACAGAAGGATGTGAGACTGATTCCCATACTATGTCAAGTAGTACAGACTTACCAACTCCCATCTCCAAAAATATCTCCTCCTGGAGTTTCGTGGTCACAGCAACAGCTTCCTGCATAGTATTACATGTGAACCTTAGATAGTTGCCGCTTGACAGAGCAGCATCAAAACCAGTTCGCAATTCCAATAATCCAACATAAGTCCACATATTGAACAGGAAAATGATCCATGGCACATCATTGGCCAATTTTTGTCCAACCACTTAGGCAGCAAACAACTGTGTATGTGCGCACGCGCGTGCATACACACACTGAAAAAGGAGAAAGGGAGGAGGGGTATCCAAACTTCTACGAATTCAGTCCAGTGATATGCACGCCAATGGAAAAATAACCCCAACAAGAAGCTAACAACAGAACCACCCCATTCACAATGAATCTACCAATTGAACTGAATGTAGCTAGTTTCGATTGGCTTTTTAAGCATTTTAGGCCCTGACAGTATTGGACAGCGTGCTTCTCATACAGATACTGCACTTCAAAGTTCAACCTACTCTATCAAATGTTCTATAGCATGTTGCTGACAAATCAAATTCCAGAAGGTGAGATCTGAAATAAAGGGAAATGACCATCATCCTTGCACATATGGGTTTATGCTTCACTATGGCACACATGACAAGTGAACAAAGCAATTCGTGAATTCAGCCTAAACATTTCCATAAGATGTGGACTAGCATAAAGCAGGTTCCTAATAATGTAGCAATAATTTTCCACACTAATATCCATCATTATCAAACAAGTAAGGACACATGGACGGATGAATTGAACTGACTTCCTTTAGGACTTTCTTCAAGCATGTACAAGTCAATCACCCATATTTTAGGTGATTAGGTCCACTGACTTTTCCCTGTGTAGCAAAGTGTTCATTAAGGTGTTGAGAAATTAAACTCTGGGTTATGTTTGAAGGTTCACCTTCAGGTGAGTATTTAGAAGTTCACCTTCCAGTAGTTGTTATGAGCATCATTGCAATATTATAATCTCACCAAAACAATTCTATGTTAGAACAAGTAGATCTAGTTAAACTTGCCGATCAAAAAAAGAAAAAATCTAGATAAACTTCAGTGTCATACACCACATTACAAGATGCAAGTTTCTAAAAAACCAAAATATCAATATCATAGTTTTGTTCGAAAGATGAATTTTGTTACTAAGAACTTCTCTAATATCTTAAACCTAAATTATGGGACACATTCACAATAGTTCGGTCGACCTGGTCAGTTTGACATAACTCTTCAAACAATCTTGAATTGATATCGTTACCACAAAACTCAGAGGGTTTTAACTACACAAGTCTTTACTTTTACCCTTAGGGCCTTAACAACACAAAAATTTATGCATTAGCGCAAGTTTTCCTCATATCAAGTAGTATAACTTTACAGGGAGCTTTCAGAGCTGGCCCGGACTTTTTAAGGGTCCAAGGAAAACTTTAAAAGATTGGACCATTTATACGTTTTCATGAGCAAAATGAAAAAGGCAATAAAGCAGAATGCAATTCAACTTTAAAAAGTAAAATCAGTAGCATTCAACAAGATAAAAATCTGAAATACTGATATATATTATTGCAAAGATTTGGAACAATCACCTAAAAGTCACTCTTCTTCCATTTTCAGTGACCAAAGTGCTAAAAAATATGTAAGCTGGTAAATTGAACTATATAGACAAACATTTATTGAATATAACACAACTTTTTAGAGCCCTCTTTTAGCAATTTTTTGGGGCCCAAAGGCCAAAGAAAAAGCCTTGCTCGGCTTTGCTCTGGACCGGTATCAAGTGCTTTTGACTGCTTTACATCAAAGTGAAGTCGGAAAATCCGGGTAGGTTAAAATAACTCAAAAGGGTAACCAAATCGGACAGGAAAAAATACTACTAATAATCAAGAATGAGTAATAAGTAGTTCGTTGAAGCGGATATTCTACCTGTTTGTCGTCCACAGCGTCCGCAATCCGTTTCTTCACTTCTGAACATTATTCAATCGCTATGAAATCAATATATATTTGATAAGAAAGGTCCATTGGGACGGGGAATCGGAGAGAGAGAGAGAGAGAGAGAGAGAGAGAGAGAGAGAGAGGGTAGCTATGTACGTACCAGGTTGGGAGGTGAGGAAGGAGAAGCGATCGAAGAGATGAAGCAATTGGTCTCTGGAGAGCATCCCGGAGCTCTGGTACTCGCCATGTGAGGTTGACATTGTGAGTGGATTTTCCTGCTTCTGTATTTTCTGACTCTAGTACTCGAGATTTATTTTGTTATTTTGTTTTTTAAATTTATTTGCTTTTAAACTTTTTGTCAAGAGAAATTTAAATTATTAATTTATGATCAAGATTGTTTAAAGGTTATTGTGGTTTAAAACGATACTTATAAAATTGATATGTTTAGGTAAATTCTTTCAGAAGAAATTAAGTTTGGTCTAAATTAGTCCTGTCCAGACGAGTTTGAAAAATTAAATATTTTGATTAGAAATTAAAAATGTTTCAGAATGACGAAAAAGTCTACGGACACATTTTAAGTGGATTCATGTGTGTATCGAACGGGTCGGTACATAATTGTGTCCCGAGTTGTGCATCAAACGTTTCCGTATATGTTCGGAGTTAGTGTTTTAAAGTTATGTGAAATTGATTGCTCTTGTTAAAGAGATACACAATCATAGCGTGTTATCGGACCACCATGAAAATTGAAATCAAGACAATTAATGCTGAAACAAACGTAACCTAGCATACAAATCAACAACAGAATATTCCGGCGTTTTAGCTCCAAGTGGCTTTTCTCTTTTGTTTTGTTTGTTGTTTTTCTGTATTTTTAGACCGATGAAGTTTCGGTCCTTTGTATTTTGATTTTATATATAAATCGAGTTTATTTCTGGTTTTTAAAAAAAAAAAAATTCAACGCGGAATGACGCTAACTAAAAAATAGCAAAACCGGCCGCAGAACCTCTCACCCTGTCAGTGCTTTTGCTACTCATGTCTTAGATTTTGCTAGTTTTGATGCATTCCTGTATTTCTGTATTTTGTGTGCCTCCGGAGTTTTGTAAGTTCCGGATGGCGCTGTTTTTATTGAAGGAATGGAAATTTCCTTGTTTTTTTCCAAAAAAAACACCAGCAATTGCAGAACATGCAACCAACAAAACCATAAAGAACTCGCACTATAGAGACGCGAGGTTACTCGAAACGGACAACGCGCCAATTTAAATCTCCCGGAATAGGGACTGCAACGACGTCTAATTGGTCGATTGTGAACTCATGCCGGGTTATTTCCATGATCGAAATTGTTCAAGGTGCAAAATTGTCAGAGAAGATAAACCGTGTTTAATATCGTATTAATCAAACACTGATTAACACATAATCCGAGATGATCCGAGTGAATCTTTTTTTTTTTAATGAAAATAGATATGGCCATAGCGGATCAAACTCATTTTGTTGGTTTGGTTTTGGCAACTTCATGAAGGCAAATTTTAGTTCAAAACCTGTTGCACCATTTTGTTGATATCTTGAAGTATCAAATCTCATTTTTTTCATGTGACATAGTAGGAAAGGTATTCATCTTCTAATATGTAGGCCTCTGGTGTCTGCTAAAATGAGAAATCCGAGTCGACCGAACAATATTTCTTTTGGGAAGAGAATGCTTAATCCATGGAGGCTTCGCGTGTAAAAAATGACTACAGCTCTAAAGACCATAACTGGTGCTACCTTCCTCATAATTCGGGACCCCAGCGAAACTAGCTCTCGCCAACTGCCTTAGCTTCTTCATCTCACTCTTTGGCTCTAGTTTAATCCCCTTCAGCTGTTTTCCTTCCCAAGGTTTCTGCCCATTGAGGGTTGCGTCTTCATTTGTGGAACTTGCAGTGTTTAGGTTGGGTGACACAGCGGGACTGACCACCGGAACAACTGTTGCATTCATGGCAGTCGAAGTACTAGGGACTAGATCCAGGCCTGTTTTCGGCTGAGAGTACAATCCTGCTGCGGCTCCTGACCAATGCCTCCTTGGTAGGAAAGGGATGAGAAGACCCTTAGCTGCATTTTTCAAACCTGACTTGAACGATTTGTCTTGCGGCTGTGATAGTCTGAGTAGGCTCTTCATGATAGCATGCCATTCGTTTACAATTTGAGAAACATATGTGAGCAAGAGGAGACCCAACATGGCGAATCCCAAATTGTTTTCTCCAACTAAACTTGAGCCACTTGCACTTGTAGATAGGATGAATAGCCCTGCTTCACACAAGAGTGAAACACTCTCCGCTGCATTTACTCCCCGGCTGATATATGGCTTGAGTGTGAACAAGTAGAGGAACTGTACTGACGTGATTATAAGTGCGAAAAGGCCTTGGTTAAAACCTCCCGATGGGTAAGCTCCGGCTACAATCCCCAAACTGGTTCTTCTTAGCAGATCAAGAATGATATACGAGGATCTAGCGTATCCCAAAAACCTCTTGGACTGGGGAACTTTGGTTTCTTCATTACTTTCGTCTTGACTCAAAGCCCTCATTCTTCCAATGCCACTTAGGCCACTTTCCGTCCACTTGGATTTGTTGTTAGGGTCATTCTGGTCTAGTAAGACAAAAAACGGAGGGCCCCTCCGGTTCTCAAAGAGAATCCCAAATCTTGGAAGGAAAGACGAGGGCAGCCCTTCGCTATAAAGCCACTTTCCAATTGTTGGTCTCCCGGTGAAGAAATGCTGCAGTTTCGTACACCATGGTTCCTTGTCGTGGATGTGCTTGACTTCTTTGTACTGCACGAAGCTCCCATAAAAGATAGCAATCGCAAGAAAGAGGCATACCGATAGAATGAAACCTGCTGGGATGGCTAGCAACAAAGTCCCGGTGAGTACTCCCCCTGTTGTGCCACCTGCACATAATCCTAATCTTGAGTGCTGAGATTCTTTTAATAACACAATCAAATCACAAAAGTTTGAGGATGAGCGATACTTACCTCTGATGACAAAAGCCGCAGATTGAGAAATACAAGGCAGCATGAGAATCAGAAGAAAGAGCTCAAACCTTGGTACTGAAAGTATGCCAGGCACTGATCTTTGAGTCCTCCACCGCAGGAAAAGAAAGGTCACTAAGTGGGCTACTAGTAAACTGATTCCTCCCACACCAAGCCAGAACAAGTTCATCTCTAAGTCCTGCCATCTATAGAGAGAGTAAGTTCAATGCCATACTGATCTTTATAGTGACTTATCGAATTCGAATGCAGATCTAAATTAATCAGCAAAAGCGAGAAAGGCATCTATACCCTGTATATGTTTGCATTCTCTTCATGACACTGCTAGCTGATAATGGCTCGCCTCGCTGCAATTACAGAGATTCAAAAGTCGGTAAAACTTTTCTAAAAGATTGAAACTTCAGAATATCAAATTGATACTCACCAGAAAATAAGTGAAATATTCATCGGAACGCAAGGGTAGCCCATACGGAATGTTCTTCATGGTTAAGGTCTGCTGTCCCGGGATCCAACCACTCTTCGGGTAAATTACAGTGGGAATAGGAGGTCCTTGTTGCGCGTTAGAAGAAAAGGCGGTTAAATTTGGTTGATATGCACGGTAAGCCCTTGTATTGTATGGGATTCCAATGGATGAATGACTTTCTTCCATTTCAAGCTTGGTTTGGCCCGTGTATAAATTGCTGGGCCACATTGAAGAGCTTTTCTTCCTCCACGGAAGCTTTTCACGGGGTAAAAGCCACCTAAGACCTTTTGTTGTCTCCGAATATTCTACCGGTAGTGAAACCGAGATCCAGTCTGCTAGGACAAAAACTTGCAGGTGTCCCACCATCCCCTGGCATGAAACAACATTTGCATTCAAGACTAATTCCTTGTCTGGAAATTGAATTTCATGCAGGAAATATATTAAGTATAATACATAATGTAGAGGAATATGTAGATGCTTACATGCAGATTCATCGATGGGTCAGGAAAAACTGTGCCGCCACTAGCCAGAGTTCCTACAGCTCCTAGATTTGCAGAAGAGATTGAAAGAACGGCAGCTGCTAGCGATGTTACTAATATGCCCGCAGTCATGAATGAGTGGAGTGCAATTGAGATAGAAGGGGTCAAGACTGCGCGAAAAAGTTTTGTTGTTACAGGCAAGGCAAGATATTGTCACAGTAAAGTGTGTGCCGAGGAGAACAAAGAAATCATATTTACCATGCCTGATATTGATTGAGTTAGAAGCCAAGTTCAGATTTCCTGAAATATCATTCACTTGTCCTGCTGGAACAATAACCGATACGTTCTGAGACACTGCCCGGACTGTCAAAGAGTATAGAGCTCTTGAAAGTTGTTCAAATCTACACGAAGCAAAATCAACACTAAGCAACTAGAGAAGAATTTCAAAGCTCTTCAAATCAAAGATCTCTTTTCTTGTTCTACTTGTGCCTCGAGTACCAGTATTACTCCAACGTTAGTACTATCACGCAATATCTAACACAATATGCACCTGCCTTGTGAGACTCCCCCCTTCAACTTCTACCTTTGAGGCCGTGAAGCCGAAAACTGGCTTTGTGAACTCTACGATTATGGCGATGTTTGACTCCTTTGTAACACTTGATGAGCTTGAACTCAATCCCACCCCAGGCTCAGTAGAATCTGGGGACAAACACATTGATTAGGTGTCGTAGTAGACCATTAGATTTATACTCAAAACTTCTGTCGAAGAACGCCAACTGTGGCAGTTTTATACCATAGAGAAATGAAATTGGGGCGACAGGGGAGACGGGAGTGCCTGTTCTTCCGAATAATGAAGCAGCTTCTAGTTCAACTGTGACTATTTGAGTTCCTGAAATATTCTTAAGCTACAAAACAAAACTTGAGGCATTAACAATAGTGCTCATTCTAAATCTGCTATCATTTTTCAACCCTAACGTTAGATGCATACTGGAATTTTTATACTAACAAAGTTGAAGCTTCAAGGCTTACTTCAAAAGCAAAACTGCGGTTTCCACGGTTGCCGCCATGACTAGGTATGAAGTTACCCGCATTCACTCGCAAAGCACTTTGAATCTGTTCCGTCGCATTCATCATAGCAATGCTGAAGTCCAAGAAAACTATCAAGTCCTCCGTCCCGTTAGTTGCAATTACAGTTCTCGGAACCCCATTTATCACCACCTCATCCGATGGGATGGACGTCCATAGATCCACCAGCACTGGTCTTCTATCTAAGACAGCCATTGAACGATTATCGCAGGAACCATTTAACTTATTTAACCACTAGTGACTCTTCAATTCATGTGTCCTTACCCAAGTGAACTATGAGCATTGAACCATTTGATCTTGTAAACTGGTTCCCTGCCTCGTCAGTGCACATCCTATCTGCCATTTTAATGATGGCGCGAGCGTAGATACTTCCTTGGGAGAAAACAATGTTTAGGCTGTATTCGCTGTCGGGTTTGATTGCCCGTACTGAGGATGCATCTACATGTGCAGGACCGTTCACGATTACCTGCAAAAATTGAAAGAATTTACCATTACCGTCAAGGCTCGAAAAGGTGGCTTTTTCCCATGTGATTCGAGTAAATGCCTCAACTTTCGTTACGTCTACCGAGTGAAAGACGTACTTACATCACAGCTTGATGAGTTCATACACTTGAAGCCACCCTTTCCGCTGCACGGTTCGCTGAACGCAACAACGATTTCTACTTTCTCAGCATTTGTGTAACTCTGTTTGCTAGAAATCGTTGCAGTTGGTGGTGTTGTATCTGTTCAGGAACAAAGGTCTTGCCATTAGAAAAAACACTTGGAACTTTGGAAGAAATACATACAGGGAGACGAGGCTTACCGATGAACCACGAATAAGACGATGAATTACTGTTTCCGTCGCCGGTGTTGATGCTTATAACAAAATTGTGTCTCTGATTGACTGTCAAGTTCTTCAGTACTATGGTATCAGCAGGACATGACCTCAAAGTGTGCCCATCAAGCTGTACAAATTTCAATTAGATACCCATTGATCACTTTCAAAATATAGACATTAAACTCAGTTGCATTCAAAAATGCATGAATATCTGGGTATGACTATAGACAAATCCTGTCCCTTGGGGAATTCAAAGTGAATTTTGGTGTCAGTAACTTGCTCCCATTTATATCTACACATGAACTCTTTCCAATTTGCCTAGCTGCTATTCTTTTTTGATAAGGTGTCCAGTTGTGCTTAAGCGGTTATACGAACCTCAACTTATCCAGAGCTTGAAATTAACGATCAGGCAAACTTCTAGTCTAGTCGTCCCAAGGGTCTTCTTTTTTTCAGAGGCGGGGGATGAAATCGCGATTTGGAAGCAATAAGCTGCTTACTTACTGTCATGCTCCTATTCGACCAACCCCGTAGGTTTCTGTTATGTCATCAACATGTCTAGGAACAAACCTTTAAAACATAATTTCGGGTACAACTGTGTCCAAAACACTTAGTTGTATGTGAAATGTGGATCCATGTGCATCTAACAGTTCCGGGACGACGGACACGGTTTTGTCAGGAGTTGTGTTTCAAAGGTGTTTTTTAGCATTGCTCATGCCACATCCCTTATTACTCCTTGTTTATTGGAACAGGGTGCCCAATGGGTAAGGTTGCATTCAAATGCTGGAAATGCAGTTATAGTAACGTAGTTCGTAATCCAATCCCATGTTCCAACCAACCAAACAGGCCCTAGGAGTATAAATTTTCCATTGCACAACTGACAACACCACCAGAATCTTAAAACAGAGCAAAAGGAAAATATCTTTTACCTTGCAGTGAATGGAGCAGCCATTGTTCTTACACCCACTGGAGCCACCCTGCTCCGTGACAGAGTACCGGAAAACAGCGGTGGAGAACCTCGACCGTGCCGGCGGAGCTCGATCGAAACGAATCAGAACCGTTGATTCAGCCGTGTCAGACACGCCCATCACCACCACCACCACCACCACTGCAATACAAAGGCACAGGCGAAGAATCCAGATCGGACCCATGTTAGATTCTGCTATGTTTTTCACATTAAAGCAGTGTTTGGAAAGATTTGGTGAATGGGTCTTTATTTCTTTTTGTCTGTGTAATAGTACAGTTCTGAGGCATGGATTTTTTGACTTGAAGATCCACCAATCACCATAGAAGGGGGAGTAACTCAGGGCAACTACCACATCCATTATTGTCAGGATCATAACTGCTGTTTTAATGAAGTTCATGCTCCTCTTTAACTACCCCTATCCAGAAGAAACCTTGAAAGCCTGAGCTAAGCTTTAAATTTATTGGGGTAGGCTTTCACTTGTTAGTACTTTCTAAAAAGAGAAATGTTAAGTGCAAAGAAAATAGGTAAAGAAAAGACCTTTAAAGTGTATATGAACGGCTCAAATGCACTGCACAGTGAATCTGGATCGTTCATGTACATTTTAAGGGTCTTTTCATTGCCTATTTTCTTTATTCATAGCACTCCTCTTCTAAAAATTGACTGTTTCTTTCTTTCTTTCTTTCTTTCTTTCTTTCTTTCTTTTAATCGGACTCAGATGTACGATGCAGCTTGCGCGTACCTCGATTAATTCTGAGGCTCTAAAGTTAATGACCAGGCAAACCTCGAGTGGCCTTGAGGTTTGCCATTTGCAATGTTTAGTCTTCGTGGGATTAGAATTTGCGTCCTCTTGAGGGGCAAGCCCTTTAGTAGTTCTTTTTTGCCCACTACATCGACTAATTCTGAGGCCTAACAACCAAGCAAACTTCGAGTGGTCCTGAGGTTTACAATGTTTAGTCTTCGTGGGATTAAAACTTGCGTCCCCTTGAAGGGCAAGCCTTTAAGTAGTTTTTTTATGCCCACTTAGCCAAACCCGTTGGGTTATACCTGTCCCTGTATTTTTGGGTGGCGACTCTTTATGGGGTCCCCGAGTCTTATAACTGAGGGTCTCTACCAATTGTATAGAAGTAGGGAGGCAAAGATAGTATATTAGAAAGTTGAATAACACCTTTTATAAAGATCAACGGGCTCCTTGAGGAATGCCTAACATGCCAATGTGGTCCTACTATACCAGATTACCAAAATGATAAAACCACACACACTTGCACAAACACCCTCACAAGGTGTGTCGGGTCCACACACACAAGCACACCACTTGTTTGTGGACAACGCACACTTTGTGAGTCTGTTTGTGCATTTGTGTGCGGTTATAGTACTACTCTTAGTTATAGAGGGTGGTGCAGAGGGACAGAGCTCTCGTCCCATTTTAGGTACCCTACAGTTCGGTCCACTTTCAGCATCTGTGGGCTCAGGACAGGCCCACAACAATGATCGGGACAGTTCATTTTTTATAAGCTCGTCGAGAATACCGGCCACATCAAAAATTGCGTTGATAGGATTCCGTTTGATAGGAATTTAAATGCATTAAGCTTAAGATAAATGTGTTAAATTGATTGCAATCTATTGTTGCACACCATTTTTTTACAAGATTTCATTTCGAAACGGTATCCGACCAACATAATTTTTAACGTGGCAAATGATTGAAACTGGACCAAACTGAATGGTTACCAAAACTGGACGGGAAATCAGTCCGATGTGACCCTGTCCCTTTTTTTGAGGTCTTTTTGCATTTTGTACTTTGCATTTTTGACTTTTTAGATCATAGTCAAGGTATTATAAATTTGTAGAGTATTTGGTGATATATGCTAAATACATTTACAATAGGAGTAGCGTTTGATAGACATGTGCAAAGTATAATCTGTAGATCTTTCATGTTTTACCAAACAAGAGAAGTGAAAATGAGAAGTCAAAAAGCGCGTTTCCTCTCTCTCCGTACTTTTGCCTTTTGTTCTCTAGTACCCGAAATCGAATATACCCAATATACATATAGAACAAGAGCTCAGATACAGAGACCTGATGATATTTAGATGTTAATGTTACATGCTTCGGAAGCTAATAATAAAATGAATTTTTCTGCGGAAACAGCTTACACATCTGAATTTTCTAACTATCAATTTGAGATCATAAAAAATGATAAGTAATATAAATCGTCGCCTGATGGGGTCGTGATCGTCGTAGCAGCAAAACCTCTCCTCTAATTCAATGTCACAACATGAAGCTGCATACTTGTAATCATCTCCATTTGATTATCATGCAACTGCAGAAACATTGTGCTCTAAGAATCTCGAAAACGAAATCCCTGAATGGAACTCCAGTACACATTAAAAAACCTAAACCGTGGGGCTTTATATTTCAGAAATTGCAGCTACAGACCTTCGAAAATACAAGAGATAACTCGGAAAAAATCTAGGTAGCAGCATATAAGCAATAATTCTCCTCCTTAAACCCGTCTACGTATGGAGAAAAACATAACTCCGGGTCCAACAATTTAACTCCCTAAGGGCACAGATATGTTCAACGAAACAGGAAAAAAGCGCTGTGATGAACGTAACCAAACCAAACCAAACCGAGCCCCCAATCCCAATCAATTGGGGTTGGCTGTGATGAATGTACTTCCCAAAAATACTCGATAGTTGATACATGAGCCAAAAGCTCGACTTATCTAGGAGGTGGCGGAGGAACATTAGATTTTGCCAACCCTAACCACGCAACAATGCAGCCTGCAAGGATTACCCATCCAAATATGTCGTACTTAAGATCAGAGTTCTTCTTCTTCACAGTCTGGAAAGAAAAGAATAGGAGAAATGAGAGAGTTATCCAACAGTAAAAGCACAACATCAGATGTGATGCAGAAAATTACTGAAAAGTGAAAACAAATGTGGATCCATGCAGCTACCTTGCTCAAAACATTCACCAATTTTGAATGAGGTGGTACAAATTTTGTTTGGACAAGTCCAACTAGATTGCATAACAATGAAAGCTAGAATTCTTTGTTATCAACCATATAGTTAATTATACAGGTAATGTGTCATTGCGGAAATAGAGTCAATACTCTACTACATCTTGCATTTACTAGAAAGATGGGGCCAACTACACCAAATCCATGCAAAATTCCCCCCTTCATTACCTATTCGGAATCAATTCTCAGAATGCAGAATGTGCTAAGACCACTGAAGCTGTGGGGAAGGTGATTGAACAAGATATTAAAGATGGAGTTTGTTCATGGGGTTAAAGCCTTTTTTATCCCTTGAACTTCTCAAAGTTTTTCTACTCTGTCCCTTAACTATAAATATGGTGTTCTGAGACCCTAAACTATCCAATTTATAGCTACTCAATCAAATTGATTACGGTGTCAAACTTGTGGACAGCAAACAGCAATGAGCGCTGCACGAGCCAGTGCACAACCATTTCTCTTGGGGAAAAAAGACATTTACCAGAGGAAAGCTCCTTTTTATTTACTAGAATTTACCATGGAAAACTGATCCATCACCCATAACTCATAAGCATATCCTATGGCGTACTCATACATGATGTCCAACAGAAAAGAAGTTTGGTCACCGCCCGCTGGCCACACCACGGGCACAATCGAGTGCCAACACTTACTCCTCCCTCCACCTCTATCCACCACCATCATCAGCCGCCACCAATGCCTCTCAATGTCGCTGCCTTCCCTGTCGTCTCCTAGCCCATAAGCACCTCTCGATCCCCCACCAACCACCGTACTGCTATAACCTTGCTGGTCTTGGAAGTGACTTCAACTCTTGACAAAAAAATTTAGCATGACAACAATTATCCCTACTGCCTTCAACCTGATCCATTTAAAAAAAAAAAAAAAACTTACTTTTTCCCCTTTTTAATTCCTTGATTAGGCATATCAACATTCAATTCCAATGCAAACCATAAGAATGGTATAGATTCTTGTAAGTCATCGACATATCTCACATATAAGTCCAATTCCAACTCTTGATTTTTGGAGATTTTCAAAAATCGGGTTCTGGGTTTCAATTAGAGATAAGAGTGTTGAGGGGGAGGCCTCATCGCTTAATACAGATCAGGGTGAGGTTTCGGAAGAGAGAAAGGGAAGGAAAGTGGGAAGGGATGAAATGGCAAGACTTTGTGGTGGTGGTCCAGAGCAGTTTGTGGCGGCAAGAGTTCAGCATTTGGTTATGGAGTTCTGGGGAGGGACAACAGAAGACTCTAGTCATGGAGATTCATAGGATTGTGAGGTGCACAAAGAAACACCTAGATTTGTATAAAGAACGGGGAACTGTGCATTTGGAAACTAAAAATGGAACGCTTTGTTTGGTTCCCATCTTTGGGAAACCCATTTTTCTCTCTGCACGTTTTTCAATAACTTTTTCTATATCTCTCTCCACTCATTACATCAAAAATATTTTTCAAAAATGGGAACCAAAATGTTGGCTATGCGTACAGATTTGGCAGGCAAAAGGTCACTGCAACTCATGTGAGAGGATTTCTGTCCATGAAAGTAACTGGGAGATTATCAATTTGACTAAATAGTAAAAGAATTACATGGTAGAAGGATGACATATATAAGATGAGTATTGTTAAGGGATAAAAGTGAAGTTAACTGCTAACCATTGTTGATGGGATCCTATGGTGAATTCCAATCAAAATCGGAGGCAAGTATGCCTTGCCTGGAATTTCTTTACTAGATTTCTGACTCAACGAAGGAACTGGTGTATTGCCTTTTGGTTTGTTGTGCTTAGTTAGGATGATGGTATAATTTTGCTGGTTGTGCTACTGGGTTTGCTGTCTCTCTTTATAAGCTTCCTTCGTGGAATGATATTTTATTCACCAAAAGCAGACACCCACGCGCACACACCCCAACACACAAACATTTAGGTTCTTCCAAGGATAGAAATTCCTATTTCTACTTCAGAAAGCTTAGCTTGCGTGGTTGTTAATGTTCCAACTGTGGGAATAGGAACTTTGGTCACTCAAACAGTCAAATGGTAGAATCACAAAAAACATGATGAGGGCTCAAGGCCAACAGTAATCACCTTCGCAGAGGAGGAAGTCGAAGGACCAGCTCCCATAGCCTGTTGACCAAAACCCTGCTTATGAAACTCCAAGTGCAGGCCAGGTGCCTAGGAAAATTGAAGATATAACCTCGTCAATAAATATTGAAATGAGAAAATCATAAGGATCGATTGGATTTGCTACACAGTTAACTCAAACAAGACAAAGCCAAGCCTGTTTTCGAAGAACCTGGGTTAATGATAGTAAGATTGTACCTTCTCAGAAACTTCTAAGGATTTGAGATAAAGCTCATTCTCTGGATCCTACAAGACATACTTCCCATTAAATCTCCAAAACCATGACAACCAGACAAAGATAATTAGCAGTTAACAACTTTGTATAATATAGGTGACGACTCCCACTAATTTAAGCGGGAGACCCTAATGCCACAAATAGAAAATATGGAACATTGCAACTTACCCCACAAGGACAAAATTGCCCCCTTTAAACCCAGTTACTGACGTCATTGTCTCTTCTTTTAACTTCATTTCTCTCTACCATCCCTGCTCTTTCTCTCTCCACTCTCAATTTTCTATTCATCCACATATCCATCATCTGTGGTATGATTGGCCTCGTTCATCGGCTAACCAAAATATTCCTGTTTGGTTTTCAGTATTTTGAGTGCAATTACTTTTGGAGATGAAAAGGTGGGAAAGAGAAAATTGGGGATGATTGTGAATCCTAGGGATAAAGAGGCTACAGATCAGGTTTGAGATTCCACAATCATGGGCGGCGAGAGAGAGCAAGGTCATAGCTAGAGGGCTTTGGTAGACGATGTGGCATTAGGTGTAATAAGGTGGTTTGGGTGGTGGTGGAAAGGCGGTGGAGACTAGAAGGTAGCTAGAGAGATGTCAATAACGAAACACAGCGTGACTATATGTGTATCTGTAATTGCTTGCTCAATTAGTCCAGTTTGCAGCATTACACTTCTCCTATTTAAACACATGTAACAGGAACATAAAAGTTTGGATTAAGTTGCTAAAATTTACCTCATCAACAGCTTGCTGAAAGTACTGGGATGCCTTGTCAAAGTAAACCCTAGCCTCATCTCGATCAGGTGTCATAAATGCTATAGAAGTATGAGCATTTCCTAAGGAAAAGAGAGCTTCGTGCTTATTTGGATCAACCATCAACGCCTCCTCCAGCTTTGAAATTCCATCTACACAACCAAAACCACCAAAATATAAATTTTTAAAACCTTAAATCCACTCATTAAGTTAGTCTCTCCTTCTTCGCATAGGTAAGCAATCTCAATGCAACAAAATCATAGTTCAACATTTAACCAAACATTACAATGTTACAATCTCAGTTGGCGCTAACAATTATAGCAATTTACTCTTAAAATAACTGCTTTAAGAAAAATTAACCATATGCACGTAAATACACAGGCTTTCTTTTTTCCTTTTCGATCAGGATTCCAGTATTACTTCTGCCCAGAAACTGAAATTAAACCCGGAATCCTAAAACCCTAAACCCAATGGAACAACCAGGTCATAAAACCACCAAAATATAAAGTCCTCAAAACCTTCAATCCTCCGGTTAAGTTACAGCCTGTTCGGATTGTGAGAAATGGTGGGGAAAGAGAAGAAAGGAAAAGCCCATAACTTATTTGAAGAACTAATAAAAGAGGTGTGAAACGATGAGAAATGGACAAACCATAAGAGTTTTATTGGTTTATTTTCTTTCTCGTCACATCTCACCAGAAATAGAGAATCCACAATCCTCTATTTCTATCCCTTTCTCACAGCGCTTGTTATCTCCTTTATAGGTAGGTAAGAAACAGTCTCAATAAGTTCAAATCATATTTCAGCTTTTCACCTAAAACAATAATTAACAATTCCGATTGCCATTATCAATTTCAATTGCCATTAGCATTAGTTAGGATTCCAATGATACTTCAGCCCCGAAACTGAAAATAAACCCAGAACCCTAAAATCCTAAACCCTATGAAACACATCCGAACGCATATACTCCTACATAAATGTTGCATGTATGCACAAAAACTGAGGGAGATTGATACCTTAGTCATCTTTTTTGGGTAGGTAAGAAACAGTCTAGAAAAGACCAAAATCGTAGTTCAACTTTTAACCAAAAATAACTATGTTGCAATCTCTATTGCCATTAACAACCGAAGCAAATTAATATTAACACAGCTTCTAAAAGACAAACTAAGCATTTGCCCATGAAATTACAGACTTTTTTTTTCCGGTCAGGATTCCAATAGTACTTCTAACCCGAAATCAAAATCAAACCCAAAATCCTAAAGCCCTAAACCCTATCGACCACATCAACCCCAGATACTACTATTTTTTGGGTAATGCATGGTGACCCAGGACAGCTTACTTGCACCTCGGACTAATCCTACAGCCCAAGAGTTTCCGGTAAGATGAATCGAACAGGAGACCTCAAGAGGGAGCAAACCCCTAAGTGGCTAAGTCTTAGGTTGACCACAGAAACTATTACGTAAATGGTACATGTGTACGTCAAAACTGAGGAAGATATGATACCTCTGGTCATCTTTTTTGCATCTTCAACCTTCTCAAACTGTGACAACTCAATCAACGCACTTCCCCAACCAATCAGATTCTGCACGAATTAAATACCGAAAACGTACAAAATCATAACGGGCCAAGCCAAATCCAAGAAACAAAACAAGAGATCATTCAAAAGAGATGGACAAAAAATGTTGATCAATTATGCACGCAATGCGTGAAAAGATCGGCGTACGAACTTCGGTATCGAGGGGATTCTTGGCGTAGGTGGCTTCGGCGGCCTTGCGGATGTGTTCGAACATGAGGGCGCGCTCGAAGTCGCTTGGCATTTCCATGTCGACGAACGAGCTGTTGGAAAATTTTCCGGTACCGAGGTGTGTTGTTCTGATCAGATACTGAGGTATATTTGAGGAGCAGATTTTATTAGGGTTTAAGCGAGGGAGACGTGTCGAAATTGGAATTTGGGACGAAAGCAAATGACCGAACCGGCGACTCCGGCCCTAGACGAGTCGAGTCGAATAGAGCCTTTGAAGTACTCCGGCTTAGGCCTAGTTTTCCAAAATAAATCTTCTTTTTTTTTTATTTTTTTTCCGTTTGTTCTTATTTTTTTTATTTTTTATTTTTTGCATTTGTAAGTTTTGTGTCAATTTTTTTTTAATTATTGATTTATGTCGGCGAAATAATCGGCCATTGAGATAAACTTACAATCCACAATTTTTTGACACAAAACTAATAAATTTGAAAAAAATTCGAAAAAAAACAAAACGGAAAAAAACTAGGGCTTATTTTGGTACGGTAAACTAGGCCTGGGGCCTTGTTTATTTAGCTTAAAACTCGAAATCCTAAGTTGGGCTTGTTTACAGTTGAACCTAATGCATTTACTAAATGACCTTTATAAACAAACTGAGTTTTAGAGTGTTGAATTCGACTCGTTTGCTATACAAATTTAAAACTTGAGTTTGAACTTGATCAAATTCGAGCACTTGACGAGTCGAGCCTCAAGCTCTCGAAAACAATTCGGTTCGTTTGTCCATTGAGCTTGTTTCCTTGCAACAGTTCGACTTATGGGGTTATACTACGCGGAATTGACATGTTGTGCCCTTTAAAATTCGTACACAATAAACTAAGAATGTGATCAAAAACCAATTGAGCCTGTTTCCTTTTAACGGTTTGACTTATGGGATTATACTACACGGAGTTGGACTTGTTGTGCCCTCCAAAATTCATTCACAACAAACAAAAAATCTGATCGAAAACTCCTTTCTTGTATGATCAGTTCATTTTAAGCGGTTCACAAGATCCAACGGAGAGAGGAGGGAGATTTGCCGATGCAATTTGTTCTTTCATTTTTATTCCGGGCCGACTTAAAAGGCAGCAGAGGGGACTCATTAATACCTCGCGTTTTCAACCCCCGAGGTCCGTCGAAATGGCGTCGTAGTAATTTCACTAGGACTTCGCATGTGGAACATGAGAAGTGTATTTGCAACAAGTAATTGGAAAATTGTGAACTCATTTAGGGTTTAGTTTTCGATCAAATCTGTTCAAGTTGTAGCTATTTTGAATAATATAAAACCTGTTAAAAATCATGTTAATATAATTATGTTTAGTACTCAATCCAAGAGGATTTGTGTGAATTTATTTTTGTGAAAATAGATTTGGTCTTACCGGATCATAACCATTACTTTGCAAGCTCCTTTAAAACGACGTCGCACTTATCCAAAGCTTCCATTGCTGGAGTGCAACGAGTAATCGGTAAATTGTGATCTCATTCTGGGTTTTATTTTTTGATCGGAATTTTTGGAGTTGTAGAAATTGTCAAGAAGTTATACCATATCGAAGATTGTGTTGATCCGACAACAATTTCCACGCAATCGCAGATGATCGGAGTGAATTTAATTTTATGAAAATGGATTTGGTTATACTGGATCAAACCCATACGATTTCCGGGATAAATTTCTTTACCGAGGGAACACCGGTCATTATTTCCGGCGGCCACTTCGAGTCGGATTTCCAGCGCCGGTCGATTTGGTCGCCTGATTCCTCCTCACAGCTCTACTTATATATATACGAATATGCTTATTTGTGGATGTGGGTGTATGTATATATCTTCGTCACATACTCATTTAAAATGACTGGCACTTTCACTCTCAATCATTTGCTCTTATCTCGTGCTATCAATTCTCGCACTCGTGAATTTTAGTTGTTTGGAATGTTTTTGAGAGACGTTTTTCACGCTTGTGCTGACATTACCGCACCCGCCCGCACGTTATGCGACTTTGTTGTATACTGTATCAGCTGCTAGAGATTTTGAAATACTAAATTCTAACTTGATTGACGAAGTTTGATTTGGTATTTTTGTAATTCCAAATTACTATGGGTGGGTAAATGAAATGTGGAAAGTAGCTAGTATTAGAGTTTAAAAAAATAATAATGGAATTTGCTGAACTGAAGTTTTAAAATTCAAGAAGTTTCTTGAGTGCAGCCAAAGTTTCTGGTTCCGATTGGAGGGGTTCAGTTCTGGTCCAGTTTAATTACCGTCCAGTACGGTCCAGTTTTGGGCTGTTGTGGGCCCATTCCGAGCCCACAACAATGATCGGAATCGTTCATTTTATAGAGCTCGTCGAATATGTCTTTCATGCCAAAAATTAGCTTGATCAAACATCAATAGGTACATGGATGAAACAGATTTGTATAAGAAAAAAGCGATGACAAAAATTAAGTTGAAATTAATAATTGCCCATTTTTTTCATGTACAAATCTGTTTTATCCATGTACCTATTGATATTTGATCAAGCTAATTTTTGGCAAGGAAGATATATTCGACGAGCTCTACAAAATGAACGATTCCGATCATTGTTGTGGGCCCGGAATGGGCCCACAACGGCCCAAAACTGGACCGTACTGGACGGTAATTAAACTGGACCAGAACTGAACCCCGATTGGAGATGCAAATTATGTTCTTTGTTGAAAGTTTCATTCGTTCATGGCATCTCGCGAGCTCTTCCTTAAGTTTGGATTGCGCAGTCAGGTCGATTTAGTGACCTGATTGTAAAACTATTCCTCGATTATAAAAAAAAAAATATTAGTATCTCAACGGTCACACAGAGTCCAAGTTTTTGAATTCTTTACACATCCTTGTGGGATGCAATAGGGTCAAAGATTGTTGTGTTAACACCTATATGAGTCCTTTCCACAACTCAACAGTACACCTGAGTGGGTTGGAAAATAGACCCCTCTATTAATGGAGATGCGTTCAAGCTCACCTAAAATAGTTTGAGTTATACAAGAGATACGGAATCGGTCAAGTTGTAAAGACAATCATTTAACATTTTCTTATATTAGGGCATCCAAGCTAGTATCCGCTAACCTTGTGTAACGCCCCGAATTTTGGGTACGTTAAATAAAACATTTTATTATAAAAACGAAGCGAGCCCGGCTCGTTATTACATCATAATCCTTACAAAAGTACTTTACTCAAATAACAGAGGGATCTGGGGTTCCTAACTACAATTCTTCCTGCTTCTCCAGCTCCTCGGCTTCGAACGCCTCCAAGGTGAATAGTTCGTCTATCAAATCTGACATATTATACCGGCGTCGCCACCCATATAATATGTCAGGGCCACCACAAGGCAACACCATGAGCTACGAAGGCTCAATAGTATAATCCTAATACTAGCATCGATTTCCACATGATAAGTACATAAGTAGTGATAAAAGACAATAGCGCTAACAATTGCTTTATGATTTCCGCTGGTGTTGACTCATCGTAAACCATGTCGTTATTACCCCTTTTTAGAA
Source organism: Rhododendron simsii (assembly GCA_014282245.1). Lineage (NCBI taxonomy): Eukaryota > Viridiplantae > Streptophyta > Magnoliopsida > Ericales > Ericaceae > Rhododendron > Rhododendron simsii. The sequence goes on from CM024960.1 coordinate 4,729,257, forward strand.
ACACCTTTTTAACTCACCCAACCTCGGTTCCGCTGTGCCGGGTTCCCGAGTATCCTCACAATAGTTCTGCTGCGCTGGGTTCCCATTGGCACACATTTGCATTGGCTCCTCTCCGCGGATAACCAAGCTATACCTCACCATGGTTCCGTCGGTCCGGTTTCCCATGGGAACACACACAACCTCACAATGGTTCCGCTATTCCGAATTTCCATTGGAACACACACACACTCACATAATACCCTCGAGATGGTCATTACGTAGTTTCGAAAATATTTCCGATCGGGAAAACACAACTTCCTTGTTAAATACACCCTAGGTGCCATGTTTCTACTTTTCTCGATTTTAGTGTCTCGTTCTCATGCAAGACTCCGCGTGTGAGACTTTACATACAACATGCATTCAATCAAGCTTCGAAATAGTACAACAAGATCATCTAAGCTACAGAGCATGCTTGAATTTCATAAACGACATAATCATGCAATTTTACTTTTTCATTTACAATCAAGTAACTTCTTAAGCTTTAAGAAAATTAAGTAGAGATTCAAGTAGCAAGATTAAGACTACTTATAGAAATAAAGTAAGGATTTAACTTCTTGAAAAATAGGTAAGGATCACTACCGTTCTCCTAGGCGGTGGATGTGGACGTCGGTTTGATTTCGGCGGCGTAACGGCCCTCGGATTGCTTCGAAAGGAAAAGATTTGCGTTTCTTTTCATAGAAACAACTTCCTAACTTTCACTAAACTACTTTAAGGATCGTTGGGTGGTATTGGGAGTGGTTTAATGGTTTTGCTCAAGAACACTCAAGAACAAGAAAGTTCTTGAACTTTGAACAAGAATACTAGAAATTCTAGAGAGAAGGAAGAGCTATTGCTTTGAGGTGTGAGTTCAAGGCTTAGAATGGCTCTCTATTTATAGGCAAAGGCTCCCTCCCTCTCCTCATATGGCCGGCCCCCCTCTCTCTTTCCTTTCCCCAATTTTTTAATCCAAAAAGATGTGTTCACATGGAAGAATTAAGGCTAAAATCCTAGGTTTGCATGGCTATGGTGTCCTTAGATTTGATCTTGGAACCAATGGATGGTGGAGATGAGTTTGTACAAGATTCTTAGGCTTAAACAAGTACTAGAATGTACAAAGAAGGACAATGGAGTTAAGACTTTGGTTGGAAGAATAAGAATCCAAGGATTTGGAAGTACCATGGAAGATCAAAGGTCAAGAGTACTATCAAATCTCTCCCCTCCTCTCTCCCACATCCGGCCCCTCTCCCCTTTCTCTCTCTCTCGGCCCATCTCTCCTCTCTCTCCCTCTCACTCTCTTGCCAAGTACATGTATACATATAAGCATGCGTTGTATTGCAAGAAGAAAAAATAAAAAGTAATTCTTTGGTACTAAAGATCAATGGTAGTCTTTAAGGTTAGGATTTTGCCCACCAACTAATTTAATAGGCATAGGTACCTTTAAGTAATATTCTAATCATCTAGGTACTAATATATATATACACATATATATACATGTACAATGGTGGTTAGAACCCCAATAAAAAAAATATAAAAGGGGTACTTTTGGAATATTGGTACCATGTACCCTTTAATTAAAATATTAAGTACTTGTCATATGGGTTTTTAAGAAAAGATTAGTTTAATAATCCCATAGTACTTTGAAAGATTCACCCTATTATTCAATGGGTAAAATTTCCCCTAACTTCTATTATCCAATGGATAATAGCTATTAGGTTACTTTTAACATTAAAATAATGGAAAAGTACTTTAAAGTAAGTATACTTTTTAATATAAACAAATAGGATGCTATTATCCAATGGGTAATAGCTTCCCTAACCATTATTGTCCAAGATTAAAAGAAAAAGAATATTAAAATTCCAAGTCTAGGGTTCAAAAGGTTCAAAAGTTCCAATGAGGGGCAAAATGGTCATTTTGCAGTAACTAGATAGCTTCCTAGTTTAGTTTCTCCAACCGGATGGTTAGAAGCTAACTAAGCTTGCTAAGTAGGACTAAAGTGCAAGAAATCAAATTTGAAGGGTAAAAACGTAATTATGACAAACTACCGGAAGTTAAGGCAACACAAGCAATTTAAATAAATAACTTGAATAAGAAATAAATTCAAGGGGCAAAAATGTAATTACGACAAATTATAGGATTTTAAAAGTAAATCAAAGCAAATTCAAGTAATCAATAAAAATTCAAATATTTAACGAAATTTTTTACTGACCAAAAATCAGGGTCGTTACACCTTGATTTATTTTAAACCCCTAAACTTAACGATAGGGCAAACTTCCCCTCGTTTCAGTGATTTCTTGTGTTGTCGGTGGGAAATCGAACCTGCGAGTTTAAAAGAGAAATAAGCTTCTCACTCTCTGTCGCTCTCAGCAAGGCGAGTCCAATATGAGTTCAAATAAAGTGATTGCTTGCAACAATTTCAATGTCAATTACTACTGCAATGAGCACAAGTGTACAAACCTGTCTCACCAATAATTACACGAGGCAATCATATTCATAAGCACAAATCATAGAAATGTGATTAACCGGTTATTATTCTAAAGTATTGGTCTCCGTTTCAGGAAACAAACACAGGAGGACCCATGGCCTACCTCACCGTTTGGCTTTTTCTCTGCGTGTTTTGGGTTCTGTGAAACACAAGTTGCTCCAGCGAGAAATTTTTCGGTACTGGGTGGGTATATTTCACGTGGTACCTACTTGGCACATTTTTGAACAGCTTAAATTGAAACTCTCTCTTCTTTCATCTCAACACTTTCTCTCTCCAATTATGAGCCGTCAAAAAATATAATGGGCGGCTCGGATGCGCCGATGGGCACCACGTGGTACCCACCAGACCTTGAAAATTTTTCCCGCTTCATCATAGAAATATCATCTGCTTGGAACAATGGATATAGACCTCTTACCGGATAAGAAAAATAATTGGCAACGACTACATTAAAGAGATCATAAAGTTGGCAGAAAATGGAAATTGATTTTCAAACATTGAATCGTCCTTTAGGGAAAATTTTTCAATGCTGAGCAGGTACCACGTGGTGTCCGCTCGCAAATTCGAGCCGTCTATTATGTGTTTGAACGATTCAGATTTGGAGAGAGAAAAATGAGAGAGAAAATGTTGGGGTGAGAGGAGAGAAAAAGTTTCAATCCAAGCCGTCCAAAAGTGTATCGAACTGCTCGGATGCACTAAGCGGGTACCACATAGGATATACCCGTTCGGCACTGAAAAATCACTCCTAAAAGACCCTTTTATCATATTCTGAAGGATGAATTTCACTCTCGACAGCACACTCCTCTTTCGTTGTCTAAGTGCATTTCATTTTTTATCTTCATTCATGTAGAATTACAAACCTACCCTTAAAATTTTGAAGTTTGAAGTTCAGTGAAATACTCTATTGAAGAGCAAAATTCAATGGCAAGCACAACACAATTCTAACTACACTTGAATATGAAGCCCCGTCATAGTTGAAAATGGTGCTAGGTATGTACAAATCGATTGTATGTCAACTGTTTAGAAGAATTTTATGAAAGCAATTACGTCACTTTATTCAATGAATACACACCATTTTTTTCTTTTTTATAAATGAAGTTAGGTAGAATGTAATATTTGATGCATCCACTTTATTTGACGAATTTTTATGCATGTAACGCACCGTTTAGAAGAATTTTATGTGAAGCAATTTGATTTTCACATTCCTTTGTTTGACAAATACGTACTTTATTTATTTTGATAAACGAAGTTAGGTAGGAGGTAATTATTGATGCACCCACTTTATTTGACGAATTTTTATGTATTTTACTATTTTTCATCATCTAAGAAGGGGAAAAAAGAAAAAGAAAATGTAAGTGCGAAAACCATTTTTTAAATTTTAAACACGAAGGGGTAGTTTGGTACTCTTCAAAGTTCAAACCCTATATATACCGAAGAATCTATACTCGCCCTCTGTGCCGCATATTCCGGGGTTAAGCATAGGAGTGACAAAGGTACTCTCTCTCTCTCTCTCTCTCTCTCTCTCTCTCTGTGCTTCTGTTCTGGATCCCCAAATCTAGGGTTACACTTGCACTGGATTTTTCTCTTGGTTACTGAAGCTGACGCTCTCTTTACACATTAACCGTTTCTACTGGTCGTAAACGTTTCAAGTTATATGTGTAGAGTACTAGTAGCTCAATTCGTGTTTGTGTTACATGTTTAACGAGTTGGTTAGTCCACAGTGGCTCTGGATTTGGAGCAAGGTTAATTAGCTTTGAATGAACTGCCATGGAAACTTAAGGAATGTTGGATGTTCCTTCTTTTTTTTCCCCTCTTGTCACTTTTACTTACGGCTCTATTTTCCTTAACTTTTTTATCTATTTCGTTTTGTGTGTTTTGTTCATCTTTTCTGGATTTTTGTTTGATTCACGTCATATTTTCTGAATTTAGCATCCATCTCTACAAGAAGTGTCTAATAAGTACCAAATCATGACCAAAAGGGAAAAAAAAAAAGAAGAAGAAGTTTACTAAAGACGAAGAAGTGCCAAATCTTTTTTGCTTAAGGTGTATGAATTTTTTTCAACGTCGTCCCACATTTTTATACTTTTCTGATTCCTTTCATCAAGACTAATGATTAACCCCAAAAATTACCAAGAAAAGCTCAATAAAAAATTACAAAAAGTTAAAAAATACCATAAAAGTTTCAGACAAATGGAGCCTTCAAGCATTTCATTGCCCGCTCACTTGAAAACATTTCATTGAAAATTTTTTGTGGAAGAGATTCAAGATAATCTGATTCTGGAGTTTGGTGAAAGTTTACGGTTTACCAAGTTTCTGGATTTTGTTCGGATTTTCTCTTATTTTAGGTTGGGACTGTAACTTTGTCAATATAGTACTTTGTAAATCTTGTCCAGATTTGTGTGGTTGTCAATTAGTGTTTCTTTGTTCTCTGTTACCTATATTCGGACTGAGTTTTCGCAGAAAGTTCTGATATTTCTTTTGGTGAAGACGTTATTGTGGACGAAGAAGTTGATTGATAATAAAATGGAATCCTGGCTCCTGGACGGTCAGGTCATCGAAACCGATGGCATAGCCTTTTTGATGGAATTCTCCACCATCAAGGCACAAAGAACCAACCAGACTGAGTAACTGACCAAGTCTCATGAAACTTTCCACGACGGCGCGATTACTTTATGCACACTGTTTCCATGCATAGTTTTGCTTGTTCTACTTCTGGACAAAAATGATCAATAAGATGGGCCTGTCTGTTAGCTGGACTAATTGGTGGGATAGACTATTTGCCTGGACTTGCACTAGCTAATTCAGGACTAAGTATTCAGAACTAGCTCCAGTGTTTGGTAGGCGCATACCTTCACTATTTAATTCTGGGGACTAAATAGTCCCTCTGCTGCCGGAATAACTATGGTCAATTCCAACGTTATCCATAGTTAGTTCCCCTTCCCAATTATCCAATGATCCCTCCCCACATACAAACTTGAAGAGTAAGCAAGTAACTTGTTACCCTTTTTCATCATCCACCCCAATTTTATCCACCCATCCAAATTACCAACCACATCAAGTATAAAATAATATCCCACTTGTTAATTAATCCTGTCTTCTCCCATATCCTTCTCTTATCCGCCCTTATTATATAATCCCCAAAGCTAGTCCAGCTAACAAACGGAAATGTGTAACTGATTCTCCTCCATCGTTTTGGCTCCTATGATGAATGTAACTTTGATGTTACACACTTATTTCTACAGGCATATGATACAGCCTTCATTGTCGGGAGTGTTTGTAAAACTCACGAGGATTCTGTGCATGTTAGTTAATTAATCAGGTTTCGCAGGTATGGACAGCATGCACAACTTTTGGCAGTTGGGTGATGAGCTTCGTGGACGATCAAGAGTTTCAGAGGATAACAAATGGTCAGTGGTTGCTTCTAAACTAGCTGAACAGACCAGATCTAAGGGTGAGCGAAGGAATAATCTCGATCTCTCAAAGGACTCAGACGAGATAAGGCCGAAGGATTATATTGTCTTTCAGGAAGACAACAAGTTTGAAATCCTTAACTTCGACATGTTGAATTGGAACTCAAAAATGCCCAACAAAAGTTCCTTTGGGGATGGTATGTACCATATGAATTCTATGTATCAGAAGAGCAACGGTAACAATGCGTCAAACATAACCGGAATGAAGTATAGCGTCAACAACCTGAACAAAGAGGCCAACAGCAATGGCAGCAGTTACAATATTGATAATCCCAGTGTGAGTGTGAATGACAAAAGGTTCAAGACCTTGCCTGCAGCTGAGACACTCCCAAGGAATGAAGTGCTTGGTGGCTACATTTTTGTTTGTAACAATGACACGATGATGGAGGATTTAAAGAGACAACTTTTTGGTAATCATAGTTGTCTGTTATTTTTTTTTTGTTTCTTAAGTCATGGCCTTGAATTACTTGGACCAATAGGTTGTAAGAACTTAAATGTGTGATTTGATATCTATGGGAAAACACAAGGTGAACATACTCGTTAATCCAGAGCCATTTTAATCTGTATGCCTGTTTTAAGGGGTGCGTTTGGGAAGTTGATTTGGAGGCTAATTTTTCCTGAAAAAAACCTGGTACCAGTTGGTGCTTTAATTGTGGTTGCACTTGTATTTGAAGATGGTCAGCGTAATTTTCTGAGATAATTTTATGCTGTTCCTGATCAGATATTACCTTTTCTTTTAGTAACAGATATGAAGAATTAGTTCTTACTCTTTGACAATCACATTCATTTTGTAGGTTTGCCACCTAGATATAGAGACTCTGTTCGGGCAATTACTCCAGGCTTACCTTTGTTTCTCTACAACTACACTACTCATCAGTTGTATGGTATTTTTGAGGTTTGTATTTAACTGTGTTTTTGTTTTTTGTTGGTTTGTCCCACAATGATGCTTAAATAGTGCGATTCAGGTCACTGTATTTTTTAATTTCGTCTTTCAAGTCTTAAATCTTAATGGACAACCATACATTTTGATTTATTCTTGAAGTAATTAGGGTTGATTTTTGTTTCTGAACCCCTTCACTTTTCCCTTCTTGCTTACATATGGGAGTAAACGATCCCTTGACAAATGTCACCCAATTTACAGGAAAATATCTATGTTTGGCAGAAATTATTTTGCTGATTACAGTAGCTTGGCTTGTGAACTTCTTAAATTTTCAAATTTGTTACCAGTTGCATTTTCCTTTGAGCAAGTTAGAATGCCATATTGATTGGATATTATAAAGGTTTGGCAATTTTTCTGGCTGTTGTATCTTTCAATTTTTATGAACAATTGTTTCTCAAAATTGTTCTTTGCAGGCTGCAAGTTTTGGGGGTTCTAACATCGATCCTTCTGCTTGGGAAGACAAAAAATGTAGAGGAGAATCAAGGTTCCCTGCCCAGGTAAAATCTAGGTTTATGAATTTGGACACATGATTCTCTGAGCGTGCCTTTGCTGGAGGCTTGCAACTGATTGATTCATTTTCCTCTTGAGCCAGGTAAGAATCCGTATCAGAAAACTCTGTAAAGCCTTGGAGGAAGATGCTTTTAGGCCAGTCTTGCATCATTATGATGGTCCCAAGTTTCGACTTGAACTCTCAGTTCCAGAGGTATGAGGAAATTCAGTTTGACCATGGTACACAAATGATCAAAATACATATGTTACATGAACTTCTCTAAATGATAAAGTATCCATGTTCGACACTTTACACATGTACCAACATTTGTAGTTGTACTTTAACCTCACAAGTATACTTCGTATAACAAAGAAGCCCTTGTGATGGACAAAATGCATATTGCACCTTCTAAGCATCATTTTATGCTAGGAATGCTATGTTTGTCCGTGTTCTTAGACAATTGAAATGACGAACTCAACCCTAGGACAAACACATGCTTCCGAGTCCGCATGATATTTATTTTACTTTAGGCTAATGTGTTTATTCTGTCTTTCCTTCTATTAACCTTTTCAATATGTTGCAACTGATGTTTGCTGTTTCTGCTTGGTACTGCAGACCCTCAACTTGTTAGATCTCTGTGAACAGGCAGGCGTTTAAAGTTCGGTTGCCAACTTGCCAACACTATCCCCTCTCATGCGCAAGCCCTTTGTTAGTAACATGTAATTGTTGTAGGTTTTGTTTATGGTGCATAGCAGCTATTTGTTTCATAGGTTTTCCGTAGAGTGCAAGCTCGAATTGTAAAATCTGGTGCAGGAAGCTTCTCAAAGACAGAGTAGAGAAGGCGTGTAGCCAGCTAAAAAAGTGTATAGTGTGTCCTGTGAACATTGGGCAGATTTGTAATGTTCCATTGAGATGGCCGTGTAACATTTTAGCCCAGAATTGTTTCTTTACGAGGATTCCTTGTGCGTCGTTATGATCCAGATTTGCTGGAATTTAAACCTGTGAACATCTCTTCTTTTCTTTTCTTCCTTGTGACAAAGAACACTCCTTGTGAGGGAATCCGTGGTTCATGTATGGTTCACCACGCACATAGACCGTGTAAAGTCGATTTCCTGTCAACGGCTCATTCCCAATGTTTTTTGTTGAATCGTCACTGAAACCCACTTTTAACTCAGCATTCCCTTGTAGCAACTCCTATTGAGTTACCATTGTATTCCTCCTTGAATTGTAGTGCTGATTCTTTTCAGTCCCTTTGGCAAGACACAAACTAGACAAGATCTTCAGAGAAGTTAGCAGAATAACTTTGAGAAGTACATCCATCCCTCATTGCTAAACTCTCACCAAAAATGACACTGTGCGACTTGACTCTTTTCAAGAAAGGAGCAAAGAAAGCAGATGCATGTATAACATCCCATCGCCCTTTCAACCCCCCGAATACAATCCGACCAGAAAAAGATTTTGAAATCCTAAAATTCTGATCAAATGCGGCATCCGGAGAATGAAGTATCAATGAACAGCTGAAATCAGAAAGGTTTGAAGCTGCATGTGCAGAAACACAGAAGCTCGTAAGCTAGCTTCAGCACTTTGAATGCGGAACATATAAATGAAAAGGGACGGAGAACGTTGAACCAGTGAAGTGAAAAGAGGACCGATACATTCATCCTAATGAACTCTCAAACAGGATGAGCAGGTGTAGCCCAATGTCCAAGCAACTGAAAGTCTTTTCATTATACTAACAGCTAAGCAGATAGTAAAATAACTGTTATCTGAGACTCAAATATACTTATAGGAAAATGCTTTTGGCGAGGCAGCTTGCTGCATACTTCACTCCAGAAAAACGCATGAGCGGTTTCTAGGTGAGATATGGCGCGTCTTTGGTTGGAACAAATGCTCATTCGCATCAGTAGTTTTCCATGATCTTCCCAGTCATAACACAGGCAAAAATCTAGGTACAGTTGCTGTAGGCCAATATAAAACATTTAAGATTCGACGTATAGTGACAGTCGAAAGAGTGAAAATTCATGGAACGCGTACACACACAAATGCACGACGGAAAGGCAAAGAAAACTGGGTACAGACAGAGAAGTGCAACAAACCTGCAAAGAGTTTCCATTTCATCCTTCCACCCGCGCTCTAACAAGGCTTTCCCTCAAAAGCTCTACCAATAGTTCTTTTTCCCCCACTCTGTCGATCAACTGTCGAGGCAACTAACTCATCAAACCATTCACGAAAAGAGCCAAAAATTACACAAAGCACTAGAATAGAACTCTCACCTGTGATCTTCAAACACCATAATATCATCTCTAGTCTTTTTAATGTTCATTTTTTAATCTCTTTTGAAGAGCCCTTAACAGAGGGAAAACAAGAAGAGCCGCAGCTGAGATGGAATCTGAGATGTAGTTGCTCCTACTTTGGAAACAAAACTCGCACCGGAATGACCAAAACATGTTGGAAAAATAATGGCCAAACCAGTACCCAACTCGTTCAAATCATAAGCCTAGATGTGCTATTTTTCTGAAAGAAGATGGTTTGATTTCAGCTCAAGAAACGCTAAGAAAGCCGATAACAAGAATCGTAATCTAGTATAATAGGAAACCCCATCACCGACTCCCCTTTCTCCTAGGATAGCGTAGATTAGGATTTTCTTGGATAAAAAAAATAAAGGAAAGGAAAAGGAAACCTTAGGTTGCCAGGTGGTGAAACTTGGAATTCAGGAGCTTGCTTTCTCCTACATCTCGGGTTTGAAACTTTCTGCGTGCAATAAACTCTGACGGGAATAGTCATCTACCCAATTATGCCCCGGCTTGAATTGAAATCGGCAAGTATACAATTTGTGCCGTCCCGCAATGACGGGAGGTGCATGTAAATTGGACCGAACAAAAATAAGATGAAACAAACGCACCTTACTGTTTATTTTTTGAAGCTGAGGCTCTTTTTCTAAATCATCAATGGCGTCTGGTGTGGTGAGACGATTCATCCATTTCCTCCGATTTTTCAGAATTAGAAACACACTAATTAACCCAGTAACGACTACAAAACCTAAAATCAGACATTATCGACTCAAATTCCACGAACTAGCTTCAATCCAACCTATCACAGACATGTAAGAATTATACAATATATGGGGTGCTTAACTAGTTGTTCGATCTTGAATGAGGCCGAATACAAGTTAATCTCGAGTAACCCAAGAGGTTGGCCTCGTGGTCTTGCTCGGGCACTTAAGGGTTTCCCCTTGTCAGCAACTCTTGGAGCCACCTCATCCTAACGCGTAAGCATGTGAAATGAAGACTGGAAATAGTTTGAGATGCGTGCAAGTTCGCCCACGACACTTTGCATGACCCAAAAGAAAAAAAAAAAATCTCGAGTAGCTTGAATACTTTGTACATCATAAGCGCAGAACGAATCGAGTAATAACTTGTTCGAACTTAGTTAAAAAAAAAATGTTCAAACTCAGCGATCTTGCTTTGAACGAACGAACATGAACTTGAACTCGAGGAACTCAAGGAGCTTGGTTAGCTCTACAAATATATACATACACGATACATGTCTATACGAACTTTTAGAGAGAGAGAGAGAGAGAGACGAGTTCCAAACAATCGCTACATGGAGGAGGAAAAGTACGTCTTCAGCTCGAAACGACGTCGATCGGATCGATGTCGGTGAGAGATATTCGTCCCACATCGACAGCAGCAGAAAGAACAGTTGAGTTTAAGTAAGGGAGTGATGGAGGAGAGGTTCGTCCCTTCGGGGACATCCGATAAAATTGGAACGATACAGAGAAGATTAGCATGGCCCCTGCGCAAGGATGACACGCACAAATCGAGAAATGGTCCAAATTTTTTTCGCCCTCTTCGCCCCCGTTCCCTTCTCGAAGAACTAGGGTTTCAGGTTTTTTTTTTTATTGTCGATGACTTCAGAAATCCTCTTGCGGAATGGAAGATTAGATAATTTCTGGTTTTACATCTGAATCTTTTGTACCACCATTGTTTGCTTCAATTTCTTGTTCACCTTACATTTAATTTTCTTGGTTTTTTATTTTTTCGTATTTTCCAGATTACGCTGGTTCAGAGGGGAATTCCAGTTTTTTTTGAAGGAGCTTCCAAGATCCCATCTGGTAATACAGGTGGAAAGATTTAGTTTTTTTTTTGGGTTGACATTGAACTGTGTTCAATAGCTGGATAATTGATCAACAGACAATCAGTAAGAGGAATTGGTGGCATAAATTTACTCTTTTCTTGTGCTTCATTGTCAAGTTGTTTGTATTTGATGTGCTATACTAGTCATTAGTGTTCTATGGCTGAACCAAGCCTCAAATGTTCCTCCCAAGAACACTGCCCTTTCGCCGAAATCACTCTTCCAATCCACTTCGTGATTTTGCCTTGTTCCCTAACCGAACCCTCAAACCACCGCCGCCATTGCCAAACCCACCACACCTCTCTCTCCTCGCGGACAAATGCACATCAATGCACCAACTGAAACAAATCCATGCCCAAATGGTCGTATCAGCTCGAATTCACGACAACTACGCTGCTAGCCGGTTGCTATCCTTTTCCGCTCTTTCGGAATCCGGTGACCTTAGTTATGCTCTCAAGCTCTTTTGGTATACCCAGGAACCTAATTCCTTTATGTGGAATACCCTGATTAGAGCTCATGCTAGCAGCCCAAACCCTAGCGAAGCCGTGTTTCTTTACATAAAGATGCGAAGGATTGGCGTTGTACCAGGGAAGCACACCTTCCCTTTTCTTCTCAAGTCGTGTTCCAATTCAGTGTCAATTGAGTCTTGTAAACAAGTTCATAGCCATGTTTTGAAATTCGGATTGGACCTGGACTTGCATGTTGTTAATGGGTTGGTTAGGGCTTACTCTGTTTGTAGCGAGTTAAATGGTGCCCGTCAAGTATTTGATGCGATGCCAGAGAGGAATTTGAGTATTTGGACGACAATGATATGTGGGTATGCTCAAAACTTTTGTGCCAATGAGGCATTGGAATTGTTTGATCAAATGATTGCTGACGGGCTTGAACCCAATGGGGTAACATTGTCCTCTGTGTTGTCCGCTTGTGCTCGATCAGGATGTTTGGATTTGGGAGAGAAGATTCACGTGTTTATGGAACAGAAAGGGATTCATTTGGATGTTATTCTTGGTACTGCATTGGTGCACATGTATGCGAAGAACGGAGCAATTTTAATGGCTCGAAAGTGTTTTGAGAGCATGGCTGAAAGGAACACCGCAACATGGAATGCGATGATGTGTGGATTGGCCTCCCATGGACATGCCGTAGAAGCACTAAATCTATTTCAGAGACTAGAGAAGGAGCAGGTTGTCCCAAATGATATATCATTTGTTGGGGTTTTATCTGCTTGCTGTCATGCTGGCTTGATAGACTATGGTCGCAAAGTTTTCTCCTCCATGAAGCGGGTATATGGAATCGAGCCCAAGATAGAGCACTATGGATGCATGGTTGATCTTCTTGGACGAGGTGGGAGGCTACTAGAGGCTGAGGAGCTGATAAAAGGAATGACGTGGAAAGCTGACATAGTGATTTGGGGAGCTATGTTGGGAGCTTGCAAGAACCATGGCGATATAGATGTTGCAGAACGGGTAGTGAAAGAAATTCTTGATTTGGAACCTCGTAATCATGGGGTTTACGTTGTTTTGTCTAACATGTACGCAGAGGCTGGTCGATGGGAGGATGTTTCGAGGTTGAGGAAGGTGATGAAAGAAGGTAATTTGAAGAAAGCACCTGGGTGGAGCCTTGTAGATGGTGATAATTAACCTCATAATGCCCATTTAATCAACTACCGGCGGCATTAGACTCATATGTCCTAAGAAAATAAGAGTTGATTACGAATGATGAAGAAGATCTGGATTCTAATTAACCAAAAGTGGAACCAGGATTTGTTACTCATGTGAGATGGTTTTGGGCTGAGAATTACCCGTTTTGCTACAGATTACAATGCATCCAATCTTTCTGGTTAGGAAGTCGTCAGTTTGTGTTCTCTTACAGAAGAAAATATGTTTGGCTTCAGCCTACAAGTATTTGTTTGCAATGGACTCTTTTGTTGCAATTTGCTGGTAATGCCGAAGTCACCGATGCTGAAATTTGTTTGCAGGTTTCTGTAGAATGTAGCATCCTTTTCAAAGATATAGCCCTACAAGCTGTTTGCTCTTTTGGCCTGTCAACCACATAATTTGGCCAAATTAATGGGCCTGCATTAACAGCAGTCCACGTTGTATCCTTCAGGCCAACACTTGAGATTGAGATGAAACCAGTTGCCTCAAACTTCACGAAGCACAAGTACAACAGGACAGTACACAACCATATATAGATACATCAAAGAATGGGTATCGTAGCATACATAACAGCAATGGGTTTGATTTTTACCTGAGTTTTTTTTTTTTTTTTTTAACGGTTGCTATTGAATGGGGAGCCTCGTGTGACTAGTTTGGTTTAAGGGGAGCCAGTAAATTCAGTATGCGGTACTAAAACAGTGACAAAAACGTAAATTTCAGATTCGGAAGATGTATAATTCAGTGGCGGTACTTACAAAAATACCACCAAAGGAAGGAAAATAACACAGATGGAGGTCAAATACTGTGAGGAATCTAGGATTAAAAAATCAATTGAGTAGAGCAACGAGAGTTTTGTATCTTCCTCTGTCGTTGCTGCTAAACCCTAGAATGAACTTTAAGTTGCTCAAGCTATGGTGATAGGAGATAACCAGTACTTTCGGTTTTCCATCTTTGGCAGGAGAGAGAGAGAGAGAGAGGGAGAAAGAGAGAGCGAGAGAGAGACGACTTTCGGTTGAAAAAAAAGGGGAGCCCATTCATTCATACTTCATACGATGGTGTATTACTTGAACCAATTCATACGATGGTGGAGTAATGTTTTGTCAGAATTTTTGGAATTATCATTTCCACGAAGGAAATTAAAAAAGTATAAAAATATACATCAAAATTAAAAAGTTCTCGTCTTTACTGAATTTTTTTTTATTTTGGTCAAAATTTTTAATTTTGTAGACTCTCTCCTAAGACAAATAATTTGTTCGAAAAATATAACATGAATCTAACAAAAAATTTAAAAAAGAGGAAAACAAATACCGAAGGCAACATAACAACATTCTCTTTCAAGCCTTAAAATATCAGAAAGTTAGAGAGAATGACACCTAACTAAGAAAGAGTTATACTAAAAAAACAAAATTGAACAAGTATTTACTAAAAATAGGAATAAGCTTTTACGTTGGCCCTCTCCTACGTTATATTTTCTCAAATAATTTTTTTCCATACCAAGTTTGAACTTTTTTTTCTTTGTAAAATTCTTGCATCTATAGATTTAAGGCCAAAAAAAAACTTTCAAACTTCCTCTTATGTTCAAATTCTCTCTTAAAAAATTTCCACATTTAATCTTATTTTGAAAACTTATGAACATAAATATCATTAAATATAACAAAAAAAATCCGTGTTTTTGTGCATGGCATGCGTACAGCGCTTGTAGTTACGGATACTGTGTTTCGGCTTTCTTTTTGTTTCTCGACATCCTAAACCTTCTCACCATCAAGCACCTTAGTTGAACTACCATTTTGGTCCTTTGGGTACTGCCAACCTTTAGATTTTACTATGCCACGGCAAAAGCTGCAAACCCATTGCTTAATAGCGCTGCAAGTGGAGTGCAGTGCAATTGGTGCCTCTTTTATATTCCCAAGTTCCATGCACATGGGTAGGGTTCGATTCCCGTAAGCACTCGTACCCCTCCCCAAATTCCCTATGATAGAATAGATTAGGATTAACGAATGGCAAAAAAAAATAGTGTTGCATTCCAGCCCAGATGAAAGAACAGCACGGAATTCCCGCTCAACGAACAAAATTGTTTTCTGTTTTTGGTTTCAGTCACAAGCTTCACTTTACGAACTTCCATCAAAACTATCAGAACTACAAATCCAAGTCAATCGTCAGACTTCAAAAGAGATGGAAGGTGGTCTGATTTTGCAAGCACCCCGAATGATGATATTCCTATTTAAACTGGACTTGCAGATGAAAGCTATCGCTCCCACAGCAGGAGGTGTATAAAGCCAATATGCCTGGTTGAGATTGAATCTCTGATGCAACTCTTTCACTCTTACAGTAAGGCTGACCATAGCACACACCAACATGTTTCTCACTCCTCAGTTTCTGGATCAAGCACGGGAAGAATGCCCAAGGCCGAAGAACCAAGATGCATTCCCCGAACAACCCCTCCGCACGCAACATTTATCCGATGGCACAGAAGCAAGATAGAATCCCACAGTGCTGTTCTTCCCTGAAAGTGAGGACCAACAATGGTGTTAATAAAACAATATCTCAAAACGTTACTTCTTCTTTTCTTCTTTCTCAAGACAATATATTTGTGCATACATGTCGACGGACTTGGTGAAAACTGATGCAACAAGATCGATCTGAACGCAATGTTAGGCAATGCCATCAATTTAAGGTCAGGGCAGCATACCCACCTGTTTCTTGTTTCTTTTTTATTGCTGAGCTTGTTAAAGTATTTTACATCAAAGTACTGTGGAATATAAGAGAATAGAGAGCATCAACGGCATGAACTTCTCCCTAATTCAGCCTCTCTTATTGTAGTCCTTGGTTCTAGCTCTGAGCGATAGTGTGTGTCCAGGACTGGAGTCCATCTAATACCTTTACCTGAGATTACTTTTGTGACAACTCTTTTTGGAAGTATTTTCTTCTCATAGAGAACAAAACAGAAGAAAGAAGTAGCAAAAGTCTGGAGTCTCCAAATTTATAAGCAGGAGCAGTAGTTAACCACGATTCCAATTTCCACGAACTACATATCAGCGCAGATATGATATAAGAACTTCTTACAAGGGTAGGAAAAGCATGATCGTGTTGTTTTTTGAGGTTGTCATACTACAAAAAGGATCTGCAGCAGCCATTAAGTATATTATCATTCATAGGATCATCCCCGTGATCAGTGTCAGCTGCTTTCCTGGTGTATTCCTACAATAATTAGCACTGACTGCAGAAAAGCTTCTCATTAGTTCATAATTAGCTTGTGTCAAGTTTCTATGAGACTGTAGGCCATCTGTTTTATTGTCCAATTGGTGATTGTTAAGGTCAGCCTAGACCTTCTGGTGTTTTATTTGCCTCAGTGAATTGTATTTGGAGGATATCGTTATACTATTTACCGTGCCTAACAATAAATGTTTTTGGTCCGACAACCGGCATAAAGCTGGCATCAGAAAACTCTTAATATTTCAGACCCTGTTAATTGGATGTTGAGATCAAGTACTCCTTACCATATCTGCAGTGAACCGTGAACGTACAGTTACAAGGCTACATAGAATTCCATATCAATTATTATTCAACCACAAACACTTAAACACACACTCACATCTTTTGGTGGGGCCCACAAACACTGGAGGTGTAGTGTGTGTGGGCCCCAATGTGAATGTGGGTTTGTGTAAATGTTTGTGTGTAAGTGGTTGTGGTTGTAGAATGATTGATTCCATATTGCAGGCAAATCTCGCAAAGTTGTATTCACAGATTCCAGGAAATCAAGCACTGCTTTCTGATTAATTTATGGCAAGAATATTAAGCCCCTTTAATGATTCCACATTATCAAGTACTAGTTTTCTTTTGTTTAAAAAGCCTCAACATGTGACCTATTCCCTGCAAAAAACATATACTGACATTTGATTGTTCAATACAACTAAAAACTGAAGTTTCTAACGCAGTGAACTTCATGGCAACATATCAAACATGCTGACTAAAACTTGGTACATGTAAAATTCAAATGATCTGCGTATAAGTAATTCTTATTTCGTAATTTGCATGTAGTATGTAAGAGAATCAACAGTAGTATGCAAGCAATGTGACAAAACCTACAAATAACCTAACCTCATGTTATCCAAAAAGGTAGCATGACACTTAGTTTTTACTTGCCTGGAGAGAGAACTGTGGCTTCTTATCCCAGTATAGAGCGAAGATTGGGGGACTCTGTCTTCCAACAGCCAATATACAAGCTCCTGGATGAAGCACATATGGGGCACCAGATATAACAGCTACATACTTTTCAGGAAACCTCTCCTTTGGTGGCAAAACACCCACAAATAAAGGATTCTTGCTAGACTGAGCTCCAGCATAGGATGTAGGATCCACATGTAGCATCCACTTTGGATGTTCCAGGAAAGCACAAAAGAGGTATAAGAGCAAGTGAGAATCTGTGGGAAGCTCAAGAGTCCACTTCTTATTCACTTTGTCAAAAACCTCCCCGCTCCCTAGGTACTCATAGTTCTTCAAGCAGGTTCCTTCAGCAAGTTCTGTGAAGATTTGAAAACCGGATGGTTAGGCAGATAAACAACCCAAACGGTAGCTCTAGGGTACACACGCATAACAAAATCTATCGCAAATATCTATTAGATTGACGGGTCCTTGGAATGGGTAAAGAGTCAAATAACAATTATGGAAGGTCCAAACCACAAGATAAGGATGCAAGATATGAGAAATATAACTACCCCGTATCCTTTGTACTGTATAATCTGCCCGGACACTGCTTTGTGGTAACAGACCCTTAGCCCACTCTCCTTTCATAAGGGCACGGAGCCTCTGGTGTTCAGTAGTTGCATCGATGCACTCCTGTATTATAGGAATCATGGGGTTCTGTTGTGGTGACTGTTGCATATTGCCTAAAGGTAACTTTGCTGCAAAGGGTGAACATTTGTATGAGATCCTCTAAAATGGGCATAGAAACAATTATTGAGCAAACAAAAATTTAATAAATGACAAGCGAAATAAGACCTACGGGTAGAGGCATCTAGAGCTTGCACAAGGGTAGCACGTAATTGATGAAGAAGACTGTCTTCATCGAGAGTAGCCGGCTGCCATTCATCAGGCCTCTCAACTGAAGAAACGGTAGCACGAGTTCCTGTAGTTGGTAAATTACTTCCCACTTTACTGATTGTAATTGAGATACCAAGTTTAGTAGCTGCTTGCATTACCTATCAGCAAGAGATACCTCAAACATATGCATTAAGTGAAATATATATATCCAGAGAAACAGTTACTTCTTGATTTATCACCAAGAAACTCATGAGATTTTTGGCCTCACTTACGTATGTCTAAAACATGAATATGAACAAGATAGTCCAAAATCTGTGGGATGCAATGTGTGGCCTATGGCTCAGACGGCTACACAACACGAAAACAGATTTAGATTTTACGGCCCTTGGGTAGCTACTCAATGGTAAGGTCAATATGTTGCAAATTCAACTAATTGTGATAAATTCACCAAAAAAGACTTCTAAAATTATTTGTTCTTCTCAAAATGCTCAAGTAAGTTTGAATAATTGAATGAATGTCAACCTTAGGGACAGATGGAACAATTCCCTTACACATTGACAGGAGAAAAACATCAGAAATTTTCATTTTTGTATTCTTCTCATTGGGTTATGTTGGTAACCAAAGGAATCCGTATAGTTCCTAACTACTAAGTATGTGTAAAACCTCCCTTGTCCCTGATTACTTGGAATACATATAGTTGTTTTCTAGGAGGCCATAACAAAATCACTACCCCGTTTAAGTCTTAAGATAACCATATACCTCTTGGTAACTCAACAACAGTTCTCCCTAGCCAATCCTGTGTGTACATAATTGTTATTTGGCTTACAGAGACACATTGCCATGCCATCTAAAATGGTTCTCCCTTTAGTTTATCTAACTAGTGCCACTCAGCTGCCCTAATGGTTTCCTCCAAATTTTTTACTCCGCACATCCACCAAAAAACCAAACTCTTTGCTTTTGTTTTTGGGCTTTTCATAACTACTGCTTATGGCGAAATTTCAAAACCAAGTTTCTCATGTTTAAGGAACACCCTTTCTTGCGATTCATGGAATAAATTGATAACCATGTTAGGTGAAATGCATTTATTAGCTCGAACAATAAGAGTATTGTTGGGAAACTAGCAACCGTGGTCAATGAATGCACTAGTAGCATTTCCTAAAAATGCACTTTTAAAAAAAGGTGAGTCACAATGGAATCCAGTGGGTAAAAATCCTTGCATCAAGTTTTTCTTGAATCCAAATTTTACAGAAGAATCTTGCCCATGTACCGATGATTACTACACAACGCCAGATGAATACACCGTCACCAAATGTGGGAATAGTATATACAGAATGCCCCATCAATACTCAACAAAACATGCCTCTTGAACACAAATGTTGCCAAAGAACAATGAGTGGTTGACACAAGGTTGGCATGATAGGTGTGCATTCAACATCTAAGCACTGTCAAAATTGGAGTATTAAAATTTGTAGATGATGAGGAGTATGCATGAGAAAGCAAAAGTACGATGCCACACCTGCATATGACTTGTATCAATTTTGCTAAGCAGAGGATTTAGCAGAACCAAAGAAAACCACTGCCTGAGGCGATCACGCCACTGCTCAACCTGAGGATAGATGCCTACATTCTCAAAAGCTTCAATTGACTCTTCCATTGACATGGGTGAAGGAAGCTCTCCTTCCCCTTTCTTGGGAGGAGTGAACTTCTGGGAACCAGGAGACATCCTGACAGGCCTCAACGGCGTACTTCTCGTAGTTCCAGAACTGTTAGCTGAAGTGGTAACTGTGATGGGGCTGGCTAGACTGAAACCACGTAAGGTAGGAGGTGGAGTTGCCAATTTTCCAGCTGATTCGGAAATTTTCTCGCTGACATCAACCAAAAACTGTTCAAGCTCTTCTTCTGTTGCTATCTCTCTAGCATTGGAAGCTCGCTTATTTGACCAAGGAGTGGTAACCAATTGATCGAAACCTGGTGAAGTCTGAGAAGAAGGCAACTGTGAAGCAGCTGCAGGCACAAGATATAAAGGAAATGTAGAACCTGATGGTTTGGAAGGGGTGCTGAAAGTATATGTCTTACTCCCACTACTCGTGTTCGATTTTCCACTGCCAAGTTGAGAAGACCGATTGGAAATAGTGATTGGCGGGTGAAGTGGGACAAGGACATCAGCAGGAGATGATGAGTTGGATTTTGTTTTAGGAGGTTTCTTCAAAGGTTGTGTAACCGCCTTTTCAATCTTTGCCCTTATCCCTAAAAGCCCTAACTGTCGACTTGTAAGAACAGTTTGTTCTTTTCTCCCTTTAGAGGGAGATATAACTGTTAAGCCTGCGGCATTTGTTGCCCTCTGTAGGGAAATGACTTTGACAAGGGCAAGCATGGTTCCCAGAAAAACAAAACCCAGAATGGTTTGCAATGCTTTCCCAAACCAAACTGACGAAAACAAATAAATAGATACCAATTAAAGAGGAAAATAACCACAATCAGAAAGAGGGAGTTAAGACCAGCAAATGATAAGCCTCTTGGAACTGGGTTACTTACAAGCAACATGGGAAGGAATAAAACTGAGCTTCAAACTGTCAATAAACCCTTTTTCCCTTCAAAATTCAAAATAAATGATTCCATTAGCCACGATTTGAGGAGAGGAAAAAATCAAACAATATGCATCACAGATTCACAAATAAACAATATCCAAGTACGGAATTTTCGGGTGGTTGCTGGCATAAAGAATACCTAGGAAACCAGATAAGAAATACAACCTCAAATCAATTTTCCTTTACATTCAAAGCCATGAATACTGGATAGTCAGCCTAATCTTGACCTGTAAAAAGTTCTGGCAGAAAATTTGGTTTCGTTCATTCTGCCATGGTTACTTGGTCGAATTTCCCCCATTCTTGGTGGAACATAACTATAACATGCTAAGATTCATCTTCTCCCTTCATTCTCATTCTTTTTCGAAAACAAACAAAAAACAAAATTCAAATAGAACCCCCAGAAACCGCCAGAACTAAGATTCGCACCCGAGAGTCTGAGACACAGCTTTTAAGTGCTATATACCTGAGGGCTGAGGGTTTATGCGAACAAACAGGAACCTCAAAATTCAAACTTAAATTCTGCTATCAAGCAACAACACAGACCACAATTGGGAGCATCTTGTGTTGTAGTTCAATGTATGCTAAAAACTTCATGATTAGAAAAACAAGGCAAAAGCCTCAGACTAGAGCTCGTCAAAAACAAGATTTTTCAGCGTTTCAAAGTTGTTTTTGGCCATAAGCAGAAACAGCTTATGAGACACAAGCCGTAGCAAACACCCCCAATATGTCCATATAACTCCACCTGTGCCGTGCTTGGAGTCCTATATTTTTTATGGCCGTCCCAAGCGCAGATAAAGGAGGAGGGTAGCACGTAAAAGCCCCATTAGATCTTTATGAAATGAAAGGAAAATAGAATACACGTAGCCGACCCATTGGATTGAGACACAAGGCTCGATTTGATTTGGTTTGGTATGTGCGTGTGTGCAGGCATAAGCACACAAAAATCTAACAATTCAACGAGTTTGTAAAAAAGTTCAAACTATCGAGAGATGTCTTTGTACCTGGCAATGATGCTGAGGAGAGCGAAGGCAGAGGCAGTGGAAAGGGAGAGAATGCAGAGGAGTGAGGACTTGGGAGGGCGGAGGCTGCTGGTGGTCAAGGCGGCGGAGAGGGCTGGGTTCTGATACACCGCGAACTTTGTTGGCTTTGGTGGAGGTGAACCCTTGTCTCGTCCTCTGCTGCCGCCGTCCATGGAGGAAACAAACTAGGGTTTGGTCCGGTAAGACTGCCGGAGAGAGAACGGTGTCCTGAGTCTCCTGACTCTGCGGTGGTCAGTAGCACTCACTTGTCGCTATCGCAGCTCCCTCTCGCCTTTGAAATTTGAAGTGCACACTATGCTCAATTTAGGATACAAAGACATCCAGACCATTGATTGACAGTCCGGATTCCATGAAAATAATCACACGATCCACGGGAAAAATCTCATAGAGATCCAAATCCGATTCGATTCGCGTGATATTACGGGAAAAGTATATCAAACAGTTGTTTTATTTGTCTAAAGTGTCGTCTTATTTGAATTCTATTAACATTGATCTATACTTTTATATTTATATTTTTTCGAGACGAATGTTTAACCTTGAAAAAATTATGAGAAAAAACTAAGCAAAAAATTACGAAAAATAGAAAATATCAAAATAAATTTCAGACTTATAAGTAAAAAACAACTCTACCTTAAAGTATACCCGGATTTTTTTCCAATTTCACCGAAAAATAAATAATATTCTTAGATTGGTCTCTCAAAACTTGTCCTAAACTTAGGACCGTAAATGAATTCAGCTGTTAGTGAACTATACGAGGGTAAACTCAAATAAACCGAATTTGAGCATCAAATTTAGGCTCTTAACTAAATGAGCCAAGCCCGAACCATATAGTTGGAGTCTTGGAGATAGACCGTTCTTCTCAGTGCCAAATCAGAGTAAAGCATAGGAAATAATGCGTGCTCTCTTAACTGTACCCCTCTCTTGTAGAGGAATATGGAGGACTTGGCTGGCCCCGGTTATTTGTACCACTGCATATAGCTATGGAAGAACTTAGTCGTGCTTCAGGATCAGTTGCGCTTCCCTACGGTGTCCACTCTAACGTGTGCATTAGTCAGCTGGCAAATGATCTAAAAGCTCATTTGTACGTTCTGGTTCTCTGGACTTTGCAAAGTTCTTAAAATCCTCTGTGGTTTTGTACGTGAGGCATGGAAGCCCTGCTCAGAAGCAGAAGTACTTCACTTGCCAAAGGTTTTGTTTAAGTTTCTATTCATCCTTGCTTCCAACCCCCTTACGTTTCAAAGCGCACACGTAACCCCCTTATGGATTGGATTGACGTGCGACATTTTATGGAATCTGTTCGCTCAACTAAACTGGGTAAGCATGGAAAAAATCTCAGAAGGTAAATTTCATCTTGTGTAAGATAATATACTGTTTCAGGCGAGACACAACTTGGTTACCTTTGGGATAAGGCAAAAGCCAAGGTGGGGAAAATAGGCAAACAGTCAGATTACCTGAATAATTTTCCTGTGTTCAGGCCAATTTTCCTGTGTTCAGGCCAGCTGTCTCTTTTGTGTAATGTAATATAAAGTGGTAGTATTGTCTTCTTTTCCGGAGAGAAGTGAAATTATTGGTATTTACTGTTGTGTACTATTGTAAGAAGTATAATTAGTGTTTACTATTGATAGGTGATGAGTATGATGTACGTAGCAAATAAAAGTAATAGTAAAGTCAGTAGTAAAGTCAGACAGTAGTAAAGTCATAGGTGTAGTAAATGCACTGAGGAAAATTGGTGCCTGCCAATTATATGTAGTGATGTTACTGATGATGTAAGCCACCCTTTTTTACGCCTATAAATAGGGGTTGTCTCTACCTGTTGTAAACCAGACTTAAGCAATATTTCCAGTATGTTATATACTCTTGTGTTCAAACTATCATTCTCTTTTGATCCTAACCTATTTAGTGTTTACATGCAACATACTAGTACCCAATATGACTCCCGGTATGCGTATGAAATGCATTTTAAAGTGCCATACAAATGTGGACTAGTCTGAGTATTTTTTTCCTGTCTCTAAGCCAACCTGCAAGAGCTTATGCAGGCACTTGAACTGTTGGTTCGGGTGTAAATGTTTTTAGTTAGGCCTATATACGCAGTACGCCTCCTTATTCAAATTTTAGAAAAATATAAGATATTGGGCGTCTTCTTCAGTTTCTTTTTGATGTACGGCTTATGGTTTCGTGAATGTTGCAGTTTTCTTCGGAAAAAAAATAAAGGCATTCTACGCACTTAGATGCATCAGATAAATTCAACTTTTTATGGCATTTGAATGGAGTCTTCCGAATAGTTCATTGAATGATGTGAGAAAAAAAATCTAGCCCAGTTAGTAGTTGTACGATGTTGGTATTCGAAGGTTAATAAGGAAATCAAGAAAATACTATGAAAATTAACTTCCTTATTTTTCCTTGTTTGGTGACGAGGCAGATTCAGTACTGCCCAGAAATTAGACAAACTTGGGATGCAAGGAAGTGATACGTCCGGCTTCATTACTTTAAGATTATTGATCTCTTATGTTCTCTTCTCCTTTCTGTCAAGTCGAAGAGGGTTTGACAATGGCATTGTGAACAAAATTGTAGATGCGAGATAGTCTTTGAAAATTGTTTCGTTCCTGAAGAAAATGTTATCGGACAAGAAGAAAAAGGTATCAAATGAAGTTGTTTGATTTTAATTACATGTTTTCGTGCATCTTTTAAAACAGTTGCAATGAGTTCACAGCACAATAGTTGTCGTTTCGCAAGAGCAGTTTATGTGATCTGATGTCGGGGCTCAATTTGGAGAGACTTGTTTTAGCGGCTGGACCACTTGGACTAATGCAAGCATGCCTTAATGTTGTTCTTCCCTATGTACGACAGCGAGAAACGGTTTGGACGCCCAACTGGTGAATTCCAGTTTATACAGGTTCAAAATTATCATTCATGCAAGTTAACGTCCTTTTCTTTCTCACCCGTGTACATTATAAAGACTCATATCTTGCTGCGCGTACAGGGGAAAATTGGTGACATGTGCACTTCAATCCAGTCTTCTAGATAAAATATTTCTTGACCCTTGTTAGCAACTTAGCACGAATGTTATTTGTTTTTTCTGACATAATCGGTCTCATGTTCGCTCAGGCCTTTATGTGTATTCCGTTGCAAGGGATTGTGAAAACGGGATAATTAACCCTTAGGTATTGCAAACATCATAACCGTGGTACAATTACTGTTTGTTTGTTTTTTCTGATTTTAATAATAGGAGGTGAATCTGAATTCCAAACAGCAGTAGTTTTGCCTGTACGGTTTGGGTAAGCATCACTCACCTTTGCCCTTCCATTTTATTTGTATGATCTGGAAACTTTGCTCTTAAGATGTTGGTAAGGGAGACATGGCCATCCTGTAAATGGACTACAAATTTTTCTCACTTATTTCCAGCAGCAGTTTTGCGGATGTTGATTCATAACTGGTGTTGCTATGATAACAGAGAATTTAGGCCGATCGAATTTCTGTTTGATGGGACACAGTTCAGTGGCCAGAAAATTCATCGGAAGAAGTTTTGACACAAAATGCATGTAATTACTGGAGTTTGGGTTTATGATCTTCTTGATGGCTTAAAATTAAGCTCATGACATGGTCAATCTATTATCCTCTTTTGTTTTTGTCACTTTGGAGGCTCTCTCAATTTGTTTGGTATGGTTTCTGCCTTTGGGTTTGGAAGTAGAGACAGATTTTTGAAACTCTTTTAACTGATTTTGCGAAGATTTTGGTGCAAGTTTTTGTAAAATCAAAAGTTTTGATGACAAACACATCTGTATTTGTGATATTGGATTAACCTATTTGAGAGTGCTTTTCATGGTTTTGTGCCTATACCCAATTCTGCACCTTCAAGTTGGGAGGCTTGCACTGGAGCAATCTACCAGGATGATGAAGCCAATATTGCAGTCAATAACCTTTTTTGTTTTATTTTTCCGCCAAGCTATATACATCAACGGGGCTAGAGGATAGTTAGTAAGTTAGTACATGGGATCCAAAGACTGACCATAGTCTTACACCAAAACCGCCCTTAACGGAACTCAAATCCTGGCCTCCACAAAGAAGGATGAGGAAATACCAACCTTTTCCTTTGAACTTGCTTATCTTCCCCTGTCTTTGCCTTATCAAAATGACCTGACTCCCATGTGAATCGGGTGGCAAATTAAACTCAAACCCATTAATCAACCCAAACCCATCTACTATAAAATAGACTCAATCCAATCCATTTATTAGTTGGGTAATAATGGGTCCAACCCATCTAATCCATTTAGTAATTGGGTTTTAAGTGAGTCTTAATGGGTCAACTTAAACGACCCAATAAGTCATGAACATGACCCATCAAAGAAAGATAGATAGAACACAATACAAATTGAAATTAGCCTCTCTTGATCTCATTCTTCCTCCACTAAGGTCGTCACAATCAAATCCACTCGTCATAGCCATTGATAGGGAAATCGGCGGAGGCGACTCCGACATAGAATTCTAGCTCATCGCCATCGCGAATTACCTCAACAATTTCGAGAATCTAGATAATTCTGATAGCATAAATGCAAGATTTTGAAAAATCCAACTATCGAGATGACCTGCCTATTCCACAAGGATTTAATTGATCCAAGGATGAGATTCTTCGACTCGTGCAATGGTGTTCCACTAAGACTTTTAGAAAAAGTCGCATTTTGTCCTTTTGATTTTTTTTTTTTTTTGTTTTGCGCCAATTTTTTTGTCTGTTTGATTCGAAGTAAAAAAAATTTGGCACAAAACGAACAAACGCAAATTTATTTATTTATTTTTTTGCATTTATTAATTTTGCGTCAAATTTTTGAAACTTATTGGTTCGTCTCGATGAGAGGAACTGAAAAACTATAAATTTTGTATCGGAACCCATATTTTTTTGAAGAAGACAAAAATCCTTTTGACTTATTTTTGTACTTTTTAAAAAAATTACGAGTTTCGATCAATTTTATTTTTATTTTTTCGGTTCCTCTTGTCGAGACGAAACCATGATTCACAAAAATTTGACGCAAAACTACCAAATGCAATTTTTTTTGAAAAAAATCATTCCCTACTTTTTAATTCAAACCCACCCTGATTATCTGAGCTTTTATAACGACATTTGTTACAGCGTGCTCTCTCTCTCTCTCTCTCTCTCTCTCTCTGAGTTTTTGTTTACCACAAAATGCCAATTTCGATAGGTATTTTAGTCATTTAGATGTATAATATGGTAATTTTATTGTACATGGGTATTTTAGTTATTAGATGTATATGGGTAATATGGTCATTTCAATGTACATGGATATTTTAGTCATTCTAAAATTTTAATATATATGTAATTGGGTTAATGCCATTCAGAAACAGAAATAAAATGTAATTGGGTTAATGAGCGGAGGGTTTTAAATAAATGGGTTGGATTGGGTATGAGTAATTAGACTCATAACTAATGGGTTTTAAATGGGTTAATGACCCATTAAATACCCAATCCACTTATAACTTATCCAATTTCATCCAAACCCGCCTACTTTCCACCCCTATATGTGATAGGGATAATTGCTCAGACACAAGATAAGGATAAATTTAATTCTTGCAGGTATTAAAAAATTAATACAATATATCAAGTCTACCCAATCCCTTCCTTGTGATAGGGATAATTGCTGGCCCACAAGATAAGGACTAATTTAATTCTTGCAGGTATTAAAAAACTAATACAATATATCAAGTTTACACAATCCCACCAAAACTGGCAATGTATTAAGTTTTCCCAATCCTACCAAAACTGGCAATATATTATTAAGTTTACCCAATCCCATCAAAACTGGCCATGTTACGGTATACTGTTTTGTGGGATGGAAAAACATTACTCTTGGACCATGAAATAATCTCTCCATTTCTAGAAAAGTTATAATGTAATAGTATTTTTTTTTTCCAATTTTTTTGCACCGGTCAGAGTAATGTAATTAATTCCACATCAATAAGGGAAAAAAGAATATGGATAATTGAAAGCATGGTGCAAATATCATAGTAAAATTTTAAAATTATTTACACAAAATTATTCCTTGAAAAAAAAATCAGCAACTATTAAATTGCACGATACTAAGAGACTTGTTAGCTTTTGTCTCTCTATTTTTTTTTAACATTTATTCGGTCCGTGCCATTTTCTTTTACGTTTCAATTTAACAATCAAAATTCAGATGATAAAATAATAATAATAATAATAATAATAATAATTCTCTATTTAGTTTGTGCTTTTTATTTTTCTTATTCGTATTTTTATCTCTTCCCTTTAGATCATATTTTCCCATTTTTTAAATTAATTTTTGTCTGAACAAGTCTGAAAAATCACATGCTCTGTTTAAAAATACTACACCGATGGCACCATCAACCAACGCTATATGTTGCTGTGCCGTGTGCGTCTCCGCTTTGGATTAGCTTCGACAATTTTCCTCCCCGTTGGCTCGTCCCGTTGCAGATTCCTCTCTCTCTCTCTCTCTCTAAAGAAACTTGGTAGGATGCAGAGGCTCCGCTCAGTGAGGTATTTGACGTCATTTTTGATCGGAAAGGAGACGCAGCGAGCTTCTTTTTCATCCTCTCTACTATTCGATGACACCCAAATTCAGGTCTCTTCCTCTATTTCTCCATTTATCTATACACCCAAATACTCTATTAAGTTGGGTTTTCCGATACAGTACTTTCCACAGTTTCATTAATCACTAAAACTAAGTTGTGTTCCGTTCTCTGACAACCGGATGTCCGGGCCCGCTTTTACGCACCTTGATTAATTCGGGTCACTGAAGTTAACGAGTGGCCCCAAGGTTTGGATGTTTGGCCTCTATGAGCATGGAACCTGTGATTTCATGGAGAAGCACTTATTGCTTTCTCATAACCACCCTGCTTGAGGTTGCTGTGTTCCGTTTTCAACATCAGCATGCTTTGTATTTCAGCATAGACCTGAACACATAGTGCTTCAATCCTTTCTTTCCTCTTATCTTTCTCGTCTGTGTAGGAATTAAAAAAAGGATTTCTTGGTAGTCCTTGGATCGTTATTTGTTACCCTTTTGGACTAATTTTAACCTCTTTGAGCTCCAATTGTGTTCATATGTGCTACAGTAATGTATTCCTGTTTGGTGTCAAAATCAGCAATGCTTATGGACAAATTTCTACGTAGATGATTTATACTAAGTGAATGACTGGCGACTTCTGATAAACTAGATAGAAACATAATGACTAGAACGACCCTTTTAATAATGGGGAAAGAGGAGCTGCTATTAGTAGTTGTATGCTTGCAGGAGAGCACCTCATTAACTAGGCCAACCCCTTGGCCTTGACTTGAATTGCTTCTTGTTTTGAGTTACCTACCTCAAGATCCACAACAGTTGGATGGACTTTTGATGCTAAGAAGCATGAATCATGGACCTTTCTATACTCGAGATGACTTTTAGAAAACAGATGGGTAGAGTTGCAAGTTTTATGTGCCCGTTCTTATTTTGGCAAAATTTCTCATGTGTCGTACGAGGGAATGGGCTAAGTTAGTAATAAGAGATCTTAAAGGGAGCTTGGGAATGAAATTTTAGTGTGGGATTGACAAAAAAACTGAGCAAATTTTGTGCTTCAACGCAAAATGGCGAAAAAGGCGGACTTGAAGGAAAGGCAAGTCTGGTCTCGTAGGTTCGTGCTGGACAGATGGGCAGTTTGGCCATGTGTGTTCGGCTAGTTTGCCTTCCGGGTCCCTTTTTTATATTTGATCTTTAAAGAAATTTTCATTTTTGCTGAAGGTCCAAAATAGTCCACTTTGAGACAAACCTACTTTAATGAGAAAAGTGAGGAGGGGAAATGTTGCGGCTAAGACTATAAAACCAAACCAAACCGAGCCTTATGTTCCAATCACTTGGGTCGGCTACATGAATCCTATACAAGGTTATTTCCACATCATTATTTGAACGGGCCAGGAGTTACCCCAAGTTTATGCAGCCACACTTCTGTCTTTGGAGGTGATTCGGCAATCGGCCGATGTATTACACCCAGTCAAAATGGGACAGCTGTTCTATTATTTTCTTCTACTTGTTTTTTGTACACTGGGCCACTGGCCCACAATACATCAATTTATTCTACTCACGATGTGTTCGAAAAAGTCCTCGGGAACACCATGCTGCATCAGCCTTTCAGGTCTATTCAAATATGTGCATGGGTAGTTTGTGTAGATTGATGCGTATCGAGTATCGACATAAATGGAAGAGAGCATGAAGTATTTGGCATTGGAAGTAACCATTGAATTTTCTGTTAGGGATTGCAATTGTGTTGAACAACGAATAAATAATAGCCTTTTGTTGGATTTTGGTGATTTTTCAGTTAGAAACTATCCAATTCAAATCACCCCCTTATTTTCACCTTATATTTAGCTGTGGGCCTGTGGCAGTGTTGTACCAATTTTTTTTTAAACCAATAGGGCTTTAGGTTTCTGCCACCAATCGTGTCTGTGTGTGCCAACTTTTATGTTTAAAGATGGAATAACTACTGGTCATGCTGACTTCACTGATACTGAACTACTACTATTGGTTGAGATTGTTCCGCCGACTGCTACTCACATTGTTTTATTATTATTATTATTTTTATATGTTCATCAATCTACCAATGTTATCTATTAAGTAGCTTTCTGTTAAGAAATTTGCGATTCATGTTTGTTTATTATCTTTTGTTTGAAAATTTGTATACACTCACGTAACCCGAACAGTGTTCTGTTTTATTCTACGTTAGAGTGCATGTTCAGCACTGTAATGCAGGTCATTAACAGGTTTATATAAGCATGCTTCTTGAGAAGTGCTGCATTTTGAGTTGAAATGTTCCTTTTACTGATTTTGAGTTGTTTTTATCACTAAGCTTCCACAGTTGCTTTTCCTATTGACTATGTGCCTTGTGTTGGTGGCAATTCCGTGACATTAAAAATGGTCTATCATTACAGTTTAAAGAAAGTGTGGCGCAATTTGCCCAAGAAAATATTGCACCCCATGCATCAAGAATAGATCAAACAAATTATCTCCCAGAGGTAGTGAGAATATCTTCCTTGATCTTGGAAACCACATGTCCGGTTTTTTACGTTTTGAATTTGTTTTATTTTCAATTTCAGGGGGTTAATGTCTGGAAACTAATGGGGGATTTTAATCTCCACGGAATTACTGCTCCAGGTAGAATTTTTTGTGACGAGCTTTCTTTTAGCCTTCTCTTTTCCTGTTGTTTATGGCTGCTGAAAATCTTGTTGGACAAAGTACATTGCCTTGCCTTCAATGTGGGCATTAGGACCTGCTTCTATGCAGAAAGAGTGTCATTGAGAGATTTTTAGGGAACTTTGGACTTGGACATTGAGTAACAGTCTTCTTAAGCAAGTAACTAGTGCCTATTCAAACTAATGTCCGTTGTGGGGATATTCTGATATTGTTGACGAAAGGTTATTAGGAACGAATTTTCCGAACTATAAAAAAATAAAAGAAAGGCTATTAGGAACGAATCCCTGGATTGGGATCACAGTGAATATATCATATGATGAAGGGAGAATCAGTGAGCTTCATAGATACTATAGTGCAAATTTCACCACGTATTGCAACTGATTCTCCTTCTATTTCCATAGATTTTGCCACGTGATGACATTTTCTTATTCAGTTTCCCCCCTTTTCCTTTCTATAACCTTCGTTTCTCTTGATAATGAAGTATAAAGTTAATGTAGTTCCTTATAGAGTTCAATGAATTTTGGAGAATTTTGGTTTTGTCAAGCATACCCTTGGCGTATTGAAATTGAATGGATGGTCCCTTTGTAGAGGAATATGGAGGACTTGGCCTCGGTTATTTATATCACTGCATAGCTATGGAAGAAATTAGCCGTGCTTCAGGATCAGTTGGGCTTTCCTATGGTGCCCACTCTAACCTATGCATTAATCAGATGGTAAATGATCTAAATCATCTTTTACATTCTGGTGATTCTTGTTGCCTAAGCGAGTTCTGATTAGCTGCTATGGTTTGTAGGTGAGGAATGGATCCCCTGCTCAGAAGCAGAAATACTTGCCAAAGGTTTCTATTCCCCGCTCCTTTAAATTGTACTTTGACCCCTTGTGGTTTGAGCCACAAACATATGACCTCCTTATGGTCCAAAAGTGAAAGCATAATATCCTTTGTGGTTTGCAGTGTAAAACTGGCAGAATCTGTTGGTCATTTTAGTACTAATTGACCATGAACACAAATCGTTATACGCCATTCACTTGAAGAGCCATATTCTGTAGAGTGATGGAGGGGGTGAGATGGAGCTTGAAGCGCTAATTGTTGATAGCCTAATGTCGCCCTTGTTGTATCTCTGCAGTACATATAAGTATATACCAATGCTCTACTTGTTTTTAACGAGCTATAGGTTTAGGTTTAGAGAGAGGAAGAAAAAGAAAAAGCATGAATCTGTTTAGTTTATAATAACATTGAATTGGCTTGATGTCATGGATGCTCATGTTTCATTCACAAGAATTTTAGGGCGGATAAAGTAAATGTTGTATCATTTGCATTTGTGACATCACACTTTTAGATAGTTTGATATACATAGTTGGGCCCATTTCCTAACAACTTAAGCTTTTGGGACTACTGGTAACTTAACACACACAGATCTCTTTAGGATTCATTTCTTTATTTCCCTATTTTCTTTAATTTTCCATCTTCGTGAACACGCATACTGTGCCTATGTTGTTAATTCTTCCACCAGCTAAACTATGTCTCTAACTTGGTGTAAAGCTAATCAGTGGGGAGCATGTAGGAGCGCTTGCAATGAGTGAACCCAATGGTAATCAATTCCTTTTCAGATTACACTAATGTAATCACAATGATTGTATGTATTACTTGCGAAGAGAAATTATTAAAGGTCGTCCGTTATATGTGGTTTTATGTGTAACCTAAATAACTTTTCTGTATATCCAGCTGGCTCAGATGTTGTTAGCATGAAATGCAAAGCTGATCGTGTCGACGGAGGTTATATTTTAAACGGGAACAAGATGTGGTGCACCAATGGCCCAGTTGCTCAGACACTGGTATCTTTATCAGAACTTTGTTACATTATGCATGGCTATGAGTGTGTTTTCTTTGTCATCTGTTGTGACTATTTTTGGGAATCTTATGTACTGTGATGATCAATTAAAGGACAGCAAACAACATTGAATTCTGTCTTGTGTCTGATCACAAAATCCGACGGTAGCATTTGTATGTATTTCTTAGTTGTTCTGCATCAGCGTCCATGTTGCCTACAATAGTTAGATTTGTAATTCAGTTATATCAAGTTATTGACAAGACCGTAATTGACAATTATTTCAATTTGGACTCTTAGATATAAATCTTAGCTTCCCTAGTGTTTCTTATCGGACAGCTATCCTTCCCGAGTTGCTGCAGTTGTAGGTGATGAATTCATATTAGGAATAATTAAGAAACAAAATAGTAGAGACAAGAAATCCCAGTTGAAGCAGTTGTGGTCAACAGGTGGATACATGCGTTGGAAGGGTTATTATGAGACGTTTTTGGGCAAAACCCTCTTTTTTGATGAAAAATGAACAGATTGATTCTGTATCTTGCCATCTTCTGTACTTACACTACCTGAAGTATATCCCAGCTATTTAAGTTATATTCCAGTGTTCGGTAGGAATCATCTTTCTTTTGTTCTTTGGGTAGAAGGAAAATGTTATTTCCTGTGTTGAAGTCATTTTCTCTCTTTGTGCCCCAGTAACCCACTTGTTATCCGTCTCTTGACCAATTCTTAGATTTGTTTGAGCTTTTCCTTTCGCATGGAAGTGTATAGGGCTTATTTGCCGTATGGCCTCTTTTTGTATATGGGTGGCATTCCCTTAATGCCTTCTTTCTAATATATTTATTTACTTATCAAAAAAAAAAAAACTGTTGATTTTGTTGTGGTTTGTCGGTACTTTGTATTTCTTCTTCTTCTTGCATCTTTTTCTAGAGTGCACTTTTGGTTGTCAGAATTGATGCTTCAAATTTTGCCAGGTCGTTTACGCAAAAACAGATGTTGCAGCTGGCTCTAAGGGAATCACCGCATTTATCATTGAGAAAGGAATGCCCGGGTACTGAAACTTAAGTAGATTGTAGTGAAAAATATTGGACAAGAAATCACTGATTGCTTGCACCTAGCAAAATAGATTCAGTATTCACTGAAGTTCAGTGAAATGGACAAAGTTTCTGATATCTTAAAAATAGTTGGGAAGATCATCAAACATGCGTTTTGGTAATAGAATAATTGGAAAGAGGCATCAATAATAAATATTGGTCCAGATCCTGGTGATCCTAGTGAGAGGAGTGTGGCTGTTTGTCATGTGGTCCCTTCTAGATAGGTATAGACTAGTTTGAGTAGCACATGTCCCTAAGCTAATCTGCAAGCACTTACGTAGGCACTGAAACTGTTGGGCTTCTAACAATTTTTCTTAAATTGGACGTATCTGGATGGTGCACACCCGTACCATACGTATGTCTTTGTATTCAAATGATACAAATTGGACAAAAAAGAGCATGAGTCATACTGTCCAGAAATTCAATTTTGATTTCTATGACATCTGGATGGAGGTTTTAGATTGATTTTATGTATGAGACTAAAGGAAAGAAAATCAAGAAGACACTCTCAACTCACCCTTCTTTTTTACCTTTTGTGGGTGCATGCAGATTCACTACTGCCCAGAAATTAGACAAACTTGGGATGCGGGGAAGTGATACGTATGGCTGCATTGCTTTATAAGTGTTGCTCTAGTATGATCTCATCTCCTTTCAATCTAAATTGGAAAAGGTTTGACAATTGCCTTGTCAACAAAATTGCAGATGTGAGCTTGTCTTTGAAAATTGCTTTGTTCCTGAAGAAAATGTTCTTGGGAAGGAAGGAAAAGGTACCAAATTATGTAGTTTGAGGTGATCATTTGAAGTTTTGAACTATGTGTCAAACACCTTTACATGTGGTAGCTAATTGCTTTGTGTTGGATGATGTAAAATTGCGAACATTCTGCTTCGGCTTCCAGTTGCTACGGCATAACAGTCAGGACAAGTGAAAAGGTTTTGATTTAAACCCTGGATGTCCTATGATTAGAAAACTGCCAATGGTCTGATTGGCATGGCCTATGGTGTTGTAATAGCTGACCCAAAATGAATTGATTATAGCTGAAGTATTTTTGGATATTCCCCTCTGTAATTACATTTTCTGAATTCCTTAAACCTCAAAGTTTTGACATGCTGCTGACTAGTAGGTTAGTGATTGTATTGACTCTTCTTCGGGAAGTTGAAGATTAGATTATGCTCCCTCAGTCCCATAATGTTTATCCGGTCCGCAAAATAGAGACGTAAAAAATAATACAATTTTTGCATGAAAAATTCAAAATAAATTTAACAATTTACTAAATATTGATGAGTTCTTTTAATTTATGAAAAAAGTTTATATTTCTTCTTGAAAGAAATGCATTATTTTTTAGTTCTCGTTTCGCGGACCGGCAAACATTATGGGATGGAGGGAGTATTATTGTAATTTTTTATCTAAAGCTATAGTGATTCTAGAGACTGCAAGTGGAAGAGATATTTTGAAATGATTGCATGATGACCTCAGTGCAGTTCACTGCATTTCCCTTAAACCTCAGAGTAGGTTTTCCTGTATGTTTTCAAACTTGATTAGCTGGTTTGGTGAATGTTTTGAATGATTGGAATGAGTTCATTGTAATCAGCCATCCTTTTGTTTCAGGGGTTTATGTTATGATGTCGGGGCTAGATTTGGAGAGGCTTGTTTTGTCAGCTGGACCCCTTGGACTGATGCAAGCATGCCTTGATGTTGTTCTTCCCTATGTACGCCAACGGGAACAATTTGGACGCCCAATTGGTGAATTCCAGTTTATACAGGTTCATACTTACCAGTCATGCAAGCTAACCTCATATTGTCCTCAAACATGCGCATTAAAAACCTTTTCCATGTGTTATTGACCTGCTTATACAGGGAAAGGTTGCCGACATGTATACTTCGCTGCAGTCTTCCAGGTAAGAGATCCCTGATTTGTGAATATTCTATTTTTCTTTAATTTTATTTGCATGACTCTTGTTTGAACGTTGTTATAATCACTCTCATGTCTGTCCAGATCTTACGTGTATTCTGTTGCGAGAGATTGTGATAACGGGAGAGTTAACCCGAAGGTAGTGCACAATGCCTTGTTCTTCAGTTTTTTTTAGATAGATTTTGTTTTTTCTTTCCAATGTTTTAAAATGAGAGGTGAATCTGAAGTCCAAACCGCTGTAGTTTTGCCTGGACATTTTTGGAGTCAATTCACTATGAAGTCAGCTTTTGACTTGTTTTTTCTATTGGACCTAGATCTTTGAGTTGGAAAATCAAAAAGATTTCCTATTAAACACAACGTGGGGATGGCACTAGGGTTCATCTTATAGTATAGATGCTAGGACAACCACCTCAAGAGTTTCATGACAAAACATGCATGGATTCTTCAGACTTACAATGACCGTAACTACCACATAATGCTAACTTTTCAGGACTGTGCTGGAGTTATACTTTGTGCAGCTGAAAGAGCCACCCAAGTAGCCCTTCAGGTGAAGTAAAGCTATCCTACTTATGTTCGCCTCTCCGGTTGGACGTGGCTTCTATTTATTTGAATTGCTGACTTCAGTGCATAGCATATCCTGATGCTAACATTTTCAGGGAATCTCTTATTCATATTAAGTTGTTGCAATTAAACATTGAATGAAAATATATGTTACAAGTTACTTATGATAAACTGTTTTGAGATAACCACGCCAGAGAGTATTCGGCCTGATTTTACCGATCTCCTTATACTGATTCATACTTTTTTTACGATTTAAAACCCTATGCCAGAGTATTCCAACGTAGCTTGTTGAATTGTATTTTTCAAAGGATGTATGGTTATTTTCTTTGTATCGAATGACGTTGCAGGCTATCCAATGCCTAGGTGGTAACGGGTACGTCAATGAGTACCCAACCGGTCGCCTTCTCCGTGATGCCAAATTGTACGAGATTGGGGCTGGAACTAGTGAGATCAGAAGATTGATTATTGGTCGAGAACTCTTTAAGGAACAATAAGAGAGAAGCTGTTGGTTATTTCCTCCTCCTCAGTAATAGTCTCAATTAGAAATTTTAATTTGCTTTAATTGAAATCAAATAAAAGAACAAGGCGGTTTCGGTGTTGTATTGGCTTTAACTCAACGGCATTTTCATAAATTTTGAATTTTTATTCAAATTTTTAATTAGTATTTTTTTTGGGAAAAAAATAAAGGAAGTATGGCATTTATTTTTTACAGAGGTTATTTTGAACAGTTGGTTGGAGTCATGCACTGTGGAAAAATGAAGATCACAAGCAAGATCGTGTATACCATTTGCGGTAGCTAAGTTTGCAATTTAATCGCTCCTCAGCCTCTTTTTGCTACGTTATTAAATCATCTACGGGACATTTTTAGTACATTTTCCGGTTGTCGTAATGTACGAAATTTGTGTTATACTCCCTCAGTCTCAATTTGTTTGTTCATTTTCGATGTCCGTGTCACTTTTCAATCAATTGCTCATATCTTTCAATATGGAATTCAAAAATGTATAATGTGGATCTTGTTTGATACATTTCAATTAATTTAATAATATAATATTTTTAAAGTTATGAAAAATGTTATAAATTGAAAGATAGTATAAACAATTGAAAATGACACCAACATCGAAAATGGGGAGAATGGATTATTATATTAGTAGTGTTATGGCAACATAACTTGTCTTCAGCCTTCCATTTGGTAAGTACTCCTTCCATCCCATTTTGTTGTGCCTGTTTCATTTTTTTGCACCTCACAAAAAACTATCTATATCTCACGATTTATAATATTTTTTATGATTTCAAAAACTTTGTTTAGAAGAAATAATTGAGATTTATCAAACAATATCTATATTAAATATATAAATATTATAAATTAAGAGATATAGGCAATTTTTTAAGACATTCAAAAAAGAAATCAAACACAACAAAGTCAAAGTGGGACCAAGGGAGTTCTACAATAGACACGCTATCTGGTGCGACCGTGGTGGACTGAGAGTGGGAATCCATTCACAAAACGAACCAACTTCCACGTCAGGGTTCAAGTCCTATTCGTTCTTTTACTCTCCCTAAAGTTATATCCCAAGTTAATTATTCCACTTTACTTTAGTTCTAAAGTAGGGGTCAATATTGTCATTGTGGGAGTGTTTTTTGATACTATATCTGTGGAGAGAGAAAAATGCAGCAAACAAAAGCATCTTATACCAAACTCAGTTCTCTTAAACGTTTCAGAGGGACGATTTTCTTGTGTTTCAAACTGAAACTTTTATCAACCCAACGAGGGTTATCTCCACTTGCCAGGGGGTTTGCCCTTACCCAAGAGATGTGAGTTCGATTCTCGGTGGTAGACCAATCGGTTAGAAGGTGAAAGTCCAAGTGGATAGTCTCGTGAGCACGTCCAGTTGTCCCCTCCTAGTTGTATTTAACAGCTTTCATGGGTGTTGGTTTCCTGCGGCCTGCCCTAGGTGGATTCTTCTCATCTCGTCATCCTGTTTGAGTGTGAGGATAACTCCTATGTAACTCTTTCTCCGGTGACGACGAGGAAGAACTCCGTCCGGCAACAAACACCACTCCCGCAAAGTAGCCGTGAGAAATTTGGATATAGAATTTAAGTCTTGCCTAATTTGGTGAAACATTAGAGTAGAACTCAAAATAAGTATATGCATTCAAGCATCAAAGTTGCACAAAAAATGTGACGATTCACACTGAATTGCCCTGCTGGGTAATAAGTGGCAATAGTTGACAGCCTAAAAGAAGACCTAAGACTGCATAATAGAGCCAGGACATAGTACAAAGTCTCATTGTTGACAAGAGTGATTACTACACTTGGCAAGATTACTCCAGTACAAGGATTTTTTAGTTAGACTTCACACAATTTTCCACAGCTAAACCGTTAAAAGAACATCCTCAATAAAATAAAAGAAAATTAACAATCATACAGTTCAGACTACTCACATTCTCACATTTTCAACTGTAAAAAAACACTTGTTTGGAATGAATCACATGTAAAAAAGTGGAGTAATATAATGCTGAGAAAATTCTAAAAAGGGGGAGAACTTCCGGGATTAAATAACGTCAGAAACAGCCAATTTTGGAAGAAAGAAGATATTCCCACACTATTATTGCTCTAATTATTATTTGACCACAAACACTTACACACACGTTTTACGCATACACTCACTTCTCTTTTAGTGGGGCCCACACTATTGTAGTGTGTGTGGGTCACAATGTGAATGTGGATGAATTTGTGTAAATATTTGTATTAAGTGTTTGCGGTCATAAAATGATTATTATTGCTCACTCTATTATTATGCAATATAAGTGTGAAATATAGTACAATTTTATGAAGAGCGTGATATTATTGATGCCGTCACTTTTAATTTTTTGAAATTTCATATCCCGTGATATTATTCTTTTTTCATTCAGAATTTTGTCAAACAACCAGGAAGGTGGGGTATACAGAAATGATACTCACATAGCAATTGTGCACAGATTGCGGTGTGGGGCCTACTGCGGGTCCCACACAAACAATCCGAGCCGTTCATTGAATGTAGAACATTTTTTCAAGGGTCCATGCGATGAAAATCAGCTCAATCCATTACTTATAAGTGCTCGATTCAATTATCTAATAATGAAAAATTAGATGATTGAATTGAGTACTTATAAGTATCGGATTGAACCGATTTTTCACAGAGACCCTTGAAAGAAATGTTTCACACTCACTGAACGGCTCGGATCGTTTGTTTAGGACCCGTAGTGGACCTCATATTGCAATCTGTGCACAATTGCTATGTGAGTAGCAGAGTTGGTGAGTATATCCTTCCATCATCCAGTGGCGAGGAAGATCTTCAGGGCGTGAGAGCAATCAGGTAGCTGTTCTGTGCTTGGCCATACTCTCTGACAATAGAAGGAGAAGAGTTCAAGGGGTTTAAACAAGTCAGTTTCTTTTCAAAGTTTTTCCTTTTTAGTGAACTTTTTTGGCCTTTAATTTCTGTTATGTCTCTGATTCTTCTCGTCGATAGGAGAAAGAAAAATGAAATAGGACCAAAAATTTATCATAGAGATCCACCAAGTCTACATGAATGATCAAACAAGTGCAAGTACACACCAGACCAAATATCCAACAAGGATCCGGCAAAAATCAATACATAAGAGTTCATAATACCCTAGTTTGACGAAGTATTTCCGCTTAATTATGTTCAACAAGAACAGCAACCAGACATGAGTACACACACACACTTATGCATACATCAAACATAGTACTTATAACACCGGCCCAAACCCTACATCCGAACTAGTGTAGTAGGAGAATCCGGCTGGCCGACGGAAGAGGACTTGGACACGTCCATTACAGTTGGTACTGCTTCCTCCAAACAACTTTGAGTGTCATCACTGATCATACCCATTGTCATTTTCTCCAGTTCTTATTGGGCGTAGCTATGGATCATGGACACCACATCAGAAAACTCGCTGCAAAACGTATATGATATCGCTGTATCAGTAATGTTGTAACAGCAAACAATAATCCAAACAAAGTAGTAGGCTCAGTTATTTTGCAATAATTAGAGGCATGTTTTCTAGTCTGATGTAGTCTTGCAACGTTTTGCATACTGTTGTTGCCTCCTCTTTTTCCAGCATTTAATTTCCAATTCTTGGTCTTTCATTACCAGCAGAGTTACCCTTTTGCCTTTTCAAGAAGCCATTTCTAGAAAGCGACAAGCCACTTCCCACCAAGAAAAATAGGAAAAATGCACGCTGCCCATCCCGGATAAATTTCATCCCCACGTAGAAACCAAAAAACCAGCTAGAGTAAACGTGTACATGAAAGAAGTGAACATCTGTAGTTTATATCATGGTAATATGTGATATGAAAATTCTAAGGACAACTAAATGAAGGATGCATCCATTCCCTTGTTTCCTTAACATTTCCTATCTAAAAATGCATTTGCATGGATAATGGTAATAGCAATTGCCACAGCCACTACTTGTAATGGTTTATGATTTGCCTGCTGCTGCTTCTTGTTGTCCCTTATTCCTTTACTAACATTTGAGACAAGGATAAAAAGTTAATAGCATTTTTTGGCACAGAACACAATAGCCCTACTGTTTTACAATCATGTAATGCATTCTAATGAAAGAATAGCCGTATTGTTTCAGAGTTGGCAGTTCTCTCTGCAGTTTCAAGCTATCGAATATGACAGTACTTGAAAATTTCTAGAGTGTATTTGGACCTAGTGAAAGGGAAAGAAGAAGGAAGGGAAAGTGAATCAGAGAAATTAGAGGGAACCTAGTTATTTCCCTTTGTTTAATTTTGCAAAGCAATAAAGGAAAATAATTTCACTGTTTAGATTTAAGAGAAAGTGGGAGGAAAATAATAAATGAAAGTGAAAAGAGAAGAAGAAACAATAAATAACAAAAAGAGGAGGAAACTAACTTTCATCATTCGTTCTTAGTCTTTTTCATTTTCCTTTTGTTTGCCAAACAAAGGGAGCTAGGAGCGTTGATTTTTACTTTTCTTTCCTTTACATGGACACAAGGCAAAACACAAAATAGAAGAATGAAATCAAGATAACGAAAGATACACTTACTGCCATGGGTCATCCCCAACAACCATCATATCATTCTCACTATCAATGTACAAGATTCTCCATCCTTCATCAGGATCACGTAGAAGCCCTTCCATGCCAAAGAGCCTCTCTAGGTCAATCAACAACTCATTATAGCTATTCAGTCTCGAAAGATCAATAGCTCTACCAAACCAAGTTGCCTTGTTTGTGGACCTTCACCCAGTTAATATTTAAAACAGTCTGAGATAACCAAGAAAATGCATACCGAAAATACAGTGCTTACAAAAGCTTACCTTAGTACAGCTCCTCTTATTGGAACTCTGCGAGTTTGTCACAGGAGTATCTCCAGTCAAGGTAAATCCAAACATCTTAAATCCAGCCATAGTGCCGTTGGAAATTTTATCGTTTGCATTCTTAGAATTTGCCTTTGAAAT
Source organism: Rhododendron simsii (assembly GCA_014282245.1). Taxonomy (NCBI): domain Eukaryota; kingdom Viridiplantae; phylum Streptophyta; class Magnoliopsida; order Ericales; family Ericaceae; genus Rhododendron; species Rhododendron simsii. The sequence goes on from CM024960.1 coordinate 4,771,199, forward strand.
AGGACCACCTATCTTTCCCTGCATTCTTAGAATTTGCCTTCGAAATCAAGGCTTTCAAACATTGTTACCTTTACTTTCACCTTACCAAGTGCTGCCAAACCAGAAGTGTCTTTTCTTGTTTGATATAGCTCTGATATGCACCTAAGCATGTGTTTTTGGGGCGTTAAAAGAAACAAAAGTGTTGGGATCCAGGAAACTCGGTCCATAATTTTCTTTCCCGGACACTTTCACGGACCGAGTGTCCTGGACGGTATTAGGCCTTGAAAAGAAATGTGCACTTAAAGAAAGAAAAAGAAAAACTACTCTCTTCAAAAACCAAAGAAACATTAGATTCTGTTCTGATCCCCATCGGACAAACGACACAATTATGTACTGACAAAACACTAATTGACCGACTATATATCTTGTGCAAAACTCCACAGGCTCATTCCCTAGATTGAATTTCACAGAATTCCCAGCTCCCTACAGCAAAACCTCGCAGCCTAATGCTCAATCTCAATGCAGAACAGATTGGAAAGGACCAGATAGTTATAAGAAAGCTACAGTGCTCAACGTGAATGGAATTCTTAACCAAATTTAAGATCAAAATCCCCAGATGCCATAAAAAACAAAGGATCAAAATACCCACAAGTATAGGATCCTGGCCGGAGCATTTTCAGTCTTTGACCACAGTTTGTATAGTCAATCAAGCGGGGAACCCAAATAACTCACTTTTGTCACATGACCTATTTGACACAAAGAATTAGAATTATCCAAAATTTGGAGCGAGCGCACGATATAAAGAAATTCCTGCACTAATCTCTTCTCTATAACAATGGGTTCGCAGTAAGTTCCGATCAACTCAGGGTTTCTTTGGATTTGGAGCTTTGCGCCAGATGTCCCTCACAGAAACAAGGATCGTCCACAAACGTCTTTCTGAGCTGGTGAAATTTTTTGTGAATATCCGAAACCGTGGACCTGGAACTTGTGGGTATGAGTCTTAGACTGACGGAAAAAATACAAAACTTGAAGATGTCATTCTTCTACGTAGCACTAACTGACTTTGATTGCCTGAAGCTCTCGCAACCTGGACAGTTATGCAAACTCTCGTGAATGTATATATCACAGTCGAGGCAAAAGTGTTGTTTGCATTTTGGACAAAAGACACAAGGGATGGGCTTATTTCCTGCATAAAAACCAACGAAAACAGGTATAATTGGAACCGTGTCTTCAAGGCAAAAGACATGAATGCAATGCTAGGATTTTTAATCCAATCACAAATCGGACTTGTAATTAACTGCCAACAAGGATTGTTCCAAAAATACCCACTTTCTTCTAGAAACAGAGTGATACAAATGAATAGACAGCAAGAATAGAGATTGATGTTCTCATCTTGGAGCAGCAAAGAATAGAAAATGGATAATCTATCTACTGAAATCGGAAAACCTCAACTTTGTATTGATAATGCAGAACCCTTTCTATACAGAAATGAAACCATTGAAATGCAAGAGTCGCAGCTAGATAAACCTACCAAACTAAGCTTGTGTCCTAATCAATCAGGGTCGAATACAAGATTTGTTTTTCACCATTACGCTCTCTCAAGGGCTATGCATTCAAGTTTTCAATTAAATAGTCCTCAATTACCTTCGAAGGTTTGCCAGCACCAGTGGATTCCCCAATGTTGGCCAACATAGCTTCGAGGATAATGTTCAACAGCCAGGGAACTCAAGTATATGGTGCAGATAATTAATCATGAACCTCTAAACTCCTTACAAAATTAGAAGTACAAATAGAGAAAAATAGATTAGGTTGCAAATGCATTTTGAGAAAAATGGCTTCCTAGGGTAACCTGTCTTAGGCTTTCTTTCAGAGTACCTCATCTCCACAATACAGCAAATTCAGCATTGCAAACAACTATGTATCTTTTTTCCTACTGCAAAAGTACAGCACCTTTTACCCAAAACTACTCCTAGCATAACATTGTCAGCTCACCTGGATGTTTTGACCAAACCAAAAATATGGTCACTTCGTTAAAAACCATTAGAGCATATGTTCAAGGAGATACTACTATACATCATGCTTTGTATACGTCAATATGCAAGGCAGGTAAACACTCTGCTCATCTTATGCTATGCACTAACTTCAATCTGATAACACAGACACGAGAAAACAGTACATATACATCTTTTTCAAAAGTTCGATTTACCAAATGCAAATTGTTGGCAGTAAACAACTCAATCATTGAATGGCAGTCAACATCAGCTACTTACCAGGATCACGAAGACTTTGCTGGCATCCAAAACAATTCTTTGGGAGCATATGATGAGGACCAATTGGAAGGGAGGGAAGAGACACATCATCAAATGGTGTTATGGGGAAGAGATGGTGAAATGATCTTGCCAAATGGGGAGAAGAAACAAGAGTCAGGCCACAAATGCGACATTCGGTAGGTAATTCGCAAACGCGTGCTTTACATCTTGGACAAGTGTATCCTCCACCAACCTTAGCCTCTTTATGACATGAACAAATTGAGATAACACCCTCTGCTGCCCTTTGGGGAAATCCCATCCTGATCAGATTTGCAATTGCAAATTCTGCTATAGCTGGGGGTGGCGGTGCATGCTCCAGTACCAACTCTTTTAAGTGAGACTGCAAAAAGAAGATATACCCAAGCATAAGCAGCAAAGAACAATTGTTAAATAAACTACACTTTACAGTGTCCCCATTTTTTTTCTCCACTAATTAACCAAGGTTGATACTTTTCTCCATTGATGTCTAAAATCTCTAATTAAAGTCTCCCATTTGACAATTCCAAAGTGAACTTTTAGAGTCCCATTACCACCATTTTTCCATTCTCTCTTTATTTCTTTTCTTATTTACTTAATTCGATCGCTCTTCAACATAACGACAATGATTTTTCTGATGCTAGCAACATTTCAGATGGCAAGAGTTGAGTTTGGTTCTTGAAATTTATAACTCACGTATGGCACTTCCACTTTTCTAGATGTTTGCTTGATTAGCTGAACTCACCTCATCTAATGCGACAGAGTATAATCCACCAGTTTCTTGGCAAATATATTTGCATATGAAGATTTCCGCTGAGAGACCAATAACTGAACACCTGATTTTAGATTTCTTGCACTTCTGGATGGTCTCCATTATATCCCCTGGATCACAGGTACTGAGAGCCGAATACAGGATGAGAACTTCACGGTGACCATATGATGGGATTTGACATAGATAGTCGCAAACAAGATCCAGGGCATTCTGAAGAGAGGAATCACCAGAACACTCCAACTTACCCATCAGAGCTTTAACATGGGACTCAGGACTGCCACCAAGATCTGTTAGGCACTGAGCAACCCCATCTTTTATAATTACCAGACCAATTTGACTCAGTGGATTCTGGTCAAAGAACTCCCTAATGAAAGCCTCAATTTGTTTAGCAACTACAACCATTCGACTTGGTTTGAAATCCATCTCTGAAGCCGCCTACACATATATATCAAATGAATCATGAAGCAGGAACAAAACAAAAGTGTACAGAGCCAACAACCATAATAAAAAACTCATTATCTAAACAATAAAGGTCTCTACCAAATTACAGTACCAATTACAAACTCACATTACCATATATTTCCAGGCATGGAGGAGCTTATACTATTATCTTGAAGTAATTTACTACTATATCATCTATACCATGTTTTACAATAACTCAGTTCAACAAAAAAAAAAATAATTACAATAACTTTACACATTCACCGAGTTTAAATTTCAAATTCAAAATGCTTAGGCTAGAACGCCTTGCCTCATGAGGGGTTAAAACACCTAGCCCCATTCGCCTAAGAAAACATCGGTTCTCAATACCTCATAGAAACCCTAATGAACTACATCTATTTTCCATTTTTCACGCATCTGATCCATAGAATTTTTTAGGGGTCCATAAAGAAGCAATTGAATGAATACTACAATTCATGGGTATCAACGTGAAAATTTTGGATACCTTGGATAGGTCAATGACAATATAAAGGTAGCGAATGAGGCCTTTCTGAATTCGAGCACCAGTTGAGGCAGAGGAGAGAGAGCGCAGACGCCGGCGGTACTGAGCATGGTAGAGAGTTTTGTTGTCAATTGGGCGAAGGAGGCCAGATTCATCCTCTTGCAAAGACTCCCAGGATCTGTCATCTGCATAAGCTCTCTCCCAGGCATCGAGGCCTCTTCCATTTTCATCATCTTCCTCGTCCTCTTCTTCTTCCTCTCTGTTAAGTCGTCTTCCATCACCATTGTTCATACTTCCTACAATAAGAACCAAAGAGGTCTTGACTGAAAGTTGGTAAAGATTGAATTTTGCTGAGATAAAAGTTGAAATGGATGGAAATTTTAAAACTGAACAAGCTGGGTACTGACACCTACAAAATGATCATCTCTGCATTGGAATGAGATTAAAATTCACGTAAAGCTCTTAATTCATAAAGTGATGGGCTAAAAGTTAGGTTCAAACACAAAATCATGTGAACTGCGAAGTTAGTTCGATTTTAGACAGAATATGCTTGACTGGTGCATGTCCAACTAATCATGTCGGACACGGATCCTTCACCTAAACCCTAAGGCAAGTAGGTCCATAGTCCATACGTATCCATCTGACCACTTTCAGCGAAGATATAGTCTGCCAACCACATAATTTGGCCAAATTAATGGGCAAAAATCAGTAAAGGACGAGAACTTTTTTAATTTCGATGTACATTTTTATACTTTTTTAATTTCTCTCGTGAAAAGAAGTACTAATTCCAAAAATTCTGACAAAAAGTTACTCCACCATCGTATGAATTGGTTCAAGTAATACACCATCCTATGAAAGTATGAATGAATAGGCTCCCCCTTCTTTTTCGACCAAAAGCCGTCTCTCTCTCGCGAAAGAGGAAGATGGAAAACCGAAAGTATTAGTTGTCTCCTATCACCTATGGAGCACGGGTACCGATACGCGGTACGGGAAACGGCAAAACTCCCAAAAAATAGGGTACGGGTACAGTGAATATATATATATATATATATATAATTTTTTTCTATTTTTTATTGCATAAAATGAAATATAAACCCATTTACCATCAAAAAGCAACATAGATAAAAAGTTCAAAGTTCATACATCAAGTTCAACGTGCCTAGATCAAAGCAAGACGAGTTCCTTGTTACATACAAACAGTATTTACAAACATTGTTCATAATTTCATAAAGCATAGGCTTAGTTCAATGGCGAATATATATATATATATATATATATATAAATTTTTTCTATTTTTCATGTGCTTTTCTTATTTCGACAAGAAGTTCAGACCTCTCCTCCACAGCAAGAGCACAATCTAATTCCTTTATCTTTAGTTGGCAACAAATGGGCTTTGACTCTCATGTATGACCCCTGAAATTCAAGGTTACATAAATTGCACTTGAACTTTGTGTTGTTACCCCCTTCACTCCTTTTAATTAATTTAATCACATAATCCCATAGGCGAGCATTCTCATCGTGATCAACAGGTTTACTAGTAGCACTACCAGTTGAACTTGAACCCCTACTGCTCATTGAACTCATCTACCTATGAATTATGAAATAATCACAGTGCATTCAATCAGTACAAATGGAATATTGAGAGAAATAGAGAGGAGAGGAGAGTACGAGTGACATATGAAGAGAGAAAGAGAGAAGAGAGAAGAGAGAAGAGAGACAGAGAGAAGAGAGAAAGAGAGAGGAGAACTTACGGTTTGAAGCCCTAGATCTCCAGATCACTGCCTCTCTTTCTTTTTCTTTTTGATCGCTGACTCTCTCAGTCTAAACGTGTATATATTGTAAAAAAGACAAATAAATTACACAATAATCCCTTATTTTATAATTATTTATAATAAAAGAAGAAGATATTTTGAAAAAAATTCATTTTTTGAATTAAAACGTACCCAATACCGTACCCTTGACGTACCCATGCCGTACCCAAAATTATCAAAAGTACCCGATCCAATTTTGTCATACTGGGTACGTTTTTGCCCTATCCGGTACACGTACGGCGACATTTTTGGAGTAGCCATGCTTCATAGTCTATCACCATTAGCTTGAGCAACTTGAAGTTTATTCTAGGGTTTAGCAGCTACGCCGGAGGAAGGTACAAAACTCTCGTTGCTCTACTCAATTGATTTCATAATCCTAGATTCCTTCCAATATTTGACCTTCATCTGTGTTATTTTCCGTCATTTGGTGTTATTTTTTGTAAGTACCGCCACTGAATTATTCATCTTCCGAATCTGAAATTTATGTTTTTGTCATTGTTTTAGTACAGCTTACTGAATTTACTACCTCTCCTCAAACCACACGAGGCTCCCCATTCAATAGCAACCGCGAAAAAAAAAAAAAAAACCCAGGTAAAAATCAAACCCATTGCTGACTTTGCTGTTACGTATGCTACGATACCCATTCTTTGATGTATCTATCCTGATCTATATATGGTTGTGTACTGTCTTCTTGTACTTGTGCTTCGTGAAGTTTGAGGCAACTTATGTGTTTTGAGTTGGGACTATTCCAGGGTTTCATCTCAATCTCAAAACGTTGGCCTGAAGGATACAACGTGGACGGCTGTTAATGCAGGCCCATTAATTTTTAATTTTTTTTATTTTGGTCGTAATTTTTATGTGATTCATAAGATGATCAGATAAGGGATTGGATTGTTGAAGGCTTTCAAACATTGTTACCTTTACTTTCACCTTACCAAGTGCTGCCAAACCAAAAGTGTCTTTTCTTGTTTGATATAGCTCGGATATGCCCCTAAGCATGTGTGCTTGGGGCGTAAAAAGAAATAAAAGTGTTGGGATCCAGGACATTCGGTCCACAATTTTCTTTCTCGGACACTTTCATGAACTGAGTGTCCTGGACGGTATCAGGCCTCAAAAAGAAATGTGCACTTAAAGAAAGAAAAAAGAAAAACTACTCTCTTCAAAAACCAAACAAATGTTAGATTCTGATCCCCATCGGACAAACCACACAATTATGTACTGATAAAACACTAATTGACCGACTATAAGGCCAATTTGTATAAAGAACCCAATGTTTTTCTTTATTAACATTTGGGATCCAAGTTGTTGCGTAACGCGTTAGAAATTTGCCTGGAAAAGTTGTTTTCGCCATTTTTTTTGCGGTTCGTTGGTTCTGGGTTTGGCATGAAATTGGTGTCGAAAGTGTGCTATGTCTGCTGCTAGTTGAGTCTCGAAATTGGCAGTAGAACTGGGGACTCATCTGTATAGTTATTCTCTCCAATCTTAAACCTGTCTTCAAGTGAATTGGGTGCTGTGGTGGAGCTTGTGAGCAATTTGACAGTTTTTTCGAATATAGAGGGAAAATAATTTAGTCTTACGACCATACCTTAAGATCTACAATTAAATAAACTAGGCTTTACAACTAGAAATAAGTAATGGCACACGCGTGCTTGCTAACCCACCCGCTCTAATAGGGATTTGAGGCTAACATTTAGGTTCACAGCATCGGAGTTGTTACATTATTGAGCCCGTCCAATAAACGGAATGAACTTTATCTCTCTTGAAACTCTACCGTTAAAAAAAATAATAATAATCTCTCTTGAAACTCATATCGGTCCGGCCTGCACAAGACATTTTACAAATGTTTCTTAATTATCGTTACTAGCAAATAAAGTATTAAGTGAATCATATCCCATGAATATGATACATTTATATGATGTTATGTTATGTTATGTAACATACGACAAAGGCGGGGTGTTGGAGTATTTATACTTAAGGGTCATCATCGGGCTAGGCTGGGCTGGGCCGAGCCGGCCCGGTCTATCAAGTCACTACTCAAGCCCGCCCACGGGCCAGGCCAACCGGACTTTTACTTTTTTTTTTTTGCGAGTCGGGCCACCTACCATAAATTGAAGCTCAAGCCCGGCCCATGGGGCTAACCCAATTGACGGGCTAGTAGGCCAAAAACTAGGCGGGTTAGCGGACGGGCTTAAATTTCCTTGGGTGAGGGAAAAAAAAAGGATTTTACGGGATTTTGGGCTAATAGGTGGGCCCGTGGGCGGTCTATTGGGCGGGTACCGCGGTGGGCCAAGTAAAAATTCATAAGCCCAAGCCTGCCCATTACAAAATTACGGACCGGGTAAAAATCTGATGAGTCGGGCGGGCCACGGACCTTCGAGCTAAATGATGACCCTTATTTATACTGGTGAATCATGTCTTCTAATAAGCATCGACATCCAATTGTTTTTTATTAGAATTATTTGGTTGATGCCTTATTTTTATAAAAACTATATACATGAAATGCGATTACGGAGTAATTAATTAAGTGTGTTGATATTGTAAGTAATTAATTAATTGGACTGGTCATCGACATCCAATTAATTTTTTTTATTAGAATTATTTGGTTCATGCAATGACCTTGTAAGAATGGACTGGTCATCAAATTACGTAGATTATAAGTGCGTTTAATGGGTAAGAGCTCCATATCTTATTGTGTGTGCAAGTGTTCCTTACCATTTGTTTTCATCGCGTTGGCGGATTGTGTTCGTATTCGGTATCACGATCGTTGACGCAAAATAAATAACTGAGAGCAGTCTAGAGGGGATAAATTTTCTATACTTATTTTTCTTGTACTTTTATTCTCGTACATTTTCAACGGTTAAATTACATGAGAATTTTGAAAACAACGAAACTGTTACACAATCTAACCGTCCAAAACAGATGAATACACGGAAATAGAGAGATTCGGCATAGAGGATTTGGTGTGAGTTGAGACCAGGTACCACCCCCAAAGGTTCCCTTTCTTTTCATCAGCCAATAATTATACGTATGCTAACAATTTATTCCAAAATACTTTTAAACGGCTAAGATTAAGCTCTTTCGTAAATATATTCACGACCCTCTTTTGTAAATAATTTATTCACGGCCTATCCGTCAGACGATGATTCCGAGAAAAATCAAGTGGTCAAGCGCTTGGGACCCATTTCGCGACGGGATGGTTGGTTTTGATGTGAAGCGGTTTTTCCACTGGCCGCCCCCAAGGACCAAACCCACTCTCTCTCCCTCCCTCTCTCTTTCTCTCTCCGAAGATTTGAAGAAAGCAGCACTTGGGATAACGAAGCCAGGAAATGCCGGGAATAAGAGGTCCGTCGGAATATTCACAGGAACCGCCTCGTCACCCTTGTCTTAGAATTAACGCCAAGGCTAGCTTCTCCCCTCTCTCTCTCTTGAAAACATGTATTTACGATCGTAGAGATGAGGGAAATTTTTTTTTTTTTTTTTTGGGGTGGGGGGTGGTTAATAAAATGGATGGTGGAATATGTCAAACGTAGAGATGAGTTCTTTCTCGTAATTCGATATACGCTTTAGGTTTGATGCGATTTTAATTTTTATATATATGGAAGCTTAAAAGATTATATCGCGCGCTGCATCTGTCCGCTTCTGTTTCTTCATCAGCTTCTTGCAACGAATGTTTTCTAGGTTTACAATGTGTTAATTGAACTTTGCCTTTGGTTGGGCTTGATGTAATTACTGGTTTTATAATTTGGGGTGGTAGAAGTCGTAGATTATGTCATTCCATAGACATGAATAGTACCTGCTGGTTATTCTAGATCAAATTTTTTGTATCTATTGTTCTCCATGTGAAAGGTGAAGGGAATTCGGATCTTATGCATTTTACTATATTAGTTCTAATTGCCCAAGGATCTTCAGTTTTTATAGTTTTGGATTATGGATAATCTGATCTGATGTTTTAAAAAGGATTTAAGCTACTTACTCTTATATTTTTTGGGAATGTTATCTCAAGTTTTGGTGGTTGAGCATGTATCTCTCTTGGAGATAGAATCCTTTAGATTTAGTTTTACGTCTCAATTATGCAAAACTCGTACTGTGTTTACTGTTACTCTCTTGGATTTTCCACGGGAAGGAGAAACATGTGTTCTTTTTGTGTTTTGGTTTTTCAAACAGCATTCACTCGTCCACGAAACATATACGATGCAATTTTTGGGTCCATAGGTTGATAAAGAACTTGGGCTTCTAATACATCTTCCTCCAGATACACATTTAAGTTTAGGTCTGTGTGGACACCATTCCACCTACAAACCCATGTTGGCTGGTTCAAGTACGGTGAATGACTATGTATAGTTTGTGCATTTTTAGAGTCCATCTTACAGATGAATATTTAAACAAAGACGTACCACCTTACAAATGACAGTTAGAAATTCAAATGTCATAAGGAATTTTTTTTGTCATCTTTATTTTTCTCTTATTAGAACTGTACAGCATTCAGTGTCAAAGATACTTATTGTGGGGCTCTAGATCTCAGATTTGGTAACCTCTCTAGCTTCTGGTTCAGCTGGGTTCACGCCTAGCACCTTCTCCTAGCCTATATAGGGAAGCACGACTAACAAACCACATCAGAGGGACTCTGGAACGGTCCTCCAGAGTCCGGCGTGAGGATCAGAAAGTGCAGAGCAAGTAGGTAGAGTACTAGGGTTTTGAGGTAGAAGATAGTGTGTACCTCTTAGGGTTGGCCTCACTTCCTTTATATATAGTGTCCTTGCTTGCTCTCCAAGTTCAAGCATGAGGCAGGCACGCTTCAGCAGACGTCACTCATGACGAAGTAGAGCGGTTAACGGCTTTGTGTGCGAGTTGTCACCCCCATGTGCGCTCATGAATCATGATTACTTTGTTAGGCAACCGCCTCGGATGACGTCACACTCGTCACTCCAAATAAGGCAGTTACAAGCACGTGGGTGAGCTGGCATGACGATCATTGCCGAGCCCAGTGGCCGAACACTGGGCTCACCCGCAACGAGTCAATCTTCATCCCAGACGGACCAACAACCCTCAGCTGCCGGCCCGAGCGCTACCATGGCCGAACTATGATACCGAGCCTATAAGCCCACTCATGGGTTCAAGTATTCAACCATTCCGGCCAGAATTTAGGGATTGGGCTCAGCCTTTTTCCGAGCGTAGCGATAGTGACCGAACGATCATATTTGGCCTGCTAATCATTGTGAGTTATTTCTGCCATCAGCAGTTCTGTGCATTGTTTTTGTATTTCTGCGTTATGTAGCATAAAACCCTAATAAGTTTCTCAAGTCCTATTACAACTGAATGACCACTTTTAATGTTACTCCATTTCTGCTGCAGGAGCCCTTCAATGCCGAGCCACCTCGTCCAGCTTTGGTTTCATCTTATGTGACTCCGGTGGATTTCTTCTACAAGAGAAATCATGGACCCATCCCAATAATTGACGACATAGAAAGGTCATTCACTACTGAACACTTGCGTTTAATCCTATTTTGCTCTCTCTAGCTATCCTGGTCCAACCTCTTTCAAGTTTGAAGTCTATCAACTTCAAAGAACTGACATATTGTGCTCGCTTGAACAGATATTGTGTTTCTATAACTGGTCTTATTGATCATCCCAAACTGCTGTTCATGAAAGATGTGTGGTGAGTGTTGAGTTTCAGCCTTCATATTTCATGATACGTTGTTTCATTCATGATTATTTGGAGAAGGAACTTATATTGTCAAATAAATAATAGGAACCTTCCAAAGTATACTGTCACTGCCACTTTACAGGTATTTAAATCATACAAACCACGTGGTCGATATTTTAGAATTGTTTGCTATTGCACTCTTTCTACCATGATTGACTAACATTTTTTCTGTTTCAACAAATTTCGCTGAAGATGTTGACCTGGCTTGTTTTGTTTGATGATACAGTGTGCTGGTAATAGGAGGACTGCGATGAGCAAAACCAAAACTGTGAAAGGTGTTGGATGGGATGTTGCTGCCCTTGGAAATGGTTAGTTGTCTCTTTAGATTGTTTTGTTCTCTTGACACTACTTATTCTAGAGTTGTCGAGTTACAAAACTTAATTCCTTGGTGAACTGGGGGAGCTGCTATGCCAAAAGGGAGAGAAACCCTATCCCTCTCTTTCCTTTTTTCTCCCCTTTCCTTCCTAAAGTGAGGACTGGCCTATTAGCTGGGTGGCTACTATTTTGAGCTTCTCGTCCTTAGTGTGAGCCTCGAGCACATTTTGAGCAATACTAAGGGCTTGAATTTGATGATAAAATTGGGATTTGGAAAGAATGCTTGCTGGGATTTCGATATTCTGACTAATGAATGTCATTGCCTACAGCCCTACAGGTGTTTTGGTCATCTGTAGAAATCTGTATTCAAGATAGCATGGCTTGGTAGAACAGATAGAAGCCATTGTTCAGTTATTTTGACTCCAATTATGACCAACTTGAACATATAGAGTTTGAGACATTTTTTTGATTTTTTCCTTTAGATTTTCCCTTTTTCACTGAACTTCTGAATACAGTAGGACTAGATTTTTCATCATTTGTTTTCTTTTGTTTATGATGTGCTTGAACTCATTGTAGATTACGTACCTGATTTTTTTCACCTCCATCAATGTTTAACCTCTTATTGTATATTCATGGCAGCTGTCTGGAGTGGGGCCAAGTTGGCAGATGTTCTCGAGCTTGTCGGGATACCAAAGTTGACAAGTGCTACACCATCAGGTGGAAAGCATGTTGAATTCGTCAGCATTGACAAGTGCAAGGTAAAGGATCTGTAAGTCTTTTTTTTAGGACTGCATGGTTTTCCATGCCCTCGACTACTTAGTGTTTGGATCTCCCTTGATTCGATATACTAAAATGTGCAGGAGGAGAATGGAGGCCCATATAAGGCATCAATTCCATTATCTCAGGCCACGAACCCTCTGGCTGATGTTTTGCTCGCATATGAGATGAATGGAGAGGTAAGCATACTTTTTCTTGAATGCTGATCTCTTTGGGGAGCTCATATTTTTCTCAGAAACTTTCTTGTTACAATGAAATTTGCATATTTCTAGCATGTTTGTTTGTACATATTGTACCTTTCTCTTGACTTCTGTTGAAGTTTCTCATTGCTCAACAGAAAAGGACCTCTAGAAAAGGGGTCTCTTAGTTTTGGCGGCACACTGTGTATTTATGTATGACTCCACTGCTATTATTCTAAAAGTCTAAAGCCTTTAATCAAATGCGACATTTTGCTGTTCAGATGCTTGGATTTACTATGATATTCTCACAAGTCACAACTGACAACCCAAGGGCATTGGTCATGAACAGTCATAAAAGAGGAATATACTGATTGTCTTGTTTGTTCCTATTTATATATTGAATGTTCTCCTGATAAGTTTGGGCAATAAATTTCCTTCCAAAGACTATAAACAGGGACCATGGATATCCATTACGTGTAGTTGTCCCAGGTGTTATTGGTGCTCGTTCTGTTAAATGGCTTGATTCCATCAACATAATTGCTGAAGAATGCCAGGTTAGAATATTATTTAATCTTTTAGCTATTTTGATTGTACCCTGTTGTTTATGATTGATGGTATATTGTTATTTAATAGGGCTTCTTTATGCAAAAAGACTATAAAATGTTTCCGCCTTCCGTGAATTGGGAGAATATCAATTGGTCTACGAGGAAGCCGCAAATGGATTTCCCCGTTCAGGTCTCTCTCACTCTCTCTGCATGTTGCCATGTCAAATTACTGTATTCCCAATTCCCTTTCATAGTAATCTCTTTGTGTTACATGGAGTTGGGCACGTTTCTGAAAGTTGAATACTGCTGAGCACGTCTTGATAAGTTAAAATGTATTTTTACACTGTATAGTGTTGTATATTTAGGCAATAACTCAAAATTAGATTGGATTGAAGGGAAAATAGGATGTCTATTCATCTGCTACTAGTGACTTGATAATTTTGCTTATTGGTAAGCGTGAGCGTTCTTCAAATTCTGTAAGAAATTTAGAGGATCCAAGTGTTCAATTGTTTTTTTTTTTTTTTTAACGTACCCTTGGTGTTTGTATATCCGACGGACATGTTACATTGAGGGGAGGGCAAATAGTGCATGGTAATACTGATCTTTTGTGGATTTGTAGAAGCCTTAGTGTAATGTTATTAATGCAAACGTGGGTCATGGTTTCAAATGTGATGCAGATATTAGTGTATTACTGTATTATATCTGGAAATTCCAATGTTCATGCCCAGCTTCAATTCATTGAACAATATATGCACATGATTAGTAAATAATTTACCAAGTTATTCTTTACTGCATTGATGCATGAAAAAACAAACTACCACAGGGCTGTGACTAGAGTGTCTGTTCAGTTCTGAACTTCCGCTGATTTAATTTGATTGTGACTTGTGTTTCGTGATTGTATTTGAATTGGTTGGTATCTAGCTTGACACTGACATAAGTGTCTGAAAGGCAGTCTGAAGCTGGAAAAATGCAGCCAACCTCAAGAAATTTTAGCTGTAGCTCATACTATACATGGATTGGTATTCTGTGATTTCTCTGGTTAATAATGACTCAGATTGTAATATGATTATTTTTCAATCATTAAAATATCAAAATCTGCATTTGGAAGGCCTTCATTCAATGAAAGGTTACTAATAAACTGCAGCCCGCCTTTAAGAAATAGGGTAAAGTCCACTTTCACCCCCTGTGGTTATCGCCATGTGCGGATACCCCCCTTGTGGTTTAAAACTGACCACATAACCTACCTGTGGTTTTGAAAATGTGCGGATAGACCCCCTGCCGTCATGTTTTCCATCCATATTAACGGAGGTGTATCTCACACATCTCTAGAATGTAATCTAAGTCGTTCATAATGTATTAAATAAAGAATAGAGTATCTCTGTAAAAAATCATCTCGATCAGGCATCAATAACCCAGTGATCTAATTTTTAGTAAATTTAAAGTTGAAATTTTAATTTCATAACAAAATCGATTTGACCATGAGCTTTTCATTTTTTGATTTACTTGAATTTTGGCATAGACGTAGTACTCGTCAAAATTTACAATATCAACGGTTTGGATTCAATTTTTGGTATATAGGATGGTGTGGTTAGATTTAAAAAAGAAAAAGAATCAAGGGACGTGATGAGGGTATAACGGTCTTTTAATGTTGTTTCCGTTAATATGGATGGAAAATATGACGGCAGGGGGTCTATCCGCACATTTTCAAAACCACAGGTAGGTTATGTGGTCAGTTTTAAACCACAAGGGGGGTATCCGCACATGGCGATAACCACAGGGGGTGAAAGTGGACTTTACCCTAAGAAATATATAAGTTGTGGGGGGGCCGTAATTATTTTGACTAACAATGAAAGGATTTATTTTTTGACAGTGTGCAATATGTTCTTTAGAGGACTCAAACATTGTAAAGCCTGGTAAGGTGAGTGAAATCTGCACTCTCAGTATGAGTATCGTGTTTTTATTTACACTGCATATATTACTTAATACTTTCTTCTATAGTTCCTCATGAATGAATTATAGCCCAAGCATCAAGTTAGTAATGGTACTTTCCTATATTGGACTATCATTATGGATTGAGGTCCACCCATATAACTTAGCTTTATAAAATGAGCTCCTTTGTTATTTTTTTATGCAGATAACTATCAAGGGATATGCAGTATCAGGGGGTGGGCGTGGAATTGAGAGAGTAGATGTATCCATTGATGGTGGCAAAACCTGGCTGGAAGCTTCCAGATTCCAGAGGACTGGCATGCCATACATTGCCGATGATGATTCGAGTAGCGACAAATGGGCATGGGTGTTTTTTGAGGTGGTCACTGATGTTCCAAAGAATGCTGAGATAGTTGCTAAAGCGGTATGTCTTATATGTTTCTTGTCATTGCGTTCTTCATGCTCAGATTTTGGCTAGTGGAATGACATCATCCCATTGAGAGAGAGGGAGCGAGGGAGATTACCATGTATCGTATGACCTTATTCTTGACCCCATGTATGGCCTTCAATTGCATCTCCCACCCTTTGCCATTTGTTTTACTGAAGCCATTTTTTGCCAAAATCTTCCATATTTCAAGCTCCAACCCTTGGCCATTCTTAAGCCAAAATCTTTCCATGCATTTCTTGACCAGAAGTTGCTCAAGATTTGCCATTTCCTTCGGATGGTTGTGACTTTATGCCAAAGGATGGTGGTTCAATGGTTGTAAACCTTGCGGATGTGATGGATTACTAATAAACCAGAAAATAAAGAGGAGGATAGAAAGACCTTTGTTTCCTTGCTAGCATAAAAGTTGTTTTATTGGTAAGTCATGGCATCACATTGTACATCCTCATTGATTCTCAGAGAGTCAGAGTTCTGACCTTAATGCATCTATTGTTCAATGGTTGTAAACCTTGCGGAATGTGATGGATTACTAATAAATCAGAAAACAAAGAGGAGGATAGAAAGACCCTGTTTCCTTGCTTGCATAAGAGTTGTTTTATTAGTAAGTCATGGCATCACATTGTACGTCAGTTCTGACCTTAATGCGTGTAAGTAAACAAAGAGGGAACCTGTATGCATGACGTTCATTGGGAAGGAACTGCTTGCATATAGTGAACTTGAATGGTAACCATAGCTAGTTGTTTTCCATCTTGATAATCTGAAGCCGATCTAGTTTATCTCATACGTAACGATTTGGATTGCATTTTTAAGCTAATGACTTCTGGTTATGAACTTATAAGTGGTATTTTGTCTGTCCTATTGATGGGCAGGTGGATATAGCCTCAAACGTTCAACCTGAAAATGTGGAGAACATTTGGAACTTGAGAGGAATTCTGAACACTTCCTGGCATCGGGTTCATGTTCGGGTTGGTCACTCCAATATG
The DNA here is from genome assembly GCA_014282245.1 of Rhododendron simsii. Classification (NCBI taxonomy): domain Eukaryota; kingdom Viridiplantae; phylum Streptophyta; class Magnoliopsida; order Ericales; family Ericaceae; genus Rhododendron; species Rhododendron simsii. Next base: position 4,787,866 of record CM024960.1, read on the forward strand.
TAGTTTGTGAACAGAGAGATGAGTAATTTTTTTCGTGCAATGAGAAATGGTATCTGTCTTCCACATATGCTTCAAATGTACACTTCTGGCTTTTGACGAAAGAGTTTACTTTCTGAAGGATTCTGATAGTCTGAACATATATCTTTGTTTCTCCTAAATAAGGAAGAATTATTCAGTGATCACTGAATTATCTCTCCTTAATAAGACAGTAGCACTTTTAAGCTTTCATGCTTTGGCATTCTCTGTCTGCTTGTTTGAACTGTCACCGAATCTCCCGTAGTTTTTTTTTTTTTTCCCCAAATATTGAGGGAAGTTACACTACTCTATATCCGATAGTGATTGAAGCGAATTTGTTTTCTTTCTTCCATTACATTCTTTTTTAACTGGTATACTGTAATTAGCCAACTTGTGGGCCACTACTTACACTAATCACAACCAATTGTAGGGTAGTTTGATACTCCAAATTTCTTCAAATTATTGAATCGATTTAAACTTTTTGGTGGTGGATACAAATTCTAAGGCACTTATTTGACAAAAGATCAAGTTATTTGACATGATCATTTCAAGTTATTTTCCAGGTGTAAGAAATTCATTCATGAAAGGCTAATCAAGTAAATTTTCATATTAGAAGACAAAAAAAAAAGCGGTTATAAAATAGGAAAGTGTGAAAATCATCTCCCAAACAAAAATTTTATAACCACAACCAAACACAAAACTATGCGCGCTCACAAGACATACGAGGCCAGTGTGTTGACCTTGTAGCGTGTGTTCCTTCTATATCTGGCGAGTGTGTATGGGTCCCACATATCTTGTGAGTAAGTCGCAGTGTGTGTGGGCCCCTATATGTCTTGTGAGTAAGTGTGTGTGCGGTTGTGATTGTGGCAAAGTTGAATGAAAAATTATTAAGTACCTAACTTTTTATCCACCACCAAAAAGTTTTAAAATCATCAACACATTTATGCAACACAAATACACACAATCATATCACATGTGGAACCAGTGATGTGATTGTGTGTATTTGTGTTTGGGTCTCACATGTTTTACGAGTGTATGTATTTTGTTTGTGCATATGTGTTTGTAGCAAAATTGTACCCACCACATGTAAGGTGCAGATTATTTTTTTTTACACCATAGGAGGTATCCTCAATTCCTCACATCTAAACAATGGAATGGAATGGAATGATATTAATCTAGTTAGGCCCGGCTGCAAGGAACAAACACTCACGAAAAACAGTGAAAAACAGCTAAAAGGGGAAACCACCAAATGTGCTAAACGTGCTCACGAGACTACCCACATAAAATTTCGCCTACTAACTGGTTGGTCTAGTCCCTAAGAATCGAACTCACACTCCAATACCCTTCGCAGTAGAGACATGTGGAAATTAAAATACATGGGTGCCCGAAACATCGAATAATCTCCGGCGCCTGCTCCACAAATCACAGCCACAACTATCTCGGGTTATCCAAGATCCGACCCTTTAAACACCTGACGCACCACTTTATGTCTTTACCCCTTTTCGGATTTACCCAACGGACGGACTCCAATCCAATGGCTTCCTCATCCCTCCTCAGCCTCCTCTCCTTCTCCACCACCGCCACCGCAATCTCCAAACCGCCGCCGCCGCCGCCTAAATCCCCACTCCTCCGCCTCCCTCTCTCCTCCTCGTTCCCTCCGCTCAGAAACAGAAACCAGGGGTGCAAATCCTTGCTGTCGTCGTCTGAGCCGTTCTCGTCGACTGAGCCGTTCTCGTCGTGTGAGTCGTTCAACGTCGAGGTCGAAATCGACGAGGACGACAACGAGGACAGGCTCATAGAGGAGTTCCGGAGAGAGGTGATTAGGGCCGGCGTGATCCAGGAGTGCGTTCGGAGGAAGTTCCATGAGAACAAGCACGAGAAGAAGAAGCGGAAGAATCGCGAGGCCGCCAGGCGTAATCGTAAAAGGTTTGATCTTTTCTGCTGAGTTGGCACAATTCTTTGTTCTTACCAAATCTGAGTGAAAACTTTTAGTATAATTGCTCCGGCTCTGAATGGGCACCCTGCTAGTGGGCAGTGGTGGGATTGGGCTCACAACCTGTCGTGCTGCGCCTAAAGATGGCCGGACACTTAGAGATATTAAAAATAAGTTTGAACACTCTAAGCATCTCCGGCCCTTACCTTCTATTTTATACTCAAACTCAAATTTACAATTGTGCCGTTAATGAAGTTTTTACTCAAATCTGTCTCTAGATTGGGTTTTACCGTTGGAGTTCATCATACCATACTCCAATTTGAGTAAGAAAGTATGAGTAAGGTTCATGGGTGTTGCCTGAAAGAATTGAACGCTCCTACCATTTTGGTTCAAACATTTCTTGAAACCCTTGACACAATCCCAAGTTTACCTCGAAACTAAATTTGGTGAAACTAGGTTTTTACTTGATTTGATAAAAAACTAGCTTAGGTCTCTATTTGAGTATTATCAATTTGACTTTTGATTGGAGCCCATTTTTAGCACTCTGTGTTGGGATGGGTTATGTTGAGATCCATGTGTGGTAAAATTTTGTGGGATAGCATTAGAGACAACAAATTTTGCAGAATGGTAAGGTAGTACCGAATCTACCGATAAACATAAGATGAGAGCAAGTAAATTAAGTTAGTTTAGGCATGTCTATCGCAGATCAGTAGGTGCAGCAGTTAGGAAAAAGATATGGTTACGGTTGATGGTAGCACCTAGGGGAGGGATAGACTGAATGGAATTTGGAGACGGCATGATACCACGTTACACAATGTCTTTATAGTGCCCAATGGAGAAAATCAATTCGTATAGCTAACCCATTTGATTGAGACTTAAGGCTCGGTTTGGTTTATTGAGCCCATTTTTAGTGTTTCTTGCACAAGTTTTAATTTTGATGAGATTTGTTGAAGGATTGGAGAAGCTCCAATGGATTTGGATTATGACTAAAAAAACTTTTGGTTTGGAGGGTGGGGTTATTTGCTAGAAACTAGAGTTACTGGCACGACAGCTTAATTTGCTTGATCCCTCTATTTTCCGGATAGGTTTAATATGCTTCAAACATTTGGGATGTTGGCTGGAAAGTTAATGTGTGTATAACCTTTGGTTGGAGATGAATGGGGTGATTTGAGTTTCATGGAATGATGGGACATGTCCTTAGGCTCTGTTTGGTGAGAGGTGGATTCATAATGAAGGGATTTGACAATATTATCCAATGAGAGTAGCTGAAATTTAGAGTTGATGATTTACATATGGATTTCAAGGTTGAATTTGGAGTTTATCTTTATGGATTTGAAATTACTATGACCTTGTAGTGATTTGAAATTCTTCATGTTAAGGATTGTCTGCTATTGTTTTGCAGACCACCTATATATAAACCTTGCCTATTTTTCTTGGAATTGAGCGTTTGATTCTCTCAATGGAAAACCACATCTATCCAACGGAGGCTTAAGTCATTGTTGGATAACTTTGTAATTCAGGTTTCTCTGTTCGTATTGGAGTTCAGATGTTATCAATAGAGGCTGTGTTTGGATTGTGGATTCGTAGACCAATTTGCCACGGGAAAGGAAAATGGTAGCAAAACTGAAGAACTAGATATAGGATCTTCAACTTCGTTATTTTTCCTACCTTAATCCGTCACACACCGTAATCCCTACACTGCCTACAGGTGCATTATATATGTTTTGCGTAATTCAGAAGTACCATTTTTAGTTTTTATCCTTTACTTTCTTGGTTGCAATTACCCTTTGGCACTCCTATGGTCTGTGGGTGCTTTGGTAGTTCTGTAATGCCTTCGGGCTTGATTGTTTGCTTGGTGATAAACGGAAAGGATATGAAATTCATCGAATATGTATATGACATAGAATCCCCTGCGATATTGGTCTCCATAGGAATGGCAACAAAATCCGGTGTTTGTTTTCGCAGGGATTGTGGCATGCATTTTCAATTTTTTTTCCGGCATGTGAATTTTTGTAGACCAAAGGGAAAAACAGTTCCGCCATCTCTATCTTGATAGAGGGGATGTGAAATCCTACGCCTTGTAATTGGGTATTCCTGTACTGCACCAAACACCGAATTTCTCAAACCCATGGGATTATATCTTCAATCCCAACCCCGAATCCCCCACACAAACGAGCCCTTAAGAAATTATGCCCAATACGGGTGCATAATTTCGTCAAGTACATCATGCCCGATAGGGTTCGTTCTTTATTTAATGATGGCCCTTAAGAAATTATGCCCAATACGGGTGCATAATTCCGTCAAGTACATCATGCCCGATAGGGTTCGTTCTTTATTTAATGATGATGAGGTGATGCCCTGCTTGGGAAATTATTTTCTTCTGATTTGCTTTGTGTGTTATTCACAGACGCACCCCTTATAGAGATCCAGCACTAGATGAGGCAGAAGCCGCCAGGAACAGGGAAGAAGAAGAATATGGGGAGGACGATAACTGGGACTTTTGATGTTGTGAGAATTCACTCTCTTTCTTCTTCCTTTGGACTCTGCTTTTTCTCCTTTTATTTTCTTTGCCCCCACACGCTTGTGCGAGGCTTTTGGTTCATGTAAGCTTCCAGGAGAATTGCAACTTTTGAGTTCTTTTTGTCTTTGATCTTATAATCAGGAACCACCTTTTTATTCATGGTACGTACATAGAGTGCTGTAAAACTCTTTCTATTTTTTTTTTCCTAGCAAAAAAATCTGTGTTATATTAATACGGAAACAAAGTACACCAAAGCAGAATAAAACAAAACAAAAATAAGGAAAGCTGCTCAGCATAGATGTCGAACCCAATATTCCGCTCATGAAGGTAGGTGGGTGGATGGATGATTCGCCACCGGATCTTGCTCCCGCAGCAAGATCGCAAGCAAATCTGCTTTGAGCAGTTTGAATCATCTTTGTAGGACCAAAGTGTGTCCCATAACAAATCGATAAATCATTAGTCTGAAGTTAAGTGGCTTTTTCACAAATTGTAACGCCTTACTGATATGGGATTGAGTTAATTTTTTGTAGGAGCTCATAAAAAATATTTTTAAGTATAATGAGCGGCTAGAATCATTTGGTGGGACAAATGAGCCTCATAAAATATCAATAAATCATTACTCTAGTAGGTGATTTTTTCACAATCGTAATGCTCTACCTATGTCAGATTGAGCAAATTCTTTTTAGGAACCATAAAAAATATTTTAAAAATAATTAGTGGTCTGAATCATGTACTTGTTTAGTGCTCTTCTTTTGTTTGCTTAATCCGATTACTAATTTACAGTATTATTTGCCCATTTTTGGTCCCAAAAATGATTCAAGATTGGTCATTATTCATACATTTTTTTTTATAAATTCCTAAAAAACATTAGTTCAATCCGATATGTGTTCGACATTAGGAATTGTGAAAAATCATGTAATTTTGGACTAATGACTTACTATTGATTCTTTGTGGGTCTCATTTTGGGTCCTATGATTCAAACTGCTCATTATTCTTGAAGGAAATTGATATTCGCGCTCCATTTTTTGATGCAGGCACTCCATTTTGTTCACGAAGTTACTTGTAACTTCAAATTGAAAGTGGAGCGTCTACATAAAAAAGGGAGCCCTAATATCAATTCCCTTCTTGAAATATCTTTTATGAGTTACTTAAAAAAATTAGCTTAATCCGATATGGTGTTACGAAATGTGAAACAGGTTTTTGTTTGCTTTGTTTAATGCTTTGTTGATGCAAATGGGCCGGAGCAAACAAAAGGAGGGCACATGTGGGGACCCCTTAATAAAGCAAAACGGCAACGAGTGCAATTTTGTTCAGTCTCTTTTGATACATTTTTTGATAAGTATGATATCACTTTATGATGATTTACACCGTTTTAACCAATAAAAAAATGGGTAATGTTGACAAAATTAAATTCCTCTCTCATCATAACACTATAAGTACGTGGGCAATTTTCCTTGACAAAACACGCTCTCAAGCTGGAGTCAGGTCCAGTTCAGTTTTTTTTTGGTTCCAGTCTGTTCCAGTTTTGGGCCCCTCCCGGGCCCACACCAACGATTGAAATCGTTCATTGTGTAGAACTCGTCCAGCATGCTATCCACACAAAAAATTAGCTTTTCTCATACAAAACTGTTTTGTTCATGTAACTACCGATATTCGATCAAGCTAATTTTTTGAGTGGTTGACATACTGACGAGCTCTACAAAATCAACGATTCCAATTGTTGTTGCGGGTCCCTACCAGATTTGACTTGACCATATAAAAATGGGATAATGACGGGCTAGTCCTATTTTTGAAAGGAAAATGATGGATTAGAACTTATTTTGATAATTAATACTCACTAAGTACAAATTAAGAACATTTATTAATGCTGAAAATGTCGTCATTAGCCGTCATTTTCCCCAAAAGGAAAGCGCATGTGTGGACCCCTTTACTGAGGCGAAAAGGCAGCTCTTATTGGTGTGGGCCGGGGCTGCTGCTTCACGGGCCCCTCCCCACCTCGCTCTCTCACCCATAACCCTATAAATACTGGCCGGTTTTCCTTAACAAAACAGGCTTTCTAAATCTGCTGCTGCTACTTCTCGCCCTCTCTCTCTCTCTCTCTCTCTCTCTCGCTCGCGCTCTCCCTCTCTCTCTCTCTCTCTCTCTCTCTCATAACACGGGATTCCAGTTATATATAAGAACTTGTTCCGGGAGTTTGCGCTCTCAAAAGAAGCTGCTGCTGTTGCTGCTCGTGTTCTCTCTCTCTCTCTCTCTCTCGACGAGCGATGGATTCCAGAGAAACCAACACAAACAAGAGCAACCTTCCCGGGAGACCTTCCTCCCCCAAGAGGCAAAAGGTTTTTGTTTTGTTTTATTGTCAATTTATACAGTCGGATTTTATATCTAGCTTTGGTCTGATTCTTTCTCTATTTTCGTTTTTTTTTTTCCGGGAAGATCGAGAAAGCCGATGGGCAAAAGAGTCCGATAACCATTGGTAATCAACCGAACCGGAGCAGTGCATTGTCCCAAATTCCGCCGGGCATAACTTTACCAAATCAAATCACGCACACTGGGAAACAGAGTCCGGTAGCCATTGGTCATCAACCGAACAGGAGCAGTGCACCATCCCAATTTCTGCCGGGCATAACAAAACCAAATCAAATCACGCACTATGGGCTACAAAGTCCGGTAACCATTGCCAATCAACCGAACAGGAGCAATGCACCGTCCCAATTTCTGCCGGGCACCACAACTTCACCAAACCAAATCACGCGCAATGGCCAACAAAGTCCGGTAGCCATTGTTAATCAACCTAACAGGAGCAATGCACCGTCCCAATTTCTGTCGGGAATAATTTCACCAAATCAAATCACGCACAATGGGCAACAAAGTCCGGCAGCCATTGTTAATCAACCGAACAGGAGCAATGCACCGTCCCAATTCAGCTACAAGAATCCCAATCAAATTCTGCCGGGTATTTACTCGATTTTCCAAACGTTAATTTGATATAGAATTTAAAGTAGCTCCGGTACCATATTTTTTTATGTCTCTCTTTTTAGTCTGTGGCATCTATATTTCTTGATTATATTACCTTAAATGTTACTCCCGAAATGATAGTCTAACGATGGTTTTAAAAACATTAGGTTTTTTTTAAAGAAAAATTTAAACTTTTTTCAACTTCAAATAAAGTTTAAATTTTTCTTCAAAATATTGTACTCCCTCCGTCCTTTTTTTAGAATTCAGTAATCCATTTTGAGTTGTCCTTTAATAAGTGTTCATTTTTTAAAGTTCGTGGGTAGAATTTTGTGAATTTTCCATTTTATTCCTAAAAGTAGATTCCATTTTGAAAAGTTAGTGAGTAAAAATGTAATGATGATATTTCTATAGAGAATAAAAAGGGAAAGCAGAGGTACAAGTTGATATGAAAGATGTAATGATGATATTTTTTTAATAAGTTGGAGTTATGAAGCGAGAAACTTAGAAAGGAACGAAGGGAGAATGATTTTTTAAGTTCTCGTTTTGCGAACTAAACTGTCATTTTGGAATGAAAATGAGTGACGTAGTAATAAGCAATTATTGGAGTCGGCTGAAGTCCTGTCCATCCATTCTTCAGCAATGGGGGGCCGAGTTCGGGCCCACGTGAATGATCATCTCATGTACTTTGCAAAGATTAATATTTTCATACCAAAAATTTAGCTTGAATGAACGTGGATTGCACCATCGGCTAATCACACCTGTGCAAGGAAAAATAGACCTTTCACTATCCAGTTTTTTTTAGACAAGTGTGTTTCGATCATACAGCAATCGATGTCCGATTAAATTAATTTTTGACATGGACATCCATCTTTGCGAGGTCTATGAGATGAAAGATTTGGATCATTCTTTTGGGCCTGGGGTGGAATCAGAAATGCTTAAAATTGAACAGAAACATGAGATTAATGATTGGATGAGAGCCAGGTGCCCCTTTTATGATATTTTATGGTTCAATGTGGTATTTACTTTTTGGCTCATTTGTTAAATAAAAACGGTATTAGTTGCGAATTATTCTGGACAATTACAAATGGTTATGCAAGGTAAGCACAAAATTTTTATGAATTATTTTTGTTGGTTATGACAGTAGGTTATAGACTTATATTAGTGTGTACCCAGGTTATAGTAGTGTGTCTTTTGCGTACGGTTTCAATAAATTTTTTTTCTCTATCTGTATTCACTCACTACTCTCAAAAACCTTTCTCAAAATAAAAAACGAACAAGTTTGATTTTTCTTTTCAGTCTTATAATTTCCCTTGAATTTGCTGCTATAGGTTTAGAGGCGACGCCCAAGTTGCCATTACGCGTTCAAGCACATCTACGAATATTGGTTTGTGATCTCTACTTTATTTTCATTAGTAACATTTTCTGTGGTTGCTTTGTTCTCAATTTTGTTTTATTGTTTGCGTATATCAGGTACATTGAATGAGAACCAAATATTAATACTAATAATATCCAAGCAATTTTTCCTACATAGACAGAGCACACAGATCCATATTTAGACGTGTCAGAAATTATTCGATCCACATTGGTTCTCCACCGTAAATACGGAGACCGTACAAATCGGACAATTCCAAACACATCTGCATTCGCATCTTCAAACCAATTCACTATTTACTGAATTACTGGAGAGTAATTGGGAACCCAGGTGAATTTTACGTAGTCAGTAGTTGGGAACACGTTGACAATTTCACCTTCAAGATTCGCGCAAAAGTGGATGGACCCACATCGGTACCCTTCTCTGTCACACGAGTGATTATTCAGCGTTTCAGGACTAACTCGTGGAGACGATGTTCACGTGTTACTCTCAATCATTTTAAGCAGTAGCAACAAATTATGCGATGGAAAAATTATCATTCATTTTTGTTGAATGATTGGGAATAAATGGCAACCCAAATCGCACGGTGACAATTTTTCATTTTCGGGATAACACATAGTAATGCCCACGTGATACTCCTGGAATACCCAATAATTGGCCTTATCACGCACTATATAGTTCCCCCCTCTCTCTCTTAACAATAACACTATAAATACATGGCGATTCTCCCCACCAAACACGCTCTCTCTAAAAGTTGCTGCTCCCCCCTCTCTCTCTCTCTAGAAACCAGCTATGAATTCCAAAGAAAGCAACACAAACAAGAGCAACCTTCCCAGCGGACCTTCCTCCCCCAAAAGGCGAAAGGTTTTCCCAGCATTGAATTCCAAACACCTAATTAAAGAGTCCAACTTTAGTACTAGTTTGTTTTCTTGTCAATTTTATGCAGTCGAATTTTCCATCTATCTTCAGTCTGATTCTTTTTCTAATTTCGTTTACTTTTTTCCCCTGAAGATGGAGAAAGTAAAGCAAACCATGCAAAATGGGCAACAAATTCCGATAACCACTGGTAATCAAACGAACACGAGCAATCCACCTTCCCAATTTCTCCCGGGTATGTATCCGATTGGTCAATAGTTAATTTAATAGAGAATCTAAAAGTAGCTCTGGTACCATATTAATGTTTTTATTCATTTTTTAGAAAAATATTTTGAATCTATAACGAAACCGATCCTTTTGTCTCAATCAATTGGGTCAATTGGGTCGGCTGCATGAATGAATTCTGGTTTTCCATTAAAGCTATGTCCAGGGCTACCTGTAACCAATCTTATATATTCCGTATTTATATTTATGATTAGTTAACAACTTTAATATTGATGTAATATGCAATTATTGGAGTCCGCTTAAGTCCAGTCCCGTCCAGTCTTCAGCAATTGTGGGGCTCAGTTCGGGCCCACGGGATTGATTCTGACAGTTCATCTCATATCCATGCTAAAAATTCAGCTCGAACGGCCATCGATTACTCTGTAAACTAATCACACTTGTGCAAGAAAAAATAGACCTTTCACTATCTTTTTTTTGCACAAGTGTGATTCGATCATAGAGTAATCCATAACCAATCAAATTGATTTTTGACATGGACATTCGTCTTTGCGAGGTCTATGAGATGAATGGTCCGAATCATTCTTGAGCGCCCGGGGTGGGACTACGAATGCTTAAAACTGGATGTGAGACAGGAGGATTTGTGATGGAGCCAGATGCCCCTTCTAAGGTTCAATGTAATACGTACTTTTTAGCTCATTTGTTACGAATTTTTTTGTGGTGCTAGTTGCGAATTATTCTGGCTAGTTACTAATGGTTATGCATGGTGTGCACAAAAATCTTACGAATGATTTCAGTTAGTTATAAAAGCATAGGTTACAGTGTACCTACTACCTTGGCTTCTCTTAGAATACACGTGATTTTTCTTTTTTGTTCAGCCTTAATTTCCCTTGAATTTGCCACTATAGGTTTGGGGGCGACGCCCGTGTCTCCAGTAAATTATGTTCTTAGGGATCAACTTCTACGACGATCACTGCGGCAACAACAGAGGTTGACTAACGGTGCGCCAATGGTTCCGGTAAAGGATTGTTCTTTATTAGAAATTAGTAGAAGAAAAGAATACCAAAGGTTTTGACATAGCAAATCTGAAAGTTTATGCCTTTTTTTGGGTTCATTTTATCTTCCCTTAAAGAGTAAGGTTAATGTCTACTGACACAGCAGTATCTGGCACTTCAAAACAGTTTCTGCAGTGCCACATTGGCATGTCGCGAAAATTATTGTACACAGTCTTTTGTTAGTAAACTTTCCCAGAAGTAAAGGGAAACAAGGAAAAAAGATGCAAGGCAGGGGGAAAAGCAAATTTTGTTCCAATTTTATCAGATGTTCCCGTAGGAACAAAAGCAAGTTTTGGTATTTCAGTGAAAACAAACAATTCGAATGTAACACTTAGTTTTCCATATTCTCTTTGTTGTTGGACCGTGTAACATCTTCCTAGAGAACATAGATGCATTTAAATGTATCATGAGAAGAGAAATGTATTAAAAAAAAAAGCCCACAAATTGAAGTTGAGGAATGCACATACATATCTATTCTACCCTTGAAAGCCCAAGATCCACTTTCAAGTGATGCCCCCTTCCCACTTTCATTGCATTGTCTTTTAACCTCCTTTCACGAAAGATTTATTTTTTGAGCAACTCTACGTATATACGTTTTGGACATAGATTCAGACAGCCATTAGGTCTCATAATATGTGCGCTCCCTGTGGGATCTACCAGGTGCAAGGTGTCTATATCTGCAAGACGTGCACAGAATTTAACCGGATATATTTGTTCTGAAGCTCTTGAAGTTTTTAGAATATTTACTCTTAGCCTCTTCATTTTCCCCTTACTCAATTTTTAGAAACTTAAAAAACTTACTGGTGGTAAATTTCATACAGAAATGCAGTATGCAACAGACGTCAAAAGCTTTGGATACCAAAGACAATAATGCTCCCATACCAGCTGATCCTGTATCTTCTCAAGCAGGACAGGGTAGCTTTTTCAAGCATGTCATTTGCATTCAATAAATCATATTTTGGTCTTTCCAAGGAGATGATTTGGTCACATTATATCAAAATTGATTTACCTATACAGGAGATGAATCAATCAAGCGGAAGGAAGTATTGTTAGGCATACTGACACCTTGTTCCAAGCTTCTGCCAAAGCATCCTTCGGTATTTCTCACTTGAAAGATAATTAATGAGTTTTTTTGCTAATGAGCAGACGATTAGTGGATTGCATGATTGCGTACCTGTTTTTAGTTTTCCTTTTCCATTTTTCTTATACAGTGGAAGTGTAGAAGAGATATTTTTTAGCTACTTGTTAGGTGCACATGAAGATGTTCTTGTTCTCTGATTCGGCTATTTTTGAGTGGGCCGCGGGCAGGTAGGGGGCCAGGATTTTACCTAGGGGTGGCGAATAAATATAGTTAGTTGCTGACGGAAGCTGTTGCACATCATTGCAGTCCGAGTCTGTCCGACCTCTTATTTGAGCCTAAAATGCTACTCCCTCGTCCCTATTTAATTGTCCACTACGGTTACGTGCATTTTCAATGGCTTATATCTCTCGACGTATATTATGTTTTATGTTTTTGAAATCATTGTCGTAGAGAAAAAATTGAGATCTATCAAATAAGAACCATTTTGCATATTTTAGCAATATAAGTTGAGAGATATAAGCTGTTGAAAATGCACGCAAAACCGTAGTGGACAATTAAATAGGGACGGAGGGAGTATGAGGTATGAGATTTAAAAATACAAGGCTAAAAACTGTACTACCCCTTCAAATTTGTGTAGTCATGATATTTGAGCCCCAAGCCATAAACTATTTACCCGGGTATATCAGTTATATAGGAATTTCTGTTGGGCAGTTCGTGTTGGTTCATACTCCATCCTGATTATATAACTGTTCCAAGGAAACAAAGGGGCATACCAAAATTGGGTATAGTCCTCAATTCAATGCCATCAGTTCAAGCGAATCCCTAAATTGGTTAAAATTACCTGTGTTTTGACGTTGGTTCAAACTATCCTTCAGCAGGTTGTGGAAGATGCAAACAGAAAGGCACCCACGTCCGCCATCTCCCCCAGCACTGCAGCACTCATAAAAGATATCGTTTCAGGGATTCTTGATGGCAGAGGAATATTGATCACATTTGGAAATTTCCCATATTATTTATGGTAGAGACCTTCCACACAACAATGTGCCTTATTTTATTTTCATTTTGTATACGTGCTACATACTCCGACATCCACTGCAGATGTTACTCAGTACGAATATCTTAATCCTATTCTGCAGTGGTTTTCGATTTGATAGAACAGTGTCGACTCGTTCAGTAGTAGGTTTCATGGTCTACACTTGACACTTGAGTTGATAACTGTTCATGTTACCCGTATATCTTTACTAAGACGGCTATACAACTTTACATTGTTACATTGCATGCGCACAGCGTACAAATGCAATCCAATGAGTGCATATGTGCTGATGCCTGATGATATTGTTATCTCACAAGGGAAACAATGTAGTACTAAGGAATGACACGGGATGTTCTTCGATATGGAACACTATTAGAGTCAACGAGTTGGGGATGTTACATTCAGCAAACAGTGATAAGTAAATGCTGGGAAACATAACTTAATCCGTGGATGTTGTTTGGGGCTGTCCTAATCTAATTTAAATGGCCACAATTATATCATCATCTTCACTATTTTTTTTGAATGGCATAATATATATATATATATATATATATATATATATACATATATTTGAACGGCATCAACATCTTCACTATTAGTAATTAAGGTATCTTTATGACTCTGTGTTGCTTCTATCCTACTATATGGCCCTTTTTGTTTTTCCCAAACTAATAGTGTGCGGACCATGTGATAAGTAATCCTATTGGATTAACAGTGAGGGTGTTACTAATACCACAACCCCCTAGTATTAACACTGGTGTTGAACTGTAAAAGTGCTCCTAGTTGAATCTCACCTTGTTTTCGCTATGTTGTTTTCTCTTAGAGAGGGTGCCTTATTTTCTTTTGGTTTGTAGTTTTTCATTTCATACTCATAATAGGTGTATCAATCGTCCATTTTTCTTGTAGTGACAGAACAAAACATGCGCTGGTTGCATCCTTCTTTCTACACACGAAGCACAAAAAGTACGCGAGATGTAACGCTGATTCTAGAAGATTTAGAATTATTTTCTCGGGTCCTACAGGTGCACAAGACTATCTGGTCCAATACTTACAGGATCATTTTCAATGGAAATTTCACCACTACAGCTTGTGAACTTCCTCACATCCATGTTACAGGTTCTAGGATTTATCAAGAGAAGTTGGCAATGGCACTTGCTCATCATGTTGGGGCTAAATTGCTTGTACTGGGTAACTCTTTTTTCCCAGCTGTAAGTGCTAAACCTTTCCAATTCTAACAGACTGAGGGAACATCTACTTTGATTTGTTTACTATAAGGCCCCAAGAATACCACATATCCCACATTTGGTATAAACTTATGTGGCTCGGTTTAGATTATCCATCAGATCTTATATTCAACAAAACATGAGAAAACAATATCTTGGGCTTGGTGGAATTATTTATCCTCTCACAATTAGTTCGGTGTGCCGATGTGGTTACTTAGCTTAGAGGATTGTACATCCCTTAAAGTATTAGTTCAGTCAACAAACAGGGCCTAGACCTCATAGAACTATGCTACCTCTAACTGGTATTGCTGTGGCTAGTGAAGATGGAGAGTTTTTACAAGTTATAACTGTTGGGGTACACTTTACTGTAGGATATGTCTACAATGGGTATAGGGCCATCACGTGATGTGTTGTGGACCCACTTCCGCCACCGCGCTACTCAATCTCTGGCAAATCCTTCTCATTCTGAAATGAACAATCATTCTTTCAAAAAAGGTATGAAAATTTTTGTTGCTTGGAAAAGGATTTTAATCTCCTCTTTTTAAGTGAACTGGGAGCGTTGAGCACTAGGTGTAACTTCTTACTGCAGGTGATCGAGTGGTATTTGTGGGTTCAAATTGTGGTGGCTTACGCTCGATGGATTCACCTAGGTATAATTTTCATGACTTCATATCAATTGTGCCGTTGTGGCTTTGCTAGAGTCATCCTAATTCTACACGTCTGACCTTTCAGTAAGCATTGTGTTTTGAGTCCCTATGATCCCAAAAGTTAGCTATTTGTTCACCACCTTCCACCTTTTTCCAATTTGCAAATCAACATATACATGTGTAATGAGATATACATTTTGATGACTCTTGGAAGATCACCATACTGAGGTGTTGGCATGATTACATAATCGAAGGGGATGAGGTTTCCCATTTACTGGAATATAGAAGTTGCTCAATTACTCTTTGTGATGCGATAGGACTCCAACTCTCGGCTTACCATTTACAAAACTGTCACAAATTTTCATTCACATGGTTTCCTACAGATTTAAAAATCTCTCTCTCTCTCTCTCTCTCTCTCTCTCTCTCTCTATAGACATGCATATCTATGATATTACACGTGCTCAACCCTCTATGTCTGTCTGTCTATCTATCTATCTATGTGCCTACCTATCTATATATTTCTCTGATAAGACTCATCAATTGGTTTGAGGTCTGCTTGAACTACACTATGTTGTTAACTTTGTGTTATCAATTCTTTTGGATGTTTAGGGGCCCTACTTTTGGAAGCCTGGGAGAAATTGTTTCCACTTCTCAAGTCAGCTATTTATCGAAACTTGGTGTAAGGTTTGATAACCCTATCCATGGAGGCCTAGACCTAGGAGGTCAATGTAAAGCAGGTTATGGCTTCAATTGCAACGGTAATCTTCTATGCCTATCATATATATGTTGAGCAACATGATTTCCTTAGGCTGTATTTGGATCAAGGGTTTGTATAAGGAAAAGGAAAAGGAAAAGGAAACTCACCATAGTCAGAGCCTTCAAATTTTGCATTGCCTTACCCAAACCCATGATCCAAACACAGCCTTGTTCAACTTCCATTGCTAAGAGAATTGAGTTATGACACTTTCTTTAGCTAATGAACTTTGTCTGGACCCCACAACACTCAAGGATTTCGACAAATCGATCACCAACAACTATCTGGAGGTGTGATGTTTTGCTGATCTATCCAACCTAACAGTTTTTTTGAAGTCTCTATGGTTCTTTGGGGTTGTTTTGTTTAGCTAGTTATTCCTGTCATTTTGGTATTTCCCAGGCCATAATGTGTGCGAGCCGAGATTCTCCTTTAATTTTGTTCGTGAAGGATGTTGACAAGTTTGTTCAAGAAAGTTCGGAAGCTTACCTCGTAATGAAATATCTTATCAACAAGCTTCCTGAAAATGTTTTTGTGATTGGTTCACAGACGGAAACAGAGAACAACAAAGAAAAGGTGAATGGAGATTAATTTTCAGGAATCTCTCTTGCATATTGCTATATTGGTTTCTTTAGTTTGTTTTTGTTCTAAACGGGTGTAGTGGTTTAGTCAACCTTACTAGTCTGAGGGGTTGTTTGATAAAACTGAAACTGAAAGCTGAAAAATTAAGTACTGAAAACTGAATGCTGAAATTTTTAAGCTGAAAACCTGTTTGATAAATATATTAAGTACTGAATTAAAAAATGATGAATTAATTTTGTTCCAATTCTCTCTTAATTTACTAACGGTCACAATATACTTTTGGTAATGGGGGGAGTGGTGGAGGTAGTAGGAGTGCTGGTAGTGGTGGTGGTGGAGTGGTGGTGGTGGTGTAGTGATGGTAGTGGTGGTGGAGTGGCGGTGGTGGTGATGGTTGTGATGATGGTGGTGGAGTGGTGGAGGTGGTGGTAGGAGCGGTGGTGGTGGTGGTGTAATGATGGTAGTGGTGGTATGGTGGTGGTGGTGGTGGTGGAGCTGGTGGTGGTGATGTGGTGGTGGTGGTGGTGGTGGAGCTGGTGGTGATGGTGGTGGTGGTGGTGGAGTGGCGGTGGTGGTGATGGTTGTGATGATGGGTGGTGGAGTGGTGGAGGTGGTGGTAGGAGCGGTGGTGGTGGTGGAGTTGGTGGTGGTGATGTGGTGGTGGTGGTGGTGGAGCTGGTGGTGGTGGTAGTGGAGGAAGTGGTGGTGGTAGTGGAGGGAGTGGTGGTGGTGGTGGTGAAGGTGGTGGTGGTGATGTAGTGGAGGAGGAGTGGTGGTAGTGAACGTGGTGGTCGAGGTGTTGGTGGAAGTGGTTATGGTGGTGGTATGACGGTTGAATGTAAGTACACAAAAATTCAGCCAGAATTAAGTAGTTCAAAGCTACTTAATTTTTTTCAACTTTTTGGCCTATAGTTTAAGTGGTACTTAATTTGTTAAGCAATATGAAATGTGGTTATCAAACCTCTTGAATCACTTATTACTTAATTGATTCAGTATTAAGTGCTGAATTTAGGTTATCAAACAAGCCCTGTCATCCAGTGAAGCTTTTCTAGTTAATGGTTAAGTGAAGTGGTTAATACGATTTATTTTATACAAGTTATTTTTACACTGTGCTTGTGAGTTATAAAATTTAATTGCCTTGTGGAGCTCCAGCTAACAATTCTTGATCACATTTTATAGCAAGTTACATTTTATAGCAAGTTTTCCATGCTAAACAGTTTCTTTTTCAATTTTCTCAGGAAAGCTATTTTGGCAAATATGAGAAAGACAGGAAGCTTACTGAGACGGCAAAACTTCTATCAAACCTTTTCCCAAATCAAATACCTATTGAGATGCCAGAGGTGCCCAGTGTCGTTTACTTCTTTTTTGACACCATTTAATTTCACTCTGTATCTAAACATAGATCTATCGAAATGATGCAGGAAGAGAAACATATTGCTGTCCTAAAGCATAAATTCTCTGAGGACTCTGAACTGATAATAGCAAAAGAAAATATCACGTGCCTTCGGAATGTAAGAAGTTCCAACTCTTTCTCTTTTTGATATAGGCTTACTACTCTTAGAGTTTATTACAGCTCAAGAAAATTTAGAAACTCCCAGGGTCAGAGTCTCAGAGAAGTCGATTAGGTTCTGGTAGTCAGGGATTACTTATATGTCTACACCATAGTACTAAAACTGTCTGTTTACTGAACCTGGCAAATACTTCTTTTTGTAATTAACAGGTTTTGATCCGAAGTGGTCTGGATTCCGAGGAACTTGAGGAATTAAGCATCGTGCATCCAACACTTACATATGAAAGTATGTTGTCTCTTTATGTTTGCTTGCCTTACTCCATGGCACTGTTTGTTTATCCAGATTAAGGCATTGAATTGGACTATAAAAGGGAACCAATTATCCCACGTTTATTGGAAGTTGGAAGTTTTGCAGCTAGAATTAAATACCTGTCAGATATGATAATCCTGAAAAATGTGAGACATATCCTATGAGATTATATATATCCTTTAACCATTAGTTCAGCCAAACAAACTGGGCCAATGGGTACAGTAAATTATCGGTAGTGTTATGCTGGTCACAGGTGCAGAAAAGGTAGTCAAATGGGCTCTTGGCTACCAGTTAATGGAGTACCCACAAAGCGATGAAAATCCAAACCTTGTTTTGTCCTTAGAAAGGTATCAATTATTTTCCCAAGTTTGTATTGTCAGTTGTCCAGTTGAAATATTAATCACAATAAAGCAGTTGTCAATTCTGTACCATTTTGCAACTCTGGCAGCATTGAGTATGGTGTTAATGTTTTACGGGAGACCCAACCAGAACTGAAGACCTCAGAGAGGTTGCTCAAGGTAATCCTTGAAAATCTGTGTACAATTTCTAACATTGTCATTTTATTCTGTAACTTTGTAGCAAAATGACGTAGAACTTGTAAATAACTTTGGACTTCTCTGATCCACCTCAGGATGTTGTAACGGAGAATGGATTTGAGAAAATTCTCCTAGGTGAAGTTATTCCTCCCAATGAAGCTGGAGTGAAGTTTGATGATATTGGAGCCCTCGAAAATGTGAAGGATACGTTGAAAGAGTTGGTTATGCTTCCTTTGCAAAGGCCTGAATTATTCTGTAAGGGGCAACTAAGGAAGGTGTGGTCATTTCGTCTACTTCAAAAATCAAGTATATTTGCCGAACGCGTTTGGAGTAAAAAAGATAGCGATGTCAAACGAGTTCTGCTTTGGGCATAAACTCATAACCAGTAATATGTTTCTAAAGGCTACAAGTTCCCTAGGATAGCGTCACAGTCTGTTCCTCTATTGCATATGAAATGCCTCAGGGTCTGTTTGGATAGCCTTGGATGTCAAATTGTTAGAGCTTGTCCCACAATGCTTAATTATAATATCAAAAACTAGTATATGAGCTTGGGAGGCCTCTCCACTCATAACCAATTTGGTTTTGAGTTGGTTGCTTTAACATGGTATCAAAGCTTGGCTTTAGGAGGCTTTTGAACAAGACTCTCATGATTGATTGCCCCGTTGTTTGTGCCATAAGTGCACATTGTTTCTTTCTGATCCCACTGTTATGGATCATTTGTTTACCTCTCAATGGGCGGGTCAGGGGTCGCACGTGTGGGAAGTGTTAGAGCTTGTCCCAAACCAAACCAAACATTGATTAATTATAACCTCCAAAAGTAGTATACGAGCCACGGCGGCCTCTCCACTAATAGGCAAGTGGTTTTGATTTTGGATGCTTTAATACAAATCAAAGGTTTTGAGACTATTATTCGATAATAGTTGAAATTTTGTATTAGAGATTTTTTATTTTGAGTTTGAGCTTGAAAGCTCTGTTATGATGCATACAATTATGACAGGAAATTATAATCTTCTACTTTCAGTCAATCTTTCACTTTAGTTTCACAATCCACTTGTAAATTCACCTCGTAGTTTTGTTAAAATTGAACATCAAATTCGTTACTGTTAAATTCCACATTTAACCAGAAGAACCCTTGATACAAATGAAATACACTGTTGTACATTGTGCTACAAAACACTTGTAAAAACCTGGGGTGTAAGACATCTAGGGTGTTTCAACAATTCAGCGATTTCTCGAGTCCTAAAGGCATCTCCACTGGTTAATGCAAAATGGCAATGCAAGAGCCAAATTTGGCATCTTGCAGAACAAAAATGCTGCTATAATTTGGCATCCTGGTCTATTGTGGAAATATGACTTCTATTTTTCCCAAAAATGCCAAAGCAAGAGAGAGTATTGCTGAAGATTGGCGATTGTCCAAACCTGGTGCTAAAGCCCAAATTGCCAGATATTTGAGCAATCATATGATTTGCAAGAGGAATAGAACATTCTGGAGATTGGTTTTTAAGAGGACTCGTAAAATTTTGGCTTTGGCAAGTATTTTACATCAGCATTGATGCTATCCCTTGGTACTACTGTTATTTTGTAGGTCCATGCATACTTTACGTGTATATAAATTCTTAGCATTTATGAGAACTTATTGTCACCAGCCTTGCAAGGGGATACTTCTATTTGGTCCCCCAGGAACAGGGAAGACCATGCTTGCAAAGGCTATAGCCACTGAAGCTGGAGCAAATTTTATCAATATCTCAGCGTCCACTATTGCCTCAAAGGTTAGCTTCAGAAATATTGTAGAACAATCTCATCTATCTCTATTGCTATAGCTTCTACAGTAACTTTTTAACTCCCCTTCCTTTTTATAGTGGTATGGCGATGCTGAGAAGTACGTGAGGGCTGTTTTCTCACTAGCGATCAAAATTAGTCCTAGCATTATTTTTGTCGATGAGGTGATCTCTTAGATCTCTTCTGGATATGTGTGAGAGTCAAATTACGGTAGTTTTCAAAAATCTTAGAGCTGATACTTCGTATTTTTTTTAGGTTGATAGCTTGTTGGGACGCAGAGGAAACCACGAGCATGAACTGACGCGTAGGATAAAGAATGAGTTTATGTTGAATTGGGATGGTTTGCGTACAAAAGACGGGGAACGGGTTTTGGTTCTTGCTGCCACAAACAGACCCTTTGACCTTGATGAGGCTGTTATTAGGAGGATGCCACGCAGGTAAATCTTCATTCTGCGGGTCTCAACCAAGGAAAAAAAAATTGGCGGCTGAAATGTTTCTGTTTTCTAGGAAACTAAAACTGAAAAACTGTGGAATCTGAAACTGCTTCCACCAAAACATTGCAAAATACTAAAAACATAGTGATACATTGAGTTATTTCAACTCCTATTAGAAGATCCAAACATGATCAGTTAAAAAATTTCCAGATTCATTTGACATGGCTCTTATGTTTCCAAAAGGGTTTCAGAATGCTTCCAAAATGTTTCTAAGATGTTTTTATTCCTAGCTGGGTGAAACAATACACCAAACGAAATTATGATCCTTAGGAGTATTTCATAATATGCAGTTTTGCTTTAAAATTCTGAAAATATTGACACCTTAGTACCCGTCCAACTTTGGTTGCAAGATTAAAAGCCATTGAATTTTTATTTTTTCCTGCAGATTTATGGTGAACTTGCCTGATGCTCCAAACAGAACTAAAATTCTGCAAGTAATACTGGAGAAAGAAGAGTTGTCTCCTGATGTTGACTTTGATGTAATTTCCAGGATGACAGATGGATATTCTGGAAGTGATCTGAAGGTATTTCTTGTCCTTGCCCGTCGAAGTGCTTTGTGGTTACTTACGATAAAAAAAAAACAATGCATGTGGTTTTCATGTTGTACAGGTTTATTTCAAAAAAAGTGTTGTACAAGCTTTCTTTGTTTTCATTTCTTCTAAAGTATTTGTTTTTCGTATTACATTGCAGAACCTCTGTGTCACTGCTGCATACTGCCCCATCAGAGAGATATTACAGTCCGAAAAACAGGTTGGGATTCTTCCATTATGAAATGAGCAAATGTTATTACAGCAGAAAGTAAAACAGTACCCGACGACATTCAGGGATCGGAAAACTTAAATGAGTAGCCATCGCGGTTAAGAACAACTGAGGTCCAATGAGAATTTGCGCGTAGCTTCTGGTCTTTGATATCAAAAGATAAGGTGGTAATTATGAAACGGATATGTGAGAATTTGGTCCTAGCCAGTGGAACAAGAGAGACATGGATCTATATTCACTACGCAATCAAAGGATTTTGCCCCCAAAAAAATCGCAATAGAATATTTTCTTTGCTTTGTTTTCGCACGATCACACGCAAAGAGCCTGTTTCCATACAGTTATTCCTAAAACCTACAACAAAAATTCTGCACATTCTGTATATTTCTTGGGACAAGATTAGATTACGTATTACTTAAATATCTGGAGCTTTTGACAGAAAATTGCTGCTATGGTACCAGTCGTGGAGCCCATACCAGCATTGAACAAGACTTCTGAAATTCGGCCAACAAGTATGAAGGACTTCAAGTATGCTCGAGAACAGGTGCAAATCTTCTTTTCTGATTCTTAATTGCTTTATCATGTTCTAATCTCTAACTCTACTGATTGGTGGTAACAGATCAGTGCTAGTTTCTCGACCGAGTCCATGAACATGAATGAGCTACTAAAGTGGAATGAATTGTATGGTGAAGGAGGTTCACGGCGGAAGACAACTCTGAGCTACTTCTTGTGAAGTAATTTTCAGTTTTTTGTTCTGGTTTTAGGGGTTGAGTTTTCTCCTTTCCTATGTGGTCTTTTCCATAATGCACATTCAAATGGTACTGCTTCTTCTTCTTCTTCTTCTTGGGTATTTTGAGTGCAATGTGGGAATTCAAATAGAATTCGCTAGGCTAGTTGCTAGTTGTGTTGTGATGATAGCAAGTATAGTGAGTTTACATGTTTTGTGGAATTGCCAATGCTCATACAGAGGCTAGGCTCTTCCTTCAGTATAGTGATTTCACGTGTTTGGGATGTCCTAAAGTTGGCAATTTTTTTTTTGGCAACATGTAAATTTTTTTCCCCGATCGTGCAAATTGAGGTCGTTATGTTGATCATTTCATAATAAAAGGTAGTATTTTTGGTCATTTTTAGGAGTACTAATTGTTTGTCTTGTGTAGAATGTGATTCTTCTACCCCCAAAAAAATGTCTAGTTTAGTTATAAATGGTTTTCTCTATCAACCAACTAATAGAAAACGTGTCCTGGGGAATATTTTCAAATTATAATCAAACACTGGAAAAGATTTCCAAAAAATGTTTTTTGCCTGAAACAAATGGGGCGTAAATGAACTACTATGTATTTGGTTGAAGTAAAACATTTTGCTTACCAACCACGGGGTGTTTCTTCCCTAATAATATGAGTTTCTTCCCTAATAATATGAGTAATTTTCTGCGTATGTTATTTCAACATTTCCGTTCGCATTACTCGACACCGTTGGCTGTTTTGTTTCTTGTTTGAGAGGGTAAAAAATCAACTCAAGGGAGAACTAGTAAAATTCATGGGCCACATGAGAATTTTACTACAATGAACTGAACCCGAGCTTCTGAGTCGTTCTGTTCTTTTTAATAGGTTATAATTTCACCCTTTCAACGGATTTCAATGATCATAGCATCAATGTGCATTGAAATTCCGCAAAATCAAATCTCAGAGTTTGTTCTAACAAAATCTCTTGATTGTTTCCGAAAGTGACTCAATGAGCAAGTTGAACAAAGAGCCAAAAACAGATTCGTTCTTACTAACAACAAATAATTTGAGCGAACGTTTTCAAATATGATGCTGCTCGTTAAGTACTAAACACCATCCATGCATTCTGAATCGAAATATGATTCTGCTCGTTGATTTATACTCTCATTAGGAGAGAAAAGTGATTGCACCACAAAAATAATAAGATTGAGAGGTTATACAGTAGGATTCCCGCTAAAATGTAGATTGGTCTATACTCGTTCATCTCTCTGCATATGATCTAATTCAAATCATGGTCTCAATCCACCCGGGACTCGGTTGTAAATTTGCAATGAGATAACATCAATCATCAGTGCCAAAATACCGATCACCGAACTCTCCCAAACCCGGTACGACACGGAACTCTTCATTCAGTGCAACATCGATCTCTGAAGTGACGATTTTCAGAGATGGGAACCGTTTGCAAACACATTGAATTCCCTCAGGGGCCTAAACACAACATATGAAGCAGTATTTTCAGTCTATATATGGTCAAAGCACTCAAGCACTTGAAAGTTGAAACCAGCAGCGGGAAATAACTTACAGAGATGAGATTCAGAAATATTATGTGGGATTCCGGAACTCCTTTTTGTACAAGTAGTTCGATTGCTTGGTTGGCAGAGTTACCTTCAAGGAAACCATTGCGGTATGTTAGGTTCTAAGCACAAGATTTAATGATTAATGTATTTTTCAAAATAGAAGATAAAAGAAAAAGAAATCATCAAATGCAACCCATCTTCTTTTCTTGAGCAAAAATTGCATGACATAAATAGACGACTGAAAACATTCAACACAGGCAAGAAAATTACCTGTAGCAAGAACCGGATCCAGAAGCAAGACATGGCGTTCTGAAATATCCTTGGGTAGTTTTTCATATATAAGCTGCTTAAGAGAGAGAAAACTTCTGTTACAAACTCTTACGATCCTCATGAAAACAAAACGTGATGGACAGATGAAATATGTAAGTGCAAGCATGGATGGTGGTTATTTTTATTTTTTTATCCCGCTTTCTTCTGTGGTTACCTGCTTCCCATTGTCACCATCACGGTGGATAAGAATTTTTCCAATTTTTATTCCTTTGCAGCAAGCACGCAATGCATTTTCCATACTTTCACCACTGTCAGAACATTCATGCAAGATAACCAAGTCACCAACGGGTAATTAACCAAAATCCAGCACCATGTATGAGCATCCCAATTTAATAGGAAAGAGAATGCCAAAACGGGAAGCAAAGTCTCTTGGTACTAGCCATCACAGTGCATGCAAAAAGGGAACGCCGTATCCCATGCTGACATTATAGAGAGCCAAAATGAACACCAAAAATGTAGAAATAGAATAGGATGAGGAACAGTAGGAAAAACAGGCGTTAGCAGGACTTATGAGTCTATGACAACAACCGTAAGGTTAAGAGCAAGTATGACTTTTGGCAGAAAGTTGGTTCCCATCAAGATTCATTTTCATTTCACGGGCATTTTGAGTCCATCCGTAACCAGAAGTGCTATCTGTATCACCAGAATTCTCACCTTCGAATAATGGAAACTCCACATAATTTCTTGCAAAAGTCAACCCCAGTATACACTGACCCTGCATCCATAAAGTCAACAAATCAACAAACTTTCTTTGTTTTTAGAGACAAAAACGGCAAGAGTAGCACATGCAATAAGTTCATTTGTGGTCTTCAAACAAGAAGAAAAAGACATAGACCTCCTATTTGTTTTGCTTTATTAATTTCGACAATCACTATTGCTACTCCTTTTTATGAACAAGAAAGTATCACACATTGGAGACCACTAGGAATCTTACCTGTTAATAGAGACAAAAGATGTCAGAAAATATCAAGTGTCACATGTCACACACAACTAAATAATTAGTGAAATAAAGAGGAAGCACAATGAGTAAGAAGAGTTAAGTGAGCAAGGTAAAATATGTCAAACATATGCCCTTCACTTTCTTAAAGCAACTTTCTTAAAGCACAAGGAAGTCCAAGCTTTTAAGAAAAGATGAGACAAAAAAGTTTCAAAAGTAAAATTAAACAACCACCGAAACTAAAATTAAACAAGAATGTTAAAAAAACTAAAATTAAACAAGCCAAACCAAACCAAACTGATCCCTACATGCCACTGGGGATAGCAAACATTACAATTGAACACCCACCGAAAAACACAAACCACGGTCATCACTCATCAGCCATATCTCTGTGGCATGCTCTTTTATGAGAACTGTTGAAAGGAAAGGAAAAAGAAAAGGGGAAAAGTTGAATCTAAGTTCCTTGCTTATTTCTGATAAACATACCTGTTGGAGTAACTACTTGCTTCTCAGTAAAGGGTAAATGGCCAAGGCCATGCTCCACAACCTGAAACTCAAAATAAATACTACCAATGATGCTTGGTATGATGTAGCACATTATTCCTTTAATCTCAGTAAACCAGCGATCTGGGATTAACAAATATGTGACAGTACCAGACGAATAAGCCGGTCCGAATAAAATACAAAATCATGCTTCGATATGTCACGATCCCGAATCAGCGTATGCATACCTCTTATCTGCAAAACAGGTCTCAAGTATTAATGGATGAACTAAAGTTAAGTTCGAATTTCAGTGACGAGACACATGTATAATAATAGTTTATCGGCCAGTGATAAGAAGATCTCTTTCCCTCAATGTTCACGTGAGCGACCATCTTCACCAGTACTCTAGGGCTAATACAGTGGCTTTGTCATCATGAATGCTGATTGTCCCCTATGCAATTATAATGTCATGATCACAACGGAAGCCAAAAGAAGTCACTATCATCACCATGGAAGGAAACCACAATTTCTCACAGTTTAATGAGCACAACCTTACTTGAAGCCATTCTCTTTACGTATCAAAATGTTGACTGTTCCGTGTTTTGGTCTAGTTCACTTATCGTTGATAACTAGCATGTTTGGGTGGTCAAATAAGAGAAAAACACTATTTAGTCATTTATCCTTCCCTCAGCACCCCTAAACACACATGTACTCAATGTCCAATGTAGCTCAGGTCAAGAAGCTAAGAATGTGCGAGAAATGGAAACTACATTAAATCCAGCAGATAAGAAAGATTTACCTGGAATGTCGATTGAATAACATAAACATTAGGATATACTTTGCAGAGGTCATGCTGACCAAGTTTTGTGTGGATATGTTGGACAATTAAATCAATTGCAACATGATTATCACCTCCCCGAGGTATTATAACATCAGCGTACTTCTTTGAGGGCAGGACAAAATCATCAAAAGCAGGTTTCACAAACTTTGCATACTGCACAATGACAAAATCTAGAGTTAATATTACTATTATGCTATACAACGAAAGTTATCAAGTCTCCTAACCTCAAAATTGAACAGTGCTTCACTATCTTTTATCACAAACAAAGAAACTACTAACATAAGTAAACAAGGCTTGCCTGTTCAAGCACAGAGTCTATGTCCCTACCCCTTTCAACTGTATCACGTCTTATCCTACGAGCAAGCCTCACATCAGCATCTATAATATTCCAGTATCAGCCAACAAATATCATAGTGAGAGAGATTGCTGTAGAAATAACACAGAAATGCCTCAAAAGAGGCATATCATCAATGGGACACACAAATAAGTACCAGTGCATCAACAAGGTGTGAAAATCATAGTTTCTTGTTCAACATAACAAGCATATGTAATGAATCACTTTGCTAACTGATTCAAGATAAAGAAAGCAATACAAGAAGCTAAATACACAAGCAGGTTATGCAGAAATTCTTGAAGTACCGTTTAGAAGAGGGTGGTGTCTGCCATGTGGTGTTTTCCTAAGGCAATCAAATGGTAGTATTCCAGGTAACCATGTCCAGAGTACATATACAGGCTAGGCACTGTCACTGAGGCTTGCAAAACATATTCCCTGAGACCTTCTAAGCATTGAATGAACTACATTATTCTGAGTCCAAAAGTCATCAACTTAAACCCTCTTAGAAATTATGCACAATTTCAAAGCCTATACAGCAATGTCACTATAATGCTCAGCAAAAGAAACAAAGATGTAATAACATATTGCAGCTCATTCGCCAAATTTCACAGTTAACAAATGAGAAACCATCAGAGTGAAGGAGTGAGACCTGTATCAACGAAAATCTTCATATTCATCAAGTTGCGAACACGTGCGTCATGGAAAACAAGAATTCCCTCCAAGATAATCACATCAGATGCATTTACCTGACCAAGATTGTAAGCTTAAACCACATGGTTGGAGGAAAGTTCAAAAATTAAGCACAAGTTTTCACCACCACCACCACCACAAGAAGATTAGTTATAGCAGCAAGATTAATTCATCAACATAAGCTCTCTCTCTCTCTCTCTCTCTCAAGATTGGAAACTTAAACCACAGCTGGAGGAAAGTTCAAAAATTAAGCACGACTTTTCACCACCACCACAAGAAGAGTAGTTATAGCATCAAAATTAACTCATCAACATAATCTCTCTCTCTCTCTCTCTCTCTCTATTACTTATAGCAGCAAGATTAATTCATCAACATAATCTCTCCCTCTCTCTCAAGATTGGAAACTTAAACCACAGTTGGAGGGAAGTTTAAAAATTACGCACGAGTTTTCACCACCACCACAAGAAGAGTAGTTATAGCATCAAATTAACTCATCAACATAATGTCTCTCTCTCTCTCTCTCTCTCTCTCTCTCGCACAACTATGAGCAAAAATTTTTACACCACAAACAATGAAAGAATCATCTTCTAGAAGGTCAAGACGCCTCATACTTTGTATCAAGAGCTGGGCCAACATGGGAAAAAAGTTCTAACCTCCTAAGGCCTTTGGAAGTGATCCAACACATGGGTTTCTAAAAATTGATTATCTTGCTTTTCTTCTAGTAATGTAATATAGAGAAAGCATTAGCTAAAATTTTGACATTGAAAGAGTTGATCCTATTTCCTATTTCCTTCTTCCATATTCAATGAAATTATTCACTCTCTTGCAAAACAAGGAGAATGGTGAGGTGGATGTGTGGTAAGACTAGACGAGACAGGATTAGAAATGAAACGGTTTGTGAGGTGGATGTTTGGGCATGTATACCGTAAACCAGGAGATACAATAGTTAAGAGAGTAGATAGAATAGCTTCGGGTAGCAATGCTACAGGGAGGGGTAGAACTAAATTGACATTAGATGTTGTGGTGCGTAAAGATATGAGTATAATGGGTTTGTTTGAACGAGTGGCCCTTGACAGAGCTCAATGGAGGAAAATGATTCATGTAGCCCACCCTAAGTGATTGGGACATAAGGCTCGGTTTGATTTGATTTGGTTTGCAAAACAAGGAGAATAGCTTCTAACTGCAACATGCTCCATTCACATAAACAAGAACGACCAATTTCTTTCTCTTTGTCCTCACCCTTTAATTTGCTAACTAGCAATAAAATGAAGGACAAACAAAAAGTGGATCAATTCATCCTTAACAAGTTCTAGGCAACAAAAATTCTTCACTACATTTGATAAAGAACGTACCTGCCGGAAACTCTCTGAACTTCTGCGGTGCTTTTTGAAATCATATATTGGAACCTGGACACAATGGCCACATCTGAGTTTCTCCGCGCACTCTAGAAGCTGCTCAGTGTCAAAAGCATCTAATACAAATAAACTTAAAATTAAAAGGCTTACAGAAATGCTTTTTTCATAGATGGTACTCAAATCTAGTTGCAGCATATAGTCAGCAAAGTTGACGGAAAAATACCACCTAATCTTACTGTACGACTGAAACCAAGTGAAGGCCTACAGTAAATCAGTAACATATAATCATAAATTTGATTACCAGGATGATCAAAATTATATTCGTGGACACGTTCTGCTTCTTCAGCTGTCAAGCCACGATAAAATGAATCCTAGAGAGCCACACCACATACAATTCAGGAAATACGAAAAGGAAAAAAATCATTCACTTAGAGAATAGCTATATCAAATAATGAACTAAAGATGAGCATGTATCACATTCATTACAAGGCAAGTGGGAGAAAAATTACCAGAATTTTGGGAAGCGTAGCATCTCACTTGCATATGAGGTTCGCCTACCTAATAACAAATGCTGAGTGCACCTCGAGGCATGAACATGAGCATGCGTACACACATACACAGACCATTTTCAGTACTACCTACGGCAACAAGTTTCCGTTCACCTACTCCCATATTACATCAAGGGAAAATGCTGATCATAAATCATGATTAGCTATCTTAACTTCACCGGATTACAAAGCGGGATTACAGAGAAATGGATCATTGAGCTTACGCCCAAGCTTTAACATCTCCACTCATTTGTACTCCACCTATGCCTAAAAAATAAGCTACAATATTGATGAACACAAACTACACTAATGTTGAAACAAGAAGACTAGTTATCAATGGTATGACTCCTTCGATGAAGTATTTCAATATTTCAATTTCCCTTTTGTTGTAATCCCTCAACTGTAGTAATTTTTCCTCCAAAGCCACCATTCAAGCTTGTTTTGAGTGGAGAACGGAGTTTTATTCTATATATCTTGTATTGTGATGACATTTAATAATCATTGATTAAGAAAAGAGCAACTGCAAACGAAACGTTTAGTCATTCAGTTAACTATTTTTACTTTCATTCTGACAAAAAGCATCACGTATATTCAGTTGAAGTATTCCAAAAGGCAAAGGTGATCACTCCTTGAGGAAAACCACACTCATGAGTCCATGAAATTTCCACTTTTTATTTTGTCAGTATTCCAAGGATCTTCCAACTCTGCATCTACCCTAAAATGGACCTGCTTTTTCCCAGTAAACCAGTAAAATGGCCCAGGCCACCGTTTGTCAAGTACCCAAACACACATATGAGCTCTCTCGGCTTGCAAGTTCAAGTTCATTCATTCCAAAATCTCTGGTTCAGTATTTATCAGTTACAAATTTTGCGAAACGAATGTGCAGTTGGTTTCAATGAGGCTCAAAACATTATGAATTTGGTTACAGGGGGCAAACAAGATGATGGTTGAGCAAACTATTCAAAACATGAAACACCTTCAAAGCCTAGCACCATAGAAAGAATAAGCATTTTAGCCTCCCCCAAAAGTAGAAGGAAATATTCTTGCTTTCGGAGCAAACAATAGCTTGCATGGAGCAAAATTTTAAATTATTTCAAGTGCAGCATATTCAACATATGATATTAGTTAATAACAGTACGTGTACAGAATGTACAAAACAAAAATAAGCACCAAAGAACATTTAACCAATTGATAAAGTATTCCAACAAACCTGATTGACAAGAACAACCCGATGATCATGAAGCTGTTGAATGATCATGTCACACACTGTCGTCTTACCAGAAGCCGTCCCTCCTGAAACTCCTATCAATTGTCATGAAACAAAAATATGGTAAACGTCATCCAACTGAAATGAGAAATTCCTATCAACTGTCACAATAAGGAAGGAAAAAAGAAGAAGATAAACCTCATCAAACTGAATTTCAGCTGTAACAGTACCGGAGACCTTAAAAGACTTTACAAAGAAAACCAAAGAATTTTTTTGTGAGAAAATTGATATTCCCTCCATCCCATTATAATGATGTACTTTCACTATCCCATACGTCTCAACTAAATAATCTACATTTACTTCGATATGTTCTTTTTTAAATGAGTTTGAAAACTTCGTCCAAATCAACTAACTATTCCCTCGGTCCCATTTTGTTTGTTCTCTACGTTTTGACCTCCAAAAATAAACTACTCTCCGAAATAGTTTTGTGAACAGTGCAAAAAGTTCGAAAAATTATTCTCGAGAGCACCTTATTTTTTGGATTCAAAATGGCACGACTTTTCGTAGGAAGCAAACAAAATGGTACGGAATAAATTTTGGACAAGTTAATAGTTGGACTTCATTCGGATCAACAAACTGTGCATCCATAATTGGTATCAACCAGTCAATTGCGTAACCAAAGGAAGGGAAAACTAAGATCAGAAGCCAAATATACATAATTTTGTTTAGAAGAGATTAACGGAATTACCGATGACGAAGGGGCGTTTGGGAGAGTTGGAATCGGCCGGGGTTGAGGAAGGAGAGGTGGAGAGGAGGCCGCCGTCGAGTCGGAGGCCGGAAAAGTGGGGCCCCGACGCCGCCTCCATCGCGATATCTATCGGCGTGATCTCCTCCGGCATCTTCTCTCTCTCTGCTTTCTGTCTCTATTGTCAATTCCCCTGGATTTCCTTATCTCTGTAGCTGTAGCAGTGGAAGCAGCTACAGCAGTTCTGGTCTCTGGGGGCACTACTTGGGTCTTTGTCGCCTATTAAACGCTCAGAAAGTCTACCTGCAGCATAGAGCCATATATTGTGCACATACAATCATGGTACGAGGCCGACCACGGATCTCATCCAAATCATTCGTGTCATTTATTACCAAATCGGGTCTTATATGTCTCAGGGTTGGCTGCATGAATCTTTTTCCTACATTGAGCTTTGTCAGGGCCACTTGTTGACACAAATCTACTATACTCGTATCGTTACGCAACACAGCATCTAAAGTCGATTTAGGTCTATCCCTTCCCTGTAGTATTGCTATCCATAGCTATTTTATCCGCTCTTTTAACTACTACATCTCCTGGTCTACGCTAGACATGTGCAAACCACCTTCACTTATTTTTTCTCAATTTCTCTTCTATGGGTGCTATACCTATCATCTCAATTCTCAAAAACTGTTTCATTTCTAATCCTGTCTCATCTAATCTTACCACACATCTACCTCAACATTCTCATTTGGAATTCGAGTTATTTATTAGATGTAAAAAAAAGAAGATTGAGGGTCTTCTGCAAAGTTAGCTCAAACCGACACCTATAAGTGAGTGCAATTTTGTTAATACTCATTGAACGAAGGTGAACATTATTCTCCCTTTTATTGGTTGAAATGATGTAAATCTCACCGCAAGTGATATCATGCTTACCTGCAATACACTTTGGAGAGTGATTTTGTGTTTTATTAGATGATTTATTTTGTGAGAGAATGTGGGTGACATTAACAAAAAGAGGAGTGACAAAATTAATTCTTTACACTTTTTGATAAACATGACATTATTTTGTGATGGGATCCATATTATTTCAACCAATAGGAAGGAGGATAATATTCACATGATGGGATCCATACCATTTTAACCAATATGGAGAGGACATTTTTAAGGAGGGTGAACAAAACCCAACCAATCATCTAACTTTTGGGTCAGACCGCAAAAGGTAAATCTCTTTTGTGACTTTCTTAGGTCCCACTCCACTAAACCTTTTTAAAAAATAAGTATTTTTTTAATTTTTAAACTCTAAAATAATGGGTGTACAAAAATATTTTTTTTATATCGTTAAAAAAAATTTTCAAAGAAGATCTAAATTGCATATTTTTAAATTTTAGGTACCCACGTCCAATTCTCTAAACCTAATATTCAAAAATAGTATTGTTTTGAATTTTATAACTCTATGACAGACTGACTGGAAAAAAAAGTGTACAATCCAAATATTTTTTTCCACATAAATCTTAAAAATACATCCATTTCAAGAAGATCTAAATTGCAGTATTGCTTGCCTAAATTTCGGCACGTAGTCCATATCAAAATTCACTTTAAACTCTGAAAACTATACCATTTAAAATAGTCTGTACTTGGATTCTTAGTCCGTGATCGGAATAGTTTTCCTTTGAAGATCCGAGGAAGAAAATCCATTTAAAATGAGTCCAGATTCATATCTCCGATCATGGGAATAATATTCAAAATACTTATGTTATTGTTTTGAGATTAAATTATATACGGAGGGTCAGTATGACTATGACCCATGGTGAACGGAAAACCAACAAAAATGTGTTACCTAATTCCACAACCAAATGTCCACACTCAAATCTCTACACCTCATCACCTCCCATTTCCCGACAACCACCGAAAACTCCCACCACCGGCCACAACCACCAGTGGTCTAGTACTCTATCCATGGTCATGTTTTGACAATATGTGGAATTCTTTTCAGATCCACCTTAATAATAAGAATTGTTTGTTTTTTAAGAATTTACAGCAACCACACCGGTTGTTTTTTTTTTTTTTTAGAACGTTTGATGCCATTTCTCAAAAAATGGCAACTACCACTCTATCACCCCACACCCACAAATTCAAAAGTTTCTCAAACATCACAAATGCCATTTTTAATTGAGAGAGGGAGAAAAATGAGAATCGCAAAATGACATACATGGGTGTAGCACTCTTGCCATTTTTTTTCTGGCAAAATGATGCAGTACTATTCATTGGCCAAAAATGAGAAGGGCGAGGATGAAATGGCAAACACCAGTATAGATGCTCTTCTCGAGAACATCACCCACTAAAAATTGTGATCAATCAATATCTTCACGAGACATACATTTACATTTAGAAAAATAGAATGAAAAATTAAATAAAAAATAATATGACGCGTTCATTCATGCGTTAATTGACATCCGCCACCATGATTTTTGACATAGTTGAGATCCTCAACCCTCTAAAAAAGACTAAAGACCCGATCATCAATGTAAGCCCATTCCATTCTTACAAAATGCCTCAATACGACCGTCAAGTCTCTTTTAAGAACCAAAGAGATCCGATCTTAATCTTCTTCTTTTTTTGTGTATAAATACTGTTTCAGCGACTCAAATATGTGCCGCAATTCGGTTCCCGAGTGTCGCAGTTAACAAGTAACATAAAAATGCAATAAGATTATGTTATATATGGCAATACATTAGTAGTAGAATTGAGGCCAATCGATCACTGATCACAGTTGGTGTCTGAAAAACTCGATAACTTGAGGAAACACAACATCCTTAGCAGTCACTCCCATGATGAAATCCGCATGAGCAAAGTCCTTGACGTACTGAATGCTTATCTTATCAGGCTCGTGTAATTTTAGGCTGTCGAGCAAAGTCTGCACGTCTTTCACGTCAGAAAGCGCGTCTTGGCCTCCGTAGCTGAGAAACAGGGGAAGGTTGTGAGGGATGTTGGTGAGGTTGTAGACCGGCGGCCTTGATTCGCCGTAATGCTCCAAGTTATAGTTCCCGTTTCCGTAGTCGTATTTGGACAAAATTCCGTCTCGAACAGCTGCAAATTTTTTAAGACAAATGATTAATTCAAAATAGTTAATGTAAATTTAATAAAATTTTTGAAAAGACGGTCAACAGAAGTGGCAATTTTTTTTGGGAAAAATTTCAAAATAGCACATGACCTTTTACACAAATTACACACAGACACCTGACCTTTTAAAATTATCAAAAAAACACCTGACCTATTTAAAAACCCATCAATTTTACATCCGCCGTAAACTTTCCATCCAAAACAAACGGAAACGCTGAAAATGTGCATTTTGACACGAATATTGGCAAAACAAGATTAAGGCTCACTTTGGCAAAACACAATATTATATTCATAAACAAGATTAAGACTCGATTTGGCTTTAAAAGTCAATTAATAACTTAATTTTTGTCTTTATTTAAAAGAAAAAAAGCGCATTTGTTAGTTTTGCGTTAAGATGAATCAATAAGTCACAAAAATTACTTAATTTTTCAATCGAAACCCACCCTAAATAAGGAATCAAGCTTAATTTAATAAATTTTTTTTGACAAGGCTTAATTTACTCTGTATTAAACAAAGGAAAATGCAAAAACAAAAAACATATAATAGTCATGGGTAGGTGTGAAAAGTGCCAAATCATGGGTATTTAATTACTAAATTAAGCTTGACTATTCTATATTTTTTGTTTTTGCTTTTTCCTTTGTTTTAATTCGGAGTAATCTTATTTGGCTGCATAGTTATGTGTATTTAAGTACTAAATAAAGCTTGATTCCTTATTTAGGGTGGACTTGGATTGAAAAGTTAAGTAATTTTTGTAATTTATTGATTCGTATTGACGCAAAACTAACAATGCATTTTTTTTCTTTTGAATAAAGATAAAAATTAAGTTATTAATTGACTTTTAAAGCCAAATCGAGCCTTAATCTTGTTTATGAGTATAATATTGTGTTTTGCCAAAATGAGCCTTAATCTTGTTTTGCCAATATTCGTGCCAAAATGCACATTTTTAGCATTTCCGTTTGTTTTGGATGGAAAGTTAACGGCGGGTGTAAAATTGATGGGTTTTTAAATAGGTCAGGTATTTTTTTGATAATTTTAAAAGGTCAAGTGCCTGTGTGTGATTTGTGTGAAAGGTCATGCGCTATTTTGAAATTTTCCCTTTTTTTTTTTACCCATACTATCTAGTCATACAGTATATATTGGAAAGCAAAATAAATTTGTAAGAGAGCAATTGTTTTGACACAGATTCCGAGCCATCCAATAAACGTTGGATCCACATAAAGATAGAACGACTCCCAACAAAATAGAAGCATATGAATTGGCGAGCGAACATCTATGTCACAAGCATTTTCCTCTGGATATAAAGACTTTATGCTCTCTAAAGGCAGAGACGAAGTCAGGAATCGAGGTTCAAGGAGGCCAAGATAAAAACATATTAGGTTTTTTGAAAGTTGTCTGTGTTTTTCATGCGGACTTACTTTGAGCAAGATGGATCATGTTCTTGGTGGCAGTAGATTGAGGCTCATTCTTCAGGAAGAGCTCCACCGTGGAGGAATTCAGACAGCAGTTTTTCCCTTGAACACATAAATCCATCCCCAAAATCAGTATATATAGCCCATTATTGTCTCACTTAAGAAAATTCAGTATATATATATTTTTCTGAGCAGCGCTTGTCAAAATGCCTTTAAAAATAGGTAGAATTAGAATGTCAGAAAAGTCCAAAGGGCGGGCCTGGCGCAATGGTAAAATTGCCCCGATCCACTATGACCTAGAGGCCACGGGTTCGAGTCGCGGAAGCAGCCTCTCTGCTTGCAGGGGTACTAAGGCTACATTTACCTGCGTACATCAACCCTTCCCCAGACCCTGCAATGGCGGGATCTAACCTCGTGCACCGGGTTTGCCCCTTTACCGTATTAAGCATAAAATGCTAGTTAATACCTGTAAGTGCGGCCATCAAGTCATAACAGTCGACTCCCGGTTGAGCACATAGAGCCTTGAGTAAGTTGGCTACAGGTGCTCTATTGCAAAGGAAACAACAGTTTTCAGTTGGCAATACTTATTTTTTTACAATAAACAATCAAGTTTTTTTTTTTTTTTTTCTTTTGAAGAATTTAGAGTAACAGAGAGATCATTTGGAATGTTTAATTACCCTTTGGGGTTGAATTCTGCAAGCCCGAACAACTTCGTGATCTGTTAATATTGAGGAAATCAGACTTTTAAATCATTTGGTTTGAAGACTTGAAATGAAATTAAACCCTGTTATTTTAGGGCCCGTTTGATTCGCCGTTTTAAGTAAACACAACACGGGATAAAAAAAAATTGTTTGGCTTCTACTATTAGCTTATTTGCTTATTCTTGCGGGTGGTGGTCATAGTATAAGCAAATAAGACTAAGAAGTTAAGTCAAAACTATCTTATTTGTTTATTTGCTTAGTTAAGACGGCAAACCAAATGAGCCACTAAAATGAACGCAAAACTCCTATGGTATATGATGAAGGTCGAAATTATGGACCGTAGCCGATCTAACAAAACTCCTATGGTTTCCAATCTCATTTGCATATGATCACATACCTCCCCAACAAAGGCTCTGGCAGCAACAACACCAAGTGCAGTGGTCATGTGGCTCAAGTAAGCAATTGGGCTTAGCAAAGCTGCCGATTTCACCTTGTCTACTTGTTTCCCTTCCGAGAATGATGCCAATGCTATCAAAGTTCCCTAAATATCCATGTAAATAATATCAATCACATTTTAGTCGTAGTTCTTTTTTTCTTATATATATATATATATATATATATATATATATATATAAAACCAGGTGTTCGGTCAGCTTATGCGTATCTTGAATAATTCCGGGGGCCAATCCCACCGTCCGCACATTGTTATCACATCTTGTTAATTTGACTCTTTTTTTTTGCTAATTTAAAGTGCTGTAACATTTAACAAGATGGGAGTATTTTTTGATCCTTACCATGGAGTGGCCAACATAATTGATCTTCTGCCCTGTTTGTTTGAACACAAAATCAATAACGGAGGGTAGGTCGTGGGTCACCAAATCATCCCATGTCCAATTCCAAAATTCCTGTCGAAATTGGCCACAGACCTCTCACATCAGCGATGGCTATATTCGGCCAAATCTAGAGATGTTTTACAAACGATGAAAAATGCAGATGAAAACTAATTGGACGGCAGTAATTGAACACCACGAAAGTGACAAGAAGAAACGAAATCGAATAATTGAAATGCGTCACTTATTTATCGAAAGTTCAAATTCTTAATTTGGCTCTGTAATGTTTGTACGTACGATACTAGTCACTGTCCATGATATGTTATGAGCGTGATCCGAAACACTTCAATCACACACAATGGACACAAATTCGAGTGTGTGTACGTGTGGCAATAGTATTATTATTAGCATGATAGGATAAGCAAGAAGAGTACGTAGCATGTATACCGGATCGTTAGCATTGAGGGTGGCGTGTCGGCGGCTGAATCTGGTCCCTCTGATGTTCGAGATCCATACATCGAACCCGTTATCGGCCAAGATAAACGCCAGAGACTCATCCGGAGAATTGAGCAGCCACGACATTCCATCCTGCAGAATGCAAACAAAATCCCCCGACTCAAACACCTGGATTCAAACACTTGTCGACAGAAATTGCAATTTGGCGTCGATACCGAGTACGCGGAAAGCAAATCGATCCTGGTAAACAAGGACTGGCCAAGCTAGCTTAATTGGGTTTGAACTCAATCTCGTGGCCTTTTAGACACGAAAATAGGTGCAGACAAATGGAGGACGTCAGAACTCGGATACGTGCATGCTTTTGCCGTTCTTGGTTTTTTTCTGGATAGAGGATAGGATTATGGGAATCCAGAAAGAAAAATGGTAATTGAATAATGGGCTGAATGGAATCCTTGATTAGATCTCTTCAACTTTGAAATTGGGTCGTCGTTTTCCCTACCGTCAAAGATGATCAGAAAAATGCAGAGGAACCAATGGACGGTCGCGATGTAAACTGTCCTTTCTAAATGGTATTTATGATACTTTTAATGCAAACAAGTGGTATTTTATCTTCAGACAAAAAAAATAGCGTTAATTTTCCTTTAGGGAAAAATTCAAAATACCCCCCAACCTATACACCCAAATTCAATTAGACTCCCAACCTTTTAAAAACTTCAATTTTACTCCCAACGTTATATTCCGTTATCAAAATGCCCCCTTCCGTCCAAATTACTAACGGATTCCGTTAAAGGCTCCGTTAAATAGTATTTTGATTGAATTTCGATGATCCGAGCCACTCAATGTGTTCAAAACGTGATTTTAAGGGTACTAGTGAGAAATCAGCAAAAAAAATGATCGGGAAGGGCTTCATCTGAATAGTTTTTTATTGAACCATTCAATAAAAAACTGTTCAGATGAAGCCCTTGCGATCATTTTTTTTTTCTCATTTCTCGCGAGTACCCTTAAAATCACATTCTAATCACATTGAGCGGCTCGGATCATCGAAATTCGATCGGAAAAGGGGAGGTACAAACCGAAGCAAAATTCGGACGTCCGTACTTGAATAAAATCCGGATCGATCCACATCTCCCCTTTTCCAATCGAATTTTGATGATCCGAGCCGCTCAATGTGTTTAAAACGTGATTTTAAGGGTACCTTCAAGAAATCAACAAAAAAAATGACCGGGAAGGGCTTCATCTGAACAATTTTTTATTGAATAGTTCAATAAAAAACTGTTCAGATGAAGCTCTTCCCGGTCATTTTTTTTGTTGATTTCTTGTAGATACCCTTAAAATCACGTTTTAAACACATTGAGCTGCTCGGATCATCGAAATTCGATCAAAATACTATTTAACGGAGCCTTTAACGGAATCCGTTAGTAATTTGGACGGAAGGGGGCATTTTGATAACGGAATATAACGTTGGGAGTAAAATTGAAGTTTTTAAAAGGTTGGGAGTCTAATTGAATTTGGGTGTATAGGTTGGGGGTATTTTGAATTTTTCCCTTTCCTTTACTGTGGACAAAAACGACATGGTCACGTGACCTTTTGCAAAGTAGGGTCAAACGAAATAATTATTAAAGTTGACCGAAGTCAATCAAGTGGCATAGTAATTATTAAAGTTATGTTTTCCATAATGAAGCACAGATGCGGGATGCACAATTTGGTTTCACACTCACATTGTCAAACTGCACAATTTGGTTTCACACTCACTTTGTCAGACTTACCCTCTCTCTCCCCTAACCACACCACTCTCTCTTTTTGATCTTTTTAAAATTAGAACCGTTCAAAACACGTTTAGATGTTTAGGATTGTCGACGGGTACTACATGTGTGGTATAGGCGCCCAAAAACTTCTCCCAATACACAACATAGAATTAAGAGCACATACCACAAGAACCCCATGCTGCAATAATACTGGCTGCTTCTTTGTCTTCCCACCACCTCCTGCCCTACCTTCTGGGATCCTCTGCACGCTTAATATATACCCATCATCTGTTCTCACCTGAAAAAACACATTAACCACAATCAAAATCACATTAATCTCATTTGCCCCCCTCTATGGCTCTTTTTTTGATAATTCAAGTGTTCGGGTCAGCTTACGCACACCTCGAGTTATTCTATGGACCAATCTCACCGCCCACTTGGAGAGTTCTCAATTTTCAATTTTCTCATATTGGGTTGGGACACTAGCTTGTGTTTTAATTTACTAACTTCCTTAAACAGAAATAGAAGGATATCTGAACGGACTTGGGAAAGATTTGACGATTAATTGTGTTTTGACATTTGTTCTAAATGACAAGATTGAATACGCTACTCCCACACTCTGTTCTTGGACTCATACTATATGTTTCCCACTAGAAATAAATAAAAATGGCTTTAACCGAACGACAAAGAAAAACAAATAGTCGAAAAATCGGTATTGTTGTGGTAGTAAATAATACTGAGTTCAAGTTCTTACGTCAAACTCCTGGCATTTGTACCCGTGTACAGCAACCGCAGCAGCGCAAATACCAGCCGGTGGTGGCGCGATGACGGCATTACCAGTCAAGCCAGAAGGACCCCCCCGGCTCGAACCCAATGCTAGATATGGCCCAGTGATCACCAAAAGGAAGGCAAACAAGCTCATCAACGCGGCCGAGGTCAGTGAGCCATGGAGAGCCATTCCTAGTGGTCGGGTTTATGAAGAAGGGTCTGATATGTATCAGTATTTTCCTGAGGTGTTCTTTGAAGAACAAGAGGAATGTATATTTATAGGGAGAGAAAGTGGCAGTAGTACTGATGAGAATGGGAAAACGGTTGGGTACTTTTTTTTTGGCTTCCAAGGCTTAACAGGTTTTTGGGCTGAATTGAAGGGGCTTTTCACGTTGTGTCCAGTGAAGAAGGAATGGGCCATGGGTCCCACTCTTTATTTTCGTTTTCTTATCTAACTGTACAAAAATTTGGTAGGATGGGAATGTGTACACACTGGATTGTGGGAGTTTTATTTAAGTACAACCCGATGTTAAGGTTAGTTTCGCGTATCTTGACAATTTCGGGTTCTTGAAGTTGACGATCGAACAAACTCTTTCAATAGCCACAAGATTTGGAATGTTTGGTCTCCGTTAAATTCGACGTTAAGAAAGATAAGCACTTAATGTTTTTCTTATGCTCACCTAACCACACCCGTTGTGGGGGAGGATTGTGGGGACCTCATTGGTACATGTGCTTGTTTATGGCCCAGATTGTGTATTCGTTCCATGTGGCATAATCCCT
Source organism: Rhododendron simsii (assembly GCA_014282245.1). Classification (NCBI taxonomy): domain Eukaryota; kingdom Viridiplantae; phylum Streptophyta; class Magnoliopsida; order Ericales; family Ericaceae; genus Rhododendron; species Rhododendron simsii. The sequence goes on from CM024960.1 coordinate 4,829,092, forward strand.
TTAAAGACATCTCATTCGTCATCTTTCACTGAACGGTAGCGTGATGTGAAACTTATCCACTTAAAAATGGAAGAAAATAGAAGAAGATTCAAAAGACAGAGAACCTTATCCTAATCCTTTTTGTGGGTAATGAAAAGTGTATCGGGTCAACTCGTTCGCACTTCAAAATTATCCCCATAGTCTCTCTCATAATCCTTTCCACACTTACAATTGAGGTGATCAGAGTGACTCCGAGAATCACTGATAAGAAAAACTGAACCCCAGACCTCTTAGGCACCTCCAGCCTAAGATCGGCCAGATCATCCCGTCAACCCCCCTGGGTTACTTTCTTTTACTTCCGTGGCTCCTAAGGGATTTTGTTTATATTCACTCATTGTGAAACAAAAGAAGTTAATCAATATTCACTTTATATATCATAATTTTTTCTCAAGGATTAACACGAGGGTTAGGTCTAGGGTTTTTTTGGCTGGAATTAGCCCACTTGTTTGGGTTAGTCTCTTTGTGCGTTTATTGTTTGATCTGGGCATTTTAACCCTATAAATATTTATGGGTTTAGTCCTTTGAGATGTATTTGTGCTTTTGTTCCCATACAGCTGTATTTAATTTGAAATCCCTTTTCTTTCTTAATAAAATGTTACTTTTGCTGATAAAAAAAAAATACTATGCAAATAAAATTTTCGCTCCCACATACGTTTTTTTGAATAATTTCTCTCTTGTAGAAAAATTCTGCTTTTGGATTATTTTTGTTTCTCAGAACAACATAATTCGAAGGATTAAAAACATATATATATATATATATATATATATATATTTTACAAGAAACATAAAAAGAAAAGATGGGGTGACTTGCAAGTTTCAATTGGCAAAACTGCATGGACGTAGTGCCATGGTTCTTTTTTCCCACTTTATTCGTTTTTTTCTCATAAAAACCAGTTCATGATGTGTAGAAGACTATACGTACACGTGTGTTCAAATACATATATACCTATGAGAAAGACTTATTCACGGAGTCGCTGTAAACATGCTGTTCATGGAGCCGTGTAGACTCGGCCGTCCGTTTCGGCTTTGGACAGTCAGGATTTCAATGAAACTTTTCCGGAAAAGAGTTAAAACTGTTTCCCGAAAAAATTTCATTAGAATCCGGACCATCCAAAGAGATTCACCTCCGCTAACAACTATTCACGAAAAGCCCCGTGAAAAAGTTTTTCTCACGTACATGAATACAAGCAAGAACGATACTTTAATTGGCACAAGCAACTGTACCACAGCCGAAAAAGTAAAAGCGTTCACAAACAAATAAAGCTTACGATTGAATCACGAACATGTGACGCAAAATAGAATTTCAAATAGAACTGCATTGTGTCATCATTAGATTTTTAAAATATCTTATAAAATATGTCACCGCCCCATCCCCTTGTACGGAGAGTGCCAACACCACAAATAATGGAGTGGTTTTTGGAAATGCAAACGAAATTGGGAACAGCTCATGTGCCCAAGGACCCCAGGTTATCATAACGAAAGAATTTGCTCTACACAAAAATTCAGCCTTTCACAATGATCACCCATGGTCGCTCTCCAGTTCCAACGCATAACAGTACTCCGTATTTCTTTCCGTTTCTGCTCGTATTACGGACTTTTTGAGAAAACCGCCTGCTACGGACACGAAAGAGTATGTTTGTCCCGCCGAGTTGACTATGGAGACTTGAACCCAAACACTGAGCAAAAACTCCAATTACTTACCCATTGAACGAACTACCCCTTGGTATATGAATCAAGTCATTAGCACTCTCTGCCACTTTGAGATAGACCCAGGTCGAACCGATGGAGACTGTTCAAATGTATGATTATAAAGTTCTGCTAATCTACTAAAACTAGAATCCGCAAAAGGAAAAAAGCACTGACGAATCCACGAGGAGAGGAGAGAGACCTCATGGGAGGGTTCCTGTCTGAAAGTGCTGTAATAGCCAACATAGAGACAGTCTAGTAGCTTCGTATACAGAGGGAGGAAAATGAAAAGTTGAAGACAAAACTTACCTGGAATTTTTTACGCATGATTTACCTTCTCTGCTGTTTTATACACGTTATTCGACACAAAAATCTCTGAAGGGCGAACACTGTTTTCTTTACATAAACTCGACATCTCAAACTTAAGGCTGACTCTGAAGGATCTCTGAGTTCTTGCATTAGAAAAGTTTCATGTACATTTTACTTATACCATAATCAAAATTCGACACTCACCCAATGCTGCGAGGGGGTGTCTTCCTCCCGCTAAAGCTTCGGCTTGAAAGCACTCTCGGAATACAGCACCGCATGGACCCCATTGGTTCCTCCTTCTCAATTACGTAGTCTCCAATAGTTGGTGTTCGTTCGGTACTGCACAGAGAGTTAGCTCCAGAGGCGAAAGGGGTACTGTTTGCAGATCTCGGAGGGAGGCCAAACTTGGGGCTTTTGGCTTCAGTCTTTCCATTCACACCATTTTGGTTACTGATTATATTCTGTTCACCAACTTCTTTGTTCTTTTGGAAGCTCTCTCGAAAAAGTTCAGATAGTCTTTTCGGTGGGGGTTTAGAACCAGGTGTTTTGGCATCAAAATGGGCTTTATCAAGTTGTGGGGGTCCTGCAGAGAAGCCGTGGTGGACCGGAGTGCTACCGCGAGATGGGGTGAAATCTGCATCAAGATGCATTTAGTGAAAACTGAAAAAAAAACTAGTGGTGCCAAAAGAAGGTTGAAGGAAAGAAAATAGAACAGATTTCTGCATGAGACACTGGTTCCACATCTCGCAAAAACTCTTTTACGGTGACAAGAAAACATCTATGGAGTTCATTAAAATGTTTCCGTGATTCTTCACATATTATTCCATTATTGGCAGCTTTAGGTTTCAGTTACAGTTTCAAGAACTCAGAACTCCAACATATGTTGGAGTTGAGTAAAACGTGCACTGGTGATGCAAATTGTCATCACACGGCGCCCAATTTGAGAAAGTGCAAATTGGGCACAATCATACTCAAAAATAATGGATTCCTTTTCCTTTTCCTTTTGGTGAACCCTGAAATTTGAACGGATTCTTACCACCATTAACACTGACGAAGTCATCATCACAATCTGAATCTAACCAGGGTTGGGAATCAAAAAAGGTCTCCTCTTTACTACCTGCAGATGAAATCAGGCATCAGATGGTTATGAAGAGTAGCCGAAGAAGATTCATTAAAGTGAAACTAGATTCAACTACAATTCTTTGGTCTCACGAGAATGAATTTCCACTCATGATAACAAAAAACAACAGAAATAAAGCAATTGCAAGTAGCATATCCTTGCATGATCTACGAATCGGATAACCACCCAAATGTAACTGACAACATTAGGGCTCAAAGACAAAATATTAATATAGATATTCTAGATGTAAAGCAAGGAAGAGTGGAAGATTTATCACACAACATAAGACAGAAAGATTACTCTTGAATAATTTACAGAAGCAAGTAAGAAAATAGCATCCGATGAAATCTTTCGAAAACCAGAAGCCAAAAACTAAAATAACATAACAGACAGTGAAGGATCACTACTTGATAGTGGGCTGAGGGTAATAAGATTTCCTGTATTGCTAAGAATGCATTTAACTATGCAAGTAAGGCCCATCAACAAAGAAACTTATACTCGATCTTGCCAGCAGAGTCACAAAAACTGCAAAAGCACACTAGACATTTGGCAATTTCCAATGTCTGTCAACACAATCCTTGGGCTGAGTTAGCAAACATTTTAACCGACAGAGGTTAGAAAACTCTACACCTTATAAACTTTTGAAGCTGGTCATCCATCAAATACTCAGGTCCACCAGCATTCAGAGACTCAGAATTGGCGGAACTGCTCCACCTAGAAATTCCATCGGCTGCGGATCCTTATATAAAGGTTATAATCTCCATCTCATAATGTCATCCATCAAACACTCAGGTCCACCAGCATTCAGAGACTCAGAATTGGCAGTTCAATAAACACTGCTCCATCGAGAAATTCCATCGGCTGCAGATCCTTATATAAAGGTTATAATCTCCGTATCATAACTTACAATATTAGAAATAACAAATTTAGTACATTTGCACTAAATGATGTTTCTAATTATCTGCTTCATCGTGATTCCAGCCAAATTCGTAGACCTTCAAGTCGTTAGATGAGACAATAAAGGAATCTACAATCCTAACAACGAAAAAGTAACATAATCCTCTTAGAAAAGCTATATGTATATCAAAATATCCTCACCCGATATGTTTGTAGATCCTACTAAGGGGGTGTTCCGGTTTCTTGGAAAAAGAACTTTTAGAAAAAGAAGGTAATTTCAAGTTCAAAAATCATGTGTTTACACAAATAATTTTCCTACCAATATGGATCTTATTTGATAGATCTCATTAAGATCTTTTAAACGGAGCAAAAAAATTGATAAAATATTTCTCATATTCATTATATTTGAGTTTGAAATTACCCCCGTTTGAAAAAAAGGAACTTTTAGCAAAAGTGGAACACCACCTAACTATTAACAAAAAATATATACGCCTTTACATTCCGCATCAAAAGTTCATCGTCCAGCGTCAGTTAACTTCCATGATTCAACCAAGCAAGCGTGAGAGCAGGTTTAGGAAGGTTATTAAGCAAAGGTGAGGAACCGGAGCCCAGAGAAACCAAGAAGTTCAAATGGGTTAATGACAAAGAGAACCACTAGTATAAGAGACCTATCAGGCTATCACGATAAAATCTGCTAAAAAGAGTTGAGTTGATCAGTCATGGCTCTGTAAATCAACTCTCCCATTGCAATATTATGTTCTGGAACATACACTGCCAAGTAGGGAATTGGGCACACCTGGATGCCATTCCTTTTTCCTATTTCTTTTTTGGTAAGGTCCGCCACGAGTCTCCATACATATCGTAGGCTAGAAGTTATGTGAAATCGTGATTTTGTCTTCATCTTTGTCGGTATTTTGCTCTTCTTCCCAGGTTTTTCTAAATTGATCCATCAAATTTAATATATCAACAGAACTATCTAGTTTCTATCTCTCATTATTCTTTACTTTCCAGTTGAATTTTGCCTGTGTTAATAAAGTTCATTCAGCAATGCCCACATTTGTGGTCCCTTCATCTCTTAGTCTTGCAAATTAATGTGATCAGCTATGGTTGCTACCATAAATTCATGACGGCCAGTCATGAATGCTGAGAAAATCATTGGTCCCAAAGAGTAATTTCCAAAGGCTTCAACCCTATCTTTAAGTCATCAGATAAGGTAAATAGGTAAGCATTACGCCACGCCCAAGCAAAGGCTTAATCAGGATCCTTAGCCATTGGTTAATCCTGTGCCTTTTAAGCACCTTACTTTAGCTCAAAGAAGAAGGTAAAAGGACGGCAAACTGCCCTATGACTGCCTTACAAGTGAAGGAAAGCAAACGCTTTAAGTGTAGCTATTTCTGGAAAAGGGAGCTTGAAATCACTTTAGACAAGCTTGTCCCATTCCGGGAGAATAATTATGCAAAGAATATAGTCCAAAGCAAAGATATTTCAGGACTAAACAATGAAAGAAGGGACAAATTAAAACCACTTTCTACCATCAAAACCACTTCATTGATAAAGAAGTAAGGGGTGAATATGAAATTCTTGAGAATCTAAGAACGTCATTCCAACAAAGGAGGAGTAATTATCACTTGTGTTTCCTCTTCTTATAGAAGCCATAATTCTTCCCCACTGAAAAAGAACTAGTAACAAATACTCCATGGAAACTGTGGTATACTCCCGCATGCTTATATTGTGCGTGATATTAGAGATATCAAAGCGATCTCCACCAAACATCATGAAATTATACACCTTAAAAAAAAGTGCGACTTTTTGCACTTTTTTGGCTTAAAAGTGGATATTTCCCAAAATATTTGGGTAAAAGTAAAATTCTTGGGTCTCCCGATTCCTTTCGTCGAGACGAATAATGAGACGAATCAATAATTCACAAAAATTTGACGAAAAATTAACAAATGTGAAAAAAAGAAAAGAACAAAACTATTTTTTTGCACTTTTTGTTTGGTAAGCAAACAAAAATTATGAATACCATCTGAAAACTAGTACTAGCCATGAAAATTCTAAAGAATAAAATTAAACACCCACAACAGAAACCCAGTTCAATTACCCAAAACAGGGAGGGAAAAAAAAGGTATATTAATTTTAATTTTGCTACTGAGAATAAAAAAAAGAAAAGGATCGCCTATAGAGGACTAAAGATTACAATCAGAGTATGAATTTGAAATAGTTGAAATTCTGCTTACATAGATAGGGAGATTGAGATCATACCGATATCACGAACAGTCGGGGGTGGTTGAGAGGTTGACCACTGAGATTTAAGACCGCCGTCGGCGATCGGGAAGTTGCCGTTGACTGTGGGTTTGTCTTTGACCGGTGAAGGAATCACAAGGTTTTCAGTTTTAGACCCGACTGATAGTCGGAACTTCATGTTGGATTCTGGGTCTTTATGGATTGAAGCACAAGCCCCCATTTTTTCAAGTCCCTATCCTTACCATACCCGGAGCTTGAAAATCTTCCCTGTGTTGAGAGAGAGAGAGAGAGAGGCGTTTCCTGTACTTCTATTTCTAGGAGTGGAAAATTCTTACGGAAAAAAGTCTCGTAGGTCGGTAGAGAGAGAGAGAGAGAGAGAGAGAAGGGTCTTGAAGGTGACGAGGTTGTAAAGCCGGAGATGTCGGTTGGCGGCCGAGGCATAGGCTCTATTTGGGTAAGTTTTTATAGAAATTTTCAGTGAGTTTTTAGCACGATTTTGGTAATGGTTTTTTGCACTCTACCCTTAGCTGCACTTTACTTGTGGAATTATCAAATTATTTTTGATTTTGTTAGTATTCATCTACTTTCTCACAAATAGAAGGGCATGTAAAATTACCAAATTTTTTTTGTTTTGTTAGTGTTAATTCACTTTCTTACACATCAAAGGATATTGTTGTAATTTCAAACAAAAAAAAGACAAAAAATGAAGTGTCAATGACTAAAGGTAGAGTGTGAAAATCACTTTCCACAATTTTTTAATTGTTTTATCTCAGGGTAATATCTATTAAATTTGGGTCAATATTTTACATCTTATCATTTATCTTGATGAGAAAAATGAGAAAATTATAGCAATCACTGAAAGTTTAAAGAAACACTAAAAGTCGACCTCAATGAGACATTAAAAAGGTTGTGTAAAAAAATGGCCAAAAAATTAGGACAAGGATTTTCTCATTTTGAGATTTTAGATTCAAAATCTCTCAATCTATCAATTCTCGCAGGGTTAATTCATACCTCTTTTAGGGTTAGTTCATACGAAATTTTATTATGATTTTAATCGAGCTCCACAAACGAACGATGCAATTAGTCTACTAATCAAGGTGTGTGCTAATTGACCTGAACAAATGCTGATGACAAAGTTATTATACGGAGTATGGTTTATCAGGGTTGGGACCCTTGGGAAAAAGCATTAGTACCATTAATAGGTGGGTACCGTGGGTGGGTCTGTTGTCTGATTGTGAAACGAAAAATAGTAATAAAAAAAAATGGACTTTTAAAAGTAAAATGTCCTTTCGACATGGTGTCCCCGTTGGCAGGGGAAAATTTCCAATGCGGCGCATACCACTTGATGTCCGCTCGCGCATCAAAGTGGTTCATTTTGTTTTTGAATGGCTTAGATTTGGAAAGAGAAAAGGAAAGAGAAAGTATTGGAGTGAGAGAAGAGAGAGGGTTTCAATCCGAACCGTCCAAAAGTATATCGAACGGTTCGGATATACTGAACAGATACCAGGTGAAATATAACCTCTTGGCATTGAAAAATCTCTTCATTGGCAGTCATGGTCAGGTTACTTTGGTTTCTTGGGGTCTGTTTGGTAGCTGAGAAAGTCACATTCAAAAAAGAATAGTATAAAAATTTATACCGATAATATTAGTAATGAACGCATAATCATAATACATTAATGGAGTATTTGTGTAAATCAATCTCCATTCAATGTGGCGATTTGTTTCCTTGCCAAGATTGGATCGATTATGTGTTTATTGATATACGTAATTTTCACATGATCGATCTTCTCAATGGATTTAAAAAATTGACAATATATCGATCTCAAAGTGAATTCAAAAAGTAAAATTATATACTCTTTAAGTTTCTGAAAATAACCATGACGTGTCCCAAGTTTCAAAAAACCCCACCGGCTTTCCCTATCATTTATTGGTTCGGATTTTCTATTTTCCCCTCCAGTAAACGCCCATAATTTATGCCCAACATTAACAAACATAAAACTTTAGAATGTGAAAAAAGACCACGAAACCTTTTGCTGACTTTGAGGGAAACACTCCATTGTATTTTCAACAATTTTTCTTTTTTTTTTGTCTATATTGTATATATTGGCGGGGTGTTAGTAACACGTAGGGTTCAGAAACTATCCATAACCCTGAATCCAAACCCGTCCCTCGTGAGGCTCAAACTCCGGCCTCCACTGAAGAGGTGAAATGAGACAACCAGCTGATCTAACTTAGTTTCTCAATGTTAGTGGGTGGTTAATGAATATGTTGATTGTGTGATGAAAATATAAGATTGTGCAAGTTCAATGTTATGACATCCACTAATTGGTCGGTTTTCTTGTGATCAATGATAAAGAGTGTGCATTAGCATTACTGTGAGGCATTATCCTATTTACTGTTTTTGGTGTTACTATGATACACTTTTTTCTATTTTCTTTTTATGATCAATTGTTTAAGTTAGCTTGTGTACACTTTGACTTATTCTGGATTCTTGAAGTTAAAGACTGATCAAATTTTATGTAGTTCTGGGGTTTGGACTCCGTGGCATAGTTGGCATTCATGGAATTCAACCTCACAATTTTTTAGGAGGTCGTATGCCGACTTAACCAAAACCTTAAGTTTATATGTTGGTTGTTATTGGCCAACTCTCAAATAAAGCCTTCTAAAAATATGCCGTTTTTTATTTGACAGTTCAAAACTATTACTTCCACCATCCTATTTTGTTTGTCTATTTTCGTTATTCATATCGTTCTTTAAATGCTTATATGTCCCAATCTATAATTTTTTTATAATTTTATAAACTTTATATTGTAGACCTAATCGAAAACAATCAAACAAGATCCATATTGCATATTTTTGAAGATGCATAGTGGAAGATATAAGCGATTGAAAACTGCTCCGAACATAAAAATAAAATAAAAAAAAGACAAACAAAATGGGACGGATGGAGTATCTCTATCTCTATTATAAAACACAATGGTGTAGGGATGCAATGGTTGAGATTGAATTGATCCAATGGTTGAGGCGAAAATTTTCTTTTATTAAATTGTATAGCATCTTTCGTTTAATTACAGAATTGCCACCGATCAAAATTATACCCACTTTCAAATTTGAAAGCCTATGGTAGAAGAGTTCTCCTTCTCTCTCTCTAATCCCACACAAACACTATCTCACCCAGACCATCTCTCTTCTTCTCATGCGCCCTTTTCTCCTTCACCGTCCTCCACCACTCACGACGACACTGACCCGCCTTTCAAGCTCTCCACTATTGAGACCCCCTCGCCCCTCTCTAGCTTTTGCTCATGGTTCGAATCTAGCGGAAGGGTACAAATCAATTCCAATTGAAGTGGGTAGTACCTTAGGCATGGGTAAGCAGTATTGCTTTAATGAAATGATATATATTGGTGATTGACTCCTTCAAAATATCCACCTATGCAATTAAGCCCGTGCAATATGATCCACCTTCTTCAATAATAAATTGGTGCATGCGATTATGATTTGAGATATAGGCATAAAATAATGATCCCTCGTCAGGCTTTGCATGCACTTATAGTGACAATTAACTTTTATTTAATTAGCCTTCAAAATTTAAATAACCCAAATCAGAATGTTTTGTGGATCACTCGCCCTCCTAATAATTCCATAAACTACCAATTTTTGTTCTTGAAATTTTGCATTTTTTTTTTCTTTGGAAATTGTCATCAACGTAATACGTGTTTAGGCCAGCCGAGTTACTGTAATTATTTTTGATACTAATTTTCACGACTCTCGTATGCTAACGAAACCTTATTAGTTATTATATTAGTAATTGACGAGATAAATTAACATCCGGGAATGTATTAATCAAAGTGGCCGACACACGAGATTTGCATTGGATTAAGCTAATTACAAAAAGTAAACAAGATCTTCAGGTATATATATATGCCCCCCACTTTAATCTCATTTGCATTCACTTTAACCTCATTTGCATAACAAAAGAGACAAACAGGGGGATCGAGGTGTGGTTAATTTACGAGAAGGGGAGATTATTCGTTCGTGGACAGTTCGAGACTCGATTGGATTTAGGGGTTGTTTTGGTTCGATCCAGGTACTGATCGAACGAACCAAACAAGAGCCTCAATTCTAAGCTTGTTTAATGAATGAGTAGAATCTAAACCTAACAGTATTTGACTACTCAATTAGGCTTGCGAAGCTGAAGTGTGTTTACGTGTCTGTCACCATAAGAATTTTTCATATAACCTTGAATAATACGTGTGACAAAAGCGTTGTAAGGCCTTCTCTATTGTATATCTGTGTGGGATCGACATACACTTTGTATGGAATCTGTATTTTGTATTGGAAACGTATGCTAATATGTGGTGTGGAAGACCCTGCAATGTTCTTGGAGCTCTGAATAATTTTCCTAATTGAAACAAAAGGTTAGGTTGGGATTGGTTATGTTGGAAAGGGACAGACCACCATTGCCAAACTAATTACTACTAACTTTCTAAGTTTGGCCATGAAGATTGTAGATAGTTGTCAACTAACTACTCTCTATATGTGTGTTGAGATGAAAATTTTGTCATAATTGCATGTGGTCCCAAAACTTACTAATTACGCCTTCTAACCAACGCCAAAAACCTACAATCGTACGTCGATACTCATTCATGTGAGTAACTAGTGTGAGGCCCGCTGTGGGTAAGACCTATGAGAATGACAATTGATCAGCGGTTGCTATTATTTGAGATTTCTTGTCATTTCTCAAAAAGGACAAAATAAATGGCAACTACCACCTCACACGCACAAACTCAAAAAATTCTCCAAATACGAGAAATGCCATTTTATTTCCTAAACTTGAGAAAATATGTGGCAAATCTGCCATTTTTTTATTGAGAGAGGGAGAAAAATGAGAATGACAATACGATATACATGGGTGTAGCACCCTTGTCATTTTTGGGGCAAAATGACACTATTCATTGGCCAAAATTGAAAATGGCGAGAATGAAATGACAAACACCGGTACAGATGTTCTAGACAATTCTCCTCGATCAATACCAAATTTGTAATTAATCTCAGCCTAAAATGACACTATTCATTGGCCAAAATTGAGAATGACGAGAATGAAATGACAAACACCGGTACAGATGCTCTAGACAATACTCCTCGATCAATACCAAATTTGTTATTAATCTCAGCCTTGCGAAGTCACTACTCACGTTCTTTCAAAGAAAGCACTAGTGCTGTTTAATAACTCAAAATCAAAGGTAAGGGGAAAAAAAATGGATGAAAATTTAAAGGCGGTATCACAAATTGAAATATCTCTTGACTTCACCATGGGAGAATTGAATATAAAGTTCAATCTTATGTACATATCGGGTCAAACAAACGAATTCTATGAGCATAGTTCCTCCCTCTTTTACGTTGCATTATTTTTCAATGACTTTTTGTGTGTAATTAGGAAAATTTACGAAACCCATAAGACCTACAAGAGTTAGAAAAACAAGAAGTTGTAATAATGCAGAAAATGCAGGTAATTAAAGACAAAAAAAAAAAACTTAAATTGCCTAAAAATAGCTGAAATGTGGTATCGAAACGAGGTGTCCACCCATATGGTCAGAGAGGTTATCAACTTATACTTATTTTCAATGGTTTTTTTTTTTTCTTTTGCGGATCATCTTATATTTTCAATGCTAGAAAGAACGAACACGTACCCAATTTCCTAAATTTAATAATCGATATATACACATATATGCTACATATCGTGAAATTTCTATTCAATTTTTTGCCTAACGAGATAAAATAATTTCCAATAGTGTCATACTTCACTGAATGACAAGATAAGAGGGGGGCTACTATTCAGTTCCTCAAGGATAGGGTTTGGTATATTTCTTTTTCACAAATTTTTTTCCTTTTGGTGTCTTTATGAGTGTTTTTATGTCGTTTGGTCCCTCCACTTCATTTGTGTAAACACTAGGCCCCATCACTTGTTATGGTAAACACTGATAATTTAAAAAGCCATATGGTTTCGTATCGAATCGAACACCGACATGTTACTTCTAAGATACTGGACGCTTATCGACGTTCATCAAACGCACCATATTATCTGTTAATTAAAAGTCTACTAGGTTAATTGCATTGCATATTTATAGCTATACACTCAGATACTTCAAGAACACTTATTTGTCATGATAAAAAAAAAGTCTTGAACAGCATCTATCTTAAAAAAAACCCATCACAAAATAAAATACAATAAAAAAGAGAACATTTTCATTCTAAAAATATTCTTTTTACACCAACAAGGACCCCATGCGTAAAAATTGGTATTTTGTTAAGAGTTTCAATAATCTCCTCCGCCTCACTCTTCCCTGCTTTCCGCCTTCCTTTTCCTCCTCTTCTGCTCTCTTCCTTCCTCCTCCCCTCTGTGGACCATCAACCATCGCTGTGGCAGCTTCAGCAGGAGCAAATTGCTTTGTCGCGGATAGTTCTCTTTCGGAGCTTCTGGCCCGGCCTGAGTTATATGCCTCATGAGAAAGATTTTGGAGGCTCATTAAATCAGTTAATTAGCTGGCAAAACTGATATATACATGTACAGGCCAGATACTCTAAAACACATTAGTCTGTGACAATCTGTGTACACCCAACCCATGATCACCCATAAATGTTTACCTACAAAGAAACCTTTTTCCTTGTCAACTTGAACAAGAGAAATTTAGAGGTGAGCACATATGAATTTTTGTCAATCTGTCCACGTTTTCAAAACGTATTGGAGAAATGTCCATCTTTTGAAACGTTTTGTAAAATAGTTCATCGCGCATAATCAAAATGCGTGATGTCAATCGTACACATACAAAATACGTTTTACAAAGCTTGCGTGGTAACAAAATTCACGCAAGCAAATAATACATTCCGAAAATGCGTACGTTTTAAAAAGTACAGTGCATCTTGAAGATGCGTCATAAAGTTTATTAAAAAAAAGAAAAGGACAGCGCATCTTGAAGATGCATTGCAAAGCTAAGTAAATAAGTTGAGCCTTTCTGCGGATCAAAAAAAAAAAAAGTTGAGCCTTTCCTACCCTGGTTTTCCCTGGTTAGTAATTGGTGCCGAATACATAGACATGATTTTTGCGGGGTCCATATTAGGTATCACATAATTGGAAATTGAAATCTACACTCCCCTTTTTAACATCTACACTCCCTTTTTTGGATTTTAATGTTGAAAGTGTATGTAATTTTTTTTGCTAAAAGACAAAAAAAGGAGTGTAGATGTTAAAAAAGAGAGTGTAGATTTCAATTTCCCACATAATTGAAATTGCAAGTTATTCTTAAAATATTTTTTATGGATTCTGGTAAAAAACTAACTTAATCACACTTTCAAAACATTGTGGCCAAGAGCAATTTTTCGCGGCCAAGTGCAGTTCCGTGCGGCCAGGTGCAATTCCACGCGGCCAAGTGCAATTCCGCGCGGCCAGGAGCAATTTTGCGTGGCAAGTGCAAATTTGCTCGGCCAAGGGAAATTCTTTGCTGCCATGTGCAATTCTTAACGGCCAAGTGTAATTCTTTGCGGCCATGAGTAATTCTTCTCGGCCATAAGTAATTTTTTGCGTTCATGAGTAATTTTTCGCGGCCAGGAGAATTGTAATTGTTGGGATAAATTATTCATCCGACCGGTGAAATTGAAAAAATAAAAAAAAAAATGAACTGGAATTTAAAAAAATACATTTTAGAAGGTACTGTAGATAAAAAAATTCAATTGTTAGCTATTTTTTCTTGTTTTTCATTACTACAATTTTTTAGTTTTAGTCTTATCGAGATGGATGATCAATCCAAAAGATAAAACTTAAATGTAAGAAAAATATACTATATGTAATGTAAACTTAGTGACTCACCCAAAATGTCCAAGAGATTGGCAGAATTTTTTTTATGGATTCTTGTAAAAAACTAACTTAATCACACTTTCAAAACTTTGTGGCCAAGAGTAATTCTTTGCATCCAGAAGCAATTTTTCGTGGCCAAGTGCAATTTCTAGCGGCCAAGTGCAATTCCGTGCGGCCAGGTGCAATTCCGAGCGCCATATGCAATTCTACGCGGCCAAGTGCAATTCTTCGCGACCAAGTGCAATTCTGCACGGCCAAGGGAAATTCTACGCGGCCACGTGCAACTCTTGACGGCTAGATGTAATTCTTTGCAGCCATAAGTAATTTTTTGCGTCCATGAGTAATTCTTTGCGGCCAGGAAAATTGTAATTGTTGGGATAAATAAAAAAAAATATGGACCGAAATTGAAAAACTACATACTCCTATTAGACAGTACCGTGGATAAAAAAAATCAATTGTTAGGTATTTTTTCTTGTTTTTCATTACTATAAGTTTTTACTTTTAGTCTTATTGAGACGGATGATCAATTCAAAAAGTAAAACTTCAATGTAAGAAAAATATATAAATATAACGTAAACTTAGTGACTCACCCAAAATGTCCAAGAGATTGGCAGAATTTTTTTTGGACCAAAATTGGAAGATTTTTAAAAGCTTTTTTCTGATTTTATATCAATGGTAAGAGAGGCAAGTCAAGCCCAATTCAATCCAATAAACCCAAGTGGCTCATTTGAAAACTCAATTGCGGAAACTATGTACAAAAACGATAGACCATCGTGCATAATAATCGTGCTTTCAAATTTTGCGACCGAGAGTAATTCTGACTTTTTCCAGCATTCATAGGGACCTCATAAATTTTGTAACAACCCTTATTGATATCGAATTATTGGAACTAGTTATTAATTTGACGAGTTAATTCTTTCAAAATTCAATGAATTTGGTAATTGTGCTGAAAAGTACTGGATGCAGATCACCAAGGAAATTTAGTCTAGTCTAAGGGATGCGTACAGTCCTTCATGAAATGATGTGTCCACTTCTTTGTTTCTTCCAAAATTATGGAGCAAATCAAGGTGTCTCAAGCACGTGCCCGGATGGATTTCTTCCCATGTTATTATTATTAATTATTAATGTATATAAAAACCAGTACTTGATGCTTTAGGAGCCCTTGAAAAGTAAGTTCCTCTCGTGCGATGATGTGATTTTTCGTTCGATAGTCCTATTTGACGGTTCAAATTATTCATTTTGCGACTACTACTATACGTTTCATTTAGATGGATATCGATGTCTGATCAATTTGAGTTTTTGTACGATCGATAAAAACACGTCGAGTCTAACAAAGTGAATGACTCGAACCGTCAAACGAATTGTGGTGAATCTCATTTTGTATCACATGAGGATCTTGAGTGAAGTGGTGTGCAGACAACAGAGAGAGAGAGAGTAGGATTATCGGAGAATGAAACATTCCTTGGGATAAATAGCGTTCCCCCCTTAAGCCACTGGAACCAAGCCCAATGAATCCCAAACAAGTGTAAATATAACTAAATCCAACTATAAATATAGATTAGTTTTACACCCCCTAGAATCTTGCCCGCCAATTCTATCTTTCAATTCCCAACACCATTTTGTATTGATCCGAAATATTTAGTCCCCCAGACTGAGAAATCTCTTCTATTTTACTAGTGCGTCCATGTGGAACCATGATCACTAAGAATCCCCAATTGAGAGTTTTGTTGGTTTTCTTCTTCTTTTTCTTCTTCTTTAAAATTGAAAACCTATACACATGTTCTACAGACTTGATTCTTCTACTCAGAGAAAAGTCTGTCTTTGATCACCCTGGCCGCAAAAGCCCGGGAACCCGATATCGGAATCCGGGGAAGAACTATTCCACAGTACTTGAAATCCAAAAATGTGGGAAATTTGGGTTTATGTTGTTGGTGGTGGGTTGTTGTTTGGAGCTTGCATCGCGGTTGCAGCGGCCTACTTGTTGATCCAAGGGAAGAAGAAGGACCAGGTTTCAGGTAAAATGGCGGATTTGGAGCTGCAGCAGCTTGGCCTAAGCATCCGAACCACGAGCGACAAAAAGGTCTCGCTCGACCACGGTTCCCTCGACGGCAGCCTCCAAGGTCAGGCCACAAACAGTACCGCAACGCCGCGCAAGATGCCGTTCGAGAACTACACGATGGACGAGCTGAAGAAGGCGACGGACGACTTCAGCTCGTGCAATCTGATCGAGGGGTCCGTCTTCCACGGCCGCCTCAACGGGAAGAACCTGGCGATCAAGCGCACGAAGACCGAGACCCTCTCAAAGATCGAGTTCGGGCTCTTGCGCGACGCCACCCATCGCCACCACCCCAACATCGTTAAGGTGATCGGGACGTGTTCAGCGGACGGTCCCGATTCGTTCCTGGTCTTCGAGTACGCCAAGAACGGGTCCTTGAAAGACTGGCTCCACGGTGGGAAGGCGATGAAGAGCCACCACATCGCCTCCTGCTACGTCTTCCTGAACTGGAACCAGCGGCTACGGATATGCCTCGACGTAGCCACGGCGTTGCACTACATGCACCAGATAATGATCCCGAGTTACATCCATGGAAACATAAAGAGCCGGAACATATTTCTGGACGACGAATTCAACGGGAAGGTGGGGAATTTCGGCCTGAAGAGGTGCGGTCACGATACCGAGGATCAAAAGACTTGGAGCAAAGGGTACTTGGCGCCGGAGTACGTCCACCACGGCGAGATTTCGCTGAGCATGGACATCTTTGCTTACGGCGTGGTTTTGCTCGAGGTGTTATCGGGGGAGAAACCCATTACTTGCGGGAACAAGAAGGGAGAAGAGGGTATTTGGCTGTCTGAAAAAATCAAGTCCATTTTGGAGTCCGAGGACGCGGAGGAGCTGAGGGAATGGATGGACAAGGCGTTGGGCGAGGACTACTCGTTCGACGGGGCTGTCAAGTTGGCTTACATCGCCCGGGCTTGCATCGAGGAGGAGCCAACGTTGAGACCGGCCGCCGGAGAGATCGTGGAGGTGGTGGCAAGATTGGTGGCGCAGTTGCCGTATGGAGAGGAATTCTCAGTTTGTGAAAGCTCTTCCACGCCTCTGGTCCTTGGTTAAAAGGTAGTGGCAGTAGTTTGTATGTGGCAAACCGAGAAGTTTTTGGGTGCAAATCGGTTATGGGACACGTCGTAACCGGTGCGTGTTCGAGCCGTTCAAAACACATTTAGACGGCCTAGATTCAAACACCATTTTTCCTCCTCAGCCGAACACTCTCTCTCCTCTTTCTCTCTCTAATTCTGGCCGTTCGGATGCGCATCAGGCACCACATGTCCTATATCCTATTTGCACCCAAAAAAATTTCCTGGCAAACCACTACATTGGAGGGATACTTTTTTCACCTAAAAATTATTCTCGGATTACTTATCCCATCCATCCCCTGTGACAATAACCCACATAAGCAGGATAAAAGAGTACTCACTCTAGAGTAGCTATCCCGGATTAGGCTATCAGAAGCAAGATTAACAATCCTATGATTCCTATCCCGGATTAGGCACGAGTCTTGATAGTGAAGATCGAACCAAAGTCAGAAAACAGCACAAGCTCTAGACTTTTGGACTTACTACTACGTAGGATCCTGTTTGTAAATTATAGTAGTAAGCCATATTTGAAATACTAAATTTTGCCGGTTCTGCATTATACTCTGTTTCCGTTTCCTTTTCCTTTTTGTGTATTGTTGCGTAGAAACCAGCTCTTTTCCGGTTACGCAAAAACAGATTGTACCGGTCTAGTTTAGGATTTTGTGGGTTTATTCCAGACTCGTTTCGATGATCTAAATCATTTATTTGCTGAGTTAATCGAGAAGTTCTACCGTGCGAAAAAAATAAAGACCGTGTCAATTGAGTATCAATCAACACAATATCAGACACCCGGTCATCCGGAACGGAGAACAAAAGAAGAAGAGTACAGTGTGTGATTCTTGAAATAGATATATAAGATTTGAGAGCTTGAAAAGTGCGAACACTATTAGAAGTGTGGTTTTGTAAACTTTCACAAATATTTTTAGCAGTTTACTACGTTCTGTGAATTGGGATGCCCACAACTTCCTGAAATTACTTCGGATACAATTTTCTTAAATTTATGAGAATTTTTTTTTGGATAACTTCGGGTACACGGTGTAGAAACTTTATATCCATCTCAAAATCAATTGGCAATGAGTGGAAAAGTCCCAAATGTTATTAAGTGATCACCCATTCCACACCCAAGCAATGTGGGACTTTATTTTTCTTAACACACGGGTCATTTTACGTAATAACATGTACCTCGACTAACTAATTGGTAGGAACCCAATCATATCGTTCACCAAGTGGAGTTTGACTAATTCACTGGGACCCAATCCCACCATTTATTTTCATCCGTTAGAATTGGTTTTAATTCTTACTAATTACAACTAACACTTCTTGTCCTTCAATAACAAAAATCCCACCAGACTTCACTTGTAGATTGTTTGATTAAAGCCGATGCAAAACTCCATACGAATTGATCGCATAATAGTTAATAGTACCTTTGAAATTTTGAACCTCACGTGGCTCACCTTGACGACAAAAATTCTGCTAGGAAACAACTCCGAAGAAACGAGTTTCCTTCCATGCAGCACGCCCAGGGGCTTGAGTCCTCCACGTACGTGTTGGATAATTGACTCTATTTTGTGCATTATTCAGGTTTAGACTAGGTCTGAAAATGAGTGAGAAGTCAAATATATATTCCACGTAAAGAGGAAAAAGATGTGAAAAGGAAAGGTGAGGATGGTAGCCTTTGGTAAAAGAAGAGAGAAATGGAGGAGAGGAGTGGTCTAGGGGGTGAAGAAGAAGGACAAGAGGTACGTACAGAAGAAACCAAGGCCGCAGTATCCCTTCGCCTGCTTTGTGTGAGAGTCGATTCACTTGACAGCACCAGAGGAGACGCTCTCTCTCTCACTAGGAATTTCTCTCTCTCTCTCTCTCTCTCTCTCTCTCTCTCTAAATCATAGATTCTAGGTCTTAGTCTTCTTCTGACCAGACGGTCAACGTTTCAATTTTGCCGCCGCGTGTCACTTCATTAGCGTTTCGTGTCATCTTCTGATAGAATGGTCAAACGCTCTGACCTGGGTCAATTTGCTACGTTAAACCTTTTCCCTTTTCTTTTCGCTTTTTTACTCTCCAATCTCAAGCAACTCTCTTTTTAAGGGGAAAATTCAAAAAACACATGTGCTTTTGGCACAGGAAAAAATGTGTACTAGCATAAAGAACCGTTTATTTTGTTTAAAATATTTTATTTACTGTCTTTACGAAAAATAAGTTCAATTCAGTATTGGAAATGACATTTAAGAAATGTCCAATTTTGTTTCAAAATTCAGGCCTAAATTTTAAAGTAAAGTTGGACATTTACGAGGCGCTATATAACGTTGGTTAGACAGACCGATCTTTAATTATGAGAGAAAAAAATTAATTATGACCCTTTAGTATAAAGAAATCAAAAAAATAAAACTTTTGTACCGGTTTAAACGGATTGAAATTGAAACATAATGCTTTGTTTGGTTGGTGTTTTGAAAAAAAATTTGAAAAATTGTAGGGGTAATGAATGGAGAGAAATAGAGAGAGAAATGTTAGAAGTAGGGGGAATCTAGGGGAAATTTTTTGAAAAATTCTTTTTGAGTTTGGAAGAGAACAAGGCATTAATTTTTTTCGGACAATTTATATAATAAAAAATGTTAAAAAAAATTAATCACGAATTGTGTAGGAAATTTTTTGAAAAATTCTTTTTGAGTTTGGAAGAGAACAAGGCATTAATTTTTTTCGGACAATTTATATAATAAAAAATGTTAAAAAAAATTAATCACGAATTGTGTATCTGTGGCCTTCGATTACTTCTGGGCATGAGATAGAGGTTGAAGGCTGAAAGTTTTAGAGTGAAATTTATGGGAAATAAATCTTTCTTGAGGAGAAGAGAAAGGAGTTTCATTTGGAGTATTTTTAGACAAAAGTTTTCGAAAGAAAGCAATTGGTGACGAGAGAGAATGAAGTGCATTTTTGCAGAGGACTCGGCTCCGGCTTAGAAGATTTTATCACGTGATGCTTGTTCGGCGAATTCAATCGTCCATTTCAATTTTGAAAAAAAGAGGAGAGAAAATGTTGGCGAGAAAAAAAAGGAGTGCTGCTATCCGTACCAACGGAATTCCCACCGAAATCGTACCGATGGCCTCGGTGGGCCGTCTCCGGCCACCGGACGGCCGATCCGAGCCGTTCAATAATTCTAAAACAAAAAACCGAGGGGGCTTACGCGAGAAACAAAGGCATCCGATATGTGTAGGGTGTTGGATCAAACACCTTTTTTTTCGTGTATATATGTAAACATATATACACGAAACGTATATACACGAAAAAAAGGTGCTCGATCCAACACCCTAAACACATCGGATGCCATTGTTTCTCGAGTGGGCCCCCTCGGTTTTTTTTTTTAGAATTATTGGACGGCTCGGATCGGCCGTCTGGTGGCCGGAGACGGCCCGCAGATGCCCGTCGGTACGATTTCGGTGGAAATTCCGTCGGTACCTATATCTTTATCGAAAAAAAAGAGTGTTTCAATATGAGCCGTGTAATATACTTGTGACCGGTATTGCTCAGATGAAAATCATGTGACGTGATACCCACCTAGCCTCAAAAATTTCTCCGGCTGACAAGGAGAGAGATGTCAAAACAAAAAGAAGGACAGAAGGCTAAAATGGTCAGATGGTTCAGACTGGGGGAAATGTCATCTCAAAGTAGTACGAAGTACTGTAGAATGGTTCAAGTAGAGACACGTGGCTGTGTGTTGTGAAAAGATCTCATTAAAGAACAAATTTTCTGCAGTATGATATTTGTGAAGTAGTGGTTCCCTCGCTAATGTCGGTGCAGTCGGTGCCACGTTTTCCATTCAGATAGGCATGTTGCAAGTTCATTCATCCGGACTTTTATATTACTTTTTTCACGGAGCTGTTCAATCTCGCACGTCCATTTCGATTTTGGACGATTTAGATTTTAATAAAAAAAATTAATTACAATCAATTATTACCGGTTATAATTGATTTTCAATTCAGATCGTCCAAAAATACTTTGGACAGTAGCGATTGAGCTCCGTAACTTCTTCTTTACGGAACAGCAGTAAAGAAAATTTTCTCGTGAAAAATTAGTAGTATTTCGAGAGAAACTTATTTTCGGAGCAGCTGCAAACAGCCTATTTACGGAGTCATGCAATCTCAATCTTCTGTTTCGACAATCAATGTTGTGGATTTTAAAAAAATTATTCGCGTGAATAGTGAAGAATAGTTTAACTATTCATGCGAATAATTCTTTTAAAATTCGAACCGTTCAAAACACTTTTGAACTGCTGCATGAGCCCCATAAGCATTTGTTTATTGCTGCTCTGTAAAGAAGATTTTCTCATTTAGAAAGCATAAAACACATTCTTAATTCTGTCCTGGTTAACTCGTCAATCATAGTTAATTGATCAGTGGGGTTAATTAGTACAAAGAAGAAACTCCACTTGTTATTTCCACATTAGGTACTACAGTAGTAGCAGCTTATTTTTAATTCCATTCATTTTGACCCGTCTGCTCCCTCAATTATAATTCAATTCCTTTCGACGAAAATTCTAACTCCTTATTCACTTATACATCCAATTACATACTTACACTCACAATAGAAGTGGGTCCTACACACTGAGTGTGTAGTGTGTGTGGACTCTACCCTATTATTAGTGGAGGTGTGTAAGTGAGTGTGGAGATAGAATGATTGTTCTTTCAGGTACGTCCTAATTGTGATCTAGTAGTTTATAGTTAAAAAAAACGTTGCATGTTGCAACACGTGATATTTGTTCGGCGCATTCAATCGTCCATTTCAGTTTTGGAGAAAGAAATAGGAGAGAAAATGTTGGCAAGAGAAGAGAGAGTGTTTCAATATGAACTATGAAATATACTTTCGAACGGCCTAGATGCATGTGTAGCTTGGGTACCACGTCGGCCAAGTGACGTAATACCCACCCGCCCCCAAAAATATCTCAGACCGACAAGGACAGAGATGTCAAAGCAAAAAGAAAAACAGAAGGGTAAAATGGTCATTTCGAAAATTGGTTGGACTGGGGGAAATGTCATCTCAAATAGTACAAATTAGAAAGGTGAAGTAGAGACACGTGGCTGTGTGTTGTACTGTTAGAAGGTGAATGCATGCACCCGTTAGATGGACCGAAATAATAAAAATATCTCATTGAAGAACAAATTTCCTATGATATTTGTGAAGTAGTGGTTCCCTCACTAATGTCGGTGCAGTTGGTGCCACGTTTTCCATTCAGATAGCCACGTTGCAAGTTCATTCGTCGGGACTTATATGTTTACTTTTTTCACGGGGCTGTTCAATCTCGCACGTCCATTTCAGTTTTGAACGATTCAGATTTTAATGAAACTTTTTCGAAAAAAAATTAATCACAATCAATTATTATCAATCATAATTGGTTTTCAATCTAGCTCGTCCAAAAATGCTTTGGACAGTCGCGATTGAATTCCGTAACTTCTTTTTTACAAAATAGTGGTAAAGAAGATTTTCTCATTAAAAATTAGTAGTATTTCGAGAGAAACTTATTTTCAGAGCAGCTGCAAACAGCCTATTTAAGGAGTCGTGCAATTTTAGCCGTCTGTTTCGACAATCAAATGTGTGGATTTTAAAAAAATTATTCGTGCGAATAATTAAGAATAGTTTAACTATTCTCGTGAATAATTCTTTTAAAATTCGGACCTTCCAAAACACTTTTAAACGGCTGAGTGAGCTCCGTAAATATTTGTTTACAACTGCCCTGTAAACAAAATTTTCTCATTTAGAAAGCATAAAACACATTCTTAATTCTGGCCTGGTTAACTTGTCAATCCTAATTAATTGATCAGTGGGGGTTTAGTACCAGGAAGATACTCCACTTGTTATTTCCACAATAGGAAATAGTAGTAGTTTATTTTTAATTCCATTCATTTTGACCCGTCTGCTCCCTCAATTATTATTCAATTCCTTTCCGTGAAAATTCTAACTTTACATTCACTTACACACCTAATTACACAGTTTCACTCACAATAGGGTGGAGCCCACACACGAGTGGAGCCCACACACGTGTGTGTGGGCTCCACCCTATTGTGAGTGAAACTGTGTAATTAGGAGTGTAACTGGGTATGGAGATAGAATAATTGTTCTCTCAGGTACGTCCTAATTGTGATTTAGTAGTTTATAGTTAAAAAAAAAAAACAGTGCATGTTGCAACACGTGATTCTGTACCTCCACGTGCTTTGGTTAAGTCAACACTAAGTCTATGTGATCTGTTTTTCTTTCTGGTTTCGCAATAAAGCATGTCCGAATCAATTTACGCTCATCTTATTAATTTTATTGTCAGTCCAATTAAAAGCATGTACAATTCGTGCCTCAATTAGGTTTGAAGGAAAACCCTCTCGCAGCTTGGTCTGAAAAAGGGTTTTATTCTTATCCGCCAATGTAGAGCAAGGAAGACCTATGCTTGACAAAATGATACGGACTTATGGAGCATTCAGAAGGTAGCATTCCTTGGAATTTATCGCAAAATTGTGCCAACTACCTATTTTGAGTTTTAACACGCTGTCCGAATTAGCTTATGTTTTACGGATCCGGATTCTCCGGAAACTCTTTCGCAGAATGACCAAATGAAAAAGGAGAAACAGAGAAAGGGTAGTTTTCTGGAAGCCGTGAAATAGGAGAAACAGAGGAAAAAAAAGAAAATACAAGTCCACCGGCCAGCGTGCCAAATTCCTTGACACTGTCAATTGTCAAAAACATGTTAGAAAATGTGGCCAGTTCTACGCCGGTTAGCCAAAGTAGTTGTCAAATGATGGAGAAGTCATTTTTTTGGTCAAATACAGCAGCAGCTCTCTGTTAAAGCTTGTCACCTCATTCAACCCAGCTACTGTATCCTCTCTGCTTTCCATTCCTTGAGGAAGGAAAAATACAGTTCTGCTAAAATTAATTAATGGCACCAATTGGGTGTAACAACATTGATATTTCTCAACTTCTTAGCACTACAGGATGTTAAAAGATGGCGCTAACGACATCATTTTGACACCAACATGTGGACTTCGAAGGAGACAAGTACTGATTTTCCGCTTGACCCAAAAAAAAGAAGGAGACAAGTACTTATTGAAAGCAAGTTCTTCTAATTAGTTCTCCCTCATTATGAAACGATCCATTCGGTTCACTGGGCTAGTTTCAAATAAAGTTTGTGAGCACTTTTCTTTGAGTTCATCATAGGATTGAATGTTTAATTTGATGCAATTCTCCTAGCACATAATTTTTATCATTTAGCCCACACAAAAATATTGGATGGGAAGTTCTAACCACTTCTCATTAGGAAAGAGAACGAACACACCACTCGTAGGATTTCCAAGAAATCCTTCGATTTCTTCCAATCCTTTCTCTGTTCGTTACGTTTGAAGACCAAAACAAGAATCCACTAGACGAATTATAGAGAATGATAACTAAACCGAGTCTTAAATTTCAATCAATTGAGATTGGCTACAAGTTCTAGAGAATGATTTTGTTCATAAACTGAAAGGTTGAAATATAGTAGTATACAAAGAATCAAGTAAAATCACAAATAATGTACCAACAACAATGGCCTAAAAAGGCCCTAAAAATACAATGAATCCCCAAGTAAAAATCTCTCCTTAAAAAATGATCAAATCTAAGACATCATTATTCTAAACTCATCAAAATTAAGCACTCCATCCCCATCCAAATCAAACTGAGCAATCATCACCTTACACTCCTCAATACTGGTATTGCTCTTCCCAAGCTTCCTCAGCATTTTCCTCAAGCTCTTGGGTGTAATGCACTCACACCCATCTCCCATCTCATACATCCTGAATGCCTCTCTCAACTCCTTCACCTTCTCCTCCTCCTCCCCTTCTCCCTCGATCAGTCTGACAAAGTCTTCGAACCCCAATTCGCCGTCGCCGTCGGAGTCCATCAGCACCACCGCCGCCTCCGCTTCCCCCTCCGACAGGTCTCCGCCCATGGACCCCACGCAGAGGCGCAGCTCCTTGGGGGAAATCTTGCCGTTGCCGTCGTCGTCGAAGTGGTTGAACACCCGCTCGTATTGCTGGGTTTTCTCCATTTTTTTTCGAGAATCGGATGTGCACGAGTGAGAAAACTTGGTCTGCAAGTCACCAATTTGTCTCGTTGTTTCGGCTACGCTTATAACTCTTACGAGCTTATCCTTTGCCTCACTTATATATATACGAAGTAATTATATATGTGCTATACAAATCAAACAGAGAGAGAGAGAGAGAGAGAGAGAGAGAGGAGTAATGACCTGTTGTGAAAGGAGGGAAATGGGTTTTTAAGTGTTGTATTGGGTATGTAAGTGGGTATATATATATAGGAGGAGAAATCCGAGAAAAGGAGAGTTTCCGCGTCGTACGCGTGGTGATTGTTTGGTCGACCAAATTTTGAACCGACTCGCCGTTTCTGGAGAGAGAGAGAGAGAAGGTGCAGGGTAAGTTCGAAGAAAGCAAAAGGTTGGAGGGTTAGCGGCGTAATCCAAACCGTCAAAACCGCCATTACCACTAAAAAAAAAAACAAAAGTGGAAATTAAGGAAGTCTATTGCAATGCCTTGCACGGCCAATGGTACCTTCGTGCACGAGACATTGAGAATATTTTATGGTTTTGTACGAGTGAAGGATATTCTTCTAGAAATATGATATTGCCACACCCTTTTTTGATAATGCCACATCCTGTAAGTGTATTTTTGCACCAAAAAATACACTTACAGGGTGTGATATTATCAAAAAAAGGTGTGACAAAATCACTACCCTTTTTTTTTATTTTGATCATCATGAAGGAAACTTTTAGGCATTGTTCGTTTGGAGAATCAAAATCTCCGGATAAGATGTTTAATAAAAAAAAATTTATCTATCTCTTTTCATTTATTATTATTAAAAATCTCTCCCAAAATTCAAAACAAACAGGGTCTTAGTGGTGAGAGATTCTTTTTTTGTGACAGTCACCCTTACATATATATTATAAGATAGATCGAGCAAATTGTGTTTTTTTTTTCCTAATGACTGGTTTTTGTGACCGCATATCCTGGTTAGCTTGTACACACCTCGATTAATTTTGGGTCCTGAAGTTAACGGTTGGGCAAATTTTCCAGTGACCTCAAGGTTTAGGTTTAGTTTCCGTGAAATTCGAACATGCGAACTCACCGAAAACAAGTACTTATTAATTTACTTTTCTTATACCCATTTGGCTAAAACTCTCGGAGTTGAGCGAGCAATTGCAATACCAATTGCATGGGTATGATTTGAATCATTAAATTTATTCGATTTGTTAAGTTTGTTGTTGATAGGAAAAATATGAGATTTATGGGACGCCGACAATAAATGAATGGAAAATTTTTATGAATTTTATCCTTGAAAAATAATTTTGGTAACTTATTTTTAGGATTACATTAAATATTGGTATAGCATTCCAGTTTTTTACTGTTTTTTTTTTTTTTTGAAAAGGGATCCATTTTTTCAGTTAAATAGTACTAACAGAATAGTATTGGATGAAGAAATTTAAAATTCAAGCTTAATCAATCAAACATGGTTTCTTTTCCCGTTTAAGTCAAAAACGTGGACACACTACCAACACAGATTAAAAAAAACAAATACTATAAAACCTTGACAAATTCTAGAGCCCTGCTACACACAGACAATCTGTGCACAGATTTCGTTGTGGGGCCCACCATGGATTCCACACAAATCATGCAAGCCGTTCATTAAATGTAAAACATTTTTTCAAAGGTCCCCGTAAAAAATAAGCTCAATCCGATACCTATAGGTACTTCATCCAACCATCTAACTTTTCATTTAGTTTTCCAGATAATGAAAAGTTATATGGTTGAGCTTATTTTTTACGGGGACCCTTGAAAAAATATTTTACATTTAATGAACGGCTCGGATGATTTATGTGGGACTCGTGGTGGGCCCCACAACAAAATTTGTCCACAATCTGCAAATTCTAGTAGAATCATTCAAGAAATTGTGTTGACTTTGTTTCCACCTGTTTTGTCAAAAATAAATAAATAAATCCTGTAAGGTTTGATGAAACGGAAAACCCGTGTACGGTCGTGGGTTCTGGAGCCCCACGGTTTCACCCATGGTGTCAACACACCACATGTGATGTCATGTCACTAGTAGCTAGCTAATTTTTCCATTCCTTTTTTGGTTACAAAATAGGATACGTAGGTTCCATTTAGTTGTCGGAAATGTTGTGTGAAAAATTAATTCTCAGAAAAAGTGAAATGAGGTGAAGTAAAGAAAAATAAATTTTATTTTCCAGTATGTGTTCTGTTGACAAGAAATCTTACATAAAAACAAGAATTCTTTTCTTTTGGCAATACCTATTTTGCGGAAAATTGTTTCCCAGTGGGAAAGTTTAGACCGTGTGTCTTACAACTTTCCTGGTTAACTGAACACAAAAAATTATAGAAAAGTTGATTTTTCTTTCCTTTTCGGGCAACTGAATAGAGTCGTAATGTCTGACATTATCCAATCAAGTCCTGAGTTTTTACCGCTAGAAGTTTTTTTTTTTTTTCTTCCCAAAGTTTGACTTAGGACTAGTCAAGCTAGACTAGTGGCTTAAGGATTTCACAAGAAGAATGTTTACCTACCATTCGAGTTGCACTCGATCTTGCTCTGCATTTTGGTTGGGCCATTAAGCAATTGGATGTTTTCAATGCTTTCTTACATGTAATAGTATTCAAGAAAGATGTCTACGTCAAAACTTTAATTCTGCTCATCCTCAGTTTGCATGTGAACTTCAGTAGCCTTATTTGGCTGAACTATAAGGCAAATATGTTAACTGGTGAACCCAGAGAGAGAGAGAGAGAGAGAGAGAGAGAGAGAGAGAGAGAGAGAGAGATTATTTGCAAATAACCACAAGCCATATTACATAAACTATATACAGCTTCTCATCATCCGTCAATTCCTCCACAAAGGGATCTTTATTCAGACAGAATTATAAAATACATTTTCCTTGGATAATCAAGCAAAAATCCCAGAGACCATCGGATGTTAAACAAATAGGATAAACCTAAAATTGCTACTTGGTATTCGTCCATACCTCCCGAAGAAGTTGATATCTGACAGAATTTTGGCTGCCATTTTCCTTTGGAGTTGGTGGACCCTTTAACGTTTCAATGATGGCAGTTAAGGGCGAATCCAATTCATCGAGCTCGTCATCACTCGTGTGCGATTTCTTGAGCACAGAGGACCCACTTCTTCTGAGTTCAGGAGACTTGATTCCAGTCTCTCCTATAAAACCAGCAACAGAAGCTAATGGAGGTGGCAAATACACTATTGGAGCTGCATTGCATGGGAAGTGTGGGACGGATCCTTCTTCAGCCTCATCCTGAATCAAATTTAGACCAAAAGCACGAAGACAAATACTCCGGTTTATTTCAAAGTAGAATCCTATAGCCAAGAAAATTTACAAAACTATCATCTTAAGAAGCATGGACGTGTCTATCAACCTCACGTGCTGGACACGGACACCTATTTGGATGTGTCCGACACATTGAGGCTAGAGTGCAATTTCAAAAAGTTTGGGAAGGTGAAAATTGACATGGATGCTTGGTTCTTGAAGTTTTTTTTCTCAAATGCTAAAATTAGTGGTGTTCCTATTTCTAATGTGGTAAAACAAATGTCTTTGTCTAGTCCATTGATTCATAATCTAAATGTCTGTAATAACTAATATGTATACAACATTCAATTTATGTCCTAACGTGAACACATCCAATTTTTAGAAAATATTACGAATTACGTGCCTGTCCTTAATTAACATCGATACATATGGTTTTCTTTTTGGTATTTTTTGGTTTTCAAAAATCATGGACTCCATCACAGCCACTAGGTTTTTAAAGGCATAGAATACTGAGCAGATTCCATTGGAAGGAACAAACCTCAGAATCCAAAGCTTCAAGCAAAGCATCAGGAATTGGGTCTGGGCAAAATTCATCAGGCAGGAAATTGATCAGAACCTTCTTGATTAGTGGTGCACCAAATGTAGGGCATACCTTGAAATATGAAAAACTTTTAGAAATGGGGACAAGAACAGGATACATGGGTCAAAACAGAAAAAGACTGAAATGGAAGAGAGAAAAGTTTCAGAATAAAAACCTCTTTTCTAATTGACCTGCTTAAGAGCATATCCTTTGGAAGCATCATGAGGTCACTCAATGCATTGAGCAGATGGAAAGCCTTGAACGACGTATCGAGCTCTTTTCTCTCAACCTCAATATCCTTACCATTTTCATTGTTCATGTTTTCAATTGAGTCATCATCCTCAATCCCAAATAGATCAGTAAGCCACCTAGACCAGTTCCCAATCTGTATTCCAGACCACATTAAAAAAAAAAGCTTGTTCAAGAGCTATCAGAATAATTGATGTGCTGTTTTACAAATCTGAGGTGTCTAACAATGAATAGAACGTATATTATACAGTAGATAATAACAAATTTGAAAAACAGACGAGAAATATGCATGTAAACTATTTTCCATCTCTTTAAGAAGTGGACAGGATATACGTAAGGCAGTCTTTCATATTTATTGGGCAAAGACAACGGTTTTAAAAATGAGAAACATTTTCTAAATTAACGTAATTCGAGATCAATGTCGGTGGGTGGATTCATAATTCTCACCGCATTTTTAAGCTGTGCACCAGCCCCAAAGCTTGCTTTCCCTGCAGGAATAGGAAGAACCTTGGCATCACTAATTGGGTCGGATACAGGATCAGTTGGAAGTTCATCATCAGATTCACGAAGAATAGCATTGAACATTGCCACATCCAATCTAGCCACACATTGCTCCATTATCTGGCCGAACAAGAGAGATGCATCCAAAGTCAATCTAAATTAGGAATGGGAGTCTAGTCAGCTACAATTCATAGAAAAATATAGCTACCAACACTTGTAATTATCTCTTAACAAAGACCATGCTATGGGCAATATTTGTAGGAATAACTGTAGCATAGAAACACTATACACTTCTCCATGCGCTCTCAGCAAGAGATACATGAAAATGGGTTCCAACTTAGCATACAAAAATGATGGATTGTTGCCACACATAGCCCCCGTGTTTGCTGGTGTATGCAAATCATCTAGTCTATACAAGCTAAACAACACTGTCAGAAAATGAAGATAACCATTGTCGTAGATTTCCTCTCTTGGAGCAACTAAAACTCCTCATTTTTTTTCTTTTCTTTTCTTTTCAAACGCACAGACTTCATTTTCTGTTGGAGCAATCCCATTCTTTTTTCAAACCTCAAGAATATTGTTATGCCAAGCAGAGTTAAATGTATAAACTGAGAGATGGTTATTCGCATCAAAATACAGGAAAAATCTTGATATGAGAGCTTGTGTTGATATTTATGATAGAATTATGTGATGCAGTGAGGTAGCATTTCATTCCTACGTGAACTAGCATCTCCAGTGACATTATAGTTTACTCATTCCTTGGCTGTATTGTTGCATATAGTTTCAATATAATAACCCAAGAAAAGTGCCACGAAGATGCATCACATAGAGGTCACGCATTTAAGAAGGTGGCATTTTGAAATGCTACAACCTTCACCGGTGTCCATCTAAAATTATACTATAAAGCAAATGAAGTTTACCAATCTAGCCAAAACAGGTAAGCAGCCACACTCGTGTCCCCCAGCTCGAACAGGACAAAGGCGTTCACAGGCATCCTTGAAAGCCTTCTTCCAGAGATCTAACGAGAAGTTTACCTGCTCTTCATCAGCCGAACTAGATGTCCTTTGATATGTTCTACTCACATCAGAAGCCACACTTGCACTTATTGCCTTAGCAGCAGCAGATTGCATATGGGGCGTTAGAGTCTGTTCAAAAAGACAACACCCAATAAAGATAGCCTCCAAGCTCATAGATGAGACTTGGACCAATAGTCCATGGAAAAGCAAGAAAATAAGAAAAAATGGGATTACGCTATGTCGGTCCAGTAGGTTATGCCAACACAGGGTACAGGAAAAGGCGGACTAGCATGGATTGAATTTCGGGTACTAATTTGAAAAGAAATTGGTTAAAAGAAAGAAGAATAACTGTTGTACAACCTGCCACCAGACAGACTCAATGATTCGTGAGAAGATCCAAGCTTCGGTCTTTTCCAATGCGGATGTTAATTTATGAGGGTCCTCCCAGCCATCAAGACTCCCACATTCCTTGCTAAGAGAGAACTCCTTCCATTTGAGTGGAGATAATTTCTTGGCATATCCCTTCCCGCCATCATTTATTTCAACACAAGGTGCAGCAGAAATTGGTAATTGCTGTTCTGCAATGGCTTGGCTTATGATGGCTCTCAGCACAACAGAATTTGACAACCAGAAGGTCAACCTGTGTTTGGGAATGTGGAAAAGAAAATGAGCTCTTAAAAGGAAAGTTCAAATTCTTAAACAATTTAGCTCAACATCATGCTTAAAAAGCATCAAGCCCTTTAAATACACTCTCAGTGCACAAATGTTCACTCCAAATTAGGTGGGTCTCTTCACCTAATGGGTCAAATGGTCGAACGAATTTAATTGCCATCCAAGAAACAAATAGTATTAGTTGAGGTATAACACATTATGCTTGCCGTAATAGCAGAAAACCCAACCCAAGGATTCTACAACCAACCAACCAACCAAAACAATTCATTTATTGGTTCCATAGCAAACTTCTTTTACCAAAATCCAACTCAAGATTTCATATTCTAGGATCATGTGCGGATGTCAAAGCTGTTTTTACATAATTCAAACAAATTGTTATTTGATATGAAAGTACCTTGGAACATCATTTCCACATGCTTTTGCAACCAGAACTAATCCGGAGACAGCACTTCTAGCTGCACTTGCTCTCCTTGATTGGGAACTCTCTTTGCAAGCATGAAGATAAAGCCTGGCAAGGCGTCGAGCCGGAGCATGGACCTTAGTTATGGAACTTCCGTGCTCTGCAACAACTGAGTAAAGACCAACCTCAATAGCAGCAGCTTCTCTCAACTCTCCTTCAAGCATCCTTATTCTATGTTCCAGTTGCTCGATTCTACCATCGAAAGTGATGTTTCTTGCCTCCACTGGGTATACTTTTGCATCATTTCTTTCACTGCTAACAAACCCTTGAGCACCATTCTGAGTATCTCCCAACTTGCTACTCCTAACAGATCCATTGCTCATAACCGAGTCCATTGGTGATCGAACAGATTTCACATGCTTAAATCTATCACTACGTAGAGTATTACCACTTTTGGCAACATCTGAAAATCTCTTCCATGGTTCATCTTCTTCATAATCGTGACCCTCGTGCAACATTTGCACCTGTCCATTTTCTTGATGTTCCTTTCTATCAGAGCCTTCAATTTTCAGGTTGGTGTTTACCTCTTCCTCAGCACCTTCGCAAGTTATAGATGAGGATGAAGACTGTCCACTATGGGTAGCAATTTTCTCAGGCATCAATGTTAAGCTAGTCTTAGGAGACGAGTCGGTTGATAATGGACAAGATGGCGGAACCTCCGAAATTTCACGACTTTGTTCCAGCTCTGAAGCTGAACGATGTTTGTCGTAATTCTTTCCTGAGCTATCCTTCAATGTCTGCGATACATTCTGCAATGGCAACACCAACTGATCATCACATCATCTCAAACTTTGTAACTACAGAACTGTTAAAGAAAGCTTGGCACATTCTGCAATTGGAACACCAACTGATCATCACATGATCTCAGTCTTTTTAACCACGACTGCTGAGAAAAGCTTAATCACCAACAGACCGATATTAGGCTAGCAGGAGTAATCACAATGACAGTTTCTGTTGGCCTACTGCCTATTACTACCTCCGTCCTCACTTGTTTGTTTGTTTTCACTATATCGGACATCTAAAAAATCTTTTGCATTTTCTAATTTATTTTATTTTAAATGATTTTGAAACCATTGCCTCCAAGAACTAATAGAAGATAGTTACATCAGTTCAAAATCTTTTCAGTAAACTAAATCATGCGTAGATTTGATTAAAGAGTATGACTGTCGAGGGGATGGAGGGAGGACGTTGGCCAAAATCACTATGGAAGTAGTTGCAAAAAGAAATATTGCTTGCAACAAGAGATTGGAAATCAATATACCTCTTCACTATCAGGGGAGAAAGCCACATTAGTCTCGAAACCTGAAGAAGAAACAGCCAGAGATGAGTGGGAAGAGGCATCATCATCAGCATCATCATCATCATCATCATCGGTAATTGATGTAGACTCAGTTCCCTCAGCATATTCTTCATTTGTCAACGCAGAAACAGATTCCCCACCATTTCTCTCCGTGGATGATTCTTTCGACAGGTTTTCTCTTGATGAGGAGTTGGTGCCACCTTTTTTAATTGACTGAATTTTAATAAACAGAGCCGGCTGGGACGTGTTGCTAAAGCTCCTCTTTGAATTCATTGGAATGCACACGTTCAGAGTCTCTTTGACAACTCCATAGTCTGCTAAGTCTACGATGGCAGTTCCCAATGACTGACCTTTCACGGTCTTATCCATCCGACATTCATACAAATTGAACTCTAAGCAATTCTTTTTGTAACTCTCCCTCTCTCCACCTTTAGTTGATGTTTGTCTTAACTGTGTCATCGAAAGCCTAAAGGACGTGTTAAATTCAATCTTGCCATCGCCAATAGTACCAGACCCAAGTGAAGGCACAACTGGGTTAGTAGACCCAGATTTCCGATCACTGTATTCCCATTGAAGTAGAACGGAACGAAGGGTTCTCAGTGACTGAGACGGGGGCCAAGGTTTAACCTCCTGAACCTCGATCAGATAATCAAGCCGAAACGATGGTGTTTTCCCGTTTTTGGTGCTCAGTCCCATAACCACAGTAACAGAAACAGTGGCACTGCTGAAATGAGCAGTGTGATGCCAATCGGACTGAAGAAATTCAAGCACGAAACACCTAAACCCCCAAACAAAACGTCAGAATTCAGTAATGTGAGAACAAAGAAAATCAGAAACTCACTGTGCAAAGAAGAATGACCAATGGGTATCCTCTAACATGAATATGGTTTTAGAAGAATAATATGCTGCAATAGAAGCAATATAAATTTCTGAAGAAGAGGGAAATAGAAGTAAAGAGGAAAATGCAAGCCGAAAATCTCTTGCTAATCTTTGTCTCCAATTAGCTCTTGACATGAGAATACAAAAAGTGAACACCACTCTCATCAGAGCCGTTCGACGTATGTGGTTCCATGCGTATTGAATGGCTTGACACCCATTTGTGTCGGTAGTTGTGTTTAAAGTTATGTTCCTAGCATTGCTCACAAGAATAAGACACATTCATATTTACGTACATACATACATATATATTTGGATCCACACACACAGATAAATGTCAGCCAAAAGAACGGAAAATACGGTAAAAATGCTAATTCTCTCTCTCTCTCTCTCTCTCTCTCTCTCTCTCTCTCTCTCTCTCTCTCTCTCTCTCCTTGTCTGGTTTGAAAAGAAAATAGGAAAACAAAGGGTTTAAGTACATTTTTCTCATGTATCTTCCTTACATTTTGCTCACACTTTCTTTTCTTTCCTTTTTTCCGTAAGTCCCGACAGGCCCTAGTCCCTTAAGTGTGTTGTTCCTTTGTCAAGAACTAAGTGGAATGTCAGTCAACTGACTGACTCAACTCCAGCTAAAAACACGGAAATATGGACGTTTCAAACTTAATTACGACGAAAGAATCTATGCAGCAAACCGTCGACGAACAAAATTGCAAGTCAATCAACAGATCCGAGGACTAATATTCAAAACAATCGAGGTCAAAATCACTACTCGAATCAGACAATCACAATCGCCGAGCAAATGACGAGTCATTACAATGCGAAGTACTGGAAGAAGCTACTTACAGAGATTACAAAGGCGGCTGGAAAATCGATGCGCAGATTTGAGGCGATTTGTATACTAATTCCAAGAGAGTCAAGAGACTGTCGCTCTTATGTGTGTGTGTGTGTGTGTGAGAGAGAGAGAGAGAGAGAGAGAGAGAGAGAGAGAGCCAGTGACACACTCTGGAGGGCACAGTGACACACACTGGAGGGCACCGACAAAACGTCTGTCGTAATTAGTTACTAACCATCAAGTACTAACAAACATAATTAACATCTTAGTACAAGATTAAGGTTTTATAATTAATGCAAAAGAAGGAAAAAGGCACGCCCGACAACTAGTAATACCATTTGTTTTGGGGGAAAAAGCTTAAAATGGGTAGTAACCTATTTATTTAAAAATACTCAGTACTAC
Source organism: Rhododendron simsii (assembly GCA_014282245.1). NCBI lineage: Eukaryota > Viridiplantae > Streptophyta > Magnoliopsida > Ericales > Ericaceae > Rhododendron > Rhododendron simsii. Next base: position 4,864,606 of record CM024960.1, read on the forward strand.
TACTCCATTATTTTGCCTTTGTGCATGTGACATTTCTAAATCAAAAAAAAATTGATCAAACACTTATGTATGTTTGAATGAACTGATTTTTGTACAGGACGTATTAAAAGTTGTTTTTGAACAACATGAACGTCCCGGATATCTGAACGGGGTTTGAGATGAGCCCTACATGGGTAGTCAGTACAAAATCGGGAGCCACCCGTCGATATGGTGGAATTCGTAAACTATGTGCAAGGATAATTACTCTTCACAACGAGAAGTTTTTGGGTGTCGAGCATGTACAACGCGGCGGTATCCGTCGGCGATCCAAACCATTCAAGCAGTGATCCAACGATCCAGATTTATTTTCTCCCTCATCCCACCATGGCAGGGCACCCAAAAATTCTTCCCTCACAACCGTGAGAACATTTCTACTTTTGCCCGAGAGTTTTGAATGGTGGCTAGCTAGAGGCCACGTTGACGGAATTGACCAAACATATCGCTGTCTGGTGAGTGGACGTCCTGTCACGTCCATGTTCTTGGGTTTTTGACAATTTTTTTTCGAAATAATGAGTGAAGAGATAAATAGAAAAACGAAAGTAATAATTGAAAGAAAATTTATTGAAAATCGTATGCAGAAAACAAAGAAAAAAAGAAAAAAAAAGGAGCCTAGAGACCCAAAATGAACATGGGCAGATTCCCAACATACATCCGAATATGAAATGACTCGTAAAAAGTTTTTTTTTTTGAACATTTTTGTCATGGGTGAGCAAATATCCTGGAGCTGTCCCTGAAGCAGATTTTATGTATTTAATTCTTTGAATTTGAAAACATTCGACATGTTAGACAAGTCAAAACAAATCCAGGATTTGATTGTCATAGTTTCTACAGAAATTATACACAGATGATGATAAAAAATTTTATATATAGATTTGTTGAACAATTAAACAGTCAACTCTTCAAACACATGAAATATAATATCTTTAGATACGTGATACTGATAATCCAACTAGATCAAATGAACCCAGTGTCAAACATTGAGTATTTTGTTGACCTATATGGATTTGCTCTCTTCTTTTTTTTTTTTTATCAAACAATTCTCAGTGAATTGAGTTCTTGGACGGTCTACAAAACCAGTTCTGAACTAAAACTCAAGATGCAACCGCTTTAACCCTCAAAAATTATAGATGTTATGAGACCCTCCAACTTTGGTACTCTTATAGTAGTCCAATAAAAAAGACATCATCTTTAATCTTCGCTTTAGGCCCCCGAAAAGTCAGGGCCTGCTCCAATTGTCTAGTTATTTGATGTAAACAGCAAGAAACTCATACAATAGGTTAGAAGGTTAGTAACATTTTTTTTTCTAGTTATTTGATAGTCCAATCCTACCTCTAATCCCCCCAATCAAACAGGGCCTATAGGTTAGAAGGTTAGTAAACACCAATCTCAAACTCGAAATCGTGGTAAAATTGGAACAAGCTAGTCGGCCCAACTTGCAAGTTCAACTACAATAGCTTCCGGTAGAAGTTTTCTAAACTCCAATATAACCAGAAAAGGAAGTGATTTTCACGCTCCCTTTTTTTCTAACACTAGAAAAGGGGAATGTCGTTAGAGAAAAGAGAGTGTCAGAAAGAAATTGTATTATCATGTATATTACAGATAAACATCCCTATTTCTTAAAATAATTGCAGCACAGCCCCGTCAAGTTTCCCCGGAAAAAATAAAAATAAAAATACAGAATGTGATTTTTTTAACCCCAAGTAAAACGGTTTGATTTAGTTTTGATTCCATTATTTTAGTCCATGCATTCGACTTGAAACACACTAATAAAAATTGATTCCAAGAAGGTATATTCAGAACAGCAGGCTTCCTGTTTCCAAATTTGATGAAATTCTCAAACGACAATGTCACACCGATCCTGCATACCTTTACATCAGAGTCATTGACAGTATGCAATGGTGATTCACTCTTTTTGCGAAAAAACAAAATTAGTTCAGCTTCTCATCCTGAGAAAATGGAACCATCTCTCTCATTGCGCTTTTAGGTTCCGCAAAGCTACAAATAATGAGGAGATCTGAAAATTTTCAAAGGCGGAACTTCGAGTGTAATCCTTCAAAATGAAGAGGAATCGGTACTCATGAAATGTTGGACCACTCAGCCTGCAGCGATCTCCTTTTCCTTTGCCTTGCACATATCCTCTGTCGACTTGATAAACTTCTTAGTCAATTCATCAACCTAAGAAATGAACAAGCATGAGATATAAGCAAAATCCTTGCATAACCCTACGTGCTTGTTCGAGAGCTATTCATTGCATAAACTCACTTCTTTCTCCAATCTTTTGGCAGCATCTTTTGGGAAACTTGCACCTGCTTTCTTTACTGCATCTAATGCCTGTAGAAAGGACAGTAAGTTTGCTCAGACAATCGAACAACAACGCAGAATCTCACAAAGCAAATAACATGTAATACTTGTCGCATCCTTGCAGCTTCCACTACGTGTAGGTGCGAGAATATGCACTGGTATACCGTATAGTAGTTGTAGCAGATTGGTTTGTTGATATAAGTTCATAATAGTCGTAAAAGTCCAAAAAACAATATTGGAAACTTACAACTCTTTGTCATCAAGACCACTGATATGCACTCATTTTCAGCAGAATCTACTATTAAGTACAAGTACTGAAGAATAACCAAAGATGCAATAAATCTGGACGGTAGATGCACCAGAAAAGATAAATTATCCTCTAAGCCACTGAATAACCACAAAATGGAACTCACAAGTTAATCCCAAGGTTGAGATACTATCATAATCATATACGTTTGATTTCGACTGTTAGAAACAGAAAACGATCCAGTTGCACAATATGCACCACTGCCAGAAAGGAAAGGAAAGGAAAGGAAAGGAACTGAACATGCAGCATATGATGGCTTGCAGACGGCAGACCTAGTCCATAAGTTACGACATCCAATTGTGAGCAAAAATGCCCCAAGCGGTTTCATGTTTTACGATGTTATCCTCTTATATGGCCTTCTAGGGAAGGAACAATACCGCTCTAAGAACATAGATCAAAGAATTAGACTTAAACAAACTGAGGAAATACCTTCTGGCGAGCTCTTCTTATACTCTGCTTGACATCTTCTGAAGATTTGGTGACCACCTTACACAAAGCCTAGAAAAAGTGGCAAAATTTTGACATCGTGGACAGATAAATTGAAAGTGAAAAGGGAAAAGAAAAAAACCTCAATGATGAACTCACCTGCATATGCTCCTTAGTCAATCTGCCCATTGCAAGCACAGAGAAACTTATTAGCCAAGTAACACAAGATCTAAACCCTAATTCAAATATATATTAAACCTGGATTTCTCTTTTGTGGACGTGTGATTTGGAATTGAAAACATGGTAAAGGGGATATACTGTATCATAGAAACAATGCTTACGGAGGAATAGGTGCAATCAATCTCTGGCCATCTACTTTAGGATTTAAACCCAATGGGGATGAAACAATGGCCCTCTCCAATTCTTTTAAGGCCTGCAGGAGGACAATCAATCTGTCAGGAGAATATTCCACTGAGCAAGGGGTGTCGTACTAAATGTAATTTACAGTAAAAATTACAAGATCGGAACAGATGCGGAGCACTTAGATGATAGAGGAGCATAGTCTGAATTCATTAATCTTACACAATTACTTTCAAGTGAAGTTTAGCTCTCTTAGCACAAGTGCAAAACTACTGCTAACATAATATACACGCAAAATTGGCAGAACTGGCAAAGTTAACCAGTTTTGAAACAAGTTCATAGGTCCAGTTCACAGAGAATTTGTGCTAAAGCTGGGACAAACAAAAATCAGAACATATAAAATCATACAAAATAGGACAGTGGACACAATTCATTACATTTGGATCATAAGGAGTTACAGACAATGTTTTGGAATCGATCACAGAGACAACAGCCAGTCTACTCAGAGGCATCTTAACACCACCAGTTTCTACAATGATATGATCGAGCATTCCTACAAATACATCCAAAAGTTAATTCCATAAAGAGATTCACCATCAAATTAATTTCACTCTCAAAGTAAATCACAAACAATGCATACCAGCAGATGCCCTCCCAGTTCGAAGTTTGCTTAGTTCTCGAGAGAGTGAGTCAACCGCTGCTTCCATAAGAGAGACTGCAGTTGCCTTAACACTAGGCCCAATATCCACAATCTCAACAGTGTTTGTGTCATCATCACCCTCTAAAATTTTTATATACAGATAAATAAAAATCTGCACTTAAAGATTTCAAAAGCATGATCTTTGCCTCTTTGGCCACACTGAAAAAAAAAAAAACACTTTGTATGTATTTAATGAGTTCATCTGCAGCTTATTATAGCACATCTTTCGAAATTGTACACTTTTGTGCTAGTATTTCAAAGATTTCAAAGGAAGGGTTCAGAAATACTTAAATATAACAAATCGATGGTCTTCATCGAGTTATTGGGCGGCTAATCTATGAAATGATTCGGTTTAGGATTCTTGCACTAACAGCGTTTCCACACTACGTTCACTCAGTGTACAGTGCATGAATTTGTATATGTATTTAGCATTTGCTTCCTCACATCTATAGCATCTCCAATCCTTACCCATTTTTTCACCCAAATTTGGGTAGAGATTTGGGTTAGAAGCTTGACTTGGGTAAGGCAGCTCCAATGCTAAACTCATATTTTTACCCAAATCTATTATTGATTGGCACACTTGTAATTGATGAAAGTGAAAATAGGGTTTGAAAAAAATGGGTTTTAGTCTCAGAAAATTTGGGTGAAGAAATGGATAGGCAAATGGGTATCACATTGGAGATGAGTTTTTAAGCTTTTTACTACGCAAAGGAACCGCTAAAAAATGTAAAAAAAAAAAAACTACCCAAACCACATTCTCCCCTCTTTTCTACTTTCATATCCCAGATAAATCAAAATTCAAGATTTGCACAGGCATCCCGTGTGCCCAGGCTTCTAGTATCCACATATACATAAAGATATTTAAACATACAGAGAGAGAGAGAGAGAGAGAGAGAGAGAGAGAGATGTACTTGATTTTCTTCCTTTGGCGAAACCTCTGCGGCTATCTCCGATGAAATTGATGGCCGGGAAATTGGGGGCTGTGTGAGAAGCAGAAGAGTTGAGGAGATCGGGAGAGGAGAGAAAGTGCGAATGATGAGGAGAGTGGAGAGAAGACGTTCGAAGGAGGAGAGAGAGACTGCGAGAAGAGATCAAAGCACGTCTCAATGCGATCGCCATTTCTGAAGACTCTTCGAGTGTTCTTCTAGGGTTTTTGATAAACCCTCCCACTGCGTAAATTAAAAGCGTAGTCGACGGCCACGACTTCTTGTTGAGTTCGGATGTTAAGTTGATGGTAAAATAGTTTTCTTCCACTCAAGATTAAATGCGTTCATTTCTTGATAGGGGCCATTTTGGCTTAATTCTATGTATTTAGTATTTTCTTATTTAAAATTTATTCATCATTCACCCTCATGAGATTAATTTTTAAAATAGAAATTCGAATTAAAAGTAAATAACTGTTAACTGTTATACAAAAGTAATTCATTTAAAACAAAAAATGACTACCAAAAGCAAAAAAAATAAATAAAAGTCTTTGAAGAGGAAAACATAATTGAAAAAATAAAAAATTATGATTTAAAGTGAAAAAAATCATTACGACTCGACGAAGATCGATTCTCTCGCAACCCAAAAGTTCAATTCTTTTCTTTTGAAGCGATGTCAAATTCTCACCCCGATAGCTTCAAATTAATAAACTATGGGAATTGATATTCGCGCTCCAAGATTTACTGCAGGCGCTCCACCTTTTTGTTTTTACACTGTGTGATGTTGCTAGCAACACCACAGTGTAAAAACAAAATATACACTGATGTTGCCAGCAACATCACAGTATAAAAACAAAAAGGGGAACGCTTGCAGTAAATCTTGGAGCGCGAAAATCAGTTCCCTAAACTATAACTTTTTAGAACTCAACCACTTTCTCAACCAGAAGTATTCTACTTATGTTTGAAGGGGAAATTTTACTTTAAGAAGGATAATACATTCGTTCCAAATTGCCGATCCTCATTTTCGTTTATGGATGTCTCAAAATAAATATTCATTTTGAAAAAAATTTGCTGATCCTCTTTTTCTTTTATGAATGTTCCAAAATAAATATTCATTTTGAAAAAATCAAACGTAAAAAATTATACAACATTACTCTTTTCTTTTCTACATAACCACACCAATTATCCCTTTCTTCCCCTGCTCTTTTCTCCATAACCACACCAAAAATGGTGCAACATTACTCTTTCATTCTTGGCTCTTCCCCTGCTCCCTCCCTGAGGGAGCCACACCCAATATAAACCTACTTATCATTACAGGACACACTATCTACTTTAAGAAGGATAATACATTCGTTCCAAATTGCTGGTCATCATTTTCTGTTGTGGATGTTTCAAGATAAATATTCATTTTGAAAAAAATTTGCTGATCCTCTTTTGTCTTTTATGGATGTTCCAAAATAAATATTCATTTTGAAAAAATCAAACGCAAAAAATTATGCAACATTATTACTCTTTTCTTTTCTACATAACCACACCAATTATCCCTTTCTTCCGCTGCTCTTTTCTCCATAACCACACCAAAAATGGTGCAACATTACTCTTTCATCCTTGGCTCTTCCCCTGCTCCCTCCCTAACCACACCAATATAAACCCTAGACGCACATTCGCACACGCACACACTAATCATACTTCTTAGTTCTTCGTAGAAAAAGATTCACGGAAAGCACTAATCTACTGGAAAAAAAATGCAAGCTTTCTCTGCCATAAGGTCCTCCGACCTTTCCTGTCTACCAGGGCCAGCCTTTTTCATACCCAGGTCTCAATTTCTTGTCATTCTCATACATGGGTCCTGTTTCAATTTCTGTATTTTTTTCGTAGGTACGTAGTACCAAAAGAATCGTACTTCTTGAACTTGGGTATTGATTATGTTGATAAACTTTTGGGTATTGTAATTGCTTTCTGCAGGGGAGCGAAATATCCGAAGGTCCAAAAAGTTCAAATGAGTCATAAGGGATTTGCTGCGTTGTACTTTAATCAATTAGTTGTTAAAGTTCATCTGTTGCCAGAGGGACCCACATACTACACATCTCTACGCATCATCTTAAGGATAAAGAGAATCTAAGTGCCTGGCCGAGCTATAACATTATTGCTGAAAGATGATACACTTGTTTCGTTCGGATAACTTCTTCTCTCGAAGAATCGTTTCCTCCATTGTTGATCATTTCCTTGGCCACGTTGGGCTCGTTCGGAGACCGCCGTTCCAGAACCTTCTAGAAGCTTCCAAGAATGCATGGGAGAGCTTCTTTGGTGGGTGAGGTGACATCTCTGATTAATGTGACCCCTCTTCCTCTGACTGGGCGACTTCCCAATCCCCAACAGGAGGCAGTCACTTAATGCCTCTGACGTCATCCGAGCGTAATTAAGCACATGGGTGCCAGAGACAGGTTGCACTACACTAACTCACTTCATCCTTGCTTATAAATAGACGGGTACTTCATCCAAGGAAGAGGTTCAGATTTCTAATACTACTCTTCTCTCTGAACAGCAAATTTCTTACTAAAACTTCTCTCCTCCGGTTTCTTTCACTGACTTTGTCATCGGAGCTTCTTCCCGGAGGAACAACCCCCTCCGATTCTGCAGGTACACGAAGATCGACGCCATAGCCCTCAGTTCAAACGAGTCAAGACGGTCAACGGAAAAATCAGCCCCCCACACTTTCCTATCTAATTGTGATGGTGTGATTATAAATTTGCTAGAGGACGGCATTTGAATGCATACTATATGGTTGCTGATTATTGTAACGCGCGAAACTGAACGGGGCCTTGAAACCGTCTTTGTGAATTCGAATGTTTCTTGACTGACCAAATTCACACACCTAGGATAAATATAGTATTTGATTTTCAAGACAATTGAGCCGAAATATAAAGGCAATGAGCGTCCCACGAGGTTAGCCAAGTGGTAGGTTGAGCCATACATCACGAGGTTGAATCCATGATACCTTTGATATGGTTGAGCTAAAAATAGGTAGGCAATGAGTAAACCCAAGGGCTTAGCCAGCTGGTAAGTCGCCATGGTCCGGACACATGACAGCACTTGATCCCCTCAGTTTGCACAGGGCTATCTCCAGCATATAGCTGTGAGGGCCCGGGGGTGGGGGGGATTGGATGTGCCCAGGAAACTAGTCGAACCAAAAGGTCTTTTCTAATGACAAAGATAGAAAGGGATTGAGGGAAAGAAATGCTATCAGTGGGACTGTGAGCAAGTGTTTTTTGGATTATCTTAAGAGAGCCTCTTCAACTTGAGTTGGTATGGTAATCGACTCTTTACGCGCTTAACTGTTTTATTTTCCTAGCAATCAGTATTTTGCTAGCACTCAATTATGTACAGCTGTTTCAGTAGTTTGCCACAAGGCCCACGACACTTATGATCAAGAGCACTTTGGATTGTTGTATCTGGCTTCATGCTTGTACTATTTGCTACTAATCAATGCATCCATGATACATTACCTGTTTGATAACTAGGTACCATAGAATCATAGATCACGAGGTCGAATCCGTGAAGCCTTTGCTATGATTGTGCTAAAAATGGGTAGGTAATGAGTAAACCCAAGGGATAGCCAGCTGGTTAGTTGACCCATGGGTTCGGAACTTTGGACCTTAGTTGCAGGGAGCTCCTAAAGTGGTGTCGCTCCCAACTATGGAGCTTGACGGGTGCCCGCTCCCATTGAGATGGGAGCTCGCTCCTTACAAAGATGGGAGCTTTTGTATGATCATTGTATAGAAAAATAGGGATTTATCACTTGGCTTTATTAATTGGTCTTTGATGAACTCATATATCTAGCCCAAGTCATGATATCTTGAAAAGAAAAAATCATACTATATTGTAACACTAGCCCATTTCTTAAACTTATGGAGGACTTGGCCCATATTTTTAATTCCTAAAATGATTGTACTTTTAGAGTGAATACTTTATGCCACATTAATTTCATGATATATGTACACCCTCCTCTCAAGCTCCCAATCTTGGGAGCTTCTGCATTCCCTCGCTCCCACGCTCTCGCCCCTGCTTCCACTTCCGCTCCCGCTTCGTGCAACTAAGCTTCGGACCCATGAAAGCACTTGATTCCCTAAGGTCACACATGGTTATCTACAGTAATTAGCCGACATGCGTGGGCCCTGGGTGGGGAATTGGATGTTCTCAGGAAACTAGTCGAAGCAAAAGGCCGTTTCTAATAACCAAGATTCAAAGGGATTGAGAGAAAGAAATGCAATCAGTAGGACTACAAGCAAGTGTTTTTGGAATACCTTAAGTGGCCTGTTAAACTTGAGTTGGCACAGTAATCAAGTCCTTGCACGTTTTACTGTTCTATTTTCCTAGCAATCAAACTGATTTAAGTACTTTGCTAGCACTCAATTAAGTGCAGCTGTTCCAGTAGTTTCCCACAACACTTATGATTAAGAACACTTTTTAGAGCTTAGATTGTTGTTATATGCCTTCATTCTTGTACTGTTTGCTACTATAGAAAGCATCCATGATACATTACGTGTTTGGTAACATGGAACCAGGAAACATGTAACTTTTGCTTGAACCAAACAAAGGAATATGGAGTATCACTTTTGCCAGAGCCCAATAGCAGCGACAAAAATAATAGCTAGGTTCTTTCTGTGCTTCACCATTTCTATTTGCAAGTTGACATTACTAAAGATTTGTTTTGATATCGTAACAGGACTCGACTCAATTTTCACAAGAAACTCTTCCTCTGCTGCGCTAAGTTTGGTGGGCAATTCCATTTTTTGATTCCTTGTCGGATGTGATAGGCTATCTACTTCCCTACCTGACTACCTCTAATAAGAAACTCACGGTTGTTTTCCCATTCATTCATTTCTTGTCTTCAAAATTGCTACCATGGCAGATGAATCGGGTAACGCTGGGTCAAGCACCTTAAGAGTGGCGCCTGCAATTTTGTTAGATGCAGAAAAAGAAGCCAAGGCTGTGTTGACCTCGTTTTTGAAGAAACAGGGTTTGAGCAAGGCAGTTGCTACAAGAACTATCAATAAAGCAGCACTTTTTGTTGATCACCTTGTTTCAAGGCTTCATTCTGTCCATAAAACTCAGTATCTTGTAGGTTCGAGTACAACTTATTATTCCTTGGAGCACTCCTTTGTTATGTCGTATCTATTTTCTAAGAGTTACGAACAGGGCCACCACTGAGTTTTAAGGGACCCTATCCCAAGTTCAGTGATGGGCAGATTTCAATGCTCTTAACTGAAAATCTGGACTAATTTGACACTGTTGAATCGGATTTTGGCCCTTGGGTGTTTAAATTAGACCATTTGTCAAACTGAAATCATTTTTATTTTGGACTTTCATTTAGGGTACTAATAAATATTTTGGGGCCCTACTTTTCAGTTGGGGCCTAAAAGGCAATGGCTTAATTTATTTCCTAACTTATCTGACTTCCTTTGGTTTTCAGGGAGAGAGCCTTTACTACTCTTGAGATCAGAGATGCTCTAAATCCATACCTTGAAACCCTCTTTGAGGAATTTGGGGACACTCTGGTAGATCTAGTGGAAAATTTCCCAAATTCACCTATTGAAGAAAGATCAACTGGTCCTTCAGTCCCGCCAGTGGAAGAAGGACAGGTTGTGCCAGTTTCAGCCTCTATTACCTCCCTCAACTCTAAGAAGTTAAGAGCCTTTGCTAGATTGACTGACGACAGTCCCACTGGGAAGCCTCCTCCAGAAATTATCTACCTCACAGAACTAGGCATTGAACTCGAGGTGATCAAAGAAGTCACACGCAAGTACACTGCCTTTGCGCGCTACTGCTTGGATGGGAAAGTTAAGCCTGTGGTCGAATTCCTGTTTGATCTTGGGGTTCCCAAATCCAATATCCCCGCCATTCTCAGGAAATGGCCTCGACTTGGTGGAGTCACTGTCTCTGATCATCTAATACCGACTGACGTTTTTAGAGAACTTAGGCGTGGACAAGAAACAATGGGCAAAGGTAATTTATCGATTGCCCGCGCTTCCCGTTTATAGCAGGCAGAAGTTGAAATCAAATCTTGATTGTCTTTATGAATTGGGACTCTCAACCGAAAAGCAGGGTAAGGTTCTTACGCGCTTCCCGAATATCTTAAGTTATGGAGTGGATAGGTTAAGGGTTACAGCTCAGTACTTCCATTCTATTGGGGTTGATGTAGCCCGTGCAGGAACTCTTCTCCACAAATGTCCACAAATTTTTGGTCCAAGTATAGAGGCCAATTTGAAACATGTGACATAGTTTTTCTTGGAGAGGGGATTCAGTATAGAGGAGGTTGCCTTTATGGTCTCAAGTTTTGGAAATATTTATACCTTAAGCCTGTCGAAGAACATTATGCCCAAGTGGGATTTCTTTTTGACAACGGGTTACCCGAAAGCTGGTCTGGTTAAATCGCCTCAATATTTTGGTTTCAGTTTGGAGGGTAGGATTAAACCTAGGTATGCAATGATGAGGGAAAGCGGAGTAATGTTGACTATGAAGCGGTTACTCTATCTTTCGGATGGTGAGTTGGCCAAGGTTTTGAAAAGAAAAATGAAGGAAAATGTTGGATGAAACTGTTCCGATTTCCAAGCTGTTCCTGTTCATCACAGGTGATTCCATGATTCAATTGCAGGTTTGTTATAGCCTCTGGCCCAAAAGCCCTGTAAGTAAACAGTTAAGCTTTTAGAAACAATGCATATTTTGGAACCAGAGGGTTATCGGACTCTTGGCATTTCGTTGCTGTTTTGTATTATTTCAAGGACCGGAGTAGTTGAATGTTTGTTGTATAATTTTGTACACGGATTGTTGAACGAAACATCGACATTCTCCTTCAGCTCCCCCCTCAAGCTTTGTCTTTCTGTTGTGTTGTCTTGATTATTCTTCTTTGGTTATCATTTTTTTGCTGCTTGTATTACCAACAATGGTTCTTTGGTTTTTTCCTTGGCAATTCTAAGTTCCATGAAAGTGATCCTAGTACTTGTCCAAGAAAGGGATGCGGCTTGCAACTCACCTGTGTCCGTCCTGCACCCCTTTATCTTTCTTTCTTGTTTTAGTTTCCTTAATTCGATGGTGCCAAACGATTAAAGAGAGATTTTGTTATGTTTTTTTTTGGCTCAAGTCTAATCATTGTATATCTCTTGTACGTTTGAACTCAAATTTATTGAACAAATTGGATTGATTCTTGAGGATCAAAAAAATAGAAAAATGGATTGATTCTTCTTATTGTGTCCCTGTTGGTAATTTTTGGACTTTCACTATGTGAAAACCTGTGGTAGGAACAAGGGAGACTATTGGGTTTTCTAAGTTGGATTTTCCTTTGACTTTAAAAATAGTCATTAACATTAATAGTTGGACAATTTATCAACTTTACGACCTTTTTGATAAATCAGGTGTTAGGCCACCTTTCACGCTCCTGGATTAATTTTGGAAGACCAATCCGGGAGCCCCAATTAAAGTTAGAGCAAAGCTCTATATGAACTGACCTTAAAAGAGTTGATAGTACGTAAGAGATTTCGAACTTGAGACTTTAGGAGAAAGCAAATCTCCAGGGCTTGAAACATGAGACCTTACGAAAAAGCAAATATTTAAGACTCAAGCCTTGGGCCCTTGACCATTAGGCCAACCAAAAATTATCAACTTTACGACTTTAGGAGTTGGCCTGGTGCTCTTTACCTGAGACCTAGGAGTTTACTTCCTCTTGAAAGCTCAAGTCAATTTTCTTTGCAAAATACTATTTGAGTCATCTCACTCCACGAGCCTAACAAGTGTACTCCACGAGCCTAACGAGTGTATAAAATGGGAAAGGGAGGGGCTATATGGGTTAGTCCCAGTGGCCACAAGCTATTCCGAAACCACCAACTCTTTTTCTTTCTTTTTTTAAAATCAACTTTACCTATATTTTTGTAAGTCGGTGTGTTGAGATTGGAAGGGCTGTCCTGGATTATGGAGTGGATCACATTCAAAATGTATTCTTCCACACTCCTTCCATTCTCCCGAGGTTCTTGATAAATTTGTCTTCATCTCAAACTTCAATAGCCACTCATTTTTCAAATACGATACCTTCTCTTCCCCTTGCTTCGCTTCGCAGCTGCCTCACGATTCTCTCAGCGCCCGGTATCCGAGCAAAACTACCCAACATGTCCAGTCTCCAAATCTGCTCCAACCCCTCAGAAAATCCCTCATCCCTTTCTTCCAAAATGCAAACTATGAAGTCCTCCGACCTTTCTTCCCTACCAGGACCAGCCTTTTCCATACCCAGGTCTCAATTTCTTGTCATACTCATACATGGGTCCTGTATCTATATCTGTATTACTATATGGATATCATGCTTCGTGAAGTACATGAGTTTTGTGTATTTACATGCATTATCTCTTGCTATTGGCAAAAGGAATCATACTTCTTGCACTATTGGATGTTCTGATGATAAGCTTTTGGGGCTTGTAAATGCTTTCCTATATTTATTTTTAGGTCAAACTGAAATAAAATGCTTTCCTATCTGATTGTGATGGTAAAATTATAAAACTCAGCTGGAGGAATCCCTGGTGGTGATTCGGTAAAGGCCGGGGGGACGCTCTTCCTTAAGTCTATAGTTCAACTTTTCTTGTTAGCAACTCTTAAGGTAACCTCACCCAATGCGTAACCTTGTGAAACAGCTTTGGGAGGGGCTGCATGGATTTGTCCGAGGTGTGTGCAAGCTAGCTCAGGATACCCTGCATTACCAAAAAAATCGCTTGAGGACAACATGTGAATGTGTACAGTACCGTGATTGTTGGATCACCATAAATTGCGAAACAAAATGAGGCCTTGAAAGCACATTTGAATGTTGCTCGACTGAACATTTTAGTATGATTGAGTAGAAAAATGAAGGCAATGAGTGTTGTGCAGGGTTGGCCAATTGGTAGGTAGAGCCATACATCACAAAGTCGAAACCGTGAAGCCCTTGATATGTTTGAATAAAAAAGGATAGGCAATGTGCAAAACAAAGGGATTAGCAGGCTGTCTGATGGAGCTATAGGTTCCGTCCCCTTAGGGCCACACGTGGCTATCTCCAGTAATTATTCCGTATGCTTGGGCCCTAGGGCAGGGGGATTGGATATACCCGGGGAACTATTTGAGGCAAAAGGCTGGTTTTAGAAAGTAAGATAGGAAGGGATTGAGAAAAAGACCTGCACTAAGTGGGGCTACGAGCAAGTGGTTTTTTGAATATCTTAAGAGAGCTGCTTAAACCTGAAGTGGTACAATTCATACAGTAATCGAGTCCTTGCACGTTTTACTGTTTTATTGTCCTAGCAATCTATCAAATTAAGTATTTTGCTAGCACTCAGTTAAGTACAGATATTTCCGTTGTTTGCCGCAGAACTTATGGATAAGCACACTTTAGACTGTTGTTATATGCCTTCCAAATAAAAAAAAGATTGTTGTTGTATGGCCTCACCTGGCACAATATTGGCAACTATGAACGTATCCATGATAAATTAGCAACATTACCTGTTTGAAATCCCGGAACCAGGAAGCACGTCACTTTTGCTTGTGGAACACTTTTGCAAATCCAATAGTAGCAACAAAAAATAATTTCTAGGAGTTCTCTCTGGCTTTCACTGTTTCTATTTCCAAGTTGACAATGCTAAAATTTACTGTAGTTTTTATATCATATCAGGACTCAAATCACTTTTCCCAAGAAACTTTTCTTCTGCCGCGCAAAGTTTGGTGAGCAATTCTTGTTTTCTTTTTCTTCTCCTTGTTACATCTGGTGGACCACCTAACAACTTTGGATAATTTGGTCTGCTACAATGGCAGCTGAATCGGGTAATACTGGGTCGCACAACTTAAGAGTGGTGCCTGGAAATTGGTTAGAGTCAGAAAAAGAAGAAGCCAAGGCTTTATTGACCTTGTTTTTGAAGGAACATGGTTTCAGCAAGGCAGTTGCAGCAAGAACTATCAACAAATCAGCTCTTTTCATTGATCACCTTGTTTCAAAGCTTCATTCTGTTCATAAAACTCGGTATCTATCAGGTTTGAGTACAACGTGTCATTGCTTTCCTTGAAGCACCCCCTTTTTATGTTTATCTATTTTTTAAGCTTTATTACCAGGGCTGTCCCTGAACTTTTTAAGGGGCCCGATCCCAAGTTCGGGGATAGGCTCTCCTTACAGACGCGGATTTTAATGCCCTTACCTCTTGATTGAATCAAGAGTAATTCGAATCCTTTGAATCTGACTTGGGTCCTTGGGCTTCTAAAGTAGACCTTTTATCAAACTAATAGCATTTTTCCTTTTATTTTGGACTTCATTGAAGGTATAGAATTTTTGGGGTCCCTAATTTGTTACATAATTTGGGCTAAATCAATGGTTTCATTGGCTTTAGCCCTGTTTCGACTCACGACACAGTTTATTGCCTAGCTTATCTAACTTCCTTTGACATTTCAGGGCAAGAGTTTACAACTCTTGAGATCAGGGATGCTCTAAATCCATACCTTGAAACCCTCTTTGAGGAGTTTGGGGAAATTCTTGTAGATGTAATAGAAAATTTTCCAAATCCACCTATTGAAGAAAGATCGATAGAAAATTTGCCACCAGGGGAAGAAAGACCGGTTGTGCCGTTTTCAGCCCCTATTACTAGCCTCAACTCTAAGAAGTTAAGGGCCTTGGCTACATCGACTGACGACGGTCCCACTGAGGAGGTTCCTCCACAAATTATCTACCTCACAAAACTTGGGATGGAAGTTGAGGTGATTGAAGAAGTGACCCGCAAGTTCCCTCCCTTCGCTGACTACACTGTGGATGAGAATATTAAGCCTGTGGTTGAATTCCTACTTGATCTTGGGGTAACCAAATCTGATATCCCTGCAATTCTCAGAAAAAGGCCTCAACTCTGTGGACTCAGTCTCTCTGAGAAATTAATACCCACTGTGACGTTTCTGGAAAACTTAGGCGTCGACAAGAAACAATGGTCAAAGGTAATTTGTCGATTTCCTGCACTTCTCATTTATAGCAGGCATAAGTTGAAATCAAAGCTTGATTGTCTTTATGAATTGGGTCTTTCTACTGAAAACCGGGGTAAGGTTCTAATGCGCTTCCCACCTATCCTAAGTGTTGGAGTGGAGAAGTTGAGGGATACAGCTGAGTACTTCCATTCTATTGGCGTTGATGTTGGAACTCTTCTCCACAAATGTCCACAAATATTTGGTCTAAGTATTGAGGCCAATTTGAAACCTGTGACGGAGTTTTTCTTGGAAAGGGGATTCAGTATAGAGGAGATTGCATTTATGGCTTCAAGATTTGGAAATTTCTATGCCTTAAGCTTGTCGAACAACATTATACCAAAGTGGGAGTTCTTTTTGACAACAGGATACACAAAATCTGATCTGGTTAAATACCCTCAGTATTTTGGGCACAGTTTGGAGGAGAGAATTAAACCTAGGTACGCAATTATGAAGAAAAGTGGAGTAACGTTGACTCTGAAGCGGTTACTCTTTTTTTCTGACAGTCAGTTGGATAAGGTTTTGAAACAAAAAATGAAGGAAAATGCACTATGAAACGGTTCCTATTCCAAGCTGTTTCTGTTCATCACAGGTGATTTGAATTACAGATTTGATATAGCCTCCGGTCCAAAAGCCCAGTAAGTTAGTAATTGTTAGCCTATACAATGATGCATCTTTTAGAACTAGAAATTATCAGACTCGGGTCATTGTGTTCTTGTTTTAGTGCTATTCCAGTGGCCAGAGTAGCTAAATGCACGTTGTATACATTTGTATGTACAGATTGTTGAAGGAAACATTCAACATTCTCCTTGAGCTCTTTCTCAACCTTTGTTCTACGTTGTCAATTGATTGTCTTCTCTTTTTATGACTGCGCGCTTGCATTTGTGGTGTCGAAATGACAACCAAATCTCGAGACTTTGAGATCTACGTGTTGATACTGAATGAAACAAACAAACCAGATCACACCGGTAGAGTAGAAGCATGCACACTGCAGACACACAATGCAGATTTTACGCGGCTTTGTTTACTTGTGACGTAAACGTACTCCGTTGACAGTTACATGATCAAAGAATTTCATATTTCTTAAAGACAACAAGTGCTCAAAAGAGCTGCTGATGAACTCTGTCATCAACCTCTCTCAAGATTCCTAGCAATACAAACAAACTCCCTCGTAACAACTGAAACCCACAACAAGAACAAAAATGAGTTATGAGCGTCCGGATGGACTTAACTACTGCGCAGGCGAAAAAACAAACGCAATGTTTGGATTGCTTTTTAAAAAAAATTCTCCATTCAAAAAACACTCATAATCCCTACTTCCAATTATTACTCACCCTTATCTCCATTCATATTCTTATTTCTCTCTTTTTCTCAAATACCCATCCCAAGCTTTAGAAAAAACAAAAGCTTATGTGATAAACTTCTTGAGATACTACATCTATCTGAGAAATGGTGCAACCACACACCTTCATGCACAAATGCTTAGTGTTTGTAGGGAGCCCCACGCCTTCTGTGTGTTTATTTGTGTGAGAAAAGTAGGTGTGGTTGTAACATATTTTATTAATTCGATGATTGTGTGGTGTGACTTGTGACAAATTATTTAGCAAATATGATACGAGTATATTTGTTCAGTGGTGTTAGATGTCTTTGCCCTACACCATTTATCCAATACACATTGATATGCGGTAAATAAGAGTGTTGAAATGCTATGTGAATGTGGTCTTAAAATGTATTGTGAAGTAGTAAAATGTTGGACACCACTTAAAGGTGCACTAAGGCCAATAAATAATTACTCCGATTCACTTCCCTTCGACGGAGGAATTTCTTGAGAAAAGAAAGGGTTATGGTGGCTAATCATTTGGATTGAGTATTCTGGCGAGAAATAAATACTAGAAAATACACACAAAGAAGTGTTTTTGATTAGAGGTGTTCAAGAAAATCATCCGAACCATAAAACCGGTTCGATCCAGACCGAACCGTCCTATTTGGTCTGGTTCTGTGGTTCTGCGATCAGGTTATGATTTCAAAAAAATAAGAACCGTTTATTTTGGTTCGGTTATTGGTTCTCAATTAAAGTACTGTGGTTAGAACCGGACCGGAACGTTTAAAACTAATATATATAATTATATAAAAATAAATATATGTGTGTAATTTGGTAGGTTAATATCTTTCTTGCTAAACTTACTTAATTTAGAGATGAAATCTCATTTGTTAGGAAAAATTTTATTTTCTTCCTTCTTTTTCTATTCTAATAGATTACCTTCCTATTCTTTCGATTATTTGCAACCTTATTTAACCGATTACTCTTTATAATTTCAATCTCACATCTCTCTTTCTCACACACCGCTGATAGGTTTGGATGCTAATTGGATTGAATCGGAACCGGAAACGAACCATAACCAGACCGGTTTTGCAGTTTGGTTCTGATTAGGTTCCACTCATATATTGGTTAGGTTCTGGTTCCTAATTTCTTAGAATCGTTTGAAATGGTCCAATTACTGGTTTTCTAGAGAACCGGACCAATCCGGACTGTGTACACCTTATTTTTTATGGACCCTTCCTCTCTCTCTCTCTCTCTCTCTCTCTCTCTCTGCAAAAATGGTCAGACTTCTTATCTCATCCTTTTTCACCGTGCAAAATGGTGCAAGTGGCCGATGTCTGAGCTAGAGACCGAACATATCCAAATCTCCAAATCAACTGCACCCCCCTCTTCTTTGCTCGGATTGCTCCCCCTGTTCCCTCCAAAATCAAACCAAATTCGTGAACAAAGATTCGTGAAAAGCACTCATTTCTACTGGAAAAATGCAAGCTCTCCCTGCCATAAGGACGTCCTCCGACCTTTCCTCTCTACCAGGACCAGCCTTTTTCATACCCAGGTCTCAATTTCTTGCCATTCTTATACGTGGGTCCTGCATCTATTGTTGTGTTAGTATAGAGATTCATGGTTCCTACTTCATATCAAGCTTCGTTAAGTACATGAGTCTTTACTGTCTTCTTGTATGTACACACATTATATGTGTTTTTAAGATGATTATCCCTTAACCTAATGTGTTTGGAACTTGAGGAAAGAAATGGAAATGAAGAGATTTTTTTTTTCCAAAAATTTTCCTGCCTTTGTTTGGTTTCTAGACAAAAAGAACGGGAAATTTTAAGATCCAAGTTCAATTTTCTATTCAATTTCTTCTTTACTTTCCCTCTTCATTATTTTCCCTTTCTTTCTCCAAGTACCAAACTTTCCCCAAGTTCCAAACGCAGGAGGCCTGGCGGCGAAAGCCTGGGACTTGGTGATGTGACCTGAAATTTCCAAGCCACACTATATCTGAAAATTAGCACCTAAACTTGAAGTTTAAACAGAAACTGCAGTTTTTATTTCATGAAAAATGCTCTCAGAATACATAGAGAAAGGAGAGGATAGATAGAAGAGGAAAGAAATAGGAGAAACTTTTAGTGTCAGCTAGGGGCCAAGAAGAGGGAGATAGGGGGAACCCTTGAACTACTAGGGGGTATTGAACCACAAAAGGAGAGGAAGAGAAGGGAGGGAGATAGGGGAAGGGAAGCATGGAGCCACAGCCCCGGACAAACATTGAGGTTTTCTCTCACGTGGTCTCCTCCAAAATAAATATAGACTCTTAAAAACCCCAAAACATAAAAGTGCGTGAGGGGTTGGAGAAAGCGTGTGAAACGATTGTGGAAGGGGCTGGAAGATTAGTCCAATGCGCCCTCACGCGTAAGCGTCTAAAACAGCTGTGTGAGGGGTTGTAGGAATTAATCTGAGGTGCGCGCAAGCTGGCCCGGCACACGGCGCATTACAGAAGAAAAGGAGAGAGATGGTTGTCCCTTGCTATTACCAAAAGAATCGTAGTTCTTGCACTTGTGAGTATTCTGATGCAATGGTAAATTTGCTAGAGGACGTCACGTGAGTGTCTACAGTATCATGGTTGCTGATTATCATAAAGTGTGAACATTTATGAGGCCTTGAAAGCGTATTTTTTGAATTTAGTTGTTGCTTGAGTGACCAAATTCACGCAGCTAGGATAAATCTAGTGTTTGGACATTGATATGATAGTGCTGAAAACCGAAGGCAAGTGATCCACGGCATAGTTGTCCAAATCACATGATTAGTTGTCAAAATTGCATGTACTCAATGTTCTAAAAGTCGCTAGGCTCTAGTCAGGCGGTCGGCCAAGCGATTAATTGGATTAATCGGTGCATATTAATTAGTAATTGGCAATTAATCGTCAGTCGGACCTAATTGGATAGGCCCCGCTAGCGGTTGAGTACATGCGAATTAATCACTGATTAATTCCTTGTTTTAGAACACTGCATGTACGATTGTCTTTCCTTTTAGAAATAGAAAACAAACTCCAACATTGGTTTAAGCTTAAATTTTACAATCTTACAATGTATGTATATTATGTAGATGCA
This sequence comes from Rhododendron simsii, assembly GCA_014282245.1. NCBI lineage: Eukaryota > Viridiplantae > Streptophyta > Magnoliopsida > Ericales > Ericaceae > Rhododendron > Rhododendron simsii. Next base: position 4,885,088 of record CM024960.1, read on the forward strand.
TAGATACATTTTCCAATGTATTTTTGAAATTTGGACCGAATCGCTACGATTTACGATTCAGAAAAGGAACAATTGGACTCGTGATCTGACAACCTTGATCCAGGGGGTTATCCTAGTGGTAGGTTGAGCCATCACAAAGTTGAATTCACATACTCTTTGGTATGGTTGAGCCAAAAAAAAAAACCCCAATAGGGGATGAGTAATTTGGCAAGCTGGTAAGTGCAGCCACAGGTTTGGTTCCTTGAAGCGCTTGATCCCCATAGGGCACACAAGGCTATCTTAAGTAATTGTTCGGTATGTGGGGGCCAAGGGCTAGGAGGATTGGATGTACTCGAGAAACTAGTCGAGGCAAAAGGCCGTTTCTAGAAGACAAGATAGAAAGGATTGAGAGAGAAATGCAAATAGGGAGACTGAACATGGGGCTTTAGAATATCTTAAGAGCAGTGTTCTAAAAGTCTTTAGGGGCTAGTCGGGCAGAAGAAGGGCACCTGGTGCCTAGAGGCCAACTAATCGGCGCATAGGACGATTTTTATCTATTTTGGACCCCCGCCTAGTGCCTAGGCGCTGACTAGTCGGCCGTCTAGACCGATTTTTAGAACAGAGCTTAAGAGAGTCACTTTGACTTGAATTTGTACAGCAATCAAGTTGCGCATTTTACTGTTTTATTTTCCTACCAATCAATTCTTTGTTTAAGTATATTGCTTGTTCTCAATTAAGTACATCAGCTACAGCTGTTTCAGTTGTTTACCACAACACTTATGAATTAGTACACTGTAGATTGTTGTTATATGGCCTCAGCTTGTACATTATTGGCTACTAGTGAATGCATCCATAATACATGATACATCAGTAATGTTATCCTTCAGATAGCCCGGAAGGAGGAAGCATGCCACTTTTCCCAGTACCAAAAATGGAAATATCGCTTTTGCCAAATCCCAATACAGTAGTAGCAACAAAAATAATACTTAGGAGTTCTTTCTGTGCTTCACCGTTTCTATTTCCAGGTCGAAAATGCTAGTATAATTTTGTTTTGATCTCATATCAGGACTCAACTCACTTTTCCTAAGAAACTGTTCTTCTGCCTCGCTAAGTTGGGTGAGACATTCTTCCTTTTAATTCTTCTCCTTGTCCAGGTAATGGGCTACCTACTTCCCTACCTCCAACAAGAAGCTCACCAACTTTTTTCCATTCATTAATTTCTTGTCTAACAACTTTGAAAATTTTCTTTTGCTGCAATGGCAGCTGAATCGAGTAAACCAGGGCCGCACAACTTTGGAGGGATGCCTGCAAATTCGTTACTTGCAGATAAGGAAGAAGCCAAGGCTGTATTAACATTGTTTTTGAAGAAACGAGGTTTCAGCGAGGTCATTGCAGCAAGAACTATGCACAAATCAGCACTTTTTGTTGATCACCTTGTGTCAAGGCTTAATTCTGTTCATAAAACTCAGCATCCAGGAGGTTTGAGTTCAACGCATCGTTACATTCCTTGAAGCACGTTTTTTATGTTTATCTATTTTTTAAGCTTTATTACCAGGGCAGTCCCTGAGATTAAGAAGTCCTATCCCAAGTTCGTGGCTGGGCCCTCTTTGCATAAACGGATTTCAATTCCTTACCCTCTTAAGTGAAAATCTAGAGTAATTTAAGACTATTGAATCAGATTTGGGCCATTGTGCTACGGTCTATACCTTTTACCAAGCTAAAAAAATTTTAGGGTTCTAAATGTTTTTTGGGCCCCGATGTTTTGACAACAGTTGGGGCCTAAAGCAATTGCTTCATTGGCATTAGCCCCGGGACAAACCCTTCTATTGCCTAGCTTATCTGATCTCCTTTGACATTTCAGGGCGAGAGCTTACAACTTGTGAGATCAGGGATGCTCTATATTCATACCTTGAAACCCTCTATGAGGAGTTTGGAGACATTCTGGTAGATGTAGTGGGAAATTTTCCAAATCCACCTACAGAGGAAAGATCAATAGAAAATTTATCAGTCTTAACAGTGGAAGGAGGACCGGTTTCAGCCCCTATTACTACCCTCAACTCTCAGAAGTTAAAAGCCGAATTGACTGACGATGGTCCCACTGGGAAGCTTCCTCCTCTAATTATCTACCTCACAGAACTTGGCATGGAACATGAGGTGATCAAAGAAGCGATAAGCAAGTTCCCTCCCTTCGCTGACTACAGCTTGGATGAGAAAGTTAAGCCTGTGGTTGAATTCCTACTTGATCTCGGGGTACCCAAATCCGATATCCCCGCCATTCTCAGGAAATGGCCTCAACTCTGTGGAGTCAGTCTCTCTGAACAAGCTATACACAGTGTGACGTTTTTAGAGAACTTGGGTGTGGACAAGAAACAATGGGCAAAGGTAATTTATCGATTTCCTGGGATTCTCTCTTGTACCAGGCTGAAGTTGAAATCAAACCTTGATTGTCTTTATGAATTGGGTCTTTCTACCGAAAAGCAGGGTAAGGTTCTAATGCGCTGCCCAAATATCCTAGGATATGGAGTGGAGAGGTTAAGGGCTACAGCTGAGTACTTCCATTCTATTGGCGTTGATGTAGGAACTCTTCTCCACAAATGTCCACACGTTTTCAGTCTGAGTATTGAGGCCAATTTGAAACCTGTGACAGAGTTTTTCTTGGAGAGAGGATTCAGCATAGAGGAGGTTGCATTAATGGTTTCAAGATTTGGAAATTTTTATACCTTAAGCTTGTCAAAGAACATTATACCCAAGTGGGAGTTCTTTTTGACAATGGGCTACCCAAAATCCGATCTGGTTAGATACCCTCAGTATTTTGGGTGCAGTTTGGAGCTGAGGATTAAACCTAGGCATGCAATAATGAGGGAAATTGGAGTAAAAATGTCTTTGGGTCGGTTACTCTGTGTTTCGGATGGCGACTTGTATGAGATTTTGAAACGAAAAATGGAGAAACATGTTGGATGAAATGGATTACAAAGATTAAGAATTTTCTGTTCATCCCGGATGGTTCAACTTGAGGTTTATGAGGGAAAGCAGAGTAACGATGACTCTGAAACGGTTTCTCCATCTTTTGAATGGTGAGTTGGGTAAGGTTTGCCGATCAAAAACAAAACAAAAGAAGAAGAATTGGGATATGGTTTTGAAACCGAAAATGAAGGAAAATGTCGGATGAATCAGTTTCGATTCCCAGCTTTGTCTGTTCATAACAGGTGATTCAATCCCAGTTTTGTTATAGCCTCTGGTCCAAAATCCCAGTAAAGTTAATAGTTAGGCTTTATCGGTGATGAACCATTTAGAGCCAGAAATTATCAGGCTCGGGACATTTCGTTGTTGTTTTGGTATTATTATTGCGAGGACCAGAGTAGTCAAGTTAAATGTCTGTTGTATAAATAAATTTTGCACGGATTGTTGAGGGAAACATTCGACATTCTCCGTGAGCCGTTTCTCAACGTGTTTTTTTTTTTTTTTTTGATCCGCCTCAACATTTGTTTAGCTTTGTGGTTTCTACCACACTTTTTTTTACTCTTTGGCTCAGTTTAGATTATCAGAATCTTCGGTAAGAATAGGAATGTAATTACTAATTTTATCGAGTGGAAATAGGAGTATGATTACTAGGGATGAAATTTTTAGGAATATAATACCTTAAGTAATTTTATTCAAGTGTTTGGATTAATTCAGTAATCTTATACAGAAGTAAAGTTAAAATATACTTTTTTTTATTGATTGAGTCAGGAATTTAAGATTTCCATGGGGTGAGGGAGGGATTAGATTCACACTCAATCTGATAATGTGATTCCTAGTCGGACGTGTTGTCATCACGATTCAAATCTTATTTCCCAAATATGAGAATCCTGAGAATGTGATATTACATTCTTATTCTTGTTCCTTCCTAACATTAGAATCATGGAAGTATGGCGACATATTTTTATTCCTCTTCAAGTTTCCTGTCGTCCAAACTGAGTCTTTGATTCTGCCTTAGTGAAAATTAATCTTCATGTGTGTAAATAATTAGTTTGAATATCTATATTCGGAATATCATTATAGGAATAGTCCCACGTCGGAGAAATTGGGAAAAACATATGAATTATAAGTAAAGGGTCTAAAGGCTGACCAACTACTATTAACTTGACGTTTATTTTTTGAGTTGTGTGGTTGGGCTAAGAGTTGAGCAGGTCCACTAGAATGGATCGTAGGTGGGTTTGACAGTGAGGTGCTTATTATGCGTAAGCGTGACTTGTCACACATTGCTTGGTTGGTGAAAATGGGGCTGTTGCAACCAAGATGAAGAGATTGTGAGAATCCACCTAAAAATAGTCCTACATCTTTCCTTGATTTTATTAATTTTTGTAACAATTTCAGCCAAGATGGGGAGATACATCTTTCCTTAATCTTATTAATATTTGTAACAATTTTAATCTTTGTAACAATTTCAGCCAAGATGAGGAGATACATCTTCCCTTGATCTTATTAATCTTTGTAACAATTTCAGCCAAGATGGAGAGATTGTGAGAACCCACCTAAAAATAGTCATATATGTTTTCTTGATCTTATTAATTTTTGTAACAATTTCAGAGATTAATGAAATTTTTTTGCCTTTCAAAAAAAAAAAATTAGTCCTACATCAAATTTGTGGAATATGATGTCATCTTTCCTTATTTCTATTAATCTTTGTAACAATTTCATATGAAATTTTTTTTGCCTTAAAAAAAAAAAACAGTGCAAAAAAAGAAGTCCTACATCGAATTTGTGGAAACTCAACTACTTTTGATTATATTTTCGAATCCTAGGCCACCAAACAAGATTAAAAAACAAGATACGAGGGATGTTGACAATTTTGGTCGGGTCGCCTTTGTAATGGAATTTTTTTTTAAGACGGTAAAATTCATCCTGACTATAGTATTAGTCTATTAGACAATATTAACAAAGGAAATTGAATCCTACACTTCTTTTTTGACATTTATATTCTTCTTCTTTTTTGTCTTTAAATAAAAAAATTACATATACTTTCAACACTAAAATCTAGAAAAATGAATGTAGATATAAAAAAAAAGAGAGTATAAAATTCAATTTCCATTAACAAATTGCAATTACTAGAACAAAACAAAAGAAAGAGCTGCTGGTGTCTGCCAAAAGACCCACCATATCCAATCTCCAGATCAACTCAAACCACTCAGAAATTCCTCCTCTCTCTCTTCCCCGGTTCGCTCCATAACCACACCAAATTAAACCCTAGCCGCACGAACTCATTATACTGCTTCCTAAGCAATGCTTCGCTTAAAGCACTAATCTACTGGAAAAAGATGCAAACTTTCCCTGCCATAAGGTGCTCCGACCTTTCATCTCTACCTGGAGCAGGAGCAGCTTTTTTCATACCCAGGTCTCAATTTCTTGTCATTCTCATACATGGGTCATGTATCTATTGTTGTATTACTGTATAGATTCATAGTACCTATCATGCTTTGTAATGAACATGAGTTTTGTGTCTATACATTCGTTACGGTTATGGAATATAGGGTGATGATTATCCCTTGATGTTACCAAAAAGAATCATACTTCTTGGACTTGTGAGCATTCTGATGATAAACTTTTGGGATTTGTAAATGCTTTCCTATCTGATTGTGCTGGTGCAATGATAAACTCGGTAGAAGAATTAACAAGGAGTTGGCTGGTGGTGAAGGTTAGGAGTTGGCTGGCTTTTGCATTACCAGGAAATAAAATTCTGGATGAGGGCATGTGAATGTGTACAGTACTATTGTTGTTGATCGTCATAAATTGCAAAAAAACATTGAGGCCTTGAAAGCATATTTGTCTAAATTTTGACCAAATTCACGCACCCAGGATAAATCTAGTATTTGGATTTCAATATGGTTGAGCAGAAAAACGAAGGGAATGAGTGTCGCAAGGGGTTAGCCAAATGGTAAGTTGAGCCATGGGTTCAGATCTGTGAAGCACTTGATCCCCTTAGGCCCTCACTGCCACACAGGGCTATCTCCAATAATTACTATTTAGCCCAAGGGAACTAGAGTATCGAATCGAGGGAACTAGAGTATCGAATCAGGTGTGACATAAAAAGTAGAAATTGTTTTTTAGTGATATTAGTAGGGAAGTTTTCATGTTTATTGTTTAGTTTCATCGTAGCCAGTTTTTACTTAACTTGGCCCACGCAATGCCCCAAGACTCCCGTGCCTTTCTTGGTCGTACCAACCGACGATTCCTGTTAAGTCTTTCTTCATTTTAGAGCAAGAGGCAGAACTACGGGTATGAAAATGCCCAAGAGCCCACTTGAGCAATTTACCATTCCCCCATTGATTGGCATGGTAATGAAAGCCTTGGACTTGGGGTTTCCCCACTCATAAGGTTCAATTGCCCTTGCTAGGAACTCTTAGGTCACCTCACCTCATAAATAAAAATGTGAAACAACTGCGGAAGGGACTGGAGGATTTGTCCAATGTGTCCTCATGCAAAAGCGTGGGAAACAGCAATGTGAAGGGCTGTAGGGATTAGTTTGAGTTGTGCACAAGATGTCAAGGAAACCGTGCACTACCAAGAAAAGTGTGAGAGATGATTATCCATTGGTATGCCAAAAGAATCATAGTTCTTGCACTTCTGAGTATTCTGATGATAATGTTTAGGGTCTGTAAATGCTTTCCTATGATCCTATCTGATTGTCATGACTCATGATGCAATGGCAAATTCGCTGGAGGAGGTCACATGAATGTCTAAAGTATTATGGTTGCTGATTATAACAAACTGTTAAACACAATGAGGCCTTGAAATCATATTGTGTGAATTTGGTTGGTGCTCGACTGGCCAAATTCACAACCGAGGATAAATCTAGTGTTTCGATTTTAATATGATTGGGCTCAAAAACAAATGTAGTGAGTGACCCATAGGGTTGGCCTAGTGGTAGGTTGAGCCATAGATCACAAAGTTGAATCCACGTGTGTTTCATATGTTTGAGCCAAAAGATAAAGTAAACTCAAGGGGTTGGCCAGATGGTAAATTGTGCCATGGGTTCGGATCCATGAAGCACTTGGTCCCCTTAGGGCCGCACCGCTCTATCTCCAGTAATTATTTGGTTTGCATGGGCCCTGGGTGTGCGGGTGATTGGATGTTCCCGAGGATCTAGTTGAGGTGGATTTTTTTGAAATATAAGGTAACAAGGGATTGAGAAAAAGAAATGCAATCAGTGGGACTATGAGCAAGTGTTTTTGGAATATCTAAAGGTAGCTTCTTAAACTTGAATTCCTTCTGCGGTTTGCAGTTTTGTTTTCCAACCAATCTATTCTTTGTTCAATTATTTAGCTAGCACTCAATCGTTTGCCACTACACTTGTGAATAACCACACTCTGTTGTTATATGGCCTCAGGCTTGTATAATATTGGCTACTATTTAAGCATACATGATACATTATTAGCATTGCCTATTAGATTTGATGGAAAGAGGAAGCATGCCACATTTGCTTGTAAAAAAAAAAGAAATATTGTTCTTGCGAGATCCCACTACAACAGTTGCAGCAAAAATAGTGGCTGGGAGTTCTTTCTGTGCTTCACTGTTTCTATTTCCAAGTTGAAAGTACTAATTTTGTGTTTGGTATTGTATCAGGACTCAACTCACTTTTCCCAGTAAATTGTTCTTCTGCCGCGCTAAATATGGTGAGCGGTGCTTCCTTTTTAATTCTTCTCCTTGTTGCATGTACAACTACCTACTTCCTTACCTCCAATAAGAAGCTCACAATTGTTTTTCCGTTAGTTAATTTCTTGTCTAACAATTTTGCAAAATTTGTTTTGCTAAATGGCAGCTGAATTGGGTAACGCAGGGTCGCACAATTTAATATTTGCGGCTGCAAATCCATTACTTGCTGAAAAGGAAGAAGCCAAGGCTGTATTGACCTTGTTTTTGAAGAAACGTTGTTTGAGCAAGGTGGTTGAAGCAAGAACTGTTGACAAATCAGCACTTTTTATCGATCACCTTGTTTCAAGGCTTCATTCTGTTCATAAAAATCGGTATCTGGGAGGTTCACGTACTTTCCTTAAGCATGCCTTCTTTTTTTTGTTCCTATTTTTTGATCTTTATTACCATTGCAGTCCCTGAGATTAAGGGGCCCTGTCCCAAGTTCATAGATAGGCCCTCCTTACATTAACGGATTTCAATGCCCTTACCCGCTTAAATGACAATCTAGAGTAAATTGGAACCGTTGAATCAGATTTGGGCCCTTGGGCTATAGTCTACATCATTTATCAAACTATAAATGTTTTTATTTTCAACTTTCATTCAGGGTTCTATATGTTTTCGGGCCGGATTTTTTAGACCACAGTTGGGGCCTTAGGCAATGGCTTCTTTGGCATTAGCCCAGGGACGACCCTTTTATTGCCTAGCTTATCTTATTTCTTTTGACCTTTCAGGGCAAGAGCTTACAACTCTTGAGATCAGGGATGCTTTAAATCCATACCTTGAAACCCTCTACGAGGAGTTTGGAGACATTCTGGTAGATGTAGTTGAAAATTTTCCAAATCCAGCCACTGAAATAAGATCAACAGAAAATTTATCAACCCCGTCTTTGGAAGAAGAACCAGTTGTGCCAGTTTCAGCCCCTATTACCACCCTCAACTCCAAGAAATTAAAAGCCTTGGCTAGATTGACTGATGACGGTCTCACTGGGAAGCCACCTCCACATATTGTCTACCTCACAGAACTTGGCATGGACATGGAGGTGATCAAAGAAGTGACACAGAAGTTTCCTAAATTTGCTTACTACAGTTTGGATAGGAATATTAAACCTTTTGTTGAATTCCTACTTGATCTTGGGATACCCAAATCCGATATCCCCTCCATTCTCAGAAAAAGGCCCCAACTATGTGGAGTCCGTCAGATGGAAAAATTATTAATACCCACTATTACGTATTTAAAGAACTTGGGCATGGACAAGAAACAGTTGGCAAAGGCAATTTTTCGATTCCCTGGGCTTCTCACTTGTAGCAGGCAGAAGTTGGAATCAACTATTGATCTGCTTTATGAATTGGGGCTTCCAGCCGAAAACCTGTGTAAGGTTCTAACACGTGGTCCACAGATCTTAGGTTTTAGTGTGGAGACTCTAAAGGCTAGAGCAAAGTATTTCCATTCTATTGGGGTTGATGTTGGCCATCTTCTCTCCAGACATCCGCAAATTTTTTTTCTAAACATTGAGACCAATTTGAAACCTTTGACGGAGTTTTTCTTGGAGAGGGGATTCAGCACTGCAGATATTGCATCAATGATTTCCAAGTTTGGAGTTCTGTATAATTTGAGCTTGTCAAACAACATTATACCCAAGTGGGAGTTTTTTTTGACAATGTGCTACTCCAAATCTGAGCTGGTTAAATATCCTCAGTATTTTGCGTACAGTTTGGAGCTGAGGATTAAACCTAGGTATGCAATAATGAGGGAAATTGGAGTAACGTTTTCTCTGGGTTGGTTACTCGCTCTTTCAGATGGTGACTTTGATGAGGTTTTGAAACGAAAAATGGAGAAACATGTTGGATGAAATGGATTTCTACAAGATTTCATGATTTTTCTGTTCATCACGGGTTGTTCAACTAGAGGTTTATGAGGGAAAGCGGTGTAACGTTGACTCCGAAACGGTTTCTCCATCTTTCGATTGGTGAGTTGGTTAAGGTTTGCAGATCAAAAACAAAACAAAAGAAGAAGTGTGATATGGTTTCGAAACAAAAAATCAAGGAAAATGTCGATGAATCTGTTTCGATTCCAAGCTTTGCCTGTTCATCACAGGTGATTCAATCCCAGTTTTGTACCTATAGCCTTGTGTTTAAAATCCCAGTAAAGTTTAGGGTTAGGCTTTATCACTGTTGAATAGAACCACAAAATATCAGGCGCGGGGCATATCGTTGTTGTTTTATTATTATTTCAAGGGCCAGAGTGGTTTTAATGTCTGTTGTATGCGTAAATTTTTGGGAAAATGACGGCCAATAACGTGTTTTGATATATATTCTCAGCATGTTCTTGCCGGGTATTAATTATCAAAACACGTCCTGGGCCTTTATTTTCTCTAAATACTCTGTGTTGATAATGGAGAAAACTTATGAAACAAACCAAGCTGATTGAGTACGGAGAGAATAACCCTATGGTATTACCATCAATGTTTGTTTTATTATTTCATATTTTTCGTTTTTATGAGATTCTGACTCGGTGAAAATCAAATATGATAAAACTCTTGATATTCTTCATTTGTCTAAATAATGAGAAATGTTACAACCGTACACCTTTGCGTGCAAATGCTATGTGTGTGTGGAAAGTATGTGTGGTTGTAGCATTTGCTTATTGATTTGGTCAAATGGGTTGCATGACTCAGGACAAATTATTTAGGGTATGTTTCGAGGAAATAAATGAAAAAACATAAGGTGAAATAATTATGAAGAAAAGGTGGAGAAAAGTTAAAAGATAAATTAGAGGGAAAGTTCCCTCTTTTTTTTGAAATTTGCCCTAATCTTTCTTTGAGAACCAAACAAACGGAACGAAATCCTTTTCACTTCTTTCCAAACAGTTGTTTATTTTGTTGGTGAGTGGGTTTACTCTCTGTGTAATTGATCAGGGCTTGATTCTCAAGGTCATATCACACGAAAGTACTTCCTTATAATATTTGGTACTTTCATTATTCTAGTCCTATGAAAAAAATTGGCTATATCTTGTAATCCGTAATATTTTTTTGTAAGTAATATGAATTTTGTCTGATAGATAATAATTTATTTTATTAATCAAAATTCAAAAAATCACAAAATATTACGGATTGAAAGACATATGCAATTTAAAAATGACACGTATTTCTGAAAATATCAAACATTATGAGACGGAGGTAGTAATTTTTGTGAATTATCTATTCGCATGGACTGTCTTTGACTAGATTAAAAAATAATTAATTAAAATACGCATAAGCTGATTAGATTAGATGTCTTATTCACACGGATTGTCTTTGACCCTTGGAAAAATAATTAGTTGTTGAGATACGCATAAACTAAATTGAACGACTAACCGTCGAACCAAAAGAGCAAAACCTTTCTTCAACTTGCTTCGCTATGCCCCACGATTCTCACTCAGTGGCTGACATCTGAGCCCGACATACCCAATCTCCAAATCAACTCCAACCCCTCAGAAATCCCTCTTCTCCAAAAAAAGCAAACAAAATTCAACCCTAGACGCAGATTCACGCACGCACACTGCACTGCTTCTCAAACAAAGATTAGCGAAAAACATGGGTCATGTATCTACTGGAAAAATGCAAGCTTTCCCTGCCATAAGGTCCTCCGAGCTTTCCTCTCTACCAGGAGCAGCCTTTTTCAGACCCAGGTCTCGATTTCTTGCGATAATCATACTTGGGTCATGTATCTATTGTTGTAGGAGTATTAGTATATAGGTTCATAGTACCTATCATGCTTCGTGAAACACGAGTTTATTTTTTTTTGTATATACATGCTAGACGATTATTTAGCTAGACGATTATTTTGCTAGACGATTTTTTTTTTTTGTATATACAAGCTAGACGATTATTTAGCCCAAGGGAACTCGAGTATCGAATCGGGTATGAAATAAAAAGTAGAAATTGTTTTTTTAGTGATATTAATAGGGAAGTTTTCGTGTTTATTGTTTAGTTTCGTCGTTGCCAGTCTTTACTTGACTCGGCCCAAGCAGTGCCCCAAGACTCCCGTGGCTTTCTTGGTCGTACCAACTGGCGATTCCTGTCAACTCTTTCTTCATTTTTAGAGCAAGAAGCAGAACTACGGGTATGAAAAACGCCCAAGAGCCCACTTGAGCAATTTACCATTCTCCCGTTGATTGGCATGGTAATGAAAGCCTTGGACTTGGGGTTTCCCCACTCATAAGGTTCAATTGCCCTTGCTAGGAACTCTTAGGTCACCTCACCTCATATATAAGACTATAAGAGTGTGAAATGACTGCGGAAGGGACCGGAGGATTTGTCTAATGTGTCCTCATGTGTAAGCATGGGAAACAACAATGTCAAGGACTGTAGGGATTAGTTTGAGGTGTGCGCAAGATGCCCGGGAAACCGTGCACTGCTGGAAAAAAAGGGTGAGAGAGAGAGAGAGAGAGAGAGAGAGAGAGAGAGAGAGAGAGATGATTATCCGTTGCTATGCCAAAAGAATCATAGTCTCTTAGATCTTCTGAGTATTCTGATGATAATGTTTAGGGTCTGTAAGTGCTTTCCTATCTGATTGTCATGATGCAATGGCAAATTTGCTAGAGGAGGTCACATGAATGTCTACACTATTATGGTTGCTGATTATCACAAACTGTGAAACATAATAAGGCCTTGAAACCATATTGTGTGAATTTGGTTGGTGCTTGACTGGCCAAATTCACGCACCTAGGGTAAATCTAGTGTTCGTATTTTAATATGATAGTGACCCCTGGGGTTAGCCTAGTAGTAGGTTGAGCCATAGATCACAAAGTCGAATCCACATATGTTTTGTATGTTTGAGTGAAAAGATAGGCAAGTAAACTCAAGGGGTTGGCCAACTGGTAAATTGTGCGATGGGTTTGGATCCATGAAGCACTTGGTCCCCTTTGGGCTGCACAGCTCTATCTCTAGTAATTATTCGGTACGCATGGGCCCTGGGTTTGGGGGGCATTGGATGTTCCCAAGGAACCAGTTGAGGTGGATGTTTTTGAAATACAAGATAACAAATGATTCAGAAAAAGAACTGCAAGCAGTGGGACTATGAGCAAGTGTTTTTGGTGTATCTAAAGGTAGCTTCTTAAACTTGATTTCGTACGGTAATCCAGTCCTTGTGTGGTATGCAGTTTTGTTTTCCCAGCAATCAATTTTTTGTTCAATTACGTACAGCTGTTTCAGTTGTTTGCCACTACACTTGTAAATAAGCACACTTGTTGTTATATGCCCTCAGGCTTGTATAAGATTGGCTACTATTAAAGCATCCATGATACATTGTTAACATCACCTGTTTGATATGATGGAACGAGGAAGCATGCTACATTCGCTTGTCAAAAAAAAAAAATAAAGGAAGAAATATTGTTCCTGCGAGATCCCAATTCAACAGTAGCAGCAAAAATAGTGGCTTGGAGTTCTTTCTGTGCTTCACTGTTTCTATTTCCAAGTTGAAAATACTAAATTTTTGTTTTGATATCGTATCAGGACTCAACTCACTTTTCCCAATAAATTGTTCTTCTGCCGTGCAAAATATGGTGAGTGATTCTTCCTTTTTAATTCTTCTCCTTGTTGCATGTACAATTTCCTACTTCTGTACCTCCAATAAGAAGCTCACCATTGTTTTTCCTTTAGTTAATATCTTGTCTAACAATTTTGCAAAATTTGTTTTGCTAAATGGCAGCTGAATTGGGTAATGCAGGGTCGCACAACTTAATATTTGCGCCTGCAAATCCATTAGTTACGGAGAAGGAAGAAGCCAAGGCTGTATTGACCTTGTTTTTGAAGAAACGAGGTTTGAGCAATGCGGTTGCAGCAAGAACTGTCGACAAATCAGCACTTTTTATCGATCACCTTGTTTCAAGGATTCATTTTGATCATAAAAATCGGTATCCGGGTTAAGTACAATGGATCATTGCTTTCCTTAAGCACGCTTTTTTTTTTTTATGTTCCTATTTTTTGATCTTTATTAGCATTGCAGTCCCTGAGATTAAGGGGCCCTATCCCAAGTTTGTAGATGGGCCCGCCGCCCTCCTTGCATGAACGGATTTCAATGCACTTACCCACTTAAATGACAATCTGGAGTAAATTGAAACCGTTGAATCAGATTTGGGCCCTTGGGCTACAGTCTATATTATTTATTGAACGAGAAATATTTTTAATTTCAACTTTCATTCAGGGTTCTAAATTTTTCGGGCCGTATTTTTTAGACAACAGTTGGGGCCTTAAGCAGTGGCTTCTTTGGCATTACTCGCATTAACCCAGGGATGACCCTTTTTATTGCCTAGCTTATCTTATTTCTTTCTACCTTTCAGGGCAAGAGCTTACAACTCTTGAGATCAGGGATGCTTTAAATCCATACCTTGAAACCCTCTACGAGGAGTTTGGAGACAGTCTGGTAGATGTAGTTGAAAATTTTCCAAATCCACCCACTGAAGTAAGATCAACAGAAAATTTATCAATCCCGTCTTTGGAAGAAGAACCAGTTGTGCCAGTTTCAGCCCCTATTACCACCCTCAACTCCAAGAAATTAAAAGCCTTGGCTAGATTGACTGACGATGGTCTCACTGGGAAGCCGCCTCCACATATTGTCTACCTCACAGAACTTGGCATGGACATGGAGGTGATCAAAGAAGTGACACAGAAGTTTCCTAAATTTGCTTACTACAGTTTGGATAGGAATATTAAACCTATGGTTGAATTCCTACTTGATCTTGGGATACCCAAATCCGATATCCCCACCATTCTCAGCAAAAGGCCCCAACTATGTGGAGTCCGTCAGATGGAAAAATTATTAATACCCACTTTGACGTATTTAAAGAATTTGGGCATGGACAAGAAACAGTTGATAAAGGCAATTTGTCGATTCCCTGCGCTTCTCGCTTGTAGCAGGCAGAAGTTGGAATCAACTATTGATCTGCTTTATGAATTGGGGCTTCCAGCAGAAAACCTGGGTAAGGTTCTAACGCGTGGTCCGCAGATCTTAGGTTTGAGTGTGGAGACTCTAAAGGCTAGAGCAAAGTATTTCCATTCTCTTGGGGTTGATGTTGGCAGTCTTCTCTACAGATATCCGACAATCTTTGCTCTAAACATTGAGACCAATTTGAAACCTTTGACGGAGTTTTTCTTGGAGAGAGGATTCAGTACTTCGGATATAGCATCAATGATTTCCAGGTTTGGAAGTCTGTGTAATTTGAGCTTGTCAAACAACATTATGCCCAAGTGGGAGTTTTTTTTGACAATGTGCTACTCCAAATCTGAGCTGGTTAAATATCCTCAGTATTTTGGGTACAGTTTGGAGATGAGGATTAAACCTAGGTATGCAATAGTGAGGGAAATTGGAGTAACGTTATCTCTGGGTTGGTTACTCTCTCTTTCAGATGGTGACTTGGATGAGGTTTTGAAACGAAAAATGGAGAAACATGTTGGATGAAATGGATTACTACAAGACTGCATGATTTTCTGTTCATCACGGGTGGTTCAACTAGAGGTTTATGAGGGAAGGCGGTGTAACGTTGACTCTGAAACGGTTTCTCCATCTTTCGAATGGTGAGTTGGATAAGGTTTGCAGATCAAAAACAAAAACAAAAGAAGATGTGTGATATGGTTTCGAAATGAAAAATCAAGGAAAATGTCGGATGAATCTGTTTCGATTCCAAGCCTTGTCTGTTCATCACAGGTGATTCAATCCCAGTTTTGTTATAGGTTTGTGTTTAAATCCCAGTAAAGTTAAGGGTTAGGCTTTATCACTGTTGAATCATTTTTTTGACCGGAAAGAAAACGCAAGTTATATTGATACAAATCAGAAACAAATTGTGCGGCCTATAGGCCGAAAAACAACAAATACAAGAAAACAAGAAAAAAACAGAAACAACTAGAACAAAAACCAAAAAGGAAAAACCGCTCAGCTTCGATGTTGAACCCAACACTCTGCCCGTGGTAGTGGGTAGAAGATCGCCACTGGATCTGGCCCCCGCCATTGGATCTGCACAGTGTCTGCATCTTGACGTCTTCATCGTCGCCGCTGGAGAGTCTAAGAACACCGTCTCCTGGATCGATTCATGAGCCAACACCCAGATCTAGAACTCCATATTTGGGTCACCGAGTCCAAATATAATGAGGAGAGTGGGAGAACTACTCTCCCGAAAGAGAGAGTCTCAACTATCTCACGGCCATGGAAGAAGAAGAGGAGGAGGAGGCAAGAAGATGGGAGGGTAAGAGATGGGGGAGCCGCCTGGGGTGAGGGGAACAAGATGGGGGATGGCGGCAGGAGAAAAAGAAAAAAAAGGGGAAGAGAGCTCTCTTTCTACTTTTAGAGAGGGAAGCTCTCCAGAACCTCCTCCTCTTTTCAATTCCTCCAAATTCTGTTGAATCCTTTAGAACCACAAAATGTCAGGCGCGGGGCATATCGGTGTTTTATTATTATTTCAAAGACCAGAGTAGTTTTAATGTCTGTTGTATACATAAATTTTTGGGAAAATGGCGGCTAAGATGTGTTTTGATAATTAATATCCGTCAAGGACATTTTCAGCATTAACAAATGTTGTCAGCATGTCTTTGACATGTGTTAATTATTAAAACACGTCTTGGGTATCATTTTCCCTAAATTTTTGTTTGTGCGATCTCTGAGTTGATTATGGAGAAAACTAATGAAACAAACCAAACCGATAGTAGAGAGGGAATAACCCTATGGTAATACCATCGATGTTTGTTTTATTATTTCATATTTTTTGTTTTCATGAGAGGTAATCAAATATGATAAAACTCTTGATATTCTTCATTTGTCTAAATAACAAGAAATGCTACAACCATACACCTTTGAACGCAAATGCTATTTGTGTGTGGAAAGTATGTGTGGTTGTAGCATTTGCTTATTGATTTGGTAAAATGGGTTGCGTGACTTAGGACAAATTATTTTAGGGTATGTTTCGAGGTAATAAATGGAAAAATATGGGGAAATAATTATGAAGAAAATGTGGAGAAAAGGTAAAGAGAAATTAGAGGGAAAGTTGCATTTTTTATTTGAAAATTGCCTACGAAATCCTTTTCGCTTCTTTCCAAACAGTTGTTTATTCGATTGGTGGGTGGGTTTACTCTCTGTCTAATTAATCAGGGCTTGATTCTTGAGGTCAGATCACATGAAAATACTCCCTCATAATGTTTGACACTTTCATTATTACAGCCTTATAAAAAATTAGTTATATCTTGTAATTCGTAATGTTTTTTATCTTTTTTATAAGTAATATAGATATTGTCTAATAGATAATAATTTGTTTTACGAAATAAAGTTTAAAAAATCGCATAGAATATTATGAATTGAAATATATGTGAAATTTAAAAATGGCACGCATTCTTGAAAAGATCAAATATTATGGAACGGAGGTTGTAATTTTTTGTGAATTACCTATTCGCATGGTCGGTCTTTGACCAGATTGAAGAAATAATTAATTGAGGAACGCACAAACTAGTTAGTTGTCTTATTCATACAGATTGTCTTTGACTATTGAAGAAATAATTTGTTGAGATGCGCAAAAACTAACTCGAACGCCTAACCGTCGAACCAATGGAGCAAAACCTTTCTTCAACTTCCTTCGCTATGCCCCACGATTCACTCAATGGCTGACATCTGAGCCAGACATACCCAATCTCCAAATCAACTCCAACCCCTCAAAATCCCTCTTCACTTTCCCCTCTTTTCCCTCCAAAAGAAGCGAACAAAATTCAACCCTAGACGCAGATTCACGCACGCACAACACAGTACTGCTTCTCAAACAAAGATTAGCGAAAAACATGGGTCATGTATCTACTGGAAAAATGCAAGCTTTCCCTTCCATAAGGTCCTCCGAGCTTTCCTCTCTGCCAGGAGCAGCCTTTTTCAGACCCAGGTCTCGATTTCTTGCGATAATCATACTTGGGTCATGTATCTATTGTTGTAGGAGTATTAGGATATAGGTTCATAGTACCTATCATGCTTCTTGAAACACGAGTTTTTTTTTTTTTTTTGTATATACAAGCTAGACGATTATTTAGCCCAAGGGAACTCGAGTATCGAATCGGGTATGAAATAAAAAGTAGAAATTGTTTTTTTAGTGATATTAATAGGGAAGTTTTCGTGTTTATTGTTTAGTTTCGTCGTTGCCAGTCTTTACTTGACTCGGCCCAAGCAGTGCCCCAAGACTCCCGTGGCTTTCTTGGTCGTACCAACCGGCGATTCCTGTCAACTCTTTCTTCATTTTTAGAGCAAGAAGCAGAACTACGGGTATGGAAAACGCCCAAGAGCCCACTTGAGCAATTTACCATTCTCCCGTTGATTGGCATGGTAATGAAAGCCTTGGACTTGGGGTTTCCCCACTCATAAGGTTCAATTGCCCTTGCTAGGAACTCTTAGGTCACCTCACCTCATATATAAGACTATAAGAGTGTGAAATGACTGCGGAAGGGACCGGAGGATTTGTCTAATGTGTCCTCATGTGTAAGCATGGGAAACAACAATGTCAAGGACTGTAGGGATTAGTTTGAGGTGTGCGCAAGATGCCCGGGAAACCGTGCACTGCCGGAGAGAGAGAGAGAGAGAGAGAGAGAGAGAGAGAGAGAGAGAGAGAGAGAGAGAGAGAGAGAGAGAGAGAGAGAGAGAGAGAGAGAGAGAGAGATGATTATCCGTTGCTATGCCAAAAGAATCATAGTCTCATAGATCTTCTGAGTATTCTGATGATAATGTTTAGGGTCTGTAAATGCTTTCCTATCTGATTGTCATGATGCAATGGCAAATTTGCTAGAGGAGGTCACATGAATGTCTACACTATTATGGTTGCTGATTATCACAAACTGTGAAACATAATAAGGCCTTGAAACCATATTGTGTGAATTTGGTTGGTGCTTGACTGGCCAAATTCACGCACCTAGGGTAAATCTAGTGTTCGTATTTTAATATGATAGTGACCCCTGGGGTTAGCCTAGTAGTAGGTTGAGCCATAGATCACAAAGTCGAATCCACATATGTTTTGTATGTTTGAGTGAAAAGATAGGCAAGTAAACTCAAGGGGTTGGCCAACTGGTAAATTGTGCGATGGGTTTGGATCCATGAAGCACTTGGTCCCCTTTGGGCTGCACAGCTCTATCTCTAGTAATTATTCGGTACGCATGGGCCCTGGGTTTGGGGGGCATTGGATGTTCCCAAGGAACCAGTTGAGGTGGATGTTTTTGAAATACAAGATAACAAAGGATTCAGAAAAAGAACTGCAAGCAGTGGGACTATGAGCAAGTGTTTTTGGTGTATCTAAAGGTAGCTTCTTAAACTTGATTTCGTACGGTAATCCAGTCCTTGTGTGGTATGCAGTTTTGTTTTCCTAGCAATCAATTTTTTGTTCAATTACGTACAGCTGTTTCAGTTGTTTGCCACTACACTTGTAAATAAGCACACTTTGTTGTTATATGCCCTCAGGCTTGTATAAGATTGGCTACTATTAAAGCATCCATGATACATTATTAACATCACCTGTTTGATATGATGGAACGAGGAAGCATGCCACATTCGCTTGTCAAAAAAAAAAAATAAAGGAAGAAATATTGTTCCTGTGAGATCCCAATTCAACAGTAGCAGCAAAAATAGTGGCTTGGAGTTCTTTCTGTGCTTCACTGTTTCTATTTCCAAGTTGAAAATACTAAATTTTTGTTTTGATATCGTATCAGGACTCAACTCACTTTTCCCAATAAATTGTTCTTCTGCCGTGCAAAATATGGTGAGCGATTCTTCCTTTTTAATTCTTCTCCTTGTTGCATGTACAATTTCCTACTTCTGTACCTCCAATAAGAAGCTCACCATTGTTTTTCCTTTAGTTAATATCTTGTCTAACAATTTTGCAAAATTTGTTTTGCTAAATGGCAGCTGAATCGGGTAACACAGGGTCGCACAACTTAATATTTGCGCCTGCAAATCCATTAGTTACGGAGAAGGAAGAAGCCAAGGCTGTATTGACCTTGTTTTTGAAGAAACGAGGTTTGAGCAATGCGGTTGCAGCAAGAACTGTTGACAAATCAGCACTTTTTATCGATCACCTTGTTTCAAGGATTCATTTTGATCATAAAAATCGGTATCCAGGTTAAGTACAATGGATCATTGCTTTCCTTAAGCACGCTTTTTTTTTATGTTCCTATTTTTTGATCTTTATTAGCATTGCAGTCCCTGAGATTAAGGGGCCCTATCCCAAGTTTGTAGATGGGCCGGCTGCCCTCCTTGCATGAACGGATTTCAATGCACTTACCCACTTAAATGACAATCTGGAGTAAATTGAAACCGTTGAATCAGATTTGGGCCCTTGGGCTACAGTCTATATTATTTATTGAACGAGAAATATTTTTAATTTCAACTTTCATTCAGGGTTCTAAATTTTTCGGGCCGTATTTTTTAGACAACAGTTGGGGCCTTAATCAGTGGCTTCTTTGGCATTACTCGCATTAGCCCAGGGATGACCCTTTTTATTGCCTAGCTTATCTTATTTCTTTTGACCTTTCAGGGACAGAGCTTACAACTCTTGAGATCAGGGATGCTTTAAATCCATACCTTGAAACCCTCTACGAGGAGTTTGGAGACAGTCTGGTAGATGTAGTTGAAAATTTTCCAAATCCACCCACTGAAGTAAGATCAACAGAAAATTTATCAATCCCGTCTTTGGAAGAAGAGCCAGTTGTGCCAGTTTCAGCCCCTATTACCACCCTCAACTCCAAGAAATTAAAAGCCTTGACTAGATTGACTGATGACGGTCTCACTGGGAAGCTGCCTCCGCATATTGTCTACCTCACAGAACTTGGCATGGACATGGACGTGATCAAAGAAGTGACACTGAAGTTTCCGAAATTTGTTTACTACAGTTTGGATAGGAATATTAAACCTTGTGTTGAATTCCTACTTGATCTTGGGATACCCAAATCCGATATCCCCACCATTCTTAGCAAAAGGCCCCAACTATGTGGAGTCCGTCAGATGGAAAAATTAGTAATACCCTCTATTACGTATTTAAAGAACTTGGGCATGGACAAGGAACAGTTGACAAAGGCAATTTGTCGATTCCCTGCACTTCTCACTTGTAGCAGGCAGAAGTTGGAATCAACTATTGATCTGCTTTATGAATTGGGGCTTCCAGCCGAAAAACTGTGTAAGGTTCTAACGCGTGGTCCGCAGATCTTAGGTTTGAGTGTGGAGACTCTAAAGGCTAGAGCAAAGTATTTCCATTCTATTGGGGTTGATGTTGGCCGTCTTCTCTGCGGACATCCGCAAATTTTTTGTCTAAACATTGAGACCAATTTGAAACCTTTGACGGAGTTTTTCTTGGAGAGGGGATTCAGTACTGCAGATATTGCATCAATGATTTCCAAGTTTGGAGTTCTGTATTATTTGAGCTTGTCAAACAACATTATGCCCAAGTGGGAGTTTTTTTTGACAATGTGCTACTCGAAATCTGAGCTGGTTAAATATCCTCAGTATTTTGGGTACAGTTTGGAGCTGAGGATTAAACCTAGGTATGCAATAATGAGGGAAATTGGAGTAACGTTTTCTCTGGGTTGGTTACTCGCTCTTTCAGATGGTGACTTTGATGAGGTTTTGAAACGAAAAATGGAGAAACATGTTGGATGAAATGGATTTCTACAAGATTTCATGATTTTTCTGTTCATCACGGGTGGTTCAACTAGAGGTTTATGAGGGAAAGCGGTGTAATGTTGACTCTGAAACGGTTCCTCCATCTTTCGAATGGTGAGTTGGATAAGGTTTGCAGATCAAAAACAAAACAAAAGAAGAAATGTGATATGGTTTCAAAACGAAAAATCAAGGAAAATGTCGGATGAATCTGTTTCGATTCCAAGCTTTGTCTGTTCATCACAGGTGATTCAATCCCAGTTTTGTTATAGCCTTGTGTTTAAAATCCCAGTAAAGTTAAAGGGTTAGGCTTTATCAGTGTTGAATAGAACCACAAAATATCAGGCGCGGGCCATATCGTTGTTGTTTTATTATTATTTCAAGGGCCAGAGTGGTTTTAATGTCTGTTGTATGCAAAATGAAGGCCAATGACGTGTTTTGATAAATGTTCTCAGCATGTTCTTGCCGAGTATTAATTATCAAAACACGTCCTGGGCCTTTATTTTCCCTAAATACTCTGTGTTGATAATGTAGAAAACTAATGAAACAAACCCAACCGATTGAGTAGAGAGAGAATAACCCTATGGTATTACCCTCAATGTTTGTTTTATTAATTCATATTTTTCGTTTTTATGAGATTCTGCCTCGGTGAAAATCAAATATGATAAAACTCTTGATATTCTTCATATGTCTAAATAACGAGAAATGCTACGCCCGTACACCTTTGCTTATTGATTTGGTAAAATGGGTTGCGTGACTTAGGACAAATTATTTAGGGTATGTTTCGAGGAAATAAATGGAACAGTACTATTGTTGTTGATCGTCATAAATTGCAAAAAAACATTGAGGCCTTGAAAGCATATTTGTCTAAATTTTGACCAAATTCACGCACCCAGGATAAATCTAGTATTTGGATTTCAATATGGTTGAGCAGAAAAACGAAGGCAATGAGTGTCGCAAGGGGTTAGCCAAATGGTAAGTTGAGCCATGGGTTCAGATCTGTGAAGCACTTGATCCCCTTAGGCCCTCACTGCCACACAGGGCTATCTCCAGTAATTACTATTTAGCCCAAGGGAACTAGAGTATCGAATCGAGGGAACTAGACTATCGAATCGAGGGAACTAGAGTATCGAATCGGGTGTGACATAAAAAGTAGAAATTGTTTTTTAGTGATATTAGTAGGGAAGTTTTCATGTTTATTGTTTAGTTTCATCGTAGCCAGTTTTTACTTAACTTGGCCCACGCAATGCCCCAAGACTCCCGTGCCTTTCTTGGTCGTACCAACCGACGATTCCTGTTAAGTCTTTCTTCATTTTAGAGCAAGAGGCAGAACTACGGGTATGAAAATGCCCAAGAGCCCACTTGAGCAATTTACCATTCCCCCATTGATTGGCATGGTAATGAAAGCCTTGGACTTGGGGTTTCCCCACTCATAAGGTTCAATTGCCCTTGCTAGGAACTCTTCGGTCACCTCACCTCATATATAAGACTATAAGAGTGTGAAATGACTTCGGAAGGGACTGGAGGATTTGTCCAATGTGTCCTCATGCAAAAGCGTGGGAAACAGCAATGTGAAGGGCTGTAGGGATTAGTTTGAGTTGTGCACAAGATGTCAAGGAAACCGTGCACTACCAAGAAAAGGGTGAGAGATGATTATCCATTGGTATGCCAAAAGAATCATAGTTCTTGCACTTCTGAGTATTCTGATGATAATGTTTAGGGTCTGTAAATGCTTTACTATGATCCTATCTGATTGTCATGACTCATGATGCAATGGCAAATTCGCTGGAGGAGGTCACATGAATGTCGAAAGTATTATGGTTGCTGATTATAACAAACTGTTAAACACAATGAGGCCTTGAAATCATATTGTGTGAATTTGGTTGGTGCTCGACTGGCCAAATTCACAACCGAGGATAAATCTAGTGTTTCGATTTTAATATGATTGGGCTCAAAAACAAATGTAGTGAGTGACCCGTAGAGTTGGCCTAGTGGTAGGTTGAGCCATAGATCACAAAGTCGAATCCACATGTGTTTCATATGTTTGAGCCAAAAGATAAAGTAAACTCAAGGGGTTGGCCAGATGGTATCTTTCTTTGAGAACCAAACAAACGGAACGAAATCCTTTTCGCTTCTTTCCAAACAGTTGTTTATGAGTGGGTTTACTATCTGTCTAATGTCTAATTGATTCCGTAATGTTTTTTATAAGTAATATAGATCTGGTCTGATAGATAATAATTTGTTTTATTAAACAAAGTTTACAAAATCGCATAAAATATTACGAATTGAAAGACATGCAATTTAAAAATGACACGCTTCTTTAAAAATGCCAAACATTATGTGATGAAGATCCCTATTCTGCTTTTTCTAAAAACATTTTTTTTCAAAAAGAATGTAATTTCAAACTCAAATATAATGAAAATGAAAAATAAATTTTTAATTTTTTTTGCACCGTTTATAAGATCTCAATGAGATCTATCAAATAAAAACCATATTGATAGGAAAATTATTTGCGTAAATACATAATTTTTGACATTGAAATTTACCTTTTTTTTCAAAAATCTATTTTGAAAAAAGGTGGAATGGCATCTAATTGAAGTTAGAGAGAGAGAGTTGGGGTAGGTGGATTCCCCCCACCGCCACCGCCACCCCCACCCCCTTCCCCTTCTTTCCCCTTTCCTTCTTCCCCCTCTGGCCTCTAGGTCTCCCATCTCTTCCTTCTCCCTCACCTCTCCGTCCCCCTTCTGCCTCAGCTCTCTCTCGCCTCTTCTCCGGCCTTCATGGTTGCGAGTAAGGTGAGATTCCTTCCTTTGGGAGGGAGTTCTCCTCTCTCCCCATTATATTTGGACGCAGGGGTTCAGATCTAGGGTTCTAGATTTGGATCTTTGAAATCAGCTCAACAGCTGTGATGGTGGCGCCGTTTGGTAGCGGCTTCGACCTGGAATCCTGTGGCAAGCATGTGCTCAACTGGTTGACCACTCCACCCACCCTCACGAGTGTGATCGATGGGTCCGACTCCGGCATTTTTGGTTCCTTGCGGCTTTTGGTTTTTCTGTTGTATTTTCTTTTTCTTTTTGTTGGTTGTTTGCTGTTTGTACTTTGGACCTTTAGTGCCCTTTTATTATAATGCATTGATCTTGTTCGTAAAAAAATAATAATAATAAACTGATTAAGGTACGCATAAGTTGGTAGGTGTCTTGTTCGCACGGATTATCTTTGACCATTGGAATAATAATTAGTAGTTTGAGATACGCATAAACTAAACTCAAACGCCTGACCGTCGAACCAAAAGAGCAGAACCTTTCTTCAACTTGCTTCGCTATGCCCCACGATTCTCACTCAGTGGCTGACATCTGAGCCCGACATATCCAATCTCCAAATCAACTCCAACCCCTCAGAAATCCCTCTTCACTTTCCCCTTTTTTTCCCTCCAAAAAAAGCAAACAAAATTCAACCCTAGACGCAGATTCACGCCCGCACACGGTACCGCTTCTCAAACAAAGATTAGCGAAAAACATGGGTCATGTAGCTACTGGAAAAATGCAAGCTTTCCCTGCCATAAGGTCCTCCGAGCTTTCCTCTCTACCAGGAGCAGCCTTTTTCAGACCCAGGTCTCGATTTCTTGCGATAATCATACTTGGGTCATGTATCTATTGATCTGCTTTATGAATTGGGGCTTCCAGCAGAAAACCTGGGTAAGGTTCTAACGCGTGGTCCGCAGATCTTAGGTTTGAGTGTGGAGACTCTAAAGGCTAGAGCAAAGTATTTCCATTCTCTGGGGGTTGATGTTGGCAGTCTTCTCTACAGATATCCGACAATCTTTGCTCTAAACATTGAGACCCATTTGAAACCTTTGACGGAGTTTTTCTTGGAGAGAGGATTCAGTACTTCGGATATAGCATCAATGATTTCCAGGTTTGGAAGTCTGTGTAATTTGAGCTTGTCAAACAACATTATGCCCAAGTGGGAGTTTTTTTTGACAATGTGCTACTCCAAATCTGAGCTGGTTAAATATCCTCAGTATTTTGGGTACAGTTTGGAGCTGAGGATTAAACCTAGGTATGCAATAGTGAGGGAAATTGGAGTAACGTTATCTCTGGGTTGGTTACTCTCTCTTTCAGATGGTGACTTGGATGAGGTTTTGAAACGAAAAATGGAGAAACATGTTGGATGAAATGGATTACTACAAGACTGCATGATTTTCTGTTCATCACGGGTGGTTCAACTAGAGGTTTATGAGGGAAGGCGGTGTAACGTTGACTCTGAAACGGTTTCTCCATCTTTCGAATGGTGAGTTGGATAAGGTTTGCAGATCAAAAACAAAAACAAAAGAAGATGTGTGATATGGTTTCGAAATGAAAAATCAAGGAAAATGTCGGATGAATCTGTTTCGATTCCAAGCCTTGTCTGTTCATCACAGGTGATTCAATCCCAGTTTTGTTATAGGTTTGTGTTTAAATCCCAGTAAAGTTAAGGGTTAGGCTTTATCACTGTTGAATCATTTTTTTGACCGGAAAGAAAACGAAAGTTATATTGATACAAATCAGAAACAAATTGCGCGGCCCATAGGCCGAAAAACAACAAATACAAGAAAACAAGAAAAAAACAGAAACAACCAGAACAAAAACCAAAAAGGAAAAGCCGCTCAGTTTCGATGTTGAACCCAACACTCCGCCCGTGGTGGTGGGTAGAAGATCGCCACTGGATCTGGCCTCCGCCATTGGATCTGCACAGTGTCTGCATCTTGACGTCTTCATCGTCGCCGCTGGAGAGTCCAAGAACACCGTCTCCTGGATCGATTCATGAGCCAGCACCCAGATCTAGAACTCCATATTTGGGTCACCGAGTCCAAATATAATGAGGAGAGTGGGAGAATTACTCTCCGAAAGAGAGAGTCTCAACTATCTCACGACCATGGAAGAAGAGGAGGAGGAGGAGGCAAGAAGATGGGAGGGTTGAGGGGAACAAGATGGGAGATGGCGGCAGGAGAAAAAGAAAAAAAAGGGGAAGAGAGCTCTCTTTCTATTTTTACTAGGTTCCTTTTTCGTGCACAGCACGAACGTTGTGCCCGTTGAAGAGATCTTGTTGGAAAACGGTTGATTAGGTTGGTATGATAGCAAAAGGGTTCGTAATATGGTGATGGTAATGTAGGTGGGATGGTATACTATGTAATGGAAGAAGATTTTATGCTGAAGGTCGAAGAGATTATCAAAGAGGAATTGTAATGGTTTGAGTTTTTTAGTAACAATTTTTATTTGTAAATATAAGTTTTGTTTGTTAGTTGTACGAAAGATTAATTATGTCATCACATAATTTTTATCCCGTAATTGATCGGGTGCGTGTATATCTGGCAAGTGATTTTTCTAATGTGTGCGCGCTGCCCCGGATCAAATGAATCATTTCCCCAGCATTCATTTTTTTTCGGCTGAGATGAGAGGGGAATCAAATCCCCATTTTTCCTGCCTGATTTCCTCATTTTTAGACAACGGACAATTAGGTATAGGTTAATACCCAGACAAATCCAAGATCCATCTTTTATACCCATTCCATTTCTTGAATTGTTTCCCAGCGAACTTCGGCAGAGAGAGAGAGAGAGAGGAGGGCAGGTCTATGACCACCGTGCACCTGCCATCACCGTAGCCACCTCCAGCCTCCACCATCGAACACTATCTAGCCGAAACCCACCTTTTAATCAATCCATTTGAGGTCTGAAATCAGCCCTATTCCAACTCCATTCTGGCTCCAAAACACAGCTTGGTTTTCTCTCCGAATCGGTCCGAAAAATATGCTATGACTACCGATGAGCGCGGCCGCTGGGCTGACCTGCCACCAGCGAATCACTCCGGAACCCATTTCGCCGGATGAGAGGTAGTCCGTAACTGACCTCCCTACGTATATTTATCGTGTATATATGCTGGTTTTAAAGTTCGGTGTGTTTGTATTCAAACCCGAAGTCGTAAATCTATTTTGGCCGAAGCTCACTATCGATGTTATAGGAAGAAATAGAGAGTTTGCAAAACAAACAGTGCTTAAGTGAAGTTGCATAGATTAGCTAAGCATACCTAATACATTGATTACACAGTTATAGAGTTTGGTCGATTAGATGTAGATGTTACATTGCATAAGGTATTTACAGACGGTAAGGTGGTGTCATTGCTGGAAGCATCAAAAAACAAAGTCGTTCAATCAAAAGATGACTGTTTTAAAGTTTGTGGAAGCTGATTATATAGACCAAAAGATTTGCTACCAAAGTGTGGCTAGTAGAGGGAGAGGAGGGCCAGGAGGCTTGGCTATTTTATCTGCAGTGGACACATTTTAGGTTTGTGTAGGACTACCAAGTTTGGTTTTCTTGGTTGGATTTTCTTCAACTGGATGGTGAGATGCAGATGCTGTATCTGGCTTTTCTTTCTTGGCTGGTGTGTTTGGAGGTAGAGCAAGTGGGTGGTGTAAATGGCCGATGTCCTCTGGTATGGTTTGGTTGGATATGGAGTGAACACTGAATCTGCATTGAGAAATTCCAGCATAGGTGTGTGTGTAGGCCTTGAGTGTGATGTTGCATGTCTTTGTTTGAGCGAGGCTGTGGAGCAGTTCAAGCGGGAGTGGTTCCTGCATCGAGGATTCATGGATTAGTTTTTTTATTGCAGTGTAGTTTTTGGATTTGTTAGGAATTATGAAAATGGTAAGGATTTGCTTACGCCAGGTTGGATTGATTGCATGGTTGCTGTGGTAATGCCGTAGAACTGCTCAGCAATTTCAGGGAAAACTGTAGCTTGAATTGTTCCAGTTTGATCAGTGATCTCAATATTAAATTTGCTCCTGAAATTTTGCAGAGTTTATTAATATGTGGTGTGTCTTCTTGCATGATACTGAAATCTGAAGGGAATTGTTTTACCTTGTGAGTGATGGGACGCTTTTTGTGCAATAGTTGCACCAAAAGTCTCCATTTTCATAAGCAGCTGATGCTTTATTACAGATTGAGCAAGCCAAGTAGTAGAAACGCTGATTAAAATCGGTGACTCTTGTCATGCCTTCAACATTTATGAATTGTACCTGTGTATTAGGAGTAATTAGTAGGAGTAATAATATGTAAAGAAGTGGTGGAGGCTAATGTAATGCTTTTATTTTTGAGGAGATGATGTTGCTGGATGAATGGAGTTTTTGAGTGTTTGGATACCTTCTCTACAGAAGTTGGAAGGTTGACAATCTTTACTACATCAGTTGATGGGGATGCACCTGGTTTAAGCATAAGAGGCTGCATTGCTGATAGTGGTGGTAACTGCCTAAGTTTGTTAGCATTAGCAAGACACCTAGGAAAGATGATGTTAGTTTAAAGTTAGTAATTGGTGGGAAATCATTTTGCCGTAAAAGGTTGGGGATTAGTTACCAGGATTGTAGTGCTATTGCCTCCGGTATTTGTGCGTTGAAGATGAATGCTGATGTGAGCTTTGTGGCGAGTGACACGCCTGTAAAAAAGGAGTAGTGTTGGCGTTATTTGTATTTATATATTTGGCCTACCATGTATGGGAATTAATGGTTACCGTAGTATGTTGATGTCTTAAGGCGCAGTCCAATTGCAACTGGGAAAGTTCCTGGCAAAGTTGCCATTGCAGGTGCTTCATATTCACTAAATTGATTCCACATAGAAATGATAGTAGGTTCCAAGCTGGCAAGCATTTATTTTATTGTAGGTTAGTTTTCATATAAAACAAAAAACAAATGGGGGTAATTAGGTTGTGTTTTGTGTACCTTTGATCCACGATACGAATGTCTGCAACATATGAATTATTTGCTGGTTTTCGAGTGCCAACTTCCAGAATAGCAAACAGCACATCTAGGGAAGATTAGAAGCAAAGTTAGTATTAATTGGTGTATTTGAAAAGAAGAGGATAAATAGAATAGAGATCAACCTAAGTTTGGATCTGGATCTTTAACTTCACCGAGAGCAGCAATTGGAGTGAAGTTGAACTTGATGGACCTGAGTGTCAAACCATCAACTTTTATCTCTCGTACTGGATTCCGTGCAGTAATAGTTAACTGGCATTTTTGCTCAAGGAAACGGTAGTTTTCTTGTGTAGTTGTAACACCAGTATTTGTTATGGAGTATGTATGGAAGAGCTGGAGTGTGCTCTCAAGGATTCGAATGTCATTGCCAAAAATTGTTGCTTGAATTCTAGTACCCTGGAGAATAATTATTTGAGTTAAATTTTTGATGTTTTTGTATGAAATTAAATGGAGCTGTATATGATTTGATGAGTAAGTGTATTACCTCTAGGTCTTGTAGGACGAGACGTTGGTATTGTGAGGTACCTTTGGCTGATATCCGTGGAATGCCTTTTTCAACAACAATTGCTTGGATTGTGTAGTTTCTGGATTGGAGGTTAATGTCCTTCAATGGCATGATGTTTGGTGCCATTGTTCCCTGCAAAATGTATTTGTTAGTATGCTAGAGGCTGAAGATGCTATTTGTGGTGCCAAATACATGATTATTCTGTGTTTTTTTTTTTGGATGGACCATGAGATTTAATGCATAGTATGATGCATACCTGATGGGCTTTGGCTTTATTTAGTAATACATGCATTAGTAATGTAGCTGAGTTCTAATATTATAAGCAAGTGGCTTCTTGTAGGAGTTCTCTATATACAATATTCTTAGTACAAAAATAGGTATTTGGATCATTTTCTGAATGTTTCATGTGGACGCGTATTTTATTGGCTGTTGTAGCCCTTGATAGTGCCACATAAAGCTGACCATGAGAGAAAACTGGTTCAGGTAAGTAGACACCAACAGTATTCAATGTTTGCCCTTGTGCCTTATTGATTGTCATAGCAAAACATGGTCTTATTGGAAATTGGCGGCGTGTGAACTCGACTGGATATTGTAGAGGATCACTTGGTTGTAGTGGAATTCTGGGTATAAATACTGTGGTACCCTTTTTTTCCCCAACGGTGATTTCGGCAGTGATAATGTGCCTCTGAAATTCTTTACACATTAGCCTTGTACCATTGCATAAGCCTGTTGATGGATTAATATTTCTGAGCAGTAGTATTGGGATGTCTTTCTTCAAAATCAACCGGTGGGGTGGCATTCCTGGAGGGCTAATAGAGTTGAGGAAATCAATGTAGAGTCCTTGCTGAGCAGGATCACTTGTTTGATCAAAACTGAGGTAGAGCTGTTCTTTTCCAGGGAATTTGGAGGTGACTACTTCATTGATTTCATCTACTGCCTGATTTTTGGGTGCTAGAATTGCAGAATTTGACAGAGAGATGATATCTAAGTTGCCTGTAGAAATCCCTGGGAACACAAATTCAATGAGTTGATCCAAAGCTGGCATGACATTTGTTGGTTGGAGGGCTAAGAAGATAGGCAATTTAATTTGTCCAGTTGCATCTTCTGGTTCGAGACCATTTCCAATACGGAGAATGTATTCACTGAATGCTGGATCAGCTCTGGCACGCATGTTTTCTGTTAATTTGATCTTCGTAAGTGACTGCCAAATGTAAGATTTCACCAAACTTGCATCTATGCAATCTTGTTTTGTTCCTTTTGGTATGACAGGTAATACTTGTCTAAAGTCACCTCCCAAAACTACGACTTTTCCTCCAAAGAGAGTGTCATTGTCTGTAATATCTCGTAGGAGAGAGTCTAGTGCTTCAATTGATTGTTTTTTGGCCATTGAAGCTTCATCCCAAATGATGAGGACTGTTTCTCGTAGAAGAGCAGCCAAATCGGACTGCTTTCCTACTTTGCAGCAGAGCTTGCCTTCTCCGCTGATTGGGATTTTGAAACGTGAATGAGCTGTTCGACCGTTTGGCAAAATTGATGCTGCTACGCCAGAGCTAGCAGTAGCTAATGCAATTTTCCGCTGTGAGCGAACTACTGCAAGTATAGCTCTGTATAGGAATGTCTTGCCTGTTCCGCCAGGTCCATCAATGAAAAAGGCCCCTGATTTATTACTAAAGACTGCATCTAGGATTTGGTTGTAGGCCATGGTTTGCTCGGTATTGAGGAGAGCTTGGCTACGGAGATCTTGTTCGGAAATAGGAAGATTTGTTTCATCTTGTATCTCCTTGCAGATTGTTTGATGGTTTGTTGTTGAAGCAAGCAGATGGGATAACTGGAAATCATGCAGATTTTTACCCATGGATTGTAATTCAGAGCTTAATGATTGAAGGAGTTGTTGCCGTGCAATTTCCTTCGTCAGTCTCTGGATTGAAATATAATCCTCAGCCATATCATCTTCAAATTTGAAGAACAATTCGCTTGGATTTACTGGAGCACAGTAAACAAGAATCGTGCAGAACAATTGTCTTAGTGATATTGGCATTCGGTATGTACATGCTTCCTCCATGCATTTCTCATTGCTCTGATCAGTCTCTAGCAGTCCATGAGCCACTGCGGCTTCTCTGTTCGAACCATATGTTATTCCTTGCACAGTTCTAAGATAAGCATATGAAGTAGGTCCAGGAATGTGAGTTAACAATAGCCTTAAGTAATATCTTTCATGCTCCTTTGGATTTGCAGTCACAATCCTACCAATTACTTCTTGTTGTTGCCGTTCGTGCCATGACCTTGCTTGAATGTCCCATGCATATTCTTCCGGGAAATTCTTATATAGCAATTTTTGTTGCTTTGCCTTTGGATGGTTGGCATTCATCCAGAAGAATTGTGTTAGCATTGTTCGTGCCATGAATTCATTTTCTGCTATGTTTTGGAGGTTGGCATCTTTTTTGAAATTAATTGTTTGGCAACCGTCCAAATGAAGTGGCAGACTGATGACAGCTGGTCGCATTTCATAAAGGGGGAATCGGTAGATTCTCCACATTGCTTCGACTGGAGAAATCCACCTTGCATCTTGGAATTGTTTTATTTCATCAATGCCTTCACTTTGGTCAGACGTAACCAAATGGTAAATGATCTTATCATGCCCCTTGTAGATGTATTTGTATAAATATTTGACTGCTTTGATAGTAGAGCAAACTTCAACATTTATATGGCAGTCAAACATTGCTAACAGATAGGCATTATGTGGCACGACCCATCTGTTGTCGAGTTTATGGCCACGAATCATAGCTTCTTCACCACCTGGCCTTCTTCTGTATATGGGATAACCATCTGGGCAGACTGTTGTTTCTGGATTGTAGTTTTTTGGATAGTGATTTCGGCACTTTCCTTTCTCCATGCATGGGTTTTGAGGATTTAGTTCACCACAAGGTCCATGCAGCATATGTTTAAGTACCATTGTGTATAAATGTGGATGAGTACCTTTGTCTGGTATCTCTGCTGAAATGACTGAATCGAACTTTTGAATGGTATCTAGCTTGTAAGCCTTCTTCAGTATTATTAACATATGCACATGTGGTAACCCTCGTTTTTGGAATTCAACTGCATATGTATATGCAGCGACTGGGCCAAATATTTCATTCTTCACAACTTCTTTGCGCAAGTATTGTAGCTTGCTCCGAAACACCCTGCACAGCAAATCTGGTCTATTTTGGGCTTCTTCATGTGGTTTGAGCTCTGCTTTGATTTCAGGCCAATTAGGATTGCAAGTCATAGTCAGAAACAGATCTGGTTTGCCAAATCTTTCAACCAATGTCATTGCATCTAGGTATCGTTTCCGCATGTCCCTTGGTCCACCAATGAAAGTAGCAGGAAGAACAGTCTGTATACCAATCTTTGAGGCATCAGATTCACCGTGGTTGACACTATCAACAATACCTCGGTATAAATCTGCTCTGATTTCTTCTTGTCTCAGCCTAAAATAATCCAACCTTGATGTTTCAATCTTTACATACATATCAACAGCAAATTGTTGGAGAATACGTCCAGATTGTATCAGTATTGAATTGTTGTCTTCTCTGATCTGGAATTTGTATGCATAGAATTCACGTGCAGATACCATTTGTCGCTTATCACCACCTGTTTGTCGGACTGAAGATATAGCAAGGTGTTAGTCTGTATACATATAATAGAAGAGTTTGGCATTGTTTGAAATTTGTGTTTTAAAAGAAGTATGAGAAAAATGTTTACCTGATGCTTCATTAGCAAGTAATTCTTCTGCTGTTTTTGAATGAGTTGCCTGAATCCTTGTTTGACTTGAGGAAGGCTTTGTTGTGCTGCCATTCTTGATCTTTTTAATACCTTCGTGCCAACCAGGTTCACCAGAAGGAAAGAGCAATGGATATTGAAGGGGGTCATAACAGCCATAGTAGTAGCTAATGCGTTGGCTATGACCATCATGTTTCTGCACTACAATATCACGTTCTTTCAGCTCTTCTGCACTTTCATCTTCAATCCAGAGCACAGCAACTTGTGATGCAGTAGGGGGCAGAGCTGTCTGGTCATGGACTTCAGGAGTGGCTCTTAACCTTATTTCATAGGCATCAAGGTTTGGTATCTGACCTAGACTACGGAAAAATTGGGAGTATGGATTGGCCTTCAATATTTCAATTAATTGTGCAATAGTATCATCCCTGAGCTTGTTTTTTTTACCTTTCCTGTTGGTGACTTCCTTTGTTGTGTCATAAAAGTACAGCTGTAAGTATGATGGCACCTGGTTGGAAGGATAAAGACCATTGATACAATGATAGATTTGACCCTGTGCTCGGAAAGTGTAGATGCCATTTGTTCGCTTCGCATATATAGGATCTAGATGGACACCCATTGATGTAAATGCAAAGATATCATTGTATGGAATTATGTACTGCCGAAAATGAATTGAATCTGGATTAGAACCAGAGTAAAGCTCGAGCAACTGAGGCGGAATAACATTTTCGTGAAGAGAAACTTCTCCACCAGAGCAGCAGAATTTTATGGTTTCATGGGGAAACTTTTTAGCTCTGCAAAATCTGCAAGGCTGCATTGATGGTAATCTAAATGCCTCAGTTGGTATTGAACGTTGTTTGACAGCTGGCATTGGCATTAGAGTTCCAACTGCTACGCCTACATTCAATTTGTTAGAATTAGGAATAAGAATTTCAGAGGGAAAATTATTTATGGATTGCAAGTTAAAATGTGTACCTATGGAGATGTCAGATAGTATGCCTGTGTGAAAGTTTAGAGGTTAGTACATTCAATCCGAAATAATATTGCAGATAGCTAAAAGTTTAATAGAAGTGTGATAACTTGCATACATGGTTCATGTTCTGTTACAGTTGTTGAACTTGTTGCTATTGTTGAACCAGGCATGGAAAGTGCAAAACAAGGGTAAACAATAAGTCAGTAAATTTAGAAATTTGAAAAAGCAACACATGGACTTCTATAAAAAGCAAGTATATTGCAATATATATGATTTAAACAATGGTAATTTACCTGTGTTATCCATAACTGGTACAGTAGTGCAGACCGACATGTATTCATCATCATTACTGTCTTCTGGTAAATTGGTGAAAGACATGGTTGAACGTATATTCTCCTCTGCACTAATTTGTTCTTCTATTTGAACTGAGAAAAGATGATCTTGCGTATGCTTGTTCTGAGAATACCTAGCTCTTTTCCTTGCATTTATTTGATCTCTTTGATCCTGTGATAGCTGAGACTGTGGTACTCGCTTACGCCTATTGTCAGACATTTTGTTGCTGCTAAAATACAATTGATGATTTATTTATGTGCTTTTCTTTGTGTGTTGTTTTATGTGGCATTTTTTTGGTGTGTGATGGTGCAATTTTTCTAGCAGTGAACTGAAGTTGTAATAGATGTCTTTGTCAGTTTAAGGGAAAATAAAGCATTACATAAGTAGATGAAGATAGAGCTTTAAATGCAAAGAACAATGAAAAAAAGAGCAGGCGTATTAAGTTTATGGAACAGCATAAATAGTACTTAGAAGAGAACCTTCAGTTTGAAGGCTTTTGGGGCTTAAAAGTGCAGGAAAGATGCAAGTACCAGATTTTGTTGCCTTGCAGGTTGATCAACTAAGCAGGAAATCTTTTTTGCTACTGATCCTGTTGAAGCACCTCCTGTGAGTTCAGAGTCCTCGGCATGTATTTCTGCAGCAGATTGAAGAGGAGGAATGCATGAAGGAGAATAGTGTGAAGGGAAAAGTGGCGTGTCCCTATTATGGAAGGACACTTATGCAGAGCAAGGGTGAAGGGAGCATTAAAGATTCTTTTTCTTTTGTTTTCTGCATAGATATTTTACCTCTTTTCTGTAATTATCATGTAAAATAGATTTTTGTTATTATTAGTTTATACAAGTTGTTTTTATACACTCGTATAATATATTATATATCTGTGTGTATGTGGGAAGTGGAAAACGTTAAAGTGAGTTTGCAATTTATTAATTTTTAGTAGTGCAGCCATAGTGTAAGGGAAATTTTGGGCAAAAATAAGCAAAAAGAATCTAGAGGGTTGCTTCTTTTTCTTTTCTTTTTTAAGGATTATGTTGTGGATTACAACCTTGTGGTTAGGATGAAAAGGATAATACACATTAATTATTTGATAGATTTTGCATTTGTAAAAAGCTTGCAGATGAAGTTAGTTTTTAGTTTAGAAATGCTACTTGTAATAGTTTATTTCATTAGGTATTTTTGAAGTAATGAAAAAGTTACCAATCAGTGGTTTGTTACATATTGATCAGCAGGCGAAGCTATAGAAAACGGAAAAGTTTATGAAATAAGTTTAGTGGATTGAAGAATTTACTGTTATTGAACATTTTTTTTGTGTGCGGAAAGTATTAAAAATCTTGATTAATATTTTTTTAAGAATAAGTAAGCATTCAAAATATTACGTTGAAGAGCAATTATGTTTTTGATTTTAAAAATGCCGTGATTTTGCATAGTTAAGTTTAAATATAGGTTTGAACAAATACTAAAATGTTATTTATCCAAAAAAAAAAATTAAAATCTTCATTTTGTTGAAAATAGGAATAATCTAAAAACTTTTTGGGAATTTTTAGAAAATATATTATTAAGAATGCTTTCTTTCTAGTATGACATGATGGATATTTATGAGCCAAGTACTTTTTGTCTACATTGGTGGGCATATTGATGTGACTATGTGCATAGCTAATTGTAGTTTTCAAGAGAAGGATAACCATTAGTTGAGTGTGGTTCGGAGGTAGTGAACATTGGGAAGTGCATAATTGTTAATTCCTTTATGCTATTTTCGGATTATTTGGTAAACCCTGGGGAAGATATGTGTTAAAGTAACCAGAAACAATTCTTTTCCCCCCACGTTTTCATTGCAGCACAGTCCCAATTCGCTGGGAACTTTAGTCTTGGAGTAGTAGCTGTAAAGTTATGTGGAGCACTCAAGTCTAACATTAATTATGTATCTCATATTATTACTTCCTTTGTTTTATAAAGACGAAAAAATTAGTTTATTAGTTTATTTTTATTTTTATTTTAAAAAAATTAAATTTCGGTCAAATCCTTTTACTTTTTAGATTCCTCTTGTCGTGAAGATTCAATAATCTTCAAAAAATTGACGATAAGCTAAGTAATACGAAAAAAATTTAAATAAAGACAAAAAAATAAGCTATTTGGCTTATTTAGCCGAACATGGCCAAAGTTTGATATTTCAAGAATACGTGCCGTTTTTAAATTGTATATATTTTTTAATTTATAATGTTTTAGGGGATTTTTTAAATTTTGTTTAATAGAATAAATTAAAATCTATTAAATAAGATTCATATTATTTATAAACATAGAGTTGTAATAATGAAAGCGTCAAACTTTATGTTATTTAATTTATAATGTTCTAGGCAATTTTTAAAATTTTGTTAAATAGAATAAATTAAAATCTATGAAATAAGATTCATATTACTTATAAAATATTATGGATATAAAAGATATAGGTTATTTTTTCATAGGGTTGTAATAATGAAAGCGTCAAACTTTTTGGGATAGAGAGAGTATTATATGTACAAAACACCTTGGAGTGAGGCCTCTTTCTGTTTTTTTTTTCAAAAAGAAGGTAACTTCAAGATCAAATATAATAAAAATGAGAAATAATTTTTAAATTTTTTTTGCACCGTTTAAAATATCTCAATGAGATCTATCAACTAAAATCCAAATTGGTAGAAAAATCATTTGCGTAAATACATGACTTTTTTTAGCTTAAAATTACCTTCATTTTCTAAAAATTCCTTTTTTGAAAAAATGGAACACACTCTGAATGGAAGAAGCACAATGAGACTATATCTTATATGTACCCGAATTTTAAGCTCAAAAAAACTGGAATTAGTGTTTTGTTTTAGATGTGTATATATATATATTTAAGAACCATAGATATTGCTCCGGCTCTGCAGTGTTTTGGTGTTCGTCTGCCTTGTATAGCAGATTAGCAGGAGAAACATATTTTGCTAACCATGGAAAATAGTAGGACGAAACAAGAACATATAGACAGTTGTAAATCTAAATTGGATTGCAGTAGACAACAACTGTGGAATAACCGGTAGACATATACATCAAGATCATGTTTATCTAAAACATGTTACATAGTTTTTGGGATGAACAAAAGTTCCACGACTGATCAAAGTCTTGCCGTAATTACAGTCTGAAGCAGCGATTCAACAAACAAAATGTGCCGAAGATAAAGAAAATGTGCAGAAGCCATCGACAAGTTACATATAGCCTAAAAAGTTTCAAGTTTTGTTACAGAAATATTGCCACCAGCACAAAAACAGGCAGCTAGTAGACAATAAGGTGATATTAGTACCAAGTGTAAAGCCTTTCAACATCTATATCTTCGCGTATGACAACAACTCGGAATTCTGCAGTGGGTAGCATGATAACCAGTAGGTAATCAAGGAATTCTAGTAGTGGCACAAGCACAAAGTCAGCTAATCATTGAGCATCAAGGTGTAGATCATCAATTGGCACAGCCCAAGTCCGATTAGCTATTCTAATGACCATCTCCCCAAGGCCATACACCTGGAAAACTTCTTTCAAGCGAAGTTCAAACTCCTAGGGAAAGCAATCAGAAGCTTAGCTATTTTAGAGATCAATCTAAACATAATCGCTAGTCTAATAGAATAAATATGCACAATAAGGAAAAAGCATATGCATAACGTAATTGTTGAGCTGCCAAGATGAACTTATACTCAGTCTTTAACCCATGCAATTTTCGAAAAGTAGTCCAGCCATCCCCAAAGCGACAGCCAACAGCCTCAAGTGGTCATGCTTGATATTCATGCCTCGCCAAAACCCATGTGGCTGGACCATCATAAGGAAAGTATCGCTAGAGGCCTTGCGGCAACCACTGCACATAATATGAATGTTTTAACTCTGCAATCCAAACCTGAGCAATCGAACAATAATGGATTAAAATAAAGCATGTATCAGTGACAAAATCGAACAACAAACGTGAGGAAGATCAAGAGGATCAACATAGGTTAAGCTCCAGCAGTGGTCCACACCTAAATATAAATCCACATCAACAATAATAGTCATAAAATAAAATAAGTAATGTGTACAAGAATAAACATACAGAAAGCATAATAACCAACAATGCATATCCTAGCACCATCTAAAGACAATGGAGCTTCCTCACTATACGATAAGAACGAATGATATACGATACCATCTAACCATGCTGTGAGCTGACATCTAAAGTTGCATTCCGGCACAGCACTCAAAAGGCAAAATATTATGATACTGTTGGAAGAAACCAGGCAAAGGCATATAAATCATGTGTTTACTCCTTGGCCAGAGATACCAGCAACACAATCAACCCTTTCACCCTGAGCTGTTTCCAAATAATAAATACCTGCTCTTTGGTTTGAGGAAGAAGCATCCCTATCTAAGTCCGAAGGGACAAAGGGTGCATGCACTACCATTCTATTACAAACAGATCAACAATTAGAAACACGGGATGAAAATATCCGACTAACAACAAGAAAAATTGGGCCTATGCTGAGACAGAATCATTTGTCACAAAGACAAGTTGGAAGCGTCTGGGTTACATATATTTTTTTAGCAAATGGGCACTAACTGAGACACACAGGCGGTTCCTTCTACCAACATCAGTGCACATAATCAGGGCAAAATAAGCAAGTAGTTGTCTAAGCTGCTGTAAATAAAACAAATGACAACAAACTATAGCAGTAGAAATACAAAGAGGACAACAAAACCGATAAACCAATAGCAAAGTTACTGTCAATGAAATGATACACAAACTCTTTAGAATAAACCTAGCAAAGAACGAAACATACAAATTTGCAGAAACGTTCGAAACCTACCAAGGACCAACACATCAACATCAACACCAAAACTAACACTGTTCCTGTAATAAAAACGTGATCATATTTTGCCACAAAAACCACAGATTTTATAGCCCTTTTCCCCTAGAGCTCGTAACTCGATCGGGTCTAGTTTTTTGCTGTGTGTGTGCTTGTGCGTTGAGGCATATTGTAAGATCGGCGAAGATGAGGCGGCAAAGGGTAGCAAAATTAGGAAACCCCAAACGAAACCACGAAAATAGGAAGAACAAACAAACCACCACACAACAAAAACCGTGGCCAACGGATTTGCGGTTAGATACAGCAACTCAGGGAAACGGAAAATCGGAAGAGTTACCTGCACCTGCAAACCAAAATGGAGAATAGCTCCGACGTAGGAAACGAAGAACTCGCAGAGAAGAACCAATCCAGTGCAAGCCAAAAAACACAGACATTGAAGAAGTACCGGTCCACAGGCTCAGATCCCTACACCAGCGTACTCTACCACCAACACCTAACACCCACCAACGGCAGAGGAACATCCACGCACGCCTCCATGAACAGGAGCACAAATCGCTGAGATCGAAGAAGGAACAGGACCATCACGAGGCAAGAACGTGCCACGAACCCCACCAGATCTCCAACGGTCGAAATGACCATATTAGACACCCAAAAAACACTTCAGCTCCTCCAATTCAGGGACACAATTGGGAAATTGAGGCAAAAATTGGCAGGCGAAAAACCCTTTCTTATTATATAAGGGAGGAGAGAGGGAAGCTCTCCAGAACCTCCTCCTCTTTTCAATTCCTCCAAATTCTGTTGAATCCTTTAGAACCACAAAATGTCAGGCGCGGGGCATATCGGTGTTTTATTATTATTTCAAAGACCAGAGTAGTTTTAATGTCTGTTGCATACATAAATTTTTGGGAAAATGGCGGCTAAGATGTGTTTTGATAATTAATATCCGTCAAGGACATTTTCAGCATTAACAAATATTGTCAGCATGTCCTTGACATGTGTTAATTATTAAAACACGTCTTGGGTATCATTTTCCCTAAATTTTTGTTTGTGCGATCTCTGAGTTGATTATGGAGAAAACTAATGAAACAAACCAAACCGATAGTAGAGAGAGAATAACCCTATGGTATTACCATCGATGTTTGTTTTATTATTTCATATTTTTTGTTTTCATGAGAGGTAATCAAATATGATAAAACTCTTGATATTCTTCATTTGTCTAAATAACAAGAAATGCTACAACCGTACACCTTTGAACGCAAATGCTATTTGTGTGTGGAAAGTATGTGTGGTTGTAGCATTTGCTTATTGATTTGGTAAAATGGGTTGCGTAACTTAGAACAAATTATTTTAGGGTCTGTTTCAAGGTAATAAATGGAAAAATATGGGGAAATAATTATGAAGAAAATGTGGAGAAAAGGTAAAGAGAAATTAGAGGGAAAGTTGCATTTTTTATTTGAAAATTGCCTACGAAATCCT
The DNA here is from genome assembly GCA_014282245.1 of Rhododendron simsii. Taxonomy (NCBI): domain Eukaryota; kingdom Viridiplantae; phylum Streptophyta; class Magnoliopsida; order Ericales; family Ericaceae; genus Rhododendron; species Rhododendron simsii. The sequence continues at coordinate 4,926,026 of CM024960.1, forward strand.
TTTCGCTTTTTTCCAAACAGTTGTTTATTCGATTGGTGGGTGAGTGAGTTTACTCTCTGTCTAATTAATCAGGGCTTAATTCTTGAGGTCAGATCACATGAAAATACTCCCTCATAATGTTTGACACTTTCATTATTACAGCCTTATAAAAAATTAGTTATATCTTGTAATTTGTAATGTTTTTTTTATCTTTTTTATAAGTAATATAGATATTGTCTAATAGATAATAATTTGTTTTACAAAATAAAGTTTAAAAAATCGCATAGAATATTATGAATTGAAATATATGTGAAATTTAAAAATGGCACGCATTCTTGAAAAGATCAAATATTGTGGAACAGAGGTTGTAATTTTTTGTGAATTACCTATTCGCATGGTCAGTCTTTGATCAAATTAAAGAAATAATTAATTGAAGTATGCATAAACTAGTTAGTTGTCTTATTCCTGCGGATTGTCTTTGACTATTGAAGAAATAATTTGTTGAGATTCGCAAAAACTAACTCGAACGCCTAACCGTCGAACCAATGGAGCAAAACCTTTCTTCAACTTCCTTCGCTATGCCCCACGATTCACTCAATGGCTGACATCTGAGCCAGACATACCCAATCTCCAAATCAACTCCAACCCCTCAAAATCCCTCTTCACTTTCCCCTCTTTTCCCTCCAAAAAAAGCGAACAAAATTCAACCCTAGACGCAGATTCACGCACGCACAACACAGAACTGCTTCTCAAACAAAGATTAGCGAAAAACATGGGTCATGTATCTACTGGAAAAATGCAAGCTTTCCCTTCCATAAGGTCCTCCGAGCTTTCCTCTCTACCAGGAGCAGCTTTTTTCAGACCCAGGTCTCGATTTCTTGCGATAATCATACTTGAGTCATGTATCTATTTTTGTAGGACTATTAGTACCTATGTTCATAGTACCTATCATGCTTCGTGAAACGCACGAGTTTTTTTTGTACATACATGCTAGATGATTATTTAGCCCAAGGGAACTAGAGTATGGAATCGGTTATGAAATAAAAAGTAGAAATTGTTTTTTTAGTGATATTAATAATAGGGAAGTTTTCATGTTTATTGTTTAGTTTCGTCGTAGCCAGTCTTTACTTAACTTGGCCCAAGTAGTGCCCCAAGACTCCCGTGCCTTTCTTGGTCGCACCAACTGGCGATTCCTGTCAAGTCTTTCTTCATTTTTAGAGCAAGAAGCAGAACTACGGGTATGAAAAACGCCCAAGAGCCCACTTGAGCAATTTACCATTCTCCCGTTGATTGGCATGGTAATGAAAGCCTTGGACTTGGGGTTTACCCACTCATAAGGTTCAATTGCCCTTGCGAGGAACTCTTAGGTCACCTCACCTCATATATAAGACTACAAGAGTGTGAAATGTCTGCGGAAGGGACCGGATGATTTGTCTAATGTGTCCTCATGCGTAAGCGTGGGAAACAACAATGTCAAGGACTGTAGGGTTTAGTTTGAGGTGTGCGCAAGATGCCCGGGAAACCGTGCACTACCGGAAAAAAAAGGGTGAGAGATGATTATCCGTTGCTATGCCAAAAGAATCATAGATCTTCCGAGTATTCTGATGATAATGTTTAGGGTCTGTAAATGCTTTCCTATCTATCTGATTGTCATGATGCAATGGCAAATTTGCTAGAGGAGGTCACATGAATGTCTACAGTATTATGGTTGCTGATTATCACAAACTGTGAAACATAATAAGGCCTTGAAACCATATTGTGTGAATTTGGTTGGTGCTTGACTGGCCAAATTCATGCACCTAGGGTAAATCTAGTGTTTGTATTTTAATATGATAGTGGGCATGTGAAGCATTCTGTGTGAACAAAAGGACTGAACAAGTGAAAGGAAAGCAGCAAAATCTACCATTGACGAAGTCGCCCAAGAAATTTGTTATACATTTTGTGATTACGGTACTTATTCTGGCATTTGGAGCGAGCATGGTAGCTGTGCTCCAGGCATGTTTCTCATAGAGTATGTCCAGCCATTTTGATGGCTTAAAAACAAATGCAGTGAGTGACCCCTGGGGTTAGCCTAGTAGTAGGTTGAGCCATAGATCACAAAGTCGAATCGACATATGTTTTGTATGTTTGAGTGGAAAGATAGGCGAGTAAACTGAAGGGGTTGGCCAGCTGGTAAATTGTGCCATGGGTTTGGATCCACGAAGCACTTGGTCCCCTTTGGGCCGCACTGCTCTATCTCTAGTAATTATTCGGTACGCATGGGCCCTGGGTTTGGGGGGCATTGGATGTTCCCAAGGAACCAGTTGAGGTGGATGTTTTTGAAATACAAGATAACAAGGGATTCAGAAAAAGAACTGCAATCAGTGGGACTATGAGCAAGTGTTTTTGGTGTATCTAAAGGTAGCTTCTTAAACTGGATTTCGTACGGTAATCCAGTCCTTGTGTGGTATGCAGTTTTGTTTTCCTAGCAATCAATTTTTTGTTCAATTACGTAGAGCTGTTTCAGTTGTTTGCCACTACACTTGTAAATAAGCACACTTTGTTGTTATATGGCCTCAGGCTTGTATAAGATTGGCTACTATTAAAGCATCCATGATACATTATTAACATCGCCTGTTTGATATGATGGAACGAGGATGCATGCCACATTCGCTTGTCAAAAAAAAAAAAAAAGGAAGAAATATTGTTCTTGCGAGATCCCAATACAACAGTAGCAGCAAAAATAGCGGCTTGGAGTTCTTTCTGTGCTTCACTGTTTCTATTTCCAAGTTGAAAATACTAAATTTTTGTTTTGATATCGTATCAGGACTCAACTCACTTTTCCCAATAAATTGTTCTTCTGCCGTGCAAAATATGGTGAGCGATTCTTCCTTTTTGATTCTTCTCCTTGTTGCATGTACAATTACCTTCTTCTGTACCTCCAATAAGAAGCTCACCATTGTTTTTCCTTTAGTTAATTTCTTGTCTAACAATTTTGCAAAATTTGTTTTGCTAAATGGCAGCTGAATTGGGTAACGCAGGGTCGCACAACTTAATATTTGCGCCTGCAAATCCATTAGTTACGGAGAAGGAAGAAGCCAAGGCTGTATTAACCTTGTTTTTGAAGAAACGAGGTTTGAGCAATGCGGTTGCAACAAGAACTGTCAACAAATCAGCACTTTTTATCGATCACCTTGTTTCAAGGATTCATTCTGTTCATAAAAATCGGTATCCGGGAGGTTCAAGTACAATGGATCATTGCTTTCCTTAAGCACGCCTTTTTTATGTTCCTATTTTTTGATCTTTATTAGCATTGCAGTCCCTGAGATTAAGGGGCCCTATCCCAAGTTTGTAGATGGGCCCTCCTTACATGAACGGATTTCAATGCCCTTACCTGCTTAAATGACAATCTAGAGTAAATTGAAACCGTTGAATCGGATTTGGGCCCTTGGGCTACAGTCTATATCATTTATCGAACGAGAAATATTTTTAATTTCAACTTTCATTCAGGGTTCTAAATTTTTTCGGGCCGCATTTTTTAGACCACAGTTGGGGCCTTAAGCAATGGGTTCTTCGGCATTACTCGCATTAGCCCAGGGACGACCATTTAATGCCTAGCTTATCTTATTTCTTTTGACCTTTCAGGGCAAGAGCTTACAACTCTTGAGATCAGGGATGCTTTAAATCCATACCTTGAAACCCTCTACGAGGAGTTTGGAGACATTCTGGTAGATGTAGTTGAAAACTTTCCAAATCCAGCCACTGAAGAAAGGTCAACAGAAAATTTATCAATCCCGTCTTTGGAAGAAGAACCGGTTTCAGCCCCTATTACCACCCTCAACTCCAAGAAGTTAAAAGCCTTGGCGAGATTGACTGACGACGGTCTCACTGGGAAGCCGCCTCCACATATTATCTACCTCACAGCACTTGGCATGGAAATTGAGGTGATCAATGAAGTGACAAGCAAGTTTCCTTCTTTTGCTTACAACAGCTTGGATAGGAAAATTAAACCTGTGGTTGAAGTCCTACTTGATCTTGGGATACCTAAATCCGATATCCCCACCATTCTCAGCAAAAGGCCCCATCTATGTGGAATCCGTCGGATGGAAAAATTATTAATACCCACTATTACGTATTTAAAGAACTTGGGCATGGACAAGAAACAGTTGTCAAAGGCAATTTGTCGATTCCCTGCGCTTCTGACGTGTAGCAGGCAGAAGTTGGAATCAACTATTGATCTGCTTTATGAACTGGGGCTTCCAGCCGAAAACCTGGGTAAGGTTCTAACGCGTGGTCCGCAGATCTTAGGTTATAGTGTGGAGACTCTAAAGGCTAGAGCAAAGTATTTCCATTCTATTGGGGTTGATGTTGGCAGTCTTCTCTACAGTTATCCGACAATTTTTGGTCTAAACATTGAGACCCATTTGAAACCTTTGACGGAGTTTTTCTTGGAGAGAGGATTCAGTCCTGCGGATATAGCATCAATGATTTCCAGATTTGGAAGTCTGTGTACTTTTAGCTTGTCAAAGAACATTATGCCCAAGTGGGAGTTCTTTTTGACAATGGGCTACCCGAAATCCGATCTGGTTAGATACCCTCAGTGTTTTGGGTGCAGTTTGGAGCTGAGGATTAAACCTAGGCATGCAATAATGAGGGAAATTGGAGTAACAATGTCTTTGGGTCGGTTACTCTCTGTTTCGGATGGCAACTTGAATGAGATTTTGAAACGAAAAATGGAGAAACATGTTGGATGAAATGGATTACGAAGATTGCAAGATTATTCTGTTCATCCCGGGTGGTTCAACTGGACGTTTATGAGGGAAAGTGGAGTAACGTTGACTTTGAAAGGGTTTCTCTTATCTTTCGAATGTCGGTTTCTCTATCTTTCGAATGTTGAGTTGGATAAGATTTGCAGACAAGACAAACGAAGAAGGGTGATATGGTTTTGAAACGAAAAATGATGGAAAATGTCGGATGAATCTGTTTCGATTCCAAGCTTTGTCTGTTTATCAAAGGTGCTTCAATCCCAGTTTTGTTGAAGCCTGTGGTCCAAAACCCCGGTAAAGTTAATGGTTAGGCTTTATCACTGATGGAAGCAGAAATTATCAGGCTCTGGACGTTTCGTTGCTATGACTACTTTGGATTATATTTTTGAATCACCAGACAAGATATGAGGGATGTTGCCAACATGGGTGGGGATCACCTTTGTACTGTTTTTTTAGACGGTAAAAATTCATCCCAATTATATTGAAACAATAGTAACAAATTACAACTACTACAACAAAATAAAAGAGGAGTAAAACGAAAGGGTAAATTTCACTGACCTCCCCCTGAGGTTTCTTACACCAATGAATATAGTTGCACACAGTTAGCTTCTTGTAAGGGATTTCTTACTTAGCTTAAGTGCGAATTCATAGATTCTGATTGAATTTTGATGATCCAAACCGCTCAATGTGATCAGAACGTAATTTTAAGGGTTTTGGTGAGAAATCAACAAAAAATATGACCGGAAAAAACTTCATCCGAGCAATTTTCATTGAATGGTTTAATAAAAAAAATTGCTCAAGTCAAGCATTTCTCGGTCATATTTTTATGATTTCTCGTGGAGACACTTAAAAGCATGTTCTGAATATATTGAACGATTCGGATCATCGAAATTTGATCGGAAAATGGAGGTCCGCACTCAAGGACCTCACTTAAGATCCCTACAAATAGTTTTCGGTAGTTGCACATATGTGGGATGCTTAGTACTCAGCAACTTTTTGTGGATATTGCGTTAGAGAAGGTTTATGATTATATGACGTGGTTTGGATTACCTCTTTTGGTTTATGGTTTATGTAATGGGTTTACGCAAACACTTATGGCTTATGGAGACGGACTTATGTCTAATGTAATGGACTTATGTAACAATTGCTATTGACTTGTCATTGGAAAAATGACGGTCAATGACGTGTTTTGATAATTAATACCCGTTAAAGATATTTGCAGCATTAACAAATATTTTTAGTATATCTTTATGGATATAAATTATCAAAATACGTTCTGAAGCGTTGTTTTCCCCTCGTCTTTTACATTCCATGGCTGTGCTTTCATTCATTGGTGTGCATCTTTTCCAGATAAAAATTAGTGTGTTTCCATTGCTTCTTTTCCGGATTATTAAAAAAAGAAGAAGAAGAAGTTAGTGTGCATCTTTTTCATAAAACAAAATGCATCTTCTAACTTTCATTAGAAATAGAGTTTAGATTACCTTCAAAGTCATTTCAAAAATAAAAAACAAAATTTCCTTCGAAATGTTCGAGAGAAGCTGGACCAAATCTGGTCCTTTTTGGTGGGTTTGTAGTTGGAGGAGTGAGAGTGAACTCAGTGAAGGTGATATGGAACTTTACAATTGCAAGTATGGTAACATCACCATTTTCCGTGAGTTTTAGGCTTCGTTTCGGAACCGAAAGTACTTAATTTTTTAAAAAGACAATTTCAAGCTAAAAAATAATATGTTTATGCAAATAATTTTCCTAACAATATGGATCATGTTTGATAAATCTTATCGAGATCTTGTTATACGGTGCAAAAAAATAATTAAAAAAATAATTTTTTATTACATTATTTTTTAATTTGAAAATGTGAAATAAATATTTATTGTTTAATAAGGTGTTCTGAAACGGGAAAAGTGACAGAAGTAAGGGGAGGGGGAATCTAGGAAATAGTGAAATACTACCTCCGTCCGGATTTAATTGTCCCTAGTTCTATTCTAACCGGCTAAAAAACGGATTATATCTTAAAATCCGTAATGAATTTCATATCGAATATGGATCTTGTTTGATAGATCTCGATTAGTTCTATAATACAATATATTCGAAATCACGTAAAACATTATAAATTGGAAGATATAATCGATTGAAAAATGACACGAACTCCCAAAAAGGACTATTAAATCCGGACGGAGGGAGTACTACGTAGTTTAAAAAGCAAGGGAGAGCAGTGATTTTCAGAAACCTGAGGCGAGGTTGGTCAGTGAAATTTACCCAAAACAAAATCAAACCCCCAAAAAAAAAACCCACAGCTGCTGGTGTCTGTAAAAAGAGACCCACCATATCCAATCTCCAAATCATCTCAAACCCCTATTATCAAAAAAAAATCAACTCAAACCCCTCAGAATTTCCTCTTCTCTTTCTTCCCCAGTTCCCTCCATAAGGCCCTAGCCGCGCTCATTATACTGCTTCGTAAAACAATGATTCGCGCAAAGCACTAATCTACTGGAAAAAAAGATGCAAACTTTCCCTGCCATAAGGCCCTCCGACCTTTCATCTCTACCAGGGGCAGGAGCAGCTTTTTTCATACCCAGGTCTCAATTTCTTGTCATTCTCGTACATGGGTCCTGTATCTACTGTTGTATAGCTGTATAGATTCACAGTAGTTGAACATGAGTTTTGTGTATATACTTTCAGTATGTTTATGGAATATATTGTGATGATTAATCCTTGCTAGTATTACCAAAAAGAATAATACTTCTTGCACTTGTGTCCTTGCAATTACCAAAAAGAATCATACTTCTTGGACTTGTGTCCTTGCAATTACCAAAAAGAATCATACTTCTTGGACTTGTGAGCATTCTGATGATTAACGTTTGGGATTTGTAAATGCTTTCCTATCTGATTGTGCTGGTGCAATGATAAACTCGGTAGAAAAATCAACAAGGAGTTGGCTGGTGGTGAAGGTTAGGGACACAGACGTAGGGTTTGCTCCTCTAAAGGTCTAATGTTCAACTTTCTTGCTAGTAACTCTTGAGGCCACCTCACCCCATGCGATAGCGTGTTTCATGGTAGCTTTGGGAGGGGCTGTAGGATTAGTTACACACATGTGCAAGCTGGCTTCTGCATTACCAGGAAATAAAATTCTGGATGAGGGCACGTGAATGTGTACAGTACTATTGCTGTCGATCGTCATAAATTGCAAAAAAACGAGGACTTGAAGGCATATTTGTCCAAATTGAATTCTGCTCGACTGACGAAATTCACACACCCAGGATAAATCTAGTATGTGGATTTCAATATGGTTTAGTAGAAAAACAAAGGCAATGAGTATCGCAGGGGTTAGCCAAATGGTAAGTTGAGCCATGGGTTCAGATCTGTGAAGCACTTGATCCCCTTAGGCCCTCACTGCCACACAGGGCTATCTCCAGTTATTTTTATTTAGCCCAAGGGAACTAGAGTATCGACTCAGGTATGAAATAAAAAGTAGACATTGGTTTTTAGTGACATTAATTGGCAAGTTTTCATGTTTATTGTTTAGTTTGGTCGTAGCCAGTCTTACTTAACTTGGCCAAGCAATGCCCCAAGACTCTCGTGCCTTTCTTGGTCGTACCGACCGGCGACCGACGATTCCTGTTCAGTCTTTCTTCATTTTTAGAGCAAGAAGCAAAACTACGGGAATGAAAATGCCCAAGAGCCCACTTGAGCAATTTACCATTCTGCCGTTGATTGGCATGGTAATGAAATCCTTGGACTTGGGGTTTCCCCATTCATAAGGTTCAATTGCCCTTGCTAGGAACTCTTAGGTCACCTCACCTTATATATAAGAGTGTGAAACGACTACGGAAGGGACCGGAGGATTTGTCCAATGTATCCTCATGTGTAAGCATGGGAAACAACAATGTGAAGGGCTGTAGGGATTAGTATGAGGTGCACGCAAGATGCTTGGAAAACCGTGCTCTACCGAAAAAAGGGTGAGAGAGAGATGATTATCTGTTGCTATGCCAAAAGAATCATAGTTCTTGCACTTGTGATTATTATGATGATAATGTTTAGGGTCTGTAAATGATTTACTATCGAATTGTCATGATGCAATGGCAAATTCGCTGGAGGAGGTCACATGAATGTCTACAGTATTGTGGTTGCTGATTATCACAAACTGTGAAACATAATGAGGCCTTGAAACCATATTGTGTGAATTTGGTTGGTGCTCGACAGGCCAAATTCCATTCCTGGGTAAATCTAGTGTTTGGATTTTATTATGATTGGGCTGAAAAACAAATGCAGTGAGTGACATAGATCACAAAGTTGAACCCACGTACGTTTTGTATGTTTGAGCCAAAAGAGAGGCGAGTAAACTCAAGGGGTTGGCCAGCTGGTAAATTGTGCCATGGGTTTGGATCCATGAAGCACTTGGTCAGGCCGCACAGCTCTATCTCCGGTAATTATTCGGTATGCATGGGCCGTTGGCGTGGGGGGAACTGGATGTTCCGAGGAACTAGTTGAGGTGGATGTTTTTGAAATACAAGATAACAAGGGATTGAGAAAAAGAACTGCAATCAGTGGGACTATGAGCAAGTGTTTTTGGAATATCTAAAGGTAGCTTCTTAAACGTGAATTCGTACAGTAATCCCGTCCTTGTGCGGTTTGCAGATTTGTTTTCCTAGCAATCAATTATTTGTTAAATTATTTTATTTAGCTAGCACTCAATTACGTACAGCTGTTTTAGTTGTTTGCCACTACAGTTGTGAGTAAGCACACTTTGTTGTAATATGGCCTCAGGCTTCTATAAGATTGGTTAGTGGTTACTATTGAAGCATCCATGATACATTATTAACATTTCCTGTTTGATATGACGGAACGAGGAAGCATGCCACATGTGCTTGTAAAAAATAAAAAAGAAGAAAAGAAATATTGTTCTTGCGAGATCCAAATTCAACAGTAGCAGCAAAAATAGTGGCTTGGAGTTCTTTCTGTGCTTCACTGCCTCTATTTCCAAGTTGAAAATACTAAATTTTTGTTTTGATATCGTATCAGGACTCAACTCACTTTTCCCAATAAATTGTTCTTCTGCCGTGCAAAATATGGTGAGCGATTCTTCCTTTTTAATTCTTCTCCTTGCTGCATGTACAATTACCTACTTCTGTACCTCCAATAAGAAGATCACCATTGTTTTTCCTTTAGCTAATATCTTGTCTAACAATTTTTCAAAATTTGTTTTGCTAAATGGCAGCTGAATCGGGTAACGCAGGGTCACACAACTTAATATTTGCACCTGCAAATCCATTAGTTACGGAGAAGGAAGAAGCCAAGGCTGTATTGACCTTGTTTTTGAAGAAACGAGGTTTGAGCAATGCGGTTGCAGCAAGAACTGTCAACAAATCAGCACTTTTTATCGATCACCTTGTTTCAACGCTTCATTCTGTTCATAAAAATCGGTATCTAGGTCAAGTATAACGGATCATTGCTTTCCTTAAGAATGCCTTTTTATGTTCATTTTTTTAATCTTTATTACTATTGCAGTCCCTGAGATTAAGGGGCCCTATCCCAAGTTCGTGTATGGGCCCTCCTTACATATACGGATTTCAATGCCCTTACGCGCTTAAATTAAATTACGATGTAGAGTAAATTGAAACCGTTGAATCAGATTTGGGCCCTTGGGCTACAGTCTATTTCATTTGTAGTACTTGTAGGGGGTGAAAACAATTGGTGTTCTGAACGTACCAAGCTGCAAACGGCCTCACGTGCCTCTACACCGGAACCCTAGTTCTTCGTCTGAACCTTAATCTGCGAAACAGACAAAGGGTGAATGCACCTTTGCCTCTCGTGGCAAAGGCCCTCCGATGCCTAAGTTAGTATCACGTACTGGCTAATAAACCTTAATTATCAATAAGAAAATAATGCAAACGCTTCATCTTGCGTACCTTTTACCTCCAGGTTTGCCTCGTATTTATAGATTCACGGATGCTTGCTGGCCAAGCATCCCAGTTGCCCTATGATTCCCGCCTCGTACAGGAAACCTAATATCTTATGGACTCTCGTTTCCTTATCTGTATAATATCTTAATCTTTATAGGACTCTCAGTCCTTTTGGGACTCTTTCCCCTAATTATCCGAACACCCCAATCACGTTGGGTTTCTAGGTTCGATCCTATACACTCGGGATCTTATCCTTTTGCGGAATATTACCATTCTAGAGTATTCTTGCCACGTCATGACTTAGGGCGATTGTCCCACTGTTCGGCTTCCTCTTAGCCGAACAGTCCTCTTGGATCAATAACCTCACATGCAACTGGTCCATGCTATTATATTTGGTCAAATGACTTCACATGTCCTTTGATCTTAGCATCCGAACAAACAACCTGGACCAATGACTTAGCGTGTCACTGGTCCACACTGCTTCTCATCGCACTGCCCGGCGATAAGCCTTACCCGGCTTATCACGTGCCCCTGTACATCACGTATCTGGTGACCAATTGTGTCTGTTCGGGAATACCTCCCTACAATCGCTCCCCAGCTTTACCTATAACCACTGTTCGGGGTTTACAGATAAAGCTTTCAGAAACAAAAGTTGTGGACCATAATTGTCAGCCCCGAGTAGTCATTCTATTAATACCCATTAAGGTGCCTTGGCGGCTTCGCCATTATGCCGTCTCGGAGTAATAGTTCCACGTGGCGTGTTTCGTACACTCCGCATTAAACTCGAACTGACGCTGCCCTCAAACGTCGTTAACATAATTTCCACTTTCCGTTACTTTAGCCAGTAACGGCGTGAAGAGAGACGTTTCGTCTCCGTCTCCGTTTTGAGCCCTTAAACCTCTAAAAAAGGCTTTTGGGTTTTTAACCTTAACGCTCAAACCTCAGTCCTTCTCGAAGGGTTCCTCCACCATTTCTGCCATAGCCGCCGCTTCGAAGCTTTCGTCCGTACTTCCTTCCATCGCCGCTACATCCATCGTAAGACTTCTCAAATCTCTTTCTGTATCTCGTACTAAGATTTCGTTTTTGAGTCACCCATCCTCCTAGGGCTTGGTTCGCACGCCCTTCTGTTTTCCTCGTACATTTGGGTATAGCGATGGCGGACGATGGGGAGAACCCTCTGAAACCCAGTAAATTTAGGAAGCTATGTGAAACCCCTGCTGCCATGACGGCATTTAGAACGGAATACGGTGTCCCCGAGAACGTTGGTCTTGAACTTGCCCCCCTAGGCGCAGATAGAGACGGAGGTTCATGGGATAGAATGTGTATCCCAATAGTCGCCATTGTTGAAGGAGGGGTTCGATTTCCCCTCCACCCTCTACTCCGTCAAATCTTGAGCTGGTATCGACTTACACTGATGCAGGTTTCGACTAACTTTTTTAGGTTAGTAATGGGAGTGGTGGCATTAAACAGGATCTTAGGGACCCAACTAGGGATTTGGGACATCCAATGGTGGTATAGCATCGTGTTAAACCCCGATTACAATACGTACTATCTCAAGGTTAGGAGAGCGGACAGGCGTCTCGTGCTCAATTTGCCAGACTCTGCTCGTGACCACGAGGTCGATTTCCTCTACGTAACGGGAGCTTTCGAACCGATAGGAGAGGATGGCCAAGTGGTGGGTTTGCATTGCCCCCACATATGGGGTTACCCACGTATGCTTCTAATTTGCTTTGTGATTTCGTGTATTGCTTCCTTTTAGCTGATTCATATGTTTCTAACTTGTCTTTATATTCGTACAGCTGACAACGCTAACAAACGCCCGAGACGAGAGCCAAACTACATCCGAACAGCTGATATCAACAGAATTCTTAAGTACACAGGAGAGCCGGGTACTCGCACTGCTGGGTGTGGTTGTGACGCACACGTCTTGCTGGGGTACGAGCCCGCCTACAGGGGGTTCATTGACAGGAGGTTAGCGAACCCGAGCACGAGCGGTGCCTCGACATCCACAGCTCCCCAACCACAAAGCTCAAGATTGCAAGCCGGCGTCACCCTCGCCGGACAGTCAGGTGAAGTTACGATCCCTGAAGGCGTGCCCCAGACACGTGTGGTGTTTAGGAGATCCACACGAAGACAGGTTGTTCCTGAAATCCAAACTGAACAGCCCCTTGCCCTTTCTGACACGAGCCAGTCCTCTTCCTCTGGTTACTCTCGATCTCCTGTGAGCCCAGGTACGATGACTCAACAACCCATTGACCTTAGCACTCTTCTTACCGTTCCCACTCGAGGTCGTAATGCTGCAAATAGGGTAGCATCGACCGGCGTTGCTCCCCCGCGATCTCGTCGCAACAGGGGGGGATCTACGAGATCGTCATCTCCTCGGCAACAAGATAGTTCAACCGAAGTTACTGATGCTCATCGGGACAAACGTCCTCGGAGCGAAGAAGCCGGAGACACTGGCGCTCCAGACACTTCAGTGCCACCAGAAACCCCAGTGCCGAACATCCAAGTTGCTCCCGCTGTCTGGGCCCCTCAGCTCATGAGGGGGGACCGACCAGTGAATATCAGGGACAGTGCTAGCTCGTCGGAGACTGCACTGGCACTGGCACAGGGACTATCACTTCCCGTAGACATGCAAAAAGAGTCTTCATCCTCTGCTGACCGGCTGGTGTCCACTGGTCTCGTCAGTGGAATCAAGGTGAACGTACAGAGTTCCTTTTCCTTTACCTTGACTATAGTCGTCTTAAAAAATTTAATTAACTCGTACTTTGGAATTGTGCAGTTTATCCAAAAACTGATGGCACTGAGCCAAAAATTCCAAGAGGCTGACGCAGAGAGGGTGAGGCTGCTAAATGATAACACGAGACTCCTCCGAACAGTCTCGAGGCTGGAGAGAGAGAGAGAGACAAAGCTAAAGCAGAGGTCGTAGAAACAAAAGGCAAGCTCGAAACTGCTGAGGATAACCTCCGTCAGTCTTTGGCAGAGATCGATAATGCCAAAAAGGCTGCATATGACGAAGGTTACAAGGAAGGGTTTGACACTACAACGGCCAATTACGTGGGACAGATGCCGGCCATTCAGGACCAGATCTGGGTTAGCTGCTGGGAGACGTGCTTAACGAAGATTGGCGTCGCTGAAGACTCTCCCTTCTGGGAAGATAATGAATTACCGAGTCGTCAAGTGATGGTTGCTCGGGAAGCTGGTGGGCCTCCTGCTGACGACGTAGATCAAGAGATAGATGATTTTGCTGAGGTTGAAGAGGAGATTCAGATGGAATCTCAAGATAACGTGGTTCAACCTACAGCAGTTCAGGAGGTGACCAATGAAGCCACTGTGACGGAGGAGAATGCCGCCGCCAGTACTAGCGTAGAAGCTGCAGATGACATTCTTCCAGAGATCCAGAACTTGGATTGAACAGGCTAGCAGGTAATCTCATTCCTACTCAACTCCTCCGAACGTATTGCTGGTCCTACGTGACCGTTGGCACTTTTTTGCCCTGCGAGGCATCAGTACACTCTTTTGGTTTTGTTTTTGAATAGCACAGATATTTGACTCTTTCGTTGATCTGATCGGTGGCTTTACCCTTTCGTGGTTATTTTGCACTATTGCATGGGTATCTCATACCTTGCCTTCTGATTGAAACATATAGCTAAGTGTTTATTTTCATTTCTCGTATGTTGTTCAAGCTATGCCAAATGTTTTATTCTGGCGTGTAAGTATTTCGTACTTGATCTTGACTAAGTATGTTCGTACCTAGAACTGTACAAGTATTTCGTACTCGTATGTTACTAAGTATATTCGTGCTTAGAATTATACAAGTATTTCGTACTCGTGTGTTACTAAGTATATTCGTGCTTAGAATTATACAAGTATTTCGTACTCGTGTGTTACTAAGTATATTCGTGCTTAGAATTATACAAGTATTTCGTACCTGGGGTATTTCATACTTACTTGTGATCAAAATTCCTCGAAGCAAAAGTTACATGTAAGTTTCTCGGACTTATGGTATCTCAGACAGTTTAGCACAATCACTTACTGAAATTGAGCTTACCCGAAGAGCTGCATGTTCGTGAGCAGTTATTGAGCTTATCAAACATAGATGCATTCGTATATGGCGTTCGTGCCATTCCCATGCTCCCCAATATGAATAAGGAGACGAAAATCAATATTCCATATTTCATATCTTAAAAAACCAATATTTTCGAAAAACTGAATATACTGTGAAGAAAAGAATGTCTTTATTCATAGACTAAACTCAAGGGGGCGTTATTCGTACCCCTTGCAACTAAAACAGAGTAATTCACAAGTAGAATAAGAGAAAACAAGGGAATTTTATTCGTAATTCCCACACAATCACGTAGTGCAATCTAAAAGAAACTTACATTCTTCTAAACAAAGAATTTTCTCAGATTATGAACATTCCATGGCCTCGGGATTGGGATGCCGTCCAGATCGACCAATCTGTAGGCCCCAATGCCCACAATCTCTGTTACTCGATATGGGCCTTCCCAGTTGGCTCCTAGCTTGCCTTCGTTGGCGACTTTGGTGTTGCCTAGCACCTTTCGTAGTACAAGGTCTCCAACACCAAATTCTCGAGGGTGAACATGCCTATTATAGCTCTTCATTAGTTGTTCTTGATAAGAGGCCAAATGGACTAGGGCCCTTTCTCTCCTCTCTTCGGCGAGATCAAGCTCAATTTCAAGGGCTCTGTCATTGCCCCCACTTTCGACTAAGGCAGTCCTGTTGGTTGGAAGTCCCACTTCCAAAGGTATGACTGCCTCTGTGCCATATGCCAACGAGTAGGGGGTCTCTCCCGTAGACCTCGTAGGAGTTGTCCTATATGCCCATAGTACAAGAGGCAATTCATCGGGCCACTTCCCCTTGGCCTTATCCAACCTCTTCTTGATCCCGTCAAGAATGGTTTTGTTAGATGCTTCTGCTTGCCCATTGCTCTGTGGGTAGGCCGGAGTCGAATAGTAATTCCGAATCCCATACTGGGCACAAAAAGCCTTAAATTTCTTCTGAAATTGGGACCCATTATCCGTTATCAAGGAATAGGGAACCCCAAATCGAGTAATGATACTCTTCCATACGAACTTCTCTACCATAGACTCGGTGATTTTGGCCAATGGTTCTGCCTCAATCCATTTAGTAAAGTAGTCTGTTGCAACTAACAAGAATTTTCGGTTTCCAGTTGCTTTGTGGAGGGGACCCACGATGTCCATTCCCCACTGGGCAAATGGCCAGGGGCTCGTCAAAGGTACCAGGTCTTCGGCCGGTGTTCGAATCATTGGTGAGAATTTCTGACATTTCTCACAAATTTTCACATACATCTTTGCATCCTCCTGCATATGTGGCCACCAGTAGCCTTGAGTAATTGCTCGGTGGGCAATGGATCTGCCCCCAGCATGACTTCCACAAGTTCCTTCATGTATTTCGTGAAGAAATTTCTGCACCATTTCGGGGTGTACGCACAGCAAGTACGGGCCTGTGAAGGACTTTCTGTAGAGCTTTCCTTCTGGGGACAGCCAAAACCTTGCAGACTTGGTTTTAATCTTATGAGCCTCCTTTTTATCAGTGGGGAGTGTTTCATCCCGTAAAAATTCCATGATTGGGTCCATCCAACTTGGACTTTGGTTTACGTCCAAAATTAACTCCACACTTTTCCTAATGCTCGGTTCTGAGAGATACTCAACTGCAACTCTTCGCTTGAGTTCGGTCGAGACTGCTGCAGCCAGCCATGCCAGTGAATCGGCATGTGCGTTCTGTCCAGAACTTATCTGTTCAATGTGGACCCTCTCAAAGGTATCTAGTAAATCTTTGGCGGCTTCCACGTATGCCGCCATTCTCTCATTCCGGGCCTGATATTCACCGGACAGCTGATTTACCACAAGCTGTGAATCACAATGCACCCTCACTCTTTTTGCCTTGAGAACTTTTGCACTTCTCAATCCAGCTAGGAGTGCTTCATACTCCGCCACGTTATTTGACGCGTTGAATCCTAGCCGGACAGACAGTTCTATCATAACTCCTCCGGGAGGAAAAAGAACAACACCAATTCCCGAACCAGTGTTACAAGCTGATCCGTCAACGAATAAATTCCACTCCGTATCATCCTGTTCGGGTGAGACTTTATCCCCTCCGGACGATGTTTTACTCTCCTGTTCCTTTTTCGTAGGAGGCAGGGGAGCTACCGTGGGAGAAAATTCTGCCACGAAATCAGCCAACACTTGGCCTTTGATTGCTGTTCGTGGTTGATAATCAATATCGTATTGACTCAACTCGACGGACCACGTCGAGATTCTTCCTGAGAAATCTGCCTTTCGAAGTAAGGACTTCAGAGGGAATTCGGTGTATACCACAACCCTATGGCTCTGGAAATAGTGTGGCAGTTTTCTCGTCGCTGTCCTAAGCGCCAGGACAAGTTTCTCTAATGGCAGATATCTCGTTTCTGCGTCTAGCAATGTCTTGCTTACATAATATATTGGGATTTGTTCGATTCCCAAATCTCTTAACAGGACTGCACTTACAGCATGCTCAGAAACAGCTAAGTACAAAACCAAGGACTCACCTAGCTGTGGGGTTGACAGAAGAGGAGGTTCGGCCAGATACTTCTTCAGGTCCTGAAACGCTTGCTCACAGTCTGCTCCCCATTCAAACCCTTCCCTCTTTTTTAATAACTGAAAAAAGGGCCTACACTTATCACTCGATCTGCTGATAAATCTATTAAGTGCTGCAGCCATCCCAGTTAGCCTTTGAACCTCTTTCGTAGTTTTGGGGCTTTGCAGCCTTTGCAAGGCTGCAATTTGATCTGGGTTAGCCTCGATTCCCCTTATAGTGACCAAGTGACCTAGGAACTTTCCAGAACCAACCCCAAACGCACATTTCGAGGCGTTGAGTTTCAACTTGTACTTTCTCAAAATCTCAAAGACTTCTCTCAAGTCTGAGACATGCCCTTGTTTATCTCGGCTTTTTACCACCATATCGTCTATGTAAACCTCCATGGTTTTCCCGAGCAGTTCTTTAAACATAATAGTCGCAAGCCTTTGGTAAGTTGCTCCTGCGTTCCTCAGCCCAAACGGCATGACATTATAGCAGTACAGGCCCCGTGGGGTAATGAAAGATGTCTTCTCCTGATCGGGCTCAAACATAGCAATCTGATGGTATCCTCGATACGCATCAAGAAAGCTCATTCGCTCGTAGCCAGCTGTTGCGTCAACCAACTGGTCTATTCTTGGGAGGGGAAAACTATCCTTAGGGCAGGCCTTGTTCAAGTCTGTGAAATCCACACAGACACGCCACTTCCCGTTCTTCTTCTTTACGACCACGGTGTTGGACAGCCACTCAGGATAATAAACCTCACGTATTGCTTTTGCCTCAAGCAAACGACTAACTTCTTCAATAACAGCATCCACGTGCTGTACGGCCGCCCTCCGTTTTCTCTGAATAACTGGCTTATGCTGAGGGTCAACATTTAAATGGTGGCAAATTATCTCAGCATCTACGCCGGGCATTTCTTCTGGTACCCATGCAAACACATCGACATATTCCTTCAGAAACTGTATTGACTCAGCTTTTTCCCCTGCTGGTAGTGATTCCCCAATCAAAAAATATCTTTCTGGATCAGCCTTGTTGATCTGAATCTTTTCCAAGCCCTCGATCACCTTATCAGACGGGCATCTTCCGACATCTTCGATAGTCGGTTGATCTGGTACCTCCAATGTATGAACATGGTGGGCCTTCGGGGCCTTCTTAACGATGGAAATCAAACATTGCTGAGCCACTTTTTGATTGCCCCTAATCGCTTCGATCCCATTGGATCCTGGGAATTTCACCATTTGGTGGTAAGTTGAGGAGACTGCTCTCATTTTGTGTAACCAGGTCCTTCCTATAATCGCGTTATAGGAGGAAGGAACGTCTACGACCAGAAAATCCGTCCTCAAAACAACTGATCCTGCCCAAACAGGCAGTGTTACCTTTCCAAGCGGCCAAACTGCCCCTGCACCAAACCCAATCAAGGGTGTTGTGGACTGCTCTAAATCTGTCTGGGCCAGCCCCAATTTCTTGAACGCGTCGTAGTACATCACCTCCGTACAACTTCCTGAATCCACTAAAATCCTTTCGATGTCATATTCCCCAACTCGTAGGGTTATGACCAAAGCATCATTATGGGGAACCTGGACTTCCCCCAAATCTTCATCCGTGAATGCGATGCCCTCATTGCATACACCACTTTCTCGGCTTCTCTTGTTTCCCAACCTCGTCACATGCTGGTCGTGCTTAACCTGCCTTTGCAGCAGCCTCACCTCATTCCTCGTATAAGGTGCGGCCAACCCGTGTATCATGTGGATTACCCCTTTAGGATTCTTCTCATAATCCATCTCCATGGCTTTCTCTTTTTCCTTCGGATCTTCCTGGATGAACTCCTTGAGATAGCCACGAGAAACTAGATCGTCAAGATGCCTTTTATACATTTCACAATCCTCGGTCATATGGCCCCAATCTTTATGGTAACTGCAGTGCTGATTCGTGGCACGTTTCGCATTTTTATCTCCACCCAAACTTGGGGGCCATTTGAAGTACGACTGATTCTTAATTCGATAAAGAATCCTGTAAATTGGTTCCTTCCAAACTGTCGTGATGGAAAAGAAGGACTTTGGATCGGGGGCTTGCTTTTCTTTGTACGGCTCTTTCTTAGCCTGCCCGTAATCCTTTCTCTCCTTGTAAGTTTTGGGCTCTGGCTTATCCACCTTTTTGGCAGACACTTTGGACTGTTCGGTAACTGTCCTGCCGTCTTCACGGAGTATGTCATCTTCCATTCTGGCGTGTTGCTCTATCCGCTCCATCAACTTGGCCAGCGTTGCTACCGGATGTTTGTTCAGTGAGCGGCGCAATTCACCCCGAACAGGTAATCCAGTTTTGAACGTTGCGATGGCGTACTCCTCACTGCAACTTTCAATCTCGTTGAAAGTTTCCCAATATTTTTTTGCATAATCCCTGATCGGTTCGTCGTCTACTTGCTTCATCGTAGAGAGGCTTTCAAACGTCTTTGGAGCCTTTCTACTTGTTAAGAACCGAGCAGTGAATTCTTCTGCCAGCTGTCTCCATCCTCGTATGGAGCGCGGGGTCAGTTTGTGAAACCAGGATAGAGCCACCTTGCCAAGGCTTGATGGGAACATCCTGCACAAAATGGCATCATCGCCATCATGCATGAACATGGCCTGCTGGTAGTGCTGTATGTGAGCCACAGGATCCGTGTTTGTCTCGTAGAGTACGAACGCTCCATGCTTCACCCTGCTCGGCAACCTAGCCTCTTGTAACCTTCTCGAGAAGGGGGAAGCCGCTATATTGCTTAGGGCCTTTCTAGTTGCTTCTCGTGCAGTTACTGCCCCATCCTCGAATTCTCTCGTCTTGTGAGCCGTAGCTTTGGCCCGATCAGCATCAGATCTCTCGTACCTGTCCCGGTGATGTTTCCTTTTATCTTCTTCTTCAGGGGTGGAACTCCGGTCCCTACTCCTCCTTTTCCGTGAGAAAGACCTTTGTCTTTCCGGAGTTCGGCTTCTGCTTCTGTTACTCCTTTTTCGTGGAGAAACATTATATCGCCTCATACTAGGGCTTCTACTCCTTGCCCTTCGCGAACGGGCATGTCTATGGACTACTAAAGTCCGTCTATCTCTTTCAGGACTCCTCCTGGAGAGTCCAGAATCTTCTGGGTGCTCTCGTACCCGCTGCAATTTTTGTATTTCGTACTCTCGTTTTTTAATTAAACGAGCGTACTCCTCGATCTCCTTCCTCTTTCGGTCGAGGACATCCTCACTGTTATGTATACTCCTTGACTGTTCCACCGACGCCTCTCTTCGGTGAGACTTGCTCCTTCTCGTGGAGCCCGTGGGTGTCTTGCCCTGCCTTCCAGTAGGCTTTTTCGGAGCACCTGGTGGAGATTTATCTCCTCCACCACTTAACTGGTCCTTTGGATTAAACGGCGTGACTGGATCTTCTTCCATCGTGATTGTTTTTCAGAGAATGGGTTCGTTTCCCACAGACGGCGCCAATTGTAGGGGGTGAAAACAATTGGTGTTCTGAACGTACCAAGCTGCAAACGGCCTCACGTGCCTCTACACCGGAACCCTAGTTCTTCGTCTGAACCCTAATCTGCGAAACAGACAAAGGGTGAATGCACCTTTGCCTCTCGTGGCAAAGGCCCTCCGATGCCTAAGTTAGTATCACGTACTGGCTAATAAACTTAATTATCAATAAGAAAATAATGCAAATGCTTCATCTTGCGTACCTTTTACCTCCAGGTTTGCCTCGTATTTATAGATTCACGGATGCTTGCTGGCCAAGCATCCCAGTTGCCCTATGATTCCCGCCTCGTACAGGAAACCTAATATCTTATGGACTCTCGTTTCCTTATCTGTATAATATCTTAATCTTTATAGGACTCTCAGTCCTTTTGGGACTCTTTCCCATAATTATCCGAACACCCCAATCACGTTGGGTTTCTAGGTTCGATCCTATACACTCGGGATCTTATCCTTTTGCGGAATATTGCCATTCTAGAGTATTCTTGCCACGTCATGACTTAGGGCGGTTGTCCCACTGTTCGGCTTCCTCTTAGCCGAACAGCCCTCTTGGATCAATAACCTCACATGCAACTGGTCCATGCTATTATATTTGGTCAAATGACTTCACATGTCCTTTGATCTTAGCATCCGAACAAACAACCTGGACCAATGACTTAGCGTGTCACTGGTCCACACTGCTTCTCATCGCACTGCCCGGCGATAAGCCTTACCCGGCTTATCACGTGCCCCTGTACATCACGTATCTGGTGACCAATTGTGTCTGTTCGGGAATACCTCCCTACAGTACTAGAAATATCTTTAATTTTCAGATTTTAACTTTTTTTGGGCCCTATTTTTTTAGACCACAGTTGGGGCCTTAAGCAATGGCTTCCTTGGCATTAGCCCGGGGACAACCCTTTTATTTCCTAGCTTATCTTATTTCTTTTGACCTTTCAGGGCAAGAGCTTACAACTCTTGAGATCAGGGATGCTTTAAATCCATACCTTGAAACCCTCTACGAGGAGTTTGGAGACATTCTGGTAGATGTAGTTGAAAACTTTCCAAATCCAGCCACTGAAGAAAAATCAACAGAAAATTTATCAATCCCGTCTTTGGAAGAAGAACCGGTTTCAGCCCCTATTACCACCCTCAACTCCAAGAAGTTAAAAGCCTTGGCGAGATTGACTGACGACGGTCTCACTGGGAAGCCGCCTCCACATATTATCTACCTCACAGCACTTGGCATGGAAATTGAGGTGATCAAAGAAGTGACAAGCAAGTTTCCTTCCTTTGCTTACTACAGCTTGGATAGGAAAATTAAACCTTTGGTTGAAGTCCTACTTGATCTTGGGATACCCAAATCCGATATCCCCACCATTCTCAGCAAAAGGCCCCATCTATGTGGAATCCGTCGGACGGAAAAATTATTAATACCCACTATTACGTATTTAAAGAACTTGGGCATGGACAAGAAACAGTTGTCAAAGGCAATTTGTCGATTCCCTGCGCTTCTGACTTGTAGCAGGCAGAAGTTGGAATCAACTATTGATCTGCTTTATGAATTGGGGCTTCCAGCCGAAAACCTGGGTAAGGTTCTAATGCGTGGTCCGCAGATCTTAGGTTATAGTGTGGAGACTCTAAAGGCTAGAGCAGAGTATTTCCATTCTATTGGGGTTGATGTTGGCAGTCTTCTCTACAGTTTTCCGACAATTTTTGGTCTAAACATTGAGACCCATTTGAAACCTTTGACGGAGTTTTTCTTGGAGAGAGGATTCAGTACTGCGGATATAGCATCAATGATTTCCAGGTTTGGAAATTTTTATACCTTAAGCTTGTCAA
The DNA here is from genome assembly GCA_014282245.1 of Rhododendron simsii. NCBI lineage: Eukaryota > Viridiplantae > Streptophyta > Magnoliopsida > Ericales > Ericaceae > Rhododendron > Rhododendron simsii. The sequence goes on from CM024960.1 coordinate 4,948,553, forward strand.
AGAACATTATGCCCAAGTGGGAGTTCTTTTTGACAATGGGCTACCCGAAATCTGATCTGGTCAAATTTCCTCAGTATTTTGGGTACAGTTTGGACCTAAGGATTAAACATAGGTATGCAATAATGAGGGAAAGTGGAGTAACGTTGTCTCTGCATCGGTTACTCCGTCTTTCGGATGGTGACTTGGATGAGGTTTTGAAACAAAAAATGGAGAAACATGTTGGATGAAACTTTCCCGATTCCAAGATTATTCTGTTCATCACAGGTGGTTGATTCAACTGGATGTTTGAGGGAGAAAGCGGTGTGACGTTTACTCTGAAACGGTTTCTCTATCTTTCGAATGGTGAGTTGGATAAGGTTTGCAGATCAAACATGAAAAAAGAAGAAGAAGTTGGATATGGTTTTGAAACGAAAAAGGAAAATGTCGGATGAATCCGTTTCGATTCCCAGCTTTTTCTGTTCATCACTGGTGATTCCCAGTTTTGTTATAGTCTCTGGTCCAAATCCCAGTTAAGTTATTGGTTAGGCTTTATCACTGACGAATTACTTAGAACCAGAAATTATCAGGCTCGGGCCATTTCGTTGTTGTTTCATCAGTATCATTTCAAGGACCAGCTTAGGTAATTGTATCTTCTGTTGTATAAATAAATTGTTTGATATTCTTCAAATGTTAAGAACAATTTAATGTTGCTTTTACTTTCTTTTTTCTGTTTTATTTTGTTTTAGTTGTAATTTATTTTTGTTTTAGTATAACTGGGATGATTTTTACCGTCTCATAAAAAAACATTGCAAAGGCGACTCCGAGCGATATCAGTTTTTCTATGTGCCCATACATTGTGCACATATTATGATTTTTGTAGTCCCCACCTTGGATCCCATGAAAATGATCAAAATCGTTCAATATTATTCTAACGTTATTTCACAGGTACTTGCAAAAAAACAAAAAAAAAAAAACTCAATCGGATAACGGTAAGATGTCTTTCAAAAATTAGCTCAGTTTCACTTTACAAATTCTGAAAAAAAATCTTACCGGTACCAATAGAGTTAATATTTTGCAGAAATTGCCGACAAAAAAAATATATTTTGCAGAAATTCTTTAAAAAATATTTTAAAAATAAAGAGCAATTTGAATCATCTTCGTAAGACCCGAGGTGAGTCATATAAAAATTATTTGGTGGGAAAAATCATGGTCTGCATCATGCACTATACAAGTATACTTACATGCTTGTTATCGCCGCAGGCCGGAAGATCATCGGCCGATGTTTAGTATTTTCAGAATCGTTATTCCGAAATTTTTTCAACCCGATTACGGGCATGACTAAAGTGCACTGACAGTCATGCGGGGCTCACTTTGGGTCCCGTACGGATAATCCAAACCGTTCAATAATTTTTTTAAGAAGAATTTGAATGAAAAATTAGAAATTTGAATCGAGCACCCACACGTGTTAGATTGAGCAAATTTTTCAAGGGCTCACTCAATTTTTTTATAAAATTATTGAACGGCTTGGATCCTTCGAGATGGGCCCACTCCCTGGGCCCCACTTGACGGTCGTTGTTGTTATGGTCGGTTCCATATCATTTTCGGTATGTTTTTTACGTAGGGAAAAAAAATGATTTCTACACTCTTATTTTAGCTGTCCACACTCTTTTTTTTACTTTATTCACATAAATTTATGATATTGTCCTTGAATGGGTGAAAAAGTGTACTAAAAAAGAGGGCAAAACAGTAAATTCAAATTAATAAAGACAAAAAAAATAGCATAAATGAAGCGTATAAATCAATTCCCAACAAAAATTGTCTTAATGACCTCGCATTTTCAGAACAACAGTCTCTCTTCTCGGATCAAAAAAAAAAAAAAAAGTCTCTCTTCCACGTGAGGGGCTGGTGTCTCTTCTGAGCAAAAAGAGCCACCATATCCAATCTCCAAATCAACTCCAACCCCTCAGAATTTCCTCCTCTCTCTCTTACCCTGTTCCCTCCATAACCATACCAAATCAAACCCTAGCCGCACTCATTATACTGCTTCCTAAGCAATGATTCGCGTAAATCACTAATCTACTGGGAAAAAAAAAATGCAAGCTTTCCCTGCCATAAGGTCCTCCGACCTTTCAGCTCTACCAGGAGCAGCTTTTTTCATACCCAGGTCTCAATTTCTTGTCATTCTCGTACATGGGTCATGTATCTACTGTTGTATTACTTTGTAGATTCACAGTAGTTGAACATGAGTTTTGTGCATATGTACATTCAGTGTGTTTATGGTTTAATCCTTGCTATTACCAAAAAGAATCATACTTCTTGCACTTGCGAGCATTCTGACGATAAACTTTTGGGATTTGTAAATGCTTCCTATCTGATTTTGCTGGTGCAATGAGAAACTCGGTAGAAGTTTCAAACAAGTTGTTGGTTGGTGGTGAAGGTTAGGGACGTAGGGTCTGCTCCTCCTAAAGGTCTCAGGTTCAACTTTCTTGCTAGGAACTTTGAGGCCACCTCACCCCATGCATAAGCGATTAAGCGTGTGAAAACGGTAGCTTTGGAAGGGGTTGTGCACGTGTGTGCAAGCTGGCTCGTGCATTACCAGGGAAAAAAATAGAGAGGGATTGAGAAAAAGGACCGCAATCAGTGGGACTATAAGCACAGTTCAAAAAAAAGTGGGACTAAAAGCAAGTGTTTTTTGAATATATCTTGAGACAGCCACTTAAACTTGAATTGGTATAGCAACCTAGTCCTTGCGTGATTCACTGATTTATTTTCCTAGTGATCAATTCTTTACTTAAGTATTCTGCTACTGCTAGCACTCAATTATGTAGAGTGTTTCAGTTGTTTGCCACAACGCTTATGGATGAGCGTGCTTTAGATTTTTGTCATATGACCTCAGCTTGTACAATGTTGGCTACTATTGAGTATTGAACGTGTCCATGATTCGTTAGCAACTTTACCTATTTGGTATCCCGGAACAAGGAAGCATGTCACTTTTGCTTGTACCAAAAAGAAATACTCCTATCACTTTTGCCAAATCCTAATAGTAGCTACAAAAATAAATATCTTGGAGTTCTTTTTGTGTTTCACCTATTTCTATTTCCAAGTTAACAATACTAAAAATTTGTTTTATTATCGTAACAGGACTCAAGTCAATTTTCCCAAGAAACTGTTCTTCTGCCGCGCTAAGTTTTGTGAGCAATTCTCTTTTCTTCTATTCTTCTCCTTGTGGTATCTGATGAGCCACCTAATTCCCTACCTCCAATAAGAAGCTCACCATTGTTATTCCATTCATTCATTTCTTGTCTAACAACTTTAGATTTTTTTGTTTTGCTAAAATGGCAGCTCACTCAGGTAACACTGAGTTACCCAACTTAGGAGGTGGCCCTGCAAATTTGGTGGTAGCAGAAAAAGAAGAAGCCAAGGCTGTATTGACCTTGTTTTTGAAGAAACAAGGTTTGAGGAAGGCAGCAAGAACTATCAGCAAATCAGCTCTATTTATCAATCACCTTGTTTCAAGGCTTCATTCAGTTCATAAAAATCGGTATCTAGTAGGTTCGAGTGCAAGCAGCATGGCTTTCCTTGAAGCACGCGATGTTGATGTTTATTTTCTTTTAAGCTTTATTACCAGGGCAGTCCCTGAGATTAAGGGGCCCCATCCCAAGTTCATGGATGGGGCCTCCTTACATAAAAGGAAAAGGATTAGACAATTAGTCTTAGGTCCATTATATGAACTTCATAAGCCACAAGTCCACCTATTAATTTTGTAAGTCTCAAGTCCATTTTAGGGTACCCTAGAGTAGGGTAGGGTAGGGTAGGGTAGGGTACCCTAGGGTTTAGGCACTTTCATAAGATTTAGGATGCATTTTTTTATTATAGGATAGGGTACCCTAGGGTTTAAGCACTTTTATAGGATTTTAGGGTGCACTTTCCTATTATAGGGTTTTAGTGGTTTAGGCATTTTCATAGGGCACCCTAGGGTTTAGGTTGTGTGGACTTGTGGCTTTACAAAGCTATTAGGTGGACTTATGGGCTTATGAAATGTCTATAGTGGACCTATCACTAAATCTCCCTAAAAGGATTTCAATGCTGTGCCCTCTTAACTGAAATTCTAGAGTGATTTGAGACAGTTGAATCGTATTTGGCCCCTGGGGCTTCTATTTAGACCATTTATGGAACTAAAAACAATTTTATTTTGGACTTCCATTCAGGGTTCTAAATATTTTGGGGATCTAATTTTTAGACTATCAGTTGGGCCCTAAATCAATGGCTTCATTGGTTTTAGCCCAGGGACGACCCTGTTTATTGCCTAGCTTATCTGATTTCTTTTGACCTTTCAGGGCAAGAGCTTACAACTCTTGAGATCAGGGATGCTTTAAATCCATACCTTGAAACCCTCTACGAGGAGTTTGGAGACATTCTGGTAGATGTAATTGAAAATTTTCCAAATCCACCCATTGAAGAAAGATCAATAGAAAATTTAGCAGTTTCTCCTTTAGAAGAAGGATCGGTTGTGCCAGTTTCAGCCCCTATTACCACCCTCAAGTCTAAGGAGTTAACAGCCTTGGCTAGATTGACTGACGACGGTTTCACTGGGAAGCCTCCTCCACATATCATCTACCTCACCGAAATTGGCATGGAAATGGAGGTGATCAAAGAAGTGACACGGAAGTTTCCTACCTTTGCTTACTACAGCTTGGATGGGAAAATTAAGCCTTTGGTTGAATTCCTACTTGATCTTGGGGTACCCAAATCCGATATCCCCTCCATTCTCAGCAAAAGGCCCCAACTCTGTGGACTCAGTCTGTCAGAAAACTTAATACCCACTATGACATATTTAGAGAACGTAGGCATGGACAAGAAACAGTGGACAAAGGCAATTAGCCGATTCCCTGCGCTTCTCACTTATAGCAGGCGGAACTTGGAATCAACTATTAATCTTCTTTATGAATTGGGGCTTCCAGCCGAAAACCTGGGTAAGGTTCTAACGCGTGGCCCGCAGATCATAGGTCATAGTGCGGAGAACATAAAGGCTACAGCTCAGTACTTCCATTCTCTTGGGGTTGATGTTGGCAGTCTTCTCCACAAATATCCACAAACTTTTGCTCTAAACATTGAGGCCACTTTGAAACCTGTGACGGAGTTTTTCTTAGAGAGGGGATTCTGTACTGCGGATATTGCATCAATGATTTCCACTTATGGAGCTCTGTATACTCTAAGCTTGTCGGATAACATGAGGCCCAAGTGGGAGTTTTTTTTGACAATGTGCTACCCGAAATCTGATCTGGTTAAATTTCCTCATTATTTTGGGTACAGTTTGGAGGTGAGGATTAAACCTAGGTATGCAACTATGGTGGCAAGCGGAGTAACATTGAGTCTGAACGTGTTGCTCTCTCATGCGGATGATGACTTTGACAGGTTTTTGAAACGAAAAATGGAGAAAAATGCTGGATGAAACTGTTCCTATTACAGGATGTTTCTGTTCATCACAGGTGATTCAACTGGAGGTTTGTGATTTCCTCTGGCCCGATGCCTTATTTTGAACTATGAAAACTATCGGACTCGGGACATTTCTTTGTTGTCGTAATATGAATTTAATGACAGAGAGTGGATGAATGTTGGTTGTGTAATTTCGCACGGAAAGATCATTCGAAGGAGATATTTAACATTTTCCGCGAGTTTTGGCCTTTTGGGCTCTTAATCGTTCACGTTTTTTCCCTTAAAAGTGTATAGCGAACGAATCATCATTTCTTTTCTTGTTTCTTTTCGGTTTTCCGAAAGGTCTATTAGTATTTGCTTCATTTTGATAGCATTGCAATGCTAGATGATTGCCCTTTCATATGGACATTTGAGATCCTTGCATTGTAACTCCTCACACTGTTGCAGTTTTGGTACTTTTTGTGGTGTCCAGAACTCATTATCATTGAATTACAACTCCTGGAAAGTGATGATTTAACTGTAAAGACCATGGTACGTAAATGTGAATTGTGTTACAACTCACAAGGTGAGAAAATCAATTACGATTAGGTTGCTGACATGTTTATTCTTTTTACGAGGTCGTTTGTATGATGACATGACGTGTATCAATTTAGGCTGTCAGTAACATGTTTATTCTTTACGAGGTCGCTTGTATTAGGACGTGGCGTGTCATTTTAGCGTGGCATTTTTTTACTGAGAAAATTTATTGTATATATTTGATTAACAAATCAATATTCTACAAAAATTTGATGCAAAACTCATAGACGTGGGAAAATTTTGAATAAAGACAACTCAAAAAGACCAAACAAGTTAGAGGTTGTTTATTTGATTTGAATCGTTAATTTTTTTTTGTCTTGCTAAGTAATTGTCGCATGTAAAAATTTAATTTAACTGATGCATATTTTTTGAGTAAATTCGATATCCTAGAAGTAAATTTATTTTTATTTTAGAGCAAATATCGGTTGGTAACGAGAAATTTCATTCGAGAAAAATATGAAAGATTCTGACGTGGAAAAACAACACTAATGATGGTAGTAGATTCGAGACGATTCCTGATAGTATTTTATTGGTATTGAATCACTACTGATATATGCAGTACTCGGCGGTACATTGTACTTATCTTTACCAATCTCACATCCTCATTAATCCTATCTAATCCAACACATTTTAACAAACATGAGATGTCGGCTTTCAATCTATCTAAGAAAATACTCCTACTTAGGAGAGATTATTCAGTGCCCGAGGGCACCGCATGGCCCAAGCCTCTTCCCACCGCATATTATTGTGGAATTCTCACACTTAATCTTGAGCGTCCTCAAAAAAATGTGCGGTGGAGGAGAGGCTTGAGGCGTGCATTGAATAATTTTTCCCTGCTCAGGTAAAAGGGGCAGGTACTCGTACATTTGGCCTATTAGCCAAATGACTTATTTTTTTTTCCCTCTTTACAAAATTTTTGCAATTGCTAGTTTTTCGTCAAATTTTTATGAATTATTATTTCGTCATGATGAGAGTGATCTAAAAAGTGAAAAATTACGATTGAAACCTAATTTTTTAAATAAAGACGAAAATAAACTAATAAGCTATTTTTTTCCTTTATTAAGAAAAAATTGGATTTCTGTCGTAATTTTTTCTTTATAGATTCTTTTCGTCATTACGAAGAAAAGAATAAAAAAAAATAACAAATAATTTTAATTTTTTTTTAAGAAATACAATTTTTTTAATAAAGACAAAAAAAAAACCATCTAACTTATTACGCCAAACCACCCAGCATGATCAAATCAAACCAGGTGGCTAAATTTAAAGGGATTTGTAATCAATTGTCAATGAATCCGATATTTTGAAAAAGTTACCGTTCGTTGTATGGCCAGCCCGATCCCCGAAACGATAAGTATTGACAAGCTTGGCAATTCCCACTGTCGGTAAATTTTGTTTTTTCCCCTTTCCGAAATTGTTTCAAATTTCCATTGTTACCCTCCAACAAAACAAAAAAAAAAACTCAACCCTCTCCATTATTATTTTTTATTTTTCCCCAAAACCCATTGCTCTTCCAACTCTATCAACGTGCTGCCAATATTGCCAAATTGGTTACTAGTCAATTCTCTTAATAATTCCATTGATGCTATATTGGAATCAAGTCCTACTTATATGCACTTTGGATCGATGTACATAAGGACAGAGCGAGCGAGAGGGTGCACGCTATAAACAAATGTTTAGAATTATTTTTGACGGATTATAAGAAAACTAAAGAAACGGTTATTCACAATTGTTACCCTGCATCACTCGTTAATTTATTTTTAAGTACCATATGAATTAGATTATAAAGTGTTTTTCTTTAAAAAAATAAAATTTTAAAAAACACTCATCTTTTCTTCCCTATTATTTCTTTGGTATGAAGTAACAAGGGATCCCTCTAGAGGAATTATTCAGTGATATTGGGGCACAACATGATTGCTATGAGTTCTTCCTTCATGATCTTAGGTGTTTGGAAAATCAAGGATATAACGGTAGTGTTTGGTTGAGAGTTTAGTTTAGTTTAGTTTTGATAGTGGGTGGAGAGAGAAATAGGGTAATGATTGAAGATAGGAGTAATGATTGGAGAGAGATAGAGGGAGATAAGAAAGTAATAATTGAAAAAATAGGATAATGATTGGAAAAATATATAGAGTAATGATTAGAATCAAAATGAAAACTAAAACTAAAATGGCGTCCGAACAAAGCCGTACATGTCACAATCCTCTCACATGCATGTAGGCTGATGAAGCCTATATAGGTGGTTGTGTGTGTAATAGCTCTGCTCAATATGATATTGTACATTTGTACTTAAAAATGGCAGATTATATTTTGAGAATCATAAAATCTAAACCTTTCGTCAATGTCATAAACAACACTTTTCCAGTTACCTATTAGTAATTACATGGGCTCAACCAGTCTCGTAACACAACTTTATGCTGTGAGTTCTTTAGTTCGAGCTAATAAAATAATACTATCAAATATTCATCACATTATAATAACCATTTAAGTCACTATAATCTTATTCCTAACAATGAGGAAAAAAATAAATATTCGGAACCTATTTCAGCGGCTGATATTATTTCTCCTACTTCCTTCGTCGACATCCACAGGTGAATTAGTAGTCCCCAACACTGCGGCTATTAATTTTTGTTTATGTTATTTTGTGTTTTTTTTATTGATTGTTTTTTGCTATTATTCGGACCGTTTGAGGGGGTGTTCCAGTTTCTGCAAAAAGGAATTTTTTAAAAAATAAGGTAATTTCAAACTCAAAAATCATGTGTTTACGCAAATAATTTTTCTACAAATATGGATATTGTTTGATAGATCTCATTGAGATCTTTTAAACGGTGTAAAAAATTTTAAAAATTATTTTTCATTTTCATTATATTTGAGCTTAAAATTACCTTTTTTTGAATTTAAAAAAAAAAAAAGAAATCGGAACGGTATTTGAGTCCTTCATTTTGTTTGGTTATGAATACACTGTTTACTCAGAGACTCTAATAATTTACTCGCAATGCTGTTGGTCAGAATTTTTCATCAACCCCATATTTGTCGAAAAGAAAAACATCAAGAGTGAAAAGGTTATTATCGTATTTATATCTATGTTTATTTTTTCCAAATTTGTTTTTTCCTTTGGACTTCCACTGCCCTATGTTACCCATGAAGGGTAGATTTTGTTTTTCTCTGTTTTTTTTGGTTTTTTTTTTTTTTAAATCCATGAATTTGGAGACTTCTTTGGTACTCTATTCGTTATTCCCAATTTCTTTAATCATCAGTAATTTTCTAAGGCTTCTTCAAGACTCTCCCTACCCTCACTCCTACAGTCCTACTCATGAGGCCGACCGTTTCTTCTCCTTCCCATAAAAACCGCACACAACTCCACCCCTCCCTCCATGTGTTTCACCAGTTCAAAATCCTTCTAATGCCCACCAAAACTAGCCCAATCTCCTCTATTTCAAACCAAATTTGACTCTAGAGAGAGAGAGAGAGAGAGAGAGAGAGAGAGAGAGAGAGAGATGTTCTACTCCCAGTGCTTGCTATCTAAAAAGGGAACTTTAGGCACCATATGGGTCGCTGCCCATTGTCTCAAAAGGGTCAAGAAAGACCAAGTTGCTCAGACCAACATCTCTTCTTCTGTCGGTGAGCCCTCATTTTTCCCTTTTCTTTCTTAAAGCTTTCTGCTGATTTTCTTGTGCTGGAACGTTGAAGTGAGCATATAAATGAAGAAATGGCTGGACTTGAAAGGGGTTCATTTTTGCTTATGATTCTCTTGTTTTGTGTTTTTTTCTTGAAGAAAATCGGTTTTGTGACTGTTTAACTTGTTTTTAGCACATAAATTTGTAATATAGCATTTGTGTTTTCCGTGAATACTTTATATCCAGTTCTATAGGTTATGGATAATCTGTTTCTCTTGTTGAAATTGGCTGATTTGCGCGTTTTTTGTCGACCTAATGGATGAAATAGTTCTATGCTGGTCTAGTTTGGGAAATACTTTGCTGCCCTTTTTGGGTTTCCCCTTCGTATTTCCCTGGCCTCTAATGTAGTTTGAGTAGTTTCTATTTGTTGTGAGGCTGCTTTATTGCGTTTGTTACTCTCCTTGTTGAAGATTCCAATGATTCATGAAGTATGTGAAACCTTTCCCATACACTTTAGTTTTGATTGCTCTAATTTACTAGTGTAAAATTACTGCGAGACTCTAGATAAGTGGCTGCTGATCGATAGTCAGGTAGGGATCGTAGCCAAGAGAAAAGTGAGGGGAAAACAAACGTTTCATACATTTGTTGTGATGTTAAGAAATGGGTCCAAAGAAACTGAGTATAGACCTCTGAGAGGAGTTGACTAGTTAGCCTCGGTATCGCAAACACACGGTACCATGAACAATTGAACTTGTTTTGGGGAACATTGAGAAGTAAGAAGAACAACCTATATGGCTAGGTGTAGGTAAATGTTCCATGAGCACATATGATGAATATTCACTGTTAATTATGAGTCATTGGAGAAGTCTTCCTCCCACAAATTTTAATGTGGGGTTCGACATAGAGCTGGGAGAATGATGAAATGAAGCTGTCCCCGTGTGTTTTGTTTCTAGCTAATGTCCTTGCAGTTATCTGGGCACATGGGGTTTCATTGTATAAATATAGCAGTGAATCGATGTATTTGACCCTAAACAAATACATGTTGTATCCTTCCTGGCATTAACTGATGCGGGTTGATTGTGAGGTACTAAAATGGGTGCATCCAGCGTTTCATTATCTGGTTCTTGTTAGTTACTCTTTATAAGTTATGGTACATGAAGTACGGTCAGAAGAAACTACTGTGTGCTGGACCGTTGATATGCATCTTCCTTTGCGTGGCATTTATTGATCAGTCGTACGTCACCCTAGCATCTAAAAATGGACCAAACCTGTTTGGCTTTGAATTTAGTGGACACCTGGCAACTTCATTGGAACACTTGTCATTTTTTAATAAAAAACTTGAATGCGTTTGGGTAGGAATGATTAGTGTCGTGCAGTTGCTAATGTCTTACTCTTTCTGGCAGCCTTCCCTCATCGGTTTTCTTCTTTTTTCCTTAACACAGAAATGATATTGGCAGACGAAGTTCCCGTTGTCTCATATAGAGTACTAGGATACCTACTCTTGGGTGTTGTGAGGATATACTCAATGAAAGTCGAGTATCTATTCCATGATTGCCGTCATGTACTCGTAAAAATCAAGGATTTTGCGGGTAAGAAAAAAGAAAACATACACATTGAGGCCATTTGTGCACCATCCCTCTCTATCACCCGACCAGAAAGGTTAGAACTTGATACTTTTGATCTGCAGATCCTGGAAGATGGAAGCGGGTGAGCTATGTGCTTGAGTCAGTTCAAGTGTTTTGAGTTTTACATATCTCGTGCTACTAATTTTTGACCCCCTCTTATCTGTTTCTCAATTTGTACAGAAATACCGTGAGACCTGATGAAGATATCGTGCTTGCTGGTATTCAAAGTACACTAAGTTCTTTATAGCATCTTGACTTGATATGTCTCAACATATTTTTTTTTGCCTTTGTATGAAACAGATGTGCGGAGAAATGAGGGCAGTAGATATTGTTTATTGGACAAGGTATGCATCATGTATGCAGCAACATTTACAGTGTCTTTCTTGTAACAGGGGTGCAAGCCCTTTAATGCTCACACTCTGTTTACTTGGTAAAAAAACATGTTTAGCATTTCACAGTGGAGTATATGTGGTGCCAATAAGGGGAAACTATAATTAAGTTTTCTGGCACACATAGGTCAAATTGTTTATAGCTGTGTATGGAATTCTTTTTGAAATATTTTTAGTGGGTCCTCGTGAGTGTTGTGTACTACAATACTGATCAGCCAGGATGACAAGCGTTCAATAGTAGTGCAAGGTTCAAGTCCTGCCTGAAGCATCAATTTTAACACATTGATTTGATTTGAATGTACCATAACACCCTGGAAAAATATAGGCCGATCTGATTGGATTTGTGCTGCTAGTGTGATCAAAATTTTGTTTGAAATGCGTTATTTAGTTTTCTCCCCTTCAATTTGCAGTTTCTTTGTGAGGAGGATGCTGAACATTTTGAAACTTGCTTGACAGCTTACACTCCTGTTAAAGAGTATGTCAAAATTCCTCATGCTGCTTGCTGGAATTGCTCTAATTATATTTCTTTGAGCTGGTTGAAAGTATAACTTACATCACTGTTCCAGTGTTCTTTCACCTTACAGCATGGGAAATGATGTGGTTGGAAGCCAGTCACATGATTTAACCAACTCAGAAGCAAGCATAGAGAAGCTTCGAGGCAATAATTTCTCACTGCCAGAACGTCTGGATCCTATGTCACTTTGTGAGTTTGATGAAGAACCAGACCTGGATAGACAGCGTGGTGAGGAACATGGCAATGAAATAGAGGAGACAGAGATGTGCAATGCCAAAAATGTTAGTATTGATGAGGAGGAATCTCCGGATACTTTGAAATCATTTGCTGAAGAGCAAAATATGGATGCAGAGCATCTAAGGCCCGCGGAAGTGATATTACCCGAAAGCGGAAAGTGTCCAAGTATTACGAAAGACCGCCCAATATCTATTACCATTGATGTAACTCCCCAATCCAAGTGCCCCAACGCTTCAGGTATATAATTATTAGAATGAGAATTATGCCTGCGTTTGACAATTTGATGGAAATGAACATTGGATAGAGTCTCTTTGAACTGGTATCCTCAATCAGTAGAGGGCTGAGTCTATCAGCCCTTGTTTTTTCTTATTGTTTCAGCAAAGCCTCGACTCTTCTTGGTTTTATTTCATGTGAAGTTCAAATTCAAGTTATGATATTTATTTGTGAGGATATAGTCTTTCAGAAGATTATTATTGATGAAAATTTCTCCTGGTAATGCAGGTGCTACTACACCAGAGTTTATGGTGGTTAAAACTCCGGCTGCCAGGGAGGCTGCTCGGGTCTCAAGAAAGAGAAAATGTTTGTTTGATGACATCATTGTGTTGCCTAACAAGTATGTGAGAATAATCTCTTTGTTTAAGGTGATTCCAAATTGCTTGGTGTGTTCCACTAACTAAAATAAGTACTTATTTTTTGAATTAAAGGTGACACTGTGAGAGAATAACCTGTTTGCGAAAAATAAGTACTTCAAAAATAAGAAACTTAGCGGAACTGGGTATTCTAGGCTAGGTTTTTTTTTTTCAACGTATTTTTACCTGTAAATTGTAATGGCCTTTAACTGTTAGTTTTAATGATGAGGGGTGACAATGTCAAGGTGATGGTCTTCATTCTTGATACGAGTCGAAGACACTATATTTTAATTTAAATTTTCTAAGTTAGTTTTGAAATTTATTTTCTCAAGGATATGATTTTAAATGCACATTACTTTTTTGGAGAACTGTGGATGACATCTAAATCATGTATAGTTTTTAACCAAGGGAGTTTAGGGTTTCTGTATTTGCAACATTGGAGAACTTTGAAGCAGCTTATCATGACCACCTAGTAGGCACTAGGTTCTAAGGTTAACACTGACCAATGACCCAAATGGTGGTGACTTACCTGAAATCAGTTATGTCAAGCAAGATGGGACTTCAAGTTTACTGATTTGATCCCTACTTCCCTAGTAACAATTTAGAAACAGTTGACAGTTACTTTTTCAATTTGGTTAGAAAGGAATACTCTAACTACATTGATCCAAACAGATACTTGTAGCACATTGAGTAAACTGATTTACGTCGGTTGTTATGTTGGATTCTAGCCATGGGTTCAGTTCTGGTTCTGATTATCTTAGCACTTGGACTAAAATATCTGAGACTCTGAGTAGATTACATGGAATAGGTCCTGATTCCAGTAATACAATGGAATTTGAAACATATGACACTTTATGACTCAAGTGACTTGGTTTGTAAATGATGGAAAGTGGACATCCCCAGGAGGCCAGGAGGCACCTTCTTATCACTATGATATAACACTTAGCATGTGCCCAAAAATCCACATGTTATTACATCTTTTCAATGTTTTCATTTCTACAGGTTAGTTAAAGAAAGCATTGACGACTCAAGTGACTTGGTTTCTAAACGAAAGAAAGCTCCTTATACACCACTCCACGTCTGGAAAGCACATAAAATCACCAATCTGCCTCACACTTTCTTGGAGCCTTTGTTTCATTGTGAGTTTTCATTAGAGCTCAGATCTCTCTCAAGCAAGAAGGAATTGAAGAGCCCAGAGGCCATCAAACCTGTGGAAGCTCCTGAAAAAATAGGGGAAATAGGATCCCCAGCTGTTCATAGAACTCCAGATGATACAGTTATTGCTCCTTCAACACCTGTTACTTGCTCGGCTTCTTTGAGGTCACATGATGTGCGGGATAGTACCAATATAGACACAGTGGGTTTGGCAAGCTCATTTGAAAACAGAGAGGAAATCTTTTCTCGAAAAGAGAATGCAGAATTTGATACCAGCCCAGTAAACGAGGTAATACAAAAACTATATCTAGTATCTTGGGGAATTTAACTGTAGTTTATGCTGAAAGAATGAAATAGAATAGAGATGTCATTATTGGATTATTAAATCTATTGGATTATTAAATCTATTTCAGGTGACAAATTCAGGTCAAGGAGATAAGCAGGAAACAAGTAAGAACACTTGATTCCATTCCCCCAAAATAGTTTTTGCTATTTTTATTTCCTTTTTCTGTTTGAAAAGGTAATACCAATTTATTGTAGTTTTTTTTTCCTGGCAATTTATATGTTCTTGTATTTGCTTCACATGACATTCTTTACCCGACTCTTATCTTGGTTGCAGATGAATGGTCAATCGAAACTAGGTAGGTTGCTGTGGTGTGGCTAATGCCGTTTTCTCTTGTTTCAGTAGTCAAAGCTCCTATTGTGATTTGTACGAAAAATTATTCTTACTTTGTAGGCTTTTGGTGAACAGAACACTGGCAAGGTACCTGTGCAGAACCTTTCTGAAGACGAAGAAACAAGGAGGAGACGCGGTACTGAACTTATCGCAGGTCCTGAAACGCAAAACCAAGAGTGAAAATGCAAGGGTGTTTTATGAGATCCTGGTATGCTGTTTCCTTTCAGGTCATCCATTTTTTTCTAATTGAATCTACCAAAAATGATATGTATGACATGGGTATGTTTCTAATTGAATCTACCAAAAATGATATGTATGACATGGGTATGTAATGAAAATTTTGCAGGCACTGAAAACCGGAGGGTATGTTGATGTGAAGCAACAAGCACCCTATGAAGACATACTAATACTGGAAACTCCCAAGTTGAAAGAGTCTTGTGAAAGCTGATCAAGTACTTTTGTAGCTATTAGGATCCAAGCTGTATGCTCCATCTGTATTTAACTCGTAGGAAGTATATAGAGTTGTTAACCTAACCATTACGAGGCGAGTAGGATTTTGTAAAATAAATTTTCGGGCTATGTACGATTTTTTGTTGGCTTTTGTTTATCTTCATCTTGTTTAGCTGGTTCATTTACAAACAAGGGTTGATTGAATACTATGTTATGCTTATTACTCGGATTTTCGTAGTCCATGTTTAATCTTCGGCTTAGAAGTGATTTGTGAAGAAAATAGCGAAGGGATTTGGCGTTAAGGTTTCAGGAGGTTTTTCTTACTGATCCTAGAAATCAAAACATAGCCTTTAAGGTTTTCGTGTTTACCGCTGGGCTACTACTCATGGCACTGAGATAAGAAACTTGTTTTTTTTTTTTTTAGGAAAAGCATGAGCTATCAAGCAAACTGCTAACCATGGACAATTACAAACAAAGAGGACTCTAGGTCAGGGATTTTGGGGGGTTGCTGTGCATTGAGGTTAGATTCGAGCTGTCGGATCGGATGTACGATTCGACAGCGCGGAAGTTCGCAGCATTGTGTTGCACACAATACCATTCCCCAATTGCTATGTCATATACTGCATTGACATATACGTCATTGGTGAGTGATTATGAAATAGATTGAAGCAGCATTTCCTCTTTTTCTTCTTTTTTTTTTTTTTTTCTGTGACCAGCTAGAAAATGCAGATACTATATATAAACGAAACAGTACAATAAAAGCGGACACTACCGGTCCGAAGATACAAAAACAACAAAAGAACAACAGAAAAAACAAAAAAAACCGCAAGGAACCAAAAACGCCGGAATCGGACCCATCGATCACACTTGTGAGGGTGGGTAGAGTGGTCAAGGGAGTGACTAGGTATGGAAAGAGCAAATCTTGAGATAGACCTGCCGCACCAGTTGAGCACAAGCCCGCCGCAAGAATCCAGGCCGAAGCCGCTGCCGAACGCTGTCATTGTCGTCTCTGTTGAGCTGGTTCCGAAGACCTAGATCTAGAACCCCAGATCTAGACCCCTGAGTCCAAATATAATGGGGAGAGGGGAGAACTCTCTCCCAAAAGAAAGAATCTCACCCTACTCACAGCCATGCAAGCCGAAGAAGAGGCGAGAGGAGAGGAGAGAGCATTTCCTCTTGAATCAGTTAGGTAACTCTCTGGGAAAATTACCGCGCAATTTTGTCCCACTAAGCTTTTGGGATTTTTTTGGGGCTTTTTTTTTTAGATTGGATATTTTAAAAAATATTTGGGTGAGAGGAGAAAGCATTTATTTTTTCTATTTCTCTCGTCTAGAGGAATCAATAATCCACGTAAGTTAGATGAAAAACTAGCAAACGCTGAAAAATTCAAATAGGACAAAATAAGAAAAAAGCCTAAAAAAAAACTTAGTGAAATGGAGTCAATTACGTAACATTCGTAAGTATTGTGCGGGTAAATCTCCAATATTCAGAAGTTGTGGGTTAAAATCTTATGAAACTGCGAATCTACATACTTCGTGCCCAAAAATGCTAGGGGTACGTATGAAATGTACATATTATGTACATATCAATTTTGTGGGGTCCACCTCGGGTCCTACAAAGATGATTCAAACTGTCCATTATTTTTCAAACATTTTTTTTATGGAGCCCTGTAAAAAATCAGTACAACCCGATATCAGTAAAGATTTTTTCTTAATTTGTGGAGGTGAAACTACTTAACTACTTAGTTTCGCTCCTACAAATTCAAAAAAAATCCTTACCGATATCGGATTGAGTTGATTTTTTACAGAGCTCTATAAAAAAATGTTTTAAAAATAATGAGCAGTTCGGATCATTTTTGTGGGACCCGAATTGGGCCCCACAAAATCTATATGTACATTGTATGTACATATTATATGTACCAATAGCAGCACTCCTTCGTGCCAGCCCTAACTTTCTTCTTCTCTCTCTCTCTCTCTGTTCGTCTCTCTCTCTTAATCGATCATATCAGAATCAGAGAAATTTTGGGGGGCCTCAAGTGATGGCAACGGCAGCTCAACCTTTTAGTGGCAACCTGAAGGCAAGACTCTCTCTCTCTCTCTCTCTCTCTCTCTCTATATATATATATATATACATATATGTATATATACGTTAAGTGTGTGGGTAGTAATTACTGTTTGGTTGCTGGTAGAGCAGAGGGAAGAAATGTGAAAAAAACTCTACTGAAAACCTTCACTGTTAGATCAGGTTTTCGGCAACCTAAAGTGTGATTTTCTTTCATTCTCTGCTAATAGAATTAAAACTCTTCTGCAATTGAGATTATTTGATTGTTTGTGAGAGAATGCCCGGTGTTTCTGGAATATGCTGAATGAATTGCATATGTAGGGAATGGACGAAAGATTTTTCACGCTACTTTTGTAATGCCTGTAAGCCGTCCTTTTGTACTGCCTCCGTCCCATTGTGATAGTCCCATACGAAAAAACGTGCAATTTTTGGATATTCAATAAAGTTCATCCGTTCATAACATTTTGAAAATTTTCGCACTAATTAAAGAATTAACCGGGATTGTTAATTTGGTGCGAAGAAACTCGAAAAGACATGCAAAATCATGTACTGCATGTCTTTTCATAGGGGATCATCATTTTGGAACGGAGGGAGTATTTCACAGGCGCTTGCCTTTTGTTTTTCTTTTTAAATGGCTTTTTGGGGTTGTTTAATGAGTTTATTTCAGACGATAGAAGTACCCCCTACATTTTTTCCCCATGTCTGAACAGGCTCTTGCCCTTTGCCTTTTGCCCTTTGTTGGGATCTTCAGGATTCTATTTTATGCATATTTTGTCAGCTTTTTAACGGGAGTCTCTGCTGGGCTAAATCTCAGACACTGTCATCATTTTGTGCTCCCAAGTTTCGGTTTTCAAGCATTGATAGGTTGCAAAGCATTAGCCTCTTGCTCCTTTTTCTTTATTTTAGGGCATCTAATATTACAGTATTTTCTGAAGTCTTGTACAAGAGCAAACATCTTGAGATGTCCGATTAATTCTATGAAGTTCATAAATATCCCATGTATCATGTTATTTTTTGTTGAATTTTCTCAAAACAACCTGTATTACATGGACACAGGTGCAAGTGTCGGGTGCAGCTATATGTGCATGTGTCGGATTTGTTCAACTTCTTTGTCAAGGACACTGGGACATCCAAAATTTCTTATTCTTTTAGTATATATTCGTTACTTTCACAAATTTTTCAAAGTGTCTTAGGACAATTCATGCATAACATAGCAGTTATGTGCATAGTTGATAGTAAACTCAATTTACAAAATCTGCTTATTACGTGAATGTCTGTCACATATCCGATTTTGTTATCGAAGTTTCGAGTATTGAAATGGTTATTTTACACATTTGAAAGGATCCATGTAAAATAGAAAATACATCTCTTATTACTTTAAAATGAAGTTATTGTTGAGTGTTTTTTTCAAAAATCTGGAGGAGTCCCTTGTCATGGGCAATCCCTCCATGCCAGGCAAGAATATTGTCCAATTTTACCAATTATGGTCCATTTTCGTACTTGGAAGTTGGAACAAGTGGAATTCCATGGAGATCATCCTTTCCAGAACAACACTAAAGTTGTGAATTTTCGTGGATACTCTCTCATGGTTTGGTTTTTTGGTTCTTGCTAGTATACAAGCTCTGATTGTTGCTCTTTGACCGACTATAGTTTCACTTTGTCCATGTCATATCAAAGGCATAGGAAGTAGTTTTAGTCTTTTAGATGCTAACGTTTCCTTTTATAACCTCTTGAGTGGGACAAGTTCCTTATGATAATGGCTGTTGATGACTGGTGTACTTATTATTTACTTCACTAGATCAGATTTAACTTTCAAGCTTCTGTTCTCTGCCTTGACTCACTTATCATTGTTGGACTCACTTATCATTGTTGCTTAGATATATATTTATATTAGGGAGGAATGAGCATAAATTCTTTCTTCATGCAGAGAGCTCTTGCTGGCCTGAGACGTATCAATTTGGAAGGTCTGAGATGGAGAGTATTTGATGCCAAAGGCCAGGTCTGAATTATCTACCTTTCTCCTTTGTCCCTTATTCTTTTCTTCCGTTGTGCATATTCAAGATTACGCAGGGTGATGGCAGTCTTTCAACTGATTTTGTGATGGATTAATTAGGATGACAGGGTAAATAACTGATTTGATTTTTTTTTGATGCAAAACTTTGTGATGGCAATCTGTTTTGTAAATTATCCCTTCTGCGTTGATTCACGGATTTTATCTACCGCTATCCAATTATTACTGTGACTTGTCATGTAGGTCCTTGGAAGGTTAGCATCTCAAATATCGACTGTGATTCAAGGCAAGGACAAGCCAACATATGCACCTAATCGCGATGATGGGGATATGTGCATTGTGCTCAATGCAAAGGATATCTGTGTCACAGGGAGGAAACTTACAGACAAGGTTTATCACTGGCATACTGGGCAAGTACCATTTACTGATTCTTCTTATGATGCGTATAACTATATATATGTATACATACATATATTGTGTGTGTGTGTAAAGAATAGTTGCCTTATCGGATTTAATGTTGTTATTGAAATGTAGTGAGAATCACAAGAGCCATGGTTGCTTCATCTTCTTCTTCTTTCATGCTGCAGAATTTCGATAACTTTTTTCTAGGAAGTTCTTCCATAGTCATGTAACTCATATCCAATTTGAATGTTCTGAAAAAAATGAAGAATTAGTTTCCAATGCTGAGATAACAGTGGTAGATGACTGTTGTAGTGTCCTACGGTACCATTCATTCAAATGCTGAATGCCCCTGCTTTTTGTCATTTTTATTTTGAATTTCTAGTCTGACAGTGAACTATTTTTGGCTCATAGGTATGTGGGCCATCTCAAGGAAAGAAGTTTAAAAGATCAGATGGCAAAGGATCCTACTGAGGTTATTCGCAAAGCTGTCATGCGCATGCTTCCGAGAAACAAATTGCGTGATGTAAGTTCCACTGAATTCAATTTCTTTTGTTACTTTCTTGACCTCGAGACCAGATCATGTAGAATGGGCTGCTTTGTAGAATAGCATCTTGTGAATAAGTTAATAACGAAATGAACTTTATTCCGAGAAAATATAAAAAGGAAGAAAACTCTGATAACTGACTTACAATACTTTGTATGGCGAACCTACATCTTAGAATGCATTTAATTCCGGGTTACTGGATGCTAGCGGCAGTTTTCATATAATTGATTTTACATCCAAGAACAATTTTAGACACAGAATTATCGGGTTACTGGCTTCTAGTGGCAGTTTTGATGTAATTGATTTCACACCAACATTGTTTGTTTAATTTTTTTCACTAACCGATTCAAAATTAATCATCTCTAGTAGAGGAGTTACGATCTAATGGATTTTCAGCTCACTTGAGGAAAAAATGCTTCCCCTGGAGATGCAGGGAAACTTAGTTATGGTACCCTATAATTGGTTATTGAATGCTAGTATTAATTTGTTGAAGCAACTGTTTATATATGCAGGACAGAGACAGGAAGTTGAGGATATTTGCTGGCGGTGAGCACCCGTTTAGCGACAGGCCTCTTGAACCATACGTGATGCCTCCTCGACAAGTACGGGAACTGCGTCCACGCGTGAGACGAGCCATGATTCGAGCTGAGAAGAAGGCTGAGCAACAAAAACAGGGTGGTATGGATACAAGAAAAGGGAGAAAGAAGGAAGAGGAGAAAGCAGAACTGATCGAAGCATGAAGAGTGCTGGAGTTACATACGAATTCGTAGCCAAAGCTTTTGCTTATTTCTCCTGAGATTTTGGTTAGGTTTTCATATGTTTTTTCTTTTTGGGTTTCGTGTGTACTTTTCATCTCTGTACTCAGTTGCAAGCCAAATGGGCCCAGTTAGCCTTGGGGTCGATTCGAACCAAGTGTATCATTTGTTGCACTTCTTATGATTCTGCAGGATCTTATACATTCATTCAAGGTTAGAAAAGATTCAAATTTTCGTCAGTCCCTCTTCCTTAAGGCCTCTGTTTTCCTTCTTTGTGGATTACAAAATGCTCTCTTATGACTAGAATAGCTATTTTTCTCTAGTGATTTATCTCTTCAAAGTTCATTGGAGTTGCACATTTTAAGTGAACAACTATTAATGGATCATTTTTCTTCAAGTAAAAGTTTGACATCAGTTAAGAAATATGATTGCCAAGACACCCTTTAAAGATCAAGGAAAAAAACGCCCAACAAAAGAAACATAGTAGTACAGAAACCATGTGAAATTCATCTGTGAAAGACTTCGGAGTTCATAACCCACAACCACAAAATATGAACACACCTAAATGGCACGATTTTATAACCATCAATCTTCGATATGAATTCTACTAGTATTCGCTATGGTAGTAGCGCAGCAAGTGATCGAGGCGTCAGAAGCACGAACAAGGAGAAGTAAACATAACCAATGTGCACATGGAATAGAAATTATCCAATCATACTGGAATGGGAAATGAGCACAAACTTGTTTTCAAATTTCACGAACTTGTACAAACGTGTTGACCAACTGGTAGATGTCCAAGAGTCACAAAGAGAAGAAAATTTTCACATCACTACAGGGAGGATAAAAAATGATTTAAACAAATAAAAAGGAAACAAAAGAGGACTCTATAATCAGATTTTCCAATCTAGCTAATCGAATCACAACACAAAACCAAAATTTGAGAATATAAAGAATACATGCAAACCTTTTCCTAAAGCTGAAAAAAAAAGCTCAAGCGACTTTGGAGCTTCTATCTTTACAAAGCACATGCCATTCCTGCAGTACAGCCGACTGAAGAGCGCGATGCTCCACCTCCTCAGCTGTTAATTTCGATAGAGTTGAAGGCCCCTTGGGCTTCTTACCCTCTTCCCCACCATTTTCCTTTTCACTCTCCTTCTTTTCCTCTTCATCCTCTTCTTCTTTTTCATCATCTGATTTTGGAGCCTTGGGAGGCGGTTGGGCTGCCTTTAGAATGGCTATCCGTTCCATTGATGTTCGTAGCCTCTCAGCAGCAGCAACTTTAACTTCATCTTCTGGCATGTACTCCACACCCCCGTCTGTGAGATCATCTAACCAAGATTGCAGATCGGATCCGATTTCCTTTGTGATCGAGGCGTCAGAAGCACGAACAACGAATTTGCATATCATTGTCGTCGTCTCATCCCCCAAGTCCACGTTTCTGCTCACCTCACTAGCACCGAAAACCATCATGCCCACAAACCCTCCATACCATGTCTTTGCAGCAAAGCAAAGCTGTTCAGGACACAAAAGTCGAATAAAATCAAGCTAGAATAGCATGGAGTGCTCCAACAAGATAGCAATATGGAAATGGGTGGATGATACTTCTTGTGGAAAATTGTTTTCAGATTCACAATATGTTTTTGTCAAATAACATGGTCATAATCATATTATACGCAATAATAAAAATAGAATCTTATATGCTCTTAACAAATGAATTTGATTTGCACATACTCCTACGATTTTCATACATTGTAAGCAGCACGTGGTTATACACTTAAAAAAACTGCATTGTGTGATCTCCTTTGAAATGCCACTGAAAAATATTTTCCACTAAACACAAGCAAGAGAGAACTAAAATTATTTTTTGTTGTTGCATAAGACTTTATTGTTGTTATTGTTAGTGATATGTGGGGGAATTTTGTGAAGCCGGATAGAACTATGAGGAAATAAATCCAACGAGGTTTTCAGAAGGCAAGAAGGGATAAAAGAAAACTTATTCAGTTTCTATTATGAGGCAATTTCATAAACTCCCATTGAAGCGAACTTGTAAAACCATTTTTAAATTAAAGGCAAAAGTGCAATTTCACAAAAGTCAGTGGGATTACACTTGATCCAATGTGCCTCCCTGTCCATGCTTACAGGGAGCATGGTTAACATAAAATTTTAGATTTTAGACTTCAAGAGATCCTAAATTCCAAGTCTTCTCCTTGACCTCAAACCATATTGCATTCAGCCAAGTTTTGCAACAATCCATCTTTTCTAAAAAGGTCGGAAGAATCAAAACAGGTTTTGTTGAAGTTGGAGATTTTCCCTGATTCCTGAATGAAATCAAAGAATTACCTGAAATCCAGCAACTGTTCGGATAATGTGAGAGCAAACCCTATGGAAAGGCTTGGAAGATAAAGACTTCAGTCCACTTAGAAAAGGAGAAGACCCATATTGCTGAGCAGCAGTAGCCATGAACCCACTTCCTTCATATGTGTATGTACCAGTGTACTCCACTATAGCAGGTAAACTAGGCCACAGGCGGAAATATTCGACGGGTGAGATTTTATGTGGTAGAAGAAGCTCAGTCAGTGGAAGTTTGTACGGCTGGCATCTCAAAATCACAGGTTCTCCTATTTCCGGTCTCAGGCTTCTTTTTTGTCTCATGATCTGTGGATCTTCTTCAGCATAGTCCCCTTCGTAATCACCAGCTCCATAGAAGGGGTAGTACAAGACTTGAACCCAAAGGGCACACCTCTCGAATTGGGAGACACCGACAGTCACACTACAAAATACTGGATCCTACAAAAAGGACACACAGAGATAATTACTGTAGTGATTCTAGTGAAACGGAGGATAGACAGGAACGATTGTCCAAAAACTCAAAAAATGCAGAAAAGGCCCAACTGTACATGCCAAAATGATCACCGTTGTTTCCCACAATAGCAAAGCACAAGGATCAATTTCAACTCCATTAAGAAGTCTCTCTCTCTCTCTCTCTCTCTCCTACATCCCCAAAAGATCACAATTGTTTCCCACATAGCAAAAAGCACAAGGATCTATTTGGACTCCTTTAAGAAGTCTCTCCCTCCCTCTCTTATCTCTCTCTCTCTCTCTCTCTCTCTCTCTCTCACTCTCTTTCCTGATGTTTCTCTTCCTCTCCCACTCGTGGGAAACATGCCCAGACTATGATAACCATTAAAATATTATCCGCTACTACCAACACAATCAATTTATAACAAGTGACCGGTAGGAATCAGATGCATGCTGTAAGAGAAGAACAAAACTCATGAACCAACAACTGGAAACAAAGTAGATTATATTGGAATCTAAGATGCATAGCTGAAGCAGGAAAACAATAAACAAACAATTTTTTTTTGAAAGTAACCTGTGAATTAAGATCACGCAACTGTCGCACTGCTTGAGGGGATCCATTCATGAAGTATAATGAACCAGATAGGCCCACCCGAATATCCACCCTTTTGAGTTCAATTTCAGTCAAATTCAAAACCTGCAAGGAGTCAAATGACCAGCATCATGAAAATTAGTCGGACCATTCTTCATTACATAGAGAATGAAAGGATAGAAGATTGAAGCAAAAGTGCAAAACAACATAGTTGTTGCCAGATGTAAAGGGGTTAGATTTCTTGGAGGGTTCCAACCTAAAACCAATTGGCAATAGGTGGAGTAGCCTTTAGAATATATTAACCAAGCTTGGGTGGCTTAAATGAGCGATGTGAGACAAGTCTAACACTCTCCCTCACGTGCAGCCCAGATGCACGTGGAGTTGGAGGTGACAGACCAGGAGCTAAGCGATTGACTCAGGCGACAGAGATGACAAAGACTTTCCCACGGGAGGTAAGGCCACCCAAAACCTAGCTCTGATACTATGTTAGATTTCTTGGAGGGTTCCAACCTAAAACCAATTGGCAAAACTTGAAGTAGCCTCTAGAATTGACTTATAAAGCCACATTAGAAGATCATTCTAACTACTTAATCTGTTTCCATGGAAAAAAGTATTCATTCAAATTCTCTCGAGAGTAAAGCCTATCACCTTCAAATGTAGGGTAACCCGCCCATCACTTGAGTCAGTCAAATGATAAGCTTCAACATAGCAAGGATCACTACTACCAGTCAATGTACATGCACTCGGTGCAACTTTAAGTAACTTGGAGTCAATTCCTTCAGCCAACAAAAGAGTTAATTCACTAGGGTCTGGTCTCCAAAGTTCCAAAATAGCCTTGTGAACCAATCCTTCCAACTTCCGGTCCTGAGCCGCGGCTGCTTCAAAAAATTGAACAGTTAACTTGTGGTGGCTAAACGGGTAATCACCTCTAGCCTCACTAACCCCAGCCCACCTGCAAGAGAAATATGGCATAAGTGACGTAACTACTAGCTTGTTATGCACAAAAAGTAGCCAAGTTAAGACCTAATGAACTTCAATCCCCTACAGAGCCTAAACGCCATTAACAGGGGAAAAAGATTACGCCCATAAATAAATCTAACAAAAGCAAAACATAGACTTGGACAGATGTAAGGTCAATGGTTCCCAAAAACAGAAAAACATAAGTTCGGTTTAGGTACAATTGGTAATTGGTAAAACATCAGAGATAATCAAGACATCAGAAATGTGGCCAGTAATCCTCCTTTTAACCAACTAAGACACTGGCGCCCAACCCGAGTCTCAGGCGCATTCTTCATACAAGGGGTACTATTTTGTTACGTCGTAAGCAACACATAAACTTGGGACCAAGTGGTAGAACAAGAAATCAGGGACCATACCAAACAAAGTAGAAATCTTGGAGTCACGCTCCATGCCCCAGCTCCCTGGTAGGGATGGGGGGCAGCCCCATGTGATTTCCCTGGCTTGCCCTACATGATGGATTTGACCAGTTACAGAAGTCGATGGGGATTAGACTTGAGCACATCACCAGGAAAATAGTTTTGAGCAGAGACGGGATTTTGGTCGAACTTCCAACACCCATCTCGATTTATAAACATTTGTCTGATCAGGACCCACCCCAATTCAGGAAAAAGGAAAACTGGATTTTAGGTTTTGCACATGGTAAGCATGAAAGCAACCCAACAACTGAGATGTTCTGTTAAAAGGAAATTTCCTAATAAAAAAATATTCTATTCTTTAGTCCATGTACGATCACAATAACAGAAAAAAGGTGCTACGCTGCTTGCTAGTGGACATGATGAGTACCACCCAGCTAGGTCATGTAGAGGACCTTCCGGTGACTTGATCATTAGAACAACCCACATTATATTCTTCCACTAACAGACAAGTATTACCTTAGCAACACCTCCCCTACTAATCCAATTAGGGTAGTTATTAACCATGTAAGGCAATTTATAAATAATTACAGAACTGATGCTTACTTGGTTTCCGGGTGACCTGTAACATATTTAATTCTCTGCAATATTAAACGGCACTGATGCTTATTGACAGAATCAGCTAAGCCATTGTTTCTGAACTCTTCCAGCTCTTTTGTCAGCAAATGTCCTGCCCTAGCATTACGGGATCCCAACCGCTGAGCACAAAGAAGAACTCCCTGAACATCCTGAAGTCTATTTGTCGAAGATGCAGATGCGTCTATGTTGAACAAAACCTTATGCATATTTGATATAATAATGTTCAAAGGGTCCTCAGGGTCATCAGCAAGAAGTGGGTCCAAACCTTCTAAATCAATGTGCTCTGCAATAGCCCAAATAACGCGGGCACAAATCCTAGGGGTATTCACCTGAAAAATGAGAAAAGATGTTAGATAACAAGGTATCAAATATTAAGCTTACTATGACAACTAATACACTTTCTTTTTTGGAAAGAAATAGTAGAATTTTCAACATAAATGCCAAGGGATGGAGGGTATCATTCAGAGAAATGCTGGAGCTAAACTGCTAAAGAAAAGTGAACTGTTGGAAGGTGAAGAGTGTAACTACAAGGAACAAGCAAATGTGTGATAACTGGAGAATGTTCCCTTCTTGTTCTAGAAACTCTAATTAGGTTGTAGATCTGCTAGGCATATTTGTGCTTTGTATTTCTTTGCTTTCTAGTAGCTAGTTGTTGAGGTAGTTGTTGGCTTATTCGGGGTACATGCAGAGGGTTTGCTGATTGTGGTAACAAATTTTGGATAACCAAAACACCAAAACTAGGTATCATCCAAATTCTAGAAAATTGAGGGATACAAATTCAGAATCAGAACAACCAGTATCTCTGATCTGGATAGCTCTTGGCGAAAAACTAGGAGAGAACTTAAATAAGGAAGCCAAAACAAAAACTAAAACCACAACAGGAGCTGCAGAAGGCTGTATTTGAACCTCACGTAGATCTTTCACAAGTTCACGCTGTAAACTCTGTAATCGGGTTTCATTCATAATTTGATCCTGAGAGGCTCCATCTTTGACTCTTTTGACACCTCCCCTGGTATCATAAATGTGGCAAAGCCTAACCAACAACTTCAAATAACAATCAATGGCATATGTTCGCCCCTCACAATCCCACTTAACACATGGCCTACAAACTTCTACAACTTCCAATGCTGGCTCTGTCCAGTTTAATGCTCCATAACCAGTTCCATACGCCAATGCTCCAATAACTCTGCTCTCCATACCTGAACTCTTTTGTTCAGGCAATGGTAAGGATAACTGGAAGCAGCTTTCTACCAATGTAGCAACCAATTCTTCTCTGAATAAACTTTTACTTGTTACACTGTTGAGGTCATCTTTTATCCTTGTATCCTCGAAAAGTGAAGCAATATCAGTTCCTGCAAGAGGTTTTTGACCTCTTCGGACGCTTTCCTTAGCGAAAAGGTCAACACAGAGAGCAGTTCGACAGATGCACGCTAGAGCATGCATGCGGTCTGATTCTGCTCTCAGGTTTCTCACCATAAGAAGCAACCTTTTAAACAATGATACCTGCAAGAAGCAAAATTGGTTAATCATTCCGTATCTTCATACATACTTAATACATATGAGCACCATCCATAAATATCAATAATGAATTCTCCATAGTATCCAAAGTCAGCATACAAAGCTAGTGTACAAAAATCAGCAAGTTGTAAATAACTGAGCCATCAGAGTCATCAGACAGAAGAAGCAATCATAATAGAGAGGATATGCTTTTCCTGATAAAGAGCAAAACCAGTTGGAATATATCTGCACGAGTGTCCAATGCTGATTTAGCTTGAATGAACACCCCAATGGCAATCAGGCCATCTCTGGAAAGAAGAAACGGCAACATTCTGAAGTTTAACCCAACAACGTATTGTCTCAACAAATAAAGCTTTTTGAGTAGAGTATGTAGTCATTGACACTAGATTGGTGGTTTGAGACTGGACAGATGCAATAGTTCTTTGAGCAGTGCCCAGAAAACAGAAGCCAAAGAATTGCACGACAAGGAACCACAATTGAAGCTTAGATTGCCACATGAATACCACGCTCTTCACATTGGAGTTGCTATTTCACTAATTTTGAGTCACTAATTTACTTTGTGCATATGTGGGTGATACTTTGATAGGTGAGACAAAAATTGAAATAGAGCAACACTAAGTCTTAGCTCCCTAGGAAGTGTGATATCACCGATTTGGGAAAAGCCTATGCGATCTTATAGCCCATTTGGATGGTGAGAAAGGATGAGATAAGAAAGGGGGAGCCTATGTGATATCACCAATTTGGGAAAAGCCTATGTGATGTTACAGCCAATTTGGATTGTGAGAATGGATGAGATAAGAAAGTGGCAGCCCTTTCTCACCAAATCTCACCATTTTTGGTGAGATAAAATGGTGAGTTTGGGTGAGAAAGGGGAAGGGCCAATAATGTTTTTTCTCTCCATTTCTCACCAAAATGTTCAATCCGAATAAGTGATTTGATAAGAAACCATAACCCTTTCCTTTATTTTCTCATGAAACCCTGCATCCAAATGGGGAGTTAGGGATGAGATTAGAGAGAACTCAAGGAATCAGCTCAGTCAAGTCAATGCAACATCATAAGGAAGATGTCAAGGAAATTTGAGTAGCATAAATGCAAATCAGTATCTACGCAGATGATCGTTGTGTGCAATTGAACAAAAATAGGGGTGACCTGCATCCCAACTAAAGGATTCTCAGCTCATAGATAAATAACTTGATATGTCTTTGAGTTGCATGCATTCACAAGGGTATTATTAAACAAGAAAAATGCAGCTGGAAATAGGGATAATAAGTACCTGCATACTAAGATCAAGCAAATGCAGATTCGTAACGACGGATCTCACGATACTTTCTCGAGCAGAAGAGAACTCCTGCCTGTCCCAAAGCGTGAGAATCGCGATTATCGACTGCGAAGCCCACTCAGGCTTCCCTCCAGGCACATCAGCCAAGTACAACATATTAATCGCCACCTCAAAAATCAATGCCGGATCCAATGATGACGCCAGAAACGGCGCCAGATGCGAAACCACATCCGACGCCCCCACGAACCTCTCCGCATTATTACCCCCATAGTCCAACACCTTGCTGTTCCGAGTCTTCGACAGCTTCCGGATAGCCTCCACGGAACCCGATGCCACCGCCTTCACCGCGTAGACCAACGGGTACACCGTGGCCCTAAAGCTCTCCACGGGCAAAATCAACGACCTGGCCATCAAGGTATTCCGATGCGTCCATACAAAATCGACCATCGAGGAAACCCAATTCGACCGAATCGCGACCGAATTCTCGCTGTCTACTAACTTATCGCCGGCCAACCGGCTCATTTTTTTCGACTCGAATTCGTGGAACAATCTCCCGACCGATTCAAACGCGACCCTCGACACGGTGTCGGATCGGTCCAGCATGTTCTGCCCGATCCTGGTCCACCAAACGGAAACTCTATCCAGTAAATTCATGTTGCTTTCACACAGAATGACAAGATCGTCCCTGGCGAGGATGGAGCCTAGGGTTTCGGTTACGGAGAAGCGTAGGGTTTCGCTGGGGGAGTCGAAGCAGCCGGAGATTTGCTTGTTGGTGTCGCCGATGAGTCTGCCGAGGCGGTGGGAGGGGATGGCGGCGAGGATGGAGACGGCGGCGGCGGCGACGTCGGGGTCGGGAAAGTCGAGGTCGGAGCGGATGCCGCCGCAGACGGTCTCCCAGAGGTCGGGGGTGAGGCGGGTGGATCGGATGAGGTCGAAGGCGAGCTTCTTGGAGATGGCGGAGGCCGGGGAGGCGACGATCTCGTCGACGGCGGATTTGGCGAGGACTGATATGTCGCGGCCAGCGGCGGATTGCTGGAGGGCCTGGAGGAGGGCGGAGGACTGGCGGAGGGCGTCGTTGGAGCGGAGGTCGGCTTGGATCTGGGCGAAGAGTATGTCCATTTTCGATCGGCGTGTGAATTAATCAATTAATCTGGTGGGCTAAATCGAGTGTTAATGATTTGAATCTGTGAATGGTTTTTTCTGGGTTTGAGACAGTTTCTCTCTCTCTCACTAGGAGTTGGAGAGAGAGAGAGGGGAAAGGTCCACCAGGGGAGTAATGTATTCCTCTTTCTTCCCTCCAGATTCCGGCATTCCAACTTGCTTGGTTTAGTTGAAAATCTGGGTTTCAACAGATACAGTAGTTGATTATTTTAAATAGATTGGAAAAATGAACTCTAACATTAAAGGCACTTTATTCATCAGATGAATGCTCCTCCACATATATTGTATTTAGGGTCATCTAATGAAATTGGGAGTGATTTTCACACTTTCCGAACTGAAGCGGGTCAAGTAATATTAACCTGTGAAAATCGGGGATGATGAGGTTTTAGGGCTAGGTTGAAAGGGTTTGGGTTAGTCCTCTTTATCAATAGATTAGATTGTAAACGAATCAAAAATTTGAGTTTGCGCTCGGTTTTAATCTTAACGAGCGAGTTCTTATTGAATCGAGCTGAATTAATTATAAAACAAGCCAAGTCACCTTTAACGAGCTGAGCTTTTGTCGAACGGTTGCTCGGCTTGTTTACTAAACGAGTCAAAAACTTGACCTCGAACTCGACTCGTTTACTAAATGAGCCAAGTCAAACTCGAGAGTTGCTCGGTTGGTTTACAACTCTATTTTCAATTAGGCATGAAAGTTTACATCAAAAAACCGAACCAACCGACTAAACCGAAGCATTTTTGAAAAATTCGGTCGGTTTTATTATTGGTTCGGTTCAGTTTGGTTCGGTTTTGATTTTTCAAAAGAAAAACAACTTCGGTTCGGTTTCGGTTTTTTTTCGTAGTACTGCTAAACAAAACCGCTTTGCATGGAATCGAGCCGAATTCAAGACTAATCCCTGCCGTCCATTTCAATATTTCGTCACCTGCTTGTCAGATACAAGAACCCTATAAATCTGTTCCCGCCGCTTCAACGCTTCTTCTTCACGAACTCTCCTCTCTCTCTCTCTCTCTCTCTCTCTCTCTCTCTCTACGACGGACGAAATTTGTTTTCGCACAAATCCATACACATTTCACCCACTCATCTCCATGTAGAAGCCAAGATCGACATCTCAACTGACATTATTTCTCCAGAGGTTTGAAATCATCCTCTCCCAATAGTTGGGGCTTTTTCAAGTTTAAGCATTTTTCCCAATCTCTTTGTTTTGTTTTATTTCTACTTCGTTTTTTTCTTGATTTGGAGTATTTGACTGTTTTTCGGCCCTCTCTCACGGTCGTCTCGTCCGGGGTAAACAGAAGAATCAGAGATGGCGTTGGCTTTCGACGAGTTTGGGAGGCCGTTCGTAATAATAAGGGAGCAGGAGCAGAAAACCAGGCTGAGGGGACTCGATGCTCAAAAATCCAACATTTCCGCCGGCAAAGCCGTGGCTCGCATCCTCCGCACCTCTCTCGGTCCCAAGGGCATGGACAAGATGCTCCAGAGCCCCGATGGCGAAGTCACCATCAGTACGCCCGCCCTCTCTCTCTCTTTCTCTTCGTATGAGTAGACTGTTTGATCTCAGTATGTTTACGTTTGATGAAATGACAGTCCAGATGCTTTGTTAGTTCCAAGTGTTAGGGTTGGTACAGTTAATGACGACTAGATATGTTTGATGAAATGAGAGTCCAGATGCTTTGTTAGCTCCAATTCAACTAGGGTTTTGGTACTCATCATGAAGGTATACAGTTACAAAGGAGGCCCGAGCAACAGGAAGAGTTAAAGCTGTAAGTTGGCCTTCTGCAATAAAATTTTTAATTTGTTTGAACCAGTGCGAAGGGAAGCCTTCTTTATTTTTTCATTGAATCATTCCTTTATTTAGTTAGAATCATAACCCTTAATTTTTTTACTCTAAAGCTTTCTTGTTAGTCTGCCTTAAGAAAGTTATACGAATCAAATCATCTATTAGGGCTAACTAACTGAAAGCTTTCTCTAGAGTCAAAAATGTAATTATGGATGTTTATTAGGATAAAATGAGTCATGAGAAATAAGATAATTGTTGACACGCGTGTTTAAACGGATTGAAAGATTAGAGCAATTAATGTTTTTAACCATATTTTTTAAGTATATAAAGTCAGATCTATACATTGAGTTGAAAAATTTAATTTCACTACTAACTTTGTTCAAATTCGTTTGAACCGATATGAAAATCTTATTTCTTTGATCATTTTCATTTGGGTCATCGTTAATTGACCTTAAGAAATTTCAGTTTGATTCTACGACTTTCTTAGGGCCTGTTACTAACTTGACTGAGTTTTTAGAGTCAAAAATTAATTATGATTTTTTAAGAATAAAATAATTAGAAAAATAAGTATCTTCACACCGGTATTAAATAGATTGAAAATTGGAGCACTTAATTTTTTTAACCATATATTTTTGAATATCATAAATGATCTATACGATAGGTTGAAAAATTAATTACTCCAATTTTCAATCCGTTTAAACCAGTGCGAAGATCTTATTTTTCTGATCATTTTATTCTAAAGAATCATAATTAATTTTTGATTCTAAGGCTTTCGTTAGTTAGCCCTAAGAGATATTTAATTATATGTCTTTCTTAATGCTAACTAATGAGAGCTTTAGAGTCAAAAATTAATTATGATTCTTTAGGATAAAATAATCAAAAAATAAGATCTTAGCACTGTTTCAAACAAATAAAAAATTGAAGCACTTAATTTTTTTTCCGTTTGGTTTTAGACGAAATGGTGATGGCAGATGTTGAATTGATGAGTTTCAAGAAAGCTCAGGTGTTTATATGAAATTTAATAAAGGTCAGGTGTTAAATTGATGAGTTTTTAGAAAGTTCAGGTGTTTATATGAAATTTAATAAATGTCAGGTGTTGAATTGATGAGTTTTTAGAAAGTTCAGGTGTTTATATGAAATTTAAGAAATGTCAAGTGTTTATGTGTGATTTATGTGAAAGGTCGGGTGCCTACGTGAAATTTTCCCTTTTTCAAAAGAAAAACAACTTCGGTTCGGTTTCGTTTTTTTTAGTAGTACTGCTAAACAAAACCGCTTTGCACCGAATCGAGCCGAATTCAAGACTAATCCCTGCCGTCCATTTCAATATTTCATCACCTGCTTGTCAGATACAAGAACCCGATAAATCTGTTCCCGCCGCTTCAACGCTTCTTCTTCACGAACTCTCCTCTCCTCTCTCTCTCTATACGACGGACGAAATCTGTTTTCGCACAAATCCATACACATTTTACCCACTCATCTCCATGTAGAAGCCAAGATCGACATCTCAACTGACATTATTTCTCCAGAGGTTTGAAATCATCCTCTCCCAAAAGTTGGGGCTTTTTAAAGTTTAAGCATTTTTCCCAATCTCTTTGTTTTGTTTTATTTCTACTTCGTTTTTTTTCTTGATTTGGAGTATTTGACTGTTTTTCGGCCCTCTCTCACAGTCGTCTCGTCCGGCGTAAACAGAAGAATCAGAGATGGCGTTGGCTTTCGACGAGTTTGGGAGGCCGTTCGTAATAATAAGGGAGCAGGAGCAGAAAACCAGGCTGAGGGGACTCGATGCTCAGAAATCCAACATTTCCGCCGGCAAAGCGGTGGCTCGCATCCTCCGCACCTCTCTCGGTCCCAAGGGCATGGACAAGATGCTCCAGAGCCCCGATGGCGAAGTCACCATCAGTACGGCCGCCCTCTCTCTCTCTTTCTCTTCGTATGAGTAGACTGTTTGATCTCAGTATGTTTACGTTTGATGAAATGACAGTCCAGATGATTTGTTAGTTCCAAGTGTTAGGGTTGGTACAGTTAATGACGACTAGATATGTTTGATGAAATGAGAGTCCAGATGCTCTGTTAGCTCCAATTCGCTAGGGTTTTGGTACTGTTAATGAAGGTATACAGTTACAAAGGAGGCCCGATGGCCATACATGAGCAATGGATGTGGCTTCTTAACATGCACCTGGTATGTGGTTGGCCATTGAGTCATTGGCATATCAAAAATTTGACTAGTGAACATTGGGTTTGAACGAGGATGTGCATGAAGGGGCAATGCTGGCCCTTCTTCTGATTAGTGCGTTACGTACAATTGCAATCGATTCCACCTGTTACATTAAGCTTTGGAATGTCATCAACCGCCCTCTAACTGTTTGTGACTATTATACTGTATATCCCTTTTTTTGCTCCTACTGGATCGACATTTTGAATGTCGACATGATACCCAGTCAGACACTCCCTCTTTTGTCCTTCAATTATGATCTTCACTCACCTTTTACTCCTATGATGTCAGCAAATGATGGTGCAACTATATTGGAGCAGATGGATGTTGACAATCAAATTGCAAAACTGATGGTCGAATTGTCGCGAAGTCAAGACTATGAAATTGGTGATGGAACAACAGGAGTTGTTGTGATGGCTGGTGCACTTCTGGAACAGGCTGAGCGGCTCTTAGAGCGTGGTATTCATCCTATTCGTATTGCAGAGGGCTATGAAATGGCTTCCAGGATAGCTGTTGAGCATTTGGAACAGATTGCAAATAAGTTTGAATTTAGTGCCACAAACATAGAGCCTTTGGTTCAAACTTGCATGACTACTTTATCATCTAAGATGTAAGATTCACACTGCTATTCCCTTGCTGCCTTCTTCCATAGCGAGTGCAATACTTGTGTTAAAATATTTTCCAACGGTTTGTTGTGTGGTTTGTTTGTGCTGCCCTGTGCTTCATGATATATCTTTGGACCTTGCCGTTTTTATGTTCAGTCTCGTTGTTTTATCTTGTGAGAATCACGAACAGTTTATTACAATTCTAGTTAGTCTTCATGCTCCCGGTAACTGTAGAAAAAAATGCTCCAAATTGCATGGTTATGTTAATTTGATTTTTGCTGTATTTATTGGCATGCTCCAAAATGCTCTCACATGACGGTATTAAGCATCAGTAAAAGAAGTCAAAATAACATCAGCATTAATCTTTCACTTTGTATAACATGGAAAGGTGAGGGACATTATGTGTAAGCAATAACTACGATGATCTGATGGTACTGTTGGTGTAACTCCTCCAAATGATTACTACGTTTACCTCATTATATGTCTTGCTGTTAGTGTCTTGAAGTTCCATAATGTCTGTAGGTTAAGACAAATAAAAGTTAATCCTGAGTTGCCCTTGTTACTTTTTTTTTTCTTGATATTTATGTCTGAATGCATATGCATCCCCCCAAAAATTCATATCACGTGGAGATTTTTTCTGGAGTCGTCATACGAAGATGCTTTTTATTTAAACTGTCATGTCAACCATGACACAAGATCGAATGGAGAGAGAGTATATTTTTGTTTATCTCAATACCACATTTAATTCCGTTCAGTTTGAATTATCAAACTAAATGAGAAATACTTTATGTTGCAGTGTGAATAGATGCAAGCGCAGTTTGGCAGAAATTGCCGTGAATGCAGTTGTGGCAGTTGCAGATTTAGAGAGGAGAGATGTTAACTTGGAGCTAATTAAAGTGGAGGGAAAAGTAGGTGGGAAATTGGAGGATACCGAGTTAATCAAAGGAATTATTGTTGACAAAGATATGAGCCATCCACAGATGCCAAAGCATATTGAGGATGCAAAAATTGCTATCTTGACTTGCCCATTTGAGCCACCAAAGCCAAAGACAAAGCATAAGGTTGACATTGATACAGTCGAAAAGTTCCAGAATTTACGTGAGCAAGAGCAGAAGTACTTTGATGACATGGTTCAGAAATGCAAGGTAGGTTTGCACTCATAAAATGTGGTGTATATATACATCATCATTTTGTTTGTTTATGGATTGTGGCATTGATCTTCTGCATATGTTTGTGTACATCTCTGAGTAGTTGTACTCGTAATCCCCATTACATGTATAAGCAGCTTATGGTAGCTGTGTTTAAGACACTTGAATCAAAGATTCCTTTTAGATTGTAATCATCACGCATAATTATCATCTTGTTCCTCAATGTAGTTCCACAAACTCATCGTAGTAGTATGTGTTTTTGCACGTTTATGATATCTAGGTACTATTCAAAGCGAGTCCCCCTTATTATTTTCTCGTTTTGGTACATGAGAAGCTTTGTCATTGCAACTTTTCATACTGACATGTAGGATGTTGGTGCTACCTTGGTCATCTGCCAATGGGGTTTTGATGATGAAGCAAATCACTTGTTAATGCATAGGAACTTGCCCGCAGTCCGATGGGTTGGTGGCGTAGAGCTGGAGCTGATAGCAATAGCCACAGGTTTGCAGTGAATTTGCTTTTCATTCATTGCTTGCTGTCTATTCTGTTCCTCCTATTATGTTACCCTTAGTACCAACAATTGTTCTATTGGTGACTTGTAGGTGGGAGGATTGTGCCAAGGTTCCAAGAGTTGACCCCTGAAAAGCTAGGCAAGGTACTTTGCATTTTCTTCTCATTCTTCTAATATCAGTTTTTTTTTTTGGGGGGGCGGGGGGGTTGTTTTTGTGATATATTTTGTTTGTTCTTGTAACAACCCACGCTAGCTGACTTGCTTAATTCTTAGCCTAACCACGTGGCTCAAAAGGTTAACCTCAAGTTATACAATAGCTTATCGGCCTTACATTATATACCATTCACTACTTCCTCAAGTAGCCGATGTGGGATCTAACAATCTCCCCCACTTGGACCGCAACGTTCCCGTTGCGCCCCAAGGTCCATCACTTTCACCCACCAAGCGTTGTGAGACAAGTCCCCTTTTAAGCACGACAAACACCCCAAGCTTGTCTCGTGCTTGACAAGCACCTCGGGCTCATCCTATGGTGGACCCCGCCCAAGCACTCAAGCTCCTCACTTGTGGGGCCCACCCAAGCATGTCTTTTCGCAGGACACTTCCGGTTGGTGCAAGCTCTAATACCACCTGTAACGACCGCGTCAGCTGATTTGCTTAACTCTTAGCCGAACCACGTGGCTCAAAAGATTAACCTCAAGTTATACAGTAGTTGATCGGCCTTACATTAATATGCCATTCGCTACTTCCTCAAGTAGGCGATGTGGGATCTAACAGTCCCCCACCTCAAAATATGGGTATGGGCGCAGCTGGCTTTAGTTACATACTTAACACCCTGGTAGTTTTCATGTTGCTTGTACGGTTGTACCTCCAACAGAAACATCCTCGTGTTTGCTGATGAAAAATAGTGTTCCTTTGTTGGCCATGTGAGTGATTTCTGTTTTGATAAGTTGTTAGCCATGTGAATCGTAAACACTAAGAACCAAGAATATTTTTCCATAAAGTCATACTTTGATATTACTCTTGATGAATTTACTTTTAATTAGCTACAAAAACGTTGGAACCTAGTGTACCTCACAGAAGGTACCTAACTTTCTCCACTTGCATAATTCTTAGCCCTCATTGCAATAGTTTAGGTTTTGGCATAATCCGAATAGGCGGACTAGCTAGAGGTAGGATATATTATTTGCTTACGAACAAGTTCACCTTGCATTCACTAACTATGATAGATTTCTTTCAACTTATTTTTACTAGTATTTATTTTGGAAAATGCACAAGAAGTAATGCAGTTCCCTGCCATCATCATTCACCATCATAGAATTAGAAGACTAACAGACCTTTTTTGGTAATTGTGAGTGTCATTATAGGGCAAACAAAATAAGGAACAAGGAAGGAACACCTTTGTACAACTTATGGAATTTAGTGTTGTCTGAAGCTAAGGGGTTGGGGTAATGGAAGCTCAAGAGTCCTGGGTTGTAGTCCAGCCGCCGAGGCTCCTCATACTTTTAACATTTTTCCTCCTTGTACACAAAATTGCACAGATTGATGCGATCACCAACTGGAACTGTGTCTTGTGCTTCAATTCTTTCATATGACATGTTCATGATGAATTGCACTTGTAACGTGATATGTACTGTAGATTAATTCTTCTGTATTTTCCCTTGAGACCTAGTAAGATGCCATTTCTTCATGTCGACACTTGTTGGAAGTGCTTGTGCTGAGTAAATCCGTGTAACGTATTTATTTTTTTGATTTTTGGGTAGCTTGATGTTTTGTGTTTTGGATCAATGATTTCGATTCCTTAAGTAGTGTTTTGCACATGAAACACTGATATCCTATTTGGCTTATCTGTACAGGCTGGTTTGGTGCGGGAAAAATCATTTGGAACCACAAAAGATCGGATGATTTATATCGAACATTGTGCAAATTCGAGGGCCGTAACCATATTCATTCGTGGTGGTGAGTTGGGGAATCCTATTTGCCATTTCTCTTCAAGTAATTTGCTTTTCGCTTCATGTTCAGAGGAGGTGAATGTCACCATTATATATATGGACAAACGGGTTATATGTGCTCTTAGTAGATGCTATTAAGTGCTACTTAAAGATCAAACCCATGCTTTGTGAGTTTGGTTGTTACTTTGTTTTGTATCATGATTATATGTGCAGTATCTTCATCTGCTAATAAACAAAAATGACGGCCTGTCTTCATCTGTCATGTTACACGTTGATGTCTAGGAATGTGAAATTATTTGGCATTCTACTGTTCTTTCTGGAAAGGGGAAACTGATATTTGTAATTGGTTGTTGTGAGGTCTGCCATTGCCTATTGAATAGGATTGGAAAACCCAAATTTGATCAATTTTTTTCACAAAGCTAATTTTTATTTCATGTCTTGTACTTAAGCAAAATGGAGATTATTTTGCACATTTCAATATTTTGTTACTCCGCTACTTGCGCTTGCAGTAGTTGGCATTTGTTGTCTTTTACACCGTTCAAGATGGAAAAAGATTAGGTGAAAAGGAGATGGAAAAATATGAGAACATAATTATTAATAAGAAGACTAGTGGATTAGTTGTTCAACTCTTCTAGTAACCACGTGTTCTGATTCCTAGGTTCTATTCTATCCCAATGTGGGGTTTTGGCAACAAGTCCAATCTGAAAATTCGTTGAGCAGGAGTCACTACTTAAAAAGACGATGAATGATCATGTGTTTTAATTTGCCACTTGCTGTTTCATGTAATGGCCATGCCATTTGATTGTTTTCAGGATTGAGTTTGGATAGTTTTTCTAGTTCATTCTATTCACTGAATTGAACAAAAAAGGGCTATTTACATCTGTTATTGTTTTTTCATAACGGAGTGATGACTGTGGTACTGTGGTGTGTCTTCTCACTCCATTAATGAAGCACAGGCAATATTTGAACACAAATTGAAAATGGTGAAAATTATTAGAGCAAGAGAAGAACGAGGTTGGCCATACCCAGATTTCCTTTTACTAGATTCTGGTACTTGATTGATTCATTAGGTAACAAAATGATGATAGAAGAAACCAAGCGAAGTATCCACGATGCTCTGTGTGTGGCTCGGAATCTCATTCGCAACAACTGTATTGTGTATGGCGGTGGTGCGGCTGAAATTTCTTGTTCTCTTGCCGTGGAAGCAGCTGCTGATAGACATCCAGGGGTTGAACAGGTACGACTTTGTTATTCCTTTATCTTGCTTTCCCATTATGCAGTTAGACCTGATACATTTTTGCCTTCTCACTGCAGTATGCAATCAGGGCATTCGCAGATGCTTTAGACTCTATCCCAATGGCACTCGCGGAGAACAGTGGTCTCCAACCCATCGAAACATTATCTGCTGTGAAATCTCAGCAAATTAAGGTATATATTGGACATGATTGCTTCCTTTAGCGAGGTCAATAGCAACTTAACCTTCATTTGGCATCTCTAAATAGGTTGGATTTCCACTGAAAAAGTCAACTGGCATCTCTAATAAAAGCCAAAAGTTAGCCCAACCTACAAAGAATGCCAAAAGTCATCTGAAACAATTTTAGCTCGACTCTTTTTAGCTTTTAAAGACATCCGAACCGAAGCCTTAGGATCTCTCTGTAGACTGCATATCAATATTCTATTTCACCAAGCATCATGTTGGCTTCATATGCAGGATAACAATCCCTGGTGTGGTATAGACTGCAATGATGTTGGCACGAATGACATGCGTGAGCAAAATGTCTTTGAGACGCTAATTGGGAAGCAGCAGCAGATATTGCTAGCAACCCAAGTTGTCAAGATGATTCTGAAGATTGATGATGTTATCTCTCCTTCTGATTACTGATACACATCTGAGTCCTTAATTTCCAAAAGTTTTGATCGGCCTAGAATGGTAGCCAGGTTGTATTATCATCGACTCAAATGGTGACCCCAAAAGTAACTCATTCTACATGTTCCGTGCCGTGAGATCTGCCGACGTTTTGTTAATGGGTGTATTTTACGACTCTTGTTTTCTGGTTGGCAGACTGCCAGTAATATTGTTTAGCTTTTGAACGTTTGTGGATTTTGTTGCGTTAATGCTTGTGCTTTTGTTAGTGTTCTCCTGGCAAACAAAATATTTGAAGATGGTTCAAATTGTCCATGACCAACGGTTTTAATTGTTTAGTAATTAGTTGTGACAATTTTGCTTGTCTAGATGTTCTGCGATGGTCACACAGAGTCCACTCCGGGCCTGTCCCACTGTGCGGATTTGACCAACGCGCACAATTGCACACTGTTGCGGATTCGACCAACGCACACAATTGCACGAAAAATAAATTAAGCAAGAGCACAAAAAATGATAAAAGAGATATTTTTTTTTGTGATTCTCTAAATGTGATGATGCACTGTCATTTTTTAGAAAAGAATATCAAGTGTAACCCTAGAGTTCGATTCAAGTGTGATAGTAAATTTTTGCAATGAGGGGCCTCCGTTTGATCACCCGCAACGCCACATTATTGAAGAAGTGAGAAGACTTGCTAGTGGAACAAATTCAACTATAATCCACATCTACCGACAAGCAAATCAAATTGCAGATTGTCTTGCCAGACTTGGCGCGCAACAAGAAGATGATTTGATTGTAACTAACTCCATTCCTTTAACAGCTACGGAATTCGCTATGGCGGATGCCATGGGTGTTGGCCATCTCAGAACATGGTCTACGACTTTGTAGC
Source organism: Rhododendron simsii (assembly GCA_014282245.1). Lineage (NCBI taxonomy): Eukaryota > Viridiplantae > Streptophyta > Magnoliopsida > Ericales > Ericaceae > Rhododendron > Rhododendron simsii. The sequence continues at coordinate 4,989,917 of CM024960.1, forward strand.
CTTTTTGTCTTCTTATGATCTTTGTATGCCGAATATCGAGCTGATGACGTTTATGTTCGTTTTTACTTAATGCATGAATTTCCGTCTGTCAAAAAAAAAAAAAAAAAAGTAACCAAACAGCAAGAAATATGCTTCACAAACAAACACCAACCGGCCAACTCCAATTAGGGTATGTTTGGTTGAATGGAATTAAGGTTGGAATTGAATAGTCATTCCAATGACTTACTTATTCCAATGTTTGGTTCACCATTAAATAATGGAATGATGATTCCAGATGGAATCACTATTCACCTTAGTAAAGGAATTGTCATTCCATCCAAAAAACTAAGAAATTGTTATTCCATTTCTTTGTCACACCAAAATTACTAGTGCCACACCAATAATTACTATTGCCACTCCAAAAAATGCTATTGCCACACTATTCCATTGGATATGAGAATGACTATTCCTAAGCACAACCAAACATGAGAATGGGAATGATTATTCCATTCTCAATTCCTCCAATTCTATTCCATTCTTAATTCTATTCTTATTCACATTTCATTCCATCCAACCAAACGCACCCTTAAAGTACGTACTGTTCATTTGTATGGATTTTTGAATCTACATTTCAAAGCAATTGTCCCGTAAATAAATCTCATTATCTTTCAATATATAGTTGTGGTTCTTAAGTAATCTTTGCAATACTAAGGGAATTCATGATGTGTGACTGACATAGTCATAGTTACCAAGTTTTGTACATGTTCACATAGAAAGAAAAGATAAGATAAAACGATATTGACGGATATTTTAGGCCTCCCATGCTCTATTTTTTATTTAAGGAGCCTTACAGGATTACGTCAAATTTAAAATTATTTTTTGTGTTTGCTACCCCTATATATAGTATACAAATTTATCTTTTCCTTCTTCTGAAAATTTGAAAATTCAATTTGACACAGAAATATCGTATCTTCAGGCCGTAACCAAATTTTTACTCAAATTTGAGTAAAAACATGAATAAACTTGAAGCATATTAATGGGCTAGCCCAAATCTAAATAAGTACTATTAATTTCAGTAAACATTTTTCTTATTGGCCGGAAGATGATTTTCGGCCCACATTCTCGGCCCATATATTAGAAAGAAGCCCAAAACGTCATCGACTGTCTTCTCTTTTGCGACATTTTTGGATCTCTCTCTCTCTCTCCTGCTTGCTTTCGGAGTTGGCGCTACAAGGTAGCCGTCGATCTACTTCCGGCCGCCCCAACATCTCCGTGAGTCTTCTTTCTCATTAATTACTCCCTTGCCGTTCTCATACCACTGGAATCTCTCACGAATCACGATCTGTTTTCTTGCTTCATATCTCACATTAGGGTAATTGTGATTGATCTTCTTCGTATTTGCTTTTCAAAAACTCAGTATCTATTACTACTAGAAAAATACGAATGACCGCCCTTAGGGAAGCTGTTAATGTTGAAAAAATGTCTTAATATTCTTGAAATGTGCAAAGTTTGGAAATATGTATTCATAATTAAAAAATATGTACAGCAATTCTAACTTCTTTAGCTCTCAGCGAGCATTATACACGCTTATTGACCGATGGTTAGCAAAATTGTCGTGTTAAAGGGAGGGAAAATTTGTACTTTTAGATGGGTTGCCTCATACTTGGGGCAATTTCATTAGAATAAAGGGGTCAAGTTCACAAAGGTGCTTTTGGATTTATCCTGGAAAAATAGTGAGACGTTGTGCTGCTAACGTGCTTTTGGATTTGGTTCTCTTATGAAAACTTTGTAGTTCATTTTCTTTGGGTGGAATGGAGGTCGAACTACATTTTCTGATTTATCCTATGGGTATTGAAGTCAACCATTGAATGGTTTTTACGGCCAATGAAAGAAAAAATAAAAAAAGAACAGGTGGTGTCTAGTTTTGAGGTGGTTGTGTTACCTGTTAGATATTTTTGTCTTTTAGAGCGGTGTACAAGCTCTGCTATTGATTGGTCTCTTTTGGTACTGTTGGCTTTTTGGCCTTTTGTACCTTGCCTCCAACAAATTTATTACCTCTCCTTTGAAAAAGAAAAATAGTGGTGGCTGTTGTATATGTTTTTCTGAAGGTGATAACACTTGTGCCAACCATTGTTTCCACTGGATGTTTGGGTCTCTAATCCCCACCCCACAAAAGGAAATTCCCAGTTCGTCTTCGATAACGGCATTTTGTGATTTCAGAATGTTCATTTTGCTTATGAATGGTGAAGAATTGAACTAATTGATTTCGGGTGTGGATTGATAAGAAGCTATACAAATAAAACCAATTGAAAGGGCTGGTAGTGGATGAAGGAAAGAAAAATAAGGTCGAGGGATTTCATGTTTCTATGGAAGAAGAGTTTCCTTTACTAATCATCTTTTAGCAGAATCTCACCCCAAGGGATGCAGAACTAAGGGGCTAAGATTATCTTCTTCAACTTCAATGATCACAAATGTGCACATTGTGTGCACATTTGTAACTAGATGATTAGTTTTGGATCAAGTTTGGAAAACTAGAAAATTTGGGACATAAACCCACTAATCAAGTGACTTGGATGCTACTAGCAAGTAACAGCTGAAAGTTTATGATGTAGCCTCTATCTGATGTTTCATTATCTTTTCTTTAACTATCTGTTTTTTTATGTCCAGGCTCTTTAGTCGCCGAGCCTGTCAGTATCTAATTTTGCTTAGCTTCTGACATTCAGAGCTATGTCAAAGCATTGTTGCTTAGTTTTGTATGATGGTGTATAGTTGATAAATGCTGCTGAAAGTAGAGAATTTTGCTTGTCATAATGGAATGCTGATGCTATATAATGCAGTAAATTTCCCACTTGCCATTATTTGAGGATGGCACTTGGCTGCAGCAAGTCTTTTTTGCTTTGTTTTCTTTGATCTGTAGGTGTGTTCATTTTTTTAACTAGTCACTACTTTGTCCTTTTTGGCTTCTCCAATCTCATTTCATTGCCCCTTCAATACTGTGAATAGTAAACATTGAGCTCTTGCCAATAATTACCTTTTCGTTTATTTCATTCAATGAACAGATTTTTCTAACATGGCTGGTAGATTGATCCACAAGTTACTGAGGGGAAGACTCCAATCTCAATCCACTGTAAGATTAATTTTCCTCCTTTGCATTGTAAATATAGCATGTGAACTTCATTGAATTTTGTCATTGTGTGTGACATTTGAGGTTTAATGCTTCTCAGCAGTTGCTTTGATTCTGTAGCTAAGAAGACAATGGTTTACATTGTATTCTGTCTCTTTCGTTCTTAGTGTGTTGGTGTTTGTATTGGGTTTTTCCTTCTTGTTTAGGCCAGATAACAAGCACACTTTAGCTTGTATTTGCGGTTAGAAAAAATATGCGTGCAAGTACATAGGCCTTGCTAAGATCAGTTTTCAAATTTTCTGTGGCAAATGGACAGTAGTTGCTTTTTTTTGCCAAAAATGCCATGATTATGTACCGGTAAATGGAGTTGCTTGTTTCTCAGCATACACTTTTTTTTATTTTTTATTATTCTTACAGACAAGTCCTTCAATCTTGGTATTCGAAACACTTATTTGGCTTTAGTGGTTTCTAGATGGCAACGAATGTAAAGGCCATCAATGAGAAAAAATCCATTTTGTTTGAAAAATCTCTTGGACAGAGATTGAAGCATGTGCAAGGCTACACACGAGTCCAATTGCTTGGTTATTATTTAAGAAGTTTGTGAATATGAACTCTTTACCTTTTGGGGCGACGGGTGGAAGGGAAGTTGTGTCGACGTTGAGCAATCTAAAAAGTACACTCTGTGATAATGTTTTCTGGGATGTATGACGCTGAAACAAGGAAGCCTTTTATAGATGATTCTGAATAGCTTAGAACTGAAGATCGAGATAAATTAGCAATTTTTAGACTTTAGCAATGTGCGGTCTGCACAGAAAGTTTGCATTGTTCAATACCTTCTTTTCTTTCTGCTCATTCCCCCTTCTCTCAAACAAAAAATAAGGTGAGGTTCCAACAAAATGAGGTCTGAGAACGAAGTCTGGCAAATGCATCAGGGTCCAGTGAAGGGTGAATGCGCAATGTGAGGCGTTTTTATCTCTCATGAAGCAAGGCGTAGTAGGCCTTGAGGCGTAATAACTTGTAATCACATAATACGTAAAATTATCTTAAAGTAACCCAAATGTGCGGGAGGGAGAGGGTGATACCAATGCTAAGTCAAAGTAATAGGAGCAAAAATTGATGCACTTTGATACCTTATGTTGAATGTTGAGTCTTATGCTCTAGGGAGATATCGCTATTTTATGTGAATCAGAGTTGTGCTTTGGGGATTTCATCATCATGGAGTTGCCAAACTATATGAGCCTTATGAGGCACTTTGAAGGTTGTGTTAATTTTCTATGCTTTCAGATAATCCTTGAAGATTCATCCCCCAGACACACATAAGACTGAGAAAATTAAGAGCAGCATGGGAAGGCTGCTTCTTCTTCTTCTTCTTCTTCTCCCCTGTTTGTTTTTAATGAAATCTTGGCACAAATAATCAAGGAATTCTCTTGATATACATATGAGCAAAACTTTGGTGCTTTACTTGCTTGCTAATCTAGTAACTGGGAAAAAATGTAAGCTCTTGGGATTCCAGCAACTTAGTATGGTTTTGGGGTAGTGCGATACAGGTTAGCAAGAATTTAGACGGTGGTTATGCATCTTGCACTTGCCTATGGAAAGATTTTGTGTTCTACTGGTGTTAATCTTGGATTGGCATAGATTGGTGTCAGATGGTAAGTTTATTATAAGCCTGGGAGTGTTGGATTAGGTTATTTTAAAAAAAATTATTGATGGTGGTCCCTGAAATTTCACTATTTCATTTATGGTGGTCACTGGTCACCACTGAAGGATACTGTATCTTCCATGACACTCTGCAGGTCCCTCCAGTTTTGTCATCCGGTTTTTCTTACAGAGATGGATCTCCTGGCATGGAATACCTTAGAACTTTTGCACTGCTTGGAGCTGGTGTATCGGGGCTTTTGAGTTTCACAACAATAGCATCTGCTGATGAGGCTGAACATGGTCTACCATGTCCAAACTATCCCTGGCCTCATGAAGGCATTCTGAGTTCATACGACCATGGCTCGTGAGTATTGAATGAGCGTATGAAATACTTTCCAGATGCTTTGTCTTAGCTTGCAGTTGTGCTTTCTCTTAGAGTGATACAACTTGTCAAAGGATGGTTGATTTATGGTCAACCCTTGAACAAAAACAATTAACCTCAGTTTGACAACTCACTCCAAGTTGCTCATTTCTTGTTTCAGTCCCGATGGCCATTTTTCTCCTATAGAGCACCACTTCGTCTCTTACTATGTCATCATGCGATGTTTTCAGCCATTTGCATCATAGCTTTTTAACAGAAAATTTATGACCTCTTCCTGCAGCAGCATTGAGCTTTAGCATTTTCTTGTGAAATTTCTTACTCTTAAATAGACCATTCATTTCCTTTGAACACTGTATTGTATTTTTACGTGCTTACAGTTATTGGGCTTTTTTTATATATCTACATTAAGCTTAATATGTTTGCTTTCACTGGGCAGAATTCGTCGTGGTCATCAGGTTTACCAGCAAGTCTGTGCTTCCTGTCATTCTATGGGCTTAATTTCATATCGTGACTTGGTGGGTGTAGCATACACAGAGGAGGAAACAAAGGCTATGGCAGCTGAGATTGAGGTTGTTGATGGACCCAATGATGAGGGTGAAATGTTTACTCGCCCTGGTAAACTTAGTGATCGTTTCCCGCAGCCATATGCCAATGAACAAGCTGCTAGGTTTGCTAATGGAGGAGCCTATCCTCCAGATCTAAGTCTTATCACCAAAGTAATTCCTGTCTTCTGTTTCTAATTTCTTTTCGAGTGATTCAGTATTGCCTGTGTCTACGAAATCTTACTGTTTGACATTTCAGGCTCGTCACAATGGTCAGAACTATGTATTTGCCCTTCTAACTGGTTACCATGATCCTCCTGCTGGTGTTTCAGTAAGTTCTAATTAATAACAGTATCTTCTGCAACTTTCTTCTTGAAATTCGTCCTTGATGTTTATTACTTTGTTTAATGGTATTTTAAAATAAATAGTACTTCAATCAGTCAATAAAAGAAGAAGAAGAATGTAGTTATTGCCAATTTGCCACAGCTCCAGTGGCTGCTATGGCAGCAAAATTTTAAAGCCTTTGTATTAGATGCAGCTGGAAAATGGTCATAATTTGGAATGACTTGTGCCGATTGTAGTTTTCCGTGTGGGGTACAGTTTGAGGGTGGTAGTTTAGCCTGTTCTCCATCACGTGGAATGCTGTCGTTTGAAACTAATGTATGCCACTTATGGTTGCATGTCACTTAATTGAAAAAAAAAAAAAAAAAACGTATGATTGCGTGTCATTGTCGTGCGTGTGTGATTTATGTCATGAAGTCATCAGAGCTTCCGCTGTCTATAGGAAATTAATACTTTTCGGGTCCGCATATATAAGGTGCTCGACATTAGTTATTGATTCCCTCACTTCATGAACTTTGTCCTTAATGGCTTTAGAGGGAAGGCGTCTCCATCTGTTGATGATCGATTGATCTCGTTCTTGGAATTGCTTTCTGGGTTTTACTGTTTGTGCCCTTCAATCAAAAACAGAAGTAGGGGTATTGTCTGACGTATAGTTTTTTCAAAAAATCTGAAGCTCATGGTAATATGCAAAACCACCGCATGTTTGCCCTTTGCTTGTGGAATACCATCTATAATTGATGTTTTTGTGTGACCTTGCTCGTACTACTTTTGAGTAAGTTTAGGTACTAGCCTCGTTTTTCGCTTAATCACCCAGATTGTCGTGGTATTGTAGATCCGAGAAGGTTTGCATTACAATCCTTACTTCCCTGGTGGAGCTATTGCTATGCCTAAAATGCTTAATGATGGAGCTGTTGAGTATGAAGATGGTACCCCTGCAACGGAAGCTCAGGTTGGTTTCTCTCTAACTTTACCTCGGTATTATAGGGGCTTGAATAATCTTTAAAATTGTTACGCTTGTTCTCCTAAACCCATTGTTGTAGTTAAAAGCTCATACTCCTCTCTAATATTTGTGCAGATGGGGAAGGATGTTGTGTCGTTTTTGTCATGGGCTGCGGAACCAGAAATGGAAGAAAGGAAACTGGTATGCTGACTTTAACAGTACCACACATCATTATATTACGAAACAAATGTTTATGCAAACGGAGTTTGTACACAATTTTCCTACCTAATGATTTGAGCTTTTGAGGTCCTCCAAACGAAAACACCCATGGTTATTGGATTTTATTTCAAAGTGCTACTCCCACATCATCCTTATCGATATTTGGTTTTGTTTTTCTCCACAAGGCAGTATTTTCCTCTTGGTGGTTCTATAGGAGGTAATAATTTTCTCATGTATGCGACTTTCTTAATGCAGATGGGATTCAAGTGGATATTTGTCCTGTCACTGGCATTGCTTCAAGCTGGTTATTACCGACGAATGAAGTGGTCCGTTCTCAAATCTCGTAAGCTTGTGCTTGATGTCGTCAACTAGATTTGCATCCTCTTGTTCCTCTTGAGATAATGCTTGTGGGAGGAATCCATGTGGCAATAATTTTATACGACGAACTATGTTTTTCTGCTGTGAAAATTGGTTCAACCCGTCCATTGGTAATGGAGGGTTACTGGAAGAGTTAATTTTTGAGTTTAATTCAGTTGATGACGAAATAAGAGACTGTTCAACATGCAGTATTTCTTTTGGAATTCTGAACTGGCCAGAATTGTTGAAATGCAAATTTTTGTGGTTGTCTTCCAGTCTTGTGTATTGTCGTGTCCGTTTTTCGATTGACTGTAGAAACATACGAATGTGTAATACAAAATTTGTTTTGTGCTACATCACATGAGGGAATATTAATTCGCATTGAGGAGGTTTGGATTACTTTGTATAAAAAGGGGAGATTAATCAGTCCGCGGGCTCGCTGCAATCACCTCGGTGGGGTTTAAGTTACTGATATCCGTTCAACTAGAGCTTTCATGTACCTACTTGACAAGACGAACAAAATGAACGTTTCATATCAAATAAGGGACCCCGGAGTGGATACCTAATGTGGGCACAACACATGTTGTGCATTTATGCACAACAAGCACACACTGCTCATCAACATTGATAACGATACCGTTAGGATTGATAAATGAAACAAATTGTTAGAGTTCGAGTTCGGGTTCACTTGTTAAAAGTTTGTCCATGCTTAGTTTGTCCAAGTTTTAATCTTTTTTAAAGTTTGTTAACTTTTCAAACCAAACTTGAAAAAACTACTGCGGGCCTCTTTAGCTTATGATGTGTAAAAACTGTTAACCTACTCGAAATCGGCTTTGATGCCTTGATTAAGTCTTGTTGAAGATTCATACTAATTTTCAAAAAGATAGCTCTTAATTATATAGGTAACTACTAAATAAATCAGGTTAGACCGTGTGGTTCATTTTCTTTTAACAGTAGTAGATGATGTCAAGGCATTGTCATGTCTCATAATCCTTCACCGCCACACACATTCATGTGGAGGGGGGGCGGCTGTCCCAAGGTGACGGCAGCGCGCTGTTGTGCTCGACTTTTGGGCCCACTTCGGTCTTGCACCGATGATCAGAAACGTTCACTTTGTAGAGCTCGTCGAGTAGAACAACTATGCAAAAAATCTGCTTAATTGGATATCATTAAGTGCATGATCGGAACCCATATAACTCTTTGTCCATGGGTTACAGTGGATTTGATTCAGTGTTTCAAATCCATTCTTTTCAAGATAAACCATGGGTTACAATGGATTTAATCCAACATTTCGGATCCATTCTTTTCAAGATAAAAAGGTTCCGATCAGGCACTTAATGATATCCAATTGAGCTGATTTTTTGCATAGTTGTTCTACTCGACGAGCTCTACAAAGTGAACACTTCCGATCATCGGAACAAGACCGAAGTGGGCCCAAAAATCGGGCACAACAGCGCGCTGCTGTCAGCAGGCCCGGCCTCCCATTGATGTTGAGTCAGGTTTAAAACTCTACAGAAATTGTGATGATAGGCGTTATCAGCCAAATCGCAATACACACGGCACACGAAGAATAGTCGTTTAAAGACTGCAAATAAAAGAACAGAGAGATTTTCACGCAATACCCAAATAACTAGATAATAACAGTCATGGCTCACACAACCATACAAAATGGATGAGGAGTGTATAAAAAAAGCTCGACAAACCCAATACAGAATGTCTTAAACAACCCGTGGCGGTGCTCCAATATCACTGGATAATCACTAAAAAACACTGAATATAACTATCAAAAAAGCTATACGTACTGACGGCCACCGTAGGAAAATTGTACCGATGGCCGCGCCGGATCGTCACCGGCCATTGGACGGCCAATCTGAGCTGTCCAAAAATTTTATAAAAAAAACAACGGGCCCATTGTGGGAATCAACGGCATCCGACGTGTATACACGAAAAATAAAGTGTTCAGATCAAGCACCCTACATACGTCGGATGCCATTGATTCCCATGTTGGGCCTCTCGTTTTATTTTTATTTAAAATTTTGAATGGCTCAAATCGGCCGTTTAGTGGTCGAAGACAATCTGGCTCAATCGTCGGTACGATTTTTCCACAGTGGCCGTGGGTACCACTATCAGGACTCATTAATTATTGCTCCCACAAAAAAGGCAAATACCCACCTTTCACCAAACACAAATCACATTGGTCGGGGAGGCACGTACGTGTCCCGTCTGTTTTTTTCCTGGAGTGTGCTCTCCTCTCTCTATTCTTTTCATTTACTCGGGAAATTTTTCGGTGCCGGATGAATATATCTCACGTGGCACTTTTGGATGATCCAGATTGAAATCATCTTTCTCCTCTCCTCTCATCCCATCAATCTCTCTCGTCTTTTTCTCTCCCTAAATTAGAGCCATTCAAAACCGCAATAAATGGCCCGAATGTTCTGAACGAACAACACGTGATATTCACCCATCGCTGAAAAATTTCTCCATTTACTCCAATCCTCTTAACACCAATCACGAAGCTCCAGTTCGTCAGATGCAGCTGCTGCTCGCTTTTAACCTAGGCCCTACCTCATCCGCCACAACCAGTCATCTTCAAGGTCTCGTTCTCCTTGGTTTTTTGGATTTTACGGGCATTTTTTTTCTCATTTAATTTTTTTTTTTGCATTTTTTAGGTTTGTGCCGAATTTTTATGAATTATTGATTTGTTTTGACGAGAGAAAATATAAAATCTATTTTTTTTTTTACTTTTAAAGTCCCAAAAGTTGATTTTTTTTTTTGTCCTTATCTTGAATATTTTCGAATATATTTGAGTAAAAGTAATTTTTAAAAATTTTTCGATTGCTTTCGTTGAGATCAACAAATAATTCATAAAAATTTGACGTAAAATTAACAAACGCAAAAAAAATTAAATAAAGACAGAACGTCCAAAAAAAATTCAAAAAGCTAAGAGAGCAAGGTAGCCCTAGACACGTGGTGCTTCCACACGAGTCCCCGTACCGGGGAGAGAGAGAGAGAGAGAGAGAGAGAGAGAGAGAGAGAGAGAGAGAGAGAGAGAGAGAGAGAGAGGTGTCTCTGTTGAGGTGAGAATTGAATTCGAAGTCTCAAGAGAGATGGAGAGAAATGGCGGAATGGTTGCTCCGCTTGGTGGTGGGGCCGGCGTAGCGGACGAAGAATTTGATAATCAACCGTAAGATGCTAATACTCTGGCACATCAATCAGCTTATCCGACGGCTGTAATGCCGCCAACAAGTGCTGTCGGTGGCCAAGAGCCCGACGGCATCGGCCATCAGCAGTGCACTTAAGTACCAGAAAAAAGCGTCGTCGGTGACTGAAGTGCGTGACGGCCGGACATCTGCATGGAGAAGGATAACGGACGAGGAGAGAATCTATTGGAAGACTTGTGTCCAGGCAGAAAATCTGAGCAAAAAGCGATCTGTATGCTCTGTAAATCAGGTAATGCTTACTACCTCAGTGAAGTGATTACTTAGTGCTGTTATACCGCCGCCACGTGCTGTTCCAAAGGCTTTATCATCTCACGTAGGGTACGAGAGTTTGCGTATGGACTCATGTGAATGTGCGGTGATACTAGATGTCCATAGAGTAGCACGTGGCGGTACTCCAAAAGCATGCGATAATCAATTGCAAAATTTTTACAACTAGAATACTGTACTCTAGCAGTGCCAATTATGAGCTAAAGTTCAAGATGCGGCTGAATTTAGGACTCAAAAAAATTACATATTTTAGGAACGTCTCCTTTAATAGCCCTTACACTAGTACAACAAAAAATATATCTATGTTGTTCTTAAAAATTTGTAAAAAAAGTCCTATCTTTAATTTTTGCTTTACGACCTTGAAAAGTCAAGGCTGGCCCTGCAATATGTGTGTGTTTGTTCTCAGAAAAAATTATAATATATTAATACCCAAATTGCTTTTGTTAATGCAAAAAATTCAGTGCGGGAGAGTCTTGTACCATGCACATGGTACAAATTTTTGATGCCTTAAACTTTTAACATTAACAAAAACAATTTTCTAATTAAAATTAAAAAGAAGAAAGTTTTGCCATTAACATTACTCTAGTCTCAAAAAAAGAGATGGGATATAAACTTCCTTAATGACCCGTTTATTTGGCGAGACTAATTAATATTGAATAGATAGAAGATCTAATAGAATATAAATTACCACGTGTTACATATAGGCGAAGAAACATATAGTCTAATTCTTTGCCGTTCAAAAAAAAAATTGTATATATAGTCTAATGTAGAGTTCTCATATCTAGTCAAACAAACAAAATAAGCTGATGGTGATCCCACTAGTCTCGAATCCCATCAAACCGATGAGATCGATTACAAATTCTATAAAATTGTTAGCATGTTCCTGTGAAAAAAATAGTTTGTTCGATTGCTATTTTAAAATTAGTCCATTACAAATTAAATTCTGAAAATATAAGCAAAAAAGACAAGAATATTTGGTTTTATAATTTCGTCTGGTTTTCTATAGTTAACTTTATCTTTCTAACTTTTACTAAATCATGTATAAAGGGCCCAGGTTAAAGATTAACCAAGGAAATTTTGAAACAAAACTAAGGGGCATGGTGCAAAACCCAACTGCCCATTCTGGGCTCCACCATGCATTTTTGTTATAATTTGAATTGTTTATCTTGTACGGTCAGCAGCGTAGTATATCTATACAAAAAATGAGCTAATGAGCTTAATCAGACATCAATAGGTATAGTAAGAATCAAATTTTGGTTTATAAAATTGACAGTTTAACTTCAAAATCTATGATTGTCTCCATTTTGTAAATCAAAATTTAAATTTGATATATCTATCGATACTCAATCAAGCTACTCCCTCTGTCCCATTTTAAATGCTCCATACGTAAAGTCGTGTCATTTTGACTTTAAAAAATAAAGAAAAATGCTATTGACACTCCAAAAAACTAAAGAAAGTGGCTTTGGAATTACACTGGTTTTGGAGTGCCAATATCATTTACCTAATTTTTTTTTTTTCATAACCTTTTTTGAAACTTTTTTGCACCGTTTTAAAGAACTTATTGAGATCTTTTGAATGATGCAAAATAAAGTCTAAAATTAATTCCAAAAATACCTTATTTTTCGAGGTCAAAGTTACACGGTATATTAAGAATCAAATTTTGGTTTATGAAATGGATAGTTTAACTTCAAAATCTATGACCGTCCAATATTCTGTAAGCCGTTCGGCTAAATAAGCCAAGTGGTTTATTTTTTTGTCCTTATTTAAATTTTTTTTCGCATTTGTTAGTTTTTCGTTAATTTTTTGGGGATTATTGTTTCGTCATGGTGAAAGGAATCTAAAAAGTAAAACATTAAGATCGAAACCTAATTTTTTTTGAATAAAGACAAAAATAAGCCAATAAGCCAATTTTTTCGTCTTTATTAAAAAAAGGATTTTGATCATAAGTTTTTACTTTTTAGATTCTTTTCATCATGACGAAGCAATAATTCCTAAAAAATTGACAAAAAACTAACAAATGCGAAAAAAAATTTGAATAAAAACAAAAAAATAAGCCACTTGGCTTATCAAGTGGCTTATTTAGCCGAACGGCCCATCAAAATTCAAGTTTTAACATAAATCTATCGATATCCATTAATCATACTGATTTTTTTTACATGGATATACAACTCTGCAAATTCTACAAAATGAATGGTTCAGTTTACAACAAAAAAAAGTCTTGTAAGACCCACATGCTATTGTTTCCACCTCTTGTGGATACAATTTAACTTACTCTCAATACTACTATTCCATGTTCGAGATTGCTGTCATTCATACAATAATTCAAGGGATAAAGTCATGGCCACCATTAATTGTTTGACATTTTATATCCAAATAAATTAAAACTAAGGGGATAAATATCTGGAGGTGGGGGTAAAATCTCCACCATGTGTCGAGTTTACACTCAACAGTTATGTCAGGTCTTAAATGGTATGATCCATGATCGCTTTGGAAACCATTCTACTTTCCTTTTGTGGGTGCAAAGACTATAAATGATCATTTCTGCTTTAATTAATTCCCCCCGTCAATTCCAAACCCCAAATCTTTGCTTGCTGTTCACTTCGTCATAAAAAGACCATCCGCGTGTCCCCATGGGTTCATTGCAGTGACAAGAGCGGCTGCAAATGAATCGAGCCGTTCGTGAGCTCGACTTGGTCAAGGAATATTATTCGAGTTCGATTCATCATTACTAAACAAATCGAACTTAAAACCTGACAGTATTCGGCTCAATAAGACTCGTAAACTTGAACTATGTATAAACTTGAATGCGTATATAATATTGCATAACTTGCAAAGGTAATGAATTACATGTATAAACTGTTCCAAGTACTATAAACTAATCTATGTATATGTTTTGATAATTTCCTATATGTATGAACTTGTTTTTGTACATCATCAAAATATTATTTGTAACTATAGACTTGCATATCAGAGTTTAAATATATGATATTTTTTGCATATTAGGACTCGTGAACAAGTTGATCAAGTTCGAATCAAACCTCAACAAGCTAGGCTTGTCAAATTCTCATTGAGTTCGAGCTCGAGTTTGCCAAAAACCTTAACGAACGAACTTGATCAACATTGTGAAGCTCGACTCGATTCGGCTTGCTTGAAACCCTACTGAACAATAAACATGAACGTGGACTATGCACGTGCACCTCGTTACACAAGAGAGTCTGAATTTTGCTCGCAAAAGACAAAGGTTTGATATTTTGCTTCAAATAATTAGAGTACGTCGTTTTCTATCTTGATTAGCGGGGTTGGCTCAGCCGTCACATAGCCCAAATTTTAAATGTGACACCATAGATTTGAACAGCCGAAAAGTGCGGAAACAGAAGGAAAAACAATTAAGAAAAAAGAAAGGAAAACTTCTACTACGCTTAAAACCCAGTCATTTTCTCTTCCCTACTCTCTCAAACCAAACAAGAAACGGAATTTAAAAAAAAAAAAAAACTTTTCCTCGTTTTCCCTTCCTTTCCCATGTTCCAAAAAAAAAAGGTTTAATAATACTCTTAATCTTATTAACTAAACTCACATCGATCTCCACCCTTGTCGACATTTATCCTAACAATTTTCTCCTCAGGGGGACAGAGATCTTGGGTCGGTGAGAAAAATCTCCAGCATTATCAGACTGTGCGCTAGACCAGACTGGACTTTAAATGGTATGATCCATGTTTGGCTTTGAAACCATTTTACTTTCCTTTTGTGGATACCAAGAATGGAAATGTCTCTTTCGACCGAATCTTTAATTGCTTCCGATTCGTTTCGGCACCGGGCCATCAACGTGTCCCTATGTCATTGCAGTACTTGTCCCATCAACAAAACAGTTCCCCACGCGCACATCATTTACGCATTGGAGCGTAGGGTTGAGGAAGATGCTAATCATACGCTTTAGGAGGATGGATAATGCGTAGAAAGTGCGGCTAATTTGTAAAAAAAAAAAAAACGTATCGATTTTCGAGAAAAAGTATGTTGATATTCGTGAAAATGTAATGGTATCTGTTAGATGTGAATTGAAATCCGAACTTATTTGGCATTAGCCTCAATTTTTCCTTTCTAAAATTGCAAATGCATTCTTTAATATTTGAGTTAAAATTCCGATTTGGTAAAGATACTAACTCATACTCCATCTGTCCCATTTTCTTTGTTATTTTTTGGTATTTGTGTCAGTTTTCAACCACTTGTATATTTCAATATGAATTTCAAAAAATATACAATATGGATCTTGTTTGAGAGTTCTCGATTATTTCTATAATACAAAGTTTTCAAAATTATGAAAATTATATAGATGGTGACATATAAGTGTTTAAAAAACGACTAACGAAAAAGACAAATAAAATGGGACAGATGGAGTATTATTGCACCTAATGCTTATGAACCCCCATGGTGTGTGAAACTTCACATGCTTATGTTATTCCCTCTGTAAAAGAATTTTATACCACTTCTATCCTGTACTATATTAGGTTGTTTGATGTGGCAACTTATAACTTTACCTCGAAAGTTCCGTCCTAATTAACGTTCACTTTTATTCTTTATAAACATAAATGGCTTGAAAATTTTGAGATACTATTTTCCGGAATGCAACATTTCGTTATTACTTTATTTTCAATTTTTGTAATTATTATTCGCTCTAATTTCTGACTGGACCTCCCCGTTCTGCTAAGAAAATAAATACTAATTCTTTAAATAAGTACTTACTTTTTGAATCAAATGTGATCTATTGTGAGAGAATGACCTGTTCCGTAAGAAGAAAAATAAGTATTTAAAAAATGAGAATGTTAGTCGTTAGCGAAACGGACCGTATGTACTCACCTCTTTTAAGCGCGTGGATTTTTTTTGGTGGGACGGCGCGTGATGCTAAACTGTTATGATGCTGATTTGTCAACACCACGTGTCCCTCGTAGTGGGCATATTTTTTTTTTTGTCCGTACTTGGGATTATTATAGTGGCATATTTCAACTTGGTAGGCCAAGACTCTTTTTCCATGGGCTCCCTTCACTTTCACTGTCCCCTTCCTTCACGCCAGTCTGCATTTTACACAATTCACCTTGTCATTGGCTAACCAAGTGGGCACCAAAACCAAAAAAAAAAAAAATCATGACTTCAACCACCACAAAACAAAACAAAATTATGAGTGGACCAACTTTGATATCATCGCAAAGGAGTGATTATTCAGTGCTCTTGGTTGCCACCACATGAAGCCTTAGATAACCAAATCAAACCAAACCAAATCGAGCCTTAAGTCTCAATCATTTGGATTCGGCTACATGAATCTTTTTCCTCCATTGAGTTATGTCAAGGGCAATTTGTTTACACAAACCTACTATACTCATATCGTTGCGCACTAAAGCATCTAATGTTAATTTAGGTCTACCACTCCTCGTGGTATTGCTACTCAAAACTATCATATCCGCTCTCTTAACTACTGCATCTCCTGGTCTACGGTAGACATGCCCAAACCACTTTAGCCTATTTTCTTTTAACTTCTCTTCTATGGATGCTACACCTATCATCTAACGAACCGTTTCATTTCTAATCCTGTCTCTTTTAGTCTACGGTAGACATGAAGCCTCAGATCTAGGTGTTTTTTAAAAAAAAAAATTAAACCTTCTGATATCGTTACATATTGATATACTGGCGGGAGGGGAAATCGCAAGCAACGTATCGATTGGTTATTGTTACGTGCTGCTCCCTCCGTTTCAATTTGTTTGTCCATTTTTTGACTTTTAAGTGTCTCAAAATGTTTGTCCATTATAAGTTTGACTTGTTAAAATTTCCTTAATGCCTTTTCTCTTTCAAAAAATAATGTACGCTCCCATTTAATGCTAGGAAATTGAGGGGCATTCTTGAAAAATCAAAACTTTTAAAGAGCAATCATTATGTGTTCTTAAAAAATTGGAGTTTCAAAAATGGACAAACAAATTGGAACGGAGGGAAGAGTCTATACCAATAGTTTGATCATTGTGCGTGATTTCGGCACTTAAAAATTCACAACCGTAGCAATCGATTCTCGTTATGCATCTTTTGATACTCTCAATACCAAACACACACTACAGAATAAATGAGCTATAGTGACAATGGTTGTGTTTGGTTGAGAGTTTAGTTTAGTTTAGTTTTGGTAGTGAATGGAGAGAGAAATAGAGTAATTATTGAAAATAGGGGTAATGATTGGAGAGAGATAGAGAGAGATGAGAAAGTAATAATTGGAAAAATAGGGTAATGATTGGAGAAAGAAGTAGGGTAATGATTGGAAACAAAACTAAAACTAAAACTAAAATGGGAACCGAACAAAGCCAATATAGTTGTCACTGACTCCAAAATAGTTGTCACTATAAGTAAAAAATTGTCACTAAATACTTTTAGCTACACATTTTTAGTGACAACTTAGTGATAAGTGACAATTTTTTTGTCACTCATTTATTTTGTAGTGACACCTCTCAACCATTACCTTAAGTGTCCCGATATACTATTACTTAAAATCTTGCTCCAAAGGCCTTTTCCGACCATATTCATGTGATGGGGTTAATAGACTTTGTCTTAGGCCCATCACAAAATGCGGTGGGAAAATTAGCCAAGGTAACAACACGTAACGTTGTCCGTCCAGAGGCATTGATTATATTTTGACAGTGATTGTCCATAGCCAATCGCTGTGCAATTTTGCACAAAATTTTCCCTAGCCAATCCACTCCAGTCTTTCCTTGATCAGGCAGTGCCCTGACAAGTGTCACCGCATCCACCGTTCATTACCCTATAAATATTATCTCCTGATCTATTAGTAAATTCATTTTTAGAGAGAGAGAGAGAGAGGGAGAGATGGGCGGTAATAGGGGAAAGGGGGAATATAGCACGGCGAGATCAGGCGGCGGTGTGCTCGACAAGTCAACTATCGACCGTATTATGCTCAGATTCCGGCCAATTGCACCGAAACCCGCCGGGAACGGATCTTCTTCAGGCGAAGCGACGCCGGAGTGCGACAACAACAAGAACATCCTTACCAGTAAAAGAACGAAAAGAAAGTACGTTAGGGTTAGAAAGAAGAACAAGCCACGGAAAAAGAAGAAAACGCCGTCGCCCGAGGGAGGAGAGACCAAAAACCCTCAGCACAAGAGCTTCGAGACGCTTCAGCTGTTGCCGGAGAGATCCGACGGCGAGGAATTACTGCTGTGGAGCAATGTGATCGAGTCGCGGGTGACGGTGGAGTGCGTGACGGACACGTGCGCGGCGGACGGAGACGGGCTGGGGTCGACAGACGAGGATAGGTTGAGGAATCTGGAGGCGGACGCGTGTCCGGGGTTCGTGTCGGACGGTTCCGACGCGGTGCAGTGGGTGAACGAAGCTTACAAGAAGATGGTGACGAGTGCTGAAGAAAATGATGGCATTCATGGGTTCTGGAAGAAGGAATTTAGGGTTTGTTTAGTGATGAAAGTGAAGGTTCCGTGCAAGTGTTCGCACCCTGCATTCGGGTGTAGGGTGAGGGTGGACTACACGTGGCACGATCGGAAGCTGTCGCGGACCGTGCCGGGCGACGTGTGGAGGATGGAGTGTGGTTGGTTTGCATGGCGGCTGGACGTGAAGTCTGCGTTGAGTTTGGGCATTTGATGGATAGTAATATGAGGTACGGACTACTATTTTGTTTTTTAATTCAATCATTCCGTCAATTTGCACCCATCTCGAGACAGATCTTTTGTTCTTTGGTGGGGTTCTAAGTTTCTAACTAAAGTTAGAGTAAAACCATACAAGCTCCAAAGACTTTCGTCAATTTACACTCATCTCGAGACAGATCTTTTGTTCTTTGGTGGGGTTCTAAGTTTCTAACTAAAGTTAGAGCAAAACCATACAAGGAATGGCTCCAAAGACGTTGATAACACTTGATGTAATATCAAGTACTATTGCTCCTTGTCGAATTTTTGTCACACGATGCGGTCAGTGTAAATTACCTACCGTAAGAGGTCGATGTTGTTGTATCAGCTTGAACTCGCAATTTCGTTTCGGAAAACCCATTTGAAGAAGATAGACCACTTGCGACTTGTGTGATTGGTCTAAAACTCAAGATCTTTGTCGAATATACCATATATATAATGATCCCCTGAATATTACTACTTAATTAACCCAAGTACATGAAACTAAATAAATACAGGGTGCAACACACTGGCTTCTCTACCATTTGAATAGGGTGGTCATTTGAACATCCTATCCAAAAACATTATGATCGAACACTCACTTTTTTTATATAGAAGGGAGAAGGAAGAAAGTTTTAGAGAAGAAAACAAAATTCAATTGGTCCACTGCACAGATAGCCCCCTCCCTCATTATATACATGCTTTTTTAAATTTAAAAAAATGCAATTTTTTTAAGCTTTTATTCAGATTTTGTGAATTAAATGAATAAAGAGAAACTAGCTTAGCTATTTTATGTTTTCATCTATCTAACCTATTGAAGTTTCAATTGACAATTTTCAAATTACAAAAAAAAAATAAAATAGTCGAATGCAATTGAATCCGATGTGTTTGTATTTTTGGTGAAAATGTCAATATCAACACATTATGAAAATTGTCTAATAGGATTTCTAGTTAAGTTCTTTGATAGCCACCCACGTGGAAAATCCAAGAGCAGCCATTGGAGCAATATGGACACTACCTTATACGATTTTTGGACATCTTTGAGCCAAAATTTAGTGGGACCCAAACACCTATATATTGAGGTGGTGTCCGAGTGGGTTTGTATACTCCTACGTAAAACTGACTAATTAAGATTCGAATGATAAATTGACTCTCAAAGTGCGCGCCGCCACCAGACTCACAAGCCGAGGCCATGGTCCGGTCTAGAATGGGCTTGACCTTGGGCTATTTGAACTTTAGCTTCTTCGTCCACTACTTTTGTAGACGATTGAGCATATGGTTAGCATTTACTTGCAATTGGTTGAGCTTCCCATATTATTTCCCCACCAATAATTGTCCCACACCAAAGACGCATCAATTTGCTTTAAGATATGCGGCATACACAAAAATTGTTCCATTTGATTTTCTTCGGTTATCATTATAAAGATCGATCGCGCGATTCATGTAAACTCTCTTATTGCAGGGAATTAGAAGAGATCTCTGTCATAATGTACCCCAAGTATGAGTTCTCTAGCTGTTAGGAGAAGCTGTACAGCTAGCTGTGATCTATCTATTTACAGCCAGGAAACTATTTAGTTTTTCAAATTTATGGTCTCAATGGAAGAATTATAAAGGGTTAATTACTAAACATGAGTACTTCAAGCAAGGCAGATTGGAATAGACTGTCCCCTAAGGGACGGCATGCTTCCCGGGCGATGAATGCCAATCCAATTTAATGCACCTGTCATGATGTGCTGAAGTACTGGTGTAAGTGATCATCTCCTACAATGTCAAAAAGGATTAAAAGGGACTTCAGGTTGGTGCTGTGCTGTGAGGTGTACAGCACCATGCTGCGCACTTTTGAACTGTCGGTTCATACATCTGACAGCTTGGATCTCATCTTAGCAACCAACGATCGAGAACCGTTTATTGCCAAGATGAGATCCGAGTCATTGGATGCACAATCCTGACGATATTGGTACTTGTCTTTTTTGAGGAAGGATTCTCGCATGTGAAGATTTATCGTCTAATAATTCATGTTATGCAAAATGAGCTTCATCAGTCCTGTTTAACTATTCGAGTAGTTCATCTGGGTAGTTGAGGTGTGTTTCATCATCAGTGCAAAACAAAGTAAATTAGACATCAGTATGTTTTGTCTTTTCTTTTGTTAAACAAAAAGGGTAGGGGGCGACAAGTCGACAACCAGCATAGCGACCCCTCTTGAACGTGACCATAGAAGTTTCACCCCGTCATTGCAAATTGTTCGATTTGTTAAGGTGGTCTTGCGAGCTAGCCACTAAAATCGAATCGAACAGCCCATCATCGATCGCATGCCCCACTAGGGCGCAAGCTACACTGCATGCACAAAGGTTCCTTCTCACACGACATTTGGTTCACAAGAACTATCAAAGCAAGTGGGTTCAAACTCGAGACCGCGTGGAAAGGAAGGGAGTTTCGCCGCAAAACCTTTGCCAACTGGGCTATTTAATCTGAATGAAGCATATTTGTCACTCAAAAAATGGAGGGTTTGTTTCCGTTGACCATTCATTTCACTCCTGCTAAACATGATTCAATCAAGTCTTGAGCATTGTTCGAGTAATCTAATCTTTTGTTATAATGTAAAACAATCTACATAATAAGAGAAAACGGTTTTTGAATCTTATATCTTACATAAATTCTAACCATTAATTTGCCTCATAAATCCTACGGCTGGTAATTGCACAATTACCACTAATCAAATCTTACGTTCAAAATTGAGATATACACACACTCCCAGCCAATTCGCCACCATTATCCAATTTGTAACAGGATTGTCTACCTCTGGTCGAGGTTTGATTTTGTAATAATTTGCAACCCCCCCCCCCCCCCCCAAATAATAATAATAATAATAATAATAATAATAATAATAATAATATTATTATTATTATTAATCAAACGTTCCAGATTATCTCTGTGTGTGTGCTATTTTGAAATTTTTTGAACGACCCCTCGGTGTTACATGAATAGGTTGATACTTTATTCACGGTTACAGTGTTAATTTGCATGTGTGTTGAGTGTTCGATCTGCGTATTTGGGCACAAGCATGCATTAAAAGGACTCTGTTTGAACCAAATTTTAAATCAATTTCGTTGACGGGGGTGG
This sequence comes from Rhododendron simsii, assembly GCA_014282245.1. Lineage (NCBI taxonomy): Eukaryota > Viridiplantae > Streptophyta > Magnoliopsida > Ericales > Ericaceae > Rhododendron > Rhododendron simsii. The sequence goes on from CM024960.1 coordinate 5,011,709, forward strand.
TCAATTGTTTTGTAATTCATTTTAATTGTATTCAAAATACGTTGTCCGTGCCTTCCCTAGTTCAAAATAAAATGAGAGATTTGGATTCTCAAACGAGGCGGTGGTAAATTTAATTTTGCATCACGTGAAGGATATTCAGATGAGGAAAATCTTCACATAATAAGATTTTAATTCACCTTTTCTAGGGACATGTGATTTCACATCGCTCCCTCTCTCCAATATGAATGAAAATTACCCCCACTAAAAAAGGAAAAAATTTCTTCGAACAACGATCCCACGTTCAAGTGTAAGAAAGTCTTTTTAACCCTGGATGGTCTTTTGTCGTTATGTACCACATTAGATTCATCACAGTCCTGTTTAACTATTCGAGTCGATCTTTCATTCGGGTAATCGAGGTTTATTTTGTCATCCGTGCAAAAACGAAGTGAATTAGACATCGGTATGTTTTTTCTTTTCTTTTGCTGAGCGAAAAGGGTGAGGAGCGACAACCAGCGCGTAGCGACCCCTTTTGATCCTTAACCATGGGATTGAGTTTCACCCCGTCGTTGCGAATTGTTCGATTCGTTAAGGTGGTCATGCATGCGAGCTAGCCACTAAATCGAAGGGAATAACCCGTCACCGCATGCCCCACTAGGACGCAAGCTACACTGCCTGCACAAAAGTTCTTTCCCACATAACATTTGGTTCACCAGAACGACCATAGCAAGTGGGTTCAAACTCGAGACTGCGTGGCAAGGAAGGGAGTTTCGCCTCGAAAAACCTTTGCCAACTGGCCGGGCTATTTAATCTTATTGAAGCATGTTTGTCACTCAAAAAATGGAGGGTTTATTTCTGTCAATCATTCATTTCACTTTTGCTAGACATGATTCAATAAAGTTTTGAGCGAGTAATCTAATCTTCTGTTATAATGTAAAACTATTCAAAATAAAATGAGAGATTTGGATTCTCAAATGAGACAGTTGTAAATTTAATTTTGTATCACATATATGAAGGATATTCAGATGAGGAAATCTTCGCATCAGAAGATTTTAATTTGCCTTTTTGTAGTGGAGCGAAATATCCGAAGGTCCAGAAGGTTCAACTGTTCCACAAGGAACCCAGATACGTCGGTCGTACGCGTTATCCGAAGGATAAAGTGTCTTGAGGGGCCCGGCCGAGCTTCCATCACGTTCCGAAGGAAGATAGACCCGTTTGTTCGGATATGATAGTTAGTTATGTTTCGTTCGTTCGGTGACATACGTCAACTCTCACTTCTCGTTTCTTCGGACACGATAACTTCATTCGGAGATCACAGTTCCAGAACCTTCGAGAAGGTTCCAAAGAAACGTGGGAAAGCCTCTCTGTAAAGGACGGGACATCTCTGAGTGATGTGACCCCCCCTTTTGTTTTGACTGGGCGGCTCCCCTTTTCCCCACAAGCGGCGTTCATTTAATGCTCCTGACTCATGACGTCATCCGAGCATCATCATGCACGTGGGTGACAGAAACGACCCATACTCCACTCTCTTTCTTTGCCTATAAATAGAAGGACATCTCCTCCAAGAAGGAGGTGAGCTCTCTAAACACTCTTAACTCCCCCTAGCATATATTTTACCAAATTTCTTTCCGGCTCCTTTTCTGACTAGATCGTCGGAGCTTTTTCCCGGAGGAACAACCCCCTCCGGTTCTGCAGGTACACATCCGGTGCCACGTCACTCGGTCGGTTCGGAAGGGTCAAGATAGAGGAGAAGAAATCAGCCCCCCACAATTGGCGACTCTGCTGGGGACAGTCAACCTAGCATCGTGGACCTGATTTCTATCCCCATCTCGACACTATTTCAATCCGGTTCTCCCACACCCTCACCTTCTTATGGCTCAACATGTCCCTCCTCCGGGCCCGGAGAACTTCACTCTGGGGTTGTCCGGGTATGGATCTATCAACCCTAAACAAGAACACACAACACTCCAACACCAGTCAGTCTCTCGACGGCTTTCATTTCCACCAACAGAGCTGGATATTGCCCTGGCGGAGCAAAAACGCCAAGCAGCGGTGATAGCCATGCTACAACAACGTTTAGAAGAGCGGGACGGTGACCAACTTGTCACTCCTGTCACTAACCATCCAGCCGGACCTAGTCAACCGGCGAGACGCCGAAAAAGAAGCAGACGGACCCACCATAACCGAACCATTGATACGGCAATGCCCGAAAGACGAACCGTCTTCGAGCGCCTAGAACCCAATGCTCGGCCACAACAAACGGGTTCACGTCCGGGGCTGGAAAGTCTTGTCCGAACGGAAAGTACTCGGTCTTCGGCAACACACTCCACCACAGGAACGCACCGAACGGGAGCACCGGGCCAAGAACGTCACCCGTACGGACATTACTCGGATTTAAGAAAGGAAAAACAGCCCGTGGATCTGAATGATTCACCTCGGCGAAGCTATCGTGGTGAATTTCCCGAGCGATCCGTATCACCATACCAAGATTCCGAGTATCGCCGTAACGGACAGCTAACGGAAGGGTCACGAAGTCGTCTTATGATTCCAAGTCAGGAAGTACGTTCGGAAAGGGCTAAAACCATCACCCTTTACGACCAATTCACTGGACTTCCGACAGTGTACCAACCGGTGGCTGGTCCTCGGGAACGTCAGCAGGCTCGACATGAAGAGTCCAAGCGGGCCCTTGACCGAATAGAAGAACAGAGACAACGACGGGGAAACCGAGCCGAACATCCTCGGCAACGACATCATGAACGTCGGAGGACGCCCGAACCTCGTCCAAACATGCCGCCCACAGTAGTCCAACCGAATCCCGTTCCAGAGGATAATTCGAAGCTCGGGAAGGCGAAAGCATCCCCCTTTGTGGATGCAATACAGCGAGAGCGACCACCGGATCGGTTCGTCATGCCGAAGCTCCAGCGATACGAAGCTAAGGAAGACGCAGTCGCGTTCGTCTGCCGCTTTCGCCAAATGATGAGCCTCCACAATTTCTCCGATGCACTTATGTACAAGATCTTCCCACTCTCGTTAAGTGAGCCAATCATGCTCTGGTATAATCAGTTGAAACCAAAGTCCATCACATGTTTCAACGAGATTGAGTTGGAATTCACGAAGAGGTTTGTAACCAGCAACGTCCAACCGAAGACTCTCTCAATGCTGGTGAATATGCGGAGGACCCCGGGAGAAACTCTTCGGCTCTACACCGAGCGATATTGGGAGGTATATAACCTAATTCCAGATTGCGATCAGGGCGTGGCTGCTGAATCGTTTATGAACGGCCTGGATCCAAACTCGGCAATGTTTCGGGACCTCTCAAGAAATCCACCAAAAAGCATGGGGGAATTAATGACCATTATCGAGAAGGATTGCGTACATGAGGAAGCAATGGCCGAACGTCATGTTCCGAAGGTAACGGAAACGGTTAAGGCACCTGCGGCTCGAAAGCAAGTGGCCAACGTCGGTCAAGCCTCGAAGGTAAGTCAGCCGAATAACCGAAATTGACCCCAGCCGCACCAACAGCAAGTGGTGAAACAGAAACGGGAACCGAGGCCAGACGAGTACGTTGCCGAGCAAACAACATTTACGGAGCCCATTTACAAGCTTCTCTCCATCATCGGAACGCTCCCTTTTTTCTCTTGGCCTATGGGATTCCTCGGCACGGTTGGACAAGGACCTGGGATGTGCTCGTACCATAAAGAGCGAGGGCATTACACGACCAAGTGCCAGCCATTTAAAAGGTACTTGGAGGAGCTTGCCGCGGCTGGGCATCTCAATCCTTGGATCGACACTCGGAAAAGTCCGCTTCTGCCCCCACCTCCATTGCTCGGTGGCCATGTCAGTGTAATTCAGGGGGTCGCTTCGGAGGTACGTATATCCGAGCTACAGACGGAGATCAACACGGTCGTCACCGCTTTGTCAGTTTGCAATGTCGGAACTTCGGCCAAGCGGAAATTTGAAGATCGTAACTGTGACGGCCCACTTACTTTTACCTCTGAAGATTTGAAAGGAGTTCAGGTGCCACATACCGACGCCCTTGTCGTTACAGTGATCATTGACAAGTCCACAGTACAACGGGTGTTGATCGACCAGGGAAGCTCGGCGGATGTGATGTTTTATTCTACTTTCAAGAGCCTCGGCCTGTCCCCGAATCAGCTTCGGCCAGCAACAGCACCACTTGTTGGGTTTACAGGCGCACCGGTTTGGCCGCTGGGAGCGATCAATCTCCTTGTGAGAGCCGGTTCCCGAGTGACTGATGTTGAGTTCATAGTGGTTAGCTCTCCTAGCCCCTATAACGTCATCCTCGGTCGAGCCTGGCTATACGGGATACAAGCCGTGGCCTCAACCTATTATCAAGTCGTAAAGTTCATCGGATGGAACGGAAGACAAGAAAACCTCCGAGGAGATCAAGTGCAGTCCAAAAAGTGTTATATCAGCACAGTCACGACGAAACAGAGCTGCTTGGAGGTGCAGTGTGTGGAGAGTGGGGAAATTGGTGTGCTCGAAGACGTTGGACTTCCAGCCGAGCAAAGGTCCACCGAAGAACTCATTCGCATGCCTATTACGGAAGAGGGCACCCGATACTTTCTTGTCGGCAGCTCTCTGACCGAAGAGGAGCGGAATGAGATGTATGACTTCCTCCTGCAACACATTGAGGTATTTGCTTGGACCCCGCAGGAAATGCCAGGCGTAGATCCCTCATTCGCGACCCATTTTTTGAACGTCGATCCGAATAGAAAGCCAGTGGTGCAGAAGCTTCGGCGTTCTTCTGCCCTTCATGTTGAGGCTGTGATGGCAGAGGTGGAGCAATTGTTGGAGGCAGGGGCAATACGAGAAATACTTTACCCCACTTGGTTGGCTAACCCTGTTGTGGTGCCGAAGAAAAATGGAAAGTTGAGGGTTTGTGTGGATTACACAAACCTCAATGATGCTTGCCCAATGGATAGGTTCCCCCTCCCTCGGATAGAACAAATGGTGGATGCAACTGCAGGTTGTGAGCGGCTAAGTTTTATGGATGCATACCGAGGATACCACCAAATCGCCCTCGCCAAAGACGATCAGGAAAAGACAGCTTTTATCTCGCCTCGGGGCGTGTATTGCTACAATGTTGTCCCGTTCAGGTTAAAGAACGCCGGGGCTACCTTTCAACGAGCGATAACATCCATGTTCCCTGGGATGCTCGGGCGAATTCTGGAAGCTTATATCGATGATTAGTGTGCAAGAGCAAATTCGCTCGGGATCATCTTCGGGACCTTGGAGAAGTTTTTTACATCTTGAAGAAACGAAGGCTGCGACTTAACGCGGAGAAGTGTGCGTTCGGAGTCAGCTCTGGCAAATTCCTTGGTTACATTGTTAGTCGCCGAGGCATAGAAGCTGATCCGACGCAACTCACCGCCGTGCAAAACCTTCGAGCTCCGACGACCATTAGGGAAGCACATCATCTCGAGGTTCGGAGTTCCATATGCTATTCTTTCGGACAATGGCTCACAATTCGTGGCTGCTGCCCTCAAAGCGTTCTACAAACGACGAAAGATCACGATCCAGAATTCTTCGGTCGCGTATCCGCAGGGCAATGGTCAAGCCGAAGCATCAAATAAAACCATCACTCGGGGGCTTAAGCGTCGTTTGGACCGGAAGCTTGGATTGTGGGTTGAGGAACTCCCTCATGTCTTGTGGGCCTATCGTACTACGCCTCGGCGTTCCACGGGACGTACCCCGTTTTCAATGGCCTACGGCATGGAGGCCGTCCTCCCCCTATCCACCTTGATTCCCACAGCCCGTACGGAAAATTTCAACCCCGTGGCTAACGACGCTCTCGTGGGTTCTGAATTGGACTTTGCCGAAGAATTTCGTGATAATGCTAACCTTCGGCACGCTGCGTATCAACAGGAGGTGGCTAGAAGCTACAACAAGAACATTCGGTCATGGCCATTCAACGTCGGGGATCTTGTTCTTCGGATGGTTGTGGAAGCAAAAAAACTGACGAAACTTAAGGATCCCTACGAGGGCCCTTACCGAGTGATCGAGAAGATCGGCCATGGGGTTTACAAGCTAGCTGAGATGGATGGTACTCCCATACCTAACCCTTGGAATGCTCAGAAGCTCCGGAAATTCCATGGCTAGCTGTTGTTTCATGTTTTTGCCTTTCTTCAATTGCTGTTTCTGTTAAAACCTTGTAAGCCTTTGGCCCATGATAATAGAAGTTTCTTCTCTTATCTTGTTTATTTTCTGTGTTTTCTGTAAGTATTGGGTATCTCACCTAGCCCACTTTTAAGCCGTTGGGCTCAACATCGTATTCGTGTGGGCGAAATCCACTTAGCCCTCGGTTTATTCATTCGGGCGACCCCAACTTCGCCCTCGGCACATTCGTTTGGTCGTATTATTCCTAGCCCTCGCCATTGCGTTCGCTCGGGCGACATCCTCCTCTGTGTGCCCTCGGATAATTGTTAATTTACTATCTGCTTGAATTCCCGCCTCTGTCCCTCGACAATCCTAGCAGATAGGGGGCTATTATGGGAAGATATCCTAGCAGAACCATGATGGAACGTGACCAATAAAATTTGCAAGTCAGATTTGCACTTGTCTCAGAACCTTTCCGAACATCACGGTTAATGCACAAAAGAACCAAAAACCGAATAACAATACTTGGGACAATTTCCTTACACTTCAAGAACCGAACAAAAATACTTGTAACAATTTCATCACATTGCCAAAAACTTGCAACGATCTATTGTCTTACATGCCAACTGGCGAACGTTTGTTCAAATTAACAAAACAGGCAATAAAAAGAAGAACAAAACAAAAAGAGCAAATCGCCCAACAACTCAAGGGGCTGGAGTGGGGAAAAGAGGCAGAGTAGGGTCATCTGTCAGAGGAGCTGGAGTGGTGTCAACCTCGGTGGATGCACCTACGGGCGTTACGACAGGGTCAGGCTGCTCCTCAGCCTCGGGCTGTTGCTGTGCATCCTCGGCCTGTGGCGCTTCGGCTTGACTACGAGGGGGAACTTCAACCAGCAGTCTCCGCTCGTCATCAGCCTCCACGCCGGCGTCATCAAAGCCTGTGTTGTAGCCCAGCATGAAGCTTGCTTTATGCTGGTCTTCTAGCATCTCAGCCTGGGTCTCGGCGAGTTCTTCTGCTGCAGCTTCCTCAGCCTCATAGTACCCCTTGTCGTACCCCTTGCTGTATTCCTTCTCCAGCTCCACCTTCATCTCCTACCGGCCAAGAGCTCTTCCTCGGCCAAGCCCTCGTCCTTCCCCTCCAACCTAGTTTTTTCAGCAGCATCCTGCATGCCTTTTACCAGGTCGTTGAGGTTGAACACCTGAGCCTCGAGAGCTTTGCGTGCTGCCTCGGATTCCTCCCAGCTTTTCTTGTATTCATCAGCTGCATCCTTATTCACTTGTAAAGATTGCAGCAGCAATTTCTTCTTTTTCTCGTGCTCTGTGAGATGGAGGTTGACACTCATAATGGACTGGGAGGCCTGAGAGAGGAACAATTTAGTATTTGCAAGGAAGCAAAGGAAGAAGTGGAAATGTCAAAACCGAAGAAACTCACCCTCGCAGCATGGTAGTAATACTCAGTGAGCGCAGCTTTGAGCGAAGGGGGAGATTGGACGTCCCTTGGCAGTCCCACCCCTGACAGTAATGTCAAGGCAAGGGTAGGATCCTTCCGAAGGCTGTCGGACTTCAGGACCTGCTTCTTGTCCGGAGTGATGAAGCTCGGGGCCCATGGAACAGTGTCTCCAGTCGTACCCTTCCCCTTGGCCGCCGCAGCTGCTCCGCCTTCGGCCTCCGCCTGCGCCATTTTTTGTTTTTTTCCGGTTGGGGCTTCCTTCGGTGATAGAGGAGCTGGAGGACCAGGAGGACCGCGTTTCTGAGTTGAAGGGGGGGCACCTTTTTGCTCGGGCCAGAGCTCGTGGCCTCTGGTGCCCCAGCTTTCTTCGATAGGCCCTTGGCCTTGCCTTTTTCAGCCGCCTCCAGCTTCTTCTGAAGCAAGTCTTTCATGCTTCGTGGCGGCATGTTCTCTTCTCCCTCGGGTGTGGTGTCTTCGGAGGGTTCCCGGATCAGCCCACGGAGAGGCCTGTCTTCGCTCGGCAGACGTTCCTCGGGGAGATCTTCAGAGGACTCCTCACCTGTGTTAGCCTCCTTCCTTCGGATCCTGCCCCCGTACGCTGCTTTGTATTGGAGGATCGTGGGAGCGTCTCTCTCTTCCCAGGGGATGGTGAGAAGGGTGGCAGCAAGCTTGCAATTCCTTGCAGCTCTCAACAATGCCTTGTTAATCCTGGTTGTAGCTGTTGAACAAAAGAAGTAAAACATCATTCCGAATAACAAAAAGTATTGGACTAAAAGGGACGAAGCGACTTAAATTGAAGAAAGCAGTGAAAAGTTATGATTTCTTACGAGGTTCGCCCCTGCGTGTGGCAACCTCGAATTGCCCATACTCCGTTTGGGGAAACTGGTAATTACCCCGAACTTCGACGTAATCCGAGGCCCATTTCTCGAAGTCGTACATCCCTTCTGGAATTATTTTTGCCATGTTCCTTCGGGAACACAGATAATATCTCGAATATCTCACGTTGCGAGACATCGTGTAAGTTTCAAAAAGGTGATGGGCTTCAAGTGGGAACATTTTTAGCTCGGCGAGCTTTATTATAGAATGGATGATTCTAAAGGAATTGACACTCAGCTGGCAAGGAGTGAGCGAGAAGAGAGAGAGGACCTCCCTGAGGACCCTATGCATCGGAAACCTCAGGCCACCTTCGGTAATGGCCATTAGTGGAACCGTGATGTGTTCGTCACTGAACCTAATCCGAGGGCCAGGAACTGGAGTGACGACGACATCGTTCGGGATTTTGTAATCCCTGCGGAAGGACCTCATGCCTTCTTCGCTCTCGAAGGATTTCCAGTACGGGCATGGGTCCTTTCCTGTTCGGTCAGGAATGACGTCGGGGTCTAGGGGGACTATCTTTCTCTTCTTCCTTGGCGGATTGGATGGAGACCCTGTAGCTCCACCCAGAACCTCGGTCTGACTGGAGGAAGCCAGAGGCGTTCCTCTCTCGGATGTTTCCCGCTCGGAAACTGTTTCCTCGGCTTCATCATCGCCTTCCTCCAGGTCAACGATCTCGCTGTCCGGTGGCATCGTTCGAAGAGGGACGACGTTTGTAGGGCGGTCAATCCCATCGGAAGCTTCTGAATCCTCCCCCTCGTCACGAATGTTCCGAGCGAGGTTGGAAATGGCGTCGGTTATCGCTAGGTTTTCACCTCCGGCTCCTAGCGCCGCGCTATCAACCGAACGAAACGATTCTCCGGATGAAACCGAAGCAGAAGTAGCCATACCTAAAAGCAACAGTGCAAGGGGAAGGACCGTTAGCGAATTGCATGGTCAACTCTTAATGTGCCTATGTTCGATGAGATGAAACTCCGGGGGAACCAATCCCGCCGAGAGATGATTAGTCAGAGCAGAAATTCCAAATAAACATTGCAAATTGGTAGGGAAATCGTCCTATTTGTGCTCAGAAGAACACATGTTGAAGACTCATTTATGTTCGGAAGAACAGATGAATATCTTCAACTTTTTCTACAGTGCACATGCGGGAAAACCAGGCAAAAGGCAAGAAAAACAACCCAGAAAGCGTGTAACGACAACTGAGACATAAGAAGAGATCAAGAAAGTAGAAATATACCTGGAAATCAAAGAAGAATCTGAGTCGAAGTCTTCAAAATCGTCGAAAATCTTCAGATGGCTTGAATTTCTGGAGAAAGGGACGGCCTGTGCTATTCAAACGTCAGAGAGGAGGAGAAAAAGTGATTTTCTCTCTTCTCTCGTCGCCTCTTATACCTAGGGCGGAATTCGAAGCATCGCCGAGCCCCTAGCCATAGGATTTGGGCGGGAGATTGATGTGACCGTCGATGGGTGACACGTGGAGACGTACGGGGTGCGCCGTATCGACACCCAATGACGGCTGGACGCGTGGTCACTTTTGACGCTGGTGGTTACAGAAGCATTAAATGAAAGGTACAGACCTGACGATTCAACATCTTTCTGACGTTTGAGTTGGCACTGACGTTCGGAAAGCCCTGTCAACGGTTCTGGTTCGGTGGCGGTTTTTTTTTTTTTCTTTCTTCGGCCACTACTGATGTTTCAACTCCTCCTTCCATTCCGAGGGTTTACAACTATGGAAACAGGAGTTGAGGGGCTATTGTAGTGGAGCGAAATATCCGAAGGTCCAGAAGGTTCAACTGTTCCACAAGGAACCCAGATACGTCGGTCGTACGCGTTATCCGAAGGATAAAGTGTCTTGAGGGGCCCGGCCGAGCTTCCATCACGTTCCGAAGGAAGATAGACCCGTTTGTTCGGATATGATAGTTAGTTATGTTTCGTTCGTTCGGTGACATACGTCAACTCTCACTTCTCGTTTCTTCGGACACGATAACTTCATTCGGAGATCACAGTTCCAGAACCTTCGAGAAGGTTCCAAAGAAACGTGGGAAAGCCTCTCTGTAAAGGACGGGACATCTCTGAGTGATGTGACCCCCCCCCCCCCCCCTTTTGTTCTGACTAGGCGGCTCCCCTTTTCCCCACAGGCGGCGTTCATTTAATGCTCCTGACTCATGACGTCATCCGAGCATCATCATGCACGTGGGTGACAGAAACGACCCATACTCCACTCTCTTTCTTTGCCTATAAATAGAAGGACATCTCCTCCAAGAAGGAGGTGAGCTCTCTAAACACTCTTGACTCCCCCTAGCATATATTTTACCAAATTTCTTCCCGGCTCCTTTTCTGACTAGATCGTCGGAGCTTTTTCCCGGAGGAACAACCCCCTCCGGTTCTGCAGGTACACATCCGGTGCCACGTCACTCGGTCGGTTCGGAAGGGTCAAGATAGAGGAGAAGAAATCAGCCCCCCACACTTTTCTATGGACATGTGACTCTCTCTCTCTCTCTCTCTCTCTCTCTCAATATGAAAATTACCCCACCAAAAAAGGAAAAATTTCCTTTGAACAATGATCCTACTTTCAAGTGTAAGAAAGTCTCTTAACCCTGGACGGTCTTTTGTCGTTATTTACCACATTCAGCTTATAATTCAGTATCTGCATGTGTTACCTAATGCAGTAATTAAAGTGATTGGAGTTAAGTAGTACTACGTACTATAAAGTGAGAGGACCTTAAAATTGACAAGGTTAATTAGAACCACGACGAATTATTATAGGCACGACATTAATAATTGTGCCTCCATAATATATAACTGGTAATTTCTTTGACAACATAGGTTATGGTTTGGTAAAGAAAGTTAAATGTAGAGGCGGCACAGCAAGAGCAAGACTAGCTATTTACAAATTAAATCAACCAGCCTCCTTGGTGCAAGCAATATCGGATGCTATCGAGCATGGAGCCAACATCTCTTTGACCACCACGTGATGAAGTGCAAAACGGCTCCTTTATCAAACAATATTAGTAGCAGCACTCAAGGGTGTGCAAAACTATTTTTTTAAATCTTAATTCCGTCATGGCCTTCTTCTACCCAAATTTTCTTAATCAGGTGAATTTCAGAACACTAGTTAATCCAACTCTAGTACTACCGATGGGATGTTTGGCGGGCCAAGACGGTATTGGATAAGTACTTATTTAGCATCGATCATTGCCGCTGGGACAAGTTATAATTAGCATCGATCATTGCCTTCAATCCTGCGACTGTTCCTCTTGGAATATTGTAACCAAGAGTCCCATCATCAAGAGTAAATTAAGCCACTTTGTTTGGTGATAAAGAATGTGTATAAACAGCAATATGTCATTATGTGATTGAAGGGTTTGGTGAAGCACACTCAAGATCATTTCCGGTCTTACTCTTCCGTACATAGAGAACACCCTCTCCAATTCCTGCGCGCAATAGAACCCAAAACTAGTTTTCTACTAGTGCCCATTTACTTCTTCTTCATGAAATGATCGCTCTGTTGCTCCCTCAGCATCTTTCAAGTCCAATATTCATGTCTTTTGAAAACTCTCATAGCGATCCTTGCTAGAAAACCATCAAACTGATGCATGTAAATGTACTCGTGATGCTCCTTTTTTATTGCCTTTGATCCCGGCCGCCGGCTCTTCTCACATTTACATATTCTTTCGGGAATGACTTCGGTGTCTCCGGTCATTTTGGGGACTCCGAAACTTTTGGCATAACAAAATTATTATGAGTATAACTAAAACTCATTACAAGCATAACAAAACCATAAAAAGGCATAACTTGTTTGTTATGCCTTGGCTGGGTTAAATTATGCATTGGTTGGTTTTTTGGATATTCTTTGGTTATGCCTTGTTTGGATTCTGTTATACTTATAATAAGTTTTAGTTATGCTCATAATGGTAAAGTTATGCCAAAAATTATGGTGTCCCCAAAATGACGGGAGACACCATAGCATCATCTTTTTCTTTAACCATTGATGCTCTTTTTGTTGGGAATGACTTCGGTGTCCTAGGTCATTTTGGGGACACTGTAACTTTTGGCATAATAAAACCATTATATATGAGTACAACGAAAATCCATTACAAGTATAATAGAACCATAACAAGACATAACTTGTTTGTTATGCCTTGGTTGGATTTGGTTATGCCTTTGTTGATTTTTTAGATATTCTTTGGTTATGCCTTGCTTAGATTCTGTTATACTTGTAATGAGTTTTAGTTATGCTTATAAATAGTGAAGTTATGCCAAAAATTACGGTGTCCCCAAAATAACCAGGGGCACCATAGTATCATCCCTTTTTGTTTAGTGAACGGTTTAGATACGTAGGTTCTAAATCAAGCCTAGTTTTTGGAAGTTGTGGATGACCAAACCCGAAGCGGTTATAATACATGGCCAACCAGGGACTAACACCCTCCTATGGCCTCTAATTAAGGATGAACATCATTTTTCAAAACATTAAATTTACTAACCAATTTCACCATATAACAAAATATACCAGAGCAATATATTTTACACCAATTTTCAATCGTAAATAAGTATATAAAACATGATTAAAAATAAAAACAAGTATATAAAACTCTTAGCCTAAGGGTTTGGTGGTCCACAAAACCTTTCGATGCTTCAATCCCAAATAACCTTACTATAGAAAGGTCGCAGGTAGCTAAGCAAAATTCTAAAAAGATAATTAATGCCTTGTTTGGAACACTTTATGAATTTTTTTGCGAAAAAGCAGTAACGGTAATAAGTGGAGAGAAAAAAAAAATTGAAAGTAGGGGGAATCTTTTGAAAAATGCTTTTCGAAAAGAGAAGCAAACACAGCATAAGTTACCTGCACCTACTTCGTGTCACCTGTAAAATATGGGAATTTACAACTTCATAAGCAATAAACTCGTATGAGTATATAATGTATAAACTACCAGAACTACATTATTTCCATAGAAATAACTAAGGTTGGTAATTTGTAGGATGATCACAATGGTTCAGCCTAGCTTGCATTGTGACAACAAAGGATAATCAACAAGCTCAAGTTGCAACAATATAATGAGCGTGAGAGATCTAATAGTTAAGATGATAGGAATTGTATGAAGTTCAATAGACCATATTTTCATAATAATCGAAACGGTAGTCACAGATTAACGGTAGTCATAATAATCGAAACGGTAGTCACAAGGGTATTTTCAGAAAAATATTGGGAATCAAAACTCCAACATTTAGTCTCAGTAAGCCGGCCAACCAATTGACTGGTTTCAAGCTCATTGACATTCTCTCTCCTGTACGTAGCCCAAAAAAAAAAATTTGAGAAGAGGATATGGGAAAAATGAATACGTGAACCATGGGTTTTGATGAACTTTTTTTGAATCAAGACAAAAAAAATCAGCTACAAAATTTGTGAAGATTGATTGGACCATTTCATCCATCTTTCCATCGCTTCAGATTGCCAACTTTTTCTGCATTTCCCCTTCGAATGTTAACATAATATAGCGAGAATAAAAGAGCTAAAGAGGAGGAGGTTCTCGAGGACTTCTCTCTCTAAAAATAGAAAGAAAGCTCTCTTCCCCTTTTTTTTTTTCTTTTTCTCCTGCCGCATCCTCCTTGTTTCCCTCCCCCCGCCGGCTCCCCCATCTCTTACCCTCCCATCTTCTTCCCTCCTCCTCCTCCTCTCCTCCCTCCATGGTTGTGAGATGGTTGAGGCTCTCTTTCGGAAGAGTAGTTCTCCCACTCTCCCCATTATATTTGAACTCGGAGACCCAGATCTGGAGTTCTAGATTTGGGTGCTGGCTCTTGAATCGATCCGGAAGACAGTGTTCTTGGGCTCTCCAGCGGCGACGATGAAGTCGTCAAGATGCAAACCCTGTGCAGATCCAATGGCGGGACCAGATCCAGTGGCGATCCTCCACCCACTTCCACGAGCGGAGTATAGGGTCCAACATCGGAACTGAGCGGCTTTTTCTTCATGTATTTTGTCCTTGTTTTTGTTTTTTTGTTCTTGTTTTGTTGTTTTTCGGCCTATGGGCCGCGTAATTTGTATCTGATTTGAATCAATATAACTTGCATTTTCTTTCCCATAAAAAAAAAAAAAAGGAAAAACATAATATAGTGATTAAACTTCAGATTGAACCAGTTTGAACTGATATCTGGACAGGGATGGAGCAATGGTCGTACAGTCTTCCCTTCCCTTACCCAGTAGATCAGTCTTCCTAGATCGAAGCCAACAAAACTGGGCTTTAAATGTGGATCGAAACATGCGGGCCTTAAAGAATCTGGGGCTTTCAATGTGCATCGAAACAAGCGAGCATTAATGTCGCAGGAGCACGCAGCAATACAGATACTCCGTAGGCTCTAAAATAAAAGTATCTCGTAGCAACTGCTTTGCTTCTAAAGAGATTGTTTTCAACTTTCTGGGAATCAATCTCCAGTGCATTTTCCACCTCCCATGTTGGGTAAAAACTCAATATGGAGATTACGGATTCTATTGCATAAAATCTATCAGTCAGTGTCTAGCACCCGTGACAATATCGCTTGGTAACGCTCAATAACTTCGCACCTTTTTGAGATTCTACAATTGGTAAACTTTACAAGGCAAAAAAGACAAATAAATATCAAAATCTATCCATCGAGAACTTTCAAATTATGGCACTCCCTAAGAACAATTCTAAATCAGCCTCAGTGTCTGTAATCTCAAGTCCGCAACTTTATCCCATTCATATTGTCATAAATACTCAAGGACTTGTAACAAGAAAAGAAGATTACCCCAAATGGGTAACATGGCAATCCAGAAGAACAATTTCAACTTGACCAGAGCTGGGAGAGGGCTTTCCCCTTTTGGCATGTTGTCACGCAATCCAGTGCCATCTCCCCCAGCTGTTTCTCAACATCCTCAATGGGAAGGCAGGCATCCACAGTCTACAAGCAATTCACAAAAAAAATAGGTTAGTCTGAGAATGAGACGAGTTCACTTATCTGCGATCGAAGTCGAAATGACAAATGAATCCACATGTATGCTGCATTGAGCCAGTAAAGCGAAGGAAGCAGAAATAAAGACGCAATACTTGGCTAGAAAAGGAAAGAAGGAAAAATGAAAACCATCACTAAAATGGACAAACAAGTTGTCCATGAGATGGAGAATGAGAATGAGAACAAGAAACCAAAAAGCATGTTGTCATGTTGTGTATATGCTAAAAGGCCATGGCTTGGTGTTAAAACAACAAGGTTTCAACAAACTCTGAGGTGACACGCACAACAAAGAGAATAGACTACACAGTTTTCTGGTTAGAGTAAGGCCATCAGATCACTGCCATGAAAACAGAGAGAGAGAGAGAGAGAGATGGTACCTTCCACGACACATCATGGAGTAACTGATATGAATGGTCAACTTTCCTTTGAAAGTCAAGCTGCTCATATCTCTCACCTCCGTAGCCTCCTCTTTCCGCGGCTTTCTGGCAATCAAAGTCACAGTTTCCCGAATTCTATTTACTTAAGTGGCGATAAATGCACAGGAAATGGAAGCTGATACATTGGTATATGATTCTTTTTCTATGGACATAAACAACCCACTTAGCAACTTAAGTGCTCTACCACATGTCATTCACCCTCTCCAAGAACTTGGTATAGACGTGAAATAAGCCAAACAGATGAATGATCGATAAACTTATTGAGAATCGTCACATTCTCAAGCAAGTCCCCTGAATCATGAAGCCACTTAGTTTTTTTCTATCCTTCATCTGGGAAGTACAAATTGGTGTGCCTTGCAGAGCATATTGACCAACAAGAAAGGCAACCCAGATTTTCATCAACAACTGAACTTTCTTTTTCGCTGGAACGTAAAATCAAAAGACCAATATAATAACAGGAACTTAACTATTGAGTTCTTTTATTCAGTGCAAAGAAATTGAAAAAATTATGCACTGAAGTACTTTATATTTTTGTTTGAAAATTGCATGTACATTTTTTCGTAGGAGACATTTAGGGACAGAGGGAGAACTAGGTTCACACAACAAGACTAATTGGGACTGAGAATGAAACTGGTAAAATATTCAATCTGCAAGCTTCAATACATGGCTGAGATATTTAATGTCAACCTACGGTAATTTCAACACCATGAAAATAGAACAAATTACCTCTGGTGGTATATCAAGATATAACACTAGATCTGGAGCCAGCAACCCCATCTCCGGTGCCTGGTAAACAAGAACTCTTGTCTTTTCACTAGCTAAAGGAAGAAAGGGAGAAAAACATGCACCTATAATGGTTTGAAGCATGTCTGTACCTTACACCATTCAATATCAAGTCCTTTGGCAGATGAAAAAGCCACCCCAGAATACGAATAGCGATCCACAATGAGGGTTGTTCCACTTCTCAGCCTCGTCTCCATCAAGGATCTGCAGGTGAATTGAGAGGTGATCAGTGGCAAATGTCAGACATCTAAAATATTTCCTTCTGCAAACACCTGCAGATATGAACTTAAGCATAAAGAAAAATTAGATTAACCCGAGAAAAGCTCTTAACTTCAACATTACTCTCGTCATACAGACAATAAAGATGAATTGCTAATTCCCTACAAATGCAGCAAAGGAACAATTACATCCCGTTGAAAATACCAAATAGGAATAATCAGTAGAACCCGTGTTCAGATTCCAGTTACCAATACGACTCCAGTTATAAAGGAAGCATTAAAATTCTTATAAGGCTTCATTTCATGTGAACCAATAGACATTACAGCATTCACATCCACTTTTCTGGTTCTCACTTTTTTTCTCTACACAGAAATACAAATAGTTTTAGTAGCATTCGATGCATCTATGGTGTAAAGTGCAAACTCCTTTCACGGGAACAAACCAGTGTGTAAATCAACCATTCTCAAGCTTAAGACCACCTAGTTCATCAAAACAAGAATGTTCACTCATAAATGTAGGAAGACGCAAACAAAAAAAACAAAAATCAAATTCGTTTTCTTATGAAGGCTGAAAAACTAATGAAGCAAACTGAAAAGAAATGAAAGATCTAAAATTCTGAGTTCTCACTATGAAGCAAAGTCCCACATCGCCGAGGTACCTAAGTAATATGATTATATGAAGTATATAAACGTGAGGGCACCCTCACTTCGATAGCTAGCTTTTGGAGTTGAGTTCTACTCAAGACTGTGTAACATGGTATTAGAGCTCAAGTTGTAAGAGATCTTGGGTTAAATTCTCTCCGTTTGCATTTTTTTCCTGTTTGCATTCTGCTTATCTCTTTCACATTCTGCGTCGCTCTGTTTATGAAAATTTACATTTCTACGTGCAAGACGGGTTTGCACGTGAGAGAGGGTGTAAGAGAGATTGATAACATTGTTCAACCCATTTCCTAACGACTTATGCTTTTGGGACTACTGCTAACTTAACATGGTATCAAACTTAGACACCAGAGGTAGGGTGCGTGTATTTGGCTTGCATGTGGCAAGTGCTGCCGAGTGAGCACAGGCTGTGACACGAAGTCCCACATCGCCTGAGTACCAAAGTAATATGAAGTGTATAAGTGTCAGGGTACCCTCACTTCGATAGTTAGCTTTTGAGGTGGAGTTCTACCCAAGACCGTGTAACACTCACAAACCTTCATAAGAAACAGAAAAATAACATGGTGGATGATAAAGTGAAATCAACCTCTTCTCCCAACGATTTGCACTAAAGAGTAGATGTATCGCGTGATCATCCAACTGTGACTCGTTAGCAAGATAAGAGGAAATCATTTGGCCAACACCCGTATTTCTATCAGGAAAACGCCATGATTCAACTAAATAGCCAAGTCTCTCCAAG
This sequence comes from Rhododendron simsii, assembly GCA_014282245.1. NCBI lineage: Eukaryota > Viridiplantae > Streptophyta > Magnoliopsida > Ericales > Ericaceae > Rhododendron > Rhododendron simsii. The sequence continues at coordinate 5,029,933 of CM024960.1, forward strand.
AAAGAAAGCAGTCTACTTGATTGTGAGGTCTTCCCACAACGATCCAGCCCTTCTAGCACAATCAAAGCACCTCTTGAATCACTTTTGTGGTTGTTTTCCAAGTGCATTTTCCTTACAGAACTCTTGAATGGAAAATTCAAATTCAATGACCGATGAGTTGCTACTGCCTGAAATTTTCTGGAAAGGAACAAATTTGACTTATATCCACGCCCAAATGTGCATTCACGCATGTGCACACAAAGAAGGAAATCAAAATGAAATGCTAGGTTTGAAACCAGACAAGTTGATAATGAAAACAAAAAATGAAAACAAAAATGAATGAACTCAACATTTGTCTACCGAATTTGGTACAAGTACCAATATTAGGCAAGCTGACATTTCATTTTTCCACTCCCCCCACCCCCATGACTAAGAAAATCAAACAAAGCATAAATGATATTTAAAGTGCTAAAAAACAAGATGATAAATAGATAGGCCTTACAAGAGATATCCAGTGGAAGGATGCTCAAAAAACCTTCGAAGTTGAGACATAGGAAACATGTGTCATGACACTCAAATACACCCAAGCCTCCAATCTGGCATTATGGAAAGAAAACCAAATCATGCCTATTGAAATGAGAGACAACAGAATCGATAGAGCCGATTGAAGGATTAAGTTGGATGCAATGTAGTAAGCCGTAGATTGCAAGCTGTAGACTCCAGCTGCATATAAAGACTGAACAAAAACCTATAAGAAGCCTATTGAGACAACCACAATACCATCTTTACGGTGCCAAGCACACACAAAATAGAACAAAAACTAACATATTAAAACTTTCAGACAAAAGAGGACCCCTTCGAGAGCTTTGTCGTAACCATTTAACTCATTAAAAAAGTAAGTTTATTTGGTTTGATAATTATGTGATACCACTTCCAACTCACCAGTCTAAGCAGGTGATACTGGATTGAACCACAAAAGACACCGGCACTCATTGCATTTGATTTGGTGATGTCATGATGTGCAAGCACTTAAAACCATAGCAGTTAAATAACTAAAACATGGACAGTAATATGGAGTGCCTCCAACCCCATATTACTTAACAACTTTAAACCCATAGCGAGAAACGGCTGTTAGATGGGCTGTAGGGATTACGGATTAGGCCGAGGTGTGTGGAAGCTAGCCGGGGACACCCTGCATTATCAAAACAAAAAACAAAAAAACCTAATCTTGTGATGAACTTCTAATGGCACATAAACCAAAATACCATATCAATATCCAATAACACACAAACACACACTCCCAAATTGGAGTGACACCACTGCTGAAAAAATGAGAACAGAACTCTGAACTAAAAAGTACTACAAATCAATACATGGAGGCTTACGAAATGAATTACGAAAAGAACTGTGATTAATGTTTGATTTGCTATCTGTAACAAATAATGAGTGGGCATTAAAAACATCAATTTCTATTTTATTTCATCATTTTTCTTTTTCTTTTTTTGCTTTTCAAGGAACGATTCCGTGATTTCTGACTGTAAACGATCGGATTGCTTACTTGAAAGAGTGCGAAGCACGGCTCTTTAGAAACCCTACAGGAGTTCGAAATACTTACTTCAGAGAGAATCCGAAACGTGGGTCGGTTTGGCCATCACATGAGAGAACCACATGCGGCATGCTCTAACTGTCGGACGACCCAGAACGAAATTGGTTTTCCTATTTTTCATTTTTTAGCTAATCACAACTCGAAACACAAGAAAAAATAAAAAATAAAAACAGCGCTGTTACCCGTACAGACGAATTGCGCACATATTTCGTTATGGGCCCAGCACAGATTTTACATAAATAGTTCGATCTATTTATTAAATGTAAAATAATTTTTTGAGAGTTCTAGCAAAAAAATTAGCTCAATCCAAATGAAATCTAAATGAAAAATTAAATGAATAAATCGAGTATCTATAGGTATCGAATTGAACTGATTTTTCACAAGAATTTTATAAATAATATTTTATATTTAATAAAAAACTCTTATTGTTTGTGTAAAATTCGTGATTACCCAATAACAAAATCCATTCACAATTCATTGGTGTGGACAGACTTTTTATAAAAATAAATAAATAAATAAATCAGCTCAAACCCACTACGCAAACGGGGCTAGATGGAGTATTTATTTTGGGGTTTTTTTATTTACGGGGCTAGTTATTGCACCCAAAAAAATGAAAAAAATATAGGAACACAATTTTGTTCGGAGCCCTCTGACGTACGTGAGAGCACGTGTACTGAACGACTTTAAAATCAGATGTGTCAAAGTTATGTTCTAAAATTCTGTTCCTATGATGGCTCAAATAACGGGGCTAGTTACGGAGTATTTTCTTGGGCGAAACTTCAAAGTTTGTCCCTCTAGTTTGACCAAACTGCTATTGGCCCCCCAATTCAATTTTAATTAGTCGACCAACGGGGCTAGTTACGGAGTATTTTCTTGGGTGAAACTTCAAAGTTTGTCCCTCTAGTTTGACCAAATTGCTGTTGGCCCCTCAATTCAATTTTAATTAGTCGGCGCCTGGTGCTGTACAATGTTGTCTCTCTGTTTGGGCTAAATTAGCTCAACGTTTGGCAAATAATTGTGTGCGGACATGCCTGAAAAGAATAGAATTTATCATTTTCAGATTAACTCAAAAAATAGCTAATTTAATCAGGCAACTGTGATTATCCGTTCGATTACCTCAACTAAGAGGATTTTCCTGAAGGTATCAATCAATAATAGATTGACGCTCTTCAATTAAAAAAGATAATTGAATATAAACAAGCTTGAATTCAATCAAAAACAAGTGTATATATCATTACTCTTAAGATTTCGACAAGAATAAGACAGAAATATAGGCACACTTGAATTGATTTGAAAGCAAGCCTATATGCGACTACTCTTTGGCAAGAAAAAGATAGAAAGATACTTGGATAACTTAAATTTAATCAAAGTATGTTTGCATTCAAATAAGTCTTCAAACTTGCAAAATATTAAGCTATTACTAAATTATTCTAAGTCCAAAACTATTCTAGATCTCTAAGCAACCATTTTGTATGGAATGTTAGATGATGAATTTTTGTCGGGGCTTCTCTCTTTGATTGCTTCTTCTATTTATAAACAATGGGTCTGTCTCCAACTTGTATTTTCCTCATTTTCTTTTAACGCCTAAGTCTTCTTTCAAATTTGATTCAAAATGCCCTCCATCCCTCCAAAAACGGTTGCAAAGGCCTTCGTATTGCCACTTGACTTGGTCTTATCAGAAAACTATTCTCCTTCCATGTTTGTTGATGTAGATTGTGGCTAATTTCTGGATAATGGGCTCCTACTTTTGTGCAACAAGAATTAGTGATTCGAAATAATTTACCCAGATGATTCACAGCAAGCATAACTAATTTCCCTTATGAAATGGGTCTCTAATGACACCGTTCGATGGTTTTAAGAGTTAATCAACGGTTATGCTTAATTATCATCTTAATAACTATCATTCGATGACCAAACGTGGTCGTTTCCAATCTAAACGATATCAAATAGCACTAAAATAACATCGTAATTAAACCCTTCGATTCTCTGTATCTTAGGCCTAATCACAACGTGTTTTGATTGGATTATGCATTGTTTAGTGTCACGTGTAATTTTCTTATTGGGTGGTATATTTTAGAATGTAAACACCCTCCGTCCAATCCCCATTAAAATTTCAAACAAAAAGCCGGCCACAAGTGTGCGGAGGACTGGTATTTAATTTGAGTGTTTGGCTAGGGTTCTTGATATGCATTTGTTGTTATTGGCATATATACTAGTTGATATAGTTGCACAATGAGTGATTTGGAAGGACTCAATGAAAAATGACTTCTTTTTATTTTTTATCGGCCAATTAAAATTGACTTATGGTAAGACAATATATATAGGTCCGCAAACGAAAACCCTCCTTGTCCTCTATCTTTGTCACATCTTCATTCCCTCTCATTGCCTCAAACCTTCCCTAGCACCTAGGCAATCCTGTTATATCTAACCATCATCTGGATGGCGCAACGATGTTTTTTGCTGGAGCCAATCAGTCAGAAAGACAAAAGTTGGTGTCTTTCTTTATCCCACTAGATGAAGTAAAAGGACCTCCTCACCGCTGACTTGGCCGGAGTTTCTTGCGCTAAGCAGTAGTTGAGTTTTTCTCTTTCCAATTCACCCAAAAAAAACAAGGGATTTTTTTTATAGCTTTATTAAGGATTTGTATGGCGAGAGAACATTTTACGACAATAAAATCACGAGGTGTCACTAAGCTTTTTGGAGGGTTTTTTTTTTTTTTTCCTACTTGTGTTAGATTCGTCTAGACGAGATGAATCGGAAAAGTAAGATTTTTCTACTTTTACCCAAATATTTTTGGGAATATCCAAGAAAAAACCCCAAAAGTCGGCTTTTGGATTTTTCGGGCTATATCTTGGATATTTTCAAAAAAATATTCGGATAAAAATCATGGCCTTATTCGTTTAGATGATTTAGTTTGTTTTAACTTTGTTTTCTAATCATTACCCTATATCTTTCTTCAATCATTACCATATTTCTCCAATTATTAATTTCTTTTCTCTCTCTATCTCTCTCCACTCATTACCTATCTCTCCAATCATTACCCTATTTCTCTCTCCACCCACTACCAAAACAAAAATACCCAAATGTGCTAAACGAACATGGCGAATTTTTTTACTTTTCTGATTCGACTTGATGAAATGAACTACTAATACTAATCCACAATAGTCCGACACAAAACTAAGAAATGCGAACAAAAAAATTTGAATAAGAACAAAACAAGAAAAAAAACCCAAAAAACTTAGGCTTTGTTTGTTTCTACATAAAATGTTTTTCATGTAAAATATTTTTTAAGAAAACAAATTTCAAACTTTTATTTTTCAGTGTTTGATTGACACTTGAAAAATATTTTCAGAAATCGACAAAATAGTGTAGAGAGAGGAGGGGATTACACAGTAAAGAAATCTAAGAATATTGGAAATTTGGAATTGAATGTGAGTTAGGATTGTTGATCAAGAAAACTGAGTAATGAGAATTACAATAGAAGGCAGCGGGTTCATTTCAGAAAAATAAATTACGAAAAATTTAAGAGTAAGTCATTTTCATCAAAGTAATGGAAAATATTTTACATATAAAATATTTTTCTTATTTTTACACAACCAAATATTGATTACGCCCAACGAACAGAGCCTTAGTGGAGTAAGGTCTCAATTGATGCAAATGGAACTTTGGAAATCTAAGTTAATCTTTGTTCAAACCAGAAGAAGGACTAATGCTTAAAAATTCACTCTTTTATGTTTCTTAGAGTATCCACAATGCTATCATCAAATGTAAAAGGTTTTTAAAGTTAACAATATTAGAGTATCCACAATGCTATAATCAAAAATTGATAATCAAAAATTGCCACATCAGCTTTTGATTATTCATTTAAGAGATTGCTAAGGTTAGCAATGTAGATGTCTACAATGGCATAATGAAAATTAGATAACCAAAATTTGTCACATCATTTTTTCAAAGTACAAAAAATTAAAAACTGTGAACAATAGAAAATGGTTTTCCTAAAAATAGTTTTGAAACTAATAAAAACTATTTACTAGAAATAGAAAATAGTTTTTGAAACTTTTTTTGAAAAAAAACTATTTTTAAAAACTATTTTCTAAATAAAAAATTAGTAAAATTTTTATTTTCAAAGATATTGTTCAAAAAGGAAGTGAGAGAGGAAAAATGGGAGAGAGATAATATTTTTGTGTAATAATTGATGTATTTGATTGAGAATATATAGGGTCTATTAAATTTGGTTATTGTCAAAAGGTTGTTAGTTTTGGTTATCAAAAGTCTAAAATTTGATTATTTCTAAGGAGGTTGTTAAGTTTGATTATAGCATTGTGAGCCATATTTTGCACAAATATTGTTAACTTTAAAAACTTTTTACTTTTGATTATAGTATTGTGGATACTCTTAGTGTAAAATGTAGCTTACAATACTATAATCAAATTTAACAATCTCCTTAGAAATAATCAAATTTTAGACTTTGGAAAACCAAAACTAGTAACCTTTTGACAATAACCAAATTTAATAGACCCACATATTCTCAATCAAATACACATATTCTATGTCTCTTCCTTTTTCCTCTCTTTCTTTCGAAAAATATTTTTCAAAAAAAATATTTTACTAATTTTTTTTAGAAAACAATTTTTTAAAATATTTTTTTTTCAAAAACTATTTTCAATTTCTAGTAAATAGTTATTATTAGTTTCAAAACTATTTCTTGAAAAACTATTTTCTACTTTTCACAATTTTTAATTTTTCGTAGTTTAAAAAAATGATATTATAGCAAGTTTTAGTTATTCAATTTTGATTATGTCATTATAGACATTTACATTGTTAATCTTAGCAATATTTTCAATAAATAATCAAAAACTGATGTGATAACTTTTTTTTTAATCCGCGATGTGACAACTTTTAATTATTAATTTTTCATTATAGATACCTTAGCCGTGTAAATTATCAGACAGCAATTAATTAAGCCGGACACACCGGTACCCGCACACGGTATTACTAACCCCCGTTGGATTACGCGGTGCAAACCATCCAACGGCCCATATCGCTCCGGATCCAGTGAGAGAAAAACCAAGCGGGGCTGGCTTTATAAAGTCGTCCTCTCCCTCTCTCTCTCTCTCTCTCTCTCTCTGAGTGTTTCCTTCTCTCTCTAAAATCTTCGAAGCCAGCAGAGCAGAGTTCCTTCTTCGATCTTCACTTCGCTCACTCCATCCGTCACGAGATCCAGCCTCTTCAACTGCTCCACTCCTTTCGTTTCACTGCTTCGAGCGTGGTTCGACCCTGTCTAAGTCGGCTTCGAGCTTCGATTTCACTCGAGTTACCAATCTAGGGTTACACTGCTCGACTGCTGGGTATTGTATTTTTTTGCCAATTCGTACGGAAATCACTTTCGGTTAATGGTAATTATCTTCCCTCTGGAGTCCGTTTTGCTGAGTTGTTTCTCTCTTTACGACTCGAGGACGAGTTTTGGGCCCCGATTTTAAGGTTAGGGTTTCGTTTGCATCGTCTTTGTTACTATTGGTCTTTTGCGTATGAGTGGAATTCGGGAAAAAATAGAGGATTTGGAGGATGTACTACTTGTTGATTTTTGAATTTCACTTCGTGTGAATGCTGAGTTTCGTCGGTATACTAGTTGGAAGAACCAAAGTACGTTACTTTAGTGACAAATGAATTTTTTGTAATGGAATTTGGTAAAATTCAGAGGACGTGGAGTGTGTACTTGAAAACCTAGTTATTTATGTGATGAATTTTGAAGTGATTATCAACGTAATTGGAATTAATTCCGTTAATCAATCTATCTGAAAATTTATTCAAATCGTTCACTAAGTTGAACGCAAAATACATGGAATAGTGGTCCTCTGTGTGTGATTATGATGTATAGAACTATAGAAGCATATGGCTAGTATATTAAGAAAGTGATTCATTTAGTTTACTGTTTTTTTAAATACATGCAAAATAATAAGCATTTAAATTGTGGAGCAAATCGTCCATTAAGTTGAATCCAAAATACAAGTAATAGTGTACCTATGGGTGTCATTATGATGTATAGAAGCACATGGGTCAAGGACCTTATCTTTGCACAATTAAAAACTGCAGAACGGTTATTGGATTGAAGTGTATAGCACAGAAGTCATCCGTGAAACAATTTTACTGTGGATGATGGCAAAGAAGGGTAGATTACCTGGATGGGGCTCTTCTGGTTTTGGTCCTACTTATGTATCGGAAGGGTCTGGTAGCTCGGGACAAGTTGATGCGGAGATATTTGTTTCTGAGGGTTCAAGTGCTCCTATGAGGAAGTGCATTAGTCTAAATTATCCTAAGCATGATGGTTTTGCTGTCCCTATACAAGCCCTCCCTTTATCGAAAATGTCATCTTCTCAAAGAAAGGACCTAGTACTACGATTGAGAGATGAACTTGAAAGGATTCGGAGTCTCCAGAAGAGAGTTGAGATGCAAAGAACAAATGTTGTTGCAGTCTCATCATCAAGTGATATTCTCAGTTGTAGCAATCCACAAAATGGGCCTTCAGTAGAGAATTTAAAGCAATCATCGGGCTTGACTTCTGGATCAGGGAGAAAAGCAAATCCCTCAGACCCCAAAAGGCACGGTTGGAATCGTAGTACTTCAGGAAAGTTTGAATCTGCAAGTCAGACATCGGTAACACCTAGTGCTTCGAATGCAATCGTGATGAAACAGTGCGATGGATTGTTGAAAAAGTTAATGGAACATCAGCATGGTTGGGTCTTTAATACTCCTGTTGATGTGGTGAAGTTTAATATTCCTGATTATTTCACTGTTATAAAGAATCCAATGGATTTGGGGACAATAAAAAGTAAGATTGCTTCAAGTGAATACTCAAGTCCACTGGACTTTGCGGCTGACGTCAGACTTACTTTCTCCAATGCCATGACCTACAATCAACCTGGAAACGATGTCCACTTCATGGCTGATACTCTTTGTAAGTTTTTCGAGGTTAGATGGAAAGTTATTGAGAAGAAACTTACGAAGACTTCCCAGCCGTCTCTAGAGAAATCAAGCCTACGTAAAGAAAAGGAGGCAATCAAGCCCCTGCCTCCATCGAAAAGGAGAAAAATTGTTACCGTACCCCAAGAAGTTATGCCGCACCCTGTAAAGCGAACAATGACAGAGGAGGAGAAACATAAGTTAAGTAGAGATTTGGAGGCATCACTTGGAGATTTGCCGGACAAGATTGTTGAGTTTCTGAAAGAACAGTTTTCTAACGGAATGGATGGTGGAGAGGATGAGATTGAAATTGATATTGACAATCTCAGTAGTGATGCATTGTTTACGTTACAGAAGCTTCTAGATGACCATTTACAAGATAAACAAAAGAACAAGACAATAGCTGAACCTTGTGAAATAGAGGTATTTTGCGTTTGATTCGTTCCCTCCTGTAAATGAAAATAAGTCAATTTTCGTGGAAATATATATATCACCATTAATTTGTTTTATCTTTGCTGCAGGTGCTAAATGACTCAGGGCCTAGCAATTCGTCCTTGCAATTGTGCAAAGGTAATGGTCATACTGTTTGGTTGCTCGCCAGCTGTTGGAAACATAACCCAACTCTAAGAGGTACCTACCCTGTTTGGAGCTGCGATTTCTAGCTGATATATTTTGCCATATTTTGCACATTTATAGGGAATGACCCTGCCGATGATGAGGTCGATATTGGCGGGAATGAGCCTCCTGTATCAAGCTATCCTCCAGTAGAGATTGAAAAAGATGTAGGTCACAGAAGCAACACTTGTCTCAGTCCAGGAAGGTCCAGGGGCAGTTCCGGTTGGTATTCCTAAGTTTCGCTTTTTGGTCATTTTATAGTGAAGTATGACTTTAAGTTAGAGCTTTTATAGGAAATGGTAGGTTAGTATTTTACATCTTGAGTCTTCCTTGCTCGCCTAAGAAGCCAACTATGCACTTCTACTAGTATTATTTCTGCAGTGTCTGTATTATCAATTTTGTTTCCTTAGATTTTATCTACTTATTCACTGCTATCAATTTTTTAGGTTTTTTATATGTTTCTTTTTGTTCTTATTTCTGTTTTCTTGTATCAATTCAATCTGCAGATTCTGAAAGTGAATCAGACGGTGCCAAGGCTTCTACCTCGGGAAAACAACCAAAGGTAAGAGTGGACACATTTGGTTTTTTGAGTGCGAAGCTTATCTATGTACATATACTCCATGCGATGATATTTGATAAATGATTGTACTTCAGTTGCTGCTCATTGGATTCTGTTGAAATTTCTTCTTTTATGTTCCCTTATAACCTTAGTTTCACTCACTCCATGCTTGCATTTTTACAGGAAAACTCAGGTCCTGGAGAACATTTAGATGAAAAGACAGGTGTAGTTGACTTGCGTGATGGAAATTGTGAATATTATTTATTTCTCTCTTTTCATGATGGTGCTTTGACTGTGTTATTGTATTCAGTTGGATCAACTAGATTGTATTCAGTTATAATCTCAATGTTCTGTGGACTGTTGAAGTTTTAGTTATCTCCGAAGATTAAACATTGTTAATTACTACATGTTTTAGAAATGGTCCTTAGTTTTTACAATCCAAAAACTTGTTCACTATCATGTAGACCGCGTATGCTTATTTATTCAATTTGGCTTCCAGTCTAAACTTTAGGGAGCTCCAATAGCCAGTTCTATTATCACCTTCAAATAATTGACCAGGCAAATGGTTTTTGATGTTGTTATATATTCCGTAAGTTTATCTTTTACAGAACCTAGTTTTTTTTTTTTTTTTTTTTTTTTTTTTTTGCAAAGGGTTTACAGCAGTGTTCTAAAACTCGGTACTTGCTCGGCCAGGCACCTTGGAGCGAACACTCGGCGTTAGTCGGCGAGTAATGCCCACCGAGTAGGGGATTAGTCCCCTCGGCCAGGCACCTTGGAGCGAGTACTCGGCAAGGAATACCGAGTTTTAGAACACTGGTTTACAGAACCTAGTTGATCTCTTAAATATAACTATTATCGGAGTTGATTATGCTATTTGATAATATTTATCAGAGGGTAAACTGTATGTAGCATGGGCATAAAAAGCAAACCTTATTTTCTAGGTCTAGTTATGTTTTGCTGCATGTTTTGGCAATACGTATTGCTATCAAGTTGTTTTTTAATCCTTGCATGTCTAGCTGAGTTGTTATGGCCCAGCTGCTTTCATTTTCTTTTTCTTTCCACCCAGCCTCTCTCTTTCTTTGCTGGGTGTTTCTCAGAAATAGTTGTCTCACTTCTGGAATCTCTTGCCCATGTCCTTTTTGCAGAATCTGTGAGTGGGCTGGATCAACTAGAACAGATTTTCCAGAAGCCAAACTCCGTCGAGTCAGATTGCCATCATGATGGTAAGCATGGCGTGTGAAGAAAATTGGTATCCTGTGCATGTTAGGGGTGGTGTCTCATCCATTCTTGTAATTTCTAGGTGAGAGTGCTCTAAGTGAGAGGCAACTTTCACCAGATAAGCTCTACAGGGCTGCTCTTTTGAGAAACCGGTTTGCTGATACCATATTAAAAGCTCGAGAAAAGACACTTAACGAGGTTGGTTATACAGTTTAGGGTTTGTTTTAAACTAACTGTGTCCCCCAGTCCATTTTGTTAGCTTTTTTTTTTTTTGCATTGGTTATGATTGGTTGAAATTTTGCTCTGCCTCCGGTTAGGGTGAAAAAGGGGATCCAGAGAAACTACGCCGTGAGAGGGAAGAACTTGAAATGCAGAAAAGGAAAGGTATCGCCCTTTAGAACTGTGAAACCTCACCATTCCTTTTTTTTTTTTTTTTTTCCACTTCAGTATGTTATCGAAGAGTTCAGAGGGTATGGCCATCATTTTACTTATTATTTGTTCTCATGAGCAATCAGAGAAGGCGCGACTGCAAGCTGAAGCGAAGGCTGCTGAAGATGCTCGAAGGCGAGCAGAAGCCAAAGTGGAAGCAGAAGCCAAACGGAAGCGAGAGCTTGAGAGAGAAGCAGCTCGGCAGGCTCTGCAGAAGGTAAAAGATAATATCTTAGAGCCCTATTTGTTTGTCCGGATTACAATATAATATTGGAGTTTCGATATTAAAGGGGATCCACATATTCCATATATGGTTGGTAGTTTTGTGGCTAGAAATAAGTATCTGTTGGATATGATAGACCTCACACAAAAGTACCTTATTGTTCGCTCAGATTAAGGCATCGGATTGGACTGTAAATCAAGGAGACTACATATTCCATGTTTAGTTGGCACTTTTTCAGCTATGATTAGAAAACTGTTGTATATATCCCGCAAAACATGTAAATTGCCTTGGGGGTATGGGCTACTGTTGACCACCTCACTAGTAGTCTGATATGATAAATGGGGAGTACATATACCTGCATTACTTCAGTCAAACAAACATAGCCTACTGGGTTTAAAGAAAAAGAAAAGAACCACATGTGGCCTAACCTACATGTTACCTCACTTGCCCAATAATTCTCCGTGTATCTCAATGGAAACTTCTGTGGCCTTGTGCAGATGGAAAAGACAATTGAAATCAACGAGAATTCCAGGTTTCTTAAAGACTTGGAGTTGTTAAGTGCTGTCCCTTCTGAACAATTGCCAAGCCCGGATGAGACAAGCCCGGATCACTCTCAAGATGGATTAGGCAGTTTCAAGTTTGGGGGCAGTAATCCATTGGAACAGCTTGGATTATACATGAAATTGGATGAAGAGGAGGAAGAAGGTGAGCCACCTAGTGTGCCAATTATTGTGGAGGATGTAGAGATCACGGAGGATGTAGAGGAAGGTGAGATTGATTAATTCTTCGTTGTTTTGTTTCTCCATGAGTCATGGAGCAAGAAAACAATGCGAATATGACTGTTGTGTGCTTATTTACAAGAACAGAAAAAAACAAAAAAAAAACAAAAAACAAAAAAAAACAAAGGGGCAAAGGGCTTGTCTCCTATTTGTGCTAGCCATATACTATCGGGTGCAATATCAATGGATCTGTGGAGCATTTCTCTGAGTTCTGGGTTTGAATGAGGCGTGATTGATTATTTCTGTGTTTAGCGGACAATTGTGTGGAATGCTGGAATTCTGCTGTTTCTGTTGAGGATTTCTTTCTACAACAGATGCGAACAAGCCATGGATTTTTCAGAGAGCAGGGACGATAAATTTGGATGATAGACTGGCTTCGGTACAAGCAGGGAACCTGCAAAATTGCTGACAAGAAGTTTATTGTGGTTGTAATGGATTTGCGAGTTACAAGGACTGGTGGAATAGTATTCTTTGTGGAATTATTATTGCTCTTGTTTTCCTGCTATAAAACTTTATCTACGATGCAGAAACAGCAGAAATATTATAGCGAGCCGATAGTCTCTCCACTGCCATGGATACAATAACCTAAAAGGGTGACTAAATTCCCAAGCCTAAATTTCTGTAAAACGTCGATGTCTTGTTGAAATTGTTTCGTTCTGTTTGAATTCTTTGCCCCTGATGTCCATCCTTTGACAGCAATCTTTACTCCCATCACCTAATTCCCCCTTGTAAACTACTCAAAATCCTCCTCTTCCCAATGTGTTTATCTTTGCTAAAATTGTTTGTTGCTCCTTGAGCACTTGGATCGAAACAATCTCAATCCCACCTCCTAAAACAATCATATCTCAACGAGGATCACCACTGGCAACAACACTCTGGCTTTGTATGTGCCTTGATAAAATCTGAAGCAAGATTGTTCTGCGTCCAACTTTGTGTTGTCATTTGCATCAAAAGATTTAGGTCTGTTCTACAAATTTGGCAACAGACTTGGCTTTACTACAAATTTGCATCAAATTTCTTTCCTTTTTCATTTTGCATGGAAAAAGTGTCTCATTTCTGGATTCCATACAAATGATCACAGCTGCTCTATTTGTTTAAAATATTTTTTTTAAGCATTCCTGAAAAAAATAAGCTCCGTCAGATATCGGTAAATTCTTGATTGATTCTACGCCCAATTTCTGAAGAAATTGGGCTTACAATCGATAAAGACTTTATCAATATTCGACAGAGTTGATTTTTTATAGGGATGCTTAAAAAAAAATTTAGAAAAGTTGGACGGCTTCGATAATTTGTGTGCGACCTGAAATGGGTTTCACGCAACACGATGTATACTTGGTGTGTACCCATAGCAGGGCTAACAAATCGTTAATTTCTCATTGAATAGTGAGATATGGAATGAACTTTGTTAAAGTGTGAGCTTCACTCTAACTGGTGGTTAAGTGTCGATTCCTGAAATGGATGGAGGATTGTGTTATCAGAAGCTCATTTGCTTTTCTGACTTGTATTTTCCTATTTTGGGTGTGTGTGAGTTTTGTAGCTAGCTGGGCTGATAAACGAACTAGCTATTTGAGCTCGGCGATCTCATATTCGCTTGTTGGAGATTGGTTTGTTTCATTACTAACAAACTAAGCTCGAATATTTTTTCAAAGCTTTCTTAAGTTTTCAAATCAACAATCTTCTACTTTGCTCGTTCAGTTCAGCTCATGATATATATAAACAAATTGTAGCTACTCAAGATTGACTCGATTAAACCTCATTTGAGATTGACTCACCTTAAGAACAAGCTACATTGGAACATATTTTAAAACTTCTTAAATTTTCAAACCAAACGTGTACAACCAATTACTCGGCTCGTTCAACTCGATTAAAGATTAGCTCTAATTGTAGCCCAATAGATTAGCTCTAATTGTAGCCCAATTAGATTCATACTTGCTCTTCTGCCCAGTACAACATTTTATTATTGGAAATGATAATAATGGCCTAAAATAGAACTGAACAGGCTAAGCTAACACCATCCTATGGATGTAAACTAAGCACAAGTACTAGAGTTGCACATAATGATAAATAAACTTTCAAGCTCATCCCAACAGTTCATGAAGATTCATCATAATCAATCCACTTTAATCTCACCAGTAAAAGCAAACTCAAACTTGAAGATCCAAAACAAACCAAAAAAAAAAACCCCAAAAAATACAAAGAGACACCATGAGTGTCACTGTATATATGAACATAAGCTGCAAACAATAGAGTCCTCCTAGAAGTTCTCATTAGTTGGATCCATGGAGAATTTTCCCTCTTCCGAAATTAAAAAAAAAAATATCGAATCTCGTAGAGAACTCTATTGAGGTCTCTCATCCGCCACTTGATGAATCCGACTCTCATCCATTTTGCCATCGCCAATTGAGTATAGTCTTCGCTTCTTCTTTCGGGGGTTTAGACCACTTCCTCTTGGCTCAAGAACATTCTCTTAAGAGTAGAATTTATATGTCTTTGCTTGAATAATTATAGTCCTTAGCCCTCCAATGGGAGACACAATCATCAAAATAACTCCGAGTATAATGCAGACCTGAATACACATGAAACCAAATCAAACTAATTGAGCTTTAAACTTCAAAAGCAGAGTAAGCAAATACAAAAAGTGTTGCGTTGCACAGTTGTACCCAGTTAGCACACCAAGACGCGCTGAACTTCCTCGGTTTATAGATGGAGAGCCACATGATGCAAGGCAGCTGCAGAAGAGAAAAGGGGAAAGCAAAATATAAAGAGAATAAGCAAACATCGTATCATCTTTGCGCAGGAACCATTCATCCTGCACAAACATTCCAATAACAAAGGAGACTCGAATAGTTTCTTACAAAGTATGTGGTTGGGGCAAACGCAAATCCTCCAAAGAACGATAGAAGGCCTCCAAAGAAAGGGAAGGTCATGCCGATAAACATTGTGATTGCTGCAACCAAAGAAAGATAAAATTTGTAAACTTCAATGACATTTTAACCTTGCCTTGAATAGAAAACTGAATTCTTGCATATAGCGCATTCACTTACCCACGTATATATTTCTTGTGATAAACCGAAGCGACCAGGTGGGCTTGAAATTCATTTTCTTTACGAGAACAGTTTCTATCATATCAAACACTGGCATTGCGTAAATCTAATCAACAGAAGTAACCAAAAGTTAGGTCACCATGAGTTATCAACATGAAAAATTCATTCGATACAAAAGGAAGTGTTTGAATCGTACCTGATAGCTTCCAATGACGTGAACAACAACAAACAAGTTGGCCATCGCAATAAGCCAGGTGGGTTTCTCCAGTGTGATTAGGATATTGTCGTCAACTTTATTCCCAAATATATAGTACCCGATTAGGGCTACAGGAAAGTAGCACAAGGCCACAATTATGTAGGCAACAATCACTCCCTTCCACATAGGGCCCTTGGAAGGCTTCTCAGGCGTGGAAGGGATTGTTGCTTGAATCTCCAAAACCACGTTGTGACCGGCATAGGCAAAGGCCACGTCCCCCAAGGCACTAAAGAAGTTGAAAACTTTTCCAATTGTGGTAGTGGCTTTGTAGGAATAATCAACATCCGGTTGGACACCCTTTTTAGCTGAAGCAGCCCAAGCGACAGTAGAGTAACTGTTAGGCAAAATCAACAATTCAACATCAAACATGTTAGTACTAGGTATCAATACCGAAGACTCATCTTCGGATTTTGGATGTGTAGCGTCAGAAGGCCAGAAAAAGGTAAGGGCAAACAAAGCAAGACAAAACAAAGTATAACCATTTTTCTTCTTTTTTTGGATTAGGAAATACAACTAAATCTACGTTTGCCTTTTTCCCAGTTACCCGAAGAAAGAAAAGAAAATGTACCTTAAGGACATGACTGCAGCAGCCAAAGAGACACCAGAGATGGCGTTGAAGTTGGGAAGATGGGAAAGCACGAAATGGGCAGAGGCAAAGATCGCGATGAAGTAGGTAAGCTTGAAGTCTTTGCCGTCTGTGACCAAATAGTGGAATTTCTGGAGTGATTTCCCTCCAGTCACCATGTAGACTATGTTCACACCCACTTCGACGACGAGTTGCTGTGGCACCACAATGTAGAGACCGAGCTTCTCGCCAAACGCGTACTGTCCCAGCTCATGGTATCTGTCGAATCGCTTCCCAGGTACCATCTCGTGCATCTCAACCATTTGCCACAATGTGTACAAAGTGACAACCCATGATATAACCAGCACAGCTACTCCAGGACCCCTGAAAAATCGAAAGCGATATATTTGAGCCAAGGTTGGGGACTACATTCATTTATCAAAATTAAACTTTCCTAGGTTCATCCTTGACTACCCTGCAATAGTAGACAATAGACATCAAATTTTCAAATAATAAGGACTTGAGTCCTGGCCTAAGGGATTGTGTATAAAAATGGAATCGTTTGCGGGTAGTGCATACCATCCAAGCTCTGCCATGGCGTAAGGTAGACCCAAAACTCCAGCTCCAACCATGGCAGTGACATTGTGGAAAGCCGAGTACCACCATTTTGCGTTCCTTGAAGAAGTGATTGGAAGCCATTCGTCGATTGCCTTCTCTTTCGCTGTCCGTGTGTCATCCTGTTAGGAAAGATAATACTCAACTTTTCAAAATGAAATCACCAGGAAAAATAGACATATTTTTAGAGAGATAACAAAAGATAATCAAGCTGCACAATACTACAACAGTGTTCTGGTTGTCCATTCAGAGGCAACAGGTATAAACTTCTGATGGTAAAATCATAAGACACAGATGAAAAGTTAAGAATTTTGTGATCGGACTAATGCAGGGTGTCGCGGGCCAACTTGTGCGCAAATCGGACTAATCCCTACAGCCCCTCTCATAGCCATTTCACATGCTTACGCATGGGGAGAGGTGGCTCCAAAAGTTGTTGGTAAAATGAATTGAACCTGACCTTACGAGTGCCAGGCCAAGACCACTTGGTCAACCCCTTGAGGTTACACGTCTGTGATTTCCACATACGTATCTCGCCAAGGAAGTAAGCGCCTTATTCACTAGGCCAACCCCTTTATTTATTAGTACGCGATCGGTATTCAGGTAGGCTGAGGTTATACTTGCCAAATTATATTGCAAAACTTGTCTGTTTTGTCTCCACCTAGAAGGATCTGAATCATACTTTTTCGAGTAAATTTTGCTATCTGGCACCCCATGTCTTTGGGGACGACAAAAACCTCATGATAACCCACCAAAAAAGCAGAACAGGAGCCGAAGGGCTAATCGGGTTGGTTGATAAGTTTATTTTTCACACAATTGACCAGGTTCGATTATTGAGGACAGACGGTAATAAAGTAATTTCTTGTGAATTTCATAGTCCCAGCGCGGATGGTTCGTCTTTAACCGGATTTGGGAGGAAATTAATCGAGGTGCACGTACGCTGGCCCGAACGCCCATGACCTTAAAAAAAAAAAAAAAAAAACAGAGCGACTTTCCTAGAAAAATCCGAGGTACATACTGTCAAATTGAGATTTGGTATCTAGCATCCCCCATTCTTTGGGGATGACAAAAGCCTAATTATCTTTTGACTTTTGTGGAATGGCAAACTTTCCACAACTTGTCCTTTTTATACTACCAATTGGGACCTATCAAGTACTGACCAACAAATCGGTTGCTGGACTGGAGATGGCAATTTTGATAACAATTGCTATGCCAAGAAATTGTGATTGGTCAGAGTCTAGTAAAGGGAACGGGGATGGTGCTGAGCGGGTGGTGCACAACACCGTGTTGTGCACGATCAGAGCCGTCCGTTCGGCGATCCAACGGTTCAGATGTCATCTCGGTACCATATAGCATTTGAGCCGTTCATTGCCGAGATGAAATCTAGACCATTGGATCGCCGAACAGACGGCTCGGATGGTGCACATCACTGTGCTGTAAAGTATTTGCTTTCTTTTTCCATTTTTTTTCAGTGGAAAAAAATTTCATATGTTTCTAATGTAATCAAAACAATACAAGAGCGTATTACACTTTTGAAAAATCTGAAACATTAAAAATACTTTCGAACGGCTCGGGAGATCTCTCTCTCCCCTATGGTTTATGTCAAAAAACATAAACAAGGTTGCCAACCATCCAGTGACGTTGATTGAAACGCGGAATAAAGACTGGCAAAATTTTGACTCCTAAACGGACCATGAACCAGAGACGTCACTATTGAACTCTTTAACACCCACCCCCCCTACGAAGGAAACTACACATGAACATGTATATATTTTATAATCAGGTGTCCGGCCCAACTTTGCGTATATCTTGATTAATTTGGGAACCCACAAATCAACGGTCGGGCAAACTTTCAGTGGCCCGTTAATAGCACCGGAGAAGTTTCAAAACCTGAGCCCTTGGAGGGATCATAAATATATAGTGAGAGGGATTGGATGAACATCGTAATAACCGAACAGATTAGTAAATCTTGTTAAACAGTTAAGGGAAAATCTGTTTTGAGAAGCCAAGAATAGAGATTCATCCTAGTAGAGAACGATTTAACACTATTTTTCGATTAATTTATATACAAACTTAACTACCCAGGAAAACTGGCAATCAGAATAATCCTAGATTTCATGATAACATTAAAGTTATCATCTATTGATCTCTCTGAGTTAGGCTTCACATAATTTGCAGAAACAGAGCATTGTCTCATCACATATCTGCATGTATCATCACGTTTTATGTACACAAAACATATATGTATATATATATAGAGAGAGAGAGCGAGAGGGAGAGAGAGAGAGACTTACATTGTTGGGGATATAATCGGAATTAGCAGGACCCTGAGTTCCCATGGCTTATGAAAGAAGAGGACACCGATGAATGTAAACAGGGGAAGACGAAAAGAGAAAAACAGAAAACCGTGGATGAAACACCAGAGAGAGAGAGAGAGAGAGAGATATATAGATTTATTTTTAGGGGAGAAGAACACCACAGAATTCTTGGAACTGAGAACCTATGGAACTGGGATAGGAGTATATATATACTATGTAACGAGATTTTCTGTAGTTACGTGTGGAGTCAAGAGGTTGAGCGAGACTTTTTTATAGAGAGAGAGAGAGAGAGAGAGAGAGAGAAGGCGACGTTTTTGGATTTGACTAGGAAAATGTTTTATTAATTAATTACTGAGGGCAATTAAAACTTAATCCGGGGATCCTCTATGAGGGTCAAAACACCTCCTTTTGTGAATCTAATCTTAATCCGGGAATACCGTATCCGTGGCATATCGAATCACCACATATATTAGTATGTGGGGATCTGCAGATTAGAGTAGTTAATTTTTGATAAGTAGGTTTTTAATGCTTCGTTTATTTTGGAGTGAACAAAGCCAGGATTGCAATGAATGAATGAATTATCAACAATTAATTAATATTCAAAGTATAATTTCCAACTTTTTTCCCATTTATGCAATGTAGATCTTATGAAAAATATTATAAATTGGAAGATATAAACAATTAAAAAATGACACGCAATTAAAAAAATTGAACAATAAAAATGGGATGGAGAGAGTACATGATGTTTTAATTTATTTCTCTGTTTGTGAATATTTAGAAGATAATATTCCAGAAGAATAACGTGTTATTACTATACTTCTTTATTGAGCGCCACCACCTCTAATTTTGGAGATCAGAACCTGTCGTTCTGTGTCGAGAGGCCCAATTAAAATTGAAGCAAAAACCTCCTATAGACTACTCCCTCCGTTCCAAATTGAAGGTCCGGTTCGGTCTTCAATGCAAAATTTAAATTGTTAATATCTTTCAATCTACAATAATTTTTATGTGCAATATGGATCTTATATGATATATCTCAATTAGTTCTATTATACAAAGTTTTTAAAATTTTTAAAGACATTATAGATTGAAAGATATTAACAATTTAAATTTTGCATTGGAGACTGAACTGGACCATCAATATGGAACGGAGGGAGTAACTTTTATGAAGTTGATGCTACTAGCATCTAAGAGATCTCAAAACGTAAAACCTGAAAAGGAACGACCCCTAAGTCATATGTCTTAGCGTGTACTTATTTTTTGAATTAAAGATTATGTATTATGAGAGAATGACCTGTCTCGTAAAGCAAAAAATAATTATTTTAAAAATAAGAATATTAACAGAACGGGATCTTACCACCTCTTCTAACCTCGTGAATTCCTTGGGTTTTTAAAATAGATTCATTTCATACTCATCAAGGGCCTGTTTGTTAGGGGGGAGAAGGAAGCAAATGAGAGAATATAGGTGAAAAAAAGACCGAACAATCCCTCAAATATATATATATATATATATTTGTATTCTTAATGCAATGATTTAATGAGATCAACCAAATAATTTATGTTTTCTCACATTATCTGTTCTTACCCATACACTCTTATTCACCCATATCAACTAAGTTTTGGCTAGAAGGACATACTATAGGGTTTAATGATGTAATTAGGACATCAAAAATTTTCAAGGAGCCTCCAGGACATTTTTTTCCCCCGCCTTCCAAAATTTTATAGGGTTTAATGATTTTATATAATCGCAACAAAATTAAAAATTTTAGTGATCTACACAAATCTATTACCCCAAAAGATTAACAAATAAGGTTATTTGTCCAAACCAATATATGTGTTTTATTTTTTTGACTGTAGGCCAATTTTTTGTTGTAAAAATGTAAAGGTAATTTTTTTTTGGTTGTAACAATGTTTTCTTTTATAATTATTTACTCACAGTTGCCAAAAAGACAAACAAATAAGATTATTTTTTAATAGCAATAAATAAGGTTATTTTTGCGAATTCTAAATTTGTATAATCACAATAAAACCAACCAATATAATTATTTATCCAAATTTATACGCTGTATTATTCTTAAAGAGTAGAAGATAAGATTATTTATGTAAATTTGTAGTCTATACAATCATTATAAACTCAACAGAAATGATTATTTTGTTCCAAAAAGAAAAGAAAGTCTAGTCTTTTTTTTTTTTTTTGATCCTAAGAAAGAAAGTCTAGTCTAATCTTCAGCTTTCCAATTCCCAACCACTCCGTTGTAAAAAAGAAAAAGAAAAAAAAGAATCCTGAAATGGTAAATAGAGTAGGACAAAAATAATTTACGTTAAGTTCTAGTACTCCCTCCGTCTCATTTTTATAGTTCATTTTCGTTTTTCGTGCCGTTCTTTCAACGCTTATATCTTTCAATGTGAATCTTCAAAAATATGCAATATGGATCTTGTTCAATAGTTCTTGATTAGATCTATAATACAAAATTTTCAAAATTATGAAAAACATTATAGATTAAGAGATATAATTATTGAAAGAACGACACGAAAAACGAAAATAGACTATAACAATGGGACGGAGGGAATACTACTTGGTTGAAAGTCTGACAAGTCAATTAAAGTGGAGTACGAGAGAGAGAGAAGAGTGCACTGTTCATAGCAGAGAGAGAAACAGACAGGCAGAGAGGGGCACGCGTCAGGCGCAAGAGGGAGAGGTGCGCACGTGCGAGAAAAATAAGAGAGAGAGGCTACACTTATCATTTCATGGAACGCGTCAGTTTTTTTCCCGTCCGTCCGTAACAATGAAAGGCGCCGGTGTCCAAGTGTTCACTTATTATCTACACGTCTTTCTTATCCACCCAAAACTTATCTGTTCGTCAAACGAGCCGTAACAGCATAAGGACACTACTAGTAAGGTAGTGAATGTTTGTGAACTTTCTCTTAACAATAACAATAATAATAATAATTAATATCAACGTGAATAATGATAGGTATAATTACCATGATAAGTTGGTAAACTAGAGTCATAATTGGGTTGTTAAATTTGGGCCGACTTATGTGGTGTGAATCCATAAGTAAGCACTCTCAAAACTTTTCGGGGTGAATCACTGTACGTGCCGTAAGGGTTTGGCATAAAGTAGAACGGTTGAATCTCACGGAGGCCAAACATTTCAAATCTCGGGCCACTGGAGGGTTTGCCACTTCGTAACTTCAGTGACTCGATATTACTCGAGGTGCACGCGGAGCTGACACAGATATCCAGTTATCAAAAATTTGAAAAAAATACACAATCATTGCACATGCCCTAATGCACATTTATCAGCTCAACACGTCATTGCCAACTTGTTTGCCTAATCAAGTATCTGATTGTGTGAACGTTACATGTTTTGACGATAGACATTTCAACGCAAATTTGTCCAAAATTCAAAATTCGTGCTCTGAATTTAATTGCCGTGATAATTTTTGAATAACCTTAATCCAGCGTCATCACGTTGATTAATTCCGTATTGAGCCAAAAAAGTCGTCCTATTTGTTTTGAGATACTAGATATGTTGGGTACAAAATCTCCACATGTGATGTGTTGTCTGCCGAAATTCTTGGCTTCCAAAACCAACCAGTTAAAAGCTGAGTTTCTCTAACGGCTTTTTAAATTTTTTCTTATTTTGTTTTTATTTCAATTTTTTTTTACGTTTGTTAGTTTTGAGTCTCACTTTTTTTGGTAGACAAATAGGAAAAATAAAAAATTATGACTTTTACCCAAATATTTTTTGAAATGTCCAAGATCCAAAAATATTTGGGTAAAAATCATAATACTTTTTTACTTTTTCGATTCGTCTTGAAGAGACAAATCAAAAAACTAAAAAAATGAGGCACAAAACTAACAAACGCGAAAAAAAATTTGAATAAGGACAAAATGCTAGCTTCCCACTAAAGCTAAGTGAAACGGGGATTTAGTTTAATGTAAATTTCACAGACCCCCTGAAATTTGTCTTAATATCAAATATCCCTTTAATGTATGAGGAATAACTATAAACCTTCTGTGCTTTCAATATTTATCTGCGACACTGAAACAATAAAATTTCGACCAAACGTGTGATAAAATTAGTCAAAAACATCTTATTTTAAATTTGTAACTTTAATCACACAATCCTTCAAAATGTTTTTGCGCTCACACTCTCGATCTTCAAACTGCGTTTGTTCTCGTGAATTTTAATAGTTTGAGAGGTGCTTCAAAGAGGATTCCACGCTTACGTTCCCGCTTCAGCGCTCGCACCTGAATTATGGGGTTGTACTCCACAAAATGGTCAAATGGAAGCTAATATGAGAGTAAACGATTCCTTTTATACTGAGAATTTTCCGGGTTTGTTCTGAAAGTTGAGTGTGGGACTCGCCACTATGTGGAAGCTTGCCCCTTTTTGGTGCGGCTGCAGTAATCAGCAACTTGTGCTACTAGTATAACTTTTAGACGAGGAATTTTTAGTTGCCGAATGGGTACCACATTGCGGTATTCATCAGCAATTTCAGCCATCCAATCGAGTTTTAGACAGTTCAGATTTATTTCCTTTCTCTCCACTCACCCGACCACTCTCTCTCCTCTTTCTCTCTCTCTAAAATCCAAACCGTCCAAAATTCATTTGAACAACTGAAAAAACCAACGAAATATCACGTGTGGTACCCACCCGGTACCAAAAATCTTCTCGGACTTTGACACCCAACCATTCACACCCCTCTCTCTGTCTCTCTCTCTCTATAATAAGTAGAGATTGACAGTAGCACGGGACTCATTTTGTGGAAGATTCAGAGTAGTTACAAAAATTGTGGACTTGGACTTAAAAAAGTGGTTCAAGTCAATGCTACATGCCGTAACGCACATTGGTTTTATCCTGGAAAGAATGTCGGCCAGACGTAAAGCCCTCTTGGCTAGCCGAAGTTGACCCGCGGCCTCCTTTGGTTCATGGTCCCCCTGGTTTAGGGCCCAGCTCCAGCTTATGGCCTCCTGATTAGCTTAATTAATTATTTGCTTAAAGGTTCAATTGAAACTACATTAAAATCTGAAATAATCAGATACTAAGATTTTTTTAATAAAATAAGAAAAAATGTTACTTATATCAATCCATAAATAAATGCCAGTTGTAAACAAATAAAATCGGTCTTAATTATTTGTTGCCTTGCTTATGAGTTAGGTTATCGAATGATTGATTGTCAAGTTGATCAACCTGATTCTTGTGGAATGATAAGTTAACATCCTTGCATAAAATCTCATTTCTCGTATGGTGTAAATCGTACTTGCTGAAGTTTAATTCTGACAATTATAAACATTCATTTCGTGGCCTCGATTTGTACATTTTCTATGCAAAAAAAAAAATCATAATGGGTTGAAAATTGGTGATAGGTATGATTTTTGAACGAATCATTTTTGTTTTGAGAGAAATTTATTGTCAAAGTTGTAATCATCAATTCCTCGTAAGACAAATATGATTCTACTAAGCACCAATTGATATTCGTTTGACTTGATTTCTTTTCTTTCATGAACGATTTACACGTCGATGCTAAAAAAAGAAGAGGATCTTGATTTTAATGATATAGCGTTTCTCTTCTTTTTTTTAATAACTCAATTGTCCGAGCCAACTTTTGTGCACCTCAACTAATATAATGTTATTATGTACAACTTTAAATTAGGCCGTATTAGGCCGTTGTCCATTTTGTCCAACTAATTACATAGTCTCATGTGAACAAATATAGACCCACAAGGCAGTGACTCTGCGCTGCGGCACACCGTCTGTTTTGATCATTGTTTGCATTTTTTAGGCTTAAAATTTTTACGACTGATTCATTAGTTTCAATAGAAGTGTCAATGGATTGAACTGGATCCGAATATGATAGAATTCAAATCCGAAATTGCTTGTTTGAATCCGATCGGAATCCGAACTCCTTGAATCTGATAGTAATAATCCGAAACTGTTTCAGTGTACAAAAACCATTCCAATCTACAGCTAAAACGATCCCTGCCACACCTTGTTAAAATAAAATTCTGACATTAAGTGTAATTTATCCTCATGATCAGTATTTTCTTGCATCTTTCTTGCACGAGTCCTGCTACGAGCAGGGACAGTTTGCAGGGATCCACGCAGAGACAAACGCGTTTGGCCCCATTTCGGGTCCCGAAAAAATCTAGAAAAATATCCATAAATTTTTGAATATTATTTTATGGAGCCCTGTAAAAAATCAACTCCAGTGGATATCGATAAGTATTACTTTTGGATTCGTAAGGACGAACTGAGCAGTTTCGCCCCTACGAATCCAAAAGTAATACTTATCAATATCCACTGGAGCTGATTTTTTACAGGGCTCCATAAAATAATATTCAAAAATTTATGGATATTTTTCTAGATTTTTTCGGGACCCGAAATGGGGCCAATCGCGTTTGTCTCTGCGTGGATCCCTACAAACTGTCCCTGCTCATAGTATTTTTGTTCTTGCACCTTGTTAAAAGGCCCAAATTTAACGGCATCTGTTTATTGGAGTGATTATCGAGTACTCCTGGTCACACTGCTTGACGGGTCTTCTCCACCACACATTAACGTGAAAGTCACACACTTGGTGGTCAAACCTGCACCAATGCAAAAAATTTATTAGTATTTGTTTGCAACACGAATGAGTCTTAATCATGTTGACATTTTGAATAATGAAACTGCATCGATATTTCCAGGGCCTGATCAGAAATGCTGTTGGTACAGCAGGTTCTGCACAGACAACGCGCACAGAGCGCGTTTGTGCCCGCCTCGGGTTCAACAAAGATAATCGGAGCCGCTCATTTTGTTCAATATATTTTGCTTAAGGTCCCTGCAAAAAATAAACTCCATCCGACATCGATAAGGGCATTTACGAAGCGTCCAAAATTGCTTAAGAAAATTTCTAAAGCGATTTTGGATGCTTCGCAAACGATCTTATCGTTATCGGATGGAGCTGATTTTTTGCAGGGACCTTAAGAAAAATATATTGAACAAAATGAACGGCTCCAATTACCTTTGTTGGATCCGAGACGGGCCCAAACATGCACTGTGCGCGCTGTCTGTGCAGAACCTGCTGTACCAGTAGCAAGGTCCTTTCCTAATCAACTGCAAGTAGAGCTATCTATCGTACGTTACGTACGGAAACTGCATAATCGAAACCGCTTAAGAGAATTTTCTATTCAACACCTAATCCAAGAAAATATGTGAAAGCTCATTGAATTAACGATCACAATAGATTATTCCAAGGGGCATGAAGCTTCTGATCACAGTCCACTTAAGTGGACTGCAAATTAATTAATGCGATTGCTACATCCTGAGATCTACTATTATTAACCGCATTCGAACAAATACTTATTCAGAACACATTTATCTTCTAAAAATGAGCTGAACAAAACACCACTGGATATCAAACTCGATCGTTTTTGGAAAGATCAATAAATGTATTCTGAATTTCAAGTATTGATTTCGTATCTCATCGTGTTTTTGACGGGTCTAGAAGACAAATAATTTTAATCATTAAGATGAACCCGAAATTGTACGGTGCAGTACTCTATTTAAGTGGACTATTGAGAGAAGCATGGTCCTTGGTATTTTATTTCCACTGGCTCAAGAAGGTACATTTTTTTCTTCAAAATGGCCTTATCTGAATGGTGGAGTATTATTATGTCAAAAGCAATCTAGTAGAAAAAAAAAAACTAGAGACTTTGAATTTAGTTGTCAGTTGTCAGTAGTTGTCACCGTCGTGGAAATTGGAATTTTGTGCTTGGAAATACCCTGATGATGTGTGCTTCAAGGAATTTCATTTGTTATTTGGCCCCGTTCCCAAACGCCAAATATGAATTTGAAACTAAAAAATGATGGGCTTATTGAAATCTAAAAATATACAATAAGGATCTTGTTTGAAAGATTTCAATGAGATCTTTAATACAGTGCAAAAAAAAATCAGAAAATTATTTCTCATTTATATTATTTTTGAGTTTGAAAATGTAAAATAAGTACTTATTTTTTAAAAATGTGTTCCGGAACGGGCTCTTATTTGTTGTTCAAACGTGTCTTTGAAATTGTGTGCCTCATGGAAACTCCTTTTTCCTAATCAAGCAAATGAGATCTTGTGGGTGTGAAATGTGAATGCATATGTTTTACTTGGTCCAACCTTACATGCTAGAGTCATCATGATGCTAAAAACATGTAAGAATTATGGAGGCTCTTTAGTTTTGAGCAAAGTTATCGACCGTAGTAGTGTGAACTCAAAATTTTGGAGGTTAGTATTCGATCGGGGCGTCTTCAGATCATCCGAGATTTGACGCAATATGTAGTGGGCCAAAATAACCAAAGATTTGGAGAGTTCAAAAGGACCATGGGATGGGACTCATTGTCCAGTTGTCTCAGGTTGTTTGTAAGTCAAAGCATGTCTCGGGAAGACCCTCCGATGATTTAATTTGCCGAACGTTATCCGAACCTCAGCTACCCGGACGAACGTTTCCTTTGTTCTGTATGCACGTTGCTCGGTAAGTCTGTCTGTCGTTTGGAAATATGACAACGCTCGGTGAAGTATAATCGTTCGGCGTGAACTTGCTTTGTTCGGAGAGGTTGGCTGTCGTTCGGTTAGTCGGTTTTGGGGATGTATCTTCTTGGAGACGGTACTTGACCGTGGTTGTTGTGGAATATTCGTAACTGCAACTTATAAGTACTAGACCAATTTCTTATTTATTTGGTCTTAGACATGAAAAACCATCAACTAATTAATCCAAAGGAACTGGAGGTGTGAACTCGTGAGACTGATCCAAACGATTTTAACTTGCTCCGTGGGCTGCAATTTGGGTATTGTACGTGTTTCTCTCACCTCTATGAGCCCTTTCTTGCATATGAGCCCGACTGGCCTAGGAGACTAGGATCCATGGGTTATTAAATTTAAGATGTTCTTCTTGGTAGGTTCTGTAGAATGCCCGATTCAAACCATTATTGCGAGCCACAACAAAACCTACGAAGTGAAAGTTTGGAGTGTTCTTGAAAGATGGAGGAAAGAGAGGAGACAAATCTCGATTGCCTCCGCTAGTCTTCCTCGTGCTAGAACAGCTACTCATGTTACTCATGTTTTGTGCGCTAAAAACCTGTCTGAGATCATTAGGTTTCGTAATTTGCTAGAACAGCCCCATAAGCTTACATGAAATCAATGCTTGACAATATATGAAGTCATTCGAGGTCGGCTCGTGATTGATTCCATTAAAACATAAGCACACTTTAATGTCAAAAACAAAGGTATTAAAATGTGCTGGACTTATTGCATTTATGGATGATGATGGCGAGAATTATTTTTTTTCCTCCATTTTTTTATTGGTTTGTGATCATTTGCTTATTCTTCTCTCTTTTGTGAAGGTTTTCTCTTCGGTTTCTTGCCTTGAGTTTTTCTCCCGATTGGGTTTCTTCCAATGGGGTTGTTTATTATTTCTGCAGGAAAAAGTTCATTTGGTTTGGAGTATAGTTTGTGAGATGAATTCCCGCCATCGTGGTTATTTGATCCTTTGTCTAAGGACGAGTTTTCATCTTGACATACTATTTGATTGGAGTTATAATATCATCTATATTATAGGTTGAAAAAAAGAAGGGAAAAAAAAACCCTAATCCATAAGCTGGCCTTTGCCCAAGCCCGAAGGCCCAACTTTCAAGGCCCAAGACCTTCGCCGCGAACTTCTTACCACCTCACTTTTGGGGCTTAGGGCCAGTTTGGAAATTATGGATAAGAAAAGAAAGTGAGAGGAAAATGTGGAAAGAAAATGTATTGTGCTTAAAATTTTGTTTTCCTATTTTCTTCTCACTTTCTTTTCAAACGAAACTACGGCAAGGTTTATTTTTAATTCTTCAATCTTTTCCACAAGTTCCAAACTAAGTCTCATAAGCAGTGAGCGAGTGCGAGCGTGAAAACATCATAAAAAACCTTTCAAACAACAATAAGTCTAGGAATTTATTTATTGATCACTCCTTTCTCATATATGTGTGTGGCTTATTAATTGTGGGGCCGATGCATATATGAGAGAGGACTGGTCGATGGAGGTGTACGTTACATTGTTGCTCAAACAATTTCAATCCACGAGTGTGACGATTGAGAGAGCAAGTGCAGAGAGAGTGACATTTTAGAGGAATTTGTGATTAAAAGGTTCCAAACAGGGCCCTAGAGTTTTACCGACCCAATATCTTGGGAAACAATCTACACGATCCAAAACCCCCGTCTCTATCCCCAAAACCCTCACTCTATTCTCTCTCTCACATCCAATGGGCAGCAACCAGGCCGCGGTCACCTTCCTAACCAACCTCGCCCGCGCCGCCTTCGGCCTCGGCGTCGGCGCCACCGCCCTCAACTCCTCCCTCTACACCGTCGACGGCGGGCAGCGCGCCGTCCTCTTCGACCGCTTCCGCGGCGTCATCGACCAAACCGTCGGCGAGGGCACACACTTCCTCATCCCCTGGCTTCAGCGCCCCTACATCTTCGACATCCGCACCCGCCCTCACACCTTCTCCTCTGTCTCCGGCACCAAAGACCTCCAGATGGTCAACCTCACCCTCCGCCTCCTCTCCCGCCCCGAGGTTAACTCCCTCCCCAGAATCTTCCAAACCCTAGGCCTCGAGTACGACGAGAAAGTCCTCCCTTCGATCGGCAATGAGGTCTTAAAAGCCGTCGTGGCCCAATTCAACGCCGATCAGTTATTAACTGATCGGCCGCTCGTGTCGGCGCTGGTGAGGGAGAGCCTGATGAAGCGTGCGAAGGATTTTAATATCGTCTTGGATGACGTCGCGATAACGCATTTGTCGTACGGGGCGGAGTTCTCGAAGGCGGTGGAGCAGAAGCAGGTGGCCCAGCAGGAGGCGGAGAGGTCGAAGTTCGTGGTGGCCAAGGCGGAGCAGGAGAGGAGGGCGGCAATTATAAGGGCGGAGGGGGAGAGCGAGTCGGCGAAGCTTATATCAGAGGCGACCGCCGCTGCGGGGATGGGGTTGATTGAGCTGAGGAGGATCGAGGCATCGAGGGAGATCGCGGCGACACTGGCCAGGACGCCAAATGTCACGTACCTGCCTCAGGAGCAGAAGATTTTGATGGGGCTTAATGCACGCTGAATTGGTAATGCTGTTAATCTTGATGTTCTTGTTGGACTCATGAATGCTTGGAATTAGGGTTTAATGTCCGGGATCATTAGGTTTCATAATTTGCTAGATTACAGCTCCATAAGCTCATATGAAATCAATGCTTGACAATATGTCAAGTCACTTCAGCTCGGCTCGTGATTGATTCAACTAAAACATTAAATTTATGCACACTTTAATTTTAAATTTAATCTTGATGTTCTCTTAGTATTATTGGCTATGTTCGTTTTGATACTTAACTTAGTTTTAACTTAGTTTTTTAATCATTATCCTATATCTTTCTCCAATTATTACTCTATTTATTCAATTATTACTTTTATTTTTCTCTCTATCTCTCTCTACTCATTACCTATCTCTCCAATCATTACTCTATTTCTCTCTCCACCCACTACCAAAACTAAAATACTCCAAACTCTCAAACGAACAAAGCCATTGTTACTGAAACTTGTGAATGCCTGGAATTCCGTTACTATGATAAGACTCATGAATGCTTGGAATTAGGGTTTATTGTCTTTTTAGGTCATGTTCAAGGTTTAACTTCTCCTTGCATTAAATTTGAGTGATAGGTTAATTTTATATATACTACTTTGACGGGCAAACGCAAATTTCAGTACGATTGCCGAGTGTCACGTGGGTAGGTGTTGAATGAAGGAGAGAAGTGGAAACTTTAGGTAAAAGTAGTCAAATTTCATTTTCGTTTGGGAAAAAGAATTTGAATAAATTGAATGAGTAGCCGTTGATTTGAGTAAGGGTGCGTTTCCACTATTTTTTATTTTGTCTTCAAGTCAAGTTGTTTATGCTAAACTGTATTTTAGTTAATGTATGTGAGGGGAATGACCTGCCTTGAAATCCATGAAAACATGGGGTTTAGTCCATTTAGCTTAGTGGAAACGCCCCCTAAAGCTCAATTTTATATGGTTTGAGTAAGGGAAGTGAGATTTTGATGGGTTTCTTTGCCAAATTTAAGTTGAGTAAGGATTTGAGTGAGGGCTGGAGATGCTGATTATAGTCGTGCCCAAGTTGGTTCATCATTTTTTGGATGTTTGTCGGTTCCATTTTCCTTTCGACATTTTACTTATTGGTGCCTGTCCTCGTTAAATTATCGTACTGTTGATGTGGTTATGACTCTAGTCAGCACGCATCGACCTAATTGAAGCTTACTGTACTGGGTAACTTGTTGCCTTTTATTATTTTAATCGCTGTGTCTGATTATTTATGGCTCCAAGCGACTTAGTGTAGATGGCCTTATTTTAGGAGAAGTATTCTGTTCAAGTCCTTCAAGAGTGCAAAACCTTTTTGGGTAGCGCTCATTGTTATGATGATTATTGTCTCTCTTTTTTGGGATCGGTGTGATTATTGTCTTTGGCAAAATGCTCCTAGGATTTGGTGTTAGGATCAGGCTAGCAATAATTTGACTTCAATAATGATTGAATGGGGATTTGTTTGTTTGGATTTTGATCATTTGATTATGGTTAAGGTGATTGAGATGCCATATTTTCACCATCTGTGTGTAGTTGGCTACTTCACTGTAAAATGTATATATCATGCTTATCAAAACGAACAAGTAAATCCAGGAGTAAAAGAAAAGTACTCCGTCTAATATTAAAAAGACTGCACAAACAGTGTCAAGGAGGCTGGAGCACACTCATGACTAATGGAAGCTTAATTAGTGGTCACTAAATTTGCTTTGTTTTTAAAGACAAGCTTGTAAAGCGCCTTTATGCCATATTTTTTAAGGTACCAAACCATGCCATTTTTAATTGGTCCAAACTCCAAAGTCTCCATCTCACATGAGTGGAATCAACTGGGGCTTTTAACGTTGTACTATAGAAATAAGGTGCATGTTTGTTGCTCTAAGCTCTTAGCAAGAGGAAAATAAGGTGGTTGCCTCAAGCATTTACCACAAGTCGTTTGCATCTTTATGTTGAAGTATAGCTTAGTTTCATTATACTAGTTTGTTTCATGTTAAAAAAAAAATTCTTTGATGTGCTTGTTTTGTTTTATTTTTGAATTGTTTCTCTTTGAGTTCCATTAATATAAACTTGAAATGGATTTACACTGGTAGCCAGAAAGATTTGGAAGGGGTCTGAATTTATGATGATAATGTTATGTACATTGGGGTCTTTTACTTGTGTGGATATCAGGATATGTGCTGGTCTAGGGTATTTAAGACTGCCATTTTGTCTATGCATTTATCACAGCCTCAGAGACTCTGATTAGAAAATAATGGGAAAGAAAATGTACTTTGGTGATTTGGTGTATTCTTACAGTATTCCCTTTTCTTTTCTTTTTTCTTGCTATAATGGCGATCTTTTATTACTAAGGACGGATACAGTCTTTCTGTTGATACAATCGGTTGATAAATCTTTTGAGGCTACCGTTTTCTGAATTATGCTCTATAATTTAATCCGTGATGAAGTCATTAGGCATAAAGGTTAACTAGGTCTATCAGCTGACTCTGGACAATAAGTGATTCTATAAACAAAGGAGTATAATTGGTATTCTTGTGCTCCATTTCCGACTATTAGGCTATTATATTGTCAGTCCTCTTTATCATTTTGTTTATCAATAAATCTCAGAACACATACATATCTTGCACATACACTTTTATGGGGCCCACCTCAGGTCCCACCAATATGATCCGAACCGCTCATTATTTTTAAAATAATGTTTTAAGAGTTTCGGTAAAAAATCAACTCGATAGGATATCAGGAAGGGCTTTTTCAGAAATCGCAGGCCGAATCAGACTGTTTCGTCCTGCGATTTCTGAAAAAGCTCTTACCGATATCCTATCGAGTTGATTTTTTACAGAAACTCTTAAAACATTATTTTAAAAATAATGAGCGAGTCGGATCATATTGGAGAGACCCGAGGTGGGCCTCATAAAAGTGTATGAGTATGTGGAAAATTGTATGTGCAAGTAGCATGACTGATAACTTTATTTTTTAGATCTTCGCCTTGGATTTCTCTTGAATGCGCTGCTTATGCCTTTAGCTTATTCATGTGTGCGCTTGAATTCAAACTTTCTTTTATTACGCTTGGGGCCTCATTGCTTTGCTTGTATGTATGACCTTATTCAAGACACTTAAAAATTTCCTCCTGTTTTTCATTGCTGGCAGGGCTTGTTGGTGGTTGATCCAGCTTTAGATCGTTGACGATGGTGCCACCTACTAGATGTCCTCTGTTGCACATTTGAGACTTACCTATCTTTGGAGATTTACGAGTTATTAGGATTAAAAGTTCTTTTGGAAACAAAATACTGCTTTTGGGATGTTTATGGTGTACTTTTCTTTTGGATATATAAAAGAAAAACCCTTAGCTTTTGGACATCTTGGGAATGCATGCCTCTAGCTGCCTCTGTGCATCTTTTATCTGAGTTGTTTTTTTAGGTTTTGATTACATTTGATGGGAAGGTTTTGAGTTGCTTGGATTGTATGACTATGTATGGAAGCTACATTTGAGTGTAGTGACCTAAGCAAAATGATCCACCTTTTGGCATTGGACACGGTTTTTCTACTAGGCTTTTACGCCTGGGACCCAAGTAGTTGTTTGGTCTAGTTAAAAATTCAGTAGGCAAATCAGGTTAGTTGTTGGTTATTGATTTTGGTCATGTTCCCAGATTTCACAGGTTTAGCAAGGTCTGAAACCGTGTGTTAATTGATGAGGAGGAGCTAAACAAAACTGCATTATTCAGCTCTCGTTTATTCGAGGTTTCGGGTAGGCTTAAAAGTTAAAACTTGTGCGGCACCCCCAGCAAACATGTTGGGGGGTTTTGTGCTTTACTAAACTAAATTCATGTGCTATAGTAGTGCCTAGTGTAAGCCTGGTTATGCGTTTTCAAGCATATGCTTGGCTGGATATCTTCGTATAAAACAAACTTAAACAAACTTATTTTGGACAGTCAAAAACTTGATCTTGCCTTCTGATCAAAAGAATGGGCATTTTACAAACTAATACTGTATTTCAATTTTTCGTTGTCTGCCATTAGATTTCCATTTCCCAGTTTCCTCATTTAATAACGTCTTATGGTACAAAACAAAATTACATGAAATGCACTTGGCATTGGGAAGACAGAAATACACATTAAGAACCGGCATGCATCCGTGATGCTAACTGAGATGGTATTGGATTTACAGCATAAACCAAAAAAGAAACAAGTTAATGAAGATTTACAAGTTCATGGCGATTTACGCCTTGGTCGCTTTGGGACTTGAATAGCAGACAAAAAGAGGGCATACTAAAGCCTTCTGTTCCTAGAAAAACAAAGCACTAGTCACCCAGAAGTCTCACCCCTTGGTACATTGCACCAGGCCGAAGATCATCCAAGTTATCATAGGTTCTATAGCCATTGATCTCCCGCAAACCTGTAAAACCATTACGAGTGAGAAAATCCCGAAATTCATCTTCAGTATACAAAGTCTTGTCTTCTGTTCGAACATCCATGCCCATGCGGTCAGGTTCATCGTAGATGCATACTTTTATCGAGATTCCTGCCAAACACCATGACAAAATCTCACAACACGAAAAACCCTACAACTGAAGTTGTAGATATGTACTTAAGCCTAAAAGCTGTCTGTTTTATACCTTCATCAAGGTGAAGAGTGTAATTTCCCAAGGGCATGTTCCTATCAAGACTGCGGATGACATTGTCCTCGTCCTCCAACCAAAATGCCCGCTTAGTTCGGAAGCGGAAAGCAGACTTGATTACCTCCTTGATTGCATCTGCAGTGCCATCTATGCCAATCCTTCTAGTGTGTTCACCCCACTTGACTATTATGACCCTCCCACCATAACAAGAGTGGCTCTCACCACCTACCATGAGCAAAAAAATAAGAATTCAAATGTAGAAATGAACCTCATGCTTCAAACTATAGGATTGAGAAAACAGGTCAGGTAGAAAAACGTAATGATCGCCAAAGTCTGTTTTCCAAGTTTGTATGACGATACTTCTGCACACATTTAAGGTAATGAAGAATCAGTTAAGGTTATTTTTCCCTTGTGTGTGAGAGAGAATAAGTTCTGAAACATACTTGGCCAGAAAATTTCAGGTTTAAGATTGAACAGGACCACAATAGAGTTGAATGGTACCATTTCTACTTGTCAAAAAGGGAAAAACAGAATTAGATAGACACCATTTCCAGGGGTTTCTCTCCAGTTCCAAGGGGGTACCCCACTGGCTGCAACTGCATCAGCTGCAGTAATGGCGAGAGGGTCACCATCATGATCCAAAGCTCTTTCGAGGTTGACTGTTGACCGACCACCAGCTGCAGGGCAAAAGCTTGTTTAGAAACTCAAGCCGGAACGTAATAGATAAAAATGCAAGCATACCGTAGAACTTCAAACTTGTTAAGGCAATGGTGTAGCATATACTAGATACTGAAAAAAGGGTCAAGTTAAAACATAAATCTATACGCACAGGTACTAAGATTATTTACCTAAACTACAAGATTGAATACTATGATGAAACAATCGTATCAAACTTGTAATGCACCTGTGGGGAATGTAAGTGAACTTTTAAGCAAGATGTTAAAGCCAATTCCTCTAAACAGATAACATCATAGGAGGGTGATTGTTGCTGAATGCAATAAGGCATAAGCTACTCCATAACATAATTAAGACCGACTTGTACCAGAAAAAGAATAGTATAAAGAAGAATTGATGACTGGCTAATGAGGAGGCAACAGATTGCCAGAGCAACAATAGTTAAATTCAAATTGTTTGGGCACAACAGCGGATTTTAGCAACTATTTCATAAAAGGGTGTGTGTGCCGCTCAAACTATTGGGTATGTATGCACCTAAGTAGGTTATATTTTATCCTTGCACCTGCACAAGGACATGAAGAAACATGGCATCTAAAAGAGGTAAAAGATACATAGTAAGATTTATGGATCAAATCATGAAAGTTGGAGACAAAGGGACACCCCAGGGGTTTCGGCAAGCAGAGACCATATGTCTGGGTTTCAGTCCCCACAAACCCTTCTCCGTCCCCCTTTGGTAAGTTTCTGATGCTCTTGCCTAGAACCATTTTCAGATAATCCATGGGACTTGCATTCTTAATTCAAAAGATTACGGTGAAATGTACCTTCCACTGGTCCAAATGGGATATCACCGTCATCAAGACCTGAGACAGAATAATAACTTCTCGTTATAACCAAACACACACTTGATGGATAAGAAGGGATTACAAGCAGATTACATGCTTAGTAAGTACTGAGAAAACCTCCATTTAGTTAGGATGACATCATTCAGGAAGTGAATATACATTCTTTAGGGCTCTGTTAGTTCTAGTACTCCTAGAGGAAAAAGGAAAGGAGAATAAAATGGAGAGAAGCTAAATTCTATTCTTTCAATTTCATTTTCGTTTCCTTTTCTTTTCATCCCACAAATGGGTAGATCCAAATATAACCAGAGAAAGTGAATTGTCCAAAAAGACTACCCGTTCTCGAACCCTTCCCAATTTTCAGTGTCAAACATCAGAATTCACACTTAATCAAAGCCGGTTACATCAGAAACATGACATCTAAGTATCTAACAACTTCATCCACCTAAAAATACGCATAACGATATTTTAAGCTGGTTTATCACTTTTAGAAGCAAAAATTTACCTTTCACATATGGAAAAAGCCATTTCAGTTACTCCAGAAAAACTAATCAACAAGTATACCGCACTTTATCTGTTGGCCACTTCGGTTAGTGAACCCTGATTCAATTTGGGAAACCACGTAAAAATCTATGTCTTGTGTTCTCTGTTTCGGTTCTTGATTATTCGCATTGTGTGATTCTTGGTTTTTCGATTTCTTAACATTATTCTCTAACCCCCATTCCATTTCCCAATTTTCAGTCCCAAACATCAAATCCCAAAGCAACCCACAAACGAAAACACGCTAATGGCAATAGTCTAGTAGTTTCCGCTAAAATGGTATTTTAGTTGATGTATGCGAGGAGAGTAATGACCTGCCTAAGAATCTGTGAAAACATGGATTTAGTTCAATGTAATCTATTTAGTTTAGCGGAAACGCACCCTCACTCTCAAACATCATTATACCTACTTAATCGAAAACACAAACAAAACCACAAACAGAAAGAAGAAGAAAAAAACAAGCAAAACAATTACTACCTTTATCCGAGAACTGAATATACATATCCACCTTGGAAGAACTAGTCGGACTCTTATACCCCCCACCACCATTCTTCGCCCTATCCCTAAGCAACTCCTCAAGCTCCTTATAATACGACATCTTCGCCGACGCCGCCCCGCTGGAAGAACTCCTATCCTGATGCTTGCTCGCCTTCTTGAACTCCTTGAGCAGATTCCTCCACTTGTCCGTGCACATGCTCGCCGTCCGGTCAAACCCTTTCTCCCTCATCTTGGCCGAGATCCCTTCCCACAGGTGCCGGTTCGACTTCGAGGTGTTGAACTGCCCGTCGACTTCTCGCCGGAAGCTGATCAGGAACCGGGTTTCCTCCTGGACCCAGGTCTCGGCCCGTTTCTTGGGGGCTTTGACCTCGCTCTGATCTTCGCCGCCGCTGCTTTCGTTGAGGATTATCTGTTGGTGGGGGTGGAGGTGGTGGTGGTGAGGTGGGAGGTCGCCGTTGGAGGAGACTTCGATGACCATGTCTCTCTCTCCTTTGTAGAAATCGATTGGGCGAGCCTTTTCGGAGAGGTACATGGTGTCATGAAAGAGAAACCCTAATTGGAGTTAATTGGGATTGGTTGTTGAGAGTTTGGGCTGGGAATTGAGAGTGGGATTAGAGAAGAGGATGAGAGGAATGTGTACAGATTAATCTGATTATAGATACGGAGAGAGAGAGAGAGAGAGCCCGGAAGAAGAAGAAGAATCTGGGGAGAGCAGTGGTACGCTCAAAATGAGCCGAGTCGAGAGGACTTTTGAACTTGGCTCGTTAGAAAGTAGGCTAGTTTGAGCTCGGCTCGACTCAATTTGGAACCCGATTATTGATTTCGGGCTCCTATCATTTTTGTATCGAGGTGCTCAAGTTTGGTTCATTCATTAGAACGAGTTGAGTTATAACTTCTTCGAAAAAACCTCGGCAGTAACGAATAATCCAGAGAACAATATCATTGATAATGCAATAATTACATAATTATTGCAATAATTACATAATTATTGCAATAATTACATAATTATTGGTTTTGGTGTATAGTTGGGCCAGGGGTATGCCTCTGTGAGATTTTGTAGCTTCTTGCGCTGTTTTTTGGTGAAATACATTTTACTTACCAAAAAAAAAAAAATAATAATAATAATAATAATAATTACATAATTGAAACAAATACAATTACAAATCAGAATTACAAGAACGAGATATGAACAGAATACTTAGAATCGAACCGAGTCCCGTGTGGTACCACGGTCTCCTTAAGAAATATTCGCCGCCTACCGTGGGTATTGTAGGTTGTGTCGGCGCCTTTCTCCCAGGGTTGGCTCGGCTAGACCGCAAGCCGTCGGAACACCGCCGTCGACCGCCTTGGCGAACTGACTACCGCCTGTCTTTCTCTCTCAAGAACGAACTTTCAAACTATTTTTGGACTGCTCTGTGTTTTTTGTGCTTGTACAAAACGGGATGCCTCAATTTATAGGGTGGAGGAAGGCTGAATAACTCCTGCAATGAATTCTGCCCATTGAATTCAGAATTCATTTCTGCCATGATGAGGGAGGAGAGGTTACGGGAATAAATGACCATCATGGGAGGGTTACGGGAGTTACAGATTTCCCACAATCAATACGTCTATTGATTGCGTCCAGATTCAATGAACCCGAGACCGATTGCCTCGGAAGACCCTCCAAAATTCCGGTTCCATACACCCGAAATTCCGTAAATTTCCAACAATCCCCCCCATGAATGGAATTGACAGGTATACTAGTGCAGAGTACAAAGTTGATCCGACAGAGCGACAGCGGATAATTCCTGCATAGGATAGGTGGCTTTTGGCCTGGAACCTTCCCTTGTAATAGCCTATCGGGTTTACTGGCAAACCAGTGTGCGGTCCTGCTTTGAACTATTCCGCCGCCGATGTAAACCGAGACAATAGACGTCACACAGGACTTCTCCTGACGTAGTTCAATTCTCACTGTTGGGTTCATTTTGGCCATGACACCCCCTTCCTGGTTCTGCGAGTATTTTCTCGAGAATTTTGCCACAATTCTCAAAGAAGCGGCCCCACTTCATACTAACATAGGTGACCTTCCTTTAAAGGGTATCCTGCTATACCCCGCCTGGCATCCCAGCGCCTAGGAGTCATTAAAAGCAATGCTTAACCTCTTTCCATTTGCAGGTATCATTGTTCTACACCAGA
The DNA here is from genome assembly GCA_014282245.1 of Rhododendron simsii. Lineage (NCBI taxonomy): Eukaryota > Viridiplantae > Streptophyta > Magnoliopsida > Ericales > Ericaceae > Rhododendron > Rhododendron simsii. The sequence continues at coordinate 5,069,539 of CM024960.1, forward strand.
GGAATGGGCAGGAGACCGAGTCTCCTCAGTGATCATTCTCAGCTACTTGCGAAAGATAGTCTCATTGAACCTAGATCTTGGGATCTCCAGTCAGTTAGGTTGGCTACCCCCACGGTAACTATGAGCGTAATGGCTTTAGCCCCATTCTTTTCGATACTTTCTCAACTAACTCTCTGTTTAACCCTTTGGTTAGCGGATCCGCAATGTTGTCCTTTGACCTCACATAGTCAATAGCGATAACCCCACTTGAGAGTAGTTACTTAATGGTATTATGTCTACGTCGAATATGTCTAGACTTACCATTATACATATTACTCTGTGCCTTACCAATTGCAGATTGACTGTTGCAATGGATGTTAATAGCTGGCACAGGTTTCGGCCATCTTGGAATATCCTCCAAAAACTGACGGAGCCACTCGGCCTCCTCAGACGCTTTATCTAGAGCAATAAACTCTGATTCCATCGTTGAACGTGCTATACACGTCTGTTTAGAGGATTTCCAAAAAACTGCTGCACCACCAAGTATAAAGACATATCCACTTGTGGATTTTGAGTCCTTCATATCTGATATCCAGTTTGCATCACAATACCCTTCCAGTACTGCTGGATATCTGGTGTAGTGTAGCTCCAATTCACGAGTGTATCTCCAATTCACGAGTGTATCTCAAATAGCGCAGAACCCTGACTATTGTCTTCCAGTGATCACGACCTGGATTATTCGTGTATCTGCTCAGTCTGCTGACTGAGTAAGCTATATCGGGCCTTGTACAACTCATCAAGTACATCAGGCTCCCAATTATCCGAGAATACTCTAATTGAGATACGCCTTCCCCTCATTCTTGGATAAATGCAGACTTAAATCCACAGAGGTTCTTGCGACACTTGAATCAGACGGGTTGAACTTTTCAAGAATCTTGTCAACGTAGTGTGTCTGAGACAACGCAAGTCCAACAGATGTTCTGGTGATCTTGACACCCAGAATGACATCTGCAAGGCCCATATCCTTCATGTCAAACTTTGAGTTTAACATATCTTTGGTAGACTAAATGACCCTTTCATTACTACCAACAATGAGCATGTCATCAACGTAGAGACACAAAATGACGTACCCTTCGTCTGTGTCTTTGATGTAAACACACTTGTCACATTCGTTGATCTTGAAACCACTTGACAACACAGCATTGTCAAATTTCTCATGCCATTGTTTCGGTGCTTGCTTTAGACCATACAAAGATCTAGCAAGCCTACATACTTTCCCTTGTTGGCCTGGCGCAGAAAAACCCTCGGGTTGTTCCATGTAGATCTCTTCATCTAAATCGCCTTTAAGGAAAACTGTTTTTACATCCATTTGATGTATTTCAAGATTACGCAAAGCTGCAATCGCGATGATCATCCGAATAGATGTAATCCTGGAGACTGGTGAGTAAGTATCAAAGTAATCTAGGCCTTCTTTTTGTCTATATCCTTTGATAACAAGTCTAGCTTTGTACTTATCAATTGACCCATCTGCTTTCATCTTCCTTTTGAAGATCCATTTGTAGCCGAGAGGCTTACTGCCTGGTGGCAAATCCACCAGTTCCCACGTATGGTTTTGCAGTATGGAGTCAATCTCACTTTTAATGGCCTTTTTCCACAAAGGACCTTCAGGGCAGCTTACAGCTTCCTGGTATGTCCGAGGCTCATTCTCTACTAAATTAGTCAGAAAATCTGGACCAAAAGAGGTTGATGTTCTAACTCGCTTGCTACGTCGTGGTTCAACATCAACTTCCTCTTCTTGGCCTTGTCTGCTTTCATTAGCCGGATGCAGAGTCCGTTTAGCAGAACTTGACTCTCCAATGGATCTATAAGGGAATATGTGTTCAAAAAACACTGCATTCCTCGACTCCATGAGAGTATTCTTATGAATATCTTGTATATCTGACTCATATACAAGAAAACGATAGGCACTACTATCGTCTGCATAACCGATGAACACACAATCAACGGTTTTAGGGTCTATCTTTTCCTTCTTAGGAGGAGGTATAGCCACCTTCGCTAGACAACCCCATGTTCGTAAGAATGTATAGGTAGGCTTCCTACCTTTAAACAATTCATACGGGGTTTTACCAACATCTTTACGAGGTATTTTATGAAGGATATAATTAGCGGTGAGAATAGCATCTCCCCACATGTTCTGAGGCAACCCAGAACTGATCAACATTGCGTTCATCATATCCTTCAATGTACAATTCTTGCGCTCAGCAATACCGTTAGTCTGAGGCGAATAAGGTGCCGTGGTTTCATAGATAATTCCGTGTTGGGCACAGAATTCTCCAAATGGTGACTGGAATTCACCACCATGATCGCTTCTGACCACCTTAATCTTTCTGCTCAGTTGATTCTCAACCTGAGTCTTGTAATGAACAAACTTATCCAGGGCTTCATCCTTACTTTTCAGCAAATAGACATAGCAAAACCGAGTGCTATCATCGATAAAAGTAATGAAATACTTGTTACCGGCCCGAGTTTGGACATATTTCAGATCACACACATCAGTGTGGATTAAACCCAAAGGTTCTGTGTTTCTTTCCACTGTTTTGAAAGATGCTCTCGGCATTTTAACCTCTACACAAGTCTCACACTTATGTTTTTTTATCAAATTGGAAAGCTGGAATATGGTCCAAGTTAATTAATCTACGCATAGAATCATAATTAACATGACCTAGTCTACCATGCCACAAAAAGGAAGACTCAAGCACATAAGCAATAGGGGATTTCTTTTTATTGATAGTAGGAATAACAATCATTACATTCATCTTAAAGAGACCATCGGTCATGTAACCTTTCCCTACATACATTCCAGCTTTAGTCAGAGTGACCCTATCAGCCTCGAAAACCAGGCGGAAGCCGTGCTTGCTCAACAGTGAGCCAGAAACCAAATTCTTACGAATATCTGGCACGAACAGCACATTATTCAGAGTCAACTCTTTTCCCGAAATCATCTTCAGGACCACTTTCCCCTGCCCCGCAACATCCGAGGTAGCTGAATTCCCCATGAACAACTTCTCACCATTAGCAACTGGCTCGAAGGTAGTGAACAACTGCTTGTCCCAACAGATATGGCGTGTAGCCCTAGTGTCAACCCACCATTCTTGCGGGTTTGAACCAACCATGTTCACTTCAGATACCATAGCCGAGAGGTTGATATCGGACACTCCTGTCTCCACCTGAGCCAAGTGAGCCTGAGTGCGAGGGTTTTGTGGCTTCGTACACTCCGAAGCCTTATGCCCGAATTTGTTGCAGTTGAAGCAAGTACCCTGAAACTTTTCTCTTTGTTTCTTGGCAACACCACCTCTCGGTCCCAGATTGACACTTTTGTCCTTCTACTTGGCAGCTTGCTTGTCAGACCGCTTGTCAGAACGCCTGTCATTTTGGTTTTTCCTCCCACCGGAAGATTGGCCATGCTCCATCATGTTTGCCTTAGCCATGTAGGAGGCCTTTGCACTCCTATCCATACCCCGATTCTCCTCTTCAATACGGAGCTTGATGAAAAGAGCCTCCAAGGTCATCTCCTTATTCTTGAACATGAGATAGCTCTTGAACTCTTTCCATGCCGGGGGTAGCTTGTGGATGACCGCGGCCACTTGGAATGCTTCACTCAGAATCATCCCCTCAGTCCTGATCTCATTGAACAGAAGCTGCAGCTCTTGGACTTGGACTGCCACAGACTTGGAGTCCACCATCATATAATCAAGGAACCGGCCCACAACAAACTTCTTGGACCCAGCACCCTCGATCTTGTATTTCCTGTCTAAGGATTCCCATAACTCCTTAGCCGACGGAGCCTCCCCATACACAGAATACAACGAATCATCCAGAGCATTCAAGATGTAATTCTTGCACATGTAGTCATGCTCTTTCCACCTAGCCACATCAATCCGTTTCTGAGTGTCAAGATCATCCTCAGCAATAACGGGAGCTTCCTCGACAAGCCATTTTGCCAAGTTCAAGGTGGTGAGGTAGAACAACATCTTCTGTTGCCACCTTTTGAAATCGACTCCAACAAATTTGTTCGGCCTCTCCACGTGAGACATTGGAACAGTGGGAATCCCAGGAATAGGAGCATGAGTTGGAATTGCACCACTGCCATTTCCAGTGCCACTGACATCACTAGTCTGTTTCTCTTTGCCAGTGCCAGTAGTTTTTCCTTGCTCAGATGTCATGTTTTCCTGAAATTTGGAACAACCACATATAAGAGAACATATCTCAATATCAAATGACAAGCTGTATATGCATAGATTAACAATCTATCAAACAAGCTAGATCTAACATCCCCCCACAATACCACGTTCCCTGGGGGTCCCAGGGGGCGCGCCCCCTGGCGGGGGTCTCAGGGGGCTGTGCCCCCTGACTGGGGTTCCGGGGGCAGTGCCCCCGGGCGGGAGTCTGAGGGCAGCGCCCTCAGCGGGGATCGACCTGCCCGGTCAGGTTGTGGGGGTCTAGGGGGTAGCGCCCCTTGGTGGGGGCTCGGGGGCAGTGCCCCCGAAAGGTAAACGGTATACACAATCTGCTACTAGCAAGACTGTGACCATCCAACTTCCCCCTTCTGCATAACAGCGTAATTTGGGTACTGGCTTACTCCACATAGGCCGTGCACCAAGGCTAAGTGATTTATGCCTACCACTGGCTAATTCACTTCAGGCAAGGCACACAGGCCGCAAGCCACCTTTGGCCAACAACATGCCTAGCACCCAAATCGCCTCTGCCAAGCAGATCAAACATTGGGATCAAGGCCAGGCGATGTCAAGGCAGAAGCCAAGTAGATCACTCCAGAGGCCAACCAAAATTGATCCAAGGCCAAGCCGCGCACGACTACCTTAGGCCGTAGCCTTTCTATTTATCCCATCACCGAGCAGTGGCCATGTCACGCACGACAGGCCATGGCCGAAGCCAGATTGCTATATGTTTTACTATCTCGAATGAAAGCCAATCTGTTCAATCTGTTGAACATATTGTTCCATCGCCATATGCCTGTGGTACTTCACTACGAGACCTATTTGTCACGAATCTGTTCTTGCAACTCAAATGTTAGTCCATAATAGAAACTGTTTTCTGGAATTCATTTGCCGATCAGTGATCAAAATATTTCTTAAGCTTGTTCGAAAAAACCTCGGCAATAACGAATAATCCAGAGAACAATTTCATTGATAATGCAATAATTACATAATTGAAACAAATACAATTACAAATCAGATTTACAAGAACGAGATATGAACAGAATACTTAGAATCGAACCGAGTCCCGTGTGGTACCACGGTCTCCTTAAGAAATATTCGCCGCCTACCGTGGGTGTTGTAGGTTGTGTCGGCGCCTTTCTCCCAGGGTTGGCTCGGCTAGACCGCAAGCCGCCGGAACACCGCCGTCGACCGCCTTGGCGAACTGACTACCGCCTGCCTTTCTCTCTCAAGAACGAACTTTCAGAATATTTTTGGACTGCTCTGTGTTTGTTGTGCTTGTACAAAACGGGATGCCTCAATTTATAGGGTGGAGGAGGGCTGAATAACTCCTGCAATGAATTCTGCCCATTGAATTCAGAATTCATTTCTGCCATGATGAGGGAGGGGAGGTTACGGGAATAAATGACCATCATGGGAGGGTTACGGGAGTTACAAATTTCCCACAATCAATACGTCTATTGATTGCGTCCAGATTCAACGAACCCGAGACCGGTTGCCTCGGAAGACCCTCCAAAATCCCGGTTCCATACACCCAAAATTCCGTAAATTTCCAACATAACTAACTTCGGCTCAACTTCTTTTATTAACCGAGTTTAAAACTTAAGTTCGACTCTTTAATTAACAAATTGTGTCTCGAGCTACTTATGAACATTTCGGTTCGTTTGTAGCGCTAAAGAAGCTGAGACCCGCATTAAAATAGTTTGACGGCCAATCCTCTGCCCGTATGCTTATTGTTTTTCTTACTTGCTGTATTCAAATTTCTTGTATTTTTATACTCCTACTTATTATTTGTTGTATTTCTTAGGAATGGAAATTGGTATTGGCATTTTAAAATTTGATAGAGGTACTCTAAAATCAGTGTAATTTCAAAGTCACTTTTCTTTATTTCTTGAAGTGCCTCCATCAACTTTAGAGTGTCAATATCATTTTCCTTTAAGAATATGTGCAGATTATGAGATGAGAGAGAGAGAGAGAGAGAGAGAGAGAGAGAGAGATTGAACTGGGTATCTAGAAGAAGCTGGGGGAGAACAGTTGCATTTTGGGCTGCAAGCTTGATCTGGAGTTTCACATTTAGTAAACAACCCAGCTCGATTTTGTCACTCTGACTCGTTTGTAATTTGGACATCTTGATAAAAAACACGCCAAGCTTAAGCCGGACTAGTTTTGAACAAATCGAGGACGAATACCTCAATTGGGCTCGACTCGGCTCGTTTTCTGCCTTAGTCATGTGTGGTATGATTAGGAGTATTTGTTACTAGAACTTATTGAGTGGATAAGTAACTGATTTTGCTATGATCCGAATCACAAACGTGTAACGGCTCATTTGATTTAGTTATGCAAAAAAAATGCTATCCTGAATTTTACTCCAAGAATCGGAGACCCATTTTGCAATTTCTCAACATTAAACAAATCTTCATGATGTTAGCTTACAAGTAAGTTCTCATCCATATTCAAGAGAGGGAGCCAAACCTCGCATATTTAAGGCAAGTCCCTTTGCTATTGTCAAGATGTGACAGAAAGTGTGACTCCATTGATTGATTTAGCAGAAATGACCAAAAGTGTGACTCCATTGATAGGGTAAACCGCTTGCCAAAATTCGATCCGAATGGACAGATGATCAGCAAGAAACTAGCGAATCCTTTATCCTACTGTTAGCTTTGGTTTAAATGAAGATAAATGCCAGTCCAGATCAAGAGAAACTGAAGATAAACAGAACAGTGAAAGAATTATAAGTTTGGACTGCGAAAAAATTGTAAAACAACCATGGGGGTATCGTCATTCACCATGTACAAATTCAAGTCATTGCACGCAGCTAGTAGCAAATATAAACAGGCTCAAATACAATCGATCGGTAGCTGAGTAATACCTGACACTACTTTTGATTGATATCACGGTGCACCATGTAAGTGATGTGCCCCATGTTACTCCAGGAGAACAAAAAATTAGTCGCTAAGCAGAGTTTGCAACGCACATATAGTATCCCAAACCTTACCATCGTTGCAGAATTTACAACAAGAATTGCCATTTATTGTCCTTTCAATCTCCTGAAAACACTTCCTGCTGTATATCGCGGCGCAGCATCTTCATCTGCCACAAATAACCTGCAACCTATGTCACTGGCAGCAGGTAATTATATTCCACCAAGCAATAACCCGACACAAAAACTACTTCACTTTCACAAGCATTAGTTCCGACTTCATTAGCCCCCTGGGTTTTTAGTAGGATGCAAACCCAGCCTTCATTTGCCACTGCACCAAAAGATACCCCTTAGTCCAGAACGGTGTCAACAATACATGTCCCCAGCCTCTCTTTGTTCCCATCTTCTCTAAGTTTTGTGCGATCATGCATATTTTCCAATATGAATATTTGAAATTTTTGGTTTCTTTACCAATCCCACAATTATAAACACTGTAGACCCCGAAGCTAATTCCACCAAATGCATCAGAGTAGGACCCCCTAGAAGCTCAAGCGGATAGTAAAGCTGTTCTATTTGCTATTTTCTCCATTTCCATGAGCATTTAAGATATTGCAGGACTCCACTGTTTCAATGAAGCAGTTCCAGGCTTCCAATTTTTGCAGGTCCACGACCCTCATACCCCATAGCCAATATGACTTATCAGTTTCTTCTAGCCATAAAAGCAAAAGTGGTACCTTGCCTGCTGATGGAAAATAGTGCACTTGGAGGAATTAAAGTCCATTTCCTCCTGACTGTTCAGAAGTTGCTTCCAACAATCCAAACAAAGCAAATCTAGGCAAAACGTCTCTTCATAATCACTGTCATTAATGCAGCACCCACAATGAATACAGCGAGCAATGCAAATTGTGCAAGCCCTACACAACTGAGTGGACTGGTTTTTCCCTTGGCATTTCTCCGCGGGGCAATCATAGACTTGCCTCAGTTTCTGGCACCTTGGGCATGCCTCAATGTCAATAGCACGGTCATCATCACATGAGAGATACAACTTCCCACCACCGTAGAACCGCGGTTTGTGGGTACTGAGCTGCTTAGGGTTCTCTGCCCCAAGTAAAAATTTCAGTTCTTCAAACTGCTTGTTTGTTATACCATAGAGCCCTCCGATCCTTAGGTTGTTTATCCGAAGCTTTCCTGCTGCCTTCAAATACTTCAAGTTACACAAGATACCTTCAATACTGAGTCTCAAACATCCTGGTACACTTAGCTGCATGGAACAAGAGCACATTTAGAAGTACGCTTTAGGAAGGAAATTTATATGGAAATGAATAACCCTAGCCATAAGATTTCAAGTATGTCACCAGTCAACAGTGACTAGAAATTTAGAACCTAAAATATTCCTACAGAAGTAGCATCAAATCTCCATTGTAATAGGATCAAGCTGCCATGCTAATGTGAAATGAGGAATAACACCATAATTACCTTGATGACATGTTTGATGTTGGGAAAACATAGACACACCAAAACAAATCAAATTCACAACTCTTATACAAACAAAGTTAATCTGTTGAATACTAACCTTTTTGAGTCCTGGATTTCTTTCAATCACATGCGTCAATCCGCTATCCGTGATCCTTAGGCACTGCACTAGACTCAAGCATTGTAGAGTGCCTTGAGCCCTGCTAGTTAACTGCAATAGAGCATCATCAGTGATCCCATGACTTAGCGGCTGATCTATGTGAATGTTCCTCCAAATGAGAGAATCATTTTGAACTGCATCACGCAAAGATTTACAAACCCTTTCAACAGAAAGAAGGTCCCTCACTCCCAGATACCCAAGAGTGAAAAGCAAAGCATCATGGGGAGCACCTCCATCACTCTCCCACTGGGTTTCAGAGCACCCTTGAAATTCATTAGCAGGATCGCTCGAGACCCAATATTTATCATAGCTGAAATGCATAAACTCCTCTATATTACCATCAAATAGTCCACCCTCTATGTATTTATCATGCCCCACCGAATCGTCATGAATCTTTGAATTATCGACCTTTTGACGTAACTTCACCACACCATTACAAACCAAATTCAGTCCTGCAGGCAACCGATCCTCCATTCTCTCCGCTTCAACTGGATCAGTAAAAAACCCGAGGGACCTCAACTCCAAGTCCAAATCGTTCTCAAAATCTTCAATCCAACCCTTAATTGCCGTAAACGTAGAGCTTAAATCCATACCAAAAGGATCAGGCGGCAACAAATCAACAATATTATCAGAGGCCTTCTCAGTTTTCTCCCTCGAGCAATTCTGGGAATTTTCCAATTCCAAATAGAAATCCCTGAAATTGGCAACTCCAGCCGAATTCTTTTCTGGGCATCCCTCCACTCGATACCCATTACCACTATTGATCCCTGAAAACAAATTATTTTCCTTCGAATGTGTTGGAAAGTGCCAAAGATTCAATGCCATTGTTTCTCCACCCACCTAACAGGAAGCATCAACAAATACTCTAATCAATATGTGCACCAATAATCTCACAGAGGTAATTGCATCTATGTAACATCCAAAGTCTGAACCGAACATACAGGAGGAGAACCCTCGATTCTTGACAGAAAACCAAGCCCAAGAACCAACAAAATTAACTGTATGGTCGTCTATTTCAACATCAATTCTGCACAACCCTTTCCAAAAAAAAATTGAGTTTGGTCATAATTGTCAAATTACTTTTGCAAATCACTTATTAAAAGCTATTTTTAAAGCCAAAATACTTACGTTTTTGCAATTTTATTCATCAAAAACTAAATTTTGCAGAAATGGTTTGAAACTTCTTAATGTAATTGGAAAAAACTTCCGAACAGGAAAGAAAGAAACAAAAAAAGCTAGGTGTCAGACGATATCGTGAAAATCAAAAAGCTTTCCATATGCCAACATAATCAGACGATACACATACTCATTAAATTCTACACATACGTACGCATCAATTAAATAAAAAAAGAAGGCTAACGGATAACACGCAAGAAACAAGGTGAATTAAGTACCAAAAAAGAAACAGAAAATAGGTGAATTGAAGGGAGAACATACCTGTGATTTGCCAAAGATCAAGATTTGAATCAATTATTAAAAGGGGCGTAGAGAGAGAAACCCTTGGTGGAAGGGGTACAAATACGCCAAGAAAAAGTAGGTGATCAAGGAGAGAGAATGCTACATATTATAGAGACCCACAAGCAATACAAGATATAAATGGGATAGAAGCCTAAAGACGACAACGAATATAATTCGAGCAAAAACTTGGGCGGTGGTGGAAATCTATACAGAAGAAGAATACAAAGATAGAATGATAGTACTAGATAACAAAGTGTGATTCTACCAGAGGGAGGCGACAAAACCAGAGGGATGTCAAAAGCAGAATCGCAAATTGTGAGAGAGAGAGAGAGACGCGTGTGGGAAGGGAGAGGAGAGGTGAGAAGGGAAGGGAAAGGCTATGGGCCGATGGCGCGAGGAGGCCCGATTTGTTTCCCCGCCGAGACCGAAAACGAAGACGTGTCCTTGTGGGAAAAACCGGTCTGGCTGACACAAACACGATACGTTTAAATGTGGTACAGCACGAGTACGGGCACAATTTTAGACGAGCACGGCACAGAAGTACAAAAGAGGGCCTAGCACGACACAACACGAGACGGTTCTAAACGGGCATGGCACACCAAACACTAATTTTAATTCTAAAAATATATATTAATTTCTTATTTTATTTTATACTGTAACATAACATTTTATACTTTTTGTGTTGATAAATATTTTACGTTTTTTCGGAGTTTTTTTTTCCTTTTCGACGAAACCCGGGTGGACATGTCCCCACATAGGCACGGCACGATAAAAAAATGGTACGACACGATAAAATAAACGAGTCAGCATGACACGACGCTAAACGGACCGTCACGACACGCCCCATTTGACACCTGAATGGTTAGAGTACATTTTGGTAAGGACCAAGGGTTTAGGATACATTTTGGTAGTACCAACTACCAAGGGCACGGTGGTGTACTTAGATATCACTACTTTTTTGAACTTGTTACTAACCAATTAATGGCGTCCAAATTTGGTTTGGTAAGATTCTGAGCTCAAAAATCTTGAGAAAACAAGGGTAACAAATGTCCGAATCTACTTACACACATATCAACTAATCTTGAGGGCAACGGTCGAATAAACTTGCAATGAACTCTAAGTTTTTTTTAATTGCGGTAAGAGTCAAACCTAAAAACTTAAAAGTATAAATCATTTTACATGCTAACAGGTCCTAACTCGACCAGTCACCAACCCATGCATATATGGATTCATGGTTTGGTTTTGGTTTATTCCTTCATCGTCTAGTTCATGCCTTGGTTTGTGGGAGTCGCCTGTTGTGGAGAGTTTGTTTTAATAATCTTTTATCCATAAAAGATATGGATTATGTCCCAATTATTGCGAAAATTTCCTTCTATCATTAATGTGCAATTTTTCTTTCCAATTCTTCTTTTACTACTAAATTTGTCACTTTAAAATTTTGTTTCCAAAATTAAAACTTAGTTATCCAAATCTCCAACTGAATTAGCATATCTAGCACGGTGTGGAAGCATGCCAAATCGCCATAAAATATTAAGATGGAATCTAATCATTCAAGAGTCAAATATAATAATCTACACAATTACTTTGATATGACGTAAAATTGCGATCATAACAATTGAAGCCCTGTCCCAAACATTTTCCCTAATCGTTCATTAACTCGTAATTAAAAGATCATCATGTAAAAATTAAAATATGGAATAAATTAAAAATCTATCACGGTTCACAAATGATGCATGTGATTGTTTTCAAGCTATGTATGCAAATATAATGTTCTTTACCACCAATAATATAGCAAAATCTCTCTTTGTGCCCGCTTGTAGCGAGAGATTATTCAGTGCCATTAAGACACCACATGGCGGTGTTTGAAGCCTCTTCCCATCAAACATTGTTGTGGAGTCCTCACACTTAATCTCGGGCCCCCCAAAAAGTGTAGTTAAGGAGAAGCTTGAGACACCACGTGGCGGTGCCTCAGGGACAATTAAATAATTTTTTCTTGATAGTTCAATCTTTAAACGTGGGAAAGTTCCACATATCTTTCTTTTTTAATACGGAGTAAGTGAGTTCCAATTATCATATCCTTGGGATGGGTATTTTTTGCAACCATTGGAAAAAGTTAAAAGTGAGCATTTCTTTAATCGGAAAATTAGTGAGCCAATAATAAGTCTTTGATATGGACAAGTTTATCCACTACTACTCTACCGTCTTAAACAATTTCAACATCGTACAAGATTCTTTTCACATGATACAACTCTAAGGTTGATCGATAGTCAAAGTTTGCAACTTAAAAGTTTGCTCTTTTTTGATGTTTCTGAGTTTAAAATTTTTTAAAGACTATTAACTCTAGGGGACTAGTTAATACAGAACTTTGTCCGGCTTTAATTTAACCTCCGACTACTGTACCATAGAATTGGTTCTTCAAAGGCTAGTAGAATTAAAAATTGGGTCTTGTTTAGTTTGTTGCGTATCAGTCCTAAAATGATGAAATTGTCCATATAATGATTAGGAAGTCTGGATAATTTAGTTAATAAAGGGTGAGGAAGAAGTGTGGCATGTGTGTGATACTTGAAAAGTACTTCATAATTGGGTATTTAAAACCTAGCTTCCCTTAAAGATGTTCCTTGCCTAGGCTCATAGTACCTCACAATCCTTTGCTTGTTTATAACTCCATATTTGGTTCGAATAGTGCTCTTCCCATAAAACAGGACAAATAAAGTTTTGTTTGATTGGGACACTCATGTTTTTGGAACCGCGATGTGCGTGGATCCCACGTACATCTTGTAGCTCTCTTTCGCATCAAATAGTTTCAGACTCATTTGTGTACGAATACACACTAAGTTTGTGGACATTTATCACATTTATGCGCGCGACATTGCTCTATGTACGGATATGTATCTTGTGGGTCTCTCGTGCATCAAACGGATCTAAACTCATCTTTGTATACAACTGTGTGGACATTTATGTACACACATTGCCCTTCAATATATAAAAAACGTGTTTGCTCTTAAATAAAAATCAACACAATTATTGTACACCAGATCATGTTAAAAATGTTAAAAATTACTATCATGATTTTTTCCATAACATTTACTGTACACCAGATCATGTTAAATTATGAAGAAAATTTTATGATCATCCACAATTATTGTCGTTAATATCGTCAATCATTTTCACCGTTGCCTACATTATTGACAATTAAGAGAAACAACAATAAAAAGTAGTTTTTGTAACTATGGTCATTCACATTTGAATATTAAAACATTCATTTTCTTGATTGCTATCGTTGGCCAGTGTGGGTCCTACAGATCCCGCTTTATGATATATTGACATGCTAATTAAGTATCACTTTTTGTATAATCGGATGTTCAAATCAGCTTATGCGCATCTCAATTAATTTTTAAGATCCTGAAGTTCTTCACAATCGTACAAAACTCTCTAGTGGCTCCAAGGTTTGCTCTCCATAAAATTCGAACATGCAACCTTGTGGATGACAATTACTTATTTGTTTTTGCATGTCCGTTTAACCAAACTCCTTGGAGTGGCTAATTAATTAAGCATCTTTGAGTGCTAATACTTTAACATAGAACATTTTATTTTATTTTTTTCATCGGCAACTTTAACATGGAACATAGCGTCCACAAAATAACGAGTTATGCAGAAGATAAACAAAATTGTCCATTTTATATACGGTATAGATGCCAAAGGCCAACCAAGATGGAATATTTGCTTGCACCTAGGCTATAAATGAACCGAGCAGCTTGAGCTCGAATTTTTGACTCATTTACTAGCCGAGTAAACAGGCTTGTTAATGAAAGTTGACTTGATTACAGAGACTCGTTTAGCAAATGATTAAGCTCGGCTCATTAAGGGCTAGGCTCGTTAAGACTTGAGCCGAGATCGAGCTCAAGGTTTTGGCTCGTTTAGTTAACGAGCCAAGCTTGAACTCGACAAAGTTCGGCTTCGTAGTATTTGCACCAAATGATAAATACAGAAGGGCTACTCACCAGAAACAAAAAAATACAGAAGGGTCCACAAAGAGATCTAGAGACTAAAAACTAGTGTATACCCATTAGTATGCAAAATATCCAGCAAGTACATGATAAGATAATTATCAGAAAGATCAGTGCATACAACACCCGTAATCCTTAACTTAAAAATAAGGGAATGGGATCTTGAACACCACAAAACTATAGCTATAAGAACAATCCCCTCTTGATAGGCATTGAGCTTTTGACTCCCACACCAGCTATCTTGTATGAGTGCAACTACCGCTGTTCTATGTTGAACTCTTACCTAGGACAGCCAAAAAAAGGAGAGAGAACGAAAAACTAAGAATCGTAAGCGTGGGAGATGGAACAACCGTACAACACACAATGGATCCAAAGATGCAAAAGAGCAAATAAGAGCTAACATGTGGAAGAAGCAAGTCAGAGTTTAAGCCACTTTGGCTTAGCAGGTTTCTTGTCAGCAGGCTTTCTCTCCGGGACTGCGGGGGAGGAATTGGCCGCTGCAGGTTCTGGGGCAGCTTCAACTGGCTCCTGTTGTTCAGGGATGAGTTCCAAACCTTTCAAAGATGAGACATCCTCTCGAAGGTATGAAGCTGATACGGTGGGACCATCGCTTCCTGGGAATAGAAAAGCCGCAATATCATTAATGTTAGCGAATTGCCAATTGTTATATGATATGGAGGATAAGCAGAGAACAACGCTCTATTTGGATCTTCCAAGGTTGTATTAGATCAAAGATTTTCTGAGAGGTTTGAGGAGGGAAAAAATAGAAAGTTCTTTCCTTCACTTCTTTACAGCGTATTGCCTTAAAAAGAACCTCGAAATACATACTAGATCCAAACACACGATAAATGTCGTGGGAAAGGAAGCGGAAATGGAAAAGAGAGAGAAAGAGAAGGGTGTGAAAGAAGTCTAGCACTTGTGCTTCTTTCCCTTCCCTTGACAAATCCAAGAGCCTTTCTTTAAGCATAAACGGAGGAACACTAGCCTTGTCCCTTGTTCAAGTGGGCATGCTCACGTGGATATAATAACCGCCTCCAGCTTCAAGAATCAGAATCTAACCATTTTCACAAGAAGCCCAATTCTAATTCCAAACAGCTAATAATTATCCATCTTTGACAAACCAAAGTATCAAAAAGTACGGGGAAAAATGGCCAAAAGAGGCAGATGACTAAACTCCAGTTACTCTACTGTGCATAAATGTATTGTGGTTAAGCCTTAGATACTTAAGAGAGAAACAGTCTAAGACCAATTAGATTCAAAAGCTATGTACAGATAGCCAGGCCATGGCTCGGCATCATCAATCTCAAAATCTTAATAAACTAAGAAACATGGTCAAAATTCCAATGATAATTCGAGATTTACAACTCGAAAGGAAATATATCACACAAAACTTGTGACACCCCCCAAAAAATTGGGGGTCAGTTGACAGTGCTGGATAGGTCAATATGCATTTGAGATTGGTGATCTTACAGACAACTCCACCAACAAGAGAAATTTTAGTCGACATAAAATGCATAAATGCTGCAGGGGAGGTAAATAACAAATCCTATCTAATAGACATGGTATCGTGAACAATTTTGTCAAAAAGAAAAGATGGAAAACTGGAACTCACAACTAGTTTACAGACAAAATCATTGAAGGTTGAAAGCAAATCATTGAAAGGCAACAAATTACAAAGAAACAAAATCTAGATGTGCATACTAACCGTTTGGTAGGTCATAAGAGAAATAAACAATTGCTCCTGGGATAAAGCCAGCAGAGTAAAAATCCTGTGACATGTTCTTTACGTGCTTTTTCGGAGGAGTTGTATCTAAAAAGTACAAATTCTTGAGTCAAGGTTTTATGATATCGAAGGACTTTCAACAAAAGAAAGAAGTTTTCCAATAAGCATGTGCTTACATATATAAAATGGCAGTTCTGGTTGGGCAATTACTTTCTTAAGAAGATCAACTAAGCTCTGGATAGTCTCTGATGGATGAAATGTGGCCTCCAATGTGCAATTATCAGGGAAACGTACTCTAATCACAGCCTACATTATGCAAAATGAGCAGATAAAGTTAATTTATTTCTTTCCCCCACTTTTGTGTGAGTTTGTAACAAGTAATTATTAAGCAGATAAAACATCATGTGACATAGAACCCTCATCTAACATGTACCTTAGTTATCCTTGATCTGCGAGCAGCCTCTTCTGCTTCTCGAATTTTTCTTGTCTTCAAGAATTTATCTGCTCATAATTCCAGGAGTATCCAACAGTAAAACTCTAATAAAGACATTTGCTCCAACGCAATGAACAGTGAACACCTCCACCCCACTTCAGGGGAAAGAAAAACGTCTGCTCAATCATTTGCTCTACTGTATGCCCTAATTCTGATATATTTACAATTGTAAACTTCTTTACCTTCCTTTTTGGCAGCCGAAACCCGGTAATAATCCTCTGCAGTGAACTCATAGAAGTCATCCCGCTCCTCTGCCAATCAAAATAAAAAAAAGTTCAATGTGGCACTCAAAAACTATCTATTCCAAGATAATTTGACAGTTCACGACTCAAGGATGAAACTTTAAGTGGTCCATACCACTACTGGGCACGTCCATGGGCGTTGGAGAAGCAGCTAAGGTTTCAAACACACGAATTTCTCGTCCATATTTTTGCTTTGCAGCTTCAAGCTTAATCTGACATCAACGAGCAAAGTTGCCACTAGTTGACATCACCAGCATTTATCGAAAAAGCCAACAAAGAGCCCAACCTCATACGCAGAAATATAGCAGTTTATCCAAGCAACTAAAACTTAACTCTTATCAGCTCTCACTTTAATAATAAATCTCCACAAAACTAAAAAAGTGCCCAAAGGGTTGACTACACTACCAAAGAACCATAAAGAAAGGAATAAATGGCTCTTTTTATTTATTTATTTTGAGATAGTTTCTCCTTGCCATCAACCATAATCGAATCAGGGCTCCAGGCACCATACCCATCTTTCAAACATTATAGAGGATCCAAAAATTCTCTCATAGAGGATCCAACAATTCTTACTGCAGCAGCAATACCATGCAGCCACGCACATCTGTGTTACATGAACTCGGCCATTCAGGTATATGTCTAGGTGTAGTATTCATTTATTCTCATGTCAATGACTAGACATGGGGAAGCTGCAAAGACTCATGCTTATCACTTATGGTTTTTATGCATATTTCTGCAGTAAATTTCAATACTAGTTAAGTTTACCCCACTTGGAGACTGTGCATCCACCATAGCCATCCCTTTCGCTCAGAATAGAGTTTTGTGTCTCAGTTAAATTTCAAATTCTTGTCACTTCTTCTTCATTCATGAAATTCCCTAAACTCCACCCACCAGGCTCGATAAATCATCATGCAACACCACCATTCCCATTCCCACTCCCCTTCCCTCTTGGTTTTCAAAACCATGTTTATCTCAACACTACATTCAACCCTACATCCAAATTCAACCACACTTGCAAGTTGCATGCTAACCATATTCGTCCCACGGGCTAATGCGATGTGTATCATAGTTAAGTAACTAGGTCATGCTCAACTACCAACAATAAACTAGGTTCGAAACAACCAAGATAGACAACAACAATGCCGTCGACAAACAAACTAAAAAGAACACCCTTTCTCACTGCAAGTTCAATCAAATCCAATGGTTAAGGATTGAGCTTGAAGAGGTTTCCAAGTTCAGTCCTGGATTCAAGATTTTCAATACCTAAATAATATGGTCTTTTCCTATACGCCAGTAACAAAATAGTAATATGGTCTTTACCTACAATATTTTGTAAGTTAGTTTTCACATAAATGAACCACGGGGGTCAACTCTGTAGCTACTACATAGTTCATATTCGAAGTTAAAACGCATGGGCATAATACTTTATCTACCCCGTTTGTCAAGCATTATGGGTTCAACCCCATATGCATTACCCGATTCGTATTAGTGGGTTAGATGTCCCTGCAGGAAAACCTAGCTGACTTCTTATCCCAGCAGGAAAATCAGCTGAAATAACCGCGACAAAGTTATAAGCTAACAACCCAATTCCTCTTACTTCCACACGAAGTATAAGTATAACTAGTTCCCCCATTCTTATCGGATACCCGAATCAACCCATGGACGATCTGATGTAAAAAAACCTAAATCATCAAACAAACTACATATAAAAGCAGTTTTAACGAATCGAGAACAATTAAGCAGAGGAAGAAATCGAGATTGATACCTTGGCTGCTTCGGCCTCCATCGGATCAGCCGGGGTGAGTCTCCTCCGCTTCAGAGTTGAGGGAGAACCTCCTACTCTCATGAGCGAATAAAGCAATTGGCGATTTTCCGGAATCACTTTTTCCACCGCTCGATTGGTTTGGTTCTGTCTTCGTTATCACACTCCTTGTATAATTTACGGATTCGCCGTAGCACGTGACGTGCACGCTTATGACTGTTTTCTCGGGTTAATTATATCTTTCATCCTTGAACTATTCTAGAATTTGTTTATTCGTCGCTTAACTGTCAATTGAACTTTATTTATTTATTTTAATTCAGTTCATTCTTCTGCACAAACTTATTTTCCATCCTTAGCTTAACTTATTTTGTAATTGTGAGTGTGCTAGCTAATTAAGTTTAAATTTAGAAGAATGGATGAACTTAACTTATTTTCATTTAAGTTTTGAAAGGGAAGACAAATTTAGTTGAGTTTAAAAGAACTCATTCGGATAGGTTTCATTGTAGTCCAATTACTGACGTCGTTACCAATCTGCTAACTATTTGGACAAAAACATGCATAAAAATCAAAGACTTTATCCATATAGCTTTTATACCGATAAGGCCCCGTTCCGCTAAAAGAAATAAATACTTATTTTTTGAATTAAAGACGATGCATTATGAGATAATTACATGCCTCGTAAATCGAAAAATAAGTACTTGAAAAATAAAAAATTTAGCAGAATGGGTGAGCTACTTCAACTTGAATTGTAACTATCTCATAGGGCAAGTTTCGAACATCATTATATCAAAACTTTTGTCTATTATTTTCGTTTGTCGCCGCTCTCTTCCCGTAAAATCATTGTACATGAAAAATACTCCCCCCGTTCCATTTTTATTGTCCATTTTCGTTTTTCGTGACATTCTTTCAACACTTATATCTTCCAATATGAATATCAAAAAATATGCAATATGAATCTTGTTTGATAGTTCTCGATTAGATTTATAATACAAAATTTTCAAAATTGTAAAAAATATTGTAGATTGGGAGATATAAGTATTGAAAGAACAACACGAAAAACGAAAATAGACAATAAAAATGGGACGGAGGGAGTAGTTTTTTTGTTTGAAAATGAATAGATTGACATGGTAATTTGTTTAGCTACCAAGTGAACATTATCCCAGTTGGACGAGGTCTAATACCAATAAAGCTTAAGGTACATATGATAATGTATATATTATGTACATATAAGTTTTGTGGAGCCTACTTCAGGTCTCACAAAAATTATTGGAACCGTCTATTATTTTTAAAATATTTTTTATGGAGTCTTGCAAAAATTAGCTTAATCCGATATTGGTAAGAATTGTTCAGTTTTGTCCCTATGCATTCCGGAAAAATCTTTACGTACATTGGATTGAGCTAATTTTTTACAGGTCTCAAAAAAAAAAATTCTATAAATAATGAGCGGTTCAAATTATTTTTTAGGAGTCAAGATGGACCCTATAAAATCTATATGCACACAACGCTTTGATTGTATTTTTGTTTTCGTGCAATTTCAGCCAAAGATTGCATGGAAAATTAGCCATTCAAAATCTTGGAGCCGGGGGGGCTGCTCCCCCCCTTCCCGCTCCCTTCCTGCTCCCCCTCTTTTCGGGCCCACTCCGGTCTCGCTCCGATGATCGGAAACGTTCACTTTGTAGAGCTCGTCGAGTAGAACAACCATGTCAAAAATCAGCTTGATTGGATATCATTAAGTGCCTGATCGGAGCCCATAAACTCTCGGTCCATGGGTTACAATGGATTTGATTCAGTGTTTCGGATCCATTCTTTTTAAAATAAAAAGGTTCCGATCAAGGACTTAATGATATCCAATCAAGGTGATTTTTGACATGGTTGTTCTACTCGACGAGCTCTACAAAGTGAACGTTTCCGATCATCGGAGCGAGACCGGAGTGGGCCCGGAAAGGAAGGGGGAGCAGGAAGGGGAGCGGGAAGGGGGGGAGCAGCCCCCCCCGCCTCCCAAAATCTTGGATCCGGCATCATCATCACCATCACCATCACCATCATAGCCGGGTCGATCACGCCGTTAGATTCAACCCCCAACCTATTTCAAAAATCCCACAGTGGCCCACCACAAAAAAAAAAACCCCAAAAAAACTCCAAAATTCAAAAAACCAAACACAGAGAAAGACGAGAGAAGAAGGAAGCAGAATTGGAAACTGTAGATAGAAGTGGAGAGAGAGGAAATCTAGACTAGAGAGAGAGTGGGAGAGGGGAAGGGAGGGTGATGACGATGGACAGAGAGAAGGAGAGAGAGATAGAGCTGGAGAGCGCAATGTACACCAACTGTTTGCTGTTAGGGCTCGATCCGTCCATCATCGGCGTCGGAGCCAACAACGGCAGCAGCACTTCTCGCGTCGGCCTCTTCCGCCACTCTAACCCCAAATTGGGCGAACAGCTTCTCTACTTCATCTTGTCTTCTCTCAGAGGACCACTTCAATCCGCCAAAGTACTCTCTCTACAAATTTAAATATCTTATTGTGTAAGACCGAATTTCAATTTCATTAAGATCTGTTATGTTTTCAGGACTTCGACAAGGTTTGGCCGATTTTCGATTCAGCGCAATCCCGCGACTTCCGGAAGGTAATTTTAGTTTTTTATTTTGCGATAACGCAGGTTTCCGGCCAACTTATGCGCTCATACTAATCCTGGGGACTTAATTTTAATTGGAGGTTGTTTGTCTCTGTTACTTGTTTTACTATTGATCTAGTTGGTTTTGTTTATTAGGTTGTGCAAAGCATAATAAGTGAGCTGGAATCACAAGGGGCGCTTCCAAGGAGCAATTCAAGGGTTTCGTCCCTAGCTACGTGTTGTGGACCGAGGTTGGCTGCTTAAAATCTTTTCTTCGACCTTCACTCCTTGCTATAAACCATGTTTGATCGCAACAAACTATTTGTGTGTGCGGGTTTAAATAATCCTATTGGATGAGAAAATTCAATGGAAATATAGTTAGGCGAATCCATATTCCACATCGCCTTAGGGATTGTATAGAGCATAGTTGATATAAGATTGGTCGATTGTTAACTGCCATACTGCTATACGGGCCTGGGTGGCATCTCTACTCATTGTCAATTTGTTTTGAATTGGATGTTGTAAAAGTTGAAAATGCTCTCTCAAGGGATTTGTAATCAATCCATGATTAATCTGGTTCCAGCCTATCAAATGCACACTTGATGTTTTCTGTTTTATTTTTGTCATGTTCGAGATGTGTTGCTTTTTTGTTTAATCAGCTATATTAGTATTAAACACCAAAAAATAGAAGAAGCTATATTAGCATTGAAGCTTTTGCCATAGAGCTGTGAAGTTGAGTTGATCAATTTTGTAATTGTGATATTTAGATTGTGATATTTAGAAAGTGTGTTAAGCAAGAGGGAACTGTAGCATAATGCTTTCTGAAACTGTGGTTTATGTTTCGTTGCAGTTAGGGGATGTTGGCACAGTTATGGTCTAATAATAGCTTGTTAAAGCATGTGGATTTCTATAAGATGAATCAAGTGATGCTACGACTGGGAAGCAAACTTATTTGAATCTGTGCTTTAGCATAAATTTGTCATAATTGTCTGTAATGTTTTCAAAATCACACCTGACTGGCTGGTTTATTAGGACCATGCATATTGTGGATTTTCTTTCTAGGCTTTGCTCTCGTTTCCTTAAAAGTGTGTTAATACATTTGATATGTCAAGGAAAATATTGGCCTCTAGATTTTGAGAATTGTTGCTTTTCCCTGATCACGAAAACGGTTTTTGGGACATTCATCCCCCAGGAGCCATATTGTTTCTATTTACTCCCTCTATTTTTTGTGCAACGTCATATTGAAACTCACATGTACACACCCACACATACTCAACACACTTCTCCAGTTCTGCTTCTCTAGTTCACACTGATTTTATATGCCAGCGTTCATCAAAATGCTGGTGAAACATAGCTGCAAATATGTTGTAAATCATGCATTATACTATATGTATTGCCCTTGGAGTAGGTAACAAGTTTATTATGTTCACTGCAGATTTGTTGAACTCTTGTGGCAACTTTCTTTGCATGCTTTGCGGGAGGTTCATAGACGAACATTTACATCTGATGTAGCTTCTAACCCACTGCCTTCTTCACTGACTGATGTAGCTTTCTCGCATGCAGCTACGCTACTTCCTGTAACAAAGGTTATTCTGCTTTCTCAAACTTTATTTTCCCAAATGAACGGGAGAAGGACGTGGATTTCATCAAGGACTTTTATTATGGCCACTTTCAACTATATCGTAGCTATTTGTACAAGATAAATCGCTTTTTTTTGGGGGCAAGTTTGCTAGTACTACGATTTTTTTTTTTGCTGAGCTGAAAGAGTGGACACGGGGGCAACTAGGCATAGTAGCCCTCCTGGGAGTGACCATGGGGACTCTAGACCGGCAGCGGCCCCAGAAGGGAGAACCATAGCTTCTACTGCCCCACCGAGGGCTACTGGAACACAGCCAGGATTTGCAGAAGGGCAAGAGGCATCAATCGCACAACTCAAATCTTGGACCTCTTGAGCCCTCAAACCACTTGGGAGTAAGCCATGGACCACTAGGCTACCACCCTTGGGGGTGTTAGTACTACAAGTTATTTATTAAACAAAAAGGCTCCTCAATACCGGCACGTTATATCCTTGCAGCTTAGTTCTTTAGTACTGTTAGATTTTTTTCCATGGTAGTTTATTGATCATTTAAACACTTTTGAGTTTCATTATCTATTCTCCTATCATGTAGAGCACCAGACAGTTACCTATGATGTAAGCAGGAAGGCCTTGTGCATTGACATCCTCACACTCTTTTGATATTTATAACACATCAAGTGCTTGGTCGACATGCAGAAGAGTATTTATGAACACAAAATGGGGTGTTTTGGATATGTATTTCATTTCACCGTTTCTAATTGTCTGACTGAGATGATGTGCGGTGAGTACCTCTGACTTGAGCCTCCTATGGCTTTACAGGCTAGAATAGCACTTGAAAGAAGAAGATTTCTGAAAAATGCTGAGACAGCAGTCGAAAGACAGGCTATGTGGTCAAATTTGGCTCATGAAATGACAGCAGAGTTTCGCGGTCTTTCTGCTGAAGAGGTATAGGGGAACACTCATGCATGTTATTTTTGGGATACAAAGATGTCTTCTATTTTTTGAGGGCTTTGGTCTTTCTTGCATGTTTTGAAATCTTGGAACTCAGGCTTATTTGCTGCAAGAAGCGGAAAAACTACATGACCTGAGGAATAAAGTAAAGGTGGAAGGGGAACTGTGGGATGAACTCGTATCTAGCTCAAGTCAGAATTCTCATTTAGTTCAAAGAGCTACTCGTTTGTGGGATTCTTTATTATCTCGAAAGGGTAAGTGCAGACATTTTGTTTGCCTCTTTGTTTTTGCTATATCACCTTATATTTGACCTCCTACTATTGATTAAGCACTATTTCTGGCCTTACTTGGTATAAGTCTTTCTCAAATTGAGTTGTACTGTTTAATAATTAGTGAGATGTTTGGCTCACGGCTCACCCATAGGAGTAGAATCTAAGAGTTGGCTTTTGGATCAGGGTCACCACAGTGTGAACAATAAAATGCTCACCTCTGTAGCTGTATCAGATCTGCGTAGATGTGAGGAAGCTTAATATCCTTGTATACTGGTCATGATGATTTGAATATCTCTCTACAAGAGTAAAATTTCTGCTGCTAATATGCACAAGTACGTGAATTGTGAGGAAGCTTAATATCCCTGTATACTGGTCATGATGATTTGAATATCTATACGAGTAAAATTTCTGCTGCTAATATGCACATGTATGTGAACTGTGAATGTATAATTCTCTCTTAGTTTTGTGATTTGATATAGTTTGATGTTTCCTATACTTACAAGTTCTCGTGCAAGAATCATCATTGTATATGAAGAACATGCCTTTGGTTGCATTGTGTCTTCATGCTTAAATTGCGTGCATCAACCCATTCAGTTTTAAACAGGCTGTCTCCTCCTTCCTACCTTTTCTAAGTCTTACATTAGTCTAGTAACTTATCAATGGCTGATCTCACCTGAAAGTACTCATTTACGATCTGCATTTTATTTGTGTCTGAATAATCACCACCAGACCCTCCTTTCCTTTAAGATTCATGATAATTGACGAATGGGGCTGGATTATTTCATAAATACATTATTTGTCCATGGATCTTGACTCTATTAGTATCTGCAGGTCAACATGAAGTTCTTGCCGCAGGTCCTATTGAGGACCTGATAGCTCATCGAGAGCATAGGTAATTTGCATTATCTGATATTTAAGTTTGTGTGGTTTTTACCCTCGTACATGTTTGTTCCTGTGTAACATCTAGTGTCCCTATTCAGGTACCGCATATCTGGATCAGCTTTGCTTGCAGCTATGGATCAAAGTTCTCAGGTACCTTATACGGATGCGTTGTCTGCCCACCCTGGAAGTATGTTAGATGACGAAGTAAACACAGATGGATCATGTTGCAACACCAATAGAGAGAACTCAAATAATGGTTTTGATTCTTCTCGTGCGCAAAACGAGGAAACATTTTCTCGAGTGGACGACAGAAGTGGAAGAGTCCACCCCACTGTTGATATAGCAGAAATTCTCAGGCGTTGGACGCATGCGTTACAACGCATTCATAAACAGTCACTTCATCTGGTATGCTATTTTCATCTATGGAGCCAAACTGTGTCCTAATCTTGAAAAAAGGATCTTATTTGGTCTGTTATGGTATGTTTTATTTGGTTTTCTTTTTTTCTTTTTGAAAGAATATCATTGATCATTTTTTTTCCAGAGTATCAATTTTCAGTCATGGGCACTAGGTGGTTTTCCAAGGCATGTTATTTCAAGAAGCATGATTGTCAATAATAGATTTCTGTATGCAAACACCAATGGTTATAAAACATATTAATGGAGTTGTATTGTTTTACTGGATAAGTTTCTTGTCAGAGAGGCTTTCTCACACGTTTGTGTGATCCTAATACCGTGTCTGTCCATTGGTCAAATCTCTTTTCTTTTTCTTTTTTTTGCATGAAAAACTTTACGTTTACTTGATATTCTGGCTTGTGACTAAGGAATTCATTCTGCTCACTTTCAGGCTTACTTTGCTTTCCAAAAAATTTGGTTTTGTTGTTTCCTTAATGTGGAATGTACTCTTTGGCCATCATCTTTGAGGTGTTAACATGTATTTGCGATATAGGCAAAAGCCAAAGATGGGGAGGGTCCTGAGCTTCTACGAACTTCACACAGCGACAGTAGTAGTGGCCATGCTGAATCATTGGCAGCAACTCTTGCTGAACATCGGCAACACTTGGCTAGCATACAGGTAAAGATATTCTATTTCGGATTTTCACGTAAACTTCTAGACGCCATAATATTCCTTCCAGTTTAAACCCTAATTTTGCTCTGCAAACAGCCTTATCATTGTGCAGTTTCATATATCATTAAATGCTTGATATTGGGAAATACGCCTGTAAACATCATGGGTACAAGCCCTCAGTCTTTCTATCATAATTGTATGATTGTATCGATAAGTGAACGCGCTTTTCTCTTGGTTGCCCTGTTCTACCATCGTTGTAACTTGTAAGTGGTGGACATATATGTGTTGCTGCTTCCTTTTACAACTCAAAAGGAAAAAATCGGTTGCTTTACGTGTTCTACATTTGTAGCAAATCTGTTAATTGGTGACTGCTTATCAGGAGTTTTGAGGTGTCTAGATTTCGAGGATGGGGAAATGTTTTCGAATTGTGTTGTCTGGTTTGTGCTTAATGCTTTCTCAGAAATATCTGGATGGCTCATTTAACGTTGCAAAATTATGAATGCAGTTAAACTGGCAGATACTACTATCCAAAGTGCATTTTGGCTTGCTATAAGGAAGGCTTTTATGGGTAGAACCCAGTGTAAAACTTATGAACTGGGGAGGTGAAAATGAAGGCAAAGAACTTTTAGTTTTGGTTGATTTCAAATAGAAAAGTGGCCACGGTATGGTGACACCATAACATGGTTGGTCGGGTTCAACCATGTTGACCTTGGACTGATTGATCATTAAGGGCGGGAAGTTGAAAGCTTGTTGCCCATGAAACTGAGTGAGATGAATATAGTGGACAAATGCATTTTGGTGGTGTGTTTAGTAAATGATTTTTGAATAATGAGATTGCTACCTGGCCACTTGTGCTCAATAGAACAAACTTCTGTGCAATCAAGAAGTTATCAACCAATGAGCACAGTTGAGTGGGAATGTTGAGATGCAGGACTGGAAGTCTGGAATGACTACAATAATCTTAGTGAATATGATTCTTTGTGGAGAGTTTGCTTCTGTTGAGGTGAAGTCGGCTAATACAGTGAATGTGGAGACCAATGTTTTAGAAATGAAAGAACAAAAATGTCTTATGCAATCTGTCCTTTTAATTCAAGCTACTTACTTATCTTTGAACACAATCTGACTTTTTAATACTTTAAGTACGTCGTAGGATGTATTCATGCGATTAACACGTAGAGAAAATTCCATCAAATTCTACTGGCTCCACCCAATACTTGACTTTACTATTAGATAACTGATGCACGTGTCTTTACAGGTAGGTTACTGATTCACTTGGTGTGAAGTTGATTGTCTATGGGTTGGTGACGTTATATGTTTATGTATCTCATAGCTGCTCTACAGTTCTGAGTTGGAACCTGAATGACTCCGCCGCACATTCTATATTAAGTTCGTCATTGATTATCTGGCATGCTCACTAAATCACCAACTACTTCTGTGTTGCAAGATTTTCCTCACAAACTTGTGACATACAGGTGCTCATAAATCAACTAAAGGGTGTCGCCCCAGCAATACAAAATTCAATAACGGAGTTCACAGAGGAAGTGAATAGCATCAATCTTCCCCCAGCTTCCAAGCATCATGGCAGATCAACCTTACCTATAACAGCACAGAGCAGCGGAAGAATGATGGTGATTGTTCCGTGAATGATATTTTGCATGTTGAATGTTAATCTTTTACCAGTCTACTCTACTTACATCTGTAGACCTAAGTGATTCCATCCTTAATTGTACAGGAAAGTAGCAACAATGAGGCTGCTGATGTGGCTTCGAGATTGTCAACAGTTCAGCTTGACAAAGTGTCAGCCAGTCCCCCTGCTTTAAAGCTCCCTCCTTTGTTTAGCGTGACACCAAACTCGACTGGGAAAGTTGGGAACGTGCAAAAGCAACTCACCTTAGCCCAAACTTATCAAACAGAAAATATATCAGAAAGGAAGTCTGTGGACCAGGCTCAATCAATCAATCACGTCCATTATGCACTGCAAGGTTTTGTGTTTTCTTTTTCTTCTCCCACTTTTCACGTCCTTGTGTAAGGCTTAATGTTTCTGTCTTGATTATTCACGTTGATTTTGCACTGTTTAACTTATCTTTTTTGAAATGTCTTACCTTTTGTTTTAGTGAACTTTTCAGCTCTTGGTAATAAAATTTTACTTTTCCAATGACAGTAATTGGGAAAGTAAAAAATGGGGACGAATTTTGAGAAAAATTCAGCAAAGGCAAAATAATCCAAAAAAGCTTTATTTACAATTTATAATCAGTATTTTCTTGTGTTTTAGACAGTGATGATTCTTACATCCAGAGCCTAAAGCGGTCTGTCAGAGAAGCAGCTCTGTCAACGCAAACTTGCAATTTGGAATTGTCAAAGGAAATTCGATCCGATGATAGCTCTCGGCACTTCTTTGTTCCCCTTTCAGCAACTGGGTTTTCTCGTCTTGGCCCAGATAAAAAACTTGGTTCAACGAGTAGTAAAGTGTTGTTTGCATCTCAAGACCCTTCAGTTGATAATCATGCTCCAGAGGCTCATGCGCAGGCAAAGTACAATGGATCGTCTCATGTTTTAGATGACTTGGATTCATTTCAGGAGTTTGACCGGCTAAATGCTTTTCTTTCGACTGCTGGGTCAAATTATGCTGTTTCAGATTCACAGAAGTCATATTTTGACACGGAGGATCAAGTATTCTCGCCTCTTTTGCTAATGGACACATCACTGTTGGCAGATTCTTATGAAGACTTGCTAGGTATGTCACTGTTGGATTCCCTTCCCCTATTCCCCGTTTTTTAATAAAATTTCATCTTTTGCCAATCAAAAAAAAAAAATGTATCTGATTTTCTTACCATCCATTGTTTTTTCAGTTATTTTTTCTGTGCATGCCTTGTTTCTGTCATTGGGTGCTCTTGTCTACTCTTGCTACATACATGATGCCTGGACATTGCGTAGTGACCGGTTTCTTGGGAGTAATGGCTGATTCCTTCAACGTACTTTGCATGCACATTGCAGTTGGGAACTGTCAATTATTATTTATGACTTGTTTTGTGAAAATTGTTACATGTAAACAAATGAAGTATTAGGGATGTTTCCATCACTTTTTTGTCATGTGTAATAACTCCATTTGAAGAACCATGTATACTTCATTACTTCCAGAAATTAGATACTAAGAAATTGATACATAAGCAACGAGAGAGGGGAAGAAAGAGAAAGCAGAAGATCAAATTCATTATCGGTCAAAAACTTTTTATTTGCTAAGTTTTTTGTTTGAGCTTCTTTTCATTCTGATGCAGCACCATTATCAGAAACTGAAACGGCCTTGATGGAGCACTGAAAATCAAATTGTGGGCAGGCCCAGTGTTGTATTTTCCAGGAGACATATCAGTTGCTGCTAACTTATCCATCGATTTGTTCAGTTGAGACTTGAGATGTTCTTCACACCATTTGTTTCGTGTACGAAATAGCAGTCATACAAATCTGAGTGTCTTCTTTCAGCATTACCATTTCTGCCCTCCCACAATGTGGCACTCTCTGCATCCAGTGTTCAGGATTGGAGACGGATATATATGGTCATTTGCAGGATGCTGTACATTTCCGGACATGAAACTATGTCGTGCCAGCTGTTTCAGTTCTTGGAGGCTACAAATCACTGATGGGGGGCTTTTGGTTATTTGACTACGAAGGGTTAGTAAAAGATCTGGGAGATCTTACAATTCCCATAGTTTGCCCCCATGGTGTTCCATGGTAAAGTTTTCGTTACCTGTATTGGTAGACTCTTCTGCCCCCATGGTGTTCCATGGTAAAGTTTTCATTGTTAAACTACCTGTATTGGTAGACTCTCAAGGGGCGTTGTCGAAGAACTAATCTATTTGTATTTGTTGTTGTTATATATTAGATTCAATTTTCAATTCAATAAAATGTGAATATTTACTATCTACAACCTTGACTGTTTCAATGTACTTTTATTTTGCCTTTTTTTTTTTTGAATTTGCAATTGGGTCTTAATCTTTTTAACTTCTGACCACTTTTTTTTTTAATTAAATAGCTACTGCCTAGCATAAATTAAAAGTTGTTCGTACATATTCTGAGGGTAGCAACCCCTAAAACATCGTTAAGCAAACCTAGTACAAATTCCGGAGGTTCACAAAAGATAGTAGTTGAATTCCATTCCGTTTGACCAAAAAAAACGAAAAACAAAAGATAGGAAATGCTTTGCCATCGGTGCTGCATGTGTTGCTTGCTAGGGAATCCATGCAACTATTTCCTTCTCGGTAGACATGGTCTATTGTTGCCACTAGGAGCTCCGTTATCAGCAATATGCAATCAGGTACGGTGAAAACCCGTTAACCAAGTGCGATGAGTATCACGAATCAAACTTCCAGCCATAGCTAACCCAGAGTTGCTTCGGACAGCCCCATCCGAAGCCTTCCATAGGTGGAAACCACCTAATCCAGTTTTGCTGCAGGATTGTTTTATGTTCTTGCTCATCACCCCATGCTCCCATTCTACAGTTTCTGTAAAATATGAGATAATAAATATTTTATTGAATTAAATTTTACTATGCAATGAGCCCTCTATTTATACTTGAGAGGGAGCCTAATCACGGAAGGTAATCATGCTAATTAACTATGGAAGAAAATCATCCTAATTACAATCAAATCGTAATCTCAATATCATGATATTATTTATTATATCTATTTATTCAAAACAGAGGAGGAAGGGTGGGCTGTACCACGAGCCCCTGTCACGATATTATTTGTTTCTGGTTATCCATGCCTATCCAAATAAGAAGGGATGCCATTAATTTAGAGCCCAGTTTATTCATGTAATTGGATGTCCAGACTAAGTAAGTTCAAACACGCGTTCGAGAAGTTTTTGGTCTCCTACTTTGAATAGAATCAACAACAATCCCTGGTGAGATGGCTGTTGGGCATTTGCTTGCAATTCCTAGGAGAGATTAGTATTATTTATAACCCACTGACAAACTTTATTGCCCATCTGTAAAGACTATTCTTATACCCACTAACTGACTTTAGGGGCTGTCTTTTAGGAGTAATTTATAGAGCCAAGTTTATTCATGTAATTGGATGTCCAGACTTAAAAAACAGTCCTTATCCATTCCAATCCCAGTTTGCAATCAAACATGACCTATCAAACTTGGGCAATTGGGTCTTGTTCCTTTCTTTGTAATTACTCCAAGAGCCCACTTTCAATTACTACTAATATCTTTGGTGCTCTTCTTGTTACACCTCTCATGTCCTACTATATATATATTTTTTGTAATTCAGGATGTTCGGATCAGTTTGTGCCAATCTCAAACTAATTTCTAGAGCCCGTTCCACAGCCGTTTCACACATTTGCATGTAAGGGTGAAGTAGTCTCAAAAGTTGCTGGCAAGAAAAATAAAACTTAAGACCTTAAAAGGGAGTGAACTCCTAAGTCCCAGGCCAAGCCAAGACTACCACGCCAAGCCTGGCCTGGGGTTCATGCCCTAATTATTACCCCTACTTTTTTTGCCTTTGCAGATTATCTCCAAATCTATTACTCTTCCATCTTCAGGTGGTTATTCTCTATCCGGATAAGGATGATACCTACCTCCTATTACCGTAATCAGTCATCCATGAGGATTAGTGAATTACTCCAGTATTCAAGGGATGAGGGATTCATGACGTGAATCATGGAAAACTACTGCTCACCGAAAACTTGGCCAAAGTTTTTCTTGGTCAGTTGGTTGCAGTGAGATTGTAAGTTTATTTCCATTGTGTGTGTGTGTGTGTGTGTGTGAGAGAGAGAGAGAGAGAGAGAGAGAGAGAGAGAGAGAGATTGTGGGGTTATTTCCTACAGAGAGAGAGAGAGAGAGAGAGAGAGAGAGAGAGAGAGAGAGAAGATCTTTGATGATCGATTGAGTCTCTGGGTAATTGGATATTATAAATTCCTCTTCTAGTGTAGGACAAAAATCAAAAACAAAAACAAAAACAAAAACTCAATTTGTCTACTAAGAAGTTCCATTGAGGTAAATCAAATTTCAAGCCATTTTAAAATCATTAACG
Source organism: Rhododendron simsii (assembly GCA_014282245.1). Classification (NCBI taxonomy): domain Eukaryota; kingdom Viridiplantae; phylum Streptophyta; class Magnoliopsida; order Ericales; family Ericaceae; genus Rhododendron; species Rhododendron simsii. The sequence continues at coordinate 5,101,380 of CM024960.1, forward strand.
TTTTGATCTAGATTGATAATAACATCTCCAACGAGAGACTCAAATCTTTCGTTGACTCCCAATGGTCATAAAAGCCAAATCATGTAGCAAGCAACTCATGCTAATTTTAATGGCAACTGCCAAATGCTTTGTTGCTTATAGGATATGTGTTTAACATCATGATAGCTCCATTTACTACACAATAATACAGAACTAAAATCTGGTTGAATGAATTGATTTGGTGGGTGTCAAATTTAAAATGTTAAAATTGTCACGAAAGAAAAAATCGACGTCTCCACTACTTTCAGTTGACTAATCGTACGTATATATTTGACTAAGGTTTGAATCATGACTCGTTTTCCAAAAAAACAAGATGAAAATGTAAATCACTACTCGGTTTCACTCAACTATCTCATCAGAAATTATCGAGGTTTGAATTGGTCTTAGGAGAATGGACATTTTCCTCACCATTGATAAGATGATAACACGCGCCCAGAAAAGGCGCGTGACAAATGCTTCCTCTATTTCACAAACCGTTATTTCCATCTCTACCCTACAGCTTTTACACAGAATAGCAAGAAAATGTGGGGCACTTGTGTAGATTTCAAGGGTTATTTTAGTCAAAATATCCACTATCTGGAAAAAAACAAGAAAGAAAGAATAAAAGGGAGTCGTAGAAAGAACACGAGGAAGAAAATAAACATTCCATCGAACCAAACAGCTCAACAGAATCAACCCCCACTGGAAGGGATTGCTCTTTCTCTGACCCAATATTTGTAATCTCTCTTCTCTCTCTACATCTATTTGTAGTCAAGTGTGTAGGAGTGCATACTTGTATGATTTGATTATCGTTCGACTTTTAGTTTGGCCTTTTCTGATCTTGATTTTTGTTGTAGGAGACTCCTGATCAAGAATGCTATCTGGGTCCTGTAGATCATGCCCAGATCTCGTTATTTATTGATCTAGCCGAATAAAAGATCATTTTTTGCTAATCTCTCGAGGAAAAAAAAGAGGTGAGTTTTGCATCTGAGTTTGTCTCCTTTTATAAGGTATAGAGCCCTGTGAACATATCGAAGCCAAGTATTTTTTAGTTCAATTTTGAGATTGTTGGAGAATTGGTGGCTTTATTGTGATTTGTACTCTATATTAGCATATGGGTTCCTGTTTAATTTGAATAAAGACGTTTTATTTGTGAGTAATTAAGCAATTTTTGTTCTTAAAGGATCGTTAGGAAATTTCAAAAGTTACTTTGAACCCTTCCTGACAAGGCTTTCTGCATTGCGGTTTCCTTCACATGAGTTATGTTTGAATGTTTTTCCAGATGAGAAGGGGATTCATCCACTTAGATTGGAACTATCATCAACAGCAGGTAGCAGGCATGCTATTTGTTGACAGTGGGGAGGATGAGAAGCCGATATGATGGATTGGATAGTACAGGCTTAAAACTGGTTTAGTTGAAATGGGTTCTTCTAGTTGATGTGATAGTATCGCCATCCTTTATCATTGATGACGTGAAGCTCTGAGAACTATCTTGATCTATATTAGTTTCTTATGTGAGGAAAACTTTGCGGGTTGTCATTGAAGTTATGATCAAACAAATACTTAATAGGCTTCCCAGGAAGACGTCTAAGTCAGCAGAAAATCGTGATGGGGGAACCTCTACCTCCTCTTCAAATGCTTCTTCCAGTTTACGAAGCGGTGATCTAGCAAGCAATCCGTATGGGAACTGGAATGCGACACCTCTTCCTGGTCAAAATCCTACTTCAAATTCAGGAATAAGTCATGGAAATAATAAGTTTCCTCAAGCTTTAAACTCGAAGCCGAATGGCAATTCAACAGTTACCTCCTATGAGTTATTGCCTAGTTTTCGAGATGTTCCAAACTCTGAAAAGCAGAACTTGTTCATCAGAAAGCTGAACCTATGCTGTGTCGTGTTTGACTTTTCTGACCCAACAAAGAATTTGAAAGAAAAGGAAATAAAGCGACAGACTTTGGTAGAGCTTGTCGATTATGTCACTTCTGCTGATGGGAAATTCACAGAACCTGTTGTGCAAGAAATGGTGAAGATGGTATCTGTAAACTTGTTCCGGACACTCACTTCTCAGCCTCGTGAGAACAAAGTTTTAGAAGCTGTTGATATGGAGGAGGATGAGCCGATGATGGAACCGGCATGGCCTCATTTGCAAATTGTATATGAGTTCTTCCTGAGATTTGTGGCATCACCAGGGATGGATGCAAAATTGGCTAAGCGCTACGTTGATCACTCTTTTGTCGTAAGGTTGTTGGATCTTTTCGATTCCGAGGATCCTAGAGAAAGGGAATACTCGAAAACTGTTTTACACCGGATTTATGGGAAGTTTATGGTGCACCGTCCATTCATTCGGAAAACAATCAACAACATATTTTATCGTTTCATTTTTGAAACCGAGAAGCATAATGGAATTGCAGAGCTATTAGAAATATTGGGCAGTATAATTAACGGATTTGCTTTGCCACTGAAAGAAGAGCACAAACTCTTCCTTGTACGTGCACTGATTCCACTCCATAAACCGAAATGCATACCTATGTACCATCAGCAGTTATCCTATTGCATCACACAATTTGTGGAGAAAGACTGTAAGCTTGCAGACACTGTTATAAGGGGCTTATTACGGTATTGGCCAATCACAAATAGTTCAAAGGAGGTCATGTTCTTAGGTGAGCTGGAGGAGGTTTTAGAAGCGACTCAGCCTCCAGAGTTCCAGCGTTGTATGGTACCCTTGTTCCGGCAAATCGCTCATTGCTTGAGCAGTTCACACTTCCAAGTAGGTAGTTTTCCTAATATTAGCGTAATTTTTGACCTCATCTTTGTCCCTAATTATTTTATCAGTACTTTTTACTGGCATTGGAAATCCTAATTCTTCTCCTTTTTAATTTCAAATACCATTTACGTATAGCAACCTCTATGATTCATACTTTATCCCATGGGGAACCTTGTGTTTGGGCATGTACTATGGCATAAGGTCTATTCTTGATGTGATGTGTAGCTATATAATGGAAGAGAATTTTGACATGGTGTAACATGACAACCTCACTGGGAATGATTAAAACAGAAACTTCATGGATCATACATTAGAAAATTGATGATCATGTCTTACCCTGAAGGTAAATATGGAGAGATAATGTCGTCTTCCGAGCATAGGGTTTCATCTTGCCCGAATAGGAATTGATTTCACCACCTTTTCTAATCCTGTTTGGATTCCACAGTGTCCATATTCCTTCCAACTTGGTTACGAGAGGAGTTGTTTCATTCCTTCTCTTTCAAATAGGATATAAAAAACAATGCAAAAATTGTAGAAAAGTGCTCACACAGGGTCAGTGGGATCACAAGAGAGCAGTGAAAAGTGAAAAAGTATATATACCCAAGGGAGTCTGGAGATTACAATGTTTTCGAAGGCTAAGTCAAGGCTTGCATCAAGGCTAGGCTACCGGAAAATGCCTTGAAGCCTTCTAGTTTGTGCCTTACCCTTCAAAAGCCTACAGTTGGTTGATGGGGCATTCGCACATGGTGCGCCTTTTCGGCGTATTTGGGCATTGTAAAGAGGCACACACTTTTTCGTAATGGCCTATAGATCTTCACGCTCTCACCCTCTCTCTCAACATGTCAATCTTTGCTTAAAGTGAGAGAGTACCTATTTAGGTAGTAAATGTTTCTAGATTTAGTAGCTTTGGTAGCTTTTACTTAGCATTGTTATCGCACTCATTTTTTTTTCTAAGTTTGAAATTGGGTTCGCTCGTTAAAAGCTTGTTTGTTACATAAACAAACCAAGCTTGAACATCTTTTTGAAGCTCGTGGCAAACCAAGCTTGAACAACCTACTGCTCGGCTCATTCGACTTATGATGTTTAAAAAGTTCAAGATACTCGAGATCGGTTTGTGATCAGCTCAATTAAAGCTCGTTCGAGATCGGTTCGTCTCTTAAACAAGCCAAGCTCGAACATATGTTTAAAGCTCATTAAGTTTTCAAATCAAGCTTGAACAATCAACTGCTTGGCTCATTCGGTTCGTTTATCAGCCCCGTTTGATGCGTGCTAAAGTTCTGAGTGCTGCATCTTCTCCCCAAGACAATTTGGTGCTGTAGAAAGGTTTGTCTAGGTAACTAAGTAAGGTTATAAAGGTGCGTCTAGGGTAACGGTTACTTGGTCCTGGATATTTTTATGGTTCTTAAAAGCACAAACTTTCTTAGAGTGGGAAGCAAGTTTCTGGTATAGGACGGGCTGCAAGTTTCCCTACAATAATTTACATGCAAAAAGTTAGGGCTACAGTCATGTTTGACTATGTGGTATGTTTTAGTAGATTCTGTATGATGATGGTCTGTTTTCTGTAGGTGGCTGAAAGGGCTCTGTTTTTATGGAACAACGATCACATTGACAACTTAATCAAACAAAATCGCAAGGTTATTTTGCCAATTATATTTCCTGCCTTGGAAGAAAATGTGACAAAACACTGGAACCAGGCGGTTCAGAGCTTGACATTAAATGTCCGCAAGATCTTCTCTGATATTGATCCGGAGCTATTTGAGGAGTGCTTGCTTAAATTTGAAGAAGATAAAGCCCAAGAAGAAGAGATTAAGCTGAAACGTGAAGCCACATGGAAACGCTTAGAGGAGATTGCAGCCATGAAATCTGCAAAGTGATTGTCCCCAAATGGATAACTGCTCAGAGGTCATCCGATTTGGGAGATTTGAAACAAGAAGGGTGTTGTTGGTACTTTCAGTTTTCTTCATAGTTCTGATTGTTATGCAGAGAAAGAAGGGTATTGTTATTTGGTGGGATGTTGCATTCATTGCCTGCTCACCTTCTTCTGCTTCTACATTTTGTGTCGGACTATCGGGTCCCACTGGGTGAGAAACACCGCGTGCAAGGTATAAACTGACCCCATAAGAATCTATGCGCAACAACAGCATATCTTGGCTTGGATTAACAAAGATATTTGGGTGAGTTTTGGTTATATGGAGGAAACTTGGTTAGTGACTTGGGCCTTTTTGTTAGGTGTTTAAAGGGGTGACATTGAAAGAGCTTCATTTTGCAGGTATTTATGTGCATTTTTTTCATAATTTCGGTTTAACTAGTGTATTTTTTTTAATGTTCAATTATGTATAATGTACCTTTCTATTATGTTGCTTTTATGAATGGATATCTCTTGCATGAGTCAGCATGACACAAGTTCTGGTGATTATATACATATCCCAATCAGATTTGGTTCAAACTGGCCAGCATTTGATGCTTAGTTTCAAAAGCTATCTACTCCGGTGAATGATCTCATTGGTTTAATATGAACAGCTGAGAACCATCCCTGAAAAGCAAAACAATGAAATTACAATTCAGACCTGATAAAGAAGGTTATTAATGATTGATAAACCCTCTAGTTACCACGTTCTTGTCTCAGCTGTGTGCAAGATCCATATAATGCTTGCATGCTCAAGATTCTGGTTCTGGAAATCAGCAGCTTAATCACGGTGGATAGTAACGTCTTTCGTCTTGAATCAACCATTACTGGGTTGAAGATTCCGGTTCTGCTTTTCCATGTGTTTCAACCCTATTACGTTGTCTTACAATTTGCCTGTACTTGTATAATGAATGAGTGCTGTTCAGAAAACGTACGATTGTCTTTTTTTGGATTGATCACAATGACTCACACCCCTAAAGTTTTCCACCAGACATGAATAATTTGGGGTCATAGAGGATTTGTAGAAGTTTCTTTGATAGAAACAAGTAGTTCAGAGAATTGGAAGAAAACACTCATGGAAGCAGAAGCACAATGAAATCCAAAGAAATGAAACCTCTCTTTGGGTTTTTCAAGCAGCGAAAGACCGAAAACAAGCAGCGAAAGACTGAAAACTGAATCAACAATGTCCAGGGAAAGCTTTGTGTTGTCCAGAAGCATTGCGTCACAATGTTTTGGAAACTCATGGCAATGCTATATAATAGTCACGGCCGAACGAGTTCAAAATTAGGTTTAAGGACTTTTTCTGAAGAACTCAACTTATGCCTTACGAAAAATGGCTTGTGATATTTCTCCATTTGCTTAGGACTCTTCGATTTCTCTTTGTTCTTGTCAAGGATAAATCTTCCATTGCATTTTTCATGTGGGTCTGAGGGCTTCATTTTATGCTTTTAGAAACAATGCTCCTCTCAACTGGTTCCTTCCCATATAAAGTGGGCAATGGGAGGGACAATTACACAGCATGGAAAGCCAATTTTGAGTTCTGATATGTGAGTTATTAAGCGGTTGTCTTTTGCAGAGAGGATTAGGTTTTCTATCCTAATTCGTTGTCCCGTGTCCTAGTTCTGTGTCACAATCTTCCTGTGCTATTACATCGTCGCTTACTGGGTCGCGTCGAAGTTCTCAACTGATAGCACTTGGAGAATAAGGCAGGTGAGACAAAGGATTCAGAGTCCTTGCAGGACACAAAAAGAGGCTAATTCCTACTCAATGCTTGTTTTGTGTACATTTCTCATCTTTGTCTAGTACACCTTAATTTGGGTGATATTGCCAGAACTTGATGCCATGCAACTATTAGTTGCATTTACAGTCACAGCAATTACAAGTCTTTTTTCATCCTGCATATTGTATCATTTGTGATATTCATCTGAACGTGCTTTTTTCCCCGTTTTCTCCTTCGTTATCATATCGAGCTATGTTTGGATGCTAGGAATCTCGAGGTGAAATAAGAACGGAATTTCTGGTCTCTATGTTTGTACGAAGTAGGAATAAGTATGCAATTCTTAGGAATGATATACCCATTCTTTTACCTTGGATTCCTACCATCCAAACAGACTTGCAAGAGCATGGATGGATTTCTTTCTTTTTTTCTTCTTTTTTTTTTTTTTGTCTGTTGCACCCAGTTGATGAGAAGAAACCAAGTGAGAGCAGTCCAATACTATAGCTTTCAGGAAATTCAGAAGGAAATACAAGTAGTGAAGCCCAAATAAGCTAAGAATCTACATTACAGGACAAATATAAATTCAAACAATTTATTATTAGAAGTAAACAAAACAACCGTCAGATCAAGAAAATCCAAATCGCAACCATGACTTACAGAAAGCTAGCAGTACAAACTACCAACCCTGTCTTTATACTACAAAAAACAGAGAAAAATGACCGACGCACAAACACAACAGAAGCCACCGAAAATATGGAAATACCGAACCAAAGGTCGAAAACACAAAAAACTAGTGGGACGAAGAGAGGAAGAATGGTGAGATGAAGGCTAAGGTAGCCAACAGTGTTGAAATGAACAAATCATGAGGGGAGAAACAACCGTTAGTGGAAGAGTGATAAGGGGCTGGAGTGGGAGAGGGAGAGGGAGAGGGAGAGGGAGAGGGAGACGGTGTGGGCGAGCTGGCCCCTTCCGATAGGCCCACCAATACCAGCATTGCAAAAATCACACAAGCTGCTGAAAATAGAGTCAATGGTTTTCCAGTTGCCATTTTTCTTCAAAAAAATGAAAAAAGTATAGCAACGGGTGATGGATTATGTACAGTATTTGGAACTGTTAGCTTTATAGTACTTTTGAACTGAGCAGAGGTCATAACCTGTGTAGTAACATGGATTCAATTGCCAAAACAAAATTCTAAATGATACTTTCGAAATGTTGCACGTGGCGCCCGGTGATTGGTTAATCAAGTCAATCGACCAGCCGGAGCAGTTAGCTCCGGACATGTTTTATTGTTTTGCAAAATCTGCAATAGTTTATGTAGCCCTTGGAATGATAAAAAAATAAATAAAAATGTAGCCCTTGGGCCTTTCCCTATTTGGATTTGCGTGACAAAATTTGAAAAGGTCTCCTATATAGAAATCACCATCACATTAATCTATGAAGATCACAAGATTAGAGTTAGAGTTATCACCGATTAGGGTTAATTGAGTTGAATGCCCATTCATACTTTCAGAGAGGAGGTGCTTTTATTTTCGCTTTTTTTTTTTTTTTTTGAGACGCAAAACATATCATATTGGGTATTGATTAAAAGAAAACAAGCGTGCTCGTGTGAACAACACTACCAGTTCAAAAATACATAAAAACAATAAAACAAAACAAAGATAAGAATAAAAGCAGAGTTAGAGTATGATTGCAAGCTTATGCCCTGTCTGATGTAATTCAAATTCTTGTATTCCTCAACCGGGTTATACCAGTAGTCTACTACTAGTAATAAGAATGATAATAACAAAGATAGAGATATGGGTAGTCTAACTTTTCTATGTCTTAACGGTCGTTTGACGTTAAATCTGGTAAATTAATATATACCCCCACCGAGGCTATAATTAATACACTGCCTGTATTATTTAGAACAAAGAAATCTAGTAAATTAGTATGTTTCAAAATCCTGGAGTGCCGTTACAGCAAGATAATATTATTTTTGAAATCTTAAGTATGTTTAGAAAAATGTTTGTTGTAGTCAGGGTTAGGTAAAGATGAGACCAGAAGACCTCTTTGTCTTTGAAATATAAATAAAGGTCCAACCTAGCTGTAACCAACCAGTCAACACGCATGCGGGTCGTTTAAACTTAACACATTAATTATTGCTTCATATTATAACTGATCAAGTTGGCGAGATATCGGCTTTGTTTGATTGAGAATTTAGTTTAGTTTAGTTTAGTTTAGTTTAGTTTTGGTGGTAGGTGAAGAACGAAATAGGGTAATGATTGAAGAGATGGGTAATGATTGGAGAGAGATAGAGAGAGACGAGAAAATAATAATTAAAAAAATAGGGTAATGATTAGAGAAAGAAGTAGGGTAATGATTGAAAAACAAAACTAAAACTAAAATAAAATGACAACCGAACACTACCATCGAAGTTTATGGTGACTCTATTCTCATTATCTGCCGAGCTGTTAGTTGTAGTGTGTCTTTCCTCCTTCTCTCACTTCCAAAAGATTTAGCAGTCTTTTCTTATAATGACAATTGATTACTGGATTCTTTATAATTATTCGGGTGTCTGAATCAGCTAAAGCGAATCTTGACTATGTGAGTTTGAAGTTAACGACCGGACCATCTTCTTGTGGCTCCAAGTGGTTTTTTTTGTTTAGAGGCGTGAGTTAAAAGCTGCAGACTTTAAGAAGTATTTTGCTGTCATACTTCCATCCGAAGTTAAAAGTTGTTTGATTTGCACATGCACTCAGCATTCCGGATAAGGCCTGACAAATGACAATAAGCTCAAGAGGGTTTTGAAAGAGACACAACAACCTGCATATCGTGATTTCAAATTCGGAAACTGGTAGGAGTAATAATCAAAGCAATGGTCTCATTATTATAGAAAAAAAGAAATAAACCAAACAAATAAGGGTCTCTGTTTTTTTTTTTTTGGCTCAATCAATAGAAAAGATCATTTTACATCAGATATATGAAGTACATAGTACAAACTTGAGACACTATATCAATTGTGAGAGTTCACAAAACAATCAAGTCCAAGAATTTAACCAATTCAAGAAATAAGTCGATTATAGGGTAGAAAGAAAAGCCTCCTAAGGGAGGATACCCCACACGCAGGTGGGGTGATTCGAAGTCCTAACCTCCTAATGAGATGTAGGAGTCCTGACCAACTAAGATAGCCCAATTAATTAAAGGGTCTCTGTTAAAGAGGGAGTATACTAATACGTAATCAATTTTTGCGTTGCACAAGATTTGACGCCCTACCTAATGGAGAAAGGATTTGACATGCGGATGATCTCTCATTCGAGGTAAATGAGACCCACCAGGCCACCACGCTCTCTCTCTCTCTCTCTCTCTCTCTCTCTCTAAAAAAAACCTGATCGAAAATTATTGGTTTGCTCAAATCATAGTATCTTTTGGTAGTAATGGACAGTCAGAGTTTGACTCCATTGCTCTTAAGACAAATACAGTTCTTTCAATTTGATGATCGCCTCAATCTAATTTTCATCGATAGATAATATGATTATCGATATCTATAAAATGAATAACTCAGATTATCAAATAAGATAATCATTTTGAATGGGGGTTAGTATTTGTTTAGTTGTTTATTCGTTTAGTGGGCTTACAATTGGACTTACCATAGTATAGTATAATGGGAGAATTTTTCATAAGTCCACTATAGCACTTTTCAAACCCATCTAATCCACTCCTAAGTTTGATAACCCACTAAGTCCACTAATAATTTTAATGACAAAAATACCCCACCTAAGAAACAAAGGCCTTGTTTGGCTAACATGAAAATATATTTTTTTCCATTTTTTTTCGTTTTTGTTGCAATCAAGCCACCGCCGCTGCCACCACCGCTGCCGCCGCCGCCGCCACCACCGCTGTCGTCGCTGCCATCACGCTACATATAACGTTATATGTGTAACAAAAAACGTATTTTTCCATTTTTTTTGATTTTTTTATTGAACCCACTACACTTAACATTTAACGTTATATATGTGATAAATTTCTCTTTTTGTTTTTCCTATTTTTCTTGTATTGATTTTTTAACGTTATATGAGTGATAAAAATTTTCTAACATACAAACTTATATGTGTGGCAAAATTTTTCTAACATGCAATATTTCTTTTTGGTTTTCCTTGTTTTTAGTCTTTAACGTTATATGCTAGTCCATACAAAACATATAACATTATATGTGAGTTTTTGAATATCTAAATATCGCAAAAAAAAAACATATAACATTATATTTGAGCTTTTGCAACTCTGAATCTCACAAAAAATAGAACATAACATATAACATTAGATGTTCACATATGTGAGCTTTTGTAGCTCTAAAGCTCACAAAAAACAAAATATATAATATTATATCTGAGTTTTTGTAGCTCTAAATCTCATCAAACATGACATATAAAATTATATGTTTTCAAAACAACATTATATCTTTCCAACAATATTATATATCTCAAAAATTAACATTATACGTTCACATATTATGCCACCATTATCTTTCTAATTAAGAATGTTTTAAAAAAATGACATTAAATAACAACAAAAACACACAAAAACATATTTTTTGTGTGAAGAAAAATACACATATAACCTTATATATATATTTTTTAAAAACACAACTTGTTCCAATATTATATGTCTAACCCTAGAAAAAACACACATATAACCTTATATATTTATTCAAAAAACTCCAAATATATCAAAGCAAATCGAAAAGACCGCTGCGCGGACCAAATTACTAAGTGATTGATAAAAAGCACAAATATAACCTTATATATTTATTCAAAAAAATTCAAATCTCTAACCCTTAGGAAAAGCACACATATAACATTATGTTTTTATTCAAAAACCTCCAAATCTGATGATAATCGGATACTGTACAAATTAAAGATCGGATCAACCTTCTTCACGAGCCTCAAGATTTCAAATACCACCACTAAGCTCATCATCATTTCAAATACCACCATTAGAACAACACCACTAATCAAAATGGGAAGAAGACAGCAAACTACATAAAAGAGTTCACAGATCTACACCTGTACAAGTCAAACACAAACTCATTTTTTTTGAAAAAGAAAGAACACAAAATTGCATCTGAAAGGCCACCGTGCGAAACCAGAGGGGCTCCTGCCCGTCGTTGGGCAATAGACCCTAGTCTCCGGCCTGTCGTTGGGTTGGACCGGAATGAGGGGGTGCGAAACCAGAGGGGCTCGTCGGAATAGGGAGTGGCCGGTTAGGGTGCGGCCCGGGGAGAAAGGACCCGCTTGAATTTCGTCACGGCAATGTCGGCCACGGCTTTGCAGTCAGTGTTTAGTTCCACGGACGAATTCTGGTCAGAGTTCGGAGGAGAGATTTTGAATTGGGCTTTGATCTGTAGGTACCCATCACGAGCTCCATGGCCATGGCGGCAGCGGTATCAATCGAGAGAGAGAGAGAGGGAGAGAGGAGGCTGTGCTCCAGATTTATTTTTGGTCTAGGGTTTCTGTCTATATGATAGCTTATATAGGAGGACATTTTTGTCTTGATTTAATTTCTTTTTTAAAAGAAGTAGACTTAAGGCCTTACTAAATTATATTAGTGGATTAGAGGGGTTACAAACATTAGAAGTGGACTAAGTGGGTTGCAAGTTCTCTATAGTGGATGTTAGACCAATTTTTTATATTTCTTTTGTGGGAAAATGACAGCTCAGGACGTGTTTTGATAATTAATACTCGCTAAGGACATGTTGATAATATTTGTTAATGCTAAAAATGTCCTTGACGGATATTAATTATCAAAATACGTTCTTGACCGTCATTTTCCCCTGTTTTGTTTGTTTAGTTGCGGAGCATTTTTCTACCGTCGATCCTGAGAGCGATCGTGGGCCTGAAGATTGAATATGACCCATCCTGAACCTAGTCGTACAACAGCAGCCCAAGCCCCTTAAGTTAATCCGTTAAGGCCCAACAAACTTCTGTCCAGGCCCAGTATCTTATTTCCCAGACCAAAAATGGAAGAAACTCAAGAGAGTGACACCAGAGAGAGAGGGAGATGTCTGCGATACGGAGAGTGATTCGGAGCCTCAACACGGCCGTGGATTGTCCCAGTCTTACTAGATTTTCTCTTCATCCTCCAAAGAGCGTAAGCTTCTCTTATGGTTAGCTCTACTTGTCGCTCTATTTTTTTCCTATTGTGGAATCTTTGTTTGTTCCCCAAATTGCTTTCTTATTATGAGCTCATTTGTCGAACTTTTTTAACATACCCAAATGGGTTCTTGATTACCCATTTCGTATTAGAGGATAAAGTGCATAATTTTTTTCCTCTAATTGCCTTTCTTGCTTAGTTAGAGTATCAGTTTTCTGCGTGTGAGAAAAAAAGATTGTATACACTAATGAATACACCCAAGTTCTGCTTAGGGTTTTTGACATCAGTTTTGTTGTTTTTAAGTGTCAAAGTTGACAATAATATCCCTTTTCCTGCTCACTGCAATTGGATTGGTTTGCTGTCTTTTATGTCAGATTTTAGGGGAATCACAGTAATCAACAAAGGGAAGTAGGAGAGAAGTCTTTTGCTAGAGTCTTGATCTGAATAGGTTTTGGAATAGAATATAGTATTAAAAAAAAAAAAGCTAACGTAAAAACTCTAATGGGCCAAAACTGGCGTCACATACCTCACACGTTGATGACCAACTAATAGAAAGGACGACGAGCTATAGATTCCTAAGTCCCTTGTGTAAGCTTCACTATGTGGGAGGTTGAGAATTTGTGCTGACCCTCGATCTGTCTCTGATGAGCTATCCTAGAACGGTTCGAAAATCAAATGCTGCATTACTTTGGAGTTTGGAAATTAAGCTCATGCCTTATGTCATTTCTACTTTTTGAAAATCTGCGTTTAAGGACACATGACATTATTGGCATTTAAAACTCATCTAAAAAAGTACTAGGTAAAATATTTCTTGTATTGCTTAAGAGATTGAGGTTTTATACTTGCTATGGTGGTCTAAAGACTCATGGTGGACAGCTTTTGCAGTACCCGGGCGATATCAAATTTTTTAAACTTTTCTTCCTTTTTTCCTCCCTGAAATGATAAGAGTGCATTGATATTCTGTTGGGGAAAAAAATGATAAGTATACTTCTTTTGATTTGCCTCTGACTAGGAATGGGTTTGTGAAGGAATGGCAGATTGTCTTTTCTGATGCTTAAAACACAACCCTCAATGGCCAATATGTAACCCGTGTTTATGTGTCTTCCTAGTTTAGCCAGTACTAACAAGACGATTGCGAATAGGCGCTTGTTTTTTTATTTCCTCGGGATATGCTCAACCTGGGACCAACAATTCCATTGAAGAAAATTCGTTTAGTGGTCTTCGTCTTGGGGCATCACGTGGATTTTCTTCACACCATGTAAAGTGCCACACTGCCTTTTTTGTGGGGCTGCTAGCCTCGGCATTCATGTTAATAGCAACCCAACACTACCAAAAAGGGACTTTTGGCTATTGCTGAGTGGTGGTGGAGCAAGGTCACGTGGTGCTCCAGGAGCATTGAATAAACTCGCATGGGAGATACAATCTAGCTGGCTAGTTACTGCCTCCTTTTTATTTTGCTCGGCTAGTTACAACTTCCTTTGATTGTAACTATATCTATTTGCAAAAAAATGGGAGTTTTTGCCTCATAACGGAAAATGGTGCCCCTTAGATTCCCAATAGGTGTAGATTTCTAGCCAACATAGTGCGCCCATCTTTAGCTATTATTTTGTCCAAATTTTCAGATTGGTGTGATAGCCTTAAATAATTGAGTAAAAGGAATTATCAGCTAAATTTATGAAAAAGTAAGAAAATAAAAAACTAACTGAGCAACAGACACTCCCATGTGTGTTGTCATGATCTATGAACAAGACTTGGAAGCGTGGCGCAAAAGAGTTCTGTGCATTGGCCTCAGGGTGACTCCATTGAAGTCAAACACGTAGATATTATCTAACTAGACAGAAATTGTTGTATTTTGTCTGGATGTCAAGGGTTGGTTGACAACGTGATGTCGAGGTCCCAAAGGGAGAGAAGTTTGCATAAATCACTCGAGCCTTCTGTATGATCTTGCTGTAAGTCCTCTAAAAACAATAATTACATGCTCATCTGTTTTTCTCATCAGGTAGAGGTGGAATTTTCCAATGGCAACACGTATAATTTGTCAGCTGAGTTCTTAAGGATCTATAGCCCAGCTGCAGACAGCAAAGTTAGATCATTTGGAGGTGAAAAGGTAACTCTTTGACCAAATTTTTGTACAAAATTTCCTTGGTTCGTTATGTTTAGTGATTGATCTATATATGTTTATGGGGTTGCTATTTCTTGCCATGATCTAATTGTTTGCAACCACAATATATAGTCTCATGATCATTCCATCATTCACCAATAGTCCTTTTGTTCACTTACCTTGTATGCTTGAACTAGGTGATATTTGGGCGACGGCATGTTGGAATCATGTCTGCAGAACCCATAGGGAACTATGGGGTAAGGTATTTCTACGCTTAGAGATTGCTTTCCACTCTCTCGTTATTTCTTCCACCTTAGAAATGTATGTTACCATGTCTTCTCGGTTATTAATTTAGTGGTGTTTTTAAATTGGGTTACTGATCCAGGATACTGTACGATGACTTGCATAAAACTGGGATTTACACGTGGGATTATATGTATCATCTTGGGAGCAACAAGTTTACCCTCATGAGAAATTATATTAGAACTCTGAAGAAGCATGGACTAAGTCGGGATCCACCTAGAAGAAAATGATGAGCAGCATGTTCTAGGTGATCGTTCATAAGTGCCGTGGTTTGACTTGTCACTTGCCTGAAGGAATTATGGGTGTGAAAGCTAAGTGGGATCGGCATGCTCTCCTAGTTTCATGTATGAGCCGAAGATGCACAGGCACAGGAGAATCTGCTGCCTACAAATTGCACGAGGTGCTTCATATGTACACGATTGTAATTGTACTCGTGTGAGTTTGTTTTAGACGATTCACTGTGTTAATGATTCCTCATTTTTTCTGTAAATGCTAGCCGATAGGGAGTGAAATTGTTACGTCCCTTCGTTATCGTGATGCTTATCGTGGCCTCTTTTCTTTTTTTCCCCATTTTCATAGTACCCTCTATAAGCTTGTTGCAGGTTTACCTAGTTTGCATATTCACCAATGTAAGGATTAGCAACTCTACTATATAGTTATAGTTAGATAGCATGGCAATCCTTGCTGTTTTCACAACGTAGAAGATACGGTTGAAACTTGCCGGATTGGCTTTTCATTTCAACCGGATTGTTGCCAGAGACTCGTCGGAAAATTGGCTTTGACTTACAGAGTTGGCCCTGAGCTACAACGCTGTTTAGGAGCTCCTCCTACTTTGGTTCCCCTTATAAGAGCATCCACAGTGGTATAATCAAAACTAAAATGTTGTTAAAATTAGCAACATTTGCTCAAAAAAGAGCTCACAGTGGAATAATCAGATTTAGCAACTTCTTAACAACTCATCAAATTTTGGCTATTGGATAATCAAAACTAGCAATTTTTTGCCAATAATCAAATTTAGGTGTCCTCATATTTCCTCAATCAAGTACACCATTATTACACAAAAAGATTCTCTCTCTTCCATTTTCAACATATTTCTAAGAAAAATACTTTTAAAAAAGGTTTTTAGTTTTTTTGCAAAATTTTTTAAAAACTTTTTTTTTTGCGAAAACTTTTTTTTTTTGCAAAAACAGTTTTTTTATTAAAACTTTTTTTTTTATTCAAAAACTTCTTTTTTTACTTTTTTCTGAGAACTATTTTTTTTAAAATCAAAGTTTTCAAAAAACTATTTTCTCTTTTTCTAATAACCTATTTTTATTAGTTTGAAACCTATTTTTAAAAAATTATTTTCTATGTCACAATTTTTAGATTTTTTTAAATTAAAAATGTGATGTGGCAAGTTTTGGTTATTCAAATTTGATTGAACCATTGTGAACCTCTACATTACTAACTTTAAAACCCCTTAAATGCATAACCAAAAGATGATGTGGCAACTTTTGATTATTGATTTTTGGTTATTCCACTGTGGATGCTCTAAGAGTCCAACAAAAAATGGCTTCATCTTTATTTTTTGCTTTACGCTCCCGAAAAGTTAGGGCCGTTGATTTATCATGTTGACATAAGATGATGATATAATTGAGAAGAAACAGACGTGTTAGCATTTTGATGTGGTAACAGCAGGTGGTTCATTCAGTCTGTTGCATCACCAACCTCCACAAAATTCAAACTAACTCAGCTTTCCTCTGGGCAATTCCATGTTTTCAAACTAGGTAATTGCACCCGCTCAGCAAAGTGCTTGGCAGGGACCCCGGATCCAATTTGATGAGCGATAAGAGCATAGAATTCGGCAATGCTTCTTTATTTGTCTTCAAAAAGTTCAAGTAAAAAAACCCAACAGTCATAATTAGGATAATCATTATTTCATAAAGCAGTTCAAAATTCGAAAATTGGAACGTTACAAAGATGGATTAAAATTTCAACTGGTGGGACCAGTAGACCATTCAAGCTGATAATAAAGGCTGAAAACCCCCCACTCACCAACAAATTTAAAATTGCACTACACTCCTTTTGCTCTCCTCCCTCCATGTGATCTACCTTTTGCACAAAGACAAAAGCATAAAAAGTTAACCAACTTGATTTTCAAATTTGAAGTATCAAAGAGAAGACCCCTAAACTAAACCAGAACCCACAGAGGAGAAGAACAGAAATAAAAGTTGAGTTTTGAGTTTCTCACACTGAGAGAAGCCATGGGAGAATCAGCTTGTCTCGTGCAACCATTCTCCTATGGTTCTGGCATAGCCAGTGGCGCTAAACAGGTCAGTTTCTCTGCTTTTCTAAATGTTTTATCATCTGGGTTTCTGTTTTAGACATGAACTTCGTTAACCATAACCGAATTAGTTCAAAATTAGCCAACGCTGAGCAACTCTCACTAGAGTTTGATCGACTTCTATAATGGAAAACATAAGAAAGTTACAAGATAACCGATAATATAACATGTACAACCGGAAACATCTGGGTTCTGCTAATTCAGTCAAATGTTTAATGGCTTTTGTAACACCAGGTTTAAGTTCTCAAGCTAATTATCGGGAAAAAAATAATGGCAAATTTCTTATATATTAGTAGTATTAAAAGAATTCTGTTTCTACAAGATTTAACCTGTGAATCAGCTAAAACAGAATGGGTTTAGAAGTTCCAGGGCAATCTCCAACCCTTCCTCTATTTCACAAGATTTCAGTAAAGATTTGGACTAATTTTGAACGCCCAAAATCGTCAAATCTTTTTTTCATCAAACCTTTTCCAGAAATAATTTCAACAGACCTAAGAACCTCTTTTCAACATTTTTATGAAAGAAAACCATCTTCAAACCCTAGCTCTTTTTAGATTTCACCAACCCGAGAAAATGCAAGGCCATCGGAAATTCATAGAACTATTTGACTAGGGTTTGCTTCTCTCTTGATTGGGTAAAACGATGACAAAAGCAGTGGATCTCAGTTTTATCATTTCCACATATGTATCGGATGATTAGATGAAGGATTGGAGATGTCTTAAGGTTATACTCTGGCAAGTATTAGAACAGAAAATTTCTTCACAGGGAAATCCCATGCATGCTCTTGGGGACTCGGTATCTTTTGGGAGGTTCATGTCAGAGTCCTTATCATGGGAAAAGTGGTCTACTTTCTCTCACAAAAGCTACGTGGAGGAGGCCGAGAGGTACGCTCAACCGGGATCAGTGGCACAAAAGAAAGCTTTCTTTGAAGCTCATTACAAGAGCATTGCCGCTAAGAAGGCTGCAGCCTTGCTTGAGCAAGCAAATGCAGCCAATAACCACGCCCAACCAGAATTTGAACAACAATCTGCTGACAATTTGATGGAGCGCTCCAATGTTGTCCACGGAAATGATGATAATTCAAATGCGGAACAACAAAAAGCGGAGAATGGCAAGGTGAAACCAGAATTTTTGTCTTCGAATTCAGCCGTCCACCAAAAAGCACCAAGAGTTCCAGCTCCACCAGCCAAACCAGCAGCTCCTATTCACCCCGGGAGGGAAAATAATGCCACTCCACTCACCCGGAATACTGCAACACACTCCACGGATAAACTGAAATTGACTCCAAAGTCTACTCCTGCCAGAGAACAGGATGGGTCAACTACTCTGGCTGCCCGGAGGACGGACAGTTCAAGAGTTGCTTCTAGTCCAAATAACAAATCTAAAAATAGCAAAACTCTTCTAAGTACTCCAATGAAGGTACTCCTTTGTGCTGCTGCCTCTTTATTACTCCCCATTTATTACTCTTAGGGCACAAGCTATTAAGAAGCTATATAACATTTACAACCATGAATTTCTTATAATGCATGCTCAGATTTGTTTCATTCTCGATTTGCAGGCATCTGCAAGTGGGGTATTAGTGAATCCTTCAGCAATCCCTAGTTCAGAAAGTAAAAGGTACTTGTTCTTCTCATATAGTTTTATTTATTGTATGGTGTATGTCATTACATGATTGAGCTACGATTAGTGTTTGACTTTGTCTAATCTGAAACTTATAGGCCTAGAACACAACTTGATATCTCAACTCCTGGAAGCAAAACAAGTGCCCCAAAATGGCACATCCTATCTGCCGTGTAAGTACTAAGTAGTTTTGTGACCTAGTATCCTAAAAGTAGTCCTATCTGCATGATAAGAAGAATTCTCATGGTTTTGATATTATGCAATGGGTAAAAAATTCCATACCTGATGATAAGATATGAAAAAGAAGATACTGTGTTACTGTTCAAACTTGAACATGCCACGAGTCTTTTGAAGCAGTATTTGTTCCATTCAATTAGAAGAGGCTCTAATTCTCCTGAAAAAATGGCGTTTGTATTACAGTTGTTCAAAGTCCTTCAGTGCCTGCAGAAACAAATTACAGTCACCAATTTTATCCAGTCCTTTCAGCTTGAGGACGGAGGAAAGAGCGGCAAGAAGAAAACAGGCGAGCCTTGCCTCAGTTATTTTCACTCAAATCTTTCTCGAGCTGCATTTATTAATGAATGATTGCTAAGGTTTGTGTGCTTTTTTCCCATGTTAAAATTTTCAGAAGCTCGAAGAAAAATTCAATGCCAATGAGGGACAAAAAGTGCAGCTGCAGACAAGATTAAAGGTCAGGTGTTCTTTTTCAAGCTTTCCATAGACACATTTACAGAACAATCTTGTTTGCCACTTATAGAAGTTCTAAAACCCCCACCCCCCACCGAAGGACTTTCTTTTGGGGTCACTTCTAAAAATTTAGCAACAAAATCCTGTATGATTCGGTCAACCAAAACTATAACTAGATTCAGATACACTGTGTTGACTAGCTTTTCAATTGTGCAGGAGAAAGCAGAAACAGAACTAAGAAAATTACGCCAAAGCCTCTGCTTCAGAGCCCAGCCACTACCTGATTTCTATAATGAAAGAGAAACACCAAAAGATCAGATAAAGAACGTCAAGGTATCTCTTTCTTCCAATCGCTACTGCTGCAAATACTTCATATTTAATATTAGCAGCGATCACGCATGTTCACCTAGAAATGAAACATAGAAAGTTCATCAACCCATACCATGTTATTTTCATCCAAAAATCAGTCTTTCTATGAAGGCTGCATGTGAATCATGGATTTGGGCAAGGAAAAGGAAATAGAAAATTGAAGGATCTAGCGGCTCACAACACAGAGATCCCTAAACTTTTCCATTTTCATCTTTTCCTTGATCCAAAAGCAGCCTAAGCTAAGATTAATTATAGCATGACCACTTTTTTCCTTGTATATCTTGCAGATTTCACTGCCACATCCTAACTCACCCAAGCTAGGAAGAGGAAAGCCAAGTTCCAGCCCATTGCAAGGTATAACCTCCCCACCGCCAGAGACAGCTTCATCTAAGAAAAGTTGCTCCAAGAATTTCCTGAAAAAAGAAAAGTCAGATCACAAATCCGTACTCTTGGCTCCCTGAAATGAATACCCATGAGAAAGCATCTCCAAATATACGGTATTGATTGGCAAAGTCGACGACGACTCATGTATGTTTATCGGGAGCTGCAATACTTCTAAACATTTTTTCTGTACAGAAAACTGACAGCTAGTTTGATAAGGATGAACTCCAAATTTGGATCACCAGAGAGATGGCTAACCTCAAGTTAGCTGCATTCTGTGGAAATATTCTAAATTTTCGTTCGTGTGTACCCTTTTCCTTTTAATTTTTTGTGTACTGCTTTTATCTGCTGATGGGGTACTTATCTGCAAGAAAACGGCATCCATGACTATACCCGAATAAAGAGTAAAATTTAAGCATAAAATTATATCTTGAGAATTCACTGTCCTGAGAATTTACAGGGTTTGTAAGCATAAAATTTAAGATGATTTTTGTAGATTATAATATTCTCTCTTCTTCAAATACTTATCTTTGTGTTCCGTATTGCTAAATGTGACAGCAATAAAACTGGAATGATGAAATTAACTTAATAAACATCCTGATGCCATTCAAAAAGATCAAAGGTTGCCTTTACAGGAAATGGTACGGGATTGCTCTACATCACAACAGATTGAAGGAATGGCTACTTTGATATAATCACAATTCACAGGATTGTGCAAAGCTACATACATAGTATTCGTTTATTTCTACATTCATCGAAGAGCCGCTGAACTAGATTATAGCTGCTTATTAAACTTCCACAGTGTGATGGCATGAAAACCACACTAATTAGGCAGAAACAATGTCCAAAATGCATCCTTCAAACCAATACCAATGTCAGTTGATCCTGCTAATGTACAGCCATATCCATGTTCATGACCAGAAAATCAAGAATAGATGAAAGAACAGAAAGATGGGGAAAATCCAAACATGCATTTTCACGCTCCATGATACATTTGAAAACAGGGTAACCAGGGACATCCGTAGTGTACAAGATCACTCAAAGAACTGCTCCATTTTCTCAACTGAGTCTCCCATAACATGGTGAAGTTCTTCGCAAGTTCAAAAGCTATCGTATAATTGGAC
Organism: Rhododendron simsii; assembly: GCA_014282245.1. NCBI lineage: Eukaryota > Viridiplantae > Streptophyta > Magnoliopsida > Ericales > Ericaceae > Rhododendron > Rhododendron simsii. The sequence continues at coordinate 5,122,817 of CM024960.1, forward strand.
TACGTTTTACGATGTAGCCACCAACCTTAGACAATCTGATGTCTCCTGCAAGCTGACTTGCAGACACCAATACCATCTAGACAAATTCAAGCCCTTGCATCTTTTGTCCACCTCTTCAAGATGTATCGTGTAGGAACAACTTTTATGTTCCTATAATCAAGCACCTTTAGTGCATGGCTACACAAAACCCCAACAAACTGGAACTTCATACAGTTGCACACAACCGATTCTTCAGATGAGTTGAATATGATGGTGTGCTCTAGTACTTGCCCATATACGCTGACTTTGTACTCAACTAATGACTTGATTTCAGTGCATTGGTTAACAACAGCATTGAGACAATTTTCATATTCTTGCTGAAACGATTCAAAAATTGTTGGTGTGTAAAGATCCCTTGCATGCTTCAATAGAATCACATCCCCCATTAGCCTTGGCATTCGTTGACTCATATCATAATTAGCTTCTATCTCTTTGTACCGCCAATCACTCACCACCCTTCCAAAGTGCTTGAAAAATGTACGAACATCTAAGTCAGACTTTAGGTACTTTCTCAAGCTAGTAGTACTGAAACATTCAGAGAGTTGAGCACTTTTTATGTCAGCACAAAAAATGTGTCTTCCATATGGTAAAGCCCATTTTTCTCTTTCTTTGAATATGTCATTCAACCACTCATTTTCCCAAAGACCATACATGTCCAGCATAGCCTTCCATGCATCAACGAAATCCTGTTCTTCATCATGATTAAAAATGCAACTGCTTAAATCATTGGCAAAAGAATCCAAGCCTACAATAAAATCACTAAGGTGTTTGAGTGTATTTTGGTACACATGCCATGCACATAATCGATGGTGTGCTTCTGGAAATACCGAAGAGATTGCTTCAGCCATTGTTGCATCTTCGTCTGTGAGGATTGTCTTTGGCTTCTTTCCAGAGACAGCCTCCAAAAATTTTTGAAATAGCCATTGAAAAGATTGAACAGTTTCATCATATAAAAGTGCCGCGCCAAAGGCCACCATCTGCTTATGATGATTCACTCCAATAAATGGTGCAAAAGGTCGGCAATCTTTGCCTAGTTTGTAAGTTGTATCAAAGCAAACCACGTCACCAAAATCCCCGAAATCCTCCACCATCTTTGGATCAGCCCAAAAAACATTTGTCATTTCACCTTCAACATCGAGTTGTACAGCATAAAAGAAAGAAGGGTCTTTTAACTGCTTGATTTCAAAATATTGAAGAATACTTTCTGACTCTCCCTGCCTCATCTCTCTCATGCGCTTTGCCGGTAGATTACTTTTATAATCAACAGGCTGATAAACCAATGTCTCCCCTGCAGCAACTGGCTTGATTATTAAGTCAGAAGCTGCATTTGTCTGAATTCCAGAATCATCTACCGCAGTGGCTTCTGCAGCACTCTTCTGAGACCTTAACATGCGGACCCTACAAAAGGGAACAAGCTCATGATTGTGTTCTTCTTCAAACCGCGTGATGCGATATTTACCATCAGGGTGACGTGCAATGACCAAATGTGCCAAACAACCAATTCTTGTTTCCTTTCTAGGTCTCTTTACATTTGAATCCTTTCTGTCCTTTTGCCTGAACCCTTCTCTAAAACAAGTGAACCTTCTAGACGCCACCGCACCATCTACCTTACTTTTATTCACATAGTCCTTCCGAACACTAAAACCCACACGTCCGGCGTACGCATTGTAGAACTCATATGCTTGATCTTCTGAATCAAATCCCATTCCAAGTTTTGGTACTCCTTTTGTCTCTGAGTCAGCTAATTCAGATTCAACAGCTTCAGCAAAAGTTGTTCTCCTCACTGACGGTAACAGATGTGCAGTAAATGGGGTTGCAAACTCATGATTGTGTTTGTTCTCAAAATGCAGAACTCGATACTTACCATTTGGTTGACGGGCAATAGTCATATATGCCAAGCAACCGGTTCTTGTATCCTTTCGGGGCTTCTTAACATCCGCATTACCTTTGGTTCGCCGATAACCTTCTTTATAACAAGTGTATCTTCTCGATAAGACATAACCGTTAGCCCTACTTTTATTTATGAAATCTTTCCTAATGCTGAAACCTTTCAGTGCAGCATATGTATTGTAGCACCTGTATGCATGATCTTCTGATTCAAACTCCACGCCAAGTTCTGGAACGACATATTCATCAGCTTCAACTTTTTCACAAAAGTTTGTAGACTCTGCTATGTCTACCAATGGATCATTAGGGCTCTGATATTCCAGCTTACTATCCATATCCATATCCATATCCATCCCCCGGTTGTCCATCCCATTTTTGTCAACAGAACTTTCTGAGCTCTTATACACTTGTTCTCCATCAAAATCTTCCCCATTGTTGGCAATAACGGAAGCTTTTTTGCTTTGGCACAATTTCTCACCAACAATGTCAACCCCACTCTTTATAGAGGTTGAAACTTCCAAGCTTTGACACTCCAGCTCCACATCAACGTCTAGCCCAGTCGATGTTGGGGATATGTCTTCCACTTCCTCTTCAATTTGATGAATTGGTACATCAGTCTCACTACCAGCCATGAACCTTCATTATGCGGGAGAAAATGAGTTGAAAGCAACTAAAAACATACAGTGCTTGATGCGTATCGCACCGCACACAACTATCATAATACTCCACATCAAATCTTGAATGTCACACATAAGACAGCTTAGAAATTTACAGACACTCTATACAAAACTGTTTCGTGCTTGAGTATAAGTCTGTCAAATTATAAAGCTAAGCATATACAAAAGTTTTCCTCCTGCTAATATGCAATTGTACATCATGTGTATAAAAGGGAGAAATTACAAGTTTATTTTGGTGCAAGCATATGACTCTCGTATGTATTGAGCTTGAACCTCAACGAGTAGATCAATGGTCAAAATTTTCACTTATCACTCCCCCTTGATGCACATCAATGATACAAAACGTCATAATACTCCACATCGCTCTTGAATAAATGTCACGCAGAAGACAGCTCAGAAATTTATAGATGTAGGTCACGTAGCATATACACATTTTTCATAATTGGGTATTAAACTGTCAAATCATAAAGCTAAGCATATACAAGAGGTTTCATCCTATTAAAATGTAATCATAATTATAGATATCAGTATATAAGAATTCATTTTGGCCAAAGCTTATGACGCTCGTATGTAATGGGCTCGAACCTCAACGGGTAGATCAATGATCAAATCTTTCGTTTATCACTCCCCCTTAGGCTACCGTAGGGCTTACACGACCCGGTAATTATCTGGTACATGTGAGATGGAAAGGTGACATGTAACATGTTATAATTCTTGACCAAGTTTTCCTACGCCAATTTAGCGACAGTGCATACTCCAGCCTATTTGGACCGAGTTAGGCTACTTAGGCCTCATTCATTTAGCATTTTTTGTTTGTTCACTCAGAAGGAAACTTGTAGGACCCACATCCTGAACTTTCCCACCAAGATTAGTTTAGTTTTTTCCCAAATCGGACCTGAAAAAAACACAAGATTTCCCAGTACTCTTTAACTAGTTCCCTACAAAACTAATCTATTCTACACTTTCCTAAAAAATCGATTGCTACTCCACTTCACCAAAATTTTCCAGGGGACAATTTTCCAAGTACCCAATTCTTGACAATTGAACGACGCCTTACAAAGTGGCACAGCCCTTCGTCTAAATTGGTGAATGATGATTCCTTTTCAATATAAAAGCTTCCATTTTTAAGCACGCCAGACATCGGAATAAGCACAAGATATAAAAAGAAATCATCAGAGATAGTATGTGATTATGTCTTTCAATTGGTATATCAGCCCAAATTTGCATTCCTCATACAAATAAGTGTTGAAACAAACATAGTGGACAATTACATAGTAATAGATATACACGAGGAGAGAGATGAGATGGGGTAGAGAGAGAGAGAGAGAGAGAGAGAGAGAGAGAGAACCTGAGAGAATAAAGGGAGAGACGCAGTAGTATTTGGGGTGACGTCAAAATCGCAGGCCTGTATTTGGGTATCAGAGTAATCGAAATTCTAGGGCGTCGTCTTCAGCTGCTCGGAGAGGAAGATAATACAGGGGAAATAGGAGTGCTGAGTTCTTGTGAGAAAAATAAAATCTACAAATAGGTGATGAGTATTAATAGTTCAATAAAAAACTGTTAGAATCAATCTTTTCCTGATCATTTTTTTTCTGATCACGGGTACCCTTAAAATCACGTTCTGATCACTTTAAATGGCTCGGATTATCAAAACTTGGTCGAAAAAGGCAAGTCCGCATGGTAGCCCAGTGCGGAATCCCTTATGGGATCCGGACACTCTATATACATATATATATATATATATATATGGAATTAAATTAAGGTCCTGTTCCGCTAATTAAAAGTGATATACAATAAAAAAATGACATATCTCATAAAACGAAAAATAAGTACGTAAAAAATAATATCCTTAGCTAAACGGGGCCTAAAAACTACTCCTATTTAGACGTTGAATTGATGTTGAGGATGTAGATTTAACTGTTAATTATAGTGGCTATGTTCGTTTGTGTGTTTGGTTTTGTTTTTATTTTATTTTCTAATCATTACCCTACTTCTTTGTTCAATCATTACCTTATTTTTTCAATTATTACTTTCTCATCTCTCTCTATCTCTCTCCAATCATTACCCCTATTTTTAATCATTACCCTATGTCTCTCTCCACCCACTACCAAAACTAAATTAAACTAAACTCTCAACCAAACAAAGCAAGTATGTTATTTGTTTGGTGCGCTATGAGAATCAACAAAGTAAATTCTAGTAATTATTTTTGTTCCACTTGCTATACTATTTTTTTGTTGTGATTTTTTTTTTTTGGTACTATTTCATATAGTATTTCTGTGGCCATTTGTTAGCAGTGGATCGAAATGAAGTAGTATCTAATTTTTTTTTATTTCCAAAATTTATTTATTGCACCTAAGTGGAAAAAAGGCATAAACTGCTACAAATTCCAAGACGAAAAAAAAAATCCTAGACGAAAAGAAATCTGCGCATGTGAGGTCATTTGAGATCATGGATTCCAATTGTATTCCTTAGGCCCTGTTCAGTTGCCAGGAAAGTACAGAAAAGGATGGAAAAATTAATTTTCTCATAACTTTCCTAGTGTTCAGTTGGCAGGAAAATTTTAGGACTTACCAATTTAAGTTTTCCTGCAGGAATTACTTTCCTGCAAAAGTGATCCTGCAAAAAACACAGGATTTTGCGTCGCGGGAAAAGGAAAATGAGTGAACACTCACAAAATTTTCCCGAAAGTTTCTTTTTCCTAACAAATGAACAACTAAACCTTAACTTTTTTTGCAAAATTCTTTTGTCAAATGAACACTCACAGGAAAATTATTTTCTTTTTCTTTTACTTCACCTCACTTCACTTTTTCTGGAAATCAATTTTCACACAACTTTTTCGACAACTGAACAGAGCCTTAGAGAATGCCAAATAGTTCTGGTCATTTTTTAATAAACAAAAAAATATTTTTTGACTTGCTACAATAGTATTTTATCAAAATTTCACAAAAGTGCTACAATGGTGCTAAGGCCAGTATTTTGGCAATTCTATTTGCAGCTGCCGGATCACATTCACACATTAAAAGACAAAATTGCATAAGAAAGATGTTTAAAACTAGTAACATGGTCCTTACCTCCCCACCATCGTACAAAGGTATGAAACTCTAGAGGGAAGGAAGGGAGGGAGAAGAAAAGTATTTGTGGTGGTTAGGAGCCTAGGGTTGTGTGTGTGTACGCGTGTGCTTGTGTTGTGTGTGTGCGAGAGAGAGAGTGTGTGTGTGTGTGTTTTGCAATCGTAGTTACTCTATCGCTAGCTAGGAATAGGAAAGTTTTTGATAACCTTGTGACTAACCCTCATGAAATCTGTTTTAATAGTTACTCACTCTGTCTCTTTTTTAAAGTCTAGTATTCTATTTTGAGATGTCCCTTATTAAGTGTCTATTTTGTAAAGTTAGTAGGATAAAAGCTGATATATTTTCTATTTTGCCCATAAAAGTAGATTCCATTTTCAAAAGTTAATGAGTAAAAGTGTAATGTTGAATAGAGGGTAAGTAGGGAAAAATAGAGGTAAAAGTTAATGTGAAAGGTATAATGATGTTTTCTTAATAAGTTGAAGTTACGAAGCGAGACACTTAAAAATGGACGGAGGAATTACAAGTTTGAAACAGAAATAATCCAAAGCTTTGCTTCCATTTCTTGTGCCAATCCGAGACTTGTGAGACTTGTTTCGTGGACATTTTCACGTGCAGGAAAGCTCAAAATGAACACTGAAAGTAGCAGCAAAGGCAATTCTGGTCCAGCTGGCTTTGGTGGCATTTTTCAAGAAGAGAGAGAGGACACCGAACTTTGGAATTTCCGGGTCACTTATTACAAGATTGTACGAGCTTGGAGGTTGAGCTATGGGGCATATTCAGAGGTTTGGAGATGGTGAAACTCCTGGACTTGGAGGCTATGTAAGTTGATCCTGACTCGGTCGCTGCGGTCTTGATGATAAACTCAGGATTGTCCGGAGCACTCTCCCCACAATATATTGATCCAATAATGTAAAGCCATCTCAACTGTCACCGGATGCATTTTGAAGCACATAGTCCGGGAGGGAAATAAATTTGCGGATAGACTTGCGAATATGGGAGTGGACCAAGAGAAAAAAATGGTATCGCATATCATCCTGCTTTTGAGAAGCGGACATGAAGGCGGGTGGGGAATAGAGGAGTGCTGATCCAGCCCAGCATTTCGTGGGCTAAACTCCAAAACAAGTTCTACATCTATCCAGCCCAGCATTACGTGGGCCGGACATTCTATTTGTAATTTTGGCCCAAGCCCAACAAACCTCATTTCTGCTAAACCAGTCGAGGTTGATGACAAATTGTCAGACATTTCCACTCTCTGTCTCTCTCTCACCGATGGCCACTGCTGCACTGAGGAAAACCCTAAAATCAATTAACCCAGCCATCTCACTCAGAGCCCTAACCACCCCAACCCGGCAATTCACCGCCGCTGCCGCCACAGCCACCGAAAAGCAACCCGAACCCGACGCCCCTTCTTCGTCCTTCACATTTTCGTCCGACGAGCAAGGCTCCCACAAGGAGAAGGAGACCAAGAAGGATGATAGCATACACCTTAAGGAGGCGAGAAAGGCGGAGTCTCAGTCGTCGGTGACCATGCCCATGTCGTTCATGACGGGATCGATCGTGGGCAAGAGGTTTTACAAGCAGGTGACAACTAGAGAGGCCGAAGATGGGAATGGGTGGAGTGTAATGCTTGATTATAGAACACTGAAGACGCCGTCGAAGAGGCCGCTTAAGTGCCCTAGTCTTGCTCTAGCTAAGGGTATTGCTGCCGAATGGGAATACCAGGTACCTCTCGCTCGCTCTCTTTGTGACTCTCTCCACGTATATGTACGAAACACTAATGAAATCTGAAATACTGGATGTGAGAGTAGAGAATAAATTTGGGATGTCAGTTTTTTTTTTTTTTTTTTCTTATTGGCAATTAAAAGGGTTTTTTAGGATGTACCCATTGGCATAACCAGAATTGGATAATCAAAACTTGTCACTTTATCTTTTGGTTATCTATTTAAGGGTTGCTAGGATTAACAATGTGAAGTCACACAATGGTTCATACCAAAAATTGCATTTTTAGTAGAGAGAGATAGAGAGATTTCGGAATAATTGTAAGTGGGTGGGTCCATTGAAGGAGAGAGAATGGAAAGAGGGAGTGTGGTCCCCATTAAATTTGGTTATCCAAAGAGAAAAAGTTTGCTAGTTTTGGTTATCCAAAGGCCAAATTTTGGTTATTGGTTAAGGGGTTGCTAAGTTTGGTTATGAGCTATATTTTGGACCAACATTGCTAACTTTAGAAATCTTTTAGTTTTGGTTTTGCTAACCAACATTGCCAGCTCAGACTAAGAACAAAACGTGTGAGCTAGCTGCAAAACTGCTGATCACACCAAAAAGTATTCCCTTTATAGAAGACAGTAGTAATAGATTACTAGACGGCCAGGCACACGATTCTGTGGAAATTGTGTTATGCAAAAGATGGAAGAGGAAAATCTTGACTCAAAGATAGCAATGAAATCTGGGTTGTGAATGTAGAAAGAGGGGAGAAAAAAAATGGGAGTAGCAGTTTCTTTGTTTGGTTCTTGGCAGTTTCTTTAGAGGTAGTTAAAGGGATAGTTTGGAAAATTGAAAGTGGGAGCGTTTGGAAAATTGAAAGTGGGAGCGTTTGGAAAATTGAAAGTGTGAGCCAGCTCCGTAACCTTCGTTCGCACGAATCACACCAACAGGGCTGTTCCCTTTATAATAGCAATAGAGATTGGAGAGGTATACATGTCTATGTATGAAAATGTGTTCGCTTGGTCCTTTTGAATTGGGTGTTTGTAGGTGCAGTCAAGTTTATTCTAGCTAAAGTTTTTACCTAAATTTGGATTCGTAGGAATCTAATTGTTTCCCATTTCAAAAGTTGATGAAATGTGATGGAAAAAGGGTAAAAAGATGAGCTCCATATCAAGTTGAGGAAGAACCTAAGTTTTATCTCAATTAAGGAAGATGAGTTACAATCGTGTGCCTAGTCCGTTTGAATTGGGTTTTTGTGGGTAGATTCGAACTTATTCTTGCTCAAGTTTTAATCCTAATTTGGATTCAAAAATGATTTTTGTTTTGATGCTGATGAAACTTGATGAAAAAAAAAACTCGAATTACGAACTTAAATATTCATCTGATCAAGGAAGAGAAAAGTTTTCCACCAAATTTGGTGAAAGAAACTTCTGGGATATGCTTGGAAGTGTTGAAGGATCTGATGGAAATATGGAATATATAAGAGTGATGATTGGATCAACCTTTCAATCATGGTTATTCTAAAATTTAATGGAAAAAGATAGTAAGGGTTGGGATGGCCGTATGTGAGTAATAATATTGGATTATAGTTCTTGCAATGTTTTTACTTTTTATTTATTGGTGAAAGTACATAAACACCCTCTCAACTATCACTTTTTCTCGGAAACACCCCCTCACATTTAAAGCGCCCATGGAGACCCCCTCAACTACTGGAAACGAAAAAAAGACAAACTCCGTTAACGGAATGGATGAATTGACAAATATACCCTTTATCTCTTCAGACCAAACAAACCTAGAACTCTCTCTTATAAAAATTCCTCTTCCTTCTCTCTCTCTCTCTCCTCCATCCTCCTCCTCCTCCTCCTCCTTTCCCTCCTCCTCTGCCTCCTCCCTTGACGCCGCCACCATGATTGTTTTCCTCTCCTTCCTCTCCCCCGCCCCCTCTGGCTGGACCAGCACCAACCCCTGCTCTTGGACCGGCGTCTCCAGCGACTCCTCCGCTCGCATGGCCTCCAGGGCCTGTCACTCCTCTCAACCTCATCAAGTGCAAACTCACCGTCTCACCCATCTCTCTGTGTGTGAGTTTCACACACACGCTCAAACTCAGTTACTGTCCTCTGCCGATGTGATGTCTGTTGTCCTCCGGCTCTGTTGGTGGTGTGTGGGAAGGGGGGTTTTTTGGTAAAAGAAAGGAGAAACAGTTGGTGTTCGGCGGCCGACGATCGGGATGCCACCTCTGATCATCCCTTGAAGATGCAGATTTGTTTCGATTCAGGTAACAGAGACGAGAAAAATGGGTTTTGATTTTGGTAACCATAGTTGATTTGTCACGATTTGATCGTGATATTGTTTTCCATTTAATTGTGATTTTGGGCTCTCACTCTGATTGTGATATTGTTTCAATGTGTACTCATTGGGTTTTGAAGAATCAATTGGTGAAGCCACTCCGAATGGTTTGGAAATTGAATCTGGTTAGTTTTCTAGAGTGTTTAGTGGAGTAGCTGGAGATGGAGTGAGTTTGATGGTGGTGTAGCGAGATAGAACCAGAGGAGCCGGTGACTTCGTTTGTCGTCGTTCTCGATGTTGCGCGCTACAACTTAAAGAAAGGAGGTTGGAAAGGAAACGAGTTTATTACCCTTTGTTGTGGATTTTCCGTCCATGTCTTGGCTGGAATGTTAGAGAGAGAGAGAGAGAGAGAGAGAGAGAGAGAGAGAGAGAGAGAGTCACCTGGACTAGAGAGAGAAAGGAGAAAGAAAATCACTGGGTTCTCTGTGGGGAACAAGATGAATATAGTACTGAGAAGGGCATTTATGTCCAAAAAAAAGCCCATGTGATTGACATGTGACCATACAGCTAACGGTTCTGAGACAGAAGGGTGTCACATGGGTAACGGGAGTAGTTGAGGGGGTCTCCATGGGCGCTTTTAAATGTGAGGGGGTGTTTACGAGAAAGAGTGATAGTTGAGGGGGTGTTTATGTACTTTCGCCTTATTTATTTGAGCTTTTGTTTTATACTTTTATTGTTGATGAACTGCTTTGTGTGATGGGGGACTAATAATTTCATATATGGGATTGTAGCAAACAGATGGAATCAGACCCTTCACCATGCCTTTGATGAAGCTTGCGTGCACGGCATTGGAAAGAGTTCCAATCACTCGGCCAAAGATAATTGAATATCTGCTGAAGAAGTTCCATCAAGATTTAGTTTTCTGTCGTGCTCCTGGAGATAGTGACCTGACAAAGTGTGTCCTTGGTATGTGCACGGATCTATGAGTCAAGTACTTCGTTCTCAATCGTTAATTGTTTGTTTGATCATGGAGTATTTCTTTAGATGTTTTCTGTGGTAAACTGGCATGAAGTATAACTTGTCTCATTTTGGAAAACTGTTGCAGTATAAAGTTTGTGACTTAGGATTAAAAAAAGAAGTTTTTGACCTTTTTCTGTTCTTGATTGTGGATAGCGGGATTTATATGCTCTTCTGATGTTTGTGTAATTTCTATTTTCGTCTTTGTCAAAAGCAAGCTGTATAAATAAAAACTTTGAACTCGGATACTTGGGTCAGAGTTATGCCAGTGATTGCCCTTATTAAGCTGATTTGGGAACCTTTTTATTCTATTCTCCCCTATTGTTTTACTTTCTATGTCTTTGAATCGAACAGTTGGTTTTCTCGGCATCTAATGTATATATGCAACTGTGAGTTACACGTTAGTTAAACTGGGGATTGCTGGAATAATTTTTGATCGTCACTAAAACCATTCAGAAGCGTACCACTTGTTGTACCAAGGATTGCATGCACTGCCACTCTGCCATGGTCGACATGTTTTAATAGAAGGACATTTGTGAGTGGAACTGACAAAACTAGTAGCTTATCGAAACAGATCAACTTTCCTATGTTCTCATTAATTCGGCAGAGCCTATAGGGGAGATCCAGAGAGAGTACAGAGGGAAGACACGTCTTAGATTGGATAGGATTTTTTGTTGTACCTCTTTTGTATTTCATTGACACAACAATTTGTCTTTGAATAAGCTCTTTTCCCCCATTTTTATTCTAAAATTAATCTCACAAAAATACTGAACTTACAATGTTGTACTCGACCTCTTGAAATTTTCAGAAAGGCAAGTGGAGAAATTCACTCCTTTGCTGAAGTGGGTGGAGTCAGAATTTGGCTTTAAGCCTGTTGTGTACTCCAGCTTCTTTGGTGGCAAGCAGGAGGTTGGTCTTGTAAAGGCTATTGAGAACCTTCTCAAAAAGACGGATGACTGTGAATTGGCTGCAATCGATGCACTTGCCGCGGCATCACACTCTCTAGTTATTTCTATTGGAATCTTCCAGGGCAAGTTGCAGATTGAGGAGGCCATTGAGTTGATTAGACTTGAAGAAGATTTTCAGGTAGTGTTACTATTATTAACCCTTTCCTTTCACTCTCTTGTTTTGTTTATCATACTTAAAACACTTTTGCTTTGTTCTCTTTACAATTCAAAAAGAATTTTTCAAAAAATACCCCCTAGATTTTCCCTAAATTCCCTCTACATTCAACATTTCTCTCTCTATCTCTCTCCACTTATTACCCCTACTATTTTTCAAAAACCAAACCAAACATTGCATTTATTTTTTGAATACTTTTGCAGGTCGACCGGTGGGGTCTTGTTGAAGGTGGTCATGATGTTGATGTTGCTGATCTCAGGGTACAAATCTCATCAGCTGCTGTATTCCTTGGACTTTCAAGGAGATCTTAGGAATCTGTATATTTTTCAATATTGTCCCAAGTAATAACCTGAGAGCTAGTTTTTCTCCCTTGGGTTTTGTTTGGTTGTTGTGGTTTTATAGCATTTTTCGCATGTGGTGCCGGCAACCCAGCCTATGCAGATGAGGTTAATTGTATTGTTAGCTTTGGATGCGGATGTGCTACATACCCATTTTTAACCTAATAATAAAGGGAATTTAGAGAGCCTGGTCACTTGCTTCGCTCAACTTTACTTTACTTATTTTCTTGAATGGGTGCTATTATTATTCAAAATGCACTAGATAGGACTCTTGAATCTTGATCAATGAGTGAAGGGAGTGTTGTTTTTTACCTTGAAATTGTTATGTTATCACAATGTTATGAACGGTCTCTTGTGGCTTATGACCTGCGTCATGTCATTGTTCTTCTTGAGATGATTCTTTGCAAATAAATGGTGAGGTCAGTTCATTAGGGGACTTCTGCATAAACTGCAACTGTTGTTGCATCCTCCCAAGGAACATCACCAAAATGCCTGTTGTGGAGCTTGCATTTCCTTTCACTTGTCCTAATCTGCAGCGATTTTCTGCCACATTTCACAAAAGTGACAGCTTTGATAGAGTTAGCAACATGCAAGTGTCACGCAGAGCCTACATCGTGCAAGATGAGTCTCCCTGGTACGATGACAAATGCACAACAAAGAGGCTAAATTCTCAAGGAACCACATTCTGTGCCATTTGACTGTTTTTATGCTGGTCTGCTCAAAACCCACAGTACGAAGTAGAAATACTATTCTGAGAGAGAGTATTTCTTGTCTCCTAGGTTTAACTATGAACCTGTATGGGCCAGAGCCAAAACAAGGACTGATCCATCATTCTCATTGAAAAACAAACAAATCACCTGCTTTAAAGAATAACTGCATCACACAGAGAAAAACAGCAGTGGAGATATCTGTTTGATCGCAATTGAAATCATAAGCTGATCATGCTGCATTTACTGTGAAACGAGAACAAAAATTCAATCACCTCAAGAGAACACAGACCAGGGCAGTACCAACAGAATTTATTCAAAAGCAAAGACACCCTTGCTACCAAATACTATAATCGCATAACAACAATTGGTGCACAAGTTATTAACTGGACAGAAAATAGTCCTTCACAATAAGCCCTGAATAAGGGGATTAGTGCACATCATCACTTCTTAGATACCCTTTGCAAGCTCAAGCTGTTTGATGTTTGTAATTTGTCTCCCGGGGTTGAGTCCCTTCGGGCAGGCACGTGCACAGTTCAGTATAGTATGGCAGCGATATAGCTTGAACTCATCACAAATTGCATCGAGGCGCTCCTTGGTGTATTCATCACGACTGTCCATTATCCACCTGAGCATGCCAACAGAAATACAAAGCCAATTCAGTTCCATGTTATTATGAGCTGCGAATTGGGAAATAAAAGAAACGAAAGGAGTTATTTTCTTGAAAAAATGAACACCACATCGACACAGAAGCATTTCTAAACAAATCTCAGCCATCAAAGTAAATTTATAAGTTTGAGATGCCATTGCATTTTCAATAATATCACAGAAACACAAGAGAAAGGTGTTGGACAGCGAGGATCCTGACTCACACAGATTGACAGGAATCAGCGAAACAATTTGGTAAAACAAAAGTCTCTGTGGCGACATACATAATTTTCTGTAAAATGTAATTGATAGATCAACTTAGTTCCGCTAAGCACAATATGCATTTGCACCTTGCTGCCTCGGGACATTGCCAATAGTAGAGATCATAATACTTCTGGTTCACCAATAGCAAAGGAAAGCACCAGTCTCTTTTGGTTCAATAAGAACTTTAATTTCCTGTATCCTGACTCTTGTACATTGCCAAATGTGCATTGTATGTGAAGCCTATCAAAGCTAGCTCCTCTGGGTAGTCAATCCTTTTTACCTACCACCTTGCACAACTAATTCAAAATGAAGGCCAACTCAAGATTACACATTATATTATTTTAGTGCAACAATCAGATAGGCTTCACAAGTTCATATGATTAGCTTGAACATCATTTTAATTTCTTGAAAGTTAGCTTGATTATCATCATTATGCATCGCTCTAGAACCTAAAAATGTGTGTAGGGCAACTGGGCCAGGCCATAACAATGTAGATCACCCTTATAAGTTATGTCCATGAAATCCTGCATTCCCCATCCCAACACTTCACTTCTAACATACCCCGAAACATGCAATTGAGAAACAAACATAAGTAAATAACAATTTCAACGAAGATTCAGAAATTTCTCCAACGTAATAAAAGCAAAGAAAGTTTCTGCATGGCTACCTAAAAGTACCTGGAGAAAAGGTTACAACAAAACTGAACTCGGAGAACAACTCGAGATCATATCGTTAAACGCTTCCAGTTCGGCTTGTTTGTTTTACAAACAAGCTTGAGCCAACCTTTTAGGCTACTCGAGCTCAAGTACATTCTAGCTTGTCTATAGTAGGCTTTTGAACATGAACATTACATCACAGTATCACACTGATAACCAAGTTTCACTTTAACGAATATTACTAGAAATTCACACCATTCCTTTTGCTTACGCGCTTACGCTACATGGCTACAACGAGGATTTAGTCTAAGCTTGATTTCTTTTTCTTTCTTGAGCTTCAAATATCAAGCTCAGCTCCTTTACATTCCTTCGACTCGAGCTAAAGCCTATAACTAAACCAGAGCTTGAGTTTCTCCAACATTAACGAGCTTGGAATAGACAAATACATCAAAGTCAACTGCCAAACCTTCTAAACAAAAATTCCTGTCCTCATGTTTCAATTCATTCCAGCAAAACGTATTTCCATGCAAAAACTTTGAAGAGAGTCTCCACATACCACCAGGCCTAAAACTTCTTATGATTTTAGGGGCAGTGAAATAGTTAAGTTTAATTCAGCAAAGCAATATCTTTCCAAGCGTAACAACACCGAGGAACCCCAAGGCCCCATTCAGTTGCATGGAAATGGAAGGAAAGTACTGAAATGTTAAACTTTCCTGCATTTGTAAAGCGTTCTGCTAGTAGAAAACTTGTAGGACCCACATCTCAAACTTCCCACCTGGATTAATTTTTATGTCAAAGCTTGTCCTAGTGGGAATCTTATTTCGAGACTAGTTCAATTGCCTTTGAGAAGAAAGTTACTAGGATCCTCTCAAAGGCCGGAATTTTATTTCTAGACTAGTTTCTACATAGTTAAACTACAACTTCTCGTCTTTCTCTTAAATTTCTTGTATCAAACGAAACCATAACGGAAATTACTTTTCAATTTTCTCCAAATGAGTATACCCCTCTATCCCTCATTTTTTAGGCATCGTATCCCTATTTAAATTTTGTCTTTTATGATCAAACAGGAATACGTCAAAAAATATAAGGTAACTGACACTATGTGTAGATTACAATTGTCGGGTAGAAATATCGAGTAGAGCGAGTAATTTATTTAAGCTGAGTATTAAATTCCGATGGCACGGGCATCCGCTAGTTTTCACATAAAACAAATCCAAATCGGCGACCATATAAATCAAACAGACGACGAAGAAGCAAAATTAAAAATAAAAACAATCGTCACATATTAAAACATTGCAGAATATTAATAAATTACCGATTGGCATGGAGAAGGGCGGCGGGGCCCAGATACGACTCAGGGTTCCACCAGTAACTAGGGCACGACGTGCTACAACAAGCGCACAGAATACACTCGTACATCCCGTCGAGCTTCGCCCTATCCTTCTTGGTCTGCAAAATCTCCTTCCCCTTCTCCTCCGGCGGACTCTTCCGCTTCAGCCACGGCTCGATGCTCTTATACTGGTTATAAAAGTTCGTCATGTCCACCACCAGGTCCTTGACCACGAACATGTGCGGCAGTGGCGTGACGGTCGAGTCGGTGGAGGCGGGCGGGATCTTGGTGAGGCAGGCGAGGCCGTTGCAGCCGTCGATGTTCATGGCGCAGGAGCCGCAGATGCCCTCGCGGCAGGAGCGGCGGAAGGTGAGGGTGGGGTCGATCTCGTTCTTGATCTTGATGAGGGCGTCGAGGACCATGGGCCCACAGTCCTTGAGGTCGATCTGGTAGGACTTGAGCTCGGGTTTGGTCGGGTTGTCGGGGCTCCACCGGTAGATTTGGAACGTCTTGAGGTTGGGGGTGGGTTGGGGGGATGTCTGGGCTGAGGCGTGCGATCGGATGCAGATTAGCTTCGCCGCCGGCGACGTTTGAACCTTAGAGAAGGCTCGCCGAACTAAACCTGTCGCCATTGGACGAAATTCTAGAGAGAGAGAGAAGAGGGCGTGTGTCTTTCAGGAGTCCGACGAAACAAAATTTTGTAATTGGAGAGAGAGTCTGCGTGTGGTGAAATGACGAAAAAGGGGTGATAGATATTGTGAACGATAGCCGACTTTGGTGGATGGATCGGTAACATAATGGGCGGACGGGTGCAGAATTGCAAGAGCGAGCGCATTTTTTGAAAACTTTCTAAATTTTATAATTCGTAAGTGTAAAGATTGATAGTGCAAAGCGAAGAATCAAAACGAAAGTGTAGGCGATTTTGATGGAATAAGGTCCCGTTCTGCTAAGATTTTTAATATTTTTCAACTACTTATTTTATGTCTTACAAGACAGATTATTCTCTCGTAATATATCATCACATTTAATTCTGGAAAAAAATAAAGGGAGGACAGTGACATTGGAAGGGCGTTTGTGGAATTTTAATTTTATTAGGGGCTGTGCTTAAGTTTCGTAGGCGTTGAATGGTTGCCGTGGATGGGTTGAAGACTGGATTGCGGTGGTGATGAAGTGGCGACGTTTGAGCCGTTAGGGTAAAATTGGTAACGTGGTGTGCTCTTGGGGCAGTCATTCACATCTTGACCGTTGACAGTCACACTAATAGGTTTTTTGGTACACACTCATACAGTCATATGTAGCATAAGGTGCTAGGGACACATGAGATGTGACACATATCAGCTACATTCCGCTCACATATAGGTGGGTTCCGTTTCAGTGGGCCCCATGTGTATATAAAAGGGGTGTGGTTGAAGTAGACTCCACACTGATGTACCTCTAGCATTTTTGATATTTTTAAAAGAATTGTTTTTGTGTTCAACTCTTTGTAAGTTTTCATCACGCACTTTTTGAGCAGTTATATTTTCATCATTTTAAATTGTGAATTACCTATAGGGAAATGATATTGGCACTCCAAAAATTGATGCAGGCACTTTAAAAAATAAAGGAAAATGACTTTGGAGTTACACTGATTTTGGAGTGCCTGCATCAATTTTTGGAGTCCCAATTTCATTTTCCCTACCTATATTACTTTTTTAATAAGATATTCACATATAGGTATATATTTCATTCCTAAATTAGTGAAATTTTAGTAATTATGGTTACCTAAAATTAATGATTGATTAATGGATAGAAATAGAGTGAATTTTCAAATCTTTAATAGATATATTCTAAATCATTCTCTCTCCTTAATATCGTGAATTTTTAAATCCTTAATTTTCGTAAAAAAAAGAAAAAAGGATCAATGGATGCTACAAAATGCTTATTTACAACCACGGTACCTATTAGGCTATTACAAACATTGAGGTCAAAGTTTGGGGGTGATTTGAAATTCACCCCAAAACACATTACCTATTACAAACACATCCATATCAAAAGTTCCCGCAACTTTTTTTTTTTCTTGAACTTTTTGAAGTTGCGGTCCAAATATAGAAATCAGAACAGAAAATCTATATGAACAGACAGATCTTTGAGATCCACTTCGGGATCTCCACAAATGATCCAAGCCGTTCATTAATTTTAAAATAATTTTTTGAGTCACGTAGTAGGAAAAAAAAACTCAATCAAATACATGTACATGCTTGATTCAACCGTCTAATTTTTTTCAGAATCCAAGATTCTAAATTGAAAAAAAAATTTGAAAGATGGATTAAGACCCTGTTCTACTAAGCACTTTTTGTCCTTATTCAAATTTTGTTTGTGTTTATAAGTTTTGCGCCAAACTTTTGTGGATTATTATTGATAAATAGTTGACTTTTTTTTTTGTTAAAAAGTGGTTATTTCCCAAACTATTTGGGTAAAAGTAAATTTTTTTTTATTTTTTTACACAAAAATTTGTTTCAAAATTAACAAACGCGAAAAAAATTTAAATAAGAACAAAACAAAAAAAGTTCTAAAAGTTGTTAATGGAACAGGGTCTAAGTTTTTACAAATATCTAATTGAGTTGGTTTTTGTTGGAGTGACTCAAAAAAAAAAAATTAAAATTAATGAATGACTCAGATTGCTTGTGGAGACCCCAAAGTCAATCTCACATACCTATTTTTGGGACAATAAAAAATTTAAAAAAAAATGTAGACAAACCAAGTGGAATGGAGGGAGTATTATTCAAGGCCCCAATCTCAAGGCTACGCAGCAACCGCAGTAATAGGCTCTGGCTCGGGCAAAAGTGGGTTCCCTCCCATTTCAATATCACCAGCTACATCTTCAACTTGAGGACGAAGAGGATTGGTTTCTGTTTCATTTTGTGGATGGATTCGGACAACACAAGAAATAATGAGAACAGGAATCCCACGCAAGACAACCCAGATCGAGTGAAGAAATCGCGCCAATAATTCTGAAAGAGAATCATGCCAAGGGTATATAGAAAGGATGACTATGTAGCCAAACCAAAAAACTGGTTCTGGCAGGAAAACCGATCCCAGCAGCGTAACAGCCAAGAAGAAAGGGAAGCGATCAACGATTTGAACTCGGAGATGCTCCGCCGTCACAGTAAGAGAAAGCGTGACTGAGGTGATGAGGAAGAGCATTAGGATTACAATGAAAAACAAACCAATTTTCCAATTCAGACTGAAAACGGGGACGAAAGGAAGCCAAGGCTTCGCTTTGTGTTGGTTGACAAGGTAGAGGATGAAATTCAAAAGCGCGGGGACAAGAAGCCTGATGTCGAAGTTCTGCATTTCTTGCTGAGATGCTTTATAATGAGAACTACAGAAAACAATGAAATGCTATAGAACTGGGGTAAGCTGCCCCACCCTGTGGCGGGGGGTATATATAGGCGGGGCTTTGGAGGTTTCCAGGAAGTTGCCATAAGCTAAACATAGAAACCCCAAGGCAAACATAAAGCGAAATGTAGTCAAACATTAAGCGAAATGCAAACAAAAAGCGATCGAAATGCATAAAGGGAGAGGGGAGAAGAAATGCAAACATAAAGTGAGAAATGCATAAAGGGAGAGGGGAGAAGAAATGCAAGCATAAAGCGAGAAATGCATAAAGGGAGGGAGAGGGGAGAAGAAATGCAAACATAAAGCGAGAAATGCATAAAGGGAGAGGGGAGAAGGAATGCCAACATAATAAAGCGAAATGCATAAAGGGAGAGGGGAGAAGGAATAGGGATGGCAATTCCGTCCGCTACGCTCCGATCCTCTCCATTTCCCGCTTTGTTCTGATTGGAATTTTGGAGATTTTTTAGGGGATTGGATCAAATATGGAGGGTAAGGTTGAAAATTTTTAAGGATTGGGGATTGGATCAGATTTTTGAGTATATCCGATCCGATCCCTGGCCCACTTTATTATTATATATATTAAATATATTATTCAAAATTTTCACCTCTATAATTAGCAATAATTTCTAGGGTTTCCAAGGTATGTATAGGAGTAGAGGGGGAGGTGGTTCCCTGTTTAGGGAATGGGGCAAGGATGGAGGTAGTAATTATGTAGTTTCGGAATCGGAGGCGGAAATGGTCAAATCCATCACCTATCTGTTCCGTTGCCATCCCTAAGAAGGAATGCCAACATAATAAAGCGAAATGCATAAAGGGAGAGGGGAGAAGGAATGCCTAACATAATAAAGCGAAATGCATAAAGGGGGAGAGAATACAAATATCAAATGCATAAAGGGAGATGTAATGCAAACATAAAGCGAAGTGTTAAGACCAGGCCTCAAACATAAAAATGCTAAGAGTACCCACAAATGAGTACCGATGGGATATCGACAGGCATGCGGAGTCCACTTCGGATCTAGTACAGATGATTTGAGCCATTCAATAATTTAAAAAAACAAACCGAGTGGGTTTGTTAAGAATCAACTCAATCCGATATGCGTAGGTGCTCTCGATCCAATCTTCCATTTTTCATTCGAATTTAAGCTAGGATCCTAATCTGAATGAAAAATGAAAATATTTGGATCAAGCATTTACACATATCGAATTGAGCTAATTTTTCATAGGCTCACACGATTTTTTTAAAATTATTAAACAGTTCGGATCATCCGTGTTGGACTAAACGGGTACCCCATCGGTAGTTCAGTGTTCATTTTGTCGGTACCAAGGTTATACATTGTAATTTCTAACTGATATAGTCTGATTTTTTTTTGGTCGGCAAACTGATATAGTCTGATTCCTACAACTACCTTAACAAGACTTAGAGCATCGGCAATGTAATAATTAAAATCAAAAGATTGGTAAAGTTAGTAATATGTGCTTAAAAAAATACTCACATTGTAATAATCAAAGTTAACAACATCCTAACCAATGTGGACTTTACATTGTTAATTTTAGCAACCCTCTAAATGAATAATTAAAAGCTGACGTGACAAATTTTGATTATTCACTTTTGATTATTACATTGCGGATGCTCTTACTACAGAAGGTTATAATAGAGGAATGTTGTCTACATCTCCATATCTCTGTGTCCTATATTCTGGTCATGTTTCACTTTTTGTGTTACTCAAATAATTGTTTATACTTCACAATATATATAATATTTTTTTACGATTTTGAATTTTTTTAATATAACTATTTGACATTTATGAAACAAGATTCATATTTGATATGAAAAATATTATAAATTAAAATATATAGCCAATTTTTTTAGAAGTCCCAAATAGTAAACATGACCAAGCATATGGGACGGAGGGAGTATAATATTATACTATAATATATATGTGGAGAAACTGAAGACTTTTTTTTTATCGGTAAAAGTAACATTTTATTAAGGAAAAGAGGGTCCCTGTAACGCCCGATTTTTCAAGCAATTTCGAGCACATTATTCTTAAAATATGCTGAATTTTACAAACTTCTAGGCTACCATTATCCTTATACAAAAATTACAATTTCAAAATAATACTAAAATCTATGTACATTTATTTAACAAAAGCAACTCCAGAGCGACTCTAGTTTTGACACGAATTCCAAGCAACGTTGGCCTAGACTCCGTCCCTGGGATCCCACCTGTATCAACTGCTCCACTGTGGAATCCTACACACTCTGGCAAATTGAACGCCGAAGCAAACGATTTGTCAAGATACAAACTTATCCTGAGTGATAATTCACCAAGTAGAAATCTTAAAACCTAATACCACAATATGCAGATCAACAATATAATAATTCATAATACACAGAAGGTATAGAATAATAACACATCATCTTTTTCTTTACTATCCATCATCTTACATGTAATCTAAGGATTCTCCCCACGAGATCCTTTCTTCCCACATTTACTAACTACAACCGTCTCATGGGTCCACTCTTCCTCTTGCTTATCCGGTACCAGGATCCTAGGTGAGCGCACCTAAGTTATGCACCGAGCATGTTCTCACTTAAGACCATAACAGGACGATCGAGTCATCCCATGACGTATCGTACATTAGGGTCAGACATCCACTATCCCACGCTAACTATAACCGTCTCATGGGATCCATTCTCTTAGCCAAAGAGAAACTTCCCATGACATATCATACATTAACGTCTCACTAACTATAACCGTCTCATGGGACCCATTCCCTTCCTCGAAGGAAAACTTCCCATGACGTATCATACGTTAGCGTCACAACATATCTCATCACTGGGCCCCACAGGTAACCCATTTCAACACAAGGCCCCATTGGTTACCTTTGCCATTGCCATGGCTTAAAACACAATCCACAACTCACATTTTTTAACACTTTACCATTTTCCATTTACTTATCATCGTCTACATGATTCACTACTTGTAACCACCCCGAGAACTTATTTGTCCAATCTACAACCACAATAAAATATCACATAGTTCAACATTTCAACGAAAAGTACTAATATGCTAACAACACATAACCATGCGATAAAATTAGTTATGCAAGAAAATTAATCCTGTCATAGAATTAATTATGCGAGTAACAAAATAAATATTCAGTCAAACAATTAATTACTACACTTGAAATTAAGTCTATTTCTCTCGTTTAGAAATTTTATAAAACATTTCTACTATTTATACATTATCTTTAACTCTCATATTATTCATAGATTTTACAAACTAATTTTTATTGAAAAATAATTATTGCTAAATTTAGTATTTACTAACTATATTAAATATTAATATGAGATTTTCATAACAACAAAATTATGCGAGGCTATTCTAGTCAATATTTATTAGGGTTAAAGATTAACTAATATATAATCTAAAATATTTCTTGTTTACAATCTAAATAAATTTTTACTAGTAAAATATTCTTGTTAATATTTCATAAACATTTATCTACCCCAATAATTTATTAAGCACGTAAACGTCCACTCAAATACAAATCAACAATGTTTCGCAATCAAACACTTGTTTTTTTTTTTTTTGAACCGCACAATCAAACACTTGTTAAACGATCATAAATTTTCACAGGGTGTAACGCTAATTAATCCAGCACAACCGGACAGAAATTTAATATAAACAAGACTAAAAATAAATTAACAATTTAACAACAGGTTGTCATCTTCAATAAACTTAAATCTAAGTCCTAACTCCATTAAAACGCAAATTAAGGTTTCGGGTTTCCGGAAAACTATCTCAAACACGATTCTAAGTCCGGGTAAGTGTTGTATGGTGTTCGTAGATCGCCGTGGTCGTTCCGAAATCTCGAGGCGGCATCCGGTGATACTCCGTCGGGACCCGCGGCGTGGCGTACACCGAAACTATTAGCGTGTGCACCGTGCGCACACCCACGGCTGAAATGGCGGGTCACGGAAGGCGGGGTGGTGGTGGGTACAGGCCGAAGGGGGTGGAGGAGTCCAATGGTGGAGAGAGGAGGTGGCAGCCGGAGTGGGTTAACCAAATGATGGTGGGGCCGAGAGGTGGCTCGGTGTTGACGGGCCGGAGGAGTTGTCCGAAAAAGGAGGTGCTGTGGGGCTGGCTATCCTCTCTCTTTTCTTTTTCTTTTTTTTTTTTTTTTTTTCCTTTCCTTGCTTTTGAATTTCTTGGGAAGTGTGGAAGGTGTTAATGTTGAGTTTTCTGGATTGGGGGAAGGTGTTTATAATGGAGAGGGTGTGGGGTGAAGGGGAGGAGAAGTGGGTGAAAATGCAGCATATATATATATATATATATAGAGAGAGAGAGAGAGAGAGAGAGAGAGAGAGAGAGAGAGAGAGAGAGAGAGAGAGGGTCGAGATAAGGGAGGGGAGGAAAAGAAATAAAGTATATAACTAATTGATAGTTATCTTTTTAAAAGAATCATTTTCTGAATAGAATTATAAATTTTAATTGATTAAAATTTCTGGGTCACTACAAAAGATATACAATTATTTATAATCTAATTTACCAATGAAATTAGCACATATCAATCTACTATTTATTATAAGCTAACTAATTTAATCCACTAATAAATCTGAAATGACAACACAAATTTTATTTATTTATTTTTTATCAGAAAAATTTAGGGCCAAAATTAGGGTCGTTACAGTCCCTATAAAAAATCAATTCAACTATATATCGGTAACTTCTTGATCAATATGTTTTATTTTTGATCCGTCCAATCAGAGACCGAAAAAAGAACGTATAGATCAAGCAATTACCGATATTAAGCTAAATTGGTTTTTTTTTTTTTTTGTAAGGGACCCTTCAAATTTTTTTTTTTGAAAAACTTAAATGGCTCACAACATTTGTTTGGGACCTCGGAGCGGATCCCATGCAAAATAGTGTACAAGTGTTGTACCTTACCATAGCAGGGGTCGATGTCATCTTTGGGACGAGAAAATTTTCAGTTGCCGAGCGGGTACCACGTGGTGCCCACTCGGCCAATCCAGGCCGTCCATTTCGGTTTTGGACAGCTCGGATTTGGAGAGAGAAAGAGGAGAGCGAGTGTTGAGGTGAGAGGGGAGAGAGAGAGTGATTCAATCCGGGCCGTCCAACACACTTTTGGACGGCTCAGATGTTTTGTTTAGGCACCACGTCAGTCGGGTGACATGGTACCCACCCGGCAACGAAAAATTTCTCCTTCTTGGGTGCAGTGGGTCGTGCATACACTGTCACACGAAAGGTTATAGGAGCATATTATTTCAAAGTTTCCAGCAGGTTGCCCGCGTTAGGTGTAGAATCCTGCGGATACGAAAAAACGAAAATGTTAAAGAGTCCATGTTAAGTTTCCAGCAAGTCGTGAATGGTTTTTTTTTTTTTTTTTCCCGGGGATCGGCTTAACCAGGTGTCTCCCTCGGTTCAACTTGTCCGGGTTTTGTGCAACTGATTTGCATAGTAATCAAAAATGTCAAAACGTTGGGGGTGTTTACATGCATATACTCCTACATGCATGCCTTTTATTTTCTCTTGCTCTTCCTTATTTCTCTCTCTCTCTCTCTCTCTCTCTCTCTCTCTCTCTCTCTCCCCTTTGAAATTCTTTTCCTTTGTGCAAAACTCCTGCAATCTATCCTTTGATGGCGTCGGTAAGTTTATTCATTCCTCTCCCAATGCCAATTCTTGTTGATTTATATGTACATCTTTAATTGGGCTAATTAGAAGATCTAATCCAGAAACTATTTAGATCTTGTCAATGATTGTGATTTGTTTTGTTTTGTTTTTTTTTTTGTGTATTGTGAATTCCCGACAAATTGTGGTAGCTCCATGGAAATATTAAATCACAACATGATCAAATGACGATAACTTGAAGATATTTCATTCCAGAAGATCAAATTAATTAGACGTTCCAGGTTCATTTTCGAACAAAGATTGTGCTGCGATTGTTCTATGTATTACTTATGAATTTAGTTACGAGGGTTCTTGAAAAGGTGAATATACCTAATCAATCGCATCATGTTGTCGCATTTTTTTACATCCGGGTATGCGAAAGAGGGTACGTAGGTCTATAGTTTTATAGATCTCAACTTCTTTTCTTTTCTCCAAAAAACAAGACTTCATTTGCGTGACTGCAACTTATGTGACACAACTTTGAGCGAGGTAAACCAATCGCATTGCATTCACAGTTGAAAATCGTCATTATTACATCCTTAGAAGCACGTATAAAGACATTGTAAAAATGTTTTCATGAGAATGCAGAGAAGGTCTAATCTTCTATACCAAAAAAATATTTTTACCTCTGTTTCAGTGCAATTTCAACCGCATGATTGAACAATAGTCTCTTCCCGAAAGAAGTCTTTTGGGCAGAGGTGACCTACAATTTGTCATTAGAGCTCATTTACATGCTAACCAGTTCTCTTCAATTTGCATCACATTGCTATCTCTTTTGATCTCCATGCCTCCAAAATCTCCAATCCCAAACTAGTAACTTTTGCACATTGCTATCTCTTTTGCACAATAGTATCTTAAAATCCACAGATTTCATGTGTTACTGTACAATGCAAGTTATAAGTCACATGGTGATTCTCAGGTAATGCCGCATTGGCAACACGATTTCCTGTTGTAGGGTAAGTTCCTACGATAGGAAATCGAAGAAAGTATCTGGAATTTTTTTCTCCTTAACTTTTGATCCGAGTATATGTATGGCCTGTAAATATATGCAAGTAATGTCGAGCTTTATGTATCATACCAATGACAATTTTTACTGTTTGAATGGATTGCACATCGCTACTTTGTTGCTTTCATGTTCGGTACGCATGCTTCAATTAATTGAAAGCAGAAGGTTTACTAAGAATTTTGTGATTCATGCAGCAGGAGAAATCTAGGCCTTTGCCAAAATTTGGCGAGTGGGATGTAAATTATCCGGCCTCGGCCGATGGTTTCACAGTCATATTCGCCAAGGCTAGAGATGACAAGAAAAGCAACGGAACTGCTGCGACCATGGCGGCACCACCACCTCAGAGGAACGATCATCCGCAAAGACAAGAACAGAAGCATCAGTATCCTATCGAGGTACACCACTACCTCCAAATTCTTTTGAATCATGCAGCCCTGATGGTTGTTTAGGGTTTGTCCTAAAAACACCTACGGATCCATTCCTATTTGCTCGTTTTGTAGGGGACGAAGTGGTTTTGCTGTTGCTGAAACCCAGCTGCTTTTAAGAAGGGCACGAGACAGAGAATGAAGATGTGACAAGAAAAGAGGTGAGAGGTGAGAAACAGGAAAACAGCCATACTTGGCTACAAGATCTTGTGTGATTGGAACCTCTTACTGGTTCTCTCACATTGTGACTTGTACATAAGTTCTTTTTCCGTTGACATTGTTCAATAGAGAATGAAAGGGACAATTTAGTTTTTTTTTTTTTTTGAACAGCAGAAAATTAAGGGTCTACAGAGATTGGACGAGGTGTTTATGAAAGTGAGGATTATGTATTTTTCTTTCAAATCTTCGGCTGTGAAATTCGTAGATTACCAGGCAAAATATGCATATCTGAGAAAATAAAACATCTATTACGTTCCATGCCCACTTTTAAGGACAAAGATTATCGCATACTTCCTAAAGGAACACCTAGGAAACAAAGAAAGCATTGCTCCAACAATTGTATAATAAAATTGATTTTTGTGAGCCTCAATGTATTAAGTTGTAAAAAATACATATATTGCCGAGTCACAGGCGCCTTGCACCTCATGAGATAATTATAAACGCTTACTAATAAAATTGAGAAAGATCCATCCAATGCGCAACAGCTTGGTTATTCTTTAGAAGCTGAAGGAACATTTATGAAAAAGGTTTCCTACTATTAGGCTTACTTGGGATATGGAAGCAAAACTCTATGCAAAAAGCTGGATTATACAGCGTTGCCTTAATCCCCTGTTGCCATAATCCCTCCAAGATTTGCAAACTTGCTACCTTGTTAGAGGCCGAACTGAGAAAGTAGAGTTTTGATTCACTGGATGGTCGAATAAACAGGCAGGCCCAAACTTGCAAATACCCAACTGTTCATAATACCGGCAAATTTTCCTGCCCTGGAGAAGGTGAAAAGAGTACCCATGAGTGAAATGAAAGGAATCGCAATATAATCACGCATTTTTGCCTTTTTTCCACATTTATAGAAGCTTATGTAACTTTTTCCCATTTAATATCTCATGTTTAAACCTTACGAATTTATCAGAAAAAAAGAAATTCAAAAAACTTCTCTATCAAGCACCTCATTATTTAGGAACTTGGACATAGGGATCAGAAAAAACTTTGAAAGCAATGAGGTTGCTAACTTACCGGTCTTAGAGGCAGGCCCTTATCATTCAGAACACAATCTGCTTTTGGAGCTTGGTTTTTGGGGTGGTGAAACCTACATGCAGATTTATATTTACAAGTCCCAGTTCTCTTGAAGAAATCACACTCGGGTACACCTGGTCGCTCTGGGTATTCTTCAACCTGGCAAGAGATATAGGTTTCCTTTGCTGCTGGAGGTGATAAAGTATGCCACATGCTTTCATCTGGAAAATAGGGGGCCTAGCAAATGAAGGGTTTGTGATATTACAGCAGAGTAATATCTATTGAGAAACATCAATCCCATATTCATCTCAGAAGAAGAATTTTAGTATAAAGAATGAAATATTCGAAAGCAATGAGGTTGTTGATCATTTTTGTCAAAAAGAGGAACAGAAGCATAAATGATGAAATAGTCCGGCATCTATAGTAGATGATCAATACTTCTTTTGGTCATTGATCACTATGCACACAATGTAACCTATCACATGTGATCAGAGTTTAAAATTAATTCTGAAGGGGAAGAGAGGTTGGTAATTCAACCCCTTTTTCTTTTTATGTTTTAACATGATCACCACTTGTTCAAAATGTTGTGCAAGAACATGTGTCAATCAAAGTCCACATCTAAATCCATTTTAAATAGTTTTCTTGATCATTATGTTCAGTTTCCTGTTAACTTGAACACTACCTAAACAAGAAACTACCACCACATTTAGCTTGGGTGGTATCTCCAGCAACCAAGAAAGGGAGTGATACAGAGCACGTCTCTGTTTCTCAATTCTCAATCAGCAAAATGAGAACCAGGATCCAGAATGCCATTAAAGACATCAAAACTGTAATCGTCTTTAGTGCATAGAAAGAGAAAGAATCAATCAATAACAAAATTTTGAATTGTGTCCTACTGTTTTTCATGTTACAATACACAATAAGGAGACAACACACCGGAAAATCTTGGTGAGAAGAAAAGTGGCATTGCCAAATTTTTCCCAGTTCTAAGACCATAAGGCAGAAAACGTTAAACCACTTCAAAAAATCTGCTTCGTGAAATATCACCAAGAGGACTAGAGGGGCTAAGAGAAATAAGTGCCCATTCGTGTGTGCAAATGTCCTGGGTCATAGGACTAAACAACAATACATTGTCAGATAGAAAGCTGTACAAAATCTAACAGCTCCAACTGTTCACCACAAATTAACACTGAACTGATGATACCTGGTACCCATTCCATTCAGGAGTTGGGAGAGCCTCTTGAGGGAGGAAATGCATCGTAGGCATGTAGGCCGAGTGGCTCTCTTGGTAATATGGAACAGCTTTATCAGATAGCACATGAGTTGACCACGATGCTTGAGCTGGGTGTGATGCCCCTGATGCATTCAATGGAATAGATTCCCCATTATAATGTACTGCAGGAATGCTAAATTGACCACTACATTCGTCATTACGTGGTGAGCTATTAGGGTCATGTCCTCCAACACCAGTAGGATTAGGATGGTGAAACCTGCAGCGAGGTCCATATCCACAGGAACCATTTCTCATGTAAAAAGGACACTCTTTTTCTCCCTGTTGAAAAGAGGCTGAATAAACTTGAGGATATGATCTTTATAAACAAAGATCAAACTTTGCATGGCATTTGTCTACTCCCGTCCATCTCATTTGTTTCTTCATTTTCACCTCAGTCTTCAATCGGATCAACCAATAATGTATATTCGTGACTACTTTTTCCAAAGTTTACCCACCAATAAAAAATTACCAACGAAAAATTATCAACAAAATACCCTATTCGCTGATCCGATTAACAACTCACCATCCAAAATACACAAACAAAATGAGACGGATGGAGTACAAACTAGGAATCACATTTAGTAATGCCTAAAACAAAAATGGAACGACAATTATATGTGGGAAAGATTATGTACCAATCGAATTGGCAAACCTAGAAAGTTGAGCTCCGGAGGAGCAATTTCCGCTTCAGCTTTGGAGTGATTGTATCTACAGGATTTTCCATATTTGCACCCTTCTGCTGTGAGGTAATACTGCAACAAACAACTAAAACACTCATAAAAAATGACGTCCTTTGATCACGAAAGCACAGACACTCCTATATATGGATAGCAATTAATTCCTAGAAATCAGTACCAAACATAAAAATAACTGCATATCTAACACGTTCTTTCACGTTTTTGCCAATATTTCACTTAGCGAACAAATCTTAACTCATTCATCTTCCCACATGAATATAATTATGCATATATAAATAGGTATCCGACTTCTCTGTCATTGGAGAAGCCTCTACAGTCTCACCTCGTTCGTTCATCTCAACAATCAATAGTTAAAGAATAGTTTCTTCCCACGAAGAGTCTTTGAACAAAATTTAACCATTAAAAACAATTTTGGACGGTTGGGCTTGCACAGACCACAAAGAAGCCATTTCCTATATAAATACTACTCCAGTGTATAATAAGACCATAATAACAGGAGTAACAAATCTAACCTTGCATTCTATGTTCTCAGGTTTCTCCAAAACCCCTTCCTTGGCCTTCTCTTTCTCCTTCTCTTTCCCCCATTTCTACAACAAATCAATATGTAAAAAGGATCTTTAGTCCCAAACCAAAAACAAAACTTTACAGCCATCCAATCCCCAACATGACTCAAAAATACCTGATTTGCCCTTCTCACAGTCACAGGGTGATTAAACCTGCAATTCAGCCCAAACTTACACGTCCCCGTCCGAACGTAATGCGGGCAATCCTCGGCGTAAGGCCGGAGTGGGTGCAACACGCCGCCCCGATCATTTCTGTTGATGTTCTCGCCCTCGTTCGATCCCAGCCCTACGTTGTCCAACTTCTGAGACAGAGATTCCACCGTTAAACCATCGGAATCGAGAGATTGCTCGTCCGATCGGGGTTTGGGATCAGAACTGGTGGTGTTGGCTTCAAAAGTCTCCATCTTTCGTCCGCATTTCGAAACCCTAGAAATGGAGATTTGATCGGGAGTGCGTGTGTATGTATATATGGGTGTAGATATGGAAGTGGCACTTGTTGGAGAAGAAACGTATCTAGACAACCAGTAAAAGTTCTCTCTCTCTCTCTCTCTCTCTCTCTCTCTCCACTGTGTCTGAAGTGGGCCAAGTTCTCTCTCTCCACTGTGTCTGGAGTGGGCCCTAATTTTGACTAATGGGTCCAGATGGTTGCCTAGTTCTGACTTCTTTATTACATGGTTGACCAGTGTTTGGTTGGATAATTTCTGGAAAAATAATGCAGGGGAAAAGGGGTTACTAAAATTAATTTCTGAAGATGCTAAAAATTGGTGTTCTTTAATTCAATTTTTTTCATTGATAAATTTTGATTCGATTAAAGTAGCGAAAATTTCACGCGAATGATGCGGCGAGAGGTGACGTGATCTTGTGTTTTCCTTTTACAATCGAGAAATAATGATTCAAGGTCGATAAATGAGCGGTTTAAAAATTTTGATTTTATTTAAAATCTTAACAAGTGTTAAAAGAAAAAACGTTGCGAATTAATTAGTTTACTAGTCAAGCTGATATTAAACGAGTTTTTAATGGATCGGAACCAAGTTGAGCTTGAGTACCTTTATTCTTGTAACAACATAAGCTTATTTAGTTGACTAATCATTTTTATAACAGTATAAGCTTATTTAGCACGTAATTTTTAATGAGAGAAACTTCGAGTTTTGATTCATTTAAACAACCATTTGAAGTTGAACTCATTTTCAATTTCAAATTTGAGCAAGGCTAAGCCCGATCCTTGCTATTAATCGGGTCACTTTTGGACATTTTTTGTTCGAATGTGGTCCAAGTTGTGACCGAGAGGCATACACAACTATTTTGATTTGTAGAAAGCTAGTTATAGATTGCAAACCGAAGCTGGAGTTTGAAAACATGGAGTTGATGTCCAGAGGCTTCAAAATTGCGGCTGCATAAATTGGAAATGTAGACGGTGGACCATTAGATAGCTATTAGCCACCATGTATTAATACTGCACGTAATATAGTATTAAATGTATACTAATTTTGAGTTTTTTCCATAAGATTCGGGTGAGTTGACGCTAATATTTTTTTTTTTTGTTTTTAGACAGTGCCAAATACCATTTGTTTCTATTAGAAATACCAAAATATATAAGTATGTTGATTTAGTTAAAAGAAACGAGTTGTCTTAAATAGTGAAGATATAGGACTAAATATCTTTTTTTTTTGGATCCGCATATTGGACTAAATATCAAAAATACAGTTTTAATGAACAATGTGAACTCACCCTAAATTTGAGCTTAATCTCTGTTAATTGTAGCTTTTATCTATCCCTGTTCAAATCCTCTTAATTTGACGGAGAAACGAAAAAGATTATGAGTACACACATGGAGAAACAAAGAAAATACAGTTTTGCTCGTGTTAACAGGGGTGTTTGGGAGCCTACTTTTTGGCTTTTCATTTTCAGCTTTTTGGTTTTTTGGATTATGACCAGAATGTATTTTGGGTATAGTAGAGTGTTTGGGAGATTTGTGCAGAATATATATTAAAATTGTAGTAGTGTTTGGTAGATGATTGTTGAGAATGAATTATGGGTTGCATTTTTACCATATTGCCCTGTGTCTTCTTATACCAGGTCACTTGCGTTTTTTTTTTTCCAATTTTTTTTACTTTATTATTGAATAGTTTTTATGGGCTATCTATTGAAGTCTATTATTATTCTAAAGTAATATTTTGTTTTTACCTTTTTTTTTGTGTGTTTTTCAGATCCGCTGTTTGCCTTTGGGCTTTATATTATTGTGTTAAAATAATTATTTTTGATATGTAATTTTTTTCCTTTTTTAATTTAAGGAAGACATTTGGTATTTTTATTTGGTATTTTAGATTTCAAATAATAAGACCAATGTTACAAGTAACACTTTAATTTAACGACAAATACAAAATCCGAAAATGACAGGAGTATTAAGGGTATTTTCGTAATATAATCTCAAAATCCAAAAATGAGAATCCCAAAAGCTCCTCCAACCCAGATTTTGGTTTTTGGCTCCTAAACCCAAAATCCGAAAATCTATTCTCCCAGAATCCATTTTGAAAAGTTGTTGCCAAACACCCAAAATCCGAAAATGGGAATCCAAAAATCCAAAAATCCGGTTGCCAAACACCCCCAAACTTATAGCGTCTGCACCAGAAGTTAAAAAATGATAGCCCCACTTCGTCCATTTTAATATTCATACCTTGTCATGTCATGCCATGCCAACGCATATTGTGCCCTGTCGGATCTATTTCCAAACGTGTCGTGTCAGTCCCTGCCATCTCTTGCAAATGATTTCACAAATCCAGGCACACAATTTTTTTCTTCTTAAAACAATGAAAGTCTACAGACTTGGAAACGTACCCATGCTAAAAACCACAACGCGGACATGGTCTGGGCCCCACATCAGCTGTTGCAAAAAAAAACGAAAACGAAATTTGGGCTGGGTTTCTCACAAACTAGAGAGAGAGGAAAGAAAGAAACGAAGAAGAGAAGATCGACAAGAAAAGGACGACGCCATACTCCAAGGTCTCTCCTGCACCAACGCCGTATGCTACACTCAGTGCTTCGTCTCTGTCTTTCCAAAGTCCTCTCTCTCTCTCGCTCATATTCCTCTCATCAATGGTGGTACTGCATTGCCTCCATATTTTTTGAACACCCAACTCCAGTTTATTGGCTCTATTTATATTTAGCTGAAAATCCAGTAAAATTACTGAGGAATAATTGAATTTAAGCTTTGATCATTTACAATTGTGATCTGGGTTTGACATAATTTCATGTAAAAATTGTTCTTTTTTCATCAGGTTTGAGATTTGGATCGCATATTAGAATTTGGGTTTTGTATACTGTGGTTTTTTTTCTTTCGAGAGAAACCATGAGGGAAAAGCTGAGATTTTTGATTTGCGTATGGTTTATTGTGTTTTGTTTGAGTATTTATTTTGCCACTTCTCAAAAAAAAAAAAAAAAAAGGTTTGTTCCACAAAATCCAAATAAGCAACTTATTTCACATTTTTAAACTCAAAAATAACGTAAATGAGAAATAATTTTTCAATTTTTTTTGCACCGTATTAAAGATCTCAATGAGATCTATCAAACAAGATTCATATTGATAGAAAAATTATTTGCGTAAGCACATGATTTTTGAGCTTGAAATTGTCTTCTCAAAAAATAAGTAATTGTTCAATCTTTTTAGGAACAAGCCTTCTTATTACACAAAAAATAAGTTCTTATTTCGTTTCTGGAACGGGGCCTAAGTTTGTGGTGGAGAGGAACAGCTAGAGGAGGCGATTTTCACGAGATCTATTCTTTGGGGAGGTGATTTTTGTGAAGGCGTGCGGTGGTGGTCGCCGGTGGCAGTGGTGGTTGCCAATCTGGTCTAGAGTCTAGGGTTCCTCCTCCTCCTCCTCCTCCTCCTCCTCTCTCTCTCTCTCTCTCTCTCTCTCTCTCTCTCTGCTTGAAGTCGTTCAAACTAGATGTGAGGGGAGAACAACAGAAGGGTTTTTTTTGGTAAACTAGGAGCATTAGATAAAATTAAGAGTCATACAAGAGTCTAGGGTATTCCACCCCATTTGCGTCCTCGCGAAGTTGCAAGTTAATACAATCCGGAGCAATATCAAGTACATGAAAATCTAGAGCATCATCAAATGACATACTAGCTGTTACATTCGCACATTTGTTTCCTTCGCGGTAGATGTGGTCAATCTTCTTTACCCACCGCTGTCTCATCAAACATATGCAATCATGTATGAGATTATTTAGAACATGTCGGGGTTGATTTTGGCCCATAATAAGTTGAATGGCTGCCTTTGCATCCATTTCCACATGGAGCGGAATAAGGGGTTGTTCTTCTAAAAAAGCCACTGGTTTTCCCTCCAAAAACGAGCCAAATAAACCCACAAAAAAACAAAAATAAGCCAATAAGCCACTTGTTTCGTCTTTATTCAAAAAAAATTGGATTTCGGTCAAAAAATTTTCCTTTTTAGATTCCTCTTGTCATGAGGATACAATAATCTCCAAAAAATTGACAATAAGCCAAGTGATAAGAAAAAAATTTGAATAAGAACAAAAAATAAGCCACTTTGACTTATTTATCCGAACACCCCCTAAGTTGCTTGTTGTAAGCAAGTTGTAGACCATCCTTAAGAGCCCACAGTTCTGATTCCAAAGCTGTCATTTGGCGGAGAGTTCTGTGGAAACCAACTGCCCAACTTCTTTTGTCATCTCTGATTAAGCCACCTACTGTGGCTTGTTGAAGCCCCTTTTTGCATGCACCATCTGTATTGAGTTTGAAAAATGGGGTGCTGGGGGGCACCATTTCACGAGCATAGTGACCCTTTTTGGGGGTTCCAACGCTGGAATTGCAATATGGTGCCATTCAATTGCCAGAGCAATTGAAGAAGCAATGGCATAGTTAAGGTGTTCTTTGGCCCGATTTGGTTCATTTTGGAAGAGGGTTTTGTTTCTGAGAAGCCAAATGTTCCAACAAGGAGAAAATAATACACCGTGGGATTCCCGACTGGTGGATTATTTTTGCTTCACAATTTTATTTTTAAATTTTTTTGCTGCAGCTGATGTGGGGCCCAGGCCACATCAGCGTCGTAATTTTTGGCTTGGGTCCGTTTTCAGGTCCGTAGACTTATTGAAACAATAAAATTAGCTTATCAACCTTAACCAATCCCAGCCAAAACCTCCACGCCTCAATCCTCACGCCTTTCCACCTCTTAAATGCCCAACCGTTTCCGCCAAACCGTCCTCCTCCTCCAACTAAATCACTCCATTACCGGATGAAAATAAATTTTTTATAACATGGGTGTAAGCATTTCTTTCATTCAAATTAATTACATTGCGCCACGCTGCAAATCAGTGGTCCCAATTAATAAAATTAATTTAGAAAAAATAAATATTTATACCGGCAGTGTAAAAACTTTAATCTCTTACCAGATTACCCCTTCCTCTCCGTCCATTCTTGATCAAAAAATACATGCTCTCCATACCATAATATTTGTCCAATTCCCAAAATGAAAACTTACAAAAAAAAATTATTTTTAATAGAAAATTCAAATCGTTTTCAACTATTAATAGAGTATCAAAGAGTATTTTAATTTAAAATAAAAATTTGAATTTTTTCTTAAATTTATTAATTTCTAAACATTGTTTTCT
Source organism: Rhododendron simsii (assembly GCA_014282245.1). NCBI lineage: Eukaryota > Viridiplantae > Streptophyta > Magnoliopsida > Ericales > Ericaceae > Rhododendron > Rhododendron simsii. The sequence goes on from CM024960.1 coordinate 5,158,462, forward strand.
CCGATGTGACAAATATTTTGGACGGAAGAAGCAAACAATTCTCCCGTTTGCCTTATTTATTCAATCACTTCACACTCTAAAACCATTTCTCTGCTCCAACTCTCAAAAACAGTCGAACACTCTGCCTCATGGAGCTCTGTTCCGTAGCCCACCTCAAATCCCAGCCCCTCTGGCTCCTCCTCCTCCTAACCCTCGGCTCCATCTCCCTCCTCAAATTCACCCTCTCTTTCCTCACCTGGGTCTACGTCAACTTCCTCCGACCCCCCAAAAACCTCAAGAAATACGGCTCGTGGGCCCTCGTAACCGGACCCACGGACGGCATCGGCAAGGGCTTCGCCTTCCAACTGGCCCGCAAAGGCCTCAACCTGATCCTAGTCGGCCGGAACCCGGATAAACTATCCGAGGTTTCGGATTCGATCCGGGCGAAATTCGGGCAGACCCAGATCAAGACCTTGGTGGTCGACTTCTCCGGCGACTTGAACGAAGGGGTGGATAGGATTAAAAAGGAGATTGAAGGATTGGATGTCGGGGTTTTGGTTAATAACGTGGGGATATCGTATCCTTACGCTAGGTTTTTCCACGAGGTGGACGAGAAGTTGTTGGCGGATTTGGTTAAGATCAATGTCGAGGGAACGACTAAGGTGACTCAGGCGGTTCTGCCCGGGATGGTCAAGAGGAAGAGAGGCGCGATTGTGAATATTGGGTCGGGCGCGGCCATTGTTATCCCGTCTGATCCGTTGTATGCTGTTTATGCCGCCACCAAAGCGTGAGTATTCTGCTTGATTTACTTGTGTTCGTTTTCAAGTGATGATTTTTTCCGGCTCTCTGTTAGGATTTTTCCTTGTGGTTTGATTAGAATTTGAAGGCGTTTGGCCCAACGGCATCTGGGCGCACTCAAGTGGTAGGAGGTAGGAGCTCAACTCCTCCTCCAAGGCCTTAAATCTAAGGGAAATTTATAGAAATGGCCCTCTTAGTTTCACCTTAGTCTCATTTTCGTCCTCTCAATTACATTATTTTGACCTTCAAGTTTGGTTTTCGTACCTAATTAGTCCAATTGATCACTTCTGTTTGCCAAACTAGACGAAAAAAATCAAATTGATGGCAGTTTGGGTGTTGCAGTTCGTACTAAGTTGGTCCAATTAATAATGTCTATCCTCAATTTGATTTTTTCCATCCAGTTTGGCTGACTAGCTTTATCAATTGGATCAACTTGGTACAAAAACCAAACTTGAAGGTCAAAAGAGTTGCAATTGATACTTGGAGGACGAAAATGAGATTCGGGTGAAACTAGGAGGATCATTTCTATAAATTTCCCTAAATCTAATTATTCTGACAATACCGGTTTTAGCCGATAGAAAAAAATAAAGGTTAGTCGAGATCTCCAATGGACAAACTCATATTTAGGTGTAAATTTGATTGAAAAGTTTATCCGTTTTAAGGATCTCTCTATTCAGCAATGATAAATTTGGAAGCCATGAAGCAGCTTTAGAAGTTTGATTTGTAAAGAGTGTCCTTGATTTGAGTGAGAAGATGAGTAGAATCTACTTTTTAGTCGTTTCACAAAAATTAAAAGTATTGAGTAGCAAAAGCTTTATACCATATGGAGAACTCTAATGGGCAAATTCAAATCTAAGCATAAATTTTGGTAAAAGCTTCATTCATGGCATACTTGTAAGTTTGAGAGGGAGAAAATGGCCGCCAAAGATTTGAGTCTCCCTTGATTTGGTTATAAGTTTGAGTAAAAATTCAATTTGATAGGGGTTTGGGGCAAGCCATGGAGCGAGATTTAAGGAATTTTACTCAGATTTTGGTACTGAGTTTAAAAAAGAGTTAGGGTTAGAGATAGGCTAAGGGATGGCTAGGGCCCAATCCACGAATCAAGAGACATTTGTTTGGAAATTTCGAAGTTGTGGTGTGGGTGTTTTGCTTGTAGTTTCATGCTTCGGGTTCAACCCTATGTTTGGATGCAAAATGTCAGAAGGAAAAGAGAAAAAGGGATGGATGAAGTTGTTTATTCCTAAGAAAGCATGAAAGTATATTAGTAGAATAGTTGTATGAGATAGAATTTGTGCTGATTCAATCGGTTCTCTCAAGAAAGGAAATAGAACTGCAGATATTTCCTTTCTCAAGAAAGGAAATACAATAGCTGTATGACATGTTCTTTTTTCCTTACAGTTTCTCAACTGTCAAATGTTTTGAGAAGTCCCACGAATGAGGTTTTGATTCTCATGGTACATAAAACACTAGACTGCTTACTTGTTGACTATCAAAACTGTGCCTTTATTCTTAATTTTCCTTTTAGTTGTTTGTTTCCTCTATGTCTGCTTATTCCATTATACTGATAATTTTCCACTGGGGATCACTTCCCGCTTCTGTTTGTTTTCGTGAGAAAGTTGTTTTCAAATTTTATTGACAAACTGGGCTTCATGATTTGAAATAATGGATGCCTAATGTTTGGTCTGGTGTTTTTATTTTCAGATATGTTGATCAATTCTCGAGGTGCCTTTATGTGGAGTACAAGAAAAGCGGGATAGATGTGCAGTGTCAGGTACTCTTGATATTATTTTTGAAGCCTGTACTGCATACCTGCGCCTAATTTAATTCACTTCCTGTCATGTTTGCATTTATATGCATTGTCATGTAATGTAACATGCACATTATACCAAAAGAGTTCTTCACATTGATCCCAGATCGCATAGGCACCATTTTATTACAAAAAAATTCGTCCAGATGAGAATATGAAGACTGATATGTGCTCGACAAGTGGATTTCAACTGATAGACTGTACTCATCCTCGGCTTTCTATTTCATCATTGTACACTTCATAAATGAGATCAAGTTGGTTGTAAGGCATTACAGCTCGGAAATCGTATTGTTTCCATCATGTATGGGGCTTTACTGAACGACCGAGAAGGTGATCAAGATAACTTTTGTTTACTCATACAAGATCTTACTTTCATCAAGAACTGCAATTTGGTGAAAATGCAATTTTGCGATGGTCTTATGTGAATGCTTTGGTTTCACATCCATGTCGATAATCTAATGAGGTCCTTTTCACTACAGGTGCCCTTGTACGTGGCAACAAAGATGGCATCAATCAAACGATCCTCATTCTTCGTACCATCAACTGACGGTTATGCTCGAGCTGCCATGCGGTGGATAGGCTACGAACCGCGTTGCACTCCTTACTGGCCTCACTCTCTTCTGTGGGGATTGGCAAACTCCTTGCCGGAGTCCATTATTGATGCTTGGCGTCTCCGGTTCTGCCTTGCAATTCGAAAGAGGGGTCAACTCAAAGACTCTAGGAAGAAGGAATAGAGACACCATTCTTACTCTCTCTGGTTATCTTCTTGTATCTCATTTAATCTTTTCTTCAGACTGCCAATGCGGATTAGGATATGCCGTTGGAGGTTAGTTTGCTATGTGATTCCACTATTCCTCTTTGATGTCATTTGGCTTTGATTTGGGGGCCACTATTTCAGTTGTATTCTGATAACAGTCACTTTGTGCATATTGCCAAAGGTTAAGTCTGTCTCCAATCTTCTCCCGCTCATACCCCCAATGATTGGGGACTATATGGGTTCTATTGTTGTTGCGTTGTTGTTGAGGACTTCAAACTTATGTTGTCTTCATGTCCTTTGTACCAAGTTCCATTCAATCTAGCTGCTTGCTTTTCTTATGCGTTGCTCTCGTCTTTGCAATTTCAAGTTCTTGTTGTCTATCTTAGTGCAGCATTGAAACTGTTTTGGCCATACAGGCTGGATATCTACTTCATGGGGAAGAGGAAGATCAATCTAATAGTATGATTAATAAGGATTACAAGCTCTCCAATCTCCTCTCGATTGTATCTCTCTGTTTTTCTTGTTTATGCCCGTTTGGACGGACTTGACCACTTTCCGGACAAAACTTTCCGTGCCTGACAATTCGGATGGCCTTCAGCCATGTTCGGATTTGGTTTCTTGTACTTGCCATCCGGACGGCTTTTCGACCCGTCTAGACGTAATTTTCCCTAAACCTCCCGAATCGTAGCCACACACAACAGAAACACTCAAGTATAAATTGGGTGAAACTACCGTATCAGCTTGTTGATCTTGTCGGTATCGTTTATCCGCCCAACGGATTGTCGCGTTATTTCCTAGACTAGAAACATTGGATTCTCTTTTGTTGCCAAGCTACCATAGCCGGCCAAATGTTTTCCTTTTCTTAAACAATGTATTTATTAGTCAAAGTTGAGATTCGAGTAGCCCGGAAAAACTTGGCGTGTGGTCATGAGTAAGCTAAGGTTGGTTGAGTATTGAGTAGCGAAATGAGTAAGCTAGAAGGAAAAATGCTAATCACCTCCCATTAGTCGATGAAATAATTGCAAAAAATAAAAAATAAAAAAAATTACGTTAATTTTCTCCATAGGTACACAGATATTCGCAAAAGTATATTGATAGTTGGACCTCTGGTTCGGATATGACCTAAGCTCCTTCTTTAGTCCTAACCCAGCAAGGCAAGGAACAATCATTAGTGCCTAATCGGCCAGTGATGACCGGAAATGCATTCTGATAATTAAGTAAGTCATTGATTGAGAAGATGAAGTACATAGAGCTCATAGATGAATTTAATGGTAACGGCCTACCTCTTTAGGGTATGAGACTGTACTTTTATATAGGAACTTTCGACTTAACCTCCAAGTCACCTCGTGTCGGGTACATGCCCTAACTATCAAGGGTGACACCATGGATGACGTACTGAACCCAAGTGGTTATGCTGACGCCACTGAACAGCTCACGCTTCCCATAACCATGAGTTGTGTTAGTCTTGACCCGACTCTGGACTATTCGGATTGAACCGCGCTCGGACAATATGATCAGGGGGCGATCTGTTGGCAGTTTGGCACTGGTCTGGCATACATGGTTCAGCCCAAGCGTTTAGCCTATTGAGGCTCCTGGTTAGCCAGACCCAAATGGAAACAACTGATTCGGCCCGCTACAATACTTTTATAAATGTGCAGTGAAGTGCCAACTGTTTCGACTTTTACGCACTCATTGTTCACCGCGTAGAGGGCGTGGTTAGACAGATAGACAATGAGTGTAGAGGCTACGTTACGTAGGCTTATATATCACACTCCATTGTTTTCCGGATTTTTGTTTGTTATTGGTGGGTACACGAACGAGGTATGGATAGTGACAGATTGACATATGGGGCCACTTAGGAAATTGAAAGATTGAATCAAGCACCTACTTTAAAATAAACGAACGACTCGGATCATTTGTATGAGACCTCGGAATGGGCCCCACACGCTGTACACTATGTTACATCATAGTCGGTACCCATAGTGGAGTTCATAAACTAATACTCCTCAAACATCTAAATGGAGAAGTGATTTTGGTGTGACCAATTTTTAAAACCCATCACAAAAGTGATTTCCGTTTGCTCCTTCAAAAATTAAGGATTTACAATGACTTTCAACATACATGCCGTTAAATAACTATTACGGGCAAAATAATAGTACTAATAGATTAAAAATCACCTACCATGCATGACCACTACCCCAATATCCCCATGCCCATCCTAAAAATGTGCAAATACATAACATCCCATCCCTCCAGCTAGCATAAAAATAAAGAGAAAAATTATTTCACAGAGCTTTCCGTGAATAGTAGTTTACGGAGGTGAATTGCGCCCGTCGAAAGTGTGTTAGACTGTTCGGATTTTAACAAAACCCTTCACGCAAAGAGTTTTTCCAATGCCGAAACGGACGACTGAGATTGTGCAGGGGCTCCTCCGTGAATAAGCGCATCTCAAAAACAAAACTGACAAATAGTTTTAGTCCTACAGAGTGAAGAACTTTTCTAGAAAAATAAACACGATTGGATCGAAAATGGTAGTACTATTGCAGCCCCCATGTGAAGTCAATAATTTGAGCTTCGTACGTGTCACTTCGAAGTTAGAAGTAACATGCTTAGCTAGCTCCATTAATATTGTTTTGTTAGTTCTGTATCTATTATATATTTTCTGGTACATGTGCGACGACACAAACACTCCCATGAGCAAACAAAATACCATAAGAAAATAATAAGACCAAGTAATATTTGTTTCTTGTAAATGAATTAGTGCTAGCTGCATGGTTGAGAGAGAGAGAGAGAGAGAGAGAGCTTTTATCCACCTGCCTCCATTTCACATGGGTTGATACCCTACGGATTAGCCAACCACCAATAAAAACGTGTAATCTCAGAATTATCGAAGAGTACGTACTCACCTAATTCAACCTAAAACAATCCAAATCGCAAGTAAACTAGTAAGGACAAAAATGGTCCCCCAATGGACAAAAGGATTCCCACGCTAGCCTTCGAGAGGGCACAGACTTACTTACGTATGCAAATTTAGATACACATGTGTTTGCAACTGTTCGGTGCACATGATCACAAAATAATAATAAGGGATCCACAAGCAACGTACGGTTCAGAACGTATCTATGCCTGAATCATTGTATCGAAATCTCAATTCATAACATTGCTCATTCGTAAAATACTATCGGCAATTTTTTACCATAAATTTCATTTGAAACTATCTTGCAAAATCTAAAATAAGAACCGGAGAGGATCCGAAACTCCCAAACCATTATGACTCAGGTCATCCATAAAATAAAAAGACCAAAACCATGCATTGGATGTGATTCTGTTGGCTCCGCCAATCAAGCAAAGCATGTTAACAATCATCCACCCTCGATCCCATGTGCCATAACCTCCCCTAAAATCAGCAGCCAAGAAACCATGCTCTACCACGTGTCGCAATCTCATTAGTCCCTTCACCCTGATTGGTCCTAATCTCAATTTTGGACAATTTAATTATTTTGTATTTTATTGGCATCAGTTTTTGTCCTATTCAATTCTCTCAACTATATAATTACCCCATTTGAGTGAGTAAAGCTTTAGCCTACCAATATCATCTCTCCCCTACTCCTTTCAAAACTTTTGAAAGAGACAGAGAGAGAAAAGATGATCAAGCTGAGATCAATGAGGTTTTCCAGAAGCAACAGCTCCAAGCTTGGCAGGTCCGGCAGCGATGTCGGAGGGGCGGGAAAAGGGTGTGGAGGTGGTGAAATCAAGTGGGAGATGCGCCCGGGCGGCATGCTTGTTCAGAAGAGAGATAAGAGTGGTGAAGATGGATTTATCATAGTAAGAGTCTCAACTGTTTCTCAATGGCATGATATCACCCTACAACAAACTTCAACATTTGGTAAGCTCTCTTAAACTTGAAAGAATGAAAAACTCATCACTTCCATAAAAAAAAAAAAAAAAATACTACTGGAGAAAGATGTGACAGTGACATATTTAAACTATTAGCCTTATTCATAGGAGTTCTGTTTTAAAGCGAAAGATTCGGATTGCTCTAGCTATATTATTCTGTACGAAGTTGTGTATGAATTTTCTGTTTGTATATCATCACCAAGACGGAAATGTTATTGAATAAATCACCGCTACCAACAAGAAATCCGCTAATTTGCTTTGCTAACCTAATTTATTTATGTGATCAATCAAAACGATTTTCAAACACAATTTTACACCACAAATTCATCTTGGGTAATGACATTTTATAAATTGGGAATCACATTGTGGGTACTTTGCCTGAAATAGAATGCATAAAATGCCGTCTCACCCTACATAAAACATGTTATCGCAAATATCTATATTTCAATAGCATTGTCGAAGACCCGAAAAAAGTTTCTAACCTTCAAAATTAATGATTTTGTTGTTGTTGTAGGAGAACTGAAGATGATATTGACAATGGTGACTAATTTGGAGCCAAGGGAGCAAAGGCTATTGTTCAAGGGAAAGGAGAGAGAAGATGGTGAATACTTGCACATGGTTGGGGTTAGAGATAGGGACAAGGTTCTTTTATTGGAGGATCCAGCCATCAAGGAGAGAAAACTACTCATGGGTTTGGCAAGATCAGGTCGAGCCATGGGGTCTCCTTTTAGAACCATTAGTGTGTAATTTAGTTAATGATTAACTGTGTTTAAATTAATTTCAGCATAATGCACCTTCTCTCTGCTAGTTAACAACCCCATTTAAAAGGAAGGGTTAGTTTTGTGGAGAAGAAGGGTGAGTATTGAATCACTTCGACAGATTATTAGGGGTTCTGTTTGTAATTTTCTTCTTGTTTCGGGCATGGTTAATGTGAGCTCGGTGTACATCCTTGGATGCTCTACTACCTTTGCTGCGATTGGCTCTTATGTTATGTCGTTTTCGCTGGCCTGCTTCGGCAATAGGTGCTTGAGTCTGTAATGCAGGTGCTCATGTCTAGGTTTTCGTAGTATTGGTTCACTATTGTATTTTATGATGAAATCTGTATTGTCTTTGAGCTTTCCATGTTAATGGATTGAATCGTTTCAAAAAAAAAAAATGTATGAGATGATGCACGGCTTGTGTCTTTTCGAATGGCTATTAATTAATTCGAGTATCTAATTATGCCTCTATTGCGAAATTTATCATTACGATTAAGTGACTTATTGGATGAATTACATAAAAATGTCAAGTAATACGTCGGAAGCATTGGGTAAGATTCTTTTTAAGCAGAATTGAATTTGACAGTTAGAATTCTCATTCTCCACTACTCCTTCCCATAAATAGGACCGATGGTCTTATTATGCGCAAGTGTAAGTACGTAAGATCCATCAACGGGTCGGGTGCAGAGAAGACAATGGGAATATTCGGATGAAAAATTGTTTGGAAAATGAAGGTTCAGGACGTGTTTTGATAATTAATATCTGTTAAGGACAAGCTAAGAATATTTGTTAATGCTGAAAATGTCATTGATGGGTATTAATTATCAAAACACGTCTTTGCCGTCATTTTCCCAAAATTGTTCAACAGGCCCATTCCAATCGGATGTGCTTCGGCCCGAGAGGAAGCTGGGCCCCTTCTTAGCCTTTGACTGTCTATATGCAAAGCAAGCCCACATTGATTAATTTGGAGATGATGAAAGTCCTTGCAAAGCCTATATAGCTAAGCAGCAAAGAACCGAGTTATGCCTGATAACATAAACGCATCTTTGATCAACCAGCTAGTTTTCCGGCGTGCTTGATCAACGGCCTGCAAGAGAAAAATAGACAGCGGTGTGGTGCCAATCAACAACCCGTTGATTCTTAAGTCTGTCGATTTGTAGACAGAGATAAAATAAAACTCAAGTAATTAGAGTGTAGGAGTTGTGTACCTGTCCCCATCATTTAAATACCCATAAGACTTGGAATTTTCGTGGTTATCCCTGTAGGGACAGGGGCAGTGCACGAGAGTCCCAACACTCCTAGAACCCCTTTGGGTGGTCCTTTTGATCACCATAGTGATTTCCCATGCTCGGTAGCGTGTGGTTTGATTAGGGCTTTTTGAGCCGAGTAGTATTCTAGCCGGTGATCAGCATGTTCTTGTTTGATTTTGTCAGGGGCCAAAAAAAAAAGCTTTCCCGAAACATACGGAGCGTGGAAATTAGAATGTATAGCGAGTTGTATTTTGTTGAATAATAAGTCAGGAATTAATCTTCTTCAATGTGGGCCAAAAGCAAATGATGCCAAAGAATTTCCAGTTGCATAGAATTTCCTCATAAGAAAATGAAAAACAAACTTACCAAAAAAAAAAAACAGAGTCAATAATGTGTCAAGAATGGACGAAACTTTGCATTTTAAAAAGGAATGCACTTGACTGACATAGTAATAAAAACAACTAATGTGAGCAAGAAACATTTTTAAAGATTTGCTTGTAGCTTGTAGAGCATTTTGTTAGGAGTGCCCCAATGGATTTGGTTACACAATATTGCTTCCTGTGGCCGCTTTAAAAACAAACTTGCGGGTGCGATGTCGAATGCCATAAAGGACTTAATTGAAACCCTTTCTATCACCAATTGGTATTAAGAGAGATAGTGGAAAAACGGTCCGACAAGTGGTATCAGAGCCAGAAAGTCATAGGTTTGAGTCACGAGAGCGTCATCGTGAGGAATGAATTGCTGGGCCCAAAGTGCCCCTTGGCGAACTTTGGCGAGGAATGTTCTATTAATTTGCGAGTCTCCCGTTCAAGTCTTGGTAAATATTATATGTATACACGTTGGAGTCATAATTCTTGACTAGTGGGTCAAAAATGAGGTCCATGTGGATGTTATTTTTCCTGCTTTGCTAATCCAAAGAAATAACTATACTAATTAAGAGATTAATTATATGGTAAGTGTAATTTTGTTTTACAATTAGTCGTCACGACTAATTATCTCGCAAATAATGCATGATTTATCAACTCTCGAAAAAAGAGAAAACGCTTGAAACTTCTATATATGCATTTGAAAAGCAAGTTAATGCAATCTAAACATTTCTTGTGAGTTCGATCTAGAAATTTTTTACAGGGAAGTATCAAATGTTTGTGTGAGAAATTAAGTACCTTTAGTCCCTCCGCCCGTGCATATATGTACGGATAAATTGAGAAATAGAATTTTAAACAGAGTAGAATAACACAACCCAAAAAAAAATCATATCTGAATTAATTAGTCACAAAACTTTTACTAATATGCTGGACTAGATCTAAATAATCCATATTAATATCTGGATAATTACAATATGGTTAAAGTAAATTACCGTATGACTAACATAATCCATAGCAACCAACCCAAATTGCACAAGTCCAAATTTCCCACCGCAGTCAGTGGGGAAGAAAAGAAGGCGGACTATGGGATGGGCAAGGGTCGTGTTTTTTAATACAAGATGTTCTGATCAAATTGCGCACACATCGATCAATACCGAGACTCTGGAGTCAACGACTCGGTAAAAAAACTCTTGGGGCCTCAAGGTTTTTAATGTTTAGAATGCGTGAAATTCAAACATGCAATTTCATAGAGGACAATCACTTATTTGTTTTGTCGTGTTCACTTAGCCTATTGGCCAGATCAAGGGTCATCGACTCGTGATTCTTTCTACTCATATTTTATGATCTCCAAAAATCATCTTAGGAGGGTAGAAAAATTCTCACTTGTTTTACCGGCCAAACGTGATTTCGTGTCCAAAGTCAAAAAGGGAACGGCCGAACCATCATTATGCAGCGAAAATCTGCCCTTAGTATCCTCCCTCAATCAGGGAAGTAAGATTATCAAACTTTAAAAAAAGAATATGCCAGTTTTTACCCAAGAATTAACTAATTTCCTAAAAGACAAGAGAGCGCTCTACTACGTACCATGCTATCCCTTCTTATGAATTAGAGTTTCTCCAACGATATTCTTTTTATTATCGTCGGTTGACATTCGTATCAAATTCTGCGTTTCGTAGACTAATCTCGGGACTTGAAATCAACAATTGGGCAAAACTTTTACGCTCTCAAAAAAGTTTTGGTTGGTGGTGAGAGTCAAACTTATGTTGTATGAGAACGCAAAGGAGTAAACTCTTTACTTGTTCGTCACGTTCCTACTAAATTAATCAATCCGGCCCTAAAGGTTCATTTCCAAAAAAGACTTGATAAGCTCATTTGTTTTTCTTTTTATCGATAGACTCACCCATATATATTTTTAGGCTAGTTTTGGCATTGAGTCCCAATTAGTAAAAATCCTAAAAATTTACTCCTACCAAATAATTTTGTATCCCCATAACACCCCAAATATGAAATATTCACCAAATAACCATACTAAACTTCATTCCATGTATAAACGAGTCAAACCAAACTTAAAAAAAATAAAATTCAGTCAGTTTTTATTGACATTGACCCAACTACATATTTAAGAAATAACCTTTTTTTGGGTTATATTATTCAAGAGAAATAACTTACTTATATTTATACAATATTTTCATAATAAAAACAGCAAGTCAATAATTAATCATAAATAACTTACTCATCTTTTCATGTGGGTTCAGAATAATGAATAGAGTTTGTGAACAAATTAAGAAGATTGCGAATCAAGATTTTGACTCGCTAAGCTCTAATCACATGATTAGTAACCGTTGGAACCGTTTTAAACTACCAAATGGGAAATGGGTGGGAAATAATCCTGAAAATTACAGCTGAGTGGACCCCACGTGTTCATTTTAATCACGCCAGCTATCCCGGGATTGTTCCTTTATAACCCCACTCACCATTCCTTCACCTCTCACTTTGGTCTCCCCCTTCCTTCACTCTAATTTTCCTCCAAAGAAAAGAAAACTCCTTCCTCTTAGGAGAGACAACAAAATGGCAAGCCATTCTCTCTCTTTACTTCTTTTGTCTCTTCTACTAACCTTAGCTCTAGTCTCCTCCTCGTCGGTCCAGGACCCTGATTTGGTGGTGCAAGATGTTCACAGGTAATGTTGTTATATCTCAAAAGTCGCAAAAACTATCCATGTAAAATGCAGTACTGACGGCAATGCATTTACTCGATAGCGTACGTGACGCCCACACAGGATAAGTGCAATGCTATCAGTACTGCATTATTGCATTATGTGATATGCATTGTTCTCCTATGAGTGTTTTCTTGATAATGTTGGCTCAAGTCTTGTAAATTTTTGTACAGGAGCATCAATGCCTCCAGGAGGAACCTAGCTTATTTATCCTGTGGGACGGGCAACCCTATTGACGATTGTTGGAGGTGTGACTCCAACTGGGAACAGAACCGCCAGCGCTTAGCCGACTGTGCCATTGGGTTTGGCAAGAATGCGCTCGGCGGGAGGAACGGCCAGATTTACGTCGTCACGGACTCCGGCGACGATGATGCCGTGAACCCCAAGCCGGGAACTCTCCGACATGCCGTCATTCAAGATGAGCCTTTGTGGATCATTTTCAAACGAGACATGGTAATGTACTTTGGATTACTTATGAGAGACAATTCTAAATCAAAAGTAGGGTCCAGTTCATTGACAATGTGCTTGGGGAAATCAAATAGTCAGCGTTTTTACATTTGTTTTCTTAATAACCGAATATTCAGGTCAGTTTGTACGCACTTTGACTAATTTCGGGACTTTAAAGTTAACGACTGGACAAATCTTTCAATAGCTGCAAAGTTTAGAATTTTACATCCGTGAAATTAAAACATGTGACCTTGCTTGCGTTTTTACTTTTCCGATTCCTAACAGGTAATCCAGCTAAAGCAAGAGCTAGTAATGAACTCATTCAAAACAATAGATGGGAGGGGCACAAGCGTCCATATCGCAGGTGGGCCATGCATAACCATCCACAAAGTGTCCAACATCATCGTACATGGGATCCACATCCACGACTGCAAACAAGGAGGGAATGCTATCATACGCGACTCCCCACAGCACGCCGGGCACTGGCAGGTATCGGACGGCGACGGCGTGTCGATCTTTGCAGCGAAGGACATCTGGGTCGACCATTGCTCGCTCTCAAACTGCAACGACGGGCTGATCGACGCGATTCATGGGTCAACAGCTATTACGATCTCGAATAACTACATGACGCATCACGATAAGGTGATGTTGTTGGGGCACAACGATGCGTACACAGAGGATAAGAATATGCAGGTGACCATTGCGTTTAATCATTTTGGCGAAGGGCTCGTGCAAAGGATGCCTAGGTAAATAAATATCAGAAAGTCTACGCACGCATTTTAAAAAACTACTATTCTAGGTGGATACAGTACTATGTCTGGTATCGTTCGATATTGCATGTGGACTCATGTGCTTTAATTTGAATAGTCCCGGCCGGACACAGTTGTGTTCGGAAAATATGGCCTAAAGCCCTTGAATGTGTTGACTGTATTTGCAGGTGTAGACACGGATACTTCCATGTGGTGAACAACGACTACACTCACTGGGAGATGTATGCCATTGGTGGGAGTGCATCCCCCACCATCAACAGCCAAGGCAACAGATTTCTTGCACCCGATCTCAGATTCAGGAAGGAGGTAATTAACCACAACATGAGACAACAAAAAACTCAACCCCCCCGCCCCCCCTAAAAGAAAATTTAAATAACAGTAACAGTATTGGTGGCAGTGTAACGGTATATAAACTTTGCATGTACTACAAGAAAAATCACAATAGCTGACGAAACAAAAAAAAAAATAGTCACCAAAAATTACTATAGGTGACGAAAACATGTTATAGATGACGAAAAAGTGATTTTCCTCGACAACCTATGGTCCTATAGGTGACGAAACCTATAGGATGTCGAGGAAAGTCACTTTTGCTAACAAAAAGTTTCATCACACCTATAGTAAAAAGTAAATTTCGTCGGCTATTGTGATTTTTCTTGTAGTGTTGGAACCGTGTCGTGAGTCAGAAAAGTACCAATATGTAGTGGAATAGGATGATATGTATCTAACCACTATAATGGGGTGTGCCAGTTCGAAAAGTTTTTAAAATAAACATTTTAGAAAAAACCCCATACGATAATTAAATAGTGGCTTCGATTTAAATCCCTTTCTCTCTCCCCTATAGATACATATTCCCTCCGTCTGGATTTAATAGTCTTTTTTTTTGGAGTTCGTGCCATTTTTCAATCAATTATATTTTCTAATTTATAATGTTTTATGTGATTTCGAAAACATTGTATTACAAAACTAATCGAGATCTATCAAACAAGATCCATATTCGATATGAAATTCATTACGGATTCAAAGATATAACTCATTTTTAACCGGTTAGAATAAAATTAGGAACAATTAAATCCGGATGGAGGGAGTATATATATCCACGTGCATGTGCATGTAACTAATATTGTTGATTATAATGTGCAGGTGACAAAACACGAGGATGCACCGGAGAGCGAATGGAAGAACTGGAACTGGAGGTCAGAGGGAGATCTGATGCTCAACGGAGCGTATTTCCGGCAGTCGGGGGCGGGTGCTTCTTCGACGTACGCTAGGGCTTCAAGCTTAAGCGCTAGACCAGCTTCGTTCGTGGGTGCAATGACTACTACCGCTGGTGCACTCAGCTGCAGGATGGGCTCTCGGTGTTAATCAACTTCATATTATGATCCAAATTCTAGCTTAATTACTTGGTGGTATTAAGAGTAATTAAGTAGAAAAAAAAAAAAGAAATTAAGAGAAGGGTGTGAAATGCTTTGTGCTTCCCTCCAGTCTTTTTAGGGTGTTTCCAATAACTAATTATGTACGTTAAGCTGATCATGAGATCGAGTATGTCTTCTTTAGTTTGGATCTTAATTGTCAAACCTTCTGTAAAATGATCCAAATGCAGAAGTGTTAGACCCTTTGTTGCCTACTAGTGTGGCAATATAATTAAATATTACGGTATGTCTGAATATATTAATTAAGAGGTTCGCTTATTCACGAAGGCTCCATGAATCTCTTATTTACTTAACCACGCCATCTTGACCGTCCGTTTCGGCTTTAAAAGGTTTGGATGTTAATGAAACTTTGTCAGAAAAGAGTTAAAAAAGTTTTATTAACATCCGGACCGTCTAAAACACTCTTAAACAGTCGCAATTCACTTCCGTAAACAACAATTCATGGAACCTCCGTTGGAAAGATTTTCTCGTTAACAAATTGTTTGTGGTCTCATGAGACAAAAGTCAATTTGTGGTCTCATGTGACAAAAGTTTTCTATCATGCACTTCAGTCTGCCATTGAGACCCGTCAATCATGGGCAACCCTCCATTTAGTTGGCCTAACTAACAGACTTTATCAAACACTAAGCCGCGAGTTATCAAACACTAGGACTCGAGTTAATTTATATGGGAAAGTTCTAAGTCAGCCCGTTTTTAGAGTTTTGTCTCATGTAGATCTTTATTCTAAATCGGTTTAGACTTGGACTTGTTTTTAATGTTTTCTTATAAATAGGGATTTTGTGGCGTTTCTATGGTTTGTCTCTTTTGGGTCCACTAAGGAGAGGCTCATTTGGATTGTATTGTGATTAGTTCGTTCTTTTTATTATTGGGGTTTGACATTAGGGCTTTGTGGATTGTATTGTGATTAGTTCGTTCTTTTTATTATTGGGGTTTGACATTAGGGCTTTGTGTTGTCTCTTTATGTTCCAACAATGGGAGATTTGTTCTTGAATATCTTTCAGTGCTTCGATGGGTGTGGTCAGCTCTTTGAAATCTCTCCTCATCCATAGTGAATTCTCTCTCGCTCTTTGCTCCTGGGATACGTTCTTACTTTGTGCTTGAGCGGAATCATGTAAATCATTGTGTTCTTGTTTTTATCGCTTGTTAGTTTGATTATTCTCTACTTTGTAGTTGTCATTACAGATTATTTTGCTTATATATGTATATGCGAAAATTCTAATTGCAGGGAAGATTTGTAGGAAAACATGAAAGGAAAACAACAAAATTAAGAATGTTATATTTATTTGAGCTCAAAGAACAAATAAATCATGTTCAAAAAAAAAAAAAAAGAACAAATAATTCTCAAATTTGAACCAACCCCACCCAAAAGAGAATTTACATCTGCTTTCACAAACCATTCATTCATTGAATCCTTAAGAGTTCACCATCTCAATGGCTTACTCTCTCAACTTGTACAACCTCCATCCCCTCAGAAAAACTACATGTTCATCAAAAGGACCCACAACCTAAGAAACATATTCTCTCTCTTTTATCTCTTCAAAGCTCAGAAGAAAAAGAAACCGGCAGCTGCGGCGGCAACGGCGGCGGCGGACGTGACCTTCAAACCAGAGGCGCCGCTGGGTGCCTCAGCCGGAGCTGCATCGGCGGCGGGGGTGGTGGTGGCAGCGGGACCTGCAGCGGCGGGCCCGGGGGACTCGCCTTCGGGGGCCGGGGGAGAGGAGATTTCCTGCTCGGGTGCCTCGGCGGAGGGAGTGGGAGCGGACACAACGGAAGGTGTTGCGGCCGGCGTTGCTGCCGTGGGGGCGGAGGCCTTGGGGGACGACGCCGGTGTTGCTGCCTTGGGGGCGGCGGCGACTGGGGACGGCGAGGCCTTGGGGGATACGGACGGGGCGGCGGAGGGGGGTCGGGCGGTGACGGTGGCGGCCGCAACGGCGAAGATGAGGGCAAGGGCAACCAATTGGCGTGCCATTGTTGAGATTAATTATAAAGGGTGAAAAAAAAGAAATGTTTTTTGGTTTTGGGTTAGGGATTCTTAAGAGAGTGGCAGTAATTCTCTAAAATGAATTTAGAGAAATACTGCTAGAGTCAGAGAATTAGGGAAATGGGGTTATGGGGAGGGGGATTATATAGGGGTGGTTAGTTGGGGAGGGGCGGAGAGGTAGCGGAGATGGCGGGAATGCATGGAGGAGAGAGAGAGAGAGAGAGAGAGAGAGAGAGAGAGAGAGAGAGGTTTGTTATGTGGAAAGTCTATTTTTGGGGAGGTGGGTTTGTGATAGGAGCTATGGAGGAGCGGAGATGGCGGGAATGCATGGAGAGAGAGAGAGAGAGAGAGAGAGAGAGAGAGAGAGAGAGAGAGAGAGAGAGAGAAGATGCGATTGGTCAATGGTGCATGGGTCAAAACGGTTATGGTGTTTTAATGTTTATCTTATGTTTTTCATGATTCTCGTTTTGTAATTTGCTTTGAGCTATAAAGATGGGATATAGAATCCTTTAGGATATATATTGGATGGAATGTAATCTCTATTGGAATGGTGGAGGGAAAAGAAATCGGTGTTCGTTTTCGTTGGAATTGTGGAGATTTTTTTTGGTGCAAATAGGGTATGATTCATGTGATATTCGATCGCTCATTCAAACCGTCAAACGTATTTTGAACTGTCATAATTTAGAGGCCGAGTGAGAGAGGAGAGAGTGGTCGGCTGTGCAGGAGAGTGAGTGCTCGAATTTGAACCATTCAAAACACGTTTGTTCGGATGCACGTTGGGTGTTGCCACGTGATACCCAATTTGTACCTGAAAACTTCTCGGATGTGACATGCATTTTGTAATTTACTCTCGTGCAAACCATGTGAGGACAAAATAATAAAGGATTATCGGATAAAAAAACATAATAATAATAATAAAGGATTAAGCAATCACATCAATTAGCTCTTGATCTATGGAGAGAACATAAAATCCAACCATTGAATTTCATGTCCAGAAATAGGCCGTTTAAATTCATATAATTTCGTCCATAATGCAGCAGCCGCAAAAGCTGAACTTTTAGAACCGTACAAAGACATTACGAATCCAATTCCACTCTCAAATCCCCCAAACAAATAAGTCCGGGTTAACATGATTTTATTTTATAGCAACAATTTCAAGTGTGTCACTTCTTTTAATTTCTCTCAATAATGTAACGGAATTGAGGGTAAATATCCCACCTAGTGATTAGTTAAAATATCACAGAAAAAAAAATGCATTGTTGTCTTCCTTTTTCAAAAAGCATTTTTCCATACATTCCCCTAGATTCTTTCTACTTCCAACATTTCTCTCTCTATCTCTCTCCACTTATTATCCATACTATTTTTCAAAAAACATTTCAAGTACCAAATGAAACACAACACACTTGATGTGTAATGTGACACAGTGTCCTTTCACATTTGTACTCCCTCCGTCCCTTTTTAAGTGTCCTGCTTCGTAATTCTAACTTATTAAAAAGACATCGTTATTATACCTTTCACATTAACTTTTTTCTCCACTTTCCCTACTTACCCATCATCATTACACTTTTACTCACTAACTTTTTAAAATGGAATATACTTTTAGGGACAAAATAGACAATCCACCAACTTTTACCGACTAACTTTATAAAATGGACACTTATTAAGGAACAGTTCAAAATGAAATATCGGATTATAAAAAAGGGACAGAAGATAACTCATTTCTACTATTGTTGTGACTTGTGACCTAACTCAACCTTTCTTTTCCTATTGCTGTAGAAAATGTAGTATTTCATTCACATTTTCTTTAATGCTCCTCCTTATTCTTCGTCTAAGTATTTTTTATAAAGGTTATGCTTGAAAGCTGACCCATTTGTATGATATTTTTGGATCCGTCACTGCATTCAACTAATATGGTGAAGTGTTTGGACAAGTGAGCATGAGAAAGTAAATGCTGGTTGTTTGATAAAACTTAAAGTTGAAAAATTTAACACTGAAAACTGAATGTTGAAAATTTTAAGCTGAAAAGCTGTTTGATAAATATATTAAGGACTGAATTAAAAAAATGATGAAGAATTAATTTTAGTTTCAATTCTCTCTTAATTTATTAATGGTCATTGTGATGGTGGAGTGGTGATTGTGATGTGTTGGTGGTAATGGAGTAAAGATGGTGGTGGGGATGGAATGGGAGTGGTGGTGGATTGGTGGCGATGGTGGTGGAGTGATGATGGTGTAATGGTGGCAGTGAGTGGTGGTTGTGTAATGACTGTGGTGGCGGTGGAGTGATGATGGTGTAATGGTGGCAGTGAGTGTTGTCGGTAGAATGATGGTTGTGCAATGGTGGTGTTAGCAGAGTAGTGGTGGTGGAGTGATGGTGGCAGTGGAGTGGTTGTGGTGATATGGTAATTGAATGCAAGTATACAAGAATTCAATCAGAATTAAAGTAGATCAAAACTACTTAATTTTTTTTTATAACTCTTTAGCCTACATTTTAAGTAGTATTTAATTTGTTAAGTAATGTAAAATATCGTTATCAAACCTACTAAATAACTTATTACTTAATTGATTCAATTTTAAGTGTTGAATTTATGTTATCAAACAACTGAATCACTTATTATTTAATTGATTCAATTTTAAGAGTTGAATTTAGGTTATCAAACAAACCCCCTAAATAATTGCCTTTCACTAGATCGCATGTTCAAACCTAACGGAAGCCAAACATTCTAAACCTTGGAGCTATTGAAAGATTTACCCAATCATTAAATTCATGACCCCAAATTTAATCGAGCTGCGGATAAGCTTACCTGGATATCAGTTTTTCCAAAAACAAAAGTAAGATGGTGAAGGGTTAGTATTAAGCTAAAAGAGTAAAAGATGGGCTTAACTTAACCCATGAAGATGATATTTCGAGGTTTAATTTATCTGTTACTAGGATCAAAGGCTAGAGTTTTTACTCCTAGTAGGAGTAATTTTTTCCCAAGAACAGAGTAAAGTGAAGGGCAGCTTCGACTTTTCACTCGTACTAGAAACTAGGGATGGCAATCTCGGCCGACCTGTTCGAACTCTTCCCGTTCCCCTCCCCGAAAATCCCCGAACTTCGGGAATTCGTTTGGGGATTGGATAGGGTATGGAGAAATTTTTTAAAAAAATTCGGGGATCGGGTAGGAGGCGGGGATAGGTCTATTCCCGCCCTAAACCCTACCCATCCTCGTTCCCCGTTCGTTACCCGCCCTACTCCGTCCCCTAATCACCGAAATTTATATATTTATATATAAAAATAAATAAATATATACTATATTAAAACATACCCCTTCATGAGTATTTTTTTTAGGGTTCTCATAATCTCATTCTTTTCCATTCATTTTCGTGAATTAGTGCACAACCAAGTGCATTCTTCTTTCCATTCATTTATTGACACCTTACTTTATTTTATTTGTTGGATTTTATTCTAACTAAGGCCCTTAATTGGTTCTAGTCCATGTCAAACCTACAACCGTTAGCCAAACTGTTTCCTCAACCCTTTTCCCTAAAAAAAAAATACAAAATAATCCAAGTCCTTTCGGCTTTCACATGCTAGTATATGCTGTTAGGTGCTAAAATTGTGAAGTACGGGTGCTCGAATTCTGAATCCCCGTTTTGGATCCCCGTTCCCCGTTAGGGTCGGGTATGGAGGAAAAAAATAATAAATCCCCATTGGGGATCGGGTCGGAGAATGGCTATGGGTTTTTACTTAGTAAGGAGTAATTTTGAGTAGAGACGTCCGGACCCGCCTTTTGCCATCCCTGCTAGAAACTTGTTAAAGAGCCCGGTTTGGCCGTTGACCCGAGAAACCGATTCGGATACCATCACCACCTCCGTCGAGGGGGCAAAGACAAACCACATGGCGGCGGCAGAGTCCGATCCGAAACCTGCTTCCGCCGTCCACTCCTCTGCCGTGAAAGGCGGCAGAACGGTGGAGGAGTGCCAAGACATGATTAGGAGAAGCCTAAGAAGTATTTTTATTATTTTGTTTCGCTTTTGTAACTCTCACCTCTCTTTATCTCTCTCCTTGTCCCGTCCAAGGTCTTAAGGGTTTTTAGAGCTTTTCTTTTTTTTGCTTAACCAATTAGCCTGAACTTTCCATCAACTGGAATTTGTTTGTATATCTATACATGCATAGTTACGTTAGCTTTTATGGATTGCAGCTCCAATGGTGAAATTTCTGAAGGAACATTTGGAGAAAGCTGGATGCGGGTTTGGGGAAAAGTTCATCAACGCCGTCCATTGCGACAAGGAGATCAGTGGCGGTTATACCCGCGGCGAAGGGGTAACCTTAAACCCTCCCATTGTGTTGACAGACTATCACAGACATTTATCTTCATCTAATTAGCTTAATTTATTCAAATTTGGCTTATGCTTTGTTTTGACCATGGGTAAGGAAGGGAAAGTTCAAAATTTCCCCCCTCCCTTGTTTGGTTTGAGAGAGAAGAGAAGAGAAGAGAAAATGGCAAAATAGAGTACTAAACACTGTTAAATTTTTTCCTTTATTTTCCTCTCTTCCCTCACTTTCCACGTGTAAATCCAAACAGAGCGTTAATCTGTAGTTTAAATTGCTGCTGAAAATCAATCTCAGTTTGTGAGAGTGAGACTGGTTTCTTATCAGTGTTTTCTGATTTGCCGTCCAGCACTTATCGAATGTCAAGTTGATGCATCACAAAAATTCATTTGTTCAATGAATCTGCCTCGTTTTATCACTTATTTGAGCTTTTTCTCTTCACTTACATGAGTATTTCTCTATCTGTGTAATTTTGCAATTGAGTCTTCCAGTGGTACTTTCTTAAAAAGTTAAAAGGATATTGGAGTAGAACTTTGAAACTATTTTGGCATATCCACTAATACTCACAGGTTCAAGGGAAAAAACTAGATCCAGATAATACGGAAAATTTTAGTGTCTCTGCCTTGTAGACTGAATCTGGAGTCAACATAGTGGACAATGTTATGTTTTATCGATGCAAACTTGATTGTAAATTTGTAATGATTTTAATTTGTACTTCATTTTTGCTTATTATGTTGTTTTCTTCTGTCTCTTCCTTCATGGAACCCATCCATGGATCTCGAATTATCTTCTTCTTCTTCTTGCCAGAAGGCAAGCTTCTGAATGTGTATTCTTTTGCTATGTGTCCAGATAATGGTGTGTAGTAATCACATGAACGTCCAAGATGAGGTCAACCAAGTAGTTATCCACGAGCTCATTCATGCATATGATGATTGTCGTGCTTCAAACTTGGACTGGGCTAATTGTGCTCATCATGCTTGTAGCGAGGTTAGCACCATTATGCCAGCTTACTGTATCATTATTTATTTTGTTGGTTGAGTTTCTCAAGTCATACAATCCTTTTCACAATTCTCAATTCAACGTGAAACAGATTCGAGCTGGTCATTTAAGTGGCGATTGCCACTACAAGCGAGAATTGCTCCGTGGTTTTATGAAGATACGAGGTCATGAACAAGTGAGTTCACTCTCTTTTTCAAGTACTTATTATGACACTAGTTCATTGGCAGAAGAAAATTCTGGTCCCTCGTGAATTTATGGGGTTTGCTAATCTCTCTGATATGAAGACTTTGTTGGACAATAATACAGCATGGACTTACTGTTAGAACTAGTTAGAAGTGTTTCACTTCATTGTCCTTATAACCAGAAGCCAAGCAGCTTGGTATCTAGCTGGGTACTTCGTTGTCCTTATAATCAGACTTGACTGTGTAGTATTGAACAGTGGTATACAGCATGGGCACCAGTAAACTAAAAAGCATCTGGTTAATGTTGCTTTTAGTTTGGTGCTTAAGTTTTCTTTTTCGCTGCCTGGCATTTGTATCTGGAGAAACATTGTGTGCTTATCTACTTAGACTACTTGAGAGTTTATTTGTGCACATAAATTGATTTGGGTCTCTAGGCCTGCCCTCTCTGATGGCATTTGTAGATGTTTGTCAGTTGGTTGCAGTACGTGTAGAGGACCTAGAGATTTTATTTCCTGGAAAGATAAACAATAAGGTTTTTTAAGTTTAATCTTCTGTTGCATTCTTCAGGGAGGGAAACCACTCTTCTATAATTCACCCCAAGGGTGATATAGAAGCAATGTTTTGTTTATAGCGTATCAAGTTACAGTGAAGAACCCTACTTAGTTCTTGCATGTGGCTCCTTTTGCACCAGCAAGTTCACGGGTATAACTTGTTCGCTCATGTTTGGCATGATGTGTAATGACTTGTAATTGGGTGGATTTTTATGAAAATTTTGGACATGAAGGGGTTACTACCCTTTTCTGTTTAGTGAAATGCCAAAGAACAACATGATCGGGAAAAAGTAAATCTTCTGATGAGGGAGGGAGAAGGAGAAAAGCAAATTCTCCTTGCATATTTGAATGATTCCGATAATCTGTGGTGGACATCATTAGTTAACATCATTAGCTGACTAGTTACTTGACAAGAAACAGTTTTTTTTTCTTTTCTTTTCTGGTAGTTAGTAAACCTGTGAATGTGTGTACTCTGTGTGCAAGGGCTAGCAGTTACTTGTATCATAGGGCCCTAAACTTGGTCTTTCTTGTTCTACTTTTCAGAATTAGAGCTAATACTATTAGACAATCTAATGTCTTTATCACAGCCAGGTCGTAAATGTGGGACACACAGCATGTTTCCTAGCACTCTATATGTTAAAACTTTGTCAATTTTTCCTAGGTGACTTGTATAAATGAAGTTACCTTCGTGTCTAACTCGTTTCAATAACTGATGTGCTTTAACCTGCCATTTGTAGGACTGTGTAAGAAGAAGAGTCATGAAATCAGTGATTGCTAACCCGTACTGCTCCGAAGCTGCTGCTAAGGATGCTATGGAAGCTGTTTGGGATGTTTGCTACAATGATACAAAGCCGTTCGACAGAGCTCCTTGAAACAGGGGACTTACTGTATCTGTCAATGCCGATTGGCCTACCAGCTAGCTTTCTAATCGGTCTACCTTATGATCTGTTCCATGACTAATCCTGGCGGTTAGCGAGATAGTAAATTTTCCCTCCCATTTCTATTATTTGAGGAATATTTTTTGGGAAACAAATAATGGGGTTGTTTCATTTAGAGTTTCCCTTCATTTTTGCAGTAAGTTAAGGGAAGAGCTGAACAATTCTGTTCGAGTGCTATACAAAGTGTATACAAATCAATTATTGAGCTTACACTTAATGAATTCCTCATTTTTTGATGGATAATTTGCTTCTGTTGGACCAAACGGTATGACGATCGATGATTGTAATGATGGGATGCTGGTATTGTTAGGGCAGCGTATTTGTTCAAGTTTGAGTTTTAACATGACAATAGGAAGTTGATTTTTTTTTCATCTCGTTGAAATTGCATTAACTAGCTTGCATAGTTTGTTTAGCGTAGAAGGATTAGAAAACAAAAAAAAGGATTAGACCTTACATCACACCATCTACAGAGTTTTACTATTAGACCTCACATAAAACCTTACTCCTCCAACCCCTTCAGGCTTCAGACTTCAATATCATGACAGTTGCAATATTTGTGGCCAAGGGAATGAAATTGGGATAAAGAAAAAAGTACAAGGGAAACCTTTACTGAATGAGCAATGCTGCATACACATTACACAGATTTATGTGCACATATTTGTTTTGAACCGTTCGATGCACGTGAAATAAATCGCCCATTATTTTGCGGGCCCGCATGCATTGAATGATTCTGGACACATCTGTGTCTGAACAGGTGCACGTAAATCTGTGTACAAGGACTTTTTGTTACGGAATTGCATGCATATGAACAAGAACAAAGGTAGGAACAAAGTTAGTAGGTTGCTTTATAGGGGCTATTCTTTATTAAGAACTTGTGAAAATTGTGCACAAGAGATGATGTTATGGGGAGCATGTTCTATTGCCATTTGCTTTATTGATTTTCGAAACCAAAGGATTTGGATTAGTAGAAAGAACAAAAAGAAGTTCCAGCATGCCATGTATCTATATTTGTATATATGTGCCATGTCCCCACCTACATCAGGCCCATATTGATGAACCAGAAAAAGGGGGACAGAAACTACTTAGTATAATACAAGATTACACCCATATAAGACAGGATTGGGGGTGGAGTTAAAGTTGTACATGGGGGACAATATGAAGATAGTTGAGGTTATTAAGGTTGTTATTTGTCTCATTTTGCTTATTGGAAAGAAGAATGTTCTTGCTGAGGGAGAACAGTACCATTACAACTCAGGTACAAATCAGCAGCTATGTTTGTTCCATTCTTTTGCTAGATTTTGATCCTGTCATTATGCATAGTGTGGTTCGCTCGCTAGAATACTCTTCGAATGGTCATCTCTTGGCCTGCTAGTAGAATGGTCATTCATCTGTATTGGTGAACGACGATTCCATTTGTAGTGTACATTCTGATCGATGAACAGTTTGATCGATGATCATTTGATGCCGGATTCCAGTGAACCAAACGCTATAATAAAACAATATTCATGCATTGTGTATGTAATATGCAGGGAGAATGGAATCAGGGGACCAACATCAGGTAAGGGGGAGAACTGTGCACAGGAAAGAGGCGGCAGCTGGTTGGTGGTTGACGGAGGATTACTCTCACCCTCAGAGGCGAAGGCATGTCCACAATGATGTACAACCATGAGTGTTGATCTGTCTCTCGATATCATGCTACTGGGAGAGCTCATGCAGGGATGCCAAGTGAAAGCAATTTTGTTGTTGAGTCTGCTTCAAAAGCGGGCGAGCATTACTCACCACCGTGATTGGTTATTATATCAATTATTATTAGGGGTTCACTATTTTAAGTGAACTCGAATGCTGACCTACTAAGTGTGTAACCCAAATCGGACTCGTAAAGTACTGTTCGTCTCTATAACATGTACCACATCCGCCAAAAAGAATTCATCATCAGAAAGCTATATGTTATGTTGGCTCTCTCTCTCTCTCTCTCTCTCTCTCTCTCTCTGCCTTCTTATAATGCATAATCAATGTTATCCCTTGAAGTAATAGCCGAAAGAGGAGTATGACAGCTTGATTTTGTCCCCCTTTAAGAGCCTCGAGAGAGAGACATAAATGATAGTATATATCTTCTTTTTTCGGTCAATCGGAAATTCAGATCGTATATATCATGTACGCATCATTTCTCTCCCATCTCGTTTGTGAGAGAGAATTATATATTTGTCCTTCCATTTTCAAAATATGATTCTCATATTCAGTACCGCTCCCTCTGGTAAAAAAGTGAGATCCGCATGCACAAACAGTAAACTGTTGGGAGTATTAGCTTAGCTTCCATGTTCTAAAAGGAATACTGAGAGAGAGATTCAAATCTTCCTTTAACTTTGGGATTTTGTTATGCTTTTGCCCGTATCTTAGGACGCCGGATAATTGCGTTCATACACCCTTCTCCTTGGAAAAATTTCAGTGCCGGGTGGGTATTACGCAGTGCCCGCTTGGTGCATCCGAGTCGTTCATTGCATTTTTTAGACGGCTCGGATTTGGAGGGAGAAAGTGTTGGGGTGAGAGGAGAGACATGGTCTCAGTCCGAGCCGTCCAAAAGTGTACTGAATGGCCCGAATGTGCCGAGTAAGTACCATGTGGGATATACCCACCCGGCACCGAAAAATTTATCCTTTTCCTTGATGTCTGGCTGTTTTTTTTTATATTGTTTTCTTTAGTGGAAAAATAAGAAAATTATGCAATGTACTTTTTAGACGGTTAGTGAGTTAGCGGCCGGTTAGTGATGGTGAATACTCTACTGATTTAGATGAAATTAGTAAAGCACCCAACCATTTGATGTGTCCGGGACTCACGTGCATCAAACGGTTTTGGACATAGATTCCGAATCTATGCACCAAAAGCTGTGTACGTAGTGTTTCTCTATTGCATCTCTTCTGTCGTCCTGTCGGCTCGCTATCCTCGACAAGTCTTGCTCGTTAATACGAATTGAAATGTAAAAGAAACTAGACCAGAAACAGTATCCTCAACACAGTCGGGATTATGGTTGGCATCCATGATCACATGTCAATCTCTCAAATCTGTAAACTCTCATTGCATACGGGAATAATGGATTCTGTAGAAGTCACTGTAATATTCATCTATGTAGGCAGTGAAACAAATGAACTCCTTATTACGAGAAATATCAGTGAACCAGAGAAACCTAGAAAATCTTGTTTACTAGCAAAGGTGATTATTTTTGAAACAAGCCTAGCTATGAGTCCGGCAGGCTCCTGAGACAGTATGATGAACTACGAAAGATGAAAGAACAAAAAGCACACATTTGCAGACTGCAACAACAATGGTTTATAAGAGAAAACAAGCTAAGCCTTTGGTGGTGGGGTTGTCATTTCTCAAATCTTCGCAATCATCAGATGATTCCCATTACAAAACTGATTCCAGCCAAGGCATCCAAAAATCAACGAAGAACGAAACAGAAAAGATGACAGTTCGACACCAACTGCCTTAAGAAGTCGACCCAGCAGCAACATTTGATTTCTATACTTTCGTCCTTTTACCTACTTACTTAACGAAACAAATTGGCAGGCACGTATCAACCAATTTGTCAATCAACTCAGAACTGTGTTGCGTAGGGACGTACAACTAATTAATGATACTGAAATTCCAGAACTAGACAATATCATTCCCTAAATCCTACCCAAGATACAAGAAGAAATTTGCCAAGAAACCTGAATATTCGCTGCTGTTCCTGTGTCTTTGATACAGAATTCGATGAATCTGACTTGGTCACTAACTAGTATGAGTCCATGTAACAAATCTAGATGAGGTGTCCAAGTCAGACTCATACTGGTTAGTTAGTGTCCAAGTCAGATTCATCTAATTCCGTATCAAAGACACAGGAACATGTATGAATATTCAGGTTTCTTAGCAAATTTCTTCCTGTATCTAGATTGAATGGTGTTTATGAGGTGTGTTAAGGCTATTGCATGCATTATATTTGAGTTCTACGCATAGATCATGGATTTGAAATACAAACTATATTTGCTAGGGTGAATGTCCAACTAAACATGTCAGAGGTGGATCCAATACCCTTTTCCAAGTATCGAGTGTCTGACATGGATAATTTACGAGCTTAGAAGAGTCCATGTAACATGTCAAACAAGTGAGCTATTGATTCATTTGCGTACTGTAGGTCTCACTTTGATTAGGGGCGGAAAGAGGACGGGAGAGTCTCTAGTTTTCCATTTTTCAACCCAAGGGATCTAGTAACAAAGTATATAAGATCACACACAGAAGGTTGGAATATTATAGGAGCTCACCCCTGGAAGTTTATAAACAAGCAACTATCAATTTTTTCACTCAAAAGATGGTTACAAAATCCAGAAAATTATTGGTGAGGTCAGGACCAAGGCCAACAACAAAAACAATGACAGAATCCAACTATTCCCAATCATTGGGGGTATGGGCGGGGGGATGGGAGACAGACCTAACCTTTGGCAATATATGCACAAAGTGGCTACTCTAAGAAAACATCACTAAAACAGAGACCCCCTATACCTCCAAGGACTGAGGAATTAAAGGGGCGTTTTGCTGCGGGACCACAACCCCAATCAAAGCCAAAAGGCATCGGAGATGGCAGGCCCAGAGACCCAAATCAAAAGGAGCAGCCTGAATCAAGATACAGTACAATCCTCCTGAGTCCCGAGCCCATGCCTTCAAAATTCTAAGCCAGTTTTCATGTGCATGGAAACTCTATCGATGGCCCTCTTCATGACATCAACATTTGTGTCATCGCTCTACATGCTATTGACTATGGAAACCAACACCCTTGTTTGTGAAAAAAAGCCACTAAGTCCAAGGTGATATAGAACAGATTCAAATTGATCCATAAATCGATAGATGTAAATCTAGTTCTCTCTCTCTCTCTCTCTCTCTCTCTCTCTCTCTCTCTGTGTGTGTGTGTGTGTGTGTGTGTACTTTATTTCCACTATAAAGCAATTTAACATGATGCTAAGGTTGGCCAAATGCCCAAAGGTAGCGCCACGAGCATCAAAGTAGGAGGTAAAAATCTCTTTTTGCCCTAACATAATATCAGCAACAATTAAAATGTCAAACATGGATGCCACGTCGCGCACTACGTCTAGCTTCTTTTTAAAATTACATGCATCTCAAAATATTTACCAAAACAAGCACTTATTTGTGAAAGACAGACGAATGAACATGCATTTCGCAAATAGAACATGTTGATTGTTGAAACACCTATAAAAGGCACTGGTAAATTGGTAATAAGTTCCAAGTGAATCAAGGTGATCCCAACAGTTGTGTAAATCAGAACCCAAACTTACAACAAATTAATGCTGCTTGCCAACAACTTAACAAATTCACCATTTTTCGTCAGCAAAATGAACAACAAATGTTGCAATTATTCTTGAATAACAGGCAAAATTGACCCATTAAAGCCCTTCCCAATCGCTTTGGCCAAACACTGATACCATATCAGTAAATCACTACATTGTTTAGCCACTAAACAGAAAACCATAAACCCTAATCCCAAGAGACAAATTCTTACCAAACCAAGCCCTAAGTGCGCTTCCTGAGACGCTTCCTCAGCTTCTTCAACTTGTGCTTGTTCATCTTCTTCTTCCTCTTCTTCTTTACACTATCTGCCCACAGACCCTCGTCGGAAACGACGTCGTCGGCGTCGGATGGCACGAACCCAGTTGAATAAATGGGGTTTAAACATAACCCAAATGGAAAACTTGGAAAGATCGGGGTCGCATCAGAAGGAATCGAATCCCCTGTTTTGAAAGGGATAAAACTGGTAATGGTGGGATCGTGATGAAGATGTGTTAAGAGGGGTGGTATGAGATTTGGTAGAGTTGGTTTAACCAGAGTAGTCGTGATAAGTTTGGAAGATTGCTTTTTGATTAGGTTTTGGAGAAGAGAAGCCATTGAGGAGAGATCTGAAGGGGTTAGAGAAGGGAATTTGAGATTCAGGATTTTAGGGTTTTGTTTTGGAGAGCCTGCCCATTGCTGGCATTGTGCTTGTGTTCTTCGTCTGAGATTTTGGTTGGACCCCTTTTTGTAATTAACCAAAAATTAGGGATCATTTTGGTGAGGGACTTGATGGGGAAAAAAGCGAAAAAGTCTTGTGACAGAGGAAATTGGCCCTGATCATCTGCAGATTCTTGTCGCATCTCGTAAAAATGATTCTAACCACTCATTTTTTTAAAAATGTTACTTGACAGAACCTCGTAAAAAATCATCTCAATTGATAACGGTAGGAGTTTTTCCAAAATTTGTGAGACAGACACTGAGTGATTCACTTTGTGAATTTTGAAAAGGCCCTTGTTGATGTCCCATCGAGATGATTTTTCACAAGAATCCCCCAAAGCGATTATTTAAAAAAATTAAACAGTTCGAATGATCTTTTCGAAACCTGAAATGAGGCCCAGAAAAAATCTAGTGATGATCTATTCTCCAATGAAATTAAATTCTTTACACTGTCAGTGTAAATATTTGTTTCCTTCAAATCAATTATATTGCGTCACGTCAACATGTTTTATTGATTAGAACCATTGTTTTACTACGTAGTGTAATGTAATTGATTTGAAAGAAACAAATATTTACACCATAGGTGTAAAGAATTTATTTTCTTCTCCAATTATCTGCTGTGTGAATAGTTTGGAAAAAATGAAAAATGCATAAATAGGAGAACATACAATTGCCCCCATGCAGGATCGAACTACAGACCTCCAGTTTACAAGACTGGCGCTCTACCACTGAGCTATAGGGGCTCTGTATTCCCAAATGTTGCTTACAAAATTATTATTATTTCTAATATCAAACTGAATTTAAAAACTAGACTTGTTGGAAGCCCTATCTCATTTCTTCATCAACCTCCTCCAATTTAACAAAACCACTATAAAATCCGACACAAAAATCATTTTTAATTTGAGAACTTGGAATAAATTTGAACTCAATTGTCAAGATACCTTTAATCTTGTTTGGATGTCGCTACCTTTAAATGTTTTTTTATTTGATGTGTTTTTCACGATGGGAGTGTTTGCATCATATTGAGTTGCCGAAGTAAAGAGATGAAAATTACAAGAGTGATGTTTAATTGCCTTCAACATTTTTTTGTTACTTAATTACTCCCTCCGTTTCAAATTAATAGTCCATTTCAGTTTCCAATGCATTTTTTAGATTGTTAATATCTTTCAATCTATAATGAATTTTATGTGCAATACGGATCTCATATGATAGATCTCAATTAGTTTTATTATACAAAGTTTTTAAAATTTTTAAAGACATTATAGATTGAAAGATATTAACATTTTAAAAGTTGTGTTGGAAACCAAACCGGACTATTAATTTAGAATGGAGGGAGTACTTGATACATGAAGTGGAATTAAATTAACCAGCTATATCAATCCTATGTATCTATGATCTATCACGAGAGAAAATGTGTGTATGTGGAATATGTTAAAAAGAAATGTGGTATGCAAGGCATTTTCCACATTATAGTAAAGAGAAATTTCTCTGCCTTTAAGTTGAGCTAGCTAACAAAAGGAGAGATAGGCAGATAGCCAAACAATAAACTCCATCAAATTAAATTAAAGCACTCAAAACATTTGCAGTTTATTTCATAAAACCACGTGAAAATGGCTCTTATTTGTTTATACAAGCATATATAAGAGGACCAACCTCGTCAAAGTCCACAATTGTGACCTAAACGTCACATTATTTGACATCAAACAAACCTTATTCCATAAAGGAAATTAAACAACGTACAAACAAACACACACCCCATTATTAATTAGCTATATATCAAGATTGCACCTTGAAACCTTCAGTACAGTGCTGCCATGGCGTCTTCATCGTGGCAGCAGCAAAAAGTGATGTACTTCTCCATAGCACGGAGGCACTCCGGGCACCTCATGCCCTCCGGAATCCTACCGGTACCAGCCGTGCTCAGAAACTCAAACCGGCAGCATGGGTACTCAGTCCCATGAAGCTTGTCGTGATGATCCTTGAACGATCGGTCAAATCCTTTAGTGGCTATGTTTTCCTTCCACAAGTCGTACTCCAGCAAGGTTGGCATCACTTTGGTCCCATGTCCGTTCACCACCACTGCTGCCCCTCGGCTCAGCACGGCCCAGCCTCCGCTCTTGTCGTAGCTAAGCAGTTTCTTGATTTCCTGCATCATGGGGTCCTGGTCGTCGATCCTCCCGAGCTGGATCTTGGAAAACAGCATGCTCTCCAGTCGAGTCCAGAAGAACCATATCATGAGGTCTTGCCATGTGTGGCTGAGCTTCTCGTTTGTGATGGTGGTGACGATTTTCCGGACTTGTTCTTTCTTGCTGCTCTTTCCCACGTAGACCATCTCTAGAGGGATACGAGCGGATTGCGCGACGGATCGTGCTGTCGCAGTGAATCTTCGGATCCACTCGATGTCATCCCCTCCGTACACGAAAATGTATTTCTCATCCCTTATCTGATAAAATGAAAAATTTCATGTTATGTTAGACACCTCAGGTCACCCGTACCTAAAAGTACCTCCAAAAGTGTGTGTACCCCTATTTTCGTGAAATTGTATCGTAACAGAGTTATGGGTACAAAAGATTTTGACCTCTGTATGGTTGCATGAAATTTTAGCCACAGGATTGCACAAAAGTATATTCCCATTGCAAAATTGAATGAAAGTGTATTTTTGTGAAATCATGCCGCTGAAATTGCATGGAAACAGAAATCTATGTAAAGAAGATTTTGACTTCTATGTTAGAGCAAGTCCAATGGGAGCATGATCGTACTAAAGAAGTTACTTGAGGAAATCATGCATGATCTAACTAAAGAAGTTACATATATGGATAGCCTATCGTTTTGGTGCAAGACTATGTTTATGCATGTACTAATATTTAATGTGACAATAGCAACCCATATTTGTGGGGAAAATTTTCTTACCCAATTCAGAACTGTTTGGTCAATACCATTCACAAGCAACTCAAGCTTCCAAGTCTCCTCCCTCCACAAATTCTCCTCTCTCAGGCTAGTAAAAGGGAAAGCATTGCTCCCCCAGATCCACATCATGTGTATGGCATTGGGGCTCACCACCCTCCCCTGCGGGTCCAGCACCACAAGGATAGGCTTGTTGCGAAAATGCCACCTCTCCCTCACGAACCTGATCACCGCCCGATTGATCAGAGAAGGGTGGTGCACCGTGTACCACAGCATGGTGGATTGCAGGCTCTCAAACTGTTTCTGCATCGGGTCTGTCCACTGCTGCATCGAGCGGTCCACAATCGGGATCCAAACCACCTCGTACAGGTTGTCCAGCCTTGTCGCGTGTTGTCGGGACTCGTTGTAGATTTGTTCGAGAATCGATAGCTCGTCTGGGGAGATGTATAGGCTTGATATTAGGAGTAGCACATTCTTCCTCCTCAGAACATCGAGACTAACCTGTTTTTTCAATCCACGGAGACAAAGAAGTTGGTGAAAAAAGTATGTTCAATATGGCCCGAGACACCCTGCATTACTAAAAATAGAGTTCATGTTCAATGTTCAAACCCTTTTCTTGGAAGAACCATCAAAGAGTGGTAGCAGATCATCCCTGGGATAAATCAGGGCCTTGAGAACTTTCATGTTGTCAATATGGATTATTTCGAAGATATGCGACAGCGCCTCGTAAGATTCATTATTCCTCTTCTCCTCTGCACGAAAAACGTAAGAATATTTAGTCACTTTGATTGTCCATGTCTTTAGCTGCAACGTTCATTCATTTGATCGAACTGGTTAATTAGAGGGCATGTATACCTATGAGTTGGTTGCAAATGTTCAATTGCTTCGTGAGATGCTCATATATGCTGTTGATTTTGTGAGCCAAGGTAGATAGTTCCCATGCCTCCGTGGTGGATGTCCCATACCTGAAATGGTAACATGTACGGTTATAGTAAGTCCAACAAGCTAGGGAACTATCGTGTTTCAATAAAATGATCGATGTAACAGTAGTATTTCTTCAATTAAAATCATGTACATCTAGATGGATTTTCTATTTTACGACGACTAGTCTAAGACTCAAGCTTTCAATGTACTTGTTTTGTGTGCTTAGCATTGGTCTTCTGAATTCTTGATTTCCAAAATTCTAATCCAACATATATATAAAACGATCTGATAATGGAATGAGGTAGTATAAGACACATGAAAGACGACGTACTCATGGCCCATGCTAGTGAGGCTACTGATCTGAGCCGTGCAAGCCACGACTCCTCTCATGGTCCAATAAACAGCAGTTGGAATGGTATTCGCTGCTGCAGCCATTGCCGGCACATCAGGAGTAACATAAGCAGAAGGAAGCTCCTTGAAAGCGACGATGCACCTGGTCAAATCCAACATGGCCCTGATGAGATTGTTAAGGGCGTCAAACTTGGGTTTCAATGGGCCCGAATGCTCTATGATGACCGGTAGTTGCTTGAGGATCGCCATCGATTTGGCGAGCTGGTTGGACGAGTAGATTTGTGCCAGGAGCCAGAACTCGCCATGGTGAAGTGCAAAGGCTGCCAGGGTCAGCACCAGCTTAGCATCCCATGTGTAGTTTGACAACATGTTTAGCAGAGAGACTGTTGTTTGGTGTCCCTCTTCACCACCCAGACACTTGTATGCTATCTGAAAATCCATCTTTCCAAGGTAAAACTCACATACTTTGGATAATCAAACATTATGCTCGTATGTGTTTCACAAATGAAAGATATAGGTACGCAGAAAAGTGTAATGCAAA
This sequence comes from Rhododendron simsii, assembly GCA_014282245.1. Taxonomy (NCBI): domain Eukaryota; kingdom Viridiplantae; phylum Streptophyta; class Magnoliopsida; order Ericales; family Ericaceae; genus Rhododendron; species Rhododendron simsii. Next base: position 5,193,150 of record CM024960.1, read on the forward strand.
GTGCACAGAAAAACTAATGTGTGGTCCAGATTTGGATATGATCAAGTGGGAATTGAACCACGCCTTCAATGAACCGGATCCATTGGTTCAGATTTTTGTATATATATTTTTGTGCATGAAGTATATTAATTCTTGGTGCTTAACAGAAATAATGTGTGTGTATAATTGCATTAGTCAATCTGACGTGTGACCTCGCAGGAAATTCGATCGATTATATACGATAGCGCGTCAAGCATGGCAATGGCGCTGGTTTGCTGAGCTTTGTCCTCCACGCTCTGTGCTTGTCCGTGGATGACGCCCTGCAATAAGATCACCGGCCATTGCATCAGCAATAAGCATTCACCCACTACAAATACAGTATTCGCACGGAGGATTAATTAATGAAGAATTACACATACCGGGAGAATGCTATCGACGGTCATAGTGGCACGACTGAGGATATCCTCAACGAGGTTGAGAATGGGTTTGACGTCAATGTCGCGGCCATCTGGATTGTGGGTGGCCTGGATCTGCTTCAGCATCACACTGTCGTCGGACGCCATGATCATTCTCCGGTCACTCTTGATAAGTTGCTGCATGGAAGGGCTGCTCCCAGTCCCAGGTAGTACCAGCTGTTTGCTAGCCATTTTTAGCAGAGAGAGGGAATTGTAGCTATAATGTTTTGAGAGAGAGAGAGAGAGAGGGCTTTGTGTGCTTCTTCTTGTAATCTGGTATGCTCTATTTATAGCATGGGAAATGGAACCAATTAAGAATGGGATGGATTTACATTCCTTGCTTCCAATGAAATTAAAATATTCCCCTCAACGTATGTTTGAAGCCTAGGCTTTTTTGAGGAGTGAGGACATCCAGTCTGTCCCCACATATATTTGCTTTTCAATGTGGGTGTCCAAGAATCTTGTACGAGTAGAGTGAATTCAAAGTCTGTAAATTTCCGGGGCATGCAGTAAATAACTGTCGCAATTGATCGAGCTTTTAACTCTATTACTCTAACCCAGTTCTATCTGTAGACATTGATCGATCCATTCAAATCAAGCATCATGCATGCAAAGGCGCTCTAGCTAGCTACCACTGAGCTATAGAGGCCTCATTTGCATCAGAACGTCGCTTACTATTAATTAATTTATGAGATAAAACTTATTTACGCCTCGTTCAGATCATGAAAAAATTGAAAAGGGACGGTGGTTCCTGCAACACTTATATATATATTAAAAAATATGGTTAAAAAATTAAGTGTTTTAATTTTCAATTTGTTTGCATCAGTTAGAGACGGTAATCTCAACTCATATTTTTTAAACCCGCCTAATTCGCCCACTTATAATCCAACCCAACCCGCCCATATTTTATAATGGGTTTATATGGATTGAAAATGGATCAAATATCGGTTAGACTTAAAACCCAAACTTTCATCGTACTTTTCTATCTTCTTCCTCGTCGTCGCATTTTCTGTTGTTGGATCTGTAACTCTACGTACTCACAACCATTTGTACACATTTCTCTAGAGAGAGAGAGAGAGAGAGAGAGCAACCGGTTTCAACAAACTCTCATATTATTGTTTTCTTCGGGCTGATTTTCTGTTGTTGTTCCCAAAATAATACTCCTGCATAATAAAATTTAGTAAAATTTAGTTCGTGAAAATTTTAATTCAAATCCTGCATAATATCAATTGACTTTTTAGGACAAATGGTGGAAAATTAGTTTGACAAGTGGTATTTTGATTACACAATGCTACTTTTTGCTACAACTCTAAAAGCGTACGTGTAGAAATTGAGCAAAAAAGTTCAATCGAAATTGAATTATTAATTCGAAGGTTCGACTCAAATTCACCTGTTATATACTACTTCCTCCGTCCCCAATTGCCTGCCTCAACGAAAAGTCGTGCAATTTTTGGATTGAAAAATAAAGTACTTTCAAGCATCATTTTTAGAGTTTCGTTACACCAAATTAAAGTACTTTGTGAGCTTTTTAATATGTTGCAAAGAAATTCAACAAAATTATGCCTGAACGTAAAAAAAAGATTAAGCAACCTATCTTGGCTCTGTTAAATGCAAGGAAAAAAATACAACCGAAAGCAAAATTCAGTTCTAACAAAGTATGGACGTTGATCCTACAGCTTAGAAACTTCCTAGTATTCTTCAGCCCGTAAAATGCACTAGATCAAAACAATAAAATCTTCGAACTGTTATTTTTCTCATTTGATTTCTGAGGAACCAAGCAAGGGAAAAAACAAAAGGGGGTATCCTGGTTGTATGACGGGGAGAAAACGAAAAATGAGTTGGGTCGGGTATGACTTGACCCATATTTAACCTAACCCATATCTAGGGAAGATAGTGGAGAAGGAAAAAGAAGGGGTTGTGTTGGAGGGGAGGGGAAAAGAAAGAAGAAAAAAGAAGAAGAAGAAGAAGAAATCGGGTTGGGTCGGACATGTTTGGGTTTGGCTTGACCCATATTTGACCCGAACCATTTCAACCCGTTTACTATTTGACCCATATATATTTGACCCGTAACCCATTTCAACCCGCTCAAATCCGCCCAGACCCGCCCATTTACCACCTCTAGAATCAGTGCAAAAATCTTCTTTTTCTTATCATTTTATTCTAAAAGGTTATAATTAATTTTTGATTATACAGTTTTCATATGAGAGCCCTAAGCTATAGAACCAAATGAATAGCAAATACATTAGGGTTATCGTATGAGAGCCCTAAGTCAAAAATTAATTATGACTCTATAGGATAAAATGTTCAAAAAAATACGACCTACACAACGGTTCAAACATATTCAAAATTGGAACACTTAATTTTTTAACTATATTTTTAAATATATAAACTGTCTAAAAAATTAAGCATTCCAATTTTGAATCTGTTTGAACCGTCGCGAAGATCGTATTTTTTGAACATTTTATCTTAAAGAGTCATACTCTCCTCGTCCTTTTTTTAGAGTTTAGTATTCCATTTTGGGCTGTCGCTTAATAAGTGTCCATCTTATAAAGTTAGCGGGTAAAAGTTGGTGCATTTTCTATTTTGCCCCTAAAAGTATATTACATTTTGAAAAGTTACTGAATAAAAGTGTAATGATGATGTATCCATGAGGGTAAATAGGGAAAGTGAAGATAAAAGGTGATGTGAAATGTGTAATGATGATATCTATTTAATAAGTTGGAGTTACGAAGTAGGACATTTAAAAAGAGACAAAGGGAGTAATTAATTTTTGACTCTCATATGAGAACCCCAAAGTATCTGCTATTCATTTGGTTCTAGAGCTTAGGGCTCTAATATGAAAGCCGTAGAGTCAAAAATTAATTATGACCCGTTAGGATAAAATGATCTAAAAAAAAAGATTTTCTCACTGATTCATACGGATTCAAAATTGTAGCACTTTAACTTTTTAACCATATTTTTTAATATGTTGTTGTGGGAACCTTGCCTTTCCCAACTTTCCCATGATCACAACAACTGCGTTTACCATGTCAAAAAAAAAAAAAAAACGGCGTTTTTTACTGCTGCAAACGGCTTATTAGCGGCACAGCCGTAAATAAGTTTATCTCTTAATTTATACTCATAATATGTGAAAACTAGATTTTTAGTTGCTTCGAAGACTCGTTTTCTTGTCCACATCTCTGGAAAAATCTTTTAAACGGAACTCACGGATTTACTTCTGTAAATCCGTGTGTGTCCGTTCTAACTTTGGAAGGTCTGAATTTAAATGAAACTTTTTCCGACAGAAGAGTTAACTCTTCCTTGAAAAAATTTCATTTAAATCTGAACCATCGAAAGTCGAAACAAACGGTTCAAATCGCGCGCCTCCGTGAATAAGACAATCTCCACATCTCTCTTGTTTATCAACATCATTGACTTATTTTCGTTGTTTTTTGTCTACTTATTTGATGCACTAAGTGGAAATTAACCAGTAAGTCAGTACATGTCGTTTTAATTGTATTACTCCATCTATCACCAGCCGCGGCTGCGGCAGAAGGCAAAAACTCCATGTTCGGCTAAACACTTCGGCAAGGGCGACGTCACTTCTCCAAGTAGTATGATTGTTTAGATTTTAAGGGTTTTTATTTAACAATTAATTTTACGACTTTGGATGATTCATAGTATTTATAAAAGTTGATATTTTTCCGATTTATCTATTGTGTTTGTATTCCGGATATCAAGCACCGTCATATGATCATGTTCATTGTTTCGAAATAGACTTTGAGATAGACTATACAACGTGAAATGGGTCGTGCCATTAGTTAAATCCCAGTGATAATATTGCAAGGAGAGGTTGAATCGAAACCCTAGTCCATTTTTCTGATTAGTTTTCAAAACCTTTAATCTCCGTTTGTAGTTTAATTTTTAGTATAATCAAACCCAACTTCAATCTATTTTCTAGAATTAAATTAGAAATAAATTGAGAGTATCGCAACTTAACTTTTTACTCCCCGCGGACGATTTCGGGCTTAACTGTTAATTCCCTGTTTTATAAATTATATTTTTAGTACGAAAACACCAGACCAATTACAAACTCGAAACATTTGCAGAATTATCATTTATTTCGTAAAACCACATGAAAATGGCTCTTATTTTTATCAGGAAGAATAAGAGCTAGGGCCGGCCAACCTTGCTTATCAAAGTCCACAATGGTGACCAAAACATCAAACCTTATTCCATAGAGGAAAACAACAAACAAAACACACACTCCATTATTGACTATATATATATATCAAGCACCTAGCTTGAACCTTCAGTAGAATGCTGCAGTACTGGGATTTTCATCGTGGCAGCAACAAAAAGTGATGTACTTCTCCATAGCACGAAGGCACTCGGGACACTTCATACCCTCCGGTATCCTCCCGGTACCGGCCGTGCTCAGAAACTCAAACCGGCAGCACGGGTGCTCAGTCCCATGAAGCATGTCGTGATGATCCTTGAACGATCGGTCAAATCCTTTAGTGGCTATGTTTTCCTTCCACAAGTCGTACTCCAGCAAGGTTGGCATCACTTTGGTCCCATGTCCGTTCACCACCACTGCCGCCCCTCGGCTCAGCACGGCCCAGCCTCCGCTCTTGTCGTAGCTCAGCAGTTTCTTGATTTCCTGCATCATGGGGTCCTGGTCGTCGATCCTTCCGAGCTGGATCTTGGAAAACAGCATGCTCTCCAGTCGAGTCCAGAAGAACCATATCATGAGGTCTTGCCATGTGTGGCTGAGCTTCTCGTTTGTGATGGTGGTGACGATTTTCCGGACTTGTTCTTTCTTGCTGCTCTTTCCCACGTAAACCATCTCTAGAGGGATACGAGCGGATTGCGCGACGGATCGTGCTGTCGTGATGAATCTTCGGATCCACTCGATGTCATCCCCTCCGAACACAAAAATGTATTTCTCATTCCTTATCTGATAAAATGAAAAATTCCATATTATGTTAGACACCTCAGATCACCTGTACCTAAAAGTACCTCCAAAAATGCATGTACCCTTGTTTTCATGAAATTGTACAGTAACATATATAGTTACAGGTACAGAAGATTTTGACCTCTGTACGTTCTCATATAATTTCAACCACAAGATTGCACAAAAGTAAATATTTCCACCGCAAGATTGCAGGAAAGTGTACTTTTATAAAATTATGCTATTGAAATTGCATGAAAACAGAGATTCAGAAACAGAAGATTTTGGTGCAATGGGAGCTACTAAAACAACCTACAACCTACTTTAGGAAATCATGCATGATCTAACTAAAGGGGCCACATATGTATGTTTGTATAGATATACAGCCTATAGTTTTGGTGCAAGACTATATATGTTTTATGCATGTAATATTTAATGTGACAATAGCAACTCATATTTGTGGGGAAAATTTTCTTACCCAATCCAGAACTGTTTGGTCAATACCATCCACAAGCAACTCAAGCTTCCAAGTCTCATCCTTCCACAAATTCTCCTCTCTCAAGCTAGTAAAAGGGAAAGCATTGCTCCCCCAGATCCACATCATGTGTATGGCATTGGGGCTCACCACCCTCCCCTGCGGGTCCAGCACCACGAGGATAGGCTTGTTGCGGAAATGCCACCTCTCTTTCACGAACCTGATCACCGCCCGATCAATCAGAGAAGGGTGGTGCACCGTGTACCACGGCATGGTGGATTGCAGGCTCTCAAACTGTTTCTGCATCGGGTCTGTCCACTGCTGCACCGAGCGATCCACAATCGGGATCCAAACCACCTCGTACAGGTTGTCCAGCCTTGTCGCATGTTGTCGGGACTCGTTGTAGATTTGTTCCAGAATCGATAGCTCGTCTGGGGAGATGTCTAGGCTTGATATTAGGAGTAGCACATTCTTCCTCCTCAGAACGTCGAGATTAACCTGTTTTTCAATCCACAAAGACAAAGAAGTTAGCGAAAAAAGTGTGTTCTACATGGCCTGAGACACCCTTCATGCGTTACTAAAAAAGAGTGTCTTAATATTACACGAAGCAATTAAAACCCGTAAAATTGTGGGGGGAAATTTTTTCCAGAATAACGGTCTTCTTAACAACATTGTATTCTTTCTTGACATTGTATATAGTAAAATTAAAGAGCTCATGTTCAATGTTCAAACCCTTCTCTTAGTAGAGCCATCAACGAGAGGTGGCTGATCATCCCTGGCATAAATCAGGGCCCTGAGAACTTTCATGTTATCGATATGGATCATTTCAAAGATATTCCGCAGCGCCTCAAAGGATTCGTTATTCCTCTTCTCCTCTGCACGAAAAACGCAAGATTTTTAGTCACTGTGATTGTCCATATATTTAGCGCGTTACAACGTTCATTCATTTGAAGTACTGGTTAATTAGGGGGCATAAATACCTAGCAGTTGGTTGCAAATGTTCAGTTGCTTCATGAGATGGTCATATATGTTGTTGATTTTGTGAGCCAAGGTAGATAGTTCCCAAGCCTCCATGGTGGATGTCCCATACCTGAAATGGTAACATGTACGTTTATAGTAAGTCCAACAAGGGAACTACGAAATTTTCAAGATTTTTGTCTATCGTGTCGTTTCAACAAAATAAACAATTTAACAGTAGTATTTCTGCAATTAAGATCATGTACATCTAGATGGATTTTCTATTTTACGACGACTAGTCTAAGACTCAATATAAGTCCATTCGAGCTTTCAATGTACTTGTTTTGTGGTGCTTAGCATTGGTGTTCTGAATTCTTGATTTCTAGAATTCTAATCCAACGTATAGAAAGATCTGATAATTGAATAAGATAGTATGAAACACATGAAAGACAACATACTCATGGCCAATGCTAGTGAGGCTACTGATCTGAGCCGCGCAAGCCACGACTCCTCTCATGGTCCAATAAACGGCAGTTGGAATGGTATTCGCAGCTGCAGCCAATGCAGGCACATCTTGAGTAAAATAAGTAGAAGGCAGCTCCTTGAAGGCGACGATGCACCTGGTCAAATCCAACATGGCCCTGATGAGATTGTTAAGGGCGTCAAACTTGGGTTTCAATGGGCCCGAATGCTCTATGATGACCGGTAGTTGCTTGAGGATCGCCATCGCTTTGGCGAGCTGGTTTGACGAGTAGATTTGTGCCAGGAGCCAGAACTCGCCATAGTGTAGTGCGAAGGCTGCTAGGGTTAGCACCAGCTTAGCATCCCATGAGTAGTTTGACAACATGTTCAGCAGAGAGACTGTTGTTTGGTGTCCGTCTTCACCACCCAAACACTTGTATGCTATCTGAAAATTCATCTTTCCAAGGTAAAAATCACATACTTTCGATAATCAAACATGGTGCTCGTATGTGTTCTACGAATAAAAGCTGGGTGCACAGAAAAGTGTAATGCAAAATGCACAGAAAAACTGATGTGTGGTCCAGATTTGGATACGGCCAAGTGGGAATTGAACCACGCCTTCAATAAACCGGATCCAAAGGTTCCGTTTTTTTATATATATATTTTTGTGCATGCAGTATATTAATTCTTGGTGCTTAACAGAAATAATGTGTGTATATAATTGCATTAGTCAATCTGATGTGTGACCTCGCAGGAAATTCGATCGATTATATACGATAGCGCGTCAAGCATGGCAATGGCGCTGGTTTGCTGAGCTTTGTCCTCCACGCTCTGTGCTTGTCCGTGGATGACGCCCTGCAATAAGATCACCATTGAATCAGCAATAAGCATTCACCCACTGCGAATACAGTATTCGCACGGAGGATTAATCAATGAAGAATTACACATACCGGGAGAATGCTATCGACGGTCAGAGTGGCACGACTGAGGATATCCTCGACGAGGTTGAGAATGGGTTTGACGTCAATGTCGCGGCCATCGGGATTGTGAGTGGCCTGGATCTGCTTCAGCATCACATTGTCGTCGGACGCCATGAACATGCTCCGGTCACTCTTGATAAGTTGCTGCATGGAAGTGGTGCTCCCAGTCCCCGGTAGTACCAGCTGTCTGCCAGCCATTTTTAGCAGAGAGAGGGAATTGTAGCTATAATGTTTTGAGAGAGAGAGAGGGAGGGAGGGAGGGAGGGAGAGAGGGGGCTTTGTGTGCTTCTTCTTGTAATCTGGTATGCCCTATTTATAGCATGGGAAATGGAACCAATTAAGAATGGGATGGGATGGATTTACATTCCTTGCTTCCAATGAAATTAAATTCCGCTCAACGTTTGTTTGAAGCCTTGGCCTTTTTTAGCGATCAGGACAGTCTGTCCCCACATATTTGCTTTTCAATGTGGGTGTCCAAGAATCTTGTGCAGAGTGAATTCAAAGCCTGCAATAGGTCCTTGCTCTTTTCTCTCTCTCTCTCTCTCTCTCTCTCGCTCTCTCTTATAACCGGATGCGCACGGCAACTTGCGCGTACGTCAATTAGTTCTGGGGTCTTAAAGTTAATGACCGGATAAACCCTCCAATGGCCGGCCCCACTAACGTTCGAAATGTTTTGCCTCCATGTAATTCGAACATACTACGAAATACAAACACTTATTAATTTCTCATGCCTACATAGCCAAACCTATAGAGGTTAATTAGGTCTTGATCTTGATCCTACCTAGCCCCTACTTTAACACTTCTCCGTATGTTTCAACAGAAAATGTTCTTTTCATCGTCGAAAACAGTTTTTGTAATGGATAACCAATATGCATGAACTACACTACTGCAAGGGTGTAGATCGACATTTCAGGGGCAGCCCAAGTTTTTCCGGGACATAAAGCGAAGATTAAAAATGAGACTCTTTTTCACTGAACTACTATTATAAAGGGGTATCAAAGTGGAGAGGCCGTCAAAATTTGTAAATTTCCGGGACATAAAACGTTCGCTCTGCGCCCGGTTCTGTAGACATTGATCCATTCACCTCAAGCACCATCTGTTAGTGCGTAAAGATGCGCCCAAAAGACAGACTTCACTAATTAAAAAAACAAAAGGATTCCATGTCTTTACCGTGGAATGTGAGCAACAAAAAACTTGAGGGACGTGAAGATTCTATGCTTTCCTTCCCTTAGTCATTTCTATGCTTTCATGCATATATGCCTTATTTAAGACATCTACACCATTCTCTGAAATGTACATAACAGTGTTGAAACTTTTTCCTGCTCCTCTTTATGGGGTTCTAAAACAAATATTTAGAGAAGAAATTAAAAGGAAAGACTTGGTCCCTTTGCTTTTAAATCTTTGTTTACTAAGATTCTAGTTAGGCCATTTCTCAATACGAAACTGAGGAAAGCCATGAACTGTATTGTTGTTTGTGAAGCCTAAAATGTAAAATCCAAGAACATACACACACACACATATACACACACACACGCTGTATGCACAGCAGGCGATGTAATCTGTGCTCCCTTCATTTGATATATATTGAGAATTATTGTGAGCCAGATATATACCCAATTTCCAATTTGGAAAACCCCCGGAAATGCTTGTGTCATGCGTTCTTTGCTTGATTTTTCTTTGTGTGATTGTTTGTATGTAGGTTTGGGTCGAATTCATAACAATTATGCCCCATGTGTGGAACATATTTGTTTAACATCCAGTCTTCGTGATAACATTCCCGAGTCGTGCATCCTATGACTATTCGCTCACATGCGTGTAAGACTGATAAACGAACCAAGCAACCCAAATTTACACATGTGCTTTCGTCTCGTTAAGTGCTCGTCTAGGATCCATTTGTGACCAAACAAACTAAGTTTAAACGTTTTTTGAAAACTGTTAAATTTTCAAACCAAGTTTCATGTTCAAACAATTCAAGCTACTCGTAATAGTTCAAGTAAAACTTGTTTGATGTTGGGTCACAAAAAATAAACAAGCCGGCTTACATATTTTTAAAACAAGTTTGAATTGTTAATGCCTTGGACTTGTGTTGCCGGCCCTGTCCATATCAGTTGGGTCATTCTCTTAGGCACGATCTCAAAACTATTAGACTGAACTTATCACAAATCAAATGGCTTGTGAAGTAGGAGAAATTAAACTTGAACTACTTTTCAATGCCAATCAAATACATTGTAGCAAGCCAAACAATAACCCTATCTTGAAAAAAATTTACTCAAATTATTGGAGATGCTCTCACAAAAGAATATACAACACATGTTGGAAGGAAGTATATATGACTCCCAACCTCAAGCGGTTTGGCCGAGTGGTTATGAAAAAGTAATTAGCGCTTCTCCATGAAGTCACAAGTTTCATTCTCACAGAGGCAAAACATCCCAAACTTTAGGGCCACTGGGGGTTATGTCCTGTCCTCACCTTCGGAGCTCCGAAATTAATCGAGATGCACGTAAGCTGGCCTAGACATCCGATTATAATATATATTCAAATTTTGATAATCTGAGCCTCTCAATGTGATCAGAACGTGATTTTAAGGGTACCCATGAGAAATTAGCAAAAAAAAAAAAAGACCGGAAATGGCTTGATCCGAACAGTTTCAAACAATTATTTATTGAATGGTTCAAATAAAAACTGCTCAAATCAAGCCTTTTCCAGTCATTTTTTTTGCTAATTTCTTGAAGGCACCCTTAAAATTACATTTTGCACATATTGAACGGTTCGGATCATAAAAATTTGATCAGGAACAATGAGATTGAGATTTTGGATTTTTTTTAGGTGTCCCTTGAACCGTTCCGATATATATATATATATATATATATATATATATAGAGAGAGAGAGAGAGAGAGAGAGAGAGAGAGAGAGTCTCCTTCTAATAAGAACCACCTCATTTTAATAAAATGCGGACCTCCCTTTCCCGATCGAATTTCGATGATCCGAGCCGCTCAATATGTTTAGAATGTGATTTTAAGTATATCCGCGAAAAATCAGCAAAAAAAAAAAAGACCGAGAAGGGCTTCATCCGAGCAGTTTTTGTTTGTTTTTTATCGAACAGTTCAAATAAAAAAGGCTCAAATCAAGCCCTTCCCGATCATTATTTTTGCCGATTTCTCGCGAGTACTCTTAAAATCACGTTTTGAACACATTGAGCGGCTCCGATCATCGAAATCCAATGGGAAAAGGGGAGAAATGGGAAGGTCCACATATAAGGTCCTCATTTTAAGGTTATTACTTGAAGATTTCTATATATATATAGTCTCATTCTCCTAAAAACCACATTAACTTAATAAAATGAGGACCTCCCTTTCCCGATAGAATTTCAATGATCCAAGTCGCTCAATGTGTTCAGAACGTGATTTTAAGGGTACCCACGAGAAATCAGCAAAAACAAAAAAGACTAGAAAGGCTTCATCCGAGCAGTTTTTGTTTATTTTTTATCGAACAGTTCAAATAAAAACTGCTCGGATGAAGCTCTTTCCGGTCATTTTTTTTGCTGATTTCTCGCGAGTACTCTTAAAATCACGTTCTGAACACATTGAGCGGCTCAGATCATCGAATTTCAAACAGAAAATGGGAGAAATAGAGAGATCCTTATTTTTCTCATATATATGACTCCCAACTCACCCATGGATTTATCCATTAGATTTAGAAAGCACTTGATGTCATTTACAAATTTGAAATTTCCTACGGTAATTAAAGACAACCGCCACAATCTCATCATATAGTACAAGGATTACAGAGGAGCAAGTTTCTTTGATGACTTACAACAAACCACTAGATTGTTTCATAGCTCCCTCCACATACACTTATTAAACCATCAAATACAATTGCATGAATTATTACATAAAAATCCCAGCTTATTCTCAACCTAAGGCCATGTTCGGATAATAGAATTATTGATTTACGCAGAGAAAAGAAGTCAACAAGAAAATCAAAGAACTTCTCCACTCTATCATCTTATCTTCTGTTCTTTTCTTTCATAAGTTTCTTGAAATTCAGCATCTTAACACAGCCAAGAACACAATCAAGAAAAACTCATAAGTTTCAACCAGGACTTTACTGAGAAATCCTTGGAGTAGAGTACGTACGGAGGAAATCATGAGTACCCTTCAAAGATTTGTCGTGATATTTCAATGGGGTAGGGGTGACCTGCATAAACAGATAATTCCCAGCAAATAAATCCCCGAAATGGGCCTGGCTTTCCTTCAATCTCTGCAAAACCTTAGCCCAATTTACCGAAATAACCCTAGCTTTCCTCCTGAAGAATCTCTTCAGGCCAGGAATCCTAACCCTGAGTCTCCTCCTTATGTGCACCTTGCTTCTGACTCTGGACCAACTTTTTGCCTTCCCAATCACTCTCTCTCTAATCTGATCATCATCATCAACGAACCCACCTTCATGAATAAGCCTCTGATAGGAGAATCTGGATGTGGAGGCCATGGGAGGGGAAGAGATGGCGATTTCAGAGGAAATTGAAGAGGACCCAGAAAAGAGAAGAACGAGTGGAGGAGGAAGAAGATGGGGGTTGTCTTGTCCTTTTCTATGAGGGTTTATATGTATGCATTATTGCTAGTAGTAATCAAACTTTTTCGATATGGATATGGTGTTAAATGGGGGGGTGAGACGTTAGGTCTGCAGAAGCTGTTGGGTGCATTGAATTCCATGATGAAGGGGGCCGGTGATTGCTGGCAGTAAAAGGTGTTTGTTGTGGATATTGTCACGACTCTCAAACTCAGCCGCTTGGTTGCATTTATCTTATTTGTTTCTTTCTCACGGTCTAATAAATAAACAATGTAAACGTTTTGATAACTGGATGTCCGGATCAATTTGCGAGCAAGATTAACAATCAAGCAAAGTAATCCCAAAGTTTGGAATGCTTGGCTTCCGTGAGATTCAAACATGGGACCAGTGATAGGAAACTTATCAATTGTTGACCGAAGTACTTATGTCTTTATAAGAGTGACAAATTGCCTAATCATTAAGGTTGTGTGTGGTGGCTGAGATCATTCTTTCAGATCAGTTATCGATCATCGCCTTGGTAAGTTATTTCACTCGCCAACTAGCTCATTAGAAGTTCGTCTGTCTTCAGACGGGTTTCTTTTTTAGATCTCAGCAGCTCAGCCTACGAGAGCTTAACAACCTGTTGTTAGCCTAGCCTGATAACATGTTATTATGCGTACCTCACCCATCTCTCAATCTCATGGAATAGGAATTGGAGAGTATTGTGTGCATATCAGGCAAAAACAAGTTGTTGGCCATTTCCAGCTTTGGGTTGGCCTTGCATAAGTTGGAATCGTGGTAAAATATTTCTGCCATATTTATCCCTTGCATACTAAACTGTAGACGGAGGATTAGTACTGGCAAAAGCAACTGAGATATGCACCCCAAAGTGAAAAAAAACACATTGGAAAGGCTTGCATGGGGGGATGAGATATCAGAATGGTCTTGGCAACAAAATGAGATACCACGATTTTGTTTTCCCCCTTGACCGATTTTGGTTCACAAGGAAAGACCAGGAATAATCTGGATTGCCCGAAAATGCCGTACTTATACCCTTTTAACGGCAAGCTTATTTTAACAGCAAGCTACACATCGGTTGAGACTCAACTCGACGACATAAGTGCTGTCATCATCCATAAACACAGATATGAGGATAGTTAGTTAACTTCGATGATTACGCTAGAGAACCATAAATCAACACTCAACCGTCTAAACGAACAATTAGTAATTGTTGCGGAAATACCACCACTTGAGGCTCCAGAACCTTTCCCGCCACACCATAGAGAGACGCACATTTCATAATGGAGCCTGTAAAAAAATGTGGGGTGGAAAAGAGTCACGGCAGAGCAGTGAATTGTCACTTCCTTGAAACAGTGGTGCATTGCCGGAGTATAGTAACAAGCCCATTATTGCGTTGACAAAGAAGGATGTCCGAGGGGTGACCCAAATCTTAAAGACCAAGACAGGACAAGAAACTGGAAAATGGGTGGACCGTCTTACTATAATCTTATGCCCCACAAATTAATGTTGACCTAATTTTGTGTCAAAATAATTAGTGCAGAAATAAGTGAGAGTGGACTAACACCAGTGGATGATAGAACCTAATAACCTAAAATCCACACCCAACAAAGTGATGATTTTATATTAGTTGGGATTTGATTATGTGCAGGTCTGTTTCTGGGCCCACACGGCCTATGACTTAAGTCTGTTTAGTGAAAAATTATTACTCCTACTTGCTCCAGGAGCACCACCGCATGGTATTTCATGAGACTTTTTCAACACACATTTGTGTGAGCTCCACCACCGACCGACCCTGTTCAATGCTGGCTACCACTACCGATGGTTGGGAATCCATTCCACGTCCTAATACGTAATGTGTGTAATGACTTAAAGCATAACACAATTATCTATTGCTAAAACAAAGAGATCTGAATTTGTAAGTAAAGCAGCAGTGAGTGTATTGGGTAGATTCTGTACTGGTCTAGTGCTCTAGATCCGATGGGTGTTGGGTGGTGGGCGAATAATTTTAGTTAGGGTTTCGGTGGTCTGGCCGGAGTAGAGAGTTGCGGTGGTGTGGCATCAGTCGTGTTCTGGGGTTCTTTCCCAATGCGGCAGCGGTGGTAGGTGGTGGCTGTGTCGGGGTTTTCCAAGAACAGTACCGTTATTGTTTGGTCGGCTGCATTTCTCCCTATTTTGGTTGCTGGTCAACAACAGATCTGGCAGTTGAGTATGTTTGTTCTTTGGCTGCCGTGGGCGCGTTTGGCCTACCGGAGATCTTCCCCAGTGCTACCTCGGCCTTAGCGCCCGGAGCCTTGCGTGGCAGCGAAGGTTTGCCTCGGAGCCCTCCCCGGAGGACTCCACAGCTTTGGATTGGGTCACCCGGTCCAGTTCCGGCCCTTGAGGCTCGTCCTTGGGAGGAGATATTTCCTTCTCACTTGTATTTGTAGTTGTTGTGATTACATCTATGCTTATTGTCTAATGGTTTGTGCTGAGATTCCATTTGGTATCTCTCTGCCTAGTCCCGGACGAGATTCTTATGCCGACACTTGTGTCAGCTGCTTTTGCAGGGTGTCCTTGAGTCTGTAGCCTGGTGTGCTTTATGCAATAACTCGTGTCTTGGATTAGGTAGTTTGGTGCATTCATGTATATTGCAATGTAATCTTTGCCCTCGAGTATGAATGAATGAATTGCCTGATTTCAGAAATTATTGGAGGTCATTCCTCATGTATTTTATTCATTTTGTACGTCCAAGAATTCTATCCAAGAAAGGCACCATACAAACAGATCTCATAAATCCAACCACCTTGATATACTTTTCAGGCAATTAGCCAACAAAAATCCCAAAGGCAAAAGGCTATGCTTGGTAGAGCTTTATTTTTGTTTTCGTTGGAGTCCAGCAATTGGGCAAAATTGAAGGACTTGTCCGCAATCGAAACATGTCTGTCCAAGAGAAGAGAAGAAAGAACTCTTGCATTGTCACTATTTGTCGAAAGAGTCGAAGAAATCAGTTTACTTGCTTACCTGATGCCCACAACCGAAGGCCATGGCCTTCGAATTACTGGTGCAAATGGGACAAAGCTGTCAAAAATACAGGGAAAAGATATTAGTAATAAGCACCGTTTGTTTTACTGGAACAACGAGAACAAGGATATAGCAGAGTTAATGCACATAGACGGTATGGTAATGAATCGCTGAAGAAAAGCACCATATCCTGATTAATCTGGGTACCATTGGACTTGGTTCAAGGCCCGGGTTGAATGATAGCAAAAGGATATTCAGCATGAATTCCATTTGAAGGCAGAGCACGCATCGTGCTTTAGTGATAGGATCTTGAGGACGCAAAAACAGCCTGACCAGTCAAGAGTCTCGTGTGTCTATATCCGACACGTACGGGATACATTCACGTTCAGACAGGTTATGCTGTATGAATTTTTTCTTATATTGTTTTAGTAGGACACGTTGGAAACACTCTGACAACCAATTAGGAACACGTTAGGGGGTCAAATGCAATTTTAAACAGTTATGATGGGATCAAAATTGTCATAAGTACTTAGTTGTCAAAAGTGGAACTTGATGCAGTTGGAGCTTTACCAACAGGGCTGCTGTGGCCATAGAACTAAGCCGAGCTCTTCTGGAAACTACTTGAGCTTGAAGATTTTGCGCTGGTAAAAGACGCAGCATCATTCACAGGGGGTGGGAGAGGAACCCTCTCATAAACATTCCCCTTCCGGCCACTGTGCCAAAGCAAAGAGAATATGATGAGATCACCAGCAAATCTGCTGCAATGAAACCTAAATATTTTGAGCGAACCATTAATTACCCCAATAGATTGAGCTCTATCGTTGCTTTATATTGAGAAGGGATTTCCATCAAAGCTGCAAGAGCAAATTCTGTCTCTTTTCGGGACTGAGCCACATTTTTCGACATAATGTCTGTGAAATTGACAAACTGCAGAGCAAAAGTTCATATAGTTCTCCCATGTTAAGTACTGCCAATAATAATACGGAGTATGCAAGTTCTGGCAAATCAGAAGATATCTCCCTTACTTGGAAATTATCAAAGGCTCGGGCGGGAATATTATCGTCAAATTCCTTCATCATGTCCCAGGGTCCATCTCCAACCCCAACTACTATAATGGACAGGGGCATCTTGCTGTATAAATATGCGGTGAAATTTAGAATAAAACAGTTCAAGACCCTATTACGAAAAGAGCAATAGAAAAAAAGAATGGTACAGTGGGAAGTTACACCATATCACCTTGCTTTTACAATAGCTTCAACAGTTTTATGTTCCTGCGGACTCAAATGACCATGTCGACTAGAACCGCTTCTAGTTACCTACGACACCAAACAAAGGGTTATGTACGTGTCGCACAAAAATGTATGAACTCATTAGGAATCTAGGAATCATGTAGCCATCACAAGACCGGCCAAACCATTTTGGCATAAGAGGTTATTCTAGTTAAGTTGAATCACAACCCCGCCAAGGTTCCTGGAATTGTAAGAGAACTAAGAACCCTTAGTGTAGTTTACCGAGAAACACAAAATCCTACGCTACACGACATGGTACAATACAATTTGAGAGATATTAAAACAGATCCACGATAATATCACGTCGTTTGAGAACTTGAAAAAAGTAATCCTGGCCATATCAATGACTCGTCATCATTAAAACACAATGGCAGAATTAGGTCAACATCCATAACTTTGATATCAGCTTGGACATGTTCAACAAGATTTCCTCCCTCCAACATCTTACTCAAACTTGAAGGATTGATTGACCAAGCAAAATTACCTGTCCATCTGCAATTATTAGTAAAATATGATATTGGCCGCCAGTCCGCTCAACAATTGTCATGGCCATTTCAATAACCGGGGCAAATGATGTTGGCCCTGTGACAATTGACGGAGAAGCTCAAGCTACGAGAAAGAATTCAATTATTCCGAGAAGGAAAAGGATAGCGTCAGTTGTGTAGAATCCAGACCTGCTAAACTTAGATGAGGAACTATTTCCTTGTACTCATGCAACACTTCTTCAAATCCATTACAAGGTCTCTCGTCTGGATGAAAACTGAATACGTCTTGATCATGCGTCGATGCTAAAAGTTGGAAACATAAATTACGAATTATTGCCAGTAAACAAGTAAACTGATTCCAAAAGGTACTGTTTTCAGCTCAAAGAAAGTACCATCGCCAAACCCAAAGCAAGGAATCAAGTTATCCTCATCGAAAGCAGCTAAGGTTTTCCCGAGAATAGATATGGCTTGTTCGTATGGATTTAGACCATTTCCAATGTGATGTAAGCTTCTCCCGTCGCATGACCTTGCGCCTATTTACCAATCCAATATCAGCATATTTCACAGACGATAAAATACCTAAATATTCAGAATAGGTTTAAAGGTTCCACCTGTCCACTCATTACTTTTGGTGAAGTCTATACCAACAATGAGATTGGAAGATTCAAGGCCTGCATGTACAAGAGCCTCAGTCACCTGCAATGAAAGAGTATATCTCATAAATTAGGTAATGCAGACGAACAGACAGCGCCCTCAAAATTTAAGCGTACGAAATTTACAGTATTCGGGCAATAGAAAGAATTAAAGAAACAAATAGCATCAAGACATTGATTTGAGCAGCCCTTGTTTGGAATGGCATGATATGCAGCTCGGCAGCTCATTTTTGACTGTCAGTAACACCTAACCAGTGCAACAAAAAGATGGCATTTTGCAGGAAATTCTCATGTCACTGACTCACTATCATGGTGAACAATTATTGCCGGACAACATTGAAGAATTGCGGTAGGAAAATGAACAAATATAAATCACCGTTTCTGTGAACAAATACAAGAACAGCCGATGAAACTTAACAATGCAAAACCTCGTTAGACTCCGTAATCACTTAAGAAGACCGAGTTTTTTTTCCATTATGAGACAAAATATAAACGCATTCGATGCTTTTAGTGAAGTAGATGAATTTGAAACTTTCCATATTGGATACGCCCCAAAAATATGATGACTACATACCAACGGGTGTTTCCTAAGTGCAGTATAAAAGAAGTGACCAAAAAACGTGAAGATTCGGCGTAAAAGTATCACAATCCATAGCTATCGCATGCGTTCTTACCTCCTCTAAGGAATTGTAGTTATCAGCAATGCACGAATACTTCCCACCAAGATTCCGTTGTTGTTCATTTCGTGCTGGATAAGCTGTCTGGGGAGGATATTTGTATTGATCCCGATAAGAAGAAGAAGAAGACCGGACAGAAGAAGACCCCGGCAAACTCCCGTCCCTCGAATTTGCGCCTCCCATCCAACTCAACACAATATCACAGATTCCACAATTCCACCAAACCAACTTCTATCCTTTACAATAGCACACACCAATTCAACCACACAACCAAAATCAATCACCTAGTTCTTAGAAAGACCCAACTTTTCTAGGTACACCAGTATCTATTTTTTCAAAAGAATTAGCATGACACAATAAAGATCTTAAATTCAAGTGTGAAGATCACCCAAAAAAGAATCCCAACAAAACTTTCTAAAGCACTCCAATTGGCCACCTTTTCTAGGTATATCATGGCCTATATTCCTACAGATGCACATGATAGAATGAAGTTGTCAAATTCAAGGGAGAGTATTCAAATTACACGCCCAGCAAGGTTTTAAATAACAGTATGGGGACACCAAACTGGTGTAGATGCTGTGTAACGGTATTGAGTGTATCCAAGGATTAGGACCGAGATACAGTTGTAGTGGTCGTGAATTTCTAAAACATATTTTTTGACAAAAAGAATTACATATATTCCTAAATCATCTGTAACAGTCATGTATCGGCCTTAACATCCATGAACCGGTCTACGAATCGGAAACAGGCCTGAAAGGGTAATAGGGACCGGCCGATATACATGTGAGTTTTCATTTCACCGTATATGTCAGGATGTAACGATATTGGAAAGCACAAAAAAAAAAAAGTTACCTACCTATAGATAGGGGTGTCAAATGGGCGGGTTTGGGTCAAATTGGGTAAGTTATAAGTGGGTTGGGTCTCTAATGGGTCATTGATCCATTTAGAACCCATACGCAACCCGACCCATTTATTTAAAATTAAACCCGACCAGCCCATTAACCCAATTAATTATACATTAAAATTTAAAATGACTAAAATACCCATGTATATTGAAATGACCATATTACCCTTCTACATCTACATGACTAAAATACCCATGTACACTAAAATTACCATATTATCCCTACGGGCGGCTGAGAACCTTCTTTTGCTTTTTTCTGTATGTGCAAAAAACTTTCCCAACAAAAATGAAAGATACCAACATAACAAATGTGTACACATTGAGCTCATTTTTTACGAGATCACTTGAATTATTATTATAAAATTATTAACCGGCTCGGATCAATTGTGTGGGATCAAAAGTGAACCTGACACAACGATCGGTAACGTAGGAGGGGAGGAGCTAGGGCTGAACATTGTGCCTAATTTGGCCCAACACGATGGGGTTTGGGGGCTTTGGAAGCTCCAGCGATATATAGCAGCTCGCTACAGGCACCCGATTCCGTTATTTTAACTCTTGGAATGTAATTCTCATACCGGTTGGCATAAAAAAATTATCACTAATTAATTTGCTTAGTTAAGTCGCATTAATTTGATACTAAAGTGTTGTCCTTTCAGTTGATTAAGAGTCTAAGACCACTTTAAAAAAAACTTTATGATGAAAAAAACAGTAAACTGCCCTTGTTGGCATGTTAATTGGGTTCAAACAATGAAATTACTTTTAGGTGATCACGCATGTGATCAAGAATTAACAAGAATTATGGATGCGAGCAAACTACGGAGGAGATTATTATTAATTTATGAACGACTGATTTTTATATGAACAGAACCTTGAATTATTTAATAAACAAAATAATCAAACAAAGCCACGATTGATCAACGTTGAATTATTTAATAAACAATAATCAAACAAAGCCACGCAACACAGCAGAGAGAGAGAGAGAGAGAGAGAGAGAGAGAGAGAGACCTGAAGAAACGAACGACCCCAATTCACTCGGCGAGAGAGATCGACTGATAAGGTCGAGTCGACTGAGATAGTGATATGGGGTCTTTCTTGTCGGGTTAGGTTAATGATTTTTTTGGGTCATTTAAGTTACCTAAGTAAGATCCATTTAAGCCCAATCTACCTAATAAAACACAACCACAAAAACACAAGTTAAAAGAAGAGCCAAGATTCATTTGATCCAAGAGCTAATATGTGCTCTCTAACTCTGTCTGTCAAGAAAACACCCATACTCTTACAAATATATTATAAAAATGTAATCGGTTCTTTTTACCCACTGTTCGGCTTCTACCGTTGGCATAAAAAAATAAAAATATATTACAAAAATACCCGTGCCTACAGCACTACCGAGATGCGTAGTGCCGTAGGCACGGGCAAGCACTAATTAATAAATGAGTTAAATGGATTGGACCTATACATATCCAACTAATAAATGAGTTGGGTTGGGTTTGTATTTTAGTGAATGGTTTTGGGTTAATTAATGGGTTTAAATTTAATTTGTTACCCTTTGTTCCACTAAACTTTTTCTAAAAGTTACAGTTTTTTCATTATTATTTTTTTCGAGTTTGTTCGTTTTGCTCCAAAAAATTTTGAATTTTTGATTTGTCTTGATTCATCTCCTAAAGTAAAAAAAAATTTACCCAAATATTTTGAACAATGACTATTTTCAAGTAGAAAAAGTGAAAAAAAGTTTACTTAAAATGGTCTTTGTTCAAAATATTTGAGTAAAAATGAAAAAAAAAATTACTTTTCCAATTCGTCTAGTTGAGACAAATCAAAAAAAAATTGGCGCAAAACAAACAAACACAACCAAAAAAATGAAAAAAAAAAAGAAGAAGAAGAGGTTGATTTCGGGCACATGAAGGGCTGTTTTGATCAGGACGTACAATTGTTCGGGGAAACACGCATGCAATTTCTGAAGGAAATTCCCTACATTTCTTCTCATCCACAAATCCTTATCCAAACACAACTTTAGGAACTAATCTTGCCCCGTTCCGCAGCGCAAAAAAAAATCCTTATTTTTTAAAAAGATAATTTCAAGCAAAAAAATTATAGGCTTATTGAAATCTAAAAATATGCAATATGGATCTTGTAAGATCTCATTGAGATCTTTTATACGATGCAAAAAAATTAAAAAATTATTTTTTATTTATATTATTTTTAAATTTAAAAATGTGAAATAAGCTACTTATTATAGTCTTTCTCTCTACTAATATTTTAAAACTCTCTCCAGTCCTTTCTCCCCCGATATTATCTCTAATCATCTCTCTCTCCTAAATCTTAAATTAAACTTCAAATTAATACAAATTATAATATTATAAGATCAGTGGAAAAAAATAGAGAAATATGATAACTTGATATTTGCAATAGTTGGTGAAAAACATCATTTAACAACTAAAAAAGTTACCAAAAAAATAGATTAAGCTAACTAAAAAAGTTGCACAACGATAGTAGCCGGAGAATCCAAAGTGATAGGTTTGAACTTTGAAGTCTTACAGCCAGTTGACACCTCGATTAAGGCCGGAAATGAAAATTCACTGGGTTTTGCATCCAAGCAAAATTCAAAATTGAGTGAACAAAGTGCATCTCAAAAGTAGATAGAATGTGTTTAAAGGCTAATCTCAGTGTCTTGTTGCCAAATCCCCAATGCTGCCTTGTAGTAGCTCTTATCAGTGTCCATTTCTTGCCCATTTCAAAGCAAAGCATATGCTCCACCAAGTGAGAAACAAAATCTGTAGCTGATCCTTAAACTGATTGTTGAATTATTCGATAACCGAAATGTTTTAAGCACAAATTGCAAGCATGCAATCATACATAACATGTGGCTAATCTATTACACTTAAAACAGCGAAACGAAAAAGAAACAACAGATTTCACAATATCTATGATGTGGGTTGGGTCTTCTTTTTCTTCTTCCTCGAGGCGCAGTCACTAGGTCCAATTTCTATGGACATTCGTTTCGTCCTGCAAAGTAAAACAAACCATTTAAACAGTTGCAACAACAGAAGTGGATGATTACCAAGGGGAAAGAGATTACAAAAATGACACGATGTGAAATATTGAAGGAAATCAAAGTACCGTTTAGAGAGCTCCTTCGCACTGTGTTCGCCCTCTTCTATTGCATCATCTGGTGTGAGAGAATATCATTGATGTATTAGAGATCCAATTTTTACAAGAACCACGTTAAGAAACTTCAATTAAAGATCAAACAAGAAGAGTCTAAATGCCAGTTCCAGGATAAAATAATTGAGACAGTTAAACTCAGAGAATGCAATTACTGCTTCCATGAGAATCTCCAATGGTTTCCACCAAATTATCAAAGCCCCAGTCAGTTTTTGGGCCAACTACAATGACAGTTTTGCAATCTCTGGCAATGTTATACCAGTGGCGTCAAGCCAATTTTGGCACAACTATGCTGATCAAATTTTTTTTTTGGCACAACTACCACTTTAGCTGTCAGATCATTATTGCTCACAACTCTTGATCGCCACCATTGTAAGTGATGTGGCAAGCCATATTTTAGCTAGGCATTTGCCACTCGATGGAATATGCCAAAGCCAAATCAAAAGCCAAAAGTGGCGAACCATTAGAGATGCTTTGAGGCAGCATAGAACTCAATACTCTTTCCATTGACAGCATCCTGAACTGGTGCTAGAGGAAAACATCATAATAAAAAAACGTTGACAACTTTCACGTCTGTCTGTCTAACTGGACCAATTCTAGGCACTAAAGCTCTTCAACAATGATCAAGCTGCCAAAGCTAAGAAAATACAGTGCATAACCTCAAACTGATGCATGTGGAAATGTGGAATAATATCGGTGGTCTTATCAAGAGATAAACTTCTTAGCCACTCAAGCAATAATTTTGAAAAGTTCCGGATAAACATGCTTGTTAAATTATTGCACAATGAGAGAAGAGAGTTCGAAGTCATTTTTGGCAGATATTACTCTTTGCAGATAAAATGGATCATGAATGATGCAACAGAGGAAAATTTGCCAAGTTATTGTGGTCTCCGTAGACCATAAATATTTCAGACAATTCGCTCCATTAAGGTGAGCTATACCACTTCTGTGACCAATAGAAGATCTTGCCGTCCTCAGAAGGTTTTATGTTCATAATATGATAACAAGCATATACACAATACATTGCTTGTTTTCATACCGATATCATGGTACAAGACAAGGACATCGAGCGAAAATTCATATCTCACAGCAATAATAAACTTCTCAAGTCAATTATATTCTCAACACTATAAACATGTAATTGATCATAAACCAAATGAATGAGATTGGGAAAAAACTAAAATAGGAAGTCCTGAACATGGAAACTCACCTGCTCCATTAGCATCTTCAGTTTCTGCTCCATTAGCATCTTCAGTTTCTGGCTCTGACTCAGAACCAGAACCCCATCGATCTCCTCCATCATCAAAGTCCCACCGATCCCCGGCCTCAGGCATCCAGAAGTCTGCTTCTTCAGAATCACTGTCCATGTCAGAAGGATTCCTTACTTCAGAGATAACTTTATTGACATCCACCTCCTTAGTTTCCTTTTTCTTTTTCTTGTTCTTTTTCTTCAAAAAATCTGCTTTCGTGTTTGATTTTTCATCTGGTGGCTGCTCAACCTGCTCTGCAACGATTCCATTTGGTGTTTGCTCTTCAGCTTCCATTTTCTCTGCTTACATGTTTACATAAAAAAGCTACTCCAATTACTATACAAGGGGCACGCAATTTATCCTCTTTTTGAATCTTGAAAGGGGCACGGTTCAAATGCACAAAATTGCAGATTTTCACAGGTCATACATTCCAAGGTTGGAATGGGTGAAAATGTGAACAAAAGAGAGTACAAAGAGAGAAAAATTAAAAAAGGACACTAACCTAACATGTTGAGGAAACGCTTTCCGTTCATGTGTTTCCATATATGCTCCTCAGACTTATTGACAGTGAGTCCTGTTAGCTTACAAATCAACTTTGAGCTACAAGGCCACAAAGAAAGGGTTAAATCAGTAGCTAATTGAAAACGAAGAGATCAAATCAGGAACAAACAATGAGATTAGAAAGTCTTTATAGAAACTAAAGAACCGTCCCCACCCCACAATAGATAAGCTTCCATTTAACCTAAATACCATTCTAGATTTTCTTACTCTTCGAGGTTTCCCTGCTGAAGAATAAATTTCCCGGTGGCCCAATATTGAAAAAAGTCATGCTGGATCAGAGTTTCTGGGGCCAAAAAACAACCCAGAAACTCCAAACATCAATCTAGCATGTGTCTTAAATGATTTAAAGCAAGCATGAACTCCCCAAATAGTAGGCTTCTTCAAGATTTTACAGGGAAATTCAATTTTTCTATCACAAACGGTTTGTTTTCAGAAACAGTGGGAATTTCAGACATGGTCCGTTAAAACGACTCAAACCAGCACGAAGATAGAGGATTTGGATTGACTACTTGTTGACATGAACACGAATATGACACGCCCCGACTAAACAGGACGGATACGGATTGGACTTGAGTAACTCGAGAAGGAAATGGATAACTATTTAATTTTTGTGTTGACCACTTGACCCGTAAACTTGAAATGATACAACACAACACGGCACGATACATATGGATAATTTCCCACTGCTACGTGCCTATGTTTGTTGCACGGCAAAGATGGGTTAAACACTTTATCTGTATATCCCACTGCTACGTGTATATGTGTACGTACACCTTCCAAAGATTTTCATCTAAAGAAGTTAATAGTGTCAACCCAAACACGACGCAATTAAAAAAAAACACAGAAAAAATTTAAGCAGGTCGAGTATCAAGATATATAACACATTTAAGTTAATATGTTTTGACACTAATCCAAAATGACAAGTAACCTGAAAAAACATGACTCGAACATGGCACGACACTAAACGATGCCCACCCTAGTTTGCAGTGCACACCGAACTTAAGAAACCCTGAAAACCCAAATTAGCGGGACACGATACACCGTGCAAAATTAGCATGACAGTATAAGTGTAGATTAGTACATAGATACATAAAGGCGCGGAAGTGCATAGATACACACACACATGTATATATGTTTGACCAATTTCTCACTAATATATACATACATACGTGCATAATTTGAAGAGACTGACCGGGATTGAGGGTCTTGGTGAAACATGTTGAGAGGAGGTTTGCTACGGGCCAAGGCGGCGTCGATGAGGCCGATGCGGCAGTGCTTGCTCTGAGCGTACGAGTCCTTGGCGTGGGCGGGGACCTCGTGCCCCGTCTCCACGCACCTGAACCGTCCGTTCTCCATCTTCTTGAACTTGGGTTTCCCCAGCAGATTTTTCCCTTCCTTTCCACTGCCATCTGCTGCTGCCGCTGCTTCTTCTCCTCCTTCCTTCGCCATTTTTTCTCAGTAGGGCAACCCCTGCCGCGAGCTGGAATTGGAGGAAACACGGGGAATTGGGGAGAAGTGGATTGGGCCTGGTGGGCTAGCGACATAGCCCATAAAAAAGGTTGAGTGGCTTGTCTTAGGCGTCTTAGTGCCTAGGAACTTAACGGTTGCAAAAGAACCGAGCTGCTCATGAGCATCTCAAGGCTCGGTTGGGTTAGACTCGTTTAGCAATCGAGTCAGATTTGAACTTGAAATGATAGGCTTGTGTAATAAACGAGTCCAGCTCAATACTCTAAAGTTTAACTTATTTAGTAAATAAACCAAACTCGGACCGTTCAGCTCGTTAAAGGTTCGGCTTGCTAACAAACGAGCGGAACTCGAACACTAAAAAACTCGGCTCGTTTACACTCCTACCTAGCAGCGTGATTCTGGTTGTATAATCGTATTTTTTTGGACCCAGAAGGCCCGTTGTTCTTTATATAGAACCCATTTCAAGTCCCAAAAAAGTTGTTATTGGAAATTTCATAGTGATTTGCTATCAAAAACAAAACAAACAAAACAAAAAAGAATCATAGTGGTTTGTTAAACTCGTGGAGTTTGTCTTGAAATAGTTTAGATAGATGTAAAATTGGTTTTTCACGCACGAGACATGTTTGTTTTGGAAAAACTTGAAGGGGATTATAAGTAAACTTCGAGATTAATTTGTCTCAATCATGTAAACTACCGGCTACCAATCGAAAGGCAAGAGCCAAGAAGGCTGCAGGTCTTGGAGTAGCAGCACGAGATTACGCGGGAAGTGTTTTGGGGCTAGCAACCGAATTTGCTCACGGCATTATCTCACCAGTTGCTGAAGCGATGGCCATTCGCGAGGGTCTAAAGTTCGCAACGGCGCTAAAGGCAGATACGGTAATGACAGAATCGGATGCCAGGGCCGTATTTCAGAATGTCAACTCTGCTAATGCTCCCCTACGGATGTCGAAGTAGTTGTTCAGGATTGCATTGAATTGAATCTGATGAATCTCTTTCAGTTGTGTAAGGTTTGATTATGTTAGTAGAAAGTGCAAAGAGCCCTTTCTGTTGTGGTTTCCACCGGATCTGCATCCTCTAGGAGGATTCCACCATGTGAACCTCTGATTTGCCCTCATGGGGTATTTCTCTATCTATTGCATACGTTCTGCCAATCAGATTAATAAAATCTTCTCTCTTTTTTGTCAAAAAAAAAAAAAAAAAAGTTAAAAAATCATGTGATTGCTGGCTAGTGGCTACCAATGTTCAATTGATTTTACTCTTTTTTTGCCTAGTCGGCAAGTCAAACAAAATGAACAGTTCAAGATTATATTTTTTAATTCGAGATGGACCCTGCATGGAACGCGTATCACTTGGTATTAGGAGTACTTTTTTTGAACAGCTATTACTTGGTACTATCAAGTAATTTAATTTGGTGTAAAAAATTTAAAAATATATATATAAAAATATTTTTGGGAGCTTGAAAATGCACGAATTCCCGTAAGGAACATTTGAAATGGGACAGAGGGAGTTTTACTAACGAACTAAAGATAGTTATTGTTTTGACGATCAATCAGAAAATAGATATAGAATCATGTTTATACTTTAATTGGATCAACCTAATTTCTTTTGAATGATACATGTTTATAAATTTTTTGACAACATTAAATCTTGCAATAGTGCAATCCATGATCTAAACACATTTTGGTTTTTCTTCCCGTTAAACTTCTAAATACTACTAATTTTTTCGAATGCTGCAAAGTGCAAATCCTAGCAAATGAACTTTAACACCAAAAAACAAAAATTTAGAAAACTTGTTTCCAGTGACACAATAAAACAAGGGATAAATATTACTTCTAAAAGAACTGAGAGAACAGAAAATAGCTTCAAAAAACTCTCTTTTCTTGTTCTCCGACAAATCCCTCCATAATCTAAATCCAAACAGATACTTACAACATTTCACATGTGAACTGCTCATATATTTACCTATACACATACCTAGGGGAAAATGGAAAAACTATTGACCACATCCTTCAGGAAGACCAACCACCCTGTGAAAGGGTACAACCCTTTGAGGCAAAGATCCATCTTCATCCTCATCATCGTCGAATACCAAGACATAACTGTCACATCGCGATAACCATTTCAAGAGGCATGAAAACCCCACAAGATTTTATCAAGAAGAAGAAATCACTGGGAGTAACTGAACTGGCATTTGGAAAGCACATGGAAAATATGTTGACAAAAGTTTTTTCAAGCCAAATGTTAACAAATGATATAATATTCGTATGTGCAGAAATCCGAATAGAACAGAGAGAAAAGCTGCTTACTCATCAGTCTTCCTCTGAAAATTCACGAAAATAGTTGATAACATCATAGCATACACGATGCAAGAAGTAGACATACAGATTCGGTCATTCACCACCAGGTTCCGATACATGTGGCACCAATCCAAATGGCTTGTTAAAGTTAAGAAGCGGTATAGTCAAATAAAGAACAACACAAATTGGCAAACTCTTTACCTTTCGAGGTTGGACTACAGTTGCTTTATATAATGCAGTTGTATCTGGATACAATGCTAAAACCTTTTCACCAGTACGGAAATCTTGAACACCTGAGATATCATTCCATTTTGGGAAAGGTATGATCTCTGATATAGGCAGCTTGTACTTCCTGAAATTATCATCATGGTAAATATTTCATCGGTAAGATCTAGAAGTAGCCAACATTTGATCCAGTTAACACAGAAACCGAAATAATCAAGATAAACTGCTTTGATTCCCAAAAATCACTTCCAAAATGAAAGAAATCGCAATAGAATCATGTAAGAATATGCTGAAGGATTCTTTTTGAGAATGTGATTGCGTATACAACTTCTCAAATGAAAAGAGAGCAAACGCGCACTGAACTGCTTCTCGTAAACATGGAAAAGAGCAACCAGCAAGAAAAACACAACATGTAAAAATAACTCTCTTTCCAATGTCAGGATCATTTAAAAAAGAAACAACACTGAATATATGCCCAAACAAAACAAGAATAGGATATTTTCTATATTTATCTCAATGCAAATCTTTTAAAATAATCCATGCTTTCAAGTACCTGAGTTCGTGGGCATGATATGAGTGCAATACGTACATAATTCTAGTTTTCAAAACACTTCTTTATTAGAACCTATTAAAATCACAAAGGTTACCTCTGGCTGCCACCCTCTTCATCATCACCAGGCTCTTCATCAAGCACTTCAACTCTATAATAGATATGAGAAACATTACACATATTGACATAACGTAGAGATCCGATTGGACTGAATAGAATCCACATACAATAAAGATGGAATTAATAATATTATATAGTTCCTGTTACAGCACCGTCCCAGACTCCCAATTGCTTAATTGTCAGAAAATGGGCCGAACAATGCATATCAAGCCATCCTTTGCTGGCCAAATTGCATATGGTGATGAAATCATCAACGCTCAATGGAAACATAATGCGAATGAAAGACAAATATGAACACAAACAGACTTGAACCTATTAAAGCATCCAACTCAAGACCAATTGACAACAAGTGGAGAGGTCACCCAGATTCATATATAGTACTAGTTTTGGAAGTTTTGGAGGAGATAATTAACCGATTTCGGACAAACTCCAACAAAACCCAAGACCTACCCCAGCCTGAGCACTGATACATGCCCATGGTGGAAGAGAGAGCTCAAACCATCCATAGAGATATATGGCAGCAGTGGCACTGAAACCTCTCTCTCTCCTCGTTAGTTCAGCAAATTGGAGGTATCTGCCTCCTCCACATGTCCTACAATCAGGCATCTTGGTCTATATCATAGGACTTGCTGAATTTGGTATGAGATCGGAGAAGTTGTATCATGAATGTCAAGCATTTAGTATGATGTTTACTGGGAAAGTCTTCCAAGGGACAGTGTGAAGCCAAGGTGGCTCACTCACTTGGGGCATTGTCTAAGGGACGGTAAGTAACCAAGGTGGAGCTTGCAAGGAGATGGGTGGTGCCATTGGGGATGCCACGTGGAAGTGGATATCCAGATACTTACAACAGGATATCTCACCTCCTAAGCCACAAAGCAAGATTTCCGCAAAAAGTTTGCATAAAGTTCGGAATATTCAACCAATAGTAAACCCAAATACCTTATCTTCTGAATCCACGAATAGTAGCAGAAAGATACTTTCCTTTTCATCATCACATAGCAGGAACACAAGCAATTATGTCCTCTACTTTTCTGTACTCACTACTCCTCATCCCACTGCATGACTTATAGCCAACTAGCATACAAAATGTGTTTGTACGCGTCAAATGTTTGTTTTCAAATATCATTTACCCAAAATCTTATAAGGATATGGTAAAGTAGTCCACATCTCATGTGGATGGTCTACAGTTTACGTGTTGTGGGCATCTTTACCCTGAGATGCTGCTCAGTATGAAACTGGAAGGATCTCTTATCTATAAGTTGAAAAGTGTCCTTCAAAACCTGTCTTAAGGAGATCTCTTTACTTCCACTCCAGCTATTCTAGAACAACTAATAGTAATAATGCTGCTTCAGCAAGAGATACTAAAGAGGTCCCCAGGAATGGCATAAATGTGTTACAAATGTGATTAGAAGCAGTTTCAGGAGAAGCCAGGGCTAATACAGACAAATTAAACCAGTCAGGCAGTCACCACAAAAGAAGAATCAATCTACTGGTTTTCACTCCGATACTTAGCAAGAAGCAATAGCCATTTTTCGCTCAACTGTCTCAACCAAACTGTGGAATTAGAAATGTCTATAAATAGATTTCACTTCCACACATTATCGAATCAAACTTCACTTGCCCTTATTCCTTGGTCAAAAAAATAGCCCCAACAACAACAAAAGAACTTAGAAGAAAAAAGACAAGGAGCCTTCCACAAAAATGTTGGGTGGAACTAGACTTACTCTCTAGTTTCTCTACCAAAATGAAGAACTTTAACAACGAACCACTCTTCTTTCTCAGAACCATTTGTCACCCTAGCTGCTACCTGAAAAATACAGTCGATGTTAGAAACACAATGCAGCATCCAGGAAAAACAGTTACACCGAGACAGCCAGATACTGACTTGGTGGTGAATAAAGAGCTGTATCTTCAAACCAAGCAAGAAAATGTACTGGATGAAGGATATAGCACAACAAATGTAAAGAAGCATAACTTCAAAGCTAGATTAGTACTTGTTCACCAGTCAGACTAGAAAGAGTATCCAGGTGCTTTTGCACGGATGGAGAATGCGTTGAAATATCAGAATCAGCCTTCAATTGTTTCCTTTTCGGTTCATTAGGTTCTGCATGTGCATAATACCCAATTTAGCACTTTTAAAAAGAGTAAACAGAGCAGCATGAACATGACGTATGGAATGTTTACAAATGAAAAAAGCAGAGAATTAAGGCATAAATAGTCTATTCGTTCACTCAAATCCATTCATCCACTCGTTGGTACCACCTAGGAGTACAAGGAGTTGAAGATTAGTCATCTTTCATTCTGTGTTAGATTTTACTTGGTCATGTAATGGCCTGCTTAGAATCTATCACAGCAAGAATGTTGCAAGCCATTAGTAACACAACCACATGTCAAAACAATCCATGTTTATGCATAGTTATCAATCTCATTCATTCAACTCAATAAACACATTCTACGGCTACTAGCAGCTTACGAGATACATTGGCGATTGAATAGCAGTGTTGCGATGGTTTGAACAACATTGATCAACCTCCCACCATATTAACCATTCACTAAACAACTGATGATTGATCAGCCATCACAGTTATCTACCTCCCACCATATTAACAATTCACTAACTTTGCATCTGTAAGTGCACACATTTACAAGGTTTAAACATCGTTCCAAGAGCAAAGGACACTGACATGTTCATCCATCGTTCCAAGAGCAAAGGACACTGACATGTTCATCCATCATTCCATCCCATCATTACTAAATATAGAAGTTTAAAATGACACCTGAGATCCAGATTTTCATAAGAAAGAATTCAGTGGCTAAGTCTTCACAAACACAAACCTATTCTTTTTCTTTGATGCCATGGAGCTCCAGGAGGCATGAAAGCATCCAGTTGCCCTAATAACTGGGTTGAAATACTGCAGAAAAAAAATAACAAAAACAAATCTAGTGTGGTGAGCATAAACAAACATACAACCAATAGCTCAGGTCATCCAATGAATGGAACCTGGACAAAAGGTGGCATTGACCCAGCAGAATTAATGAGAAGACATGCGTTAGAAACTTAGAAACCATTTTAACTGCAAGATAAGCCTTAGAAGTTAAACCCCAGCTTTAAATCATGTTTATTGTAACATCCAATTAAGAAGGTAGGAGAAGCAAAGTTAAAAATTGAAGAACAGGTAGAAAGTGATATACTAAAGACATACTTCACTTCACTTTCTGAAAGTTCTTTGGCTTGTGTATACAACGTCTTAAGCCGTGTCAAGAAGATATCACCGTGCCTCTGGAGCACCCCAGAAGCTGCATAAACATGCAAAGAATCATAGAGAGAAGAAACCAGCAGTAAAATAACAACTGTTCACTAACAAAATGACAGAGTATGGCCACTTAAATCAAATGGATCCATGTCGCCACCCAAAAGTTATGAGGAGGACAAAATACTTCCTGTGAGCAGTTGAGTTGAGTTGAACAACTAACTCTAGAGACTAAAGCTAGTGAGGTAATATCCTAATAGAACAACATAATAGAACAACAAAGCTTCTTAAACCCACAATGTAAAAGCCTAAACATCTCTAGCCCAACCCCCAACATCTGAGTAAAAATGCCATAAATTCTCTCAATTCGTTGACTCAAACCAATTACCAAAGTGGGATCTACTCAAATTTTTACAAGAAACAATGGCGACTCAATTGTATTCTTCGCATTAACAACTATGCCATTAATGAACTCCTAACTTTATGCTTGCATTTGGGAATCCATTGGAGTGTTTCATATCAAATCAAGCTTTTACTCAAACTTCTAGTCTTATTTGAGTAGTAAGGATTGGAGATTGTCTAACCACCATGTTTTGCAACGGCATGCAGCCAAGGAGCACAAAACTAACTGCATTTCTTATTCACTGAATTAATATTTATCCAAAAAGTAAATAAATAAGCCGACTTTCTGAGACCATCCATCAAATACGTATATTCCTCGCCTCAGTCAACTCCAACTAAAAACTAGTCAAAATTCATAGCACATGGTTAGGATATACAATTATATATATGATCCTCGTGAACGAATTCCACTGTAAGCATGAAAACCACACCATAATTTCATTTTAAGCAAACATCAATAAGGTCTATGTTTCTGAAGCACGTGTACGGGTACAAGTATATGTAATAGTATGACACGGGTGCTTCAAGATGACAAAACCTAAATAAAGTACGGTATGGTGTGTATGGAGATTTTATTACAGGTTAGAGGACTTTCTTACTTGACATAATTCCACATAAAATTACAAAAAAAAAAAAAAATAGTAACATAGTTCGGTGGTTAAGAACCCAACATAAAAAAACCATAGTTTAACCGTTACCGCCAAACTTATGGTACAAATTAGAGTCATGTCAAGCTTCTTATCAAATCAGCTTCATCACTATACAAAATCAAAATACTACTACTAGTCTACTCTTCTATATGGGGTAAGAGCAGGGGCGGTCCCAAGGGGTACAAGGGGGACCCGGGCCACTGCACAACTTCAAGTACTCACGCGTATTATACTATTCTATGAGATTAGCCCCTGCAAGTCATTTTGAGTGGAAAAAAAATTCTTAAAACTTCTATATGTTGGGTAAGAATCTAGAAATTCAAGTTATCAATCATGTTTTAGGTTGCATGTATAAAATTAAACGCACATATACACAATATCGTCCCTTCTTTGGACTTCGGGATTAGTAATATATACTAATAAAATAATATTTTATTATCAATATGAAAATACACGTGATTCGGGCCCCGCTAAACAACACAGAACATGCGTCCGCCATTGGATACGAGTTGGGTAATAGGTATATATCTGAAAAAACAATACTAATAAAATTTCGATATGCATTTCAAGTACCCGGTACGCATGCAAAAGTATCAAGCAAAAGTATAAATACTTGAACAATGCGGATACCGATACGACACGGTTTTAGAAGTACCATGCTTCATGGTGTAACATTTGCATAATCTGAAGACGGTTGAAATTTAAATCTATGATACGGTAGAGACTCACAGGACCGTATCCTATCGTGCATGTTACTGATCTCGAGGAGGACCTCCTCTTGGACTCTCCTTAGACGATCGAGCTCCTTCGAGTTGTCCAGCATTCTGGCAATGTCGGGCGACGGCATCGTTTCACCGGGGGTCACGCTGACGCCTTGCGTTGTGTAAATCATCCGGAGTTTTTTTCTGGGTACGGTTATGCCGGCGAGAGTAATGCAAGTGCTTGATCGTTGTTTTGGAGACGCAGGAAAGGAACAGAGGAGAGAGAGAACCTGAGCAACCTTTGGGTGTGCAATTAGGTGAGTCTTTGTTGTACAGAGGGTTTCGGAGATTTTTTAGCACAAGATATTTACAGTGGCACAGAAAAAGAAAAGCTTTTAAAATAGAGAATAAATTCAATCCGCCACCATCTGTGGGCTCCACGAGACTTTTTTGAATCATTTATTTTGTATAGATTGGATAGTAGTATTTTCAAGAAAAAAATTCAGTTTGATTAAATATCGATAGAAATATATCGTATGTGAGCTCCACAAGACTTTTTTTTTTATTTTTTATAATTTGAATCATTTATTTTGTATAGATTGGATAGTAGTATTTTCAAGAAAAAAATTTAGTTTGATTAAATGTCGATAGAAATATCAAACCTTGAATTTTGATTTAAAAGAATGGATGGTCATGGATTTTGAAGTTAAATTGTCCATGATTATCCATTTCATAAATCAAAATTCGATTTTTAATATGCCAATGATATCCAATTAAACTCATTTTTTTTTAGTGGATACACTATTCTGCGGATTCTATAAGATGGACGGTTCAGATTATAGCAAAAATTGTCTGGTGGGACCCATAACTGACGATGCCACAGGTGGAAAGAATTTTAGCTCTTTAAAATAAATAAGTAACATTTATTATCACGATTCAATGGAAATCTAGTTACATGCCGTTAAGAAAATATGAAGAAAAAATAAAGTGTAATGTCAATATAATTAGATTTTGTCATGGGCTTTTTTCTGAAAAAGAAATAAAGGTTTGCTTCAACTCTCTTATGGTAAGCAAATACAAAACATTAGGATGTTTGTTTCCATAATCCAACCGAACGATTCTTTAAATTGTAATTTTTACAGCATTTTTACAGAGTATTAGTTTTTTATTTTTGCATATCGGTAAATACCTAGTCGAACCACTTTAGTATATAAAAAAACTTATGTGTTTAGAGCATCCGCAATGGGAATAATCAAAATTAATAACCAAAATGTGCCACATCAGTATTTGATTATCCATTTAGTTCATAATCAAACTTAACAACTTCTATTATCACGATTCAATTGGAATATCTAGTTAGCATGCCGTTAAGAACAATATGACAGAAACCCCATAATACACAATGCACATATGTCCAATCGCAATTACGAGTTCTCAATCATGCACCCGAACACCAAATTATTCGTCTCGATAAGACGATTAATAATAGGGTGTTGCTTCAACTCTCTTGATGTTAAGCAAATTTAGTTATTGAGTTTGGTTATTGAGTTTTGATTATCCAGTAATCCAAGTTGTTAACGATTCTGATTATGGAATGGTGCAAATTTTTACAGCATTATTTACAAAGGACTTGTAATTAGCTTTAATGTGGGTATTTTTGAGTATTATCCGTAAATACCTAGTCGAACCACTTTAGTATATAAAAAAACTTATGTGTTCAGATGGGCCACGTTAGAATTTAATATCCAAAAGGCTCACGTTCCTTTCCAATTAGGAAAAAAATTACTGTACTTTTTGGGGGGGGGGGTGTTGTGTGTGTGTTAGATTTTATGCAAAATTTTAGAAAGAGAGCAAAAAAGAAAATCATAGGTTGCCTTGCAGATTCGAACCCTAGCAAAGACTCACTTGCAAAAGCTCTTTACAACTCAACCAAAGCTGCATTTGTGGAGTATTTTTCATATACTTAATTATTATCTTTTTAGAATTTTTAAAATGGGGTGGCACGTGCTGCCTCCCCCTGCTTAGGTCCACCCTTGGTAGAAGGATGTAGTTCGTATCTCATTTAGAAATTTTGGAGGGGCTTTTCCCCTGGCAAAGCATATATAGAGGAAGATGAGTCCGAGCTTTTCAAACGACGATGGATTCGTTTACAAGCGCAAGAAGCGCTTTCTCTACTTAAATAAAATAACGAGGCTTGATATATATAAATATATATATATATATATATATATCCTTGAGATTATTGTTATGGATATATATCCTTGAGATTATTGTTATGGAAATGCACAAAATCTTGGATGGAAAGTCTATGAATCTAATTTTAAGCGTCCAACTTGTTTCAGAGTGTCAGGTTGTATGGGAAGCTACTGTAAAGTGCAACTAGTTATCCTAAATTTCTAAGAGCAAGTTTATCGGTTCTTATGTAAAATTGCTAGTAAATAGTGTATTTTTTTCATTTTACCTACTCATATCTCTCTCAACACTACACCAATACTATCTATTTAACCAAATATTCGTATCGATTAAGACGATTATTACTGTGGGGTGTATTTTAAATTATTGATTTTCTGGGAAGTTAGTTATTGAGTTTGGTTATTGAGTTTTGATTATGAGTAACAAGTTATAAAATTACTGATTATGGACATGGTGAATAGTGCTCAGGTATATTTATCTAAAAGACTTGAACTTGCTTTACAATGTAGGGTATTTTGGAGTATTATTGCTTAAATGCCTTATAACTAATCTATGCTATTACATGCGGATGCTCATTAGATGGCACGTTGAATTTAATATCCAAGGCTCACGTCCTCTCATAGGATAAAATTACTGTACTTTTGGGGGGGGGGGGTTGTGTATGTGTTACATTTACTGACAAAGTTGCTCTGGAAAGAGCAAGTTTACCAATTAAAAGGTAAAAATGCTAGTAAACAGTACACTAGGTTGCCTTGCGGATTTTACCCTAGCTTATATCTCACTTGCAACAGCTTACAACTCAACAAAGCTGCATTTGGAGTATTTTCATATACTTATTATTATTTTTAGAATTTAAAAGGTGGACGTGCTGCCTCCCTGCTTAGTCCACCCTTGGTAGAAGGATGTAGTCGTATTCATAGAAATTTTGGAGGGGCTTTTCCTGGCAAAGCATATATAGAGGAAGATGAGTCCGAGCTTCAAAGACGATAATATCGTTTACATGAGTGCATGGTGAAGCGCTTGTCTCGATACATTATAACCTAACGAGTTATGGAAATGCATTGTTATGCATTGTTATGGAAATGCACAAAATCTTGGATGGAAAGTCTATGAATCTAATTTTAAGCGTCCAACTTGTTTCAGAGTGTCAGGTTGTACGGGAAGCTACTGTAAAGTGCAACTAGTTATTCTAAATTTCTAACATGGTGCTGATCATGAGAGAAATACGAACGGTTAACACTACAGTTGGCCGAATGATTCGGGTTACTAGCGGTTTGCTCATGAAAGGGGCGTTTGACTCTTGCTCCCTTTCCCCTTATCTGGTAAAGGTAAACCGTAAACATATGAAGTTCTTGATATGTACTACGAGAATAGTAGACGAGCAATCGACTTGACATGCCTTGCTTAAGACCAGGTAAAAGAACATGCCGTGTGTGATGTTGAAGAGGTACTAGCTTGCCCACAACCATCGTGATACATGACAAGTTGCAAAATGGGACATTGATTTTAAATTGAGACCTCCTGTCAAATGACGCGGAAGTTCACGCTTAGGAATTCATATACAATTGATTAAAACTTTATTTTCAAATTAAGATAGAAAATACACAAATAATGGTAAAAATCCAAATCAATGGTCACTAGGTAAGTATTTATGAATTCAACGCCGGTGGAAATTTGACGCGGGATCAAATTTTAGAAATTGCGTTTAACGTCCTAACATCTCCATAATGTGTCCTCAAAGTGTA
Organism: Rhododendron simsii; assembly: GCA_014282245.1. Taxonomy (NCBI): domain Eukaryota; kingdom Viridiplantae; phylum Streptophyta; class Magnoliopsida; order Ericales; family Ericaceae; genus Rhododendron; species Rhododendron simsii. The sequence goes on from CM024960.1 coordinate 5,231,546, forward strand.
ATCGCCGTGTTCTAGGAAGTAGAATAAAAATTTTAGACATGTGTCTAGGCGTGTTTGACATGTGTCCAGAGTGTGGGGTGTAATGTCCGAATCCGATTCGTGTCAAACGTGGATACTTGAGGCCGGTAGACACGTCCATACTTCGGAAGTGACTTCTCTTATCTGCGGTAGTATGCATCTTTAGGTTCACTGTATTGAGTTGATGCGTGTGTTTGCTTGTTTGCGTGAAACTTTGGGTCTGGAACCAACTATGTGATTCACTGTATATGGATAAGAATTTCTGGGGTTTGGCAATAAATAGGAAGCTCGTTTGAGATTCTTGAAGGCAATTGATGAAGAGGGGTGATTTGGAGGAGAAATTTTTGAGTGTCGGGTGGGTACCACATGGTGCTCGCTCGGCGCATGTCTATAGAAAGGATTTGGAGAGAAAAGGAGAGCAAGGATTTTTAACCCATTTGACATGCAATTCCTCAGGTGATGCAAACTAACACGAACCAAGGTCGTACCCCCACTGTTACATTGGCTTTTTCTATCTTTTTGATATCCTTCTCAAACAAAGTAGTAGAGTTCGCAAATCTCAACACAGAGCTCCTCATCGGTTCCACGAAGCCCTGACGAAAGACCTAAGCTGCTACTAAGGTAAACTTGAGCTACGGCAAGTAAACAACTTCACTTCGCAAGAGCCTGCACGCTTCTTGCAAGAAGCCCTTGCTCAATCAGTGGTATTCTTGTATGAGTTCTATGTGTTTATTATCCATATTAAAAATCAAGTTGATCGAACATTAATAATATCTATCAAAAGGCATATTTGCCGTAATAGAAATGGAAAGGGTTAGAGTATGACTCTTCATTTCTGTGATGTCAAATATGATTCGACGTACGTTTTCTCAATGTGTAACCTATATTTGCATCCGATAAACAAAACAACTCGGATCATCAAACGAGACCATGATAGGTTCTATTTTGCGAGGAATCAGGCATGCAATCTTCTCACTAGAGCATCTTTGACCCCAAGGGAGCATGTCTATGGACTTTATACTGTTTCACTCTTGTCCTTAGACTCGAGTATGTTTGTCCAGAACCATGTTTAATTGGAGTGTGTCTTCTCTTTGATTTTTGCAGATTCCACTGGGACAGGCTGGACATCCCCATCACATTAGCTTTTGTCTATTTACTACTTTATTTAGAAAAGATTGTAGAATTTAACATCACGATTCACGCCTGATATTATGGGTTTTAAGTCATACTTTTAAGGAATAATAATAACGTTATTGGACATTAAACAAATGTTTTTGATTAGTTAAGCTCAGTTTTGTTTTGTCCCAATGTCCCAGATAGGGCCGTTATATGTGACAGCACATGCATTGATCGGATGAGCAGCGCTACAGCCACCGCACCAAAAATGCGGTGACTGGCCACCGCACGCCATGTGGAGCCTACTCTAGGTTTCGCACAGATGATTCGAGCCGTTTAATAATTCTTTTTTAAAAAAACTGAGTGGGCTTTGCGAAACATCATCTCAATCCAATATGCGTAGGTGCTCGGATCAAGCTTCTCATCTTTGAAAAATAGGAAAAAAATGGAAAGATTGGTTTTCTGGTGTACAGAAAGATGTGAGAAGCTTGATCCGATTGAGCACCTACACATATCGGATCAAGCTGATGTTCCGCGATACCCACTCAAATTTTTTTTTTAAAATTATTGAACAGCTCGGATCATCCGTGCAAGGTCCGGAGTGAACCCTACACAGCGTGCGATGGCCGGCCACCGCATTTTGATGCGGTGGTTGTAGACTTTCTGTTGATGGGATATAGTTCTTTTGGTGTATGGATGGATATTTTTCTTGTCCTATAATTTATTGTGTTAATATCTTCTATACGGTCATACAACTATTCCTTTGTATAATACAAATAATCTTAGTGGAAAATTATTTTGGATACGGAATTAGTATAGTTGTATCACCGTATAGAAGGAGGGTGCAAAAATCATTTCCCTAAGGCTTAAATACTTAAATGGTCCTTACAAAATAGAGTCCGTTTCATTTTCGTCCTTTTAAAATTTTTTGTGTCAATTTCGTCCTTCTAGTTTGTGACTTAGTTCAATGTCATCCTTGCCGTCAAATTGGATGGAATTCGCCTACTGGGATAACGGAACCCTTATTTGGAACCTAACACGTCCAATATTACCCGCATCGCTGTCTCCCAAAAACAATACGCATAAAATCTTCGCCAGGGTTTCCCCCAAACCCTTAACAGTACGTTTCTCATCAAAAGAGGGATTGGGCGAGGTCTCATCAAGATCTTCGATAGGGTTTGTTGGCGTGGTCGATCTTTACAAAATCCGAGAAGATCATCAACGCAAGGACGTCGTTGGTGGATGCTAACGTAAGTCCATTGTTACCCACGTTTTAATGCAAATGGTTTCGTTTCCCTAAAGGGCCGTTATATGTGACAGACACATGCTATTGATTCGGATGAGCAGCGCTGACTAGCCACCGCACCAAAAATGCGTGTGAACTGGCCACCGCACGCCATGTGGTTTTAGCCTACTCTAGGTTTCGCACAGCCATGATTCGAGCCGTTTAATAATTCTTTTTTAAAAAACTGAGTGGGCTTTGCGAAACATCATCTCAATCCAATTTGCGTAGGTGCTCGGATCAAGCTTCTCATCTTTGAAAAATAGGAAAAAAATGGAAAGATTGGTTTTCTGGTGTACAGAAAGATGTGAGAAGCTTGATCCGATCGAGCATCTACACATATCGAGTCAAGCTGATGTTCCGCGATGCCCACTCAATTTTTTTTTTTTTAAATTATTGAACAGCTCGAATCATCCGTGCAAGGTCCGGAGTGAACCCTACACAGCGTGCGATGGCCGGCCACCGCATTTTGATGCGGTGGGTGTAGACTTTCTGTTGATGGGATATAGTTCTTTTGGTGTATGGATGGATATTTTTCTTGTCCTATAATTTATTGTGTTAATATCTTCTATACGGTCATACAACTATACCTTTGTATAATACAAATAATCTTAGTGGAAAATTATTTTGGATACGGAATTAGTATAGTTGTATCACCGTATAGAGGGAGGGTGCAAAAATCATTTCCCTAATGGATAAAAGGGGAGTGTTAAATAAAATCAGTGCCCTTTAGATTAGTAGGAAAAGTTAATATCTTATCTTGGATACAGATGTTTGGACACAGATTTCGATACAAATTTGCGTAGAGCTGTTCGATATGTGGAAAATTTATATCCAACTCAAGACCAATTGACAATGGTTGGAGAGGTCCCTCATATTATTAAGTGATCGATCCCATTTCATAACCAAGCAATATTGGACTAATCTCTAACACCCTATCTCATGGTCTGTCTCATATAGCCACTTTTTTGGGTCTATCTTCATGCAGGCTTTGTTTGGGTCCATCATCGTGGAGTGTGGGTTTTATCATATTTCAATTTGGGATGGAATGGATTCGCTCTGATACCATTTGAATACTTTATATCTATATCCCTCATATTATTAAAGTGATCTCTCATTCCATACCTAAACAATATTGGACTAATCTCTAATTACGTGTATCGTGAGCAATCCACATGCATCGAATGACCCGAACACTTGTGTGTCCATATCATTGCTCTAGTAACAAATTGGGAATGGCCGGCTGGAGATGGAATATAGCTCATTCGTTTAAAGTACATTATCATCTAATTTATCTGTAACTACAAAAAGCATAAATAGTTTGGTGGTTGAATGACAAGCGGTTGTCAAATTTAGGAATATTGTTGAGATTTTGAGTTTTCTAGGATGGCATCTGTTGCCAGATACTATTGCATGCATGTCTTGGAATTTTATGAGCTCGATCGACTTGTCCAGAGTGCACAAGTTGGTTGCCAGTCCCTTCTTGATTTCGAAAACGGCATTCTTGTCTTACATAATGTGATTCATATCCTCCATGGCTTCTGTGTAAATGTATGTTACTCCACGTATTGACAATCTGTGTTTTAGGTCAGATACCTCCAAGAAACGGCGCACGGGACCAGTGCTAGCTAGGCATTGGGTGACCTCACCTCACGTGGTTCAGTCTCCGACCACGTCAATTTCATTTTCTCACAAATACGTACACGTATCTTCACATGCTAATAGGCTGCACATGAAGGTTTTGGGTGTTTGGTTTGCCCTTCATTGCTCATGGAAGCAATTCAAACTTGGTTAATTAACATAATCGAGTGCTTGCTCCAATCAGTTTTAGGTAGGTACTGGGAAGTGTTCAAAAGATCTCAAACACAAAATCCTGCAATCGAAATACTTGTTGCTATTTGGCTTTGGTCTCTTTTTGTTTACAAGAGATAGAAAACCAAAAGTTGGGGACATAAAGTCCTAAAGCTCCAAACCTCCGGACAATGTCTTCTGGGCGTCTATCTTCTTCAGAAAAATTGGTGCAACACTTTTTGCTTTCTGATTTCCAGAAAAGCAATATTGTAAAAGAAGAAACAACTTTTGCTTTCTTTTTTCATCAAGTCTAGGAACACAACTTTCAGACATAATTGTGTTTGAAGCCGTATGTATGATGATGTATGCAGGCCTACGTGTATCAAATAATTCCGGATGCAAGTGTTTTAAACCTTTTTTATTGCTCTTCTGAATTTTGGGTACTGAGCCCTGAGGTGTATTTAGCTAATAAACTTCTCTCACTCATTTTAATCTTTGCAGCAATTGTGTGTGACTATATAGCTTTTGGATTACAACAATGCAAGCTACAACCACACAAACACTTACACATGACACACCCCCAAAGGAGATGGGGCCCTTTGTGAGTGTGTGGGGCTCATCCTTTTTGCGAGTGTGTGTGTTTGTTTGTGGTTACAAAATTATTGTTTGGATTAACATAGAAATAAGCTGATGTTGAATTCACCAAAATGTCATTTTCCAAAACAGGTGCAACCAAAAGTTTGTTTTATTCTAAAGTTTTAACTTTCTCATGGCAACAAGCATATAGAAAAATGGGAACACTTTTTTATGTGCTTTTTTTCTAAATGAAAACATGCCTATGGCCTAATCTTCCATTGACTATTGTGAATTGTTAGGAGGGAAAGAGAAGAGAGGACTTGGAAGAATACAAAAAAAAGGAAAAGGAAAGATGGAACAAAACAATGGTCGTCTACCCTTGTTTGGTTGGAAAGAAAAGACAAGAGTTTGAGGAAAATATCATGTTATTGACACATCCCTTTCTCCTTGTGATGATCAAATCATGCACAAAGTATATGTGTTTTTATTGACATGATCTTTTCTATTGCTATTAACTATTGAAGTGCCTTTACTAAATGAAGTTTAGGGGCAGATTGTGGGAGTTTTATATATATAGTTTTTAAAAAATTGTTTTGAGGGCTGGCGAAAAATTCTTATGAATAGATTTCCGGATTCTAGGTAGGGGTCTAAACGAACCTAGCAGCTCGCGAGCTCGGCTCATTAATGCTCGGTTCGGCTTATTTAGTAAATGAATCAAGTGGAGTTCGGTTCGTTTGACAAAAACTTAACTCGTTAAGAACGGCTCGACTCGATTAAAAAAATATTGATCTATAATCTAAAGTTGTAATCTAAAATCTGCCACACCTATAAATTAATAACACGTCATCTCGAGCATCTTTGTGATATTTTCTAAGGAATATACTCCCTCCGTTCCAAATTGAGAGTCCCTCTTGGGGATTCCAACTATTTAAAGGGACATGCAATCATTACACCTACAATACCTATCATTTCCACCATTACCCCTATATTCTACCTACTTTACAACACTTATATTCACCTATGAGGGACATTTTTGGAAAATCACCAAATTTTTCCTTCCATTTTTGGAAAAGGACTATCATTTTAGAACAACTCAAAAAGGAAAGATGGACTTTCATTTTGGAACGGAGGGAGTACTTAAGATTCTATCGCTTTGTCATAGCAATATCGTGGCTTCGTCACAACTTTTGCTGTACTTTTGAGTACGAAATGCAGCTTTAAAAATTGCTTAAAATTAACAGATTTTGAGAGGCATTTGTTTTGATATTTTCCTTTTAGTAATTGTCAAAATCCACTTTTAAAAAACTAAAAAGATCTTGCCAGCATATCAAATTGTCAGTGTTCGTTTTCAAAATATCATAGCTTTTGTAATCAACCCGGGTAGAATTAGAGTTATCAAATTTTTACCGGCAAACGTACCGTTTTCCTCTTTTGTTTACTCCATAATTTATGTACTTTGCCTTGTTTGGATAATTTTTTTTAAAATTTTGAGTTTGATTTTTAGGTAATGAGTTGTAAGAAAAATTATGTAGTAATAATTGAACATAAAGATAATGAGTGGAGAGAGAAATGAGAATAAGGAAGTGTTCGGCTTAAAAAGCCATTGGCTTTCCCTCCAAAAATGAGCCAAATAAAGCCACAAAAAAACGAAAATAAGCCAATTGTTTCGTCTTTATTCAAAAAAATAAAAAATTGGATTTCGGTCAAAAATTTTTACTTTTTAGATTCCTCTTGTCATGAAGATGCAATAATCCCCAAAAAATTGACAATAAGCCAAGTAATACAAAAAAAATTTGAATAAGGACAAAAAATTAGCCACTTTGGCTTATTTATCCGAACAACCCCTAATGATTTGAGAGATGAGAAAGAAATGAAAGTAATAATTGAAAGTAGGAATAATGAGTAAGTTTTGAGTTGAAATTTTTTTTTCAAGTTTGAGTCTAAACAAGACATTAGTTTTGTTGAAACTTTAACCATAAAAGGGTTAACCTTTTACTACACCCTCCTTCTCTTTTTAAGTACTTTTTAAGTACGCTATCCATTACGGTTATGTTTTTGCGTGTCAATTTCAATGATTTATATCTCTCAACGTATACTATTTTTTATTTTATGTTTTTAAAAAATATTGTCTTATAAAAATAATTAAGTTCTATCAAATAAGATTTATATTGCATATTTTTAACAATATACATTAATTGAGAGATATTGTCAATTGAAAATGACGCGCAAAATCGTAGTAGACACTTAAGAATAGACAGAGGAAGTATATCTTTTTGGTACTGTCTTTTTCGTTGTTTTATCTTAATTTAATGGAGTAGGAAAGACAATATTTCAGTGTTTTTGGTCTTCTTTAAAGAACAACTTTTAACTTGGTACATATTTTATATAATTTTTCGATTTATGTTATCGAGACGAACGATGTAACGTAAAAATTATACCCAAATCTTATAAAAAATTAAGAAAAAATAACCAAAAAGATATGCACAAAAATCGATGACAAGAGAGCCCAAAGGAACCTGTAAGTGTCATTGGATGATATGATACAAAAAATATATCTCGAGATTGGTTCTTTAATTTTATCAAATATGTACTTCAAAAAATTCAAATGATTAGGTTTAACTTTAAAAAAAATAAAAATTATCTCTCTTACATAAATTTGCCTCTCATATACAGCTCACCTGGTTCGACTTCCAATTGTTGACTCCACTTTTGCCGTAGAAGAAAGCACCCCTTCACTTCAACAATCATGAAAGCCCATACGCGTGGACCATGGTTATCGTTGCTTGTTTGCTGCTTGTCGCATTACTTTTTTGCGTCTCCGGTTCTGCTAAATAAATTAATTGGTTTATTTTTTTGTTCTTATTTAAAAATTTTTGTATTTGTTAATTTTTCGTCATTTTTTTGGGGATTATTACATCTTCATGACGAGATAAATGTAAAAGGTAAAAAATTATGATCGAAATCTTTTTTTTAATAAAGATGAAAAAATTGGTTTATTGGCTTATTTTTATCTTTATTCAAAAAAAAAGTTTCGATCGTAATTTTTTTACTTTTTAGATTTCTCCTATCATGACGATACAATAATTTCCAAAAATTAACAAATACAAAAAAAATTTGAATAAGGACAAAAAAATAAGCCAATTGATTTATTTAGCCGAACTGGACAAAATTACGTACTGTTATGATTGTAGCTTAATCTTATAGACGTGACAAATGATACGGATGGGTAAATTTCCTAAGATATACTATAGGGGAATGGAGAAAATTATTAAGTGCTCCTAGAGCACTACACGCGGTGCTTTTTCAGCGACATTTCCATCTCAAATTGACACAGACTCCATAAAAATGTTTCTAGCTGGCTCCCACACCAAATGTGACTAAAAAAAAGTCTTGAAACACAATAAGAGCACTGAATAATGAATGGAGCCTTATATCCACACGTACGGATCCTATTTATGCAACATTATCTTCTTCTTCTTTTTAACAGCAAAGAAAGAAATATTTCAATAATAATTAACAAAATATTATAAGAGGAAGAAAATGGATAAAACAACCGAAAGAAAACTCGAATAGTAGTTGGTAAGGTACCAAACTACAAACTATTATATCTTTCATAAAATTTCTCTATGGCCACTCGAATGTACTGTTACACCCCAAATATCAAATTTTTCATGCGATCGATCAACGACTCTCACATCTTCTTTGCACTCTAAAAAGATCCGAACCGTTCGAATACCAAAACTGTCCCTTTAACGTCTTTCTTGCCCTTTAACCTTTTAACATGCATTGCCGTACTATATAGTATCACTTTTTGATAGAGAATATTCTTAGCGAGATTTCAATTCACGTTCCCATCTGTGACTTTCTTGGAAGCTGCCTGTGAGGACCGGCCTCTTCGTGCCATTTGACGCAGAATCTCTTCCGCTAGTCCACACATTAACCATCTGGTTATCTATTGATTCACTGAAAACGTGACACGTGGAGAGTTTTTGTAAGCCGAAAAAAGACACGTGGTCCAACGATGGGACGCCATTTGCACCAATGGATCAAATATTTTGTGATCTCACTGCGTAAAAATAGAAAGGATCGATCAAGATTCTTACACGTAAACCTTTTTATGGCGAATAGCGAAACGGGATTCGGTATCTTAGTTCGTTAAAGATATATTTTCAGAATCAGTTGTCAAAAGAATTTACAAAACTTAATTAGGTGACCGTGTCTAAAATTATGTACTATCTAGAATTTTATTTAGAAAACAATTCAATTCGTCTTGTTTGTATAAGGTTCTCAATGTTCATTTGTAAGTTTAGGCCTCCTTTGTGATTGTTTTCCTCTCTCATTGGGGGGTGTCTACCCGTTCTCGATGTATGGTTTTCGTATCAATAAAAACACCTCTAAACTTTGACCCCAAAAAAAAATTTCAATGTTGATAAAAAAAAAAAAAACCTTTTTCAACATATATGTATGTGTATATTCTAAAACAGATGACCGGCCTCTTCGTGCCATTTGACGCAGAATCTCTTCCACTAGTCCACACATTAACCATCCGGTTTTCTATTCACTGAAAACGTGACACGTGGAGAGCTTTTGTATGCCCAAAAAAGACACGTTTTGCACCAATGGATCAAATATCGGTCCCGCTAATAAGTGCCCCTGGGGCATTAGTTTAGCCTTAATAAATATACTTAAGCCTTTGACTTATGTTTATGGGTACTCACATAATCTCACTTTTTACTACTATTTTCTAAACTAGTCATAAATGTTTTTAATACTTTTTATAATGACAATATTACCCTCATTTTCTCTTAGAAATTAGGTTGGTGAAAGATTTTCAATCCAAATAAAACACTGGAGGCCATGGAAACGGAGTAACTAATTTTTCTTCAGTTGTTCATCTAACTTGTTTTCCAGACAGACAAAACAAAAATGAATTTTCTTAGTTTCAACAAGAATCATGATTCAATAGTACCCAATCATGACGCCGGGGGGGGGAGTGGTTTGTTTAACAATCCGTACAAAACTCGAATGAGATAATAACAATAAAAATTTAGCAAAACTTCAAATTCTAATACTTTACACAAAATATTGGAATTAATCCTATGTCGCTTGAAGTGGTTTTCTTTTTCTTTTGTGAACTAGTGATGATGTTTTCCTTGTCCGGACACGTAGTAAGACTCCAATTTAACAAAACTCTTGCAAGCATTTCACTTAGCATTTGAAGTGAAGTGCTTGCCGTTCCAAAAAAGAATATACTGTATATATGAAGTGAAGTGCTTCGGATTAAAAAAAAAAAAAGTGAAGTGTTTGTTTGAACCTCAAGTGTTGTTGAAGTATAAGAGAAAATAAAAGAAACGGGTTCCATTTCCCCATTTTCCCTTCTTTTTATAATTATTTGAAAGATAGAGGAAGATAAAGAGTATGGCCATTTTTGTCATTCAAAATACTTTTGAATTTCTTTTGATTGAATGATTTGTATTCTCAATGTGGTTATTAATTGATCTTGGAATGGGTATAACAAAATGCAATTAATGTACCTAAATTTGTGCCTAAGGGTGTGCCCCAGGGGCACCCTTTAGAATTTGCCATCAAATATTTGTGATCTCACTGCATAAAAATAGATAATGTTACATACTAACTCTAATAATTTACTTCCTCCGTCCCAATTTACTTCTCAGACTTCCAGTTCTATTCTAACTTTATTAAAAAACTAGTAATATATTTAAAGTGATAATAAATTTTATATCCAATATGAATCTTGTTTGATAGATCTCGATTTGTTCTATAATTTATAATATTTTCGAAATCACCTAAAACATTATAAATTACAAGATATAATTAATTGAAAAGTAACACGAACTCCAAAAATAACAAGTAAATTGGGACGGAGGGAGTATAAATTATGTAGGAATTTCTAGGTAAATTAAAGGGTTAATTACTTGTTGCCCCCTTTATCTATACACATTTTTCACTATATCCCCTCCTACTATAGAACGCTACAACCTACCTCATTTATGTTCCAATTAATTATGATCCTTTAGGATAAAATGATCAGAGAAATAAGATATTTGCACCGTTTCAAACGAATTAAAAATTAGAGCACTTAATCTTTTCTTTTTTACAGATCATGTGACATGCGCATGATCTATTAAGGGGGTACGTTGTAGTGTTCTATAGTAGAAGAGGGTAAGGAGAAAAACGTGTATAGATAAAGGAGACAACAAATAATTAACCCTAAATTAAATTTAAAATTGGAAGTCTATTGTAAGCTTGGTGCATTGAACTAAAGTGTGGGCACACGCCCCGAAAAAATCGCCCGATTTTGGTTTGGAATAGATATTGTTCGGGGGGCGGCCCATTTGGAAAATAGCGCGGCGAAACGCTTCGATTCAGAGTCGCCACTCGGGTTTTAGCGGAAGAATACCCAAGGAACCGAACTCGAGAACGTTTGCTACGTTTTGCTTTGATTTGAAAAAGGTTTGATTTGATTTTGAAAAGGCGTAGACTGGTCCGTCGTTACCTTCGATATCTGAGGTTCGGGAGCCAGGTTACGAGAGGGGAAGGGTTTTATGGCACCCCTCTCGCCCAATCCGGAGATCGGTCTCTACTCAGGCATTTTATCAAAACATTTGCATTTTTCTCTCATTCAACCAATTTTAGCCAATTAGGGCGGGGGAACAGTTAATAGGGATTAAAGCTGTAACACGTTGCAATTTATATGACAAAATGTTTATGGATGATGATTTGCTTGCTTGAATTGAATTGAATGTAAGAACATAGATTGGGAACAAGCGCTGCCAGAAACTCAACGGGATGATGTACGCTGCCCGTCGGGTGCGTGAACAGGCGACATGCTGGCACGCCATGGCCAAACCACGACACGCCAGCACACCCTGCGCACGCCACCTTCAGGCTGGCGTACACTAACACATCAGGTTCCTACAGCTCCTACTCTCAATCCTCTGGGCTCTGGAAAGGACCAGTGCACACCCAGGGCAAACCACGCAGTCTATGATATGGATTATTCACATGTACAGACATAAGGAATGGCCAGTAGTCAGGAAAATAGCAAGACAAACCCCATAAACAGAGTGGGGAGAAACAAGAGTGTAAGCTTGGTGCATTGAACTAAAGGTCACCCATTCTTGCAGAAAATAGAAAGGATCAAGATTCTTACACGTAAACCTTTTATCGCAAATAGCAGAACGGGACTCGGTTGTAGACACCCCAATCTGATTTCTCAGTCATTTGGTCTCTTTTCAATTTATTTCTGTTCAGTTTCTTGTTCCCCCAATGATGAGTCAGGTCGAGAACAGTTTTGATTGAAATGGTTTTGAGTTTGGTGAATGTGGAACCCTTTCCTTAACCCCAGAACCGTTAAGCCCAGCTTTGACTATGGGCTTGACCTTCGCGCGATGCACTGAGACACTCGCGCGATACTTCTCTTGCCAGGTGGTGGTCAAAGTCAAACTTTGACTGATTGACCATCGCGGGGAAGTTAGAACCCTCGCGCGACGGTTCCACTCCATCGCGCGATGGTCGACACCTGTCATATCCAGCTGGATTTTGTGATGATGAAGCGCCTGCAGGGCCATGTGACCCCGTTCCATCAGCTGAACGGCGTTTGCTCGGCCATCCTTGCACCACCTAAACCCCCACTCTCCCATCAACTTAAACCCCACTTCTCTACCAAGGGATTGCTGCCAGCATTGTTGGCTGGCTGCCTAGCCATGTTTGCCACCAACAAGCTCCTTCTTTCCCTATAAAACCCCCCCTTTGTTCTACTTTCAAAGGGTTACCAAAAAAATCCCAAAGGAAATAACAAGAGTCACAATCTTGATCTTCCCTCTCAATCAAAAACTACCATCACTTTCTCCCTTGTCAAAGGCATACCACCTCACTCAAACCATTCTCAAGCAAAGGTATAACTTTTAGCCTTTACTGCCTTGATCCCTGAGGGGGGCTGACAGGGTCAGGACTGGTAATCAATATCAGCTTCTGACCCCAAAGCCAGCAAATTTACAAGATGCGGTGAACATGAGAACCCACGCGCGATGAACCCACATCATCGCTCGACGCTTCTAGCCCGTGTGATATGGTTCTCGTGGGGATGGGTCTCTTGTTCTGATCTAGTTTATATGATTTCATACTTCCATGTTTAATCATATTTGATATATCTCACTGTCTTGCATGTTAAAATCAGTAGATTAGTGTATTTTGCTTTCCTTGTTCATGTTGGAATGCCCCTGGGTAGCTTCTGAATATGTCTCAGAGCCCAGACATGCAAAGCAATTCCTGGATGTCCAGTCAGAACAATCGCGCGATGGTTTGATCATTTCCAGTAATTGCCCTTGTATGGGCAGCCAGGCCTTTGGTCTCCGTTTTTATTACCCTCACTGTTTAAGGGTTGTGTGTTATTCTTACTCAATCAGATTGTAATAAGTAGTTACTTCCAGCATACATAAACTGCTTGGTTTGTCCTGGGTGTGCACTGGTCCTTCCAGAACCCAGAAGGAGATAAAATTGAACCTGTAAAAAAGATGCTGATACTCGCGCGAGGGTATGGGTGTGTCGCGCGATGGTGTGACTTGCATGCTCCCATTTTCTGCATGCAAGTTGGTCACTGTTCGTGATAAATTCATACCCTGCACTGTTTTGGCATCCAGAAAGCAGTTTTCAGTTTTATCTCATTTATTTCATCCATGCATGCTATCTACCACACCTTGCAAACGTATTACAGTTTTAAATCCCCGATTAACTGTTTCCCCGCCCTAATTGGCTAAAAAATGATTAATTAAACAGAATCGCAAAACAAACATTTTCACAAATGCCTAAGTAGAGACCGATCTCCGGATTGGGCGAGAGGGGTGCCATAAAACCCTTCCCCTCTCGTAACCTGGCTCCCGAACCCAGATATGGTTATGACGGACTGGTTCCTTAACTTTTTCAAATCAAACAGCGCGGCAAGTGCTTCAAAATACGGTTCCTTGGGTATCGGACCTTCAAACCCAAGTGGCGACTCTGTATTTTCGCGAGCGCTTGACGTCCAGCTTCATAAAAGCGCTCACGCGAACCGGCAGCATCTCTCCTTTCTCAAAAGGGTGGGGAACGGAATCCCTTTCCCTCGGAGGAGAGAGAAAGAGTCAGGGCAATTCGCATTGCCCACATCGGTATCTTAGTTCGTTAAAGATATATTTTCAGAATTAGCTTCCAAAAGAATTTACAAAACCTAATTAGGTGACAATGTCTAAAATTATGTACTTTCTAGAATTTTATTTAGAAAACAGTTCAATTCGTCTTGTCTGCATAAGGTTCTCAATGTTCATTTGTAAGTTTAGGTCTCCTTTGTGATTGTTTTCCTCTCTCATTGGGGGGTGTCTACCCATTCTCGATGTATGGTTTTCGTATTAATAAAAGCACCTCTAAACTTTGACAAAAAAAAAAAAATCAATGTTGATAAAAAATAAAAAATAACCTTTTTCAACATATATATATATGTGTGTGTATATTCTAAAACAGATGATAAAACAATGAATACCTTTTTTATTTTCAAAATACATTTCCCAATTGAATTTCATTCCGAAAACAAACCATCAAAGCTAACATTTATCAAATTCACCCCTCATGGATGAGGTTCCTCCTCATTGCATGATTAATTTGCATCCCCTTCCAATTGGAGGATACAATGCTTTAATAGGACAAACTTTTCTTGTTCAGGCTTTTACAGGTAAACGCTTTGGTTACTTACCTACTCTCTCCCTTCCAAAATGTTTGTCCAGTCCGTAACACAAAAACTAAATTAAAAATAATAGATTTTTTTCAAAAAAAAATCATAAATTAAAAGAACTCATCAATATCTAATAAATTGTTGAAAAAAATTAAATTTTTATTGCAAAAATTATATAATTTTTACGTCCTCATTATGAAACGGGGAGAATATTAGATACTACCAATTACCATCCATCCTTAGTTTCTTTGAAAAACAAGTAGGAGTACTAGCTAGTACGTAATTATCAAGAATTAATCAACTGGCTTTTATGGACTCAACACGACCCAAGAACTAGTTCAATCACCTCATTGGTTCGGAACCCACCAAACTCTTACGAAATTAAATGAACAAATCTTCCACAACGAAACTACCCTTTCATTGAGGCAATAATGTCAAAAGAGGATGGATATTCCTAGCCAGCACATGTGGTTAGCTATCAAAGGTACGACCACTGTTTATAATAATATAATTGATTGGTAAGTGCATCTAACCATGCCACTTGGACTATACATAGAAAATGCAAGGCATTGAAGATGAGGACATCCATATCTTCCAAAATTAACTAATTGACAGTGTCACCCTTAGTCTGCCTAGTGGTTAGAGAAGATGATTTTGATGGATTGTGTATTAGTAGTAGTTCTTTGAATATTGAAAAAAAAAAAGATGATTTTGATGATTTGAGTACTAGTTCTTGGAATCTCAAAGTTTTGAGTGACATGCAATGGATATGAATCAGATAATAATAGTAACTTCTTTGATTTGATGAGTGTATTATGCCTATTGTTTATGCTCGTAGTCAGATGATCTTTTAATATGACGTTGAATTCGTGCTCTCATTTATTCTACGTATATACGTATGCACTCTCAAATCTCGCTCTTGTGAATTTAAGTATATACTCTAGGATGTTTTCGAAAGACGCTTTCATGCTCCTGTACTTGCACTTGCACATGCGCTGTGTAACTAAGGGTGACTAGCTTGCCCTATCTTACTAATAGAGACTAAACGAATAAACGATTTTGTGCCCTTTAAAATGGGTTGTATCCCGCACCTTAAAAATTAATCTACGACGCTCTTAGAGATCGAAATCTGATTGAATAAAATAAGTTAATTTGATTCGATCGCGTGATTATTGATCATGTCTAATCTTTTGTAGGTACGTTCTACGTACGTACCCATAGACCTCTTCAAACCGAATCATTCGGTTCTAATTTTTGCCTCGGGATGAATCCCTTTTTAAAGACAGATCAACACAACCGGCACACCAAAGTTCCTGGTCATTAACTGATGGAGTGTTTATTTGGTTACACGTTTGATGAATTTGGACTAAAAGCCCTAATCAATCGGGCTGACCTAAGCTGCGCCTTAATTAAAGACGTGTATTCCGGCCATTAATTATTTGGTACGTAATCAAAATCCAGTGCTCGTTCCAAGTCAATGTGTCAAGTAAAATACGCGTAGAGAAATAGAGGACGGTCGGATGATAAAAACAAAGGAGACTGGAGGAAGAAAGAAGAAGAACTTGTTAATTACCAAATATTATACTAGTATATGTAGTCTTGAGCTAATTAGTAATGATTTGCTAATCACAAAATAGATTTCTTAATCTTTAATTATATGTAGTAACACATATTAAAAGCAGACCAATTGTTCGTTTATGGGAAAAAATATCTGACTTGATGGTATGTTTTTTCCCCAAGTGTCTTCGACACTAGATATCACCCAATTTTGCAGTCCAAGATTATGAAAACAGTACGAAATTCCCTCACGAAAGTCAAAAATAACGGCTTCAAATTGGAGCAATAACTCAAATCAATTTGTGGCGAGAATGTGATTATCTGAGGCGTCTAACAAACGGTTCCGATCGATGGTTTGGAGTAGGGTTGGAACCAACAAAGTCGAGTCCTGAGCGGTTTTGAGAGATGTGGTATGGGCGTGAGTTAATCCCGTGCGCTCTTAATTTTTTTGTTTTCATTTCTGTATCTTTTATCTTCGATGAAACTCTTGATGGGGTCTCTCATTTTTTTACTGAGCTCTTGACAGAGCTTGACACTCTGAATTTAGAGTGTGGAAGTCAAAAATATGAGATCTTCCATATAAAAAGCATATTATAATTTAGAAGGAAAGTAGAAATGATTGGAGTAGAAGCAAAAAAAATGTTTGAAAGAGAGATAAATAATTGAAATATAGTAATATATAGTAATTGTCATTGGTAGTTTGTATGAATAGTTAAATCCCGTAAATCTACTTTTTGATTGTAAAATGTTATAATGACATCTCAAATAAAACATGAGACGGCAATGAGTTGGAGATGCTCTAAGAGATCATTAAATGTGGGCCCATCATGGATTCGACATTGATTAGTTGAAAGGTGTCAAAAAGATCATTCTTATAGAAGTATTAAGTACTAATTGGATATTTATAATCACCCAAATCAAAAGAAATATATTTTGAAAAAAAATGAACAATCACTATATAGACCATCAATATTTTTAAAGACAAATTTTTATTGACGGTTTAGTTTAATATCCAGTCAATCTAGTTTATACAAAATAAAAGTTATTCTCAATGGGCATTTAAAAAGGTTTACTCGAATCAGCAATCAGTATGGTGTTCCTGTTTTGAAAGACTAAATCTTATAGTTCGATACTTCCAAAATAATTATTCTCTGTATAGCTACTTATAATGTTAATAATTTTGATTTGATTTGATAAAAAATTGATTATTTTACATTCTCATTGTTTTAATTTCTTTCATAAATAAAAAATAAACACATGACTGTTGAAGTGATCTAAAGAAAACAAAAATAAAATGATTGGTATATTTTAACTACATTAGACTAGAATCATTTCAATCTACAAATGTAATGTAGTGAAAAATAAAAAAAATTATGATATAATAAGTATACATTCCGAAAAAAAAAAACAAATATACCTATTTAGTCTGCCCACCTAGACCAAAATCCTGGCTCCGCCGCTACGTTCAGGTTCCCTAAAAAATAAATTATCGAAGGAATAGAATAAACATAGTCATAACGGCTGTCTTGTCCAGGTCAAAGGGCGCGTGACCAACTAAGTTGAAATCTCTATAATACCCCTTAATTCATTTTCTTAGTAAGGAAGAAAACAAGGCTAATGCTGGTAAATTCAATGTTAAGATTATGATAAAATCCAAGCCGAGGTTTCGTGTGGGGTAGTGCCTAAAGAAACGGTCACTTTGGTACCTCTTTTTAGGAGCTACTTGTAAATTATGTTGGCAAATTGGCATTAATAAAAGTACAGCCACGCGGTGTCCCAATAGTTTAAAAAGTTTTCGTTTCGGTACCCTACAATCTTCCTTCATTTGTACATCTAATCTAATAACTTACGGTTGATAGCGAAAGCCTAGATGTTGTACGCATGAATCATAATTAAATTCAAAAAATCTTGAAAGGACATTTTTGTTCCCTTTTTAAAGTATGTTCGCTTTCTAACTTTTGTACTCAAATTATTACTATTCTCACTAAAAATGTGGTATTGAAGTTTTTTGCAAAACCCAATTACTAGTTGTGTCCAAGGGTGTGGGACTGTCCATCCAACTCAAAATTTTAGTCCTTTGCAGAAATTGATCATTTTTCAAATAAAAAAATTATTTATCGCACCATTTTAAAGAACTAATTTTATAAAGAAAAGTAACAAATTATGTCTGAAAATAATTTATTATTTGATAATATAAAAAAAAACTGCACAAAATTTTTTTTATAGTAAACTTAAAGTTTGTGAGGGGGAGCACTGGTTGGGATCTAACCGTGAGGGGTGTAAATGAAAAAATTTCTTTCTAGTGGCCAAAGTAACAAATTGGGCCCACCAAAAAAGGTTAAAGTGTAATTAACGAGCCTTGAACTTTTCTTTTCTTTTCTTTTTTTCTTGAACAGGTCTTGAACTTTAATATCTGGTATTTTAATTTGTTCGCTGGTTTAAATCATTGCGTATATAAATTGCAAATCTGAAGGGTTTTAGTCCGACTTGACTTTTAGGCATTTACCCTTCCTCCTTTACATCTGGGCATTCCTGTTGGGGAGGGAGAGAGAAAGAGAGGAGAGAGAAACCACAAACGGCTATAATTGAAGTTAGCAAAGCTGTATCGACGGCTAACATAGACAAACATATAGCCCCATATAAAGATCGCTGCCTTTTGGGCATCTATTTGCTGTTATTCGTTGTCGATTGAGCAAATCTGAGTCCGTAGATACGAACGGAAAAAGGCCCCGAGGGATACGCGGGTTTTGTAGAGTGAGAGAAACAGGGTTAGAGAGAGAGTGGGATTAATTCGGCATTATTGGGTCCTCATGACGCCCGATGGATATTCCAGTTCCAAGAAGACTGATGATTTCTGTGAAGATGTTTGTGGCCAGGTACTTTGTTTTTGGTTTTTGATTGTTATGATTCGTGGGTCTACTGTAATTTTTGTTGTTATTTGTTTATTTTTTTTTAATGGAAATTTGAGTTTGGGATTGAGATATAGGAGATGGGTGTGTTCGATTTCGTTTTAATCTGAAATGGGTTACCCCGAAGTTATCGGTTAATAATGTAGCCAGTTTTTTGGATTAAACCGTCTGCAGATTGATGTTTTTTGTTTCTTAGTTTTTCTCGCTGTTTTTTTTTTTTTTCCTTTTTTTTGGAGTTTTTCCTTTTCTAAACTCGCCCTAATCCTCGATTCGTTTTTCTGTAAGCTGCCCGGATACCTGAGTTATTTAAAAAAAAAAAAGATCGATTGTTCTAGCTATGAAATCGAAGTCTTTTTTCTATGTTAATTTCGCATTTCTTTGGTCGTTTTCCCCTGAGGGTTTTTGGGGTTGTGTATCTGTGTCTAGATTCGTTTGTTGATTTTGTGGATTCCTTCTATTGTGAGTAGTGCGGCCCTTTTTCGGTCGTTGGCTCCTTTTTTTGAGGGCATTTATCTCCTTTTACAATCTGGCGACATCCCCTTGATGAGTTCCATTTTCATACTTGGATTACTTATGAGAATATGAGTAGTGGATTTCTGGTATTAGATTCATGTAGATTTATTGTTTGTTTGTCAAATTGCTCAAATCTTCAAGTTTCCTTCAGATTCTTCACAACTTTAGTATGGTATGAGAGGCTTGATCATCAACTAGATACACTAATGGATTTTGGTTTAAGAGATTTGAGTAAAGTTCTGGATTTAATTCCTGAATTTGTTTAAGTACTTTGTTTGCAAGGGATGATCTGGAGCATGTGCAGAAATTTTATGCATTTTGATTATTGATTTGTTTACTCAATCTGGGTATCTTAGGAAAGAAATGTTTTGATTTGCAACAGGCATCTCGTGTGGCGACAACTATGTCGAGGATTCGTTGCATGCTGCGAGGGGTGGATTTGAAAACCTTTTTGTTTCTTCTTGTGGTTGTGCCAATGGGCATATTTGGCATCTTTATGCATGGTCAGAAGATTACCAGCTTTCTGCGGCCGCTATGGCAATCTCCGCCAAAGCCATTCATTCATGTACCACATTATTACCATCCCAATGTTTCAATGGAGAACCTCTGCAAACTTCATGGTTGGGGAATTCGTGAATATCCCAGGCGAGTCTTCGATGCAGTTCTTTTCAATAACGAAGTGGACATGCTTACAATCCGATGGAAAGAACTGTATCCTTACATCACACAGTTTGTTCTCCTTGAATCAAACTCAACATTCACCGGATTGCCCAAACCTCACTTTTTTGCTTCCAACCGTGATCAATTCAAGTTCATCGAGCCTCGGCTGACTTATGGGACTGTTGGGGGAAAATATAGAAAAGGAGGAAACCCATTTTACGAAGAAGCTTATCAAAGAGTTGCCCTGGATCACCTTCTCAGAATTGCGGGTATTGAGGATGATGATCTATTGATTATGTCTGACGTTGATGAGATTCCCAGTGGGCACACGATTGATCTCTTGAGATGGTGTGATGACATCCCTCCAAAACTCCACCTTCATTTGAGGAACTACTTGTACTCATTTGAGTTTATTTGGGCTCATAGGAGCTGGAGAGCTTCAGTTCATCGGTATCAGATTGGGAAAACTAGGTATGCGCATTATCGTCAGAGTGACTACCTCTTGTCAGATTCTGGGTGGCACTGTAGCTTTTGCTTCCGCCGAATCAGTGACTTCATATTCAAGATGAAAGCTTATAGCCATTACGATCGCGTGAGGTTCTCTCACTTCTTGAACCCCAAAAGGATCCAGCACATAATTTGCAAAGGTGGCGATCTCTATGACATGCTGCCTGAGGAGTACACGTTTAAGGAGATTATAGGGAATTTGGGAACTTTACCTCATTCTTTTTCAGCCGTTCATCTTCCGGCATTTTTGTTGGAAAATCCTGACAAGTACAAGTACCTTTTGCCTGGAAACTGCGAAAGAGAAAGTGGCTGAGTTTCTTGGAAACTCTGGAGGGGCGCTTATGTAAAGGTTCTGAGGTGCAAATTTTCTGTTGCACCGTGGACTTTCCATTGGACGGTTGGAACTAATACAAGCATACTGTATCCCCAACAAAATCTAGGTCATTCTTTACGTGCTGGAAAGGCTTGGTTGATCTGAGATCAAGATTTCTTTTTCTTGTCTTTCTAGTCTTATGTTGGATCCTGGATTGAGGTTGTGGTTGAGGAAAGGAATGATTTGTTTGGGAGAGCATCTGTGGCATGATTTCCATTGTTTTGGAGGAACTATGTTTGTTTCTTGTTTCTGTTTGACACTGCTAATTTATTCGTATATACTAACAACTCAACTCTGTGTTGCCGTCTAACTATCTTATTTGTAGCATCTCATTGATGCAGAGACTTCTTATCAATTTGATTCGTTCTTTTTCAAAATCGCGTGATTTCATAGTGCATAGCACCAATTTGCAAGATATGCCGTCGATGTGTATCAGAATACTGAATGAGGGCTACTGTATACTGTATGTGATATGCTGAAACCCTATTTACAAATAATCCCTTCAGTTTTACTTGTAACTTTTCACTTTCTCAGTTTCTCTTCCCCTGAAAGAATTTGGAACTTTTCTGTAAATGGATGGTAGTTGTTTTATAACCACACATCTAAGCCATGATCTTTCTTTACAAATTCCAACCTCACATATGAGTCCACTCCTGCTGATTATCTGAGAAAGCAAGTCATCTTTCTGACGGTGGGATATTTTTTTGGTTGATTGCTTTGTCTTAGAATAATGAGATGAGAGACCATGCCTTGTGTGCAACATGTTTGAGGCTTTGCTAAAAGTAACCCCACATCCCATTTTTTATGACAGAGATTCCCCATAAGTTGTTTCGGTTTACTTTTTGGCCAATGGTTGGTCTGATAACCTGTTTTGAACTATTGCTTGTTGCTGATTTGTTGTTTTCAATTTTTTTGTTTGTCTAGGCCAATTTACGCACACCTCAATTAATCTCTTTCCCGGCCAGGTCAAAGGCAAGCCATCCAAGCCGGAACTAGAAAAATCACAAGAAATTATTTTCTTGCACCCTGACCCCTAGAAACGAACCATGGTCACTTGTGTGGAGAGCAAACCCACCAACCAACCGGACTAAATGTTGGGGCTAGTTACTCTCTCTCTCTCTCTCTCTCTCTCTCTCTCTCTCTCTCTCTCTCTCTCTCTCTCTCTCTCTCTCTCTCTCATCAAAGCAACAAATTGCATTCATTAAAAGCCATCCGGCACTTCAAAGAATTACATCCAAAACAGAGATAAGGAGTTACAGCCAAGCCCGAATCACTAACAATATACTCCGTACAATAAACACACAGAGACAAACTAATGTCTAGATTCTAAACGCGAGTCTCAAGCTCTCACCACAACCGGCAATCAAAATTCGGCAACAAGTGAGGTTAGAGATTTAAAACACTTAACACACTCTCTCTCTCTGTCGTGGAATCTTCAGTTGGCAGCAATTTTCCTTTACTATGGGGAGGGTTGCCTTATATTCCTACGGAAGTACTTGAGCTCTTAAAAGGAATATGCTTAAGCTCAATTGTTGCAATTAGGTATTGAGCCAACAATTTCTGGTCACCTGATTAGCTGTATTATTCTTATTCTTAAGAAGACAGAAGAGCATCAGGTTTATTTTGATTCTAGTGTGATGTTTGTATCCCACTCATGGACCACGAATCCCAGTGGCCACCCAAAGTGGTTCCACTCATAATTTTACCTACTGGTAGTAGTTTGGCACCACGTTACATCGGATCATCTGTTTTGATCCCTCTCTCTCTCTCTCTTGATATCGCGGGTCGCTCTATCGTTAACTATTCGTTTTGTCGCGATTTACGCCAAAAATTTACCGAGGACCAAGACCAAGACGTATTTGACTCTGCGGTTCGAACGCGTATTGTTTAATGCTTGTCCCAATCTATGCCAGCTTATCAAGGAGGAGCAAGACCAGAAGAGTCACCTTCAAAGCTACAAACTACTTATTTATCACATTGCATTGTGGGAGTCTATTACCGGTATTTTAGCCACGAACTGCTTATTTATCACATTGCGTTGTGGAGTCTATTACCGGTACTTTCCTCACAATATTTCGGAAGGGGGTTCTGGTCTTGCTCCTCCTTGGTAAGATTTCGGCAAAGACAAGGACAAGCATTAAATAATCTGCGTGCAAACCATAGAGTCAAATATGTTTTGGTCATGGTCCTCCTTAATAAGATTTTGGTGTAGACGGAACAAAACAATAAAACAATATGCATTAAATAATCTGCGTGCGGACCGCGAGTTAAATAAGTATACCTCACATGATGACAATATGGATTAAAAAGTTTCAAATTTGTGTATGCTAATAATATTAGAAGTAAAAAAACCTAAATGGTATGCATTAAGAAGTAAAAATCACTAAGGTCATGTCCAAATAGATGCATTTTCCTTCGGAATTCATGTTTTACTGTTTTCTTTTCTTTCTCTTTGTCAAATCCAAGGTTTAAAAAATAAGGTGGAATCCATGTCATCAATTGGGGAACCATCATCTTGTTGGCCAAAACTAAGCCTATATCTCTATAAATAATAAATAAAAAGGAAGATGGAGTTTTGACCTCCCTCATCCTCAATAAATTGAATATTTGTTGTATGCATTAAATAAATACTAGTACTTCTGATATCGCGAGGAAAATACCGAAATAGATTCCACCACGCAATGGGGTACATTTCTTTCTCTATGGATGCTAATAATAGAAGTAAAAAAACACTAAGGTCATATGGCTTATTCTGCCAAAATAAGTTTGGTTGAGATATGATCGATCACGTGTAATATCGATGTTGGAATACGTATCATCAGTACTATTATTGATATTAGATGTGTAAGATCTCATAACATATCAACTGGTAATACAAAAGGTCATAGTAATTGATAATGTGGCCAATACACAAAACTACGCGTCACACCATCTCATGTTATATGCACAATCCTTTTTTTGTCTTTTGATGGTGTGACGGGGAAGGGATTGTGATAGGATTGACCCTCTATTTTGTCACGCCTGACGTGAGCTTCCCCCAAAAATGTTCAGGACTTCCATAAACTCGAACTCAAGATCTCAAACGATACAAGAAAACCGTAGCGGGCATTGAAACCAAACGTCACCTGATCGACTTTAGCCTCTAAAATTGACTTGTACCTAAAATTTCTAGGAACCAGACGTGCATGCCAAATGATGCATATACTTCTTCACCAAATTTCACCTCCACAAGATACTAAAAAAGACCCTCGAACCCAAAAAACAAAAAACAAAAGACCAATCCCGTCTTGTGGTGCACTCCCGTAGTGCACCCTATAGGCAGATTCGGACTGTCCATCTCAACAATCAATGATTCAAATATGTTTGTTATTTTTTAAGATAATAAAACCATTAATTGCCGAAACGGACGGTTCAAATCTACTCTGCAAAGTGCACAACAGAGTGTCCCTTGCAGAATCGCCGGTTCCCAAACTACCACTCTTTTGGCATGGACAAGTTGATACCTCCAAAAGGGATTTTAAACTTTATCTTCCGACTTCCATGTTCTCCACTAAATAGTCAATGGGTTTATCTTTGCATATGCTACAAGAGTGGCAGAAATAATAATAATGCACTTATTTTATGGGTCTCACTACCTACCCAACATCTTCTATGTCCTGTCCCAGATGGGATTGTTTCTACTGATTTTTTTGGTTGGCCCATAAGATTTTAGAGCTCGAATTTATTAAAATAGGTTTAACAGGACCGGGCCGGTTTCGGTTGAGAATTGATATGGAAAAAATCTGGAAATTTCCCTACTGGTTAACCATCAATTTAAGGTTGGAAGAGGTAACACAAAGTTATCTGTGGAGGTAATTTCACGATTCTAACCGTGGCAAAGAGATTCTTGAGGACTCTTAAACAAACAGGAGGTATAACATACAGTGGAATATTCACCCAAAAAGAAGATAAAAGTGGAGGTATAACACAGTGTAAATGTATTGTTCTACTATAAAGGTTTGGACAAACTTTCTGGCATTTTCAGAATGGAAAAACTTGCTTTACCTTCTCTATTTCAGCCAAAATTTGACGTAAAATGGTCCAAACAACTCGGCAAAAAGCTAGCTAAAAGAGCTCCAACTATTTCTCAAAATGCCACAAAACTTGAATTTTGACATCCAAACTACTCTGACAAAAGAAAAACAGCCAAACTTCATGGCTTTTTAGACTCGGTTCGCTTTCTTTACGAAAAAGCCAAGAAGACATCCCAAGCATCAAAATGACAGCAAGTAATGAGATTGACAACAAGAAGCTATCCGTTTGATAATATCCACACTGTTTGTTTTCAACGTTCCATGTTTGTGTTCAATGTGTCATAAATACATAATATGCAGTAATCAACCCTGACAATGCCAGCTCAAAAAACAAAAATTGGTGTCGTGTCTTACCACCAAGCCAGCTCCTAATTCACGGCCTCGCTTGCCTTCAAGCGCTTTCTATCGTACTAACTTGCCAAAGGAACAACCTTGTCGTAACAAAACAAGCATGGATTTCATCACTATTGCTCTAAATGTTGTCTAGCCAGTCAAGAATACTGTCTTGAGAGCCAAACTGCAAATCCTGCAAACAAAGACGAGAAACTTGAGGAGGATATTATCAGGTCGAATGTAGTAAACGATTTAGCAGTAGAAAGTCCGGGAAAAAAGCTTACTGGAAGGTTATCTGGTGCGGTATCCAGTTCTAGGTTTTCAAGATCAGCAACTCCACAACCTACATTTCCATCTACCCCAGGAATATCATCTCGAGCAAAGGCACTAAAAGAACCATAATTTAGAGCAGGATCATCAAGACCAACACAGGAACCAAAAATCTCATCGCATAACAATGAGTCATCCACATCATTGCCTTCAACGGCTTGTGACTCGCCAGCCAACCAACATTGGGTGTCCACATCAGCATGGAACTGAGGAGCAGCAGAGGAAGAAGGAAAAGAAGTTTCTCCGAAAAACACTGCTGACTGTTCCTTTAGAAAAAAAAAAAAAAAACAAATAAAGAATAAAGCATTTCAGATGCTACATATGGACATAGGCAGACGAAATATTAGGAACTGAACAAAATCATTAATTTGGAGTAATTTTTGCAGAACTACACAAGGATATATTTTTTCGTCAAATCTTTATATTCAGTAATACCCGTAAAATTTTTAAAAGACTGCCATCATTCAACTTATGAAATCTCCAGAGAGATCCCAAACAGAAATTTTACTGTTGCTTTCTGTTTTTGGGAGTGATTCCTGATGGGGCGAGATGCTACATCAACTCCATTTCAAACATATTCTCTACAAGATGGATGTCCAAATAAAAAATGATTATCAATGATATCTGGACACAGAACAATGCATTGCAACACAAACACAAGGCGTTAAGACGAAACATCATTTTAAAAACGGGAAATAAGCCGTCTTTCTCAATTTTCAGCACATCAATTGTCAACGCTGATCTTTTTATGCATGGATGACTTAGTGAACGAAATGTGAAGAAAGAGATAAGGTGGACTCTATCTACTCTTGTGTAAGCATTTAAACAAGTACCAAATAAGGGTACAGAGGTCACTTCTACAAGTGTCTGAAACTTCATTTCTGGATTGAAAAAGTATCTCGAAGTGGATAGTGTGCAATGTGTCCGTGTTGGTCTTTCAGAAAGTTCACAGTTCTAGATTGGGAACAATGTTCCTGGCCATGTTAATGATCCACTAGTGTAGCATTTACATAAGCAAAAACAATATCATGCAGTCGAGTTCCTACTAACCTGCGGTGCACAATCATCTGTGACATCATCATATAAAACAGATTTTTCCCGCCGAGGTGGATTAGGAGCATTTGTATTTGGAGTCGGGGGACTTGTTTGAATTGTGCACTTACCAGACTCTTCAACAACTTGAGGACACTCATTGTTATCGCTTTGCTTCTGCTGCTGGTAAGATATCTTAGAAACTACATAATGACCATCTATTTCATCTTCATCAGTCCCCAAATGATATTGGTGCATTACCCAGTTAGACTTTTCAGGCTTGGAACCCTTCTTTGAAACTGTGTAAAGAACCAAGATCTTCTTATAACCCTTCTTCACTCCATTTTCCATCACAAGCTTCGTCTTACCTGTCTTGTGCCAGCGGACATCCCCCATTATCAAACTATGTTGATTGTGAATCTTGCGGCGTTTCCGTTGACCAATAGCATATGCATTGGTAGTTCTGTGAAAGAAGTGGACACTACTTCCATCTTTCTTAGCACCTAAAAGAAAATCAAGTAATGGTTCAAAAAAATGGTTTGATGCACTCGCTATTCCATACTGTCAAATCACGCCGTACATCTGTTTCACAACCAAAAAGTTATCCCAAAACAAAGAACATACAGCAATTGGTTCTTTTTAAGTTCAGCCCAAGGAAAATTCGCAATGTGAATCAAAAACTTTCTACGAGTGGCCAAACAAGGAGTTCAAGACCCCGGACTAGAATACGTTTGTTAATTTCTTCATCTTCTTCATTGCAATTCAGAGGGGATATTTCTGATCCAGGGCCATCTCCCACCCATTCAAAAAGCATATATTACCCATCTCCATTATACAAAGAGTTCGCAAAATCAGTGGCCTTCGAAAATCTTCAATAACAAAATTGTAGTTTTTCCATAGTCAGACTCAGTGGAGGCTAAAATACCAAAACTACCCGATCTTTAAGACATTTACGGGAAAAAAAAAACTTTTTGGCTGATCTTTTCTTTTGTTGATAACCAAATTTGTCTAACTGACTCTCAAGTACATTAACCAAACACTTGTGAAGACCATCATAAGAATTCACATAATAGCACATAATATAAGAATTCACAGTTATTTACCAGGAAGATTTTCTGGATGCGTGTAGCATATTCCTTCTTGTTTGTCAACCGTGGGGATGAACTCGTCAATAAACATATGTTCTTTTGACCTTCCCACACTGCATTTTGCAGCTAAATGTTCCAAGATCTCTACATCAGAAGGATCAAACTTTACACCAGCAGGAAAACCTGGCCATTCATTAGACACCTGCACTAGGAAAACATCATTGTAAACCCCATTTGATATGTTTATCACTTGCTAAAAGGGAGCATAGCTTTACTAAAAAATGGTAAGTCAAAGTACTAAGTTTTACATGTGATTCTAGCCTTCAAGTTGACGTATACAGTATTGTTAGAAACATTTTAGTAGACTCAAGTTGGCTTAATAAGTGCCAAGAAGGAGGCAAATAACTACATGGAGAAGTTCCAGCTTACATCAGCATTATCAATGCGGCAATGACATCTAGGGCATTCACGATTTGCTCCACAGTCTTTGATTTGATTAGCAGGAGAAAGACTCGCATTTTTCACTTTCGTTGCGATTCCTCTGCCGTCAATAAGCCAGCTCCTGCATCATCAATATCCAAAAACATCCACATTTATGAGAAAACCACCTTTAACCTAAAGAAGAATCCAATAAGTCACCAAGTAGATTGCCAGCATCATAATCAAATAACACATGAACTTAATATTATTGTCTGCACATATAGCAGCAGCAGGGGAATCCCAAACTTGCATGGAAGGGGAAACAGAAACTAACATAGCTTTGGAAGCTAGCAAATATTGCGATGAATTTCAGTCCTCTTTAAACCTCTTTCCACCTATCCAATACGATGGCCATTGAAATTGTAGAATTTAGTCCTCTTTGAACCTCTTTCCACCTATCCAATACGATGGCCATTGAAATTGAAGGATTTGACATTCGATGTTGCTCTAGAATAAATCCACTAGCTAATGAAATGCAGAGATGGACAATCAACCACCTCAAACAACTGCAAACAATGGTGAACCATATAGTTCAATAATTGAAACAGCAATGTTGTTCCAAAATCACGGCCCTCCATAGTGCAAAGGCAATGAGATTCTTGAAAGGAAAAAAAAAAACCTCAAAATATGCAGCAACATTACAAAACGCACTTCAATCCAGACATCACTAAAAGATTCAACCTTCATTTTACATGTCAACAATCAGCAAAATGTAGCATATGAGAGGGTGCTACTATGCAAGGAAATTGTTCTGCTCCAACTGGGCCGATTCCTAACTACAAGCATTACCTCATTCTCCAGGATCATAAA
The DNA here is from genome assembly GCA_014282245.1 of Rhododendron simsii. NCBI lineage: Eukaryota > Viridiplantae > Streptophyta > Magnoliopsida > Ericales > Ericaceae > Rhododendron > Rhododendron simsii. The sequence continues at coordinate 5,260,718 of CM024960.1, forward strand.
ATAAATTCTGGAAAACGGGAGCCCTCTAAGTGCCTATGAACCCAAAAACAAGGTTAAAAGAGCAAAGATTCGCCATTTGTAATGTTGGATCAGCTACATCAACCAGTATTGGCTGTGGACCAATTCCCCTTTGTGTTGGTATTTCCCCAAATACGTTACTTCTAAATAAAGAAAAGACCCATCAAGTATTCCTCTTACATGCAGTATCTCATACAAACAACGAACTAGCTCCAAAACGGTTCCTGACTCAATTTGTTGAGTCCTACAAAGGTTTTTGGAAAGCGATTATTTGAAACAATAAGCTAAAGATGTCGTTTTGACAGAAAACTGAGATGAGAGAGGGAATGCCGGACTGGGGAAAAAGTCATCTGATTGATTTGGGTTTAATAAGACTCGAATTAACACGAAACAATCAAAAATCAACAAGGTATCGGTGCATAGGTGCCCTTAATCAGACCAAAAATAGAGGGGGGGAAATCAATTTCTTGGATTGCACAACAAAAAAAACAGAATCGAATATAAATAACAAGACTTCTCCTTTACCTCGCCATATCCTATTACAGATGCACCTCGATACAGAATACAATCACGAACAGGAAAAGAAATACAAATTAGCCAGTGATGAGAAGAAGAAGAAGCGGAGGAGGGGAGGAGCTGGGTCGAGCGTGCCCTACACTTTGTTCAGTGGAGAGAGAGAGAGAGAGAGAGAGAGAGAATAGAGAAGAGAGGAGAGAGACAGAAGTGGGCGGGAAAACTTAGCTGTGGAGGGGGTTTTAAGAGGCTCGTATACGTACCTGAGGTTCGGAACTGAATCTTTTTATAACAAGGCACAAATCACAGATGTGACACTTGTGGTCACCTATACGAGTCGCAACGAGAACTCAAGTGTGAGACGAGCATTACGCTTTCTTCGAAAACCATTTTTTTCAAAAAAAAGATAATTTCAAACTCAAATATAATGAAAATAAAAAATAATTTTTAAATTTTTTTTGCACCGTTTAAAAAGATTTTAATGAGATCTATCAAACAAGATTCATATTAGTAGAAAAATTATTTGCGTAAACACAATTTTTGACCTTGAAATTTATTCTCTTTTTCAAAAATCCACTTTTTGAAAAAGTTGAACGGCACCTAAAGTGTCTTTGAAAATCTTGCTAGTGTCTTTGAAAATCTTGCTCAACTGCTAAAATCTGCAAGTGTAAGGGTTGACAATGGAAGCACAGTACGAGGATAGAAAACGAGAATGCATACATTTTTCAAAATCAAGAAACAGAAATGGATCATCTCCGGTACATGTTTTGGACCGGAATAAACTGTCATGTCCGAGACCGTTCATTTGCTAGAATTAATGGTTTTGATATATTTTTAAGCTTTTACAGGTAAGAGTTAATTTTTACCTATAATAGTTTATGAGAAGCTAAGTGATTTTGCTCACTCCTTAAATTGTTTACCGTATTCCCAAATTGTTAATTTTTTACCAATTTGGAAAGTGCAAAAACCACTCTCCTTCAAGAAATCCGAACCATTGAATCAACCAATAAACGGTCCAGATAGGGGCGGAGCCACCTTGAGACAAGGGGTGGCATCCGACCCTACTGTCTTCCAAATTATAATGGAGATAATTATAGTTTTCACCTCAAAATTGTTTACTTGACCCCACTTTTACATTACAATTTGCCCCACTCCATTTTAAAAGTTTGGAATTTTGAGGAAAAAAAGAGGGCAAAGTAAAATATCCTCACTTCTCTCCAAAAAAAATCCCAAAAATATTTACTTAAACTCCTTTTTGTTTACCATTTCAACCTCTCTTTTTTACTATCAAGTAGTATGAAACAAAATTTTTTTGTGCTATAAAAAATTGAGCCCACTGCTAAGAATTTCTGGCTCCGCCCCTTGGTCCAGATCAGAATCATCTCCTCCCATCCAAAACATCGTGAAGAGGGAATCCGGATCCGAAACAAAGGTTTTGGTGTGGGGCAGGGTTGACTGAACCTAGTTCCTAGCCTCGGGTACGGAGTACGGACGCGGAGAGAAGTCTTTGGTTTGGCGTGGACACTGAGAGAGGAAAAGTACTAATGGTTTCCTCGAGAGTGGTGAGTGCCTTGGGCGCGAAGCTATAGAATAGAGGGGAATGGAAACCTTGTGGGACCCTTTCCACCAAAATGACCGTTAAATCCACGTCCACTCAACTGCTTACACGTGGTGACTTGTCAGGTGTAAAATCTACCAGAAATTTTTATTGCGTATTCGCCGTCAAAATAGTGAACACTGTCGCATCTTAACTGCGAAATTTAGCTCTCTTTGCGATAGTGATTAACTAATGTACTACTTCCTTCGTTTCAAAATGAGTGATTTTTTTGGAAAAGCATGTCATTTTTAATTGTTTATATCTTTCGATATGCAATATGAATCTTATTTGATAGATTATAATTAGTTCTATTAAACAAAGTTTCCAAAGTCACATAAAACTTCATAAATCGAAAGATAGAAGCATTTGAAAATGACACGGAGTCCCAAAAATGTCACTCATTTTGGAAGAGAGGAAGTATAATTTTTTGATTTTGATCATATTTAATTTTTTTGCGTTTATTAGTTTTACATTGAACGCTTATCTGATATGGGTTTATCTCGACAAGAGAAATCGAACAATTAAAAAAATTATGACTTTTAATAAGTATTTTGGAAAAGAAAAATGATTTTCACTCTCTCTTTTTAGCAATCTACACTCATTTTTTTAGTTTTTATCCACATAAATTTTCTATATTGCCATTGCATGGGTGAAGAGTATTGAATAAAGGGTAAAATAGTAAATTCAAATGAATTAAAAAAATGTGAATGACTAAAATAGGAATGTGGAAATCAATTATCTTTGGAAAATATCCACACAAAAAAAATATTCAAAAACCGACTTTTTGAGTTATTATTTCTAGCACATTTGGATTTTAACGATGAATTGATTTGATAGCTTTGATATTTTTTTTCATCCTATTAACGTAAAGCGTCAAGAGGTACTTCATCCACCGAATTTACAGGTGAATACTGAGATTATTATTATTAAAGTAAAAAAATACTGAAATTATAAAAGTAAATATTATTGTACTTTCATTGCTATTGCACTGTTTATTCGAGTAGTTTTTACTGATTTCCTAATTATCATTTGCGAATAGATTTGTCAAAATGATTTAAAATTGACAGTTATGTACGAGAATTAATTTTAGAGGTGTGAATGGTATTGGCAAGTGAGATGTTTTGTGTTCACTTACAATTTATTGGATGACAATCAGCACGATTAATGCTTTGTTTGGATTGGAATTTGAAAAAAAATTTAAAAAATAGTAAGGGTAATAAGTGGAGAGAGATAGAAAGAGAAATGTTGAAGGTAGAGGGAATTTAGGGAGAATTTTTTGAAAAATTCTTTTTAAGTTGGAAAGATAACAAAGCATAGAAGATCAAAAATAAATTCTACTGTAGCAATCAACATGGCGTACTCAATTCAAGGAAAAGTTAATGTTAGTACGAGAGTTGACAGCATCTGCGAGGTTTTCGAACGTCCCGAATCCTAAGCCTTCGTCACCGGTCCAACCCCTTGGGTTAGCTCTCACCCAAGATTGGTCATTGGTGTTTTTTTTTTTTTTTTTTTTTTATTATTTTTATTTTTATTTATTATTATTTTTATTTATATTTTTATTTTTATTTTTTATAACCCAGTCAATTCATTCATGACAAAGTCAAGCCCGAAGGCTATACAGATTTCATCAAAAGATACAAAAATGAACCAAAACTAGGAAGACTTTGACACAGGCACCCCCTATAAAAGCAAGATAGGCGAAATCGCCAGGAGAGAACCAATCTAGGTCTAGATAGAAGATAATCCCAAACGGACCGGACTCCCGGTTCAAACTCGAGAAAGCACCTATGCATTGGTTTACTCCATGCATAGTACGGGGTTGCTTTGCTTCCCATGTCTTGTCTTCCAAATTCCAATTTGGTAATTGCAAACATTGGTTATCTAAGGTGGTGTTCCGCTTTTTCCAAAAGTTCCTTTTTTTCAAACGGAGGTAATTTCAAACTCAAATATAATGAAAATGAAATTTTTTTTTTCATTTTTTTTTGCATCGTTTAAAAGATCTTAATGAAATCTATCAAATAAGATCCATATTGGTAGTAAAATTATTTACGTAAACATATAATTTTTGAGCTTGAAATTACCTTCTTTTTCTAAAAGTTCCTTTTTTACAAAACCGGAACACCCTCTAAATCACTACTGTTTCCATAGATTAACCAACTGCTGCATCTCACGCTTCCATTGCTATCCCTTTCACACAAGCTTTTGCTCTGTACCCATTTGAATGAGATTAGTTTCAAAGCATCTCATACCCTTCAACTTACCCCTTCTACTTAACCCTTATTCAAATTTGAACAACCTCTCCACCTCCATACCTTCACCCCCTAAACCCCTTCAAATCATCCACAGCAAACCCATCACTGGCATTCTTCCATATATATCCTCCCTCTTGCAAAAGCCCTCCAACCTTAATCATCTCAAGAAAGCTCATGCAAAAACCTTGACTTTCGGGCTCCAAGACAACACTCAGGTATTAACCAAACTAATCATTAGCTACATTTCATTCAATAGCATTGACGAAGCCAGTCTTTTATTCAAAGATATACAAAACCCGAGTAGCTATCTATGGAATATCATGATAAGGGCATATGCTTGTGGACGCCAATTTCAAGAATCATTAGGACTTTACTGGTTAATGGTAGAAAAGGGTTTAAAACCCGACAAATACGCTTTCCCGTTCGCGCTCAAATCTTGTGCTGGGTTGTCGGATTTGTGCGTTGGGAGACTGATTCACCAGCACTCTGTATGTTGTGGGTGTAACAATGACCTTTACATTGATGCAGCTTTGGTTGATATGTACTCGAAATGCGGTGACATTGCAACTGCCCGTCTGGTGTTTGATATAATGACTGAGAGAGATTTGGTTTCTTGGACTTCAATGATATCTGGGTACGCGCACAATGGTTATAACAGTGAGACGTTGGAGTTCTTTAATGTTATGCGTGATTCGGGTGTGAAGCCCAATAGGGTGGGTATACTTAGTGTTCTTCTAGCTTGTGGTAATCTAGGAGGTTTAAGGAAAGGGGAATGGTTGCATGCCTTTGTGATCAAAACTGGATTTGGTTCCAATATATTGGTTGCAACTGCTATTATAGATATGTATGCAAAGTGTGGGAGTTTGGAATTGGCGCGCGTTTGGTTTGATGAAACTAGAGGGAAAGATGTTGTTTGTTGGAGTGCTATGATCGGAAGCTATGGAATCCATGGACGTGGAAGGAAAGCAATCGATGTTTTCCAAAAGATGATCAGAGAAGGTGTAAATCCGAATCACGTAACTTTCACTTGTGTTCTCTCAGCTTGTAGCCATTCAGGTTTACTAGAAGAAGGCAAGGAGTACTTCCGGTTGATGAGAGAGGAGTTTGGGATTGCACCAAAACTAAGCAACTATTCATGTATGGTGGATCTTCTTGGCCGTGTAGGGCAACTTTCTGAAGCAGAAAAACTGATACAAACAATGCCAATGGAACCTGATGTGAGTATTTGGGGGTCTTTGCTTAGTGCTTGCCGCGTTCATGGCAATATAGATTTAGCTGAGAAAATAGCTGATCGGATTTTCCTGCTGGACCCGTTTCATGAAGGCTATCGTGTTCTGCTCTCTAATATCTATGCTGCGAAATCAAGATGGGTTGAAGTTGAGAAGGTGAGGAAGATGATGGGTAGGAGTGGAAACAACAAAATACAAGGATTTAGTTCAGTAGAGCATAATAATATTGTCCATCAATTTGGAGTGGGAGATAAATCCCATCCTCAATCAGAGAAGATTTATTCTCTGCTTGAGGAATTGGCCATTTCGATGAAACGCTTGGGATATGTTCCATTGACGGAATTTGTGCTTCACGATATCGAAGGGGAAGCAAAAGAGGAGGCACTTACCTACCACAGTGAGAGGCTGGCGATAGCATTCGGAATTATAAACACCGAACCAGGGACCACACTCCGGATCATGAAGAATCTAAGAATTTGTGGAGACTGTCATAATGCTGCAAAGTTTATTTCAAGAATTGTGAATCGTGTTATCATTGTTAGGGATAATTGATAGGTGCTGAAAAGCACCCGTTTATTCCCATTAACTTAGGTTTTGACGGTCCTATCCAATGTTATTTAACGAGATTTAATTGGTTTGTAGTGTTTCAAGGCTTACGGAGCATTCGGAAGGGATTTGAAGTAATAATCGTGTGTTAATGATGTTCCGGAGGGATCCGTGGTGAGAAGAGGAGCGATAAGGTGAAAGCTGAAAATCTGGTCCGGACCAAGGCATGGCTGGTCCGGACGACCAAGGCTGGGCACAATCTGGACAAGCTGTTTTTCTGGTCCGGCCAAAGGAACCGCTGGTCCGGACCAGCGGCAGCAGACGGGAAATTGCTTTGCGTTTTTTAAGTGTTATTTTTATGGGCCTAGGCTATAAAAGGAGGTTTTAGTTAATTTGTTAGGTTAGACATTATTATTGACAGCAGCTATTGACATCGTAGGCAAGAATAGAACGTGGAAGGAGATTAACTTCATGTCGTCCATGTCTTCTTCAATCTCGATTGCATCTTTCTTCTCCATGGCCGGCTAAACCCCTTGTCTAGGGGGAAGATGAAACTTCACTCCAAGTAACTCTATTTTATGTATGGGTTTTGGGTTTATTATTCGGATCGATTGTGAGACTAAGAATCCTTTCCGTTTCAATTGAACGGAATGATTTTACTTTTTCTTATCTATTAAGTATTTGTATTCCGGATTTCAAATACCTAGTTTTGCAATGGTTTTCATCGATTGTGGTTAGAGTTCTGAGATAGATTATGCTCGTAAGACGGATCGTGCCGTTAGGTGGCCAGATCGTGCTACTGAGAGACGGTCCGTGCTATGGGATAGTTTATGCCTTTTAATAACCCAATTATTTTCTTGACGATTATTGTTAGGATTTGCAAGTCCTAGCGATAATCCCTTTTGATTCGAATAAATAAACCTAACCTATGCATATTGTTGGTACGCGGTCGGAGTGGATTCCAAACCCTAGATATTTTCCTCCATTGTTTCTAAATCTTTTAATTAAATTGTTCTTTAGTTTAATTAGCTCTTCAAAACAAATCAACAAATCAATCTTTACTTTTCCGAATTAATCTAAAAATTAATCGAATTGGTCGTAACTCAGCCATACTGTCTCCGTTGGAACGATACTCGGTCTTAACCATTATTCTACGGAGTAGTAGTTAATTCTTGATTTTTATAAATTTATTTTTGACACGGAACGACGCGGTCAAATTTTGGCGCCGTTGCCGGGGACAGTTTGCACGGTTGTATTAATTCGATTAGTTTTTATTTTAGTTCATTGTTATTTATTTTAATTTTTCTTTTTAGTTTTGGTACTCTTAGTGACAGGTTACGAGGTGACAAAACGAGCAAAAAAATATTGTGGAGCAGCAGTGTCGTGATATAAGGCGATTTCGTTAACCCACTGTGAGTTTTGCTTTTCTTTTTGGCAAATTAGTGTCTTTGTCTGGAGTACCCCATTTTTACAATAGAGGGGTATTGAACTTGCATGCTTGGTCTTCGGTCTTTGGAACCCAAACTTATTCCACTCAATTTTGACTTGGAAAAGAGACGTAGGGGTAACAAAAAGACCGACTTAGTCACAATGGCAGATGATGATCCTAATGGAGAGAGGAGGGTTGTAATACCTGACCCCCTCCCTCTCAACTCACACTTTGCCCCCACAGCGTACACTACACCATCTTGTGTGCGACTACCCACGATCACGGCTAACCAGTATGAGATTAAGTCCGGTACACTTCAAATGCTTCCTAAGTTTCAAGGGCAATCTCAAGAGGATCCATATCAGCACATCACTGAATTTGAAGCTATCAGTTCCACGCTTTTAATTAATAATTTTCCGATGGATGCTTTGAGATTGATTCTGTTTCAATTCTCTCTGGTAGGAAATGCCAGACATTGGCTTAGTACTTTGCCAGCCAACTCAATAACATCTTGGGCGCAAATGAGTGCGGCATTCCTTAAGAAATTCTTCCCTATAGGAAAAACACTCAGGCTTCGGCAGGAGATTACCACTTTCCAACAAGCTGAGAATGAACAATTCTATGAGGCTTGGGAGAGATATGGGGATCTCATTCGTAAGTGTCCGCACCATGACATACCTAAGTGGCAATTAGTACAAAGTTTTTATTCTGGGCTACTTCTGCCGCATCGTGTGATGGTTGATGCCTCATGTGGAGGCTCTGTGATGGTTAAAAGTGAAGAGGAAGCCTGGCAATTGTTTGAAACTATGAGCGAAGGCTCCCTACAAAATGTTTCTTTTGAGAGGAGAGGTAAGTCAATCACTACTGGTTCTGATAAGCCACGAGGTATGAATGAGATTAAACCATCTCATGACCTCCATTCTAAAGTAGAAATATTGACCGCAAAGGTTGACAAGCTTCTTTGTATGGGACAGGCCACCCCACAGCCTCCACCTTTTCGGGGGGCATGTTCTTTATGTGCTAGTCCGTCCCATTTCATTGCTGATTGTCCTGCGGCCCCACAATTTCCCATTTTTGTGGAGGAGCAAGTTAATGCTGCACAGGGGTACTCTAATGCACGGGGTTTCTCCCAACCGGGTAATGATCCTTATTCTAGTACTTACAACCCAGGATGGAGCAAACACCCCAACTTCTCATGGAAATCACAGGAGCAGGGCAGCTCTGCTGCCCAACAGTCTCAGCCATTTAACACTCAGTTTAACCCTGTGGCCTATCGCTCACAGAATCATCAGCAAGCACCTCCCCAGCCCTTGAGAGATCCATCCTTTGAGGAAAAGGTGCTACAAGCACTTGACAGACTAAATGACACCCAACAGCAAGTGCGCACCAACACACAGTCCATCGCGAGGCTCGAGACCCAGGTGGGTCAAATAGCCAATGCACTAAGTCGTAGGGAAGAAGGTAGGTTGCCCAGTCAGCCTGTCCAACCCCCTAAAGGACAATTTGGGGTTCATGAAACTGCCCCTGCTGATGCTAAGGTCGTCATGACATTGCGCAATAAGAGAGAGGTCGAAACCCGACCAGAAAAAGCAAAGCCGAAGGAGCATTTAGCTCCCTCCGACCCCAATAACTTTGGGGAGGAGAGTTCACAGAGTAAGGAGGGAACCCCTCCAGTCACACCTACACCATCCACTTCCATGTCAGAGGGCTCTAAGGTACCACCCTATGTGCCCAAAGCCCCATTCCCACAATGTCTCAATGCACCATCTCCCTTTCCTAAGAGGGGAGCATCTATGGAGGATACCCTTGAGGTGTTCAAGCAAGTGAAAGTTAATATTCCACTCCTAGATGCGATCAAACAAGTCCCCACTTATGCTAAGTTTTTGAAGGACCTCTGTACTCAAAAGAGGAAATGCAAAACCAATGTATCAAAAAAGGTCCTTCTCATCGAGCAAGTGAGCTCAGTGTTCCAATCAATTGCTCCTCTTAAGTTACAAGATCCAGGCACCCCTACTATTTCCATAGGAATAGGGAACCATGTCATTGAGCGAGCATTGCTAGACTTAGGGGCTAGTGTTAATTTGATACCTTACTCAGTGTACGAGCAATTGGGGCTTGGGGAGTTGAAGCCCACGTCGGTTACCTTGCAATTAGCCGATAGATCCATTAAGGTGCCACGTGGAGTAGTTGAGGATGTTCTTGTTAAGGTTAATGATTTTTACTTTCCAGCTGATTTTATAGTCCTTGACACAGAACCAGTGCAAACCCTCCAAAAGCAAACTCCAGTTATTCTTGGTCGTCCCTTCTTGGCGACTGCTAATGCAAACATTCATGTGAGGAGTGGGGAGATGGAGGTGACTTTTGGGAACATGACCCTTAAGCTTAATGTTTACAAGGCCGCGAGACCTCCTCCAATGGAGAAAGACTGCTTCGTAGTCGATGTCATAGAGGACTTAGTGGAGGAGGCCTTGCCTAATATGTTGAGCGACGACCCATTGGTCGCTTGTTTGGCTCATTTTGACTTTGAGAATTTTGATATTGATCAATCTATTGAGGAGGTTAACACTTTACTTGGTTCCACACACTTAATGGTCATCCCTCTTCAAGAAATCGAAATTGAGCCTGCACCCACTATTGTGGGTGCACAACCCACTCTTTTTGAAGGGTCCCCATTAGAGCTTGGGTTACAGTCTGTGCCACCTGAATCTATGGCTCCATGTGCTGATTTGGTGGAGGCTACCACAATAGATTACGGACATGCGGAGTGTATTCAAAGTTGGGGGGTAGGTGGTTCTTGCACAAATATTCATGGTTCAGAGGGAGAGATGGAGAGTAATGTGTCTTGTCCGGTCTCGATTTTTAGGGTGAGTTTTGAGACCTTGCCATTTAAACATATTTTTCCTTGGTATGATGATTTTATTCGTATGGTGACTAGAGGAGCAATTCTGACTTGGTTATGTGACCCACTGTCTTTCATTTTTATAGTCTGGTCAAATGATATCTTTTGGAATGATCCATCTCGATTAAATTTTAAGAGGAGGATAAAACTGTTCTTAGAGCGTTGAGTGTGAAGTAGATCGTGACAAGTCTAGGAGACTTTAAATCCATGGAGGATGAGATACCTCCGGTGTTTGTTGTGCTCGAATGGCTTCCAACGGTCTGGTATAGCCACCTTGTCAAAGCTATATATGTAGTACTTAGGAGGTTGGGTCTGGCAGCAGGCGCATAGTTAGCAGCGAGAAATCTGTCTGAACCATCCGACTTTAGTGTCCAGCTTGGCAGAGATTACTTCATAAGCCGAGTGGTGGGTAAGGAATCTGGCAACCCCAGAGGGAGTGACAGCCTATTAGACGATGGCACCATTTCTCAAGATATCGTTGAATCCTACGCATATTTCTCTTCCAACAAGTAGGGAACCAGTCTTTGACAAGGGAGAAAAGTAGTACCCGTGTCTTTCGCGTGACGAAAGTGGTGGATTTTAATTGTTGCTTATGTTTTTTATGCAATCTCATGAGTTTTCTTTTCTTTTTGCTTAGTTTTTATTTTGTCAGTTAGTTTTGTAATTTATTTTCATTTCTTGTTTTAGTGGAGACTAACAGATTGCAGGTTGTTTTGTTCAAGTTGGGGGGCCTCTCGGCCGCCGTTCTCTTTTCTACTTAGTTCTCCGCTCGAGGTGATATCTTTCCTCCCTCTTTCTTTTAATTGTCTTATTTCTTTTAGTATCTTTGCAATCACTGAGGGCAGTGAATAGTTTAAGTTGGGGGGCAGGGAATACTTCGGGTGCTTTCTTTAGTAGATTGTTTAGAGTCTTAAAAAAAAATTTGAGAAAACTGAAAAATTAAAAAAATAGGAGCCTTTCTGCATGAGATTGTTGTTTGTTGTGCTCGCTTGTTGATTACTTGAGTATAAGCATGTTGCTACCATTTCGATATCTCTCTGGCAGAGTAGTTTCACTTGCTAAATTGCTGGCGCTTTTGTTTTAGCATTTTTGCACATTGCACGTCGGGCCTTGATTGCTTGTGAGCTATGATTTGACTGTTCTTAAAGGCTATGATTAGTGGAGACTTATGCCCGAGTGAGCTTTCGTGCCTTAAGCTTTTTGTTGGAGTGGTGTCGAATAGACTCTTTGTTTGTCATGGAAAGAAATGCATTTGTTGTTAATCTCATCATCTTTGGTCGCCGAGTGTTGGAACTTGAATGCATAACAATATCTCTTGGTTTTGGTTTGTCACATGGATGTTACACCCCTGGGAGAGGATTATAGGCACTTTTGTGATATTTGGGCTAGTTCGTTCCTTTGTGTTCACATTTATCCCTTGCGAGCCACATTGAGCCTTACAGATTTAGCTTTTTCTTGGTTAGCTCCACCTTCCATATTGTGTTTGGAGAAAGGCGAGAATGTAAAGGTTAATTTTTGGATAGACTGTGGAATTTTGTGGAGTATTGGTGGTGTCCCTTAAAAAAAAAAAAAAAAACACAACAAAATAAAAAAGAGAAAAAGGGGCACTGATAAGTTGAAAAAAAAGGAATGGCTGCTTCGTGATTGAAAGATGTTAAAGGATTAGAAGGAGAGATAAGGTGGAATTTGAATTAATGTGAGCGAGGTTCACATTACTATTTGCCCCGTTTAGTTGAAATACTTGCCTATTCTCTCACACTTGAATTTATTTTTACCCTAGCCTTGATATATTATCTCATCCCTAATGCTATAACCTTGAATAAAGTCCTGTTTGATCTTAGGGGTGTTGGGTTGAGGTTTGATTGGTGGAGAATTCCAATGCTTGGCATTTTGTTCATGAGATTGAGTGTCCCCTATATGAAGGGTTCTTTTTGTGTCATAGTGTGCGGAGTACTTTGCTTTCCATTATTTAACCTCCAAACCGCACACTCGAGAGTTCATAATGCACCTTGTTTCGAGTGATTTCATTTGTGAGTGCATGACACGGTGAGAATTGAAGTCGAAACTCGGTCCGGCGAGAGCGGTTGGTTATTGTTCATATGTGATTGAGGCCCGTATTCACACACGCTAAGCTTAAGTGCCACATTTTATTTCTTGAATTGTTAGCGCTCGGAACTATGTTTGCCTTGCTATATCTTTGTGGTAGCTTTCTGTCCTCTGCTTGATATGTCGATGAGCTGCATGACAAGTTATGATTTTTGTGTTGAAAGGTTTCTTGTGTTTGTGGGTGTTCACTGCTGATAACCCTCGCACTTTTACGAGACTAAACTCGTCCTACCGGAGCACCCGGGGGTTCAAATGTCCTATCTTTCATTGCTTTCATTAGTTGTTTAGTTCTTTTCTTTGCTAGGGACTAACAAAGTGTAAGTTGGGGGGCGTGATAGGTGCTGAAAAGCACCCGTTTATTCCCATTAACTTAGGTTTTGACGGTCCTATCCAATGTTATTTAACGAGATTTAATTGGTTTGTAGTGTTTCAAGGCTTACGGAGCATTCGGAAGGGATTTGAAGTAATAATCGTGTGTTAATGATGTTCCGGAGGGATCCGTGGTGAGAAGAGGAGCGATAAGGTGAAAGCTGAAAATCTGGTCCGGACCAAGGCATGGCTGGTCCGGACGACCAAGGCTGGGCACGATCTAGACAATCTGTTTTTATGGTCCGGACAAAGGAACTGCTGGTCCGGACCAGCGGCAGCAGACGGGAAATTGCTTTGCGTTTTTTAAGTGTTATTTTTATGGGCCTAGGCTATAAAAGGAGGTTTTAGTTAATTTGTTAGGTTAGACATTATTATTGACAGCAGCTATTGACATCGTAGGCAAGAATAGAACGTGGAAGGAGATTAACTTCATGTCGTCCATGTCTTCTTCAATCTCGATTGCATCTTTCTTCTCCATGGCCGGCTAAACCCCTTGTCTAGGGGGAAGATGAAACTTCACTCCAAGTAACTCTATTTTATGTATGGGTTTTGGGTTTATTATTCGGATCGATTGTGAGACTAAGAATCCTTTCCGTTTCAATTGAACGGAATGATTTTACTTTTTCTTATCTATTAAGTATTTGTCTTCCGGATTTCAAATACCTAGTTTTGCAATGGTTTTCATCGATTGTGGTTAGAGTTCTGAGATAGATTATGCTCGTAAGACGGATCGTGCCGTTAGGTGGCCAGATCGTGCTACTGAGAGACGGTCCGTGCTATGGGATAGTTTATGCCTTTTAATAACCCAATTATTTTCTTGACGATTATTGTTAGGATTTGCAAGTCCTAGCGATAATCCCTTTTGATTCGAATAAATAAACCTAACCTATGCATATTGTTGGTACGCGGTCGGAGTGGATTCCAAACCCTAGATATTTTCCTCCATTGTTTCTAAATCTTTTAATTAAATTGTTCTTTAGTTTAATTAGCTCTTCAAAACAAATCAACAAATCAATCTTTACTTTTCCGAATTAATCTAAAAATTAATCGAATTGGTCGTAACTCAGCCATACTGTCTCCGTTGGAACGATACTCGGTCTTAACCATTATTCTACGGAGTAGTAGTTAATTCTTGATTTTTATAAATTTATTTTTGACACGGAACGACGCGGTCAATAATAAGCGTTTCCACCATTTTGACAATGGTTCTTGCTCTTGTGGGGATTACTGGTAAGAGATGAATGTAATTGTGAAACTTGATTCTTCTCAGAACTATACGAGTTTCTAGTGTAGGCGCTGGGCAATTTTTTACCTTTGTGTGCATACAATGGCCATCAGTTGGGTGTTCTTGTTCATTACTTGCCAGTGGTAGGTGGTGTTTCATTCATTGCTTGAAAGTGAAAATGGTGATGTAAGCATTGAATGCAGTAGTGAGAAACAGGAGCATATCCACTTATCTGGAATTTATCAAAGACATTGCATGATCATTGATGGCATTGTTTAGCTGATAGTTTTGAAATGTGAAAAGAAAGATTCAGACTTAGTTTTGAATATGCTCTCTTCTTATGCATATAATTGCCATCAACTTTGATTAAAACTAGGGCAAAATCAGTCTTCAACTATAAGCCCTTCCCCTTTCGGCTTCTATTAGAAGTCCTTCGTGCTTCGATGACGACTTGGGGTTTGAAGACTGGTACGAGAGAGGGAATTCGAGAACATTGACCATTGTTAAAAGAAGGAAAAATGACATCCTATGTTAATTACAAATTTCCCAGAAAAGTGAAAAAGATCAAGACAAGAAACCATATTCTCTAAATGCCCCATATCCCAAATCCACAAACACCACAGACCTGCAAAGAGTTTTATGTTGTAATCCTCAAACAAAAATGCTATCATGCTACGGATAAAGATGTGTCTGGAGCTGTTTGATATGCGTGGGTTCATACTTGCGATGCACAGTCTCGGACACATCTATGTTCAAATTTGTGTCCGTTGCATTCCTCATCCTGAAAAAGTTCCTTATTGGAACCGAGTGCTTCTATGAAGAACAAATGGTAGTTATTCATTCCATAGCCAAAAAGACACACCATCTATCCAGCTACTGCTAAGATCAAGAAACTGTACACTGCCCATATAAAAAAGAAACTGTACACAGAGTTCAATAGATCTTAAGAAAGTTCAGCAATATCATTCTCATTTCTGTGCATTTGCATTTCATCAGAGCATTCTTTATGGTGCCTAGTAGTAAGCAGTGCTTACTTTTGCTTATCAAAGGAACAGCAATTGGTGTTCCACAATGGAAAAAGAACAGTTGAAGCACAGTACAAATGAGTAGATGAAAAAAAACTAAAAAGGGAGGGGGGAAAAAGAACACAAGAATCAAAAGAAATCAATCTCCAAATAATTACCCGAAGGCTTCACATCAACACCAGGCGCTTTCTGTGCATCATTTCTTGGCGACAAGTCCAGCGCGAATGGTTTGGGAACATCTGGAGGATTAGTGCATCGAATCAGAGCCCAATTCACATTCTGGAAAAATGGATGCTGCTTAATTTCAGTGGCCCCACGTCTGTAAGCAAGCCGATGCTGTGGCTCCTTCACAAGTAACCCTCTGATCAAGTCCCTCGCGGCAAAACTCACACTAGGAGACTCAGGAAATCTCAAGGGTTGTCCAACGACATTGAACAAAGTGGCGCGATTACCTGCTCCTTTGAAAGGCGTTTTCCCAAACAAGAGTTCATATAGAAATATACCAAACGTCCACCAATCAACAGCACTCCCATGCCCTTCGCCTTTTATGATTTCAGGCGCCAAGTACTCATGGGTACCAACAAAGGACATCGATCGAGCACTTGTGGGCTCCGCAAGAAGCTCCGGGAGAGTGCTATTTTGGTGATTCATTTCGGTCTTTGGTTTGGTCTTCTTTTTGTCCTTCTTTGGCTTGTTAAGGAAACGAGGTGTAAAACAAGTAGGTTGAATGCACGAAGGCTGGATTACACAAGATGGTTCGATGCAATATGCTGAAGTCTTGGATTCTGAGATCAAGTTTGTGGACTTGACTAGGGTTGGGCTTACGGCACATCTTAGGGAGAGGTCAAAATCTGAAAGCATTATGTGCCCGTCCTCCCTCACTAAAACATTCTCAGGTTTGAGGTCCCTGTAAATTATCCCAAGCATGTGGAGATATTCTAGAGCAAGGAGAACTTCTGCCACATAAAACCTAGACAACACCACAAAGTTCAGTGAAATCAACTTGTCAGTAGTACTTTTCCAATAAATTACATTACAATAAATTAAGTAATTGTATTCAACCATGCCAAAAAAGAAGAGGGGAGGGGGGTTAATCTTGGTTGCTGAAAAAGGAGGCTAATTGTGCCACGAAATGAGTTATGACATCACAGGGTCTGGTTTTTCACATACTTAAGACATCTACAAAGTCAACACATTGGACATATCAAATCCTCAATCGGCCAATGCCCAATGGTTAGATGGCATTGCTTCAACACTTGCACATGAGAGGTTGGATGTTCAAACCCCGCAGCCCCCATATACAAAACATCAATACATCATCATCTTATTAAAAGAAATCAAAACACCACGAATTACTGAACTTCCAAATGGCAAAAAGATCTTCATGAATCTTAAATCCACTCAGCATGTCAATGCAACTGTGCTACCAAGTGAGCTACTTAAGTTTTACCAGATCCTTATCTATTTTTCAAATCCTTTTTTAATGCCCTGTTTACTACATTAAACTCCATTCACAGCACCTTGGTAAATAAAAGGTCCACCAGAAATTCCCAGTTTCAAACAAAGACACCATCCACTCATATTGGATCTACAATGATTCCTATAGGATTGTAAGAAACCAAAATGCTCATCCAGCGAGAAACAACAAACATAGAACACATTGTCAACACTTAAAAGCAAATGCACATCAGCAAATTGCCGTATCTAAATTCTCAATTATGTCGTCTCAATCCCCGAAACAGAAACCAAATTTAGTGAAGGGGGTGGGAGGGAGGATTCTAACCTGGCAGCATGTTCAGGAAAATACTTCCCAGGTTGTCTTTGCCTTAACGCATGCAAATCTCCCCCAGGACAGAACTCCATCACCAAGCATGAAAACTTTTCCGTCTCAAAGTGTGTATACAAAGTTGGCAGAAATGGATGATCCAGAGACTGCAATATCTCTCTCTCCGTTTGTGCCCTCAGAAGCTTCTTCCGACTAGCTAGAGCTGCTTTATCCATAACTTTCATGGCAAAATAACTCCTTGTGCCACTCAATTCGGACAGATAAACACAGCCTATATCTCCACTGCCCAGTCTCTTCAAAAGTCTAAAGTGATTCAATCCGAACATCCCATCACGAGATTTTATGACTTTAATCGCTTCCCATCTGGTATCATTTGCCTTGTGAGGTTTATAAACTTGACTGCTTAAACTGCTGGAGCTACTCTCATCACTAATATCGCTCCCAGTACTGCCTCTGTAGATACTTGTCTTTCTACTCTCAACACAATCTCCTGAGTTGCTAACTTCACCACTTTCACCAGATTTCTCCACTACACTGTTTGCGTATTCACTTACTTCTGTGTTGGTGAAACTTTGTTTGGCTTCCATGTATTGAGTAGCGGCATAGCAGCTGTTTTGTGGACTCGGACAGAAGCCATTTCCCAATTGAGATGCTACTTCGGTTGTCAATTGAGCCAAACCTCCTTTGTATTGGTTTGAAGCAAATTTAACTGGCTCCAACAAGCTGCTTGAATGACAATTCTTGGATTCTTGAACAGAATGCCCATTGGAGCATATGGTTTCTGACATCGAAACCTGTTTCTGTGAAGAAACTTCAACTATTTGGTCAAGAACAACGCTCGAGGCCGCCAATTCAAATTTCCCATTGTTCACTTCGAACCCGTCATCTGATGAATTGCAGTGTCCTTTTGCCATGTGAGCATGAGATAATTGATAGGAAAGCTTTGAATTAACTAGAGAATCCATTTGGGTATTTTGGCACAGAAACTGTCACACAACAACACAATTGAACACCGTGACCCCCAATTGATCATTTACAATATTCAACCTATTTATACAAAATCAAGAAATCAATATGTACATCTGAATGACTAACTAAATAAATGCTACGAAATTCAGTGAATCTGAAGGAACTCATTAGGTATCTCCTCACCAAAATCATGCCCAATTAAAGAAACGTTCACAATTGAAACGTAATTCACAATCATACTCTTTCTTTCTCATTGAATGCACAAGATCTTATAAACAGAAAAAGGCAAGAAATTGAATTGCTTTCACAATAATATCACAACTGAAACCCAAATTCAGAGATTCCTAAAGAACACAAGAAATAAACGGACAGGGAAAGTAAATTAATGTTTGCTAACTCTAGATGGGTGTTCGTTCTTTGAGACATTTTCTCAGTAACCAAACAGACTGCCAAGAAACAAGATAAACAAATTATTACCCATTTCTTTACCTGATTAAGGAATGGAGCTGGGAAAACAATCTTTCATGCCTGGTGAAGCAAGTGAAAGTGAGTGATTCTTCAACCGAACAAGAAGACTCAAGAAAGAAGTCAAGGTGAAAGCGAAAGAGCTTTGGGTCTTTTTCAGATCCGATCGAGAGAGAGTTTTTAGAGAAGTGAGAGAAGAGCGATGGGAAAGAAAAAAGAAAGGAAAGAGGAGAGGAAATGATTGTTATTATTATAAAGTTTTTCCGTGAATTAATTTCGTCGTTTAATGGGTTGGGATAAATTGTTAACAACTTAACATGGCAAGAAATAGACCACCTTTCTCCACAGTGAGGGTCCGGGCCAGCTTAATGCACACCTAAACTGATTTCCTCTCAGTTGATCAAAAATAAATTATCTATGTCGGGATCCGAAATTAGAAAAATTATTTCTTTAGCAATTGATTCTAAAAATCAAATCTTGATCAATAATGTAAATACCAAATTTATCAACAAACTAGACTAATTCTTGACTAAACTCTTGGGGTTATTCCCTCTCTTTGCGCCAATTTTAACTAACCTCACAAGCAAAGCAAACGCACAAACCAAAGCAAAAGCAAATCTTAAAAAAACCGCCCTTTCTCATTGGATGTTCCCCCTACCACGTCTGCTTTCCATTTTTATATTGCCAATTCTTGTTTCTTGTGTTTTCGTAGAGTTAACTATAACTTGTGACCCTAAAGTATTGCTTAATTGCCATTTTGTTTTCAAACTAGTAGTAACATCTTCGTATTGGACCATCGAAGTACTAAAATTGTTAACAATTGGGTCCAGTCCTTAACCCTATCTGATTTTTTGGGAAGAATGTTATACGACATAAGACCACTTTCGTAAAAGGTTCGCCCCTCCCATGACCTGTATAAGAAACAAAGACTCGTGCCCATCCACTTAGCCGATCTAAATCACATTATTTGGCAAATGTCCTTAATATTTCCTAACAAAATCTCATATTGAGTGAAACACTTAACTTCAACACTATCCACAACCACTATTAGTAACACACCATAAAAAAAACTACCGTAAACTCTCTCACCCTCATGCAATGTTTTAGTAATGGGTCAGCAGTTAGTAGATGGAGGTTTCGATGGTCTAGTTTACTGACAGTGGAGGTGGTTTCGATTTTTTTGGTATAAGCAATTAAGGAGAAGGCTAATGGGTGGTTGACAAATGTTGGATACATGGAACAATAGGCATTTGTGGTCCTGTCGGTATTGAAATCCAATAGCAATGAAAGTTGGTCAATGATGGTGGTTGTGGCGAATAAGAAAAGTGGGGTAAGGGTAAAAATTGGAAGCATAATGGGTTGCAATTGGAGGAATCAAATATGATGGTTTGGGTTGTTAATTTGGATCATTTTCTTCGATCAAAATGAAAGTGACTGCCACATGGCTTTAATGTGGGGAGAAGTAATGCATATTATGTACAGGATTTGGACGGGTAGTAAGGGTCTAATGAGCAAAGACCATATATAGTTCAAGGGTTGAAGTGGAATCTCGATAATACTTGTGGGGGCAAACTGTAACTAACCATTCTTTTCCGTACAGATACAGTCCCCCCTACTTTGTGGGATAGAGGGAAAGAGAGACCCTCGAATTTGGGGCGCTCCACGCCATTATTAACAATTTTGTTTTTGTTTCCAAAGCTTTGCTTGAATTATGGAATGTTGTTGAAATTTGGAAGTACCCATTCCCAGGTCTAAATATTTGCCAAGGCGGTTGGCTACGCGAGTGTAAAAGCATCACGTTAAAGCATCTCGAATTACTACAAAATGTTCTAGAACAAGGTTTGAGAATCGAGCACAAATGGAGAATTGAGAGAGCAAACAAATGGCTCTACTGAAGAATTATTCGACTGAGGACGGTGGTCAATTGAAAGCACGCAGGATTGGTTTGCATAGTACAAATCCTCAATAATGTGGATGATTTCTTCTTCGAAATAAAACACCTTTTGAACATTCCATAAGTGAAATAAAAATGTCCAAGATTTTGAAATCCATATCGTAATTTTTTTGCAATTAATATACACTTATTTTTAAAAATTACGAGCGATAAAAAAAATAAAAGTATTTGAATTACATCAAACTTGGCATAAGTACAATCACACTAAGGCTCCGTTCCAGAACACTTTCTTAAAAAATAAGTATTTATTTCATATTTTCAAACTAAAAAATAATGTAAATGAAAAATAATTTTTTAATTTTTTTTGCACCGTATAAAAGATCTCGATAAGATCTATCAAATAAGATCCATATTGATAGAAAAATTATTTGCGTAAATACATTATTTTTTAGCTTGAAATTGTCTTCTTAAAAAATAAATACTTATATTGAGTTCCGGAACGGGACCTAAGCTTAATTGGTAGTCCCATGCATTAAGGGGCACAAATACATAAACAAAGAACCAATCTATACTATTGGCAAGGATTAACTCTCTGACCTCATAGCTAGAGGTTTATAATTAAGAATAAACAATGGAGCTAACCTAACCCCGATTGATAATATATTCATTATATATATTTTGAAATTACAATTAATATGCCTTTCAAACGCGTTCAAATCAAATGTGAATTTATTTGCTTTTTGTGATTGTATTTGTCCCTAAGTTGTCCTTGCTTTATCGGACAGGGGAAAGTGAGGTGAGGAGGCTCTTGGACTTTTAACCCATGTAGTAAAAGTGAGAATCGCAATAATAATAATAAGCATGCAGGGGCAAAAGTTGGATGTTAATTCGTATATCTGAACTATTTTAATCGAAGAACATTAGAAGAAGGATAATGACTTTGGAAAATTTGACTTTTGTACAAAATATTTTCCTAAAAAATATAGTTGTTTTGTACGTGGGATGACCCAGGTATTCGGGTCAACTTACGCAGATATTAATTTTAACCTATAATTTGTCACAAAACAGGAGATAATAGTGATAATTGAAAGATACTACTAAATGTTCGCCAACTTGTTTACTTGCTATTGATTTCGATTTTAACCTTACAAGTAGTACCTAGTAATATAAAATCGACATTCATTTTCAATTTGGAATTGTGAAGAATACAATGAAACCTAATGACTGATTAATAGATAAATTGTAATGTGATTTTTATATCCACACATTCATAGAGATACTTTAGCATCGCTAATGCAACGGATCATACAAAACCTTGAAAGCCTAAAAAACTCATAACTCACGTTTCACGGTCTAGTAAAAAAAATTAGCATTAGAAACTGTAATACCGGCAAACCCAAAAAAAATTGTATTTTTGTTATTGTTTCTGGTGCAAAACCTTTTACAATAATCATATCTTCCTTCGTCTTCGACTTTTATTGAAATTGAAATTAACAATTATCTTGACTAACGCAAATTTCTGACACCGCCGCTTGCTAATAGAAAAAAAAAAGTACATGGTGTATAACATCATGGTGATATTGTTCAACTCCACGAAAAAGATTCTCAATATTAGTAATATATTATTCCTTCAATGGATTCCTCAAATCATGTTATCTAGTAGTAGAAGTATTTAGTTTTATTATCACAAGATTTGGGGAAAAAAAATTAATTAAAATTACCTTGTTAATACAAGTGTTCACATGGGCCTGTAAGCATCAATTTGCGGGAAACGGAAGGTGGTCACATGCGCTTCCTCGTGGAGAACAAAGACTCCCACGTGGACTGGCTGTCATTGACCAGCTCTAGGCCCATAGGGGTACATTCGTATCGTTCTAATTTTATCGGATGTCCTCGAAGGGACGGGGTACATTAGTGAAAGGAATAGTATACTCTCTCTAGTTACTATTCCCGGGTTAGTCCGGCTAATTGGGTTGATTTACTTTCCATACAATTTACTATTAGAGTTCATTTTTTGAGTCAGATTGCGAAAAAATAATATTTTTGAGAATCATCTAATCCTGGCGTGAATGACCTTCTGTAATTTGATCAGATTGGGGATGTGATTGGTTGGTTGATTTATGCGTAAGTTAATCCGAACACACTTGACCATCGAACAAAAAGAAAAAATGAGGTTTGTGTTAGGCCTATTCGAATTCTTTTCGAACCTCTACAAAGTAGTAAAATTATCTTTTATAACTCGTTGAGAACATTAATTATATTAAAAGTTATGTTTATTGAATATCGGTTAATACTATATTTTTTACTCTCATTTCTTTTTGGTCTAAGAAATGAGATTCATTTCCTTTTTGTATAACATAATTTTGACATTGATGATATCTACATCTACATAATAAGGGGGAGGGTTTTTGAATCTTATCTCTCTATAAATTCTAACCATTGATTTGCTCCATAAATCCTACGGCTCTCCCTCTCTGTCTCAAACAATATTAATTATACAATTACCATATTAATTGCACAATTATCACTAATTAAATCTCACGTTGCTCCGTTCCTATACCCTAATTTTTAATAAGGGAGTTGGACACCATAATGGTGCCCCAAGACTATGCAATAAATTAAATTTCCCTTTGCTTGAGACATATGGGCCAGTCTGCCTTTCTTGCCGGACCCACCACATTCGCTTAGGGGGTTCTGTTTGGCCCCACCAAACGCCATACAAGTATGGTGGAGAGACTGAGATGGAAAGGCACAAAGTAAACTACTCTCCTCGTTCCGTATTTGTTGGGTTATTTTCGGCATTTACGTCACGTTTTAAATTATTTATATTTTTCAAAATTATTAATAGGTTTCATATGTATAATTGAAGTAATTGAAATTTATCAAATAAAATTTCTATTACATACTTCATTCGTCCCGATTTGTTTGTCACCTTTTTGACTTATACATGTCCCAAATGGACTGTCAAACTTTAAAATTAATGGATGAGATTATCTAAATTTCAAATCAATGGATCAAATCTGATTTTCTTAATAAGTTAGAAATCTGAGATTGAACAAACAAATCGGGATGGATGGAGTATTTTTAAAGATACGCATTGAAGGATATGTACAATTTTTTAAGGCACTCCCTCCGTCCCAGTTTACTTGTTATTTTTTGGAGTTCGTATCCAGTTAGAATAGAACTGAAATAAGTAAATTGAGACGGAGAGAGTGCGAAATAATGAAAGTGGACGAACAAACAAGACGGAGGCAGTACCATGTTATCAAGGACGGAATTATGATTTTACCCTAACAGTGGCGAAATTTATACTAAAAAAATTTAGTGGTTGCAAGACTATATAAGTTGGGCATAATTTTTTTTTTTACATATAATAATTGTATTTTCTAAAATTCTTGTTGTGGCTGTCACCGCCGCTAGACCCCCGGATCCCATCCTTGCATGTCATGTTAATTGTTAATGGTGAGTCCGTGAGGGATTTTCTTCGCATCGGACGGTGCATGATTACTTTGGACATTTGGGTTGTTCTAAAATTTCTGGCAAGCTGCGGTGACACGTGTTTTTTTGGATGTTCTGGAAACATGGTCCCCACCCCCAACATCTGGAGAAAATTTTCAGTGCCGGGTGGGCACGGTCACATGGTGCTAAGCACGCATCTTGGTCTTCCAAACGTGTTTTGGACGGCCTAAATCTGTTTGGACTTGAGGGGGTATTTTGGTAATTTTACACTAAAAATTACCCAAAAAGACCTAGGTCGTTCAATACACGTTTGGACGGTCAAGATCCCGGCACTGAAAAACTTCTCCAACGTCTGGGACCAGATCACTGTTTCTGATAGACTAGATTTTGTAGGCTTGTAGTTAGGGGTGTAAATGAGCCGAGCCAAACCGAGTTTCGGCGAGCTCAAGCTCGACTTGTTTACTAAACGAGTCAAAAACTCGAGCTCGAGCTTGGCTTGAACCTCAACGAGTCGAGCTTAGTCATTTACTAAACGAGCTTCTTTAATTGAGTCGAGCCTCCCTTAACGAGCCGAGCTTTTGTCGAATGAGCCGAGCTCCACTCGGCTCGTTTAGTAAATGAGCCGAAAACTCGAGCTTGAGCTCGGCTCGTTTACTAAACGAGTTGAGCCAAACCTTAACGAGCTCGCAAGTTACTCGGTTCGTTTACAACCCTACTTGTAGCTATGCCACAAACAAGAAAAATAAGTACTTGGTGCTGCTTTGCCACCGTTAAGTGACGACCTTGTTCGTTTGTGGTGTCAAAATCTTAGAACACGGTTTCCAATAAATTTTCTGTATTCATTTCTTTTCATTAATTACTCTCAAAACCCTCCAAACGAGCAAGGCTGCGACTAATGCTGCCCTAGTTTACTCTAAAATGTGAAGTTACGGTTAAGTGTAGGACTGTGACACCAATGTGGGTAGTGGGTATAAGTGACAACATCACAGGACCATTGACAAATTTCTAAACATAAAGAGGATTCGGTAGTGAGTGTCTGGGCCGCATCACATCTTAATTAATCCTGAAATTTTGAAGTTAACAACTAGATAAAATTTAGTGCTTTTTTTTATCTAGTGCTCCAGCCGTATTTTGCTGCTAGTGAAAGTTGAATTTGCAAGTTTGGAGTAGTAAACTCTTTACTTGCTATCACAATCCCACTCGATAAACGGCCCGGAGAATCTTCGGTACAGAAATAGGCTAACTTGTTATGATTTCTAAAAAAAAGAAATTTTTAGAAAATGAAGGTAATTTTAAGCTCAAAAATAATGTATTTACGCAAATAATTTTATTATCAATATGGATCTTGTTTGATAGATCTCATTGAGATCTTTTAACCCGTGCAAAAAAAATTAAAAAATTATTTTTCATTTTTATTATATTTGAGCTTGAAATTACCTTCTTCTTTTTTTGAAAAAGAAAGTTTAAAAAGAAAACGAAACGGCACCTAATAGCCTAACATGTTGATTTCAAGACGGGACTGAGAATTCCAACCCTAATTTTGTGATTCTCTTACACACAACAATGAACATGATGTTAGAATTTTTAAAAGAAAAAATTGGGGAGTAGTGGCCCTCCACACTCACTCCCCTTGGAACCATCACCGTACCTTCTTAGTAATTTCAAAGAAATATTGAGCGCTGTGCGGAAATTCTATGCACCTACACTACAAAGGGAAAAAAATTATGGTCAACATGAGAGATGTGCAATGCATGTACAGATAGGTTATAGGTGTAATATGCATTCTAGACTCATCTATAAGTTTATTGAGAGAAATTGAAGGAAAATAAATTACTAACTTGTAGTTGTAATACTACTTGTCTATTGTTGAAAGGGGAAATTACAGATACCCCCCTTGAACTACCACCCGGTCACACATTGCCCCCTTTAACTACAAAAACCAACACTTAACCCCCTCCAACTACCATTTGCAGATAACGCCACTGACTCCGTTTGCAATCTGTTAAAGATTCGTACGGAAATAAGTTGCTGGACTAATTTGCCCTATCCAAGTCTCGGCTCCCCTCTTATATCAAATATCTTTTAGGACTAACCAACGCGAGCCCTAAAGTCAAAATTTAATTATGACCCTTTAGAATTAAATGATCAAAAAAATAAAATCTTTTCACCCATTCAAATGGATTGAAATTTGGAATACTTAATTTTTCAACATGTAGTTTATATATTAAAAAATATGGTTAAAAAATCAAGTGTTCCAAATTACAATCCGTTTGAATGGGTGAGAAGATTTTATTTTATTTATCATTTAATTCTAAAGGGTCATAATTAAATTTTGACTATAGGACTCTCATAGATTAGCTCTAAGAAAATCGTAGAATCAAATATCTTTTAAGACTAACCAACAAGAGCCCTAAAGTCAAAATTTAACTATGACCCTTTAGAATTAAATGATCAGAAAAATAAAATCTTCTCACCCATTCAAACGGTTTGAAATTTGGAACACTTAATTTTTCAACCTGTAGTTTATATATTAAAAAATATGGTTAAAAAATTAAATGTTCCAAATTTCAATCCATTTGAACCGATAAAAAGATTTTAATTTTCTGATCATTTTATCTTAAATGGTCATAATTAAATTTTGATTGTAGAACTCTCGTTGGTTAGTCCTAAGAGATATTTGATTTTATGATTTTTTTAGGATTAATTAACGAGAGCCCTATAGTCAAAATTTAATTATGACAATTTAGGATAAAATGATCAGAAAACTAAAATCTTTCTATCGGTTCAAACGGATTGAAATTTGGAACACTTAATTTTTTAACCATATTTTTTAATATATAAACTACATGTTGAAAAATTAAGTGTTCCAAATTTCAATCCGTTTGAATGGGTGAGAAGATTTTATTTTTCTGATCATTTAATTCTAAAGGGTCATAGTTAAATTTTGACTTTAGGGCTCTTGTTGGTTAGTCTTAAAAGATATTTGATTCTACGATTTTCTTAGAGCTAATCTATGAGAGTCCTATAGTCAAAATTTAATTATGACCCTTTAGAATTAAATGATAAATAAAATAAAATCTTCTCACCCATTCAAACGGATTGTAATTTGGAACACTTGATTTTTTAACCATATTTTTTAATATATAAACTACATGTTGAAAAATTAAGTATTCCAAATTTCAATCCGTTTGAATGGGTGAAAAGATTTTATTTTTTTGATCATTTAATTCTAAAGGGTCATAATTAAATTTTGACTTTAGGGCTCACGTTGGTTAGTCCTAAAAGATATTTGATATAAGAGGGGAGCTGAGACTTGGATAGGGCAAATTAGTCCAGCAGCTTATTTCCGTACGAATCTTTAACAGATTGCAAACGGAGTCAGTGGCGTTATCTGCAAATGGTAGTTGGAGGGGGTTAAGTGTTGGTTTTTGTTGTTGAAGGGGGCAATGTGTGGCCGGGTGGTAATTCAAGGTGGGTATCTGTAGTTCAAGGATTCAGCACCTTCCTGTATCTATCTAACCAAACCGAACTTAATTCAATCAATTGAAGTCGGCTACATGAATTCGCGCGTTATTCATTTTCCCGCAACTCTATATGCAAGAGTAACATTTTTATTGAGGGAAAAGAAGGAGGGGAATCCAATCAAAAGTTGAAAAACATCCAAATAGAAACAAAGCTTCTAACAACCGAAAGCCTAAAAGCCCAAATAATACAATGAAGCCTGTAACATCCCTAAAGGGACAAAACCCTGAAAGAGAGAAGTCAAAAAGCCTAGATATTACAATATAGCCCAGCCCAAAGAAAACCCAAAACCCTAACCCTACACAACTGAACATTTTCAGCACCTGCCTTCCGTCCACCGCCGCCACATCTAACTGACCACCACCGCACCGCCGAGCCGCCCAAACAAGAAGACCCCTGAGCACCAAAACGCCACCACCACTGGAAAAAAGAACCGACTGTGGGAAACCCAAAACACAGTCGCAAGCACTCAACGGTTCTTTAACCCTTTTGTGAGGCCATAATCACAAACATGGCCGGGGCGAGTATAATCCTATTAAGATCACAACATTATTCATATGTTCATTATCTTCAAAAAAAATTCATAAGTTCATTCAAACAATCTTAAATAGTATAGGGATACGATCAAAATGCAGACAAAATCACGCTAAAATACAAGATTTGCCAAATACAATTTCTATCTGCATTTTTGGATCCCGAGTACATTGCTTCATTCACAGAAACATCTAGTTGAATATCATGAAGTAAACCTCAGAAATTAGGATACATGATCACGACAGATAAATTTCAATTAACTCCTTACTCTACAGAAACATGGAACTTAGTTGAAAGTCCAAGTCAAGATTTTTCTAGCAAATTTTCCAAATACAAGTTCAAGATGTATCTCCCAGTGGAAAGAACATCGAGCCTCTTCTCACTAGGTTCATACTTTCCCTTCCGAAGCTGGTAACGGTGAGTCACGGCTGATATGGTGTAAGCTTGGCCTTCAATTGTCACACTCTCCCCGCATTGTAAGTTCTGCTACGAAAACAAAAAGAACAGAGAGATCAAACAATAACAAAGATACGCATGATTTGTGACCAGAGGTCAGAATCACATGTTATCACTACTTAGTAATATATATATATATATATATATATATATATATATATATATATATAACCCATAACATTTATTGCTACTCGCTAATTCTGAGAAGGAGACTAGATTGTGTATAATTTTTTATAACTCAGATATCTGGGCCAGCTTACGCACACCTCTACTAATCACGGGGGATCAATCCCACCACCCACTTGCGGGGGCAAAGCTCTATATGGACTAGCCCCAACAAGGTTAATAACACCTGAGAAGTTTCGAACCTGGGACCTTAGGAGGGAGCGAACCCCTAAGTCCCAATCCTTTACCATTAGGCCAACCCCATGGGGCGGATATACGTAACCGCCATTTAATATTGTACTTGTGACCAAATGATAGTTGATAACTTGAAATTTTTGGAGGGCAGGTTGTTTCCACACATATATTGGAACTTTATTTACTTCTTTTTTCTCCCTCAAGATACTTGCAGAGCTGATCCTATAGAATTTTTCTAAATAAACCTAAAAAATTAGTATAATTCGTGGGAGTATTTGGAGTTGTGTAGTAGCCCGGGCACCCCAGCACCCCCTTGTGTCCGCGCCTGCTCCTGATTTTTGAATTATGAGCAAAAAAGGTCTTTCCCCACCTTCTAGTCATCTAATCTGGGCTTTCCTATTTCTCAGTGTCGTCTTCTTAATGAAATGTCACTCTTAACTTATAAAATCACAGACCGTGTACAAAGGAAAAGGGGCAAGAAAAGAAACATTCAAGTCTAAAGCATATATGCGGGAACATCCATGTAACAGCTTCCAACCAATTTAAATTACAAAGCAGGTGGAACATCAATTTGGAGCAGATACCAAATGTCGGGTATGCCCTTTATGTAACAGTGTTGGAACTCTTTTATGAAAATAAAAATGTCAATATCTAAATAACATTAATTGACCGTTACGAATTGAAACTTTTTTTTTTCTTTGGTAACTAAACAGTTACAAAACTTATTCTACATAGTAAAATCATGTCTGTTACAAAAGTTATTAGCAGATTTATTATTCTTTACTATACAACAAAGGAGAATGAATTACACATTACCTCTATCTATTGGGGTCTTGTGTAAGGGTGAAAAGTGTGAAAAGAGGTAGATGGAGGAGAAGGGATAGACACTCATATATTTTAGAGCTGTCCATGTTAGAGAGACACATGGTGTTTTTATGATAGCTTTTATACTATTTTCTATGGGTTCTTGGGCCGCTTGGTTCATGACTCAATCCTCTTGGTGGTCGTGAACACCGGACGAGGAATGTTTGTGAGTGCTTGCGTTGAACCTTAGGGCTACTACACTCCGTTTAGACCTTCACGAGGCAATGAATATCATTCTTAAATTTTAGGAACTATTATTCAAACAGAGTGTACTAGCTCCAAGATTCAACGCAAGCGTCCACAAGCTCTCCTCATTCAATATTTATAACCACTAGGAGGATTTGAAGGAGTCTCGAACCGAGTTATCCATGCGCTATAGAAAACGGTATAGAAGACTATTCTAAAACTCTCTCATTGTTTGTCAATAATCTCTATAACCACTCAAAGGCATAACAAAAAACCTTTGGGGGGCATAATAGGTGTCTCCTTTTGGGTAGGGGACACCATAGCATTTGCCTTCACGTTATGTAGAATAGAACATGTTACTAAGGAAATAAGGGAAATAATGTTGGGAATGACTTTAGTGCCTCCACCCATTTTGGAAGACACCGTAATTTTTGGCATAACAAAATCATTATGAGCATAACCAGAATCATAACAAGGCAAAACTTGGTTGGTTATGCCTTGGTCGGTTTTTGGTTATGCCTTGGTTATGTTATGCTTGTAATGGTTCCGTTATGCTAAAAATTACAATGTCTCCAAAAGGGGTAGTGACACCAAAGTCGTTCCCAATAATGTTCCATACAATATAGACAATTTTTTCCAGGAACGTTAGAAATGACTATAAATAACAACATATTACCCTTACTAACCTTAAAGCTTTTAAACATAGGAAATATAAAATGCTCAAATATTTAAAGAAATATATCTATTTTATTTTTAATATAAAAGTTCCAACACTTTAGTTTTCTTTCTGCGGACTTTTATCAATACTTACATCCATTCTTTAGGATCTTTTTTCTATGAATGAGTTCAGTCTCAATGTGAGGGACATTCTGAATCCTTTTCTATGGTTGCAGAACTCGGATATAAAAGGGGATGAGATCAAGTTCAAGTGAGTCGATCTTCATCCCACTTCAATGAAAAAGAAGTCAGAGAGGACCCACAGCAGAGAATTCTACAATCGTCCCTCACATAGTCACATCGTTGGAACATATAGTATTGTTTGCTCATGATATGGATGAGAAAGGCTGGTATTGTAACCTTCACTCGCACCATCTACTTTTTGCATCTAAAAAACTTTGGAAACCGACTTAAAGGGTTGATTCTTTTGAAGAGTTGACTGTCAATACCCCTCAATCTTGCCAATCTCTCTCCTTCGCTATCACTCTCTGGATGTTATCTCTGAATTTGAAGAATGGACATTCACTTGGCCATGATCTAAGTACTGTAAAGTCTAGTGTGTTAGTGTTGCAAACTCGCAGTCTTGTGGACAGTGATGTCCTCAAAGTTTACCACGAATTAAGTGCTCTGGTGTGCAAGCAAAGTAGTGTCGTGTGAAAATCTTTTGTGCCCTGTGAGGTCTTCAGCAAAGTATCAATCACATATGCACAATTGTGTACTAAGTTCTGTGTAATCTTATTCGGGCTGTTTTTGGTGTTTATGTAACACAGAACTCCTCTTACACTCTCAAAACATACAAATAAGCTTGGTCACTGATCAAATCCAGTTCTATCCACCCGATTCATTAAAACTAAAAAGAGCCAAAACTAAAGAAAATGTTAGATTTTGCCCCTTAAGTTATACTAACATGCTTGTAGATGAAGATTTGGAGGCACAAGATCACAAAGCAAATCTAGCTAATGTCAAAAGTCATGGAATCACCCAGATGAAGCAAGAACGTTCTCGAAGGAACAAATATCTAAGTCTAGAGATTTAGTTCAAGACTTTGAGTTGTACGTAAGTTAATTCTTACAACTTTCATAGAAGCATTGTCAATTCTAAAAGCTTAGCTTTCCATGGCAGCACATGAGACCGACTAGTAATGGAACACATCTGCCAAGTGAGGCATAATCAGCTGCGACACCTGGCAATAACCGCGATGCTCATAAAAGCTCGCAAAATCCACCAAAAGAAGGAAAGACAACATGTACCCTTTCGATGAAAACCACTACATCTGTTGCTTCGTAGTTACTAAGAGCTACATACAATAGTTCTTAATCGTCATTGACATTTTCATTCTAGACATTTACTCCATGATTCCATCTAGTTAAGTCTACCGTTTTTGCAATTAAGGCCCCGTGGTGCCATTTGTTTGACGGGACTAGCAGTGGAGTGAAGGATATATAAAATCTCATCAGACGGGTGTGTTTCACTAACTAAAATAAGAACTTATTTTTTAAATTAAATGTGATGTATTGCGAGAGAATTACTTGTTACTTAAAAAATAAAAACCTTAGCGATTAGATTAATAATGCCACATTTCTCATTGCTTTGGATATTTCTCACACTTTGTGGGATTATGTATTCGATCTTATTTATTTAATCCCGGCAGTAAACAATTAAGCAAACAAGCAAATGCAAAATGAAAACAGGAGAAGAAAAATGGTTTTTGATTTGGATGCTTACGGGGGCAAAGCAACGAATGCCAAGGCTCTTGGGCGGAGGCGTAATTTCAATGACTTTGTAGGGGTGGATTTGACCTCTGTCCCTCTCCTTCTTTCTGCATAAAATCCTGGGCGCCCGTGGCTGTGGCTAATTATGTAAACAAAAAACTAAAGATCGATCAAATATCGAAAATAAAAGAGTGTTTTTCAAAATAGAAAAGAAAAAAGGAGGAGGAATTTCACAATCTCGCACCTTGTAAATGGCGGCAAAGCTGGACGCCATGGCCATCTTCTCTCTCTGAAATCTAATGGCTATGTTATCTGCTGATTCTCTCTCTCTCTCTCTCTCTCTCTCTCTCTCTCTAGACAAGAGAGAGGAGGTGGTGTTAAATTACGACTGAGATGAGCCGAATCCTTGAAATGTTGTCGGAGAATGAGTTTTTGGACAAAGTAATTGCGTGTGGCTGTAATTCAACAAAGTAATTGCGGTTCGATTTATTGGACCATGAGTTTTTTGTTCAGTTTCTTTTTATAAAAAAATACATTGATGAATAAGAAAAGTATAATTTGCTATCACAGTTGCAATAGTTTAGACATGCCAGCAACGAGTGAAGGCCCAACAAAGGCCTATGGAATAGAACACAAAGTACTGGCCCACAAACACAAAATACACAAAAAAAACTATGCTATCGCTAGAATATAAAGGCTAACAAAAAACCTAAGGATGCCGACGACGAGCGAAAGCTAATAGAAGACCGAAGGAACATAGCACAACGTGGGAAGCAAACCGCTTGTTACACAAACAAATCAAATTCAAATATGTTTTTTTACACAATTTGTCAATGTGTGTAAAAAGATCAAGCTACTAATATTCGAAAAAAAAATTCGGTGCAAATACGGTATAGGAGACATGATACCTAGGGGTGTAACGAGCCGAGCCGAGCCGAATATTGGCATGTTCGAGCTCAGCTCGAACAGAATTCGTCTGGCACGAGCTCGGCTCGAGTTCGAATCGAGCCAGAAAAGTTCGGCTCAACAAACATGTACAAAGCTCGGCTCGGCTCGTTAGTATTTGGTCTTAAATAAACGAGCCGGCTCGGCTTGAATTCGTCAACTTTTCAGCCTTAATATTAAAAAATTGGCTAAACGAGCCGAGTCGACCCGAATATTGGCATGTTCAAGCCGAGCCGAGCCGAACCTATATATTTCGAGCCTAGACGAACCTGTTCGAGCCGAGCCGAGCCTTGTTAGGTTCGAGCTCGGCTCGTTTATCAAACGAGCTGTAAAATCGAGCTCGAGCTTGGCTCGTTTATCCTTCGAACCGAGCCGAACCGAGCCGAACTCGCGAGCTGCTCAGCTCATTTACAGCCCTAATGATACCCAATGCAAATAGATCTTTACCCATATTCAGCTCAATCAAAATATATGTGAGATCGACTTGATAAATAAAGAGAAGTTTACATATTTAACTCGTCCAACTTTTTCAAACAGACATGATATTCTTGAAAACTCCTGTTTTTGACACGGGGACGCCGAGTAAGGTGCCAGCAGGCTTGTAGGCGCTCGTTGGTAGTTTGCAAGCGTGCCAAAGCGCTTGTTGGTTGTTTACGAGCGTGTCAAGACTTATCCTGCCTAACATTAAATGCTTGATGTCATAAATGTGACTTCTAAGCTTAGAGCAATTGTGTGTGACTTAAAAGGAAAATCCACAAATTGGTTCTTGAGTTGCCACAACGGGTAAAAACATACTATTTCCTAACCGTTCAGGAAAAAAAAGAATGAAAGGAAAGATAAAAACATACCAATTAAACTCTATTAACGGGTAAAAGAGTTGATGATTTCAAGTTGGTGAGCAAAAGACGAACAGTATTTAATATATCGTCAAAGATCGCAGATGATACGAAGACAGCCGAGCTACTCTCACAACCAGCTGCGCCGGGATTTCTGAGGCGCCGGAAAGAAAATGAAATTTCACAATGGATCATTGCAATGGTGCGTCAAAATGCACAATTCTTTTCCCCCTATTTCCCCTCCGTTTCCAAGGAGACGTGCCGGTTCATAACCGTGATCAAATGAAGAGGAACACGATAAACATTTGAAATACCGAAACAAAAAATTAAGAGGCAACCACAATTTTTTGTTTCTTGAAATCAGACGATAGCATGTTCATGACTAATGGATAAACTACTCCTTGATCTTGGCCTCTTCAATAAAGCAACAACTGCCTGCAAAATGAGTTCAACAAAAAGTTTAAAAAAAAAAAACCCGATAGCGCAGAGGGGTATAAAGTCTCCTGTAATCCTGTTGAAGTCCATGGCTAATGAATAACTAGAAACTAGGTCCATAAGACGAAATAGTGATGAGGTATTTCCATTCTTTACTTCATAGCAATATGTTGGAATAGAAATTCCATAAAAGAAGTGAAATTCATCTATGAGGATATTATATCAGACGTGTAATGTGCATAGACTGACGAACATGAAAAGGAGAAAACATGAAAATTCAGCAAACAAATGCTGAGCCAAAACAGGCATGATACAACACAAAAGAAAAATATCGTGCCTTCATCATCCAATACACCAGTTCATACCCCAGTCCTTTTCAAATCCCCAAATATGTGAAAAGAAGTCACCGGGTAATGTTGAACCCTAATGTGGTCTCTGATCTGGCATCCTTCTGCAGTTGGGGCAGTGGTGGTTCGAGGGTGTCCGTAAAAACATTAGGAGGAGGAGGAGAGGAAGTAGATATGGAGGAAAAGAGGAGAGAGAGGAGTGTTCTGCTAGTTAACCACTTGACAAGAGAAGGGTAAAGTAAGATTGAGGGAGGAAAGAATGGAATGGGAATCAAAATAATAAACCGATCACTGAATCTTTAACCTGAATGAACTGAACCATTCAAACGAAGAGAGGGTTTGAAAAGCCTCAAAGTGTCTAACATGCTGGGACCTAAAGACTAGTTTTTGAAAAATCCAATGGTTGAGATCTACCCACGGTAAAGCCAATTAGACACAAATGGTGGTATGCTTCAACTATGGGAGCCAATCTTGACCCGTAGATATAAACCCAAAATTAATCACAGGCTTCACAGCTATCAGGAGCCACAGAAAGTTAGTTTGTGTCTACACATTTTGGAAAAATTTCCCTATCTTGTTATATAGATATATAACTCCAAAGGTTATTATATTTACTTACAATCGGGTTTTGGACGAGCACAGATATTCAACGGGAATAACAAAATCATCTCCGCCCCATAAATGAGCAGGTTTTCTTAAATCCCACCATATTCACTACTATTGGGGAAAAAACCAGTAAAACCCCGCTTCCAAACAGCTTGGACCAGATGGGTAGTCATCAGATATGGGACGAA
This sequence comes from Rhododendron simsii, assembly GCA_014282245.1. Taxonomy (NCBI): domain Eukaryota; kingdom Viridiplantae; phylum Streptophyta; class Magnoliopsida; order Ericales; family Ericaceae; genus Rhododendron; species Rhododendron simsii. Next base: position 5,296,207 of record CM024960.1, read on the forward strand.
TTTCCATCCCTAAACTGTGACCCCTTTCTAGTTTATCAATGGCCATTTCTGTCCTCACTCCCGGTTGAAAATTTTCCATGCCAACTTGGGATCAGTAGATAACATTGAACAGTACCAAAACACAACCATTATGCAGAATGCGACTAATCCCCTTGTTGAGTGCAGGTTGTAGAGCGAAGTCCCAATAACAGAATAGCTAGCCTACAATAAACTTGACCTTTTCCACATTAAAAACTGCTCTAGCAGAAAGTACAAGTGATGAGCTCATTGCTTCTAGATTAAAAAAAAGCTTACTACTTGGATGTCCTAAAACTTTAGGGTTAAATTGTTTGAAGTGACTCATAGTGAAGGGTTACATAAGTCCCGGAGATATGTAACCTCATGGGCTTAATAGAAATGACTAATGATATTAATAATACCACACCTCTGATGATACGCTAAAACGTACATTTTTTGAGATTATATAACCGAAGGACAATTAAATCGACCTTTAAAATTTTAAGCAAACCCCAAATATAAGAAGTCTTCTTGAATATAGCTCAATCTAATGCTCATATAGTCAAACAAACTACCCCTAAGAGCTACCTCGAATTAGGCATAGACATCTAGGTTACTTTTGCTCGCCTTCAATTTGCCCAGGTTGTGTAACTAATAGAATCCCATACATGCCTAGTTCAGTCATGTTCAATTTATTTAATTCATCATACTATGGTTCGATGAAACGTGGCCACACAAAGGTCGCACAAATATCTTTGTGAGAAAACCCGTTCCCTCAATGTAGTTGTTGAGAAAGCGAGTTAAGCTTCACCCCTTCAACTTCCATCCAGCAGATAGAGCTAAGTGAGACCAACGGCTTTGCACTGACATACCACGTTTAGCCTTACGAAGAGAGAAACATGACACATTTAGTCAAAGGAAAAGTCCGTAATTACGCATCAGACTCCCTCTGGCAGAAAATTCATAGGTGCTTCTAGGCCGTTAGGGTAGAAACTATCCAATTCTAGATAATAAAGGAAAATCAGCTCTATGACTGTGAAAAAGGCTCTTTGCATAAGGTCTAGGAAACTAAATGGTGTCTCAAAGGAGTACATGGTGCTGCGGTAGCCTTAGCCATGCAAAAGGGGGCCAGGTTTAATTCAAGATCAACAGGTAGATTCTAGGATCAAGGTATTGCATCAACGAAGTCTTTTCCTCAGAGAATCTCTAAACAGAACAGCTACAATTATTTCCAGACCACCAAATAGAATAACAGTGCTACTTTCCATCTCCCTCATGAATGTGAGTATCTCTCTAACCATGTCCCCCTTAGAGTTTGATTTGTGAACATCAAAATACCCCACCACATGAAATTATGGAACAATAGAACCTGATGGTAAGAATAAACTTTGTGTCGTTACGTGGAGCAGCTAGCCCAACGGCCCATTCATTTTCTAATTTACGACTTCAAGAAAAAGATATTTGCATATTATGAGACACAAATTTTCTATAGTTAATCATCAATAAAGTATTCACAAAGAAAACGAAAAAGGTTAACTGGCCAATATAACAATTGCAACGTTATTGTGACAAAGCAGCAGTGGTACAGTATTAATCATAGCAAAGAAAGGAACAACAAATTAGTTCATACAATGAGAAAAAAACTAAATATATAAGCACCCATATCTGCTGCGCAAAGAAGGCTAAGATCACTGTCACGATCCCCAAAACAATTCCATAGTTGCATAAAACACCCAGGAAAAGGGACTAGCTAGAACTAGAACATAATGAAAAGCATCAATTCCTATCATAACTAAAGCACTAAGCTTGTCCAATTCTGTAATTCTTAATGGAAAAGATAAAGAAATGATAACAAAATGCTAATTTGCCGCTCCAACATAGATAGATAACATGCACACTCTTAAGTTATAACAGACACAACCCGTCTTAAAACAAGTAGAATTGAAGCGAATTTAAACGAAGAGGACAGGAAAAATATAACAACTGCCACTATATTATGTTAAAGAAGAGAACTGCAGCATAACTCACCGCACAAGTAATTAAAATTAATTCATGAAATGTACATGATTGGAGAATACAGCTTTGGTAAATTCTTATTAAAAAGGTTGTCAATTTACCAATAAAAATGTAAAGAGAAATATACCTTCACCGATACGCAGCTCTAAAGAATAACAAATGGCCCTTTTCCAACATCAATAACCAAGAACTGCAATGAACTTCTTCGAAGCCCAGGACCTAGAAACATCTGAAACCTTGCTCTCTTCAACATGTATCTGCCTCAACGGTAGACAATTCAAAACAAATAACTCAACAGCCTCTGCCTTGATACCATCACAATCCATTATATCTACACTCTCCAACTGCTTGCAGCTCTTAAACATCGAAACCACGGATGCTTTTGTCAATCCGAGACACCCCCTCACCTTCAATTCCCTCAAACCATTGCACCACGCAAGCATCGATATAAACTCCTCATCCACCAATATCTTATTATAAGACAAATCCAACTTCCTCAAATTTCTCAAACTCTGTCCTAGAGTGGTCAACAGCCCTGGTTCTCTTCCAACCATATCACAATTAATCAAAGCCAATTCTTCGAGCTCATTACTCATGGCTAAAGCCATAGTCTTAAGGCCTTCACCAGTAACACGAAAACATTTATTTAACCGAAGAGATGACAAACCCCTGAACTTCTCAGCTACGGCCAATAAGTGATTGTTTTTTAAATCAAGAGGTAAACTTAAGTCGAGTTGTCGCAGATTACAACAACTCCGAGTAATGAATTGAAGTAAAGCCTCTCCGCTACCATCGCTGCCTAAGATTAACAGAGAGTTGAGAGATTTACAATTCTCTACCAATCTCGATAGAACTTCCCCAACAATGGATCCACAAACCTTCAATTCCAAATCTTGGAGACCCTGGAGGCAATTAACAAACGACGAAACCAACGTATCATCGCCGATTCCTTCGCAGCAATGTAGCTGCAGTTTCTTAAGGTTTTTGCAGCTTTTCCATAGCCAATTGAAACCCCGATGGCCGCGTCGAATCCCCGACAGGTATAGGGTTTCTAATTTCAGCTCAGCGTCGTCGAAGTTCCCTTTGGAAGAAGCATCGACATGTTCAAATTCGCCGGAGACGAAGTTGAAAGATACGGAGAGGTTTTGAAGAGAGTGTAAGAAGACGAGCCAGTGGAAAGAGAAGGCCCCAGAAAGGACGATGGAGAGAGAAGTGATGTGAGGGCATGAGGTAGAGAGACAAAGCAGAGGGAAGAGAGGGACTGGCTTAGACTTGAGGCAGAGACCTGTCAGCTTGGGACAGGACGAGGCAACGGAGAGGAGGAACTGATCGGGAGAACCCGAGCTGGTGGCAATAGAGAGGGAGGAGAGGTGAGGGAAGTGAGAGAGGAAAGAGGAGAGGGAGCGGGGCGTACAGTCGCCTATAAAGAGGCCTAGAGAGAGGGTGGATCTGGTGGAGCGGTAGAGGCGGAGCCACCGCTTGGATACGAGCGAGACATTGGCTGTGTGGCTGGAAAAAGTGGAACGCGGCGGAAGGCGGCGGAAGACTTCTTCCAGGAGCTCGTCGCACAGGATTCTGTCCATCTCCATTTTTCTCTCTCCTATTCTCTCTCTTCTGTGATTTGGCCCTTCCCCCTTCTCGTCAATCTCGTGTGAAGGGAGATATCTACCCTCGTTGTAGAAAGGACGGGGAATCTTCACTTTTTTTTGAAAAAGGGGGAATCTTAACAAGAACACCGAGAAGGGCTTTATATATATATATATATATATATATATATATATATATATATCACTGAACCCATTTTCTTGTTTCGCTTCCCCGATGTGGGACTGAACCAAAACAGTAACCAAGAACTCTCTCTCTCTCCGCTCTCCAGCCCAGGCGGCCCCAGCCTGTTTCTCTCCCTCGTTCTGTCTATCTTTCTCTTCTGTGTTTTTGGGGAAAAATTTCAGTGTCGAGTTGGTACCACATGGTTTACGTTTTTAGACGGTTCGGATTCTGAGAGAAAAAGTATTGGGATGAGATGAGAGAGAGAATTTCAATCTGAACTGTATAATAATGTATTAGACGATCTAAATATGCCGAACAAATACCACGCGATAAAATTTCTCGTGTTTTTGGCTTTTGGCCCTTACCAGTAGTAGAATAGAGTAAAATTACACCGATCTCCCTAAGGTTTCTGACAATAACATAAACTTCACCTTGGATTTGGAAAATATGACAATGACCTCTCCGATTCAATTGGGACAAAAAAAGAAACGAAGGGTGCGTTTCCCTTGAACTAAATGGATTAAAAGCTAATGGTATTTTTTGTTGATATATGTGAGAATAATGACTTGCTTGAAAATCTGTGAAAATATAGATTTATAGATTTCGGGTTACTGATATTTTAATTGATATATGTGTAAAAAATGACTTGCTTGGAAATCCATGAGAACTTTGGATTTAGTTCTTATATTTGTTGATATATGTGAGAATATATCGACAAATGGAAATCCGTGGATTACGGGCTAATAATATTTTAATTGATATATCTGAGGAAACGATCTGTTTGGAAATCTGTGGATTACAGATTAATGATATTTTAATTGATATTTGTAAAAAAAAAAAATGAACAACTGAAATTGAAAAAGAAAATTTAAAAATTTTCTTTTAGGAAAACAACAAATTCTAGAATTGTAAATAGTGAAATTTCCCTTCATTTTTCTTGTATTTTTCCCCTCACTTCTCTTGAGTTCCAAAGAGAGCCTAGTAATTTAGTTTAGCAAATTAAGGTGTGTTCCACTGAGTCCTATGAAGTAACTAAAATAAATATTACCACTGAGGTGGTTGCCCAGCTGGTGAGGCTAATGTTCTGAATACCGTTTCGGACAGGGTACCGGTTTTCTTATTGGTACGGTACGTACCGGTACCGGTCAGGTACCGGGTACCGTTTCGGATTTACCGCAACTAGTATATAATAATTACATACTAGATATTTTGTTATAAAATTGACTATAATCCAACTATATTAATGTTGGAAAATTCTAAAATCAGCTGTTATATACTTTTTTTTTTTGGGTAAGATTAATGTTACATAATTATATAAAGAATTGGCTTAAAAAAATTTAAAAATAGTGGAAGTAGGATAAAATGTTGTGCACCTGTTACATACTAACTTTTCTTCAAAAGGTTTATACACTTTCCAACACAACTATTCAATTCCATGGTAATGTTTATTTTTTCAAAACAAGCCTTTTCAGTTCAAGGGAGAGAAAAAGGCAGGAAGCAACTGATTTTACAGAGGGAGAAGAAAGAAGACGACTTCAGGGATTCAAAAAAGAAACCAGATCTGTAGCTCACAAGTTTCAGAAACAAAACCTTCGTCTTCTCTCAGTTCACAAGCTGCAAGAAAAGCCAAGAGAAATGCTCCGATCTTCTTCTTTTCTCTGATTTCCCTACTGTTTTTTTCTGTTTTTCACTGTGAGTACCGCTGGAAGCCAAGAGAAATGCTCCGATCTTCTTCTTTTCTCTGATTTCCCTACTGTTTTTTTCTGTTTCTCCCTTTGAGTACCGCTGGAAACTATCGAGAAGGCCGAAACTTGCCGGTTCTCTGCTCCGATTTTTTCTTTTCCCCTCTATTTCCTCTCTTTTCCCAACCGGTTCAGCTTTGCAAAATACCGGCCGAAATCTCCGGTAACACCATCTCGTTCGGTATTTTCCGAAATCTCCGGTATTATCCGGTAAGCACAGGTATTGAGAGCGGAACGGAATATGGGGCTCAAGGTACCGGATTTTGCCTAAACCGGTACGTAACGGTATTAATAACTATGGGTGAGGCTTACCACCTCCCTTGACGCAGGCGGGAGTTCGAGTCCCGACATGTACTGGAACCTCATATGTGGACCAAAGGGGGAGTTTTCATCAGTTACGCACTAAAGTGGTACCGTGGTGACGGTAGCTATAGATCGAACCGGACATTTCATTGGCGGGTAGGGAGCCCCTACGGTCAAGCCCAAGGAGAGTTGCTACGCTGGTTGTCCCCTCTCACCCTTTTTGTTTATAAAAAAAAACTAAAATAAATATTAGTATTTATTTTTTAAATAAGTAAGTAGTTTTTTTTTTTTTTAACTAAAAGTAATTTTGAAGGGACGACGTAAACCGAAAAATAAGTACTCAGCGGAGTTTTGTTAACGTTGCGGACGAAACTCGAAATGCCCAACGGAGCTAACAGAGCGAGTAGGATTGCTTGCGGCTTAGCCCTTTTTAAGTTTTTAACTTTGTGAATTGCAGTTAATAATCCCCAATCGAAGTCGGCCGTTGAGTCGAGTCTATCGACGGCGAGATCAAATCCAGTTATGACGACGCCGTAGACGGAGTCGATAAAACCTCAACTCTTGAGCAGCGAAGATCGAAGATCTCACAGCCGACCACTGATTTGGAGCATCTACGTCGGTAATCATGGCGGAAAGTGAACCTCTTAAACCAAAGCCTCGCCCGATCGTCCGAATTGGCATTTTCCTCATCTCTCACAGCCTCCTCTTCAGGTACCCTCTCTAGCTGAACACACACACACAGGTGTATATGCGTGTGTGGGATGCCTGTATATAGGTTTCGAATTGGATTTGTAATTTGAGTTGAATGTGACGGTTTATACGGTGAGTGCACTAATTGAGATTTATTATTCTCGATTTCAGCGTCGTTTGCTGCGCCGCAGGGGTTGTGGCTCTGATGCTGTTACCTGTCCTCGCCAAAAACACCTACATCTCCGAAAATGCTTTAATGGCTGGTCAGTACATTTCTCTTTGATTTTTGGCTGCTTTATTAATGTTTTAATTTTTTTTTTTTTTGTTGCTCTCGTGCGGGTGCTTCCCCTACTGATAGAGTTTAATACGAAGAAATGTAAAGTAAACCAAATGTGATACCCGCGATTAGAAATTGTTTTATGTGTTAAGAGTTATGGACCGACTTTTATCATGTGGGAGTTAGAATTAATTCCCGTTTATGTGCTTCTATCCACGTTGGGATGGGGGCATTCTTGTACGACTGTCATCATACTATACTGAAACTAGTTGAGTATGAGTGTCGTGCAACACGTATTAGGATTTTGTTACTTCGTTTGGACATATATTGGATTATGGATGAGCCCGGTATTGCAGTGGGGTAGTGTTTTTTTTTTTTTTTTGTTTTTTTTGGTAAATTGATCATATTACAACCAACCAACCAAATCAACAACAGGTATAAACCCACAATGATCAGAAGCTATACAACTGAAACCTATTACAATCTACATGTAACCCATCAACACTTAGGGATGAGAATTCCCAAAAACTCTGTTCGGAATATTCCAAAGATCCAAAATTCTTTGATTCTCCAACATATTGGCAATATGTCGCCATGAACAAGTCCTTAATCTGATGTTATCTGCAAGAGTGGAAAGAACTACTGCAGCACAGGGAACTTTCCCACCAAAAATCCTGGTATTCCTTTCTATCCAGATGTGCTAAATTCCAGCAGCCAAAGCTAGTCTAAACAACAAGAGGCTTTTCCCCCTGCAATTCCTAATAGCCCAACTAAGCTCTGCATCCTAAGAGCCAACGCCTCTATGCATCGAGAATCTAGACAGAACCTGTTCCCACATGACTCTAGAATGGGAACAATCAAAAAAACAGATGTTGTAGAGTTTCATCCGAGATAGAGCACAGCGTGCATTTTGGATCTACATCCATTCCCCATTTCCGAAGCCTATCTTTTGTAGAAAGCCTATTTAAGCAAGCCAGCCATAAAATAAATGCCCATTTAGGGACATTCTTGGAGAACCAGACAAGGGGAGCCCATTGAACCTTCAGTTCGCACCATGATGAGGCTATGATGCATGGAAACGGATACCGATACCGACACCGACATGAGAATTCTAAAAAATGGGGACACGGACACGACGGAGGACACGCCACGTGTATATTTATTTATTTATATAAATAAATAAATAATATAGTTTGACACCCAGGAATTTTTAAAAAATTACAATTTGGCCCCAAAATTTTTTAAAAAAAAATTACAATTTGGCCCCAATTTTTTTTTTAAATTTATAGTTTGGCCTCTGTCGTGTCCCCATTAGTGTCCCCAGCCATGTTCCCCCGTGTCACCAGCCTTGTCCCCCTAAAAATTAATATTCAATTATGGGACACGCCACGTGGTGTGTCCCCGAGGTGTCCTGCCGTCGTGTCCCCATGTCCGACACTGTGATATTTCGACCTCTAAAGGCTTCGGTGCTTCTGATGCCTAACAGCTTCCCAAGTATGTTTTGTCACATACTGCCCAGTTGGAGACACTGTCCAAACCACTTCATCCTCTTTATCAGCTTGAGGCAGTAAGGTAGGAGGAATAGCATTTTGGATACGCTAGATTAAGTTATTCCTTGGGCGAGGCTTGTGCCATTCACCATTGAGGACAACAGAACTAACCTTAGCCAAAATAGCTCGCCCCAGGATAAAAGTAGATCTTCCATCTAGCAGCTTGTAGAGGGGACCCCATGGATGCCAGTTATCAAACCATGAAGAAGTACTGTGCCCATCACCAATGGTATGCTTCACAAAATTATGGCCCAGCACCCTCAACTTCAGACGTTTTCGAATTGTCCAAGAGCAGTCTTGAGGCATTTTCATCCCCCAAAAATTCTGATCTTTTATCATATAACTGTGAATCCACTTAACCCATACTGTATCCTGCTTTTTACAGATAGCCCACAAATGTCCTAGCTTATTGGTTTTGTTCCATTCTGTAAGAGACTTCAAGCCAAGATCTCCTTCTGCCTTAGGGGTACAGACTTCCAACCATTTCAATTTTGCTCTCGCTCTTCTAAGATGAACCCCAGACCACAAGAATGCCCCTAATATAGATTCAATCTCTTATAAGATCTTTTGAGGTAGAATAAACAAAGAGCACCAATACGTTTGCATATTGAAGAGAACAGATTGAATGAGAAGAGCCCGACCTCCATTTGACAGATCTCTATTTGACCAACTTGCTATCCTTTGTTGTGTCGTTTCCTTCAACTGAATGCAATCTTCATATCAGAGTCTGGTGGAAATAAGTGGCACACCCAAGTATCTAACTGGTAACATACCTTCCGGAATGGGAAGGATGTTGAGGATCTCAGATTTAATTGAAAGATCCACCCCTGAGAAAAAGAATTGGCTTTTCTGGAGATTTGGTTGCAACCCAGAAAAGTGGTAAAACTCATTCAAGGTGTCCTGAAGTATCTCAACAGATTGACAGTTAGCTCCAGAAAGCAAGAACAGATCATCAGCAAAGGCCAAATAGGCGATATACAAGGAAGCACGTCTAGGGTGATAAGTGATCTGCCCTTCATTAATCCTCCTTTGGAGAATAGAGTATAAACCTTCCATTTATCAAAAGAAATAGGTATGGGGAGATAGGATCTTCTTGTCTGAGACCTTTCTCCCCTTTAAAGAATCCCTCCAGCTCTCCATTAAGCACAACAGAATACATAGCAGAAGAGATGCAGATTCTAACCCAACCAATAAATTGATGAGGAAAGTTCATGGCTGTCATAACCTCAAACAGAAAATCCCAATCAACCGAATCATAGGCTTTCATCAGATCAATCTTGATAGCACACATAGCAACACCAGAGTCTCTTTGATAATTTCGAACCAATTCTTGCATCAGTAAAATATTATCAGAGATAGACCGACCTTTGACAAAGGCTGCCTGGGCTTTATTGATAATGTGGGGGAGGATGGGCTGTATTCTAGATGCCAAGATTTGGTAATAGCTTTGTAAATCACATTACAACAAGCGATAGGTCTGTATTCTCTCATAGATTGGGGGCAACTGTTTTAGGAATAAGAATGAGCGCAGTAGCATTCACATCTCTTAACATAACACCAGATTTAAAAAAGTGTAGGATAGCTGCAATTACCTCTGAACCAACAACAGGCCAATTCTTTTGGAAAAAGCTGGCATTAAAGCCATCCGGACCTGGTGCTTTGTCACCATTGATTGAAAAAATAGCCTTCCTGATCTCTTCTGGAGTGATTGGGCAGTAAGAGAGGAATGTAGTGAACTAGGGACAGTATTTGAGAACCTGAGCCTAGTACCAGAGAACCTTTTCTGAGTAAACTTGGAGCCCAACATACGCTTATAGAATCTCAGGACCTCCATTTTGACATCTTGGGGGTCATCCAATCTGATACCATTATCATCACAAATGGACAGAATTTTGTTCCTCATTCTATGGCTAGCAATTTTCTTATGATAGAAACTAGTGTTATTATCACCCAGACTAAGCCATTGAATCCTGTATCTCTGTTTGCTCCACCCTTCCTCAGCTATACTAAGCTCTTTGAACTTCAGTAGGCAGAGTCTTTCATATTCTAGCAAGACAGGATCACTCGGAGAATAAGCACTTTGATTTTGAATATCAGTTAGTTCCACTCTAGCCTCCAAGACTCTTTTCTGTATATCACTGTAGAATTCCTTGTTAAGCTGCCTCAAAACCGGCTTCAATCTTCTCAGTTTAGTCTACAAGGAAAACATAGGGGAATCACACTCCAAAGATTCAGACCAAGACTGAGAGAGGAGAACAGGAAACTCTTTATGCCTCATTCAGAAGTTGAAGAATTTGAAAGGTTTCCTTCCACCTGTATATGGAAAAATAGAGATAAGAAGAGGACAATGACCTGAAATTCCAGGGACTAGAACTGCAGCTGTGGATTCAGTAAAATTCAATTTGCCACTGGGAATTTACCATTTACCAAAGCACTATCAATTCTACTACTGCAGTGATCACTACCAAGCCTTTTATTAGACTATGTAAACCAAGGACCTTTAGAGTTTAACTCTTCCACACCTATATCATCCAAACAACAATTAAACTCCCCTGCTGATGCAGAATCAAAAGAGGTAGAATCAGATCTCTCTTGCTGCCACCGAACTGCATTAAAATCACCCAAAAGAATCCAAGGTAGATTCGCAACTAACCCAAGCCCCATTCGAAGCTCATCCCAAAGTTGTCTTCAAGCACTAGCTTGATTGAAACCATAGCCAAAAGAAACAACAAAGGACTTCTGATTTATAACTTCTGAAAGGAGGAGCATCTGCTCAGAAGAAAAAATAACACTAACTAAAGAGTTCTGACACTCCCATGCCACAATTATTCTAGCAACAGGCCCAGAAGCAAAATTATGAACAAAACTCCACGTCTCCACCCATTAGGAAGGCATTTCTTCACAGTTGAATCAAGATTCTCAGGCCTTGCTTTGGTTTCAACAAGACCAATTAACGAGAGATTATTAGCAAGCATAAATTTCCTAATCTCCACCTGCTTAATGGGGTGATTTAAACCCCTAATGTTCCAAGAGGCAAATTTCACCATCTTTTCTTTTGTTTCTTCCTCTTCTTATCAGCCCCAGGGTTCTTCCCTCCTCCAGACGTCATAATACTCTCATGTTTCAAAGAAATAAGAGCCTGAAAGACAGCATCAGGGTCTGATAAACCCACATCCAGCTCGGTAGGAAGATAATCAACCCATTAACCTGCTCAGCAGACCTGCTAGATTCAGGGATATCCCCCACAAATTCGGAGGCCTGAATAATATCAACCTCACTCTTACCAATAGGCAACTCCACCACAATGGAAAACCTATCCCCCTCATCTTCGTGTAAAGCTAAAAACTGATTTACACAAGGCAAAACTTCTACAGGAACTGGAGACTTCTGAGCAATTTGCATAGGATCTGGAGTAGGTAACACAGTAGAGACAAGGCCAGCAGCACAATCAACCTTGCTTCCCTTCACAATCCACACCTTATTAGGGGCAACAGAGGAAGCTTTCACAGTTTCAATCTCACCCACCTTATTCTTATTACATTCATTGTGACCAAACACTCTACAAGAAGCACATTTTGTTGGTCGCCATGGGTACTTAATTCGAACAGTAATCCTACTTGTTGACTCCGTCAACGCATCCACATACAACGGCTTCCCTACAGCACTTGCAAGATAGCTCAAACACTCCTCATTCCAATACTGGAGGGGAACATTATGAAGTTGAATCCATAAAGGCAATTTACTCGGCCCTTCTTTCTCATAATCCATATCAGCATGCCATTCTTGTAAAACCATCAGTTGTCCAGAAAAATGCCAAGCCCCAACTTCAGATAAATGTCTGAAAGCACCTTCCTCACCAAACAGAAAAAAGAAGAGGCCCTTGGCATTCGACAGAACAGTCTTAAGACCAAATTTACCCCAGGCATTGACAGCAATTGACTGAACTACCAAGAATGGAAGTTTTTTATCAACAAAATGGCCAACAATGCAATTTTTCCATTTAACAGAACCCTGGATCTCTACATGCTCAGGAGGAGAAACCCTAACTTTCTCCCCATCAATGCTAAGAAGACACGGGAAATGTAGTGCTAAGTAGTTGGAATTAAAATGCAATGCTTTCGAGAATCGAATTCATACCTTATTCTGTTTTGATATAGGATTGTAGGACGGTAAGGAAGGAGTAAGTCTAAGAGAAGAAGCTAATTTTATTTTGTCGTCTGTGAATGGGTCTTTTGTCAAGAAAATTCACTTCACTTTTGGTTACTATTAAAACTTAGGAATTTAATTTGCCTTCCAATTTTGTTTATCCTAACGTAGCTTCCCGCTTTAATTGGAAATTTGGATTGCAAATCTTAGAAGGGAAATGGGAATGAAAACCATTTCCATATGTTTTCTGTCTTAACTTGAAATATCTCGAATAATGAGCATTCTTGCATACTTCCTTATATTTCTCTAGGTAGTGTTGATTTGGAACATGCAGATAAGATAATTTAAAGTAGATTAATAATATGAGTTGAGCAAAAAGAGAAAAATTGCCACGATTTTTGCTATAAAAGAAAACAAGCTATTGCCACAAGCAATTTGAGTAGTGAATTTTGCTTACTTGGGTGAATAATCTTCAGTTGATAATTCTGTGTCTTTTCATGGTTCTCATTGACTACTTTCGTTGTTTGACCTGATGTGTCTGCTGACTGTACCTTTACATGCTCCTAAATCACAGGCTCTGCCCACCCCATGCTTTCCTCTCAGCATGTGTCAGGCGCAAATAAATTTGTACAGGATATAACCAATTTGAACTTGAAATCTACTGGCGCTAGCATGTAGGTGCTTTCTCCTCTAAAAGCTTTATGGTTGTTCCCTTCATGTGGTTTATAACTGCAGGTTTTTATCTTCTGTGGAGCTTGATAACTTTTTTTTTTGTGTCTAATTTTCATTTAGTAAGTTGTTCTCTTGGATCATGCCAATGGTATGGAAGACTTAAATGAGATACTTGGTTATGTTTTAGTTTTGTCAAGTTACATTGCTCCTCTCGCTGTCTCAACTGTGTAATTTTAAGTTCTACGCACAGTGCGAATATTACGTTTTTTTTCACAGCATCAATGCAATTGTGCTGGTGGTGTATCTATGATGTCCCTTTGCTTATGATTGTTATGTAGAAACAAAAGTAAAACCTTTATTGCGCCCTGGAGATGTCTTTATCAGTTTTCCGTTGTCACACCGTCTCCTAATGGGTGATAAGTTACACTAGCTGTTCTTAAGTATTCCGCCCGGATGTTGGTTTGCTCTTGCCATTAGAAACTAGATCCGAACGTGTGTGGAATCTCTCTATTTTGTTACTTGAGAACTTGAAGTGTTAGGTAACAAATGCATTTATAATGGTTGTACTTGATGTATCTTGATACGTTGCCATGTGCTGCAAAATAACAAGTTAGATCCTCAAAGCCACATAATTTTTGCAACATCTCAACGAGTGTGATTATTAACAAAACAAATCTTGAGCACTTATTGATGCTTTTTGTGTGACACCACACACTTGCAACCCCACTGGTTGCTGACTTGCTGTTTTGCTATTTTCGTTCTTTTCCTTGCTTTGATTGGAATGCAAGATCATAATCTAGATGGAATTGGTCATCTGGCAATTTTTTCTGCTGGTTTGTGATTTTTATGTACATATTCGTTGCAATATCCATTGATGCTCAGTTTCATTAAATGCTTCTTTTTACCCCCATTGAAAAATCGCAGAGGAATCCCAGGGATGGTAGCGCAGCATATGGAGGGTTTAGGTGCTGAAGTTAGTTATCACAAGTTCCACCCTGAATTAAATAAGTTTCATCCACTGCACTTTTTTTCTGGTTCTGACCATGGAAAAATCCAAGAGAACTGGACTTGTTCGTCCTATGGCATCAATGCAGTTGGAATTATTAGAGCTCCACGTGGCGATGGGAAGGAAGCTATTGTATTGGTGACACCTTACAATTCTGTGAAGATCTCACTAGGTGAGGCCTTATCATTAGGCGTCGCATCCTCAGTATTTTCTTTGCTTACAAGAGTAACTTGGCTTGCAAAGGATATTATATGGCTTGCTGCGGATACACAGCACGGAGAATATGCCGCTGTTGATGCTTGGCTTAGAGATTATCACACACCTACATTTGGTGGTTTGGAAACACGAAATCCTGAAACGTGTCAAGAAATAAGTAATTCGTATGAGTTGAAAAATAGCCTGGTTACTGGAGCTGATATATCTGATGTTTTTAGACGTGGTGGGACCATGGCTGCTGCCCTTGTCATTAAGGTTTCTGATAGAAGCATGGAAGTTGAGAGGGATACACTTAGTATTTATGCTGAGGCATCCAACGGGCAGATGCCCAATCTTGACCTCATCAATGTTGTGAACTACTTGGCAGTACATGGTCAGGGTTTGCGAGTAAAAGTGGAGAAATTGTGGTCTTTGCATGACTCTAAGTTGCTCAAGGTTCTGGGTCAAATTTTTGAGTCAATAGGAAAAGTCGCTAGAAAATTAAATCCTGAATGGAAATTTGGTGTCCCTGTTGCTGATTATATTGAAGGTACCGCTACGCTTGCCAGTTCATTATATCGCCAGGTAATTACTTCTTTTTTTCTTTTCTTTCTCTATTGTTTTGTAGTTCTGATGGTGGGTTTCGTGCCTTTTAAAGTTGCAACACAAAGTGTAATAAATGGGGTATCTTTCTTTGTTACTTCATATTGAGGATTTGCAGACTACCCGTGAACTGATTAGGTTAATAACCTACTTAGGGGCATGATAGATTGCTTGATTCTTCCGTCGGTACACCCGATTTTTAACCTCTATTCATGTATTCTGCTGTTAGGCATTAGGTGTTCCTACTGGTTCCCATGGTGCTTTCCGAGATTATCAAGTTGATGCCATTACTTTGGAAATTTCACCCACTTTTTCTCCATACAACAAGGGCAGGAAAACTGAGTTTCTTCTGCGAGGTGGAAGGTGAGTACTTATTTACATCTTGCATGTCTATAAACTATTTTGTTAACTACTTGACTCAATAGCTATGCAAAGGTTTCGGCGTGAATGGCTTGCAAGTTGTGGGACTGGCTTAATGCGCTCGGGTTATTGTTCCATAAAAGGGCTACAGGGTTTTGATGCTTACTGCTCTGGCATTTTCTATCAGTTTGCTTGCCACTTTTCGAGTTTTTTTGTTGCTATTTTTCTTTTTTCTTTTAACCTTCATTAGGCTGTTGTATGTTTTCGTGCAACTATGCTTTTCCTGTTTCTCGTTGCCCTGTTATTTGGGGCCTGTGTAATTCTATTACGACACACTTCCCTATGTCTCCATTTATTTAGAAGATGTTTTTTTTGTCGTTTTATAAGTAATAATTTTATTGGAAAGAGATGCCACCCCTGTACAAAAGAAAGCAAAGAACAAAAAACCGACAACCCACAAAAAGGTTCTACCCAATCTATAGAGCCTATACCCCAGTCTAAACACCAAAAAAAATCTAATATGTCAAGAATTTGATCAAGGGAAGGATTGCTCCCCTCCACTCACAACTAATCAAACTAGAAGGAAAAATATTCTTTTTGGCAACATCATCTTGTACCCATGAAAATATTTTGAAGACATTTTGACAGTCAAATTTGGAGATTATTTTTGGGAAAAGATGTTTTAGTGATTATAGTTTTCTGTGTCTCATTGCAGGTTGGTTGAAGGAGTGGTGCGGTCGGTAAATAACCTCCTAGAGAAGTTTCACCAGTCATTTTTCTTATACCTCTTAACCTCTGCAAACAAGTTCGTGTC
This sequence comes from Rhododendron simsii, assembly GCA_014282245.1. NCBI lineage: Eukaryota > Viridiplantae > Streptophyta > Magnoliopsida > Ericales > Ericaceae > Rhododendron > Rhododendron simsii. The sequence continues at coordinate 5,312,348 of CM024960.1, forward strand.
GGTTGGGGTGTACATGATTGCTTTTGCGCTACTTGTTGCTCCCCTACCGTTGGTTACAGCTTCACTTTATTCTGATGGTACCAAGCAAGATTTTAGTTCAGAAAAAGACAAGCCCACCTCTTCTTCAGCCCTTGTTGACGTAGTCTCTTTTAAATCATGGATATGGCTTCATGCAGCAAAAACCGTGTTTGTGGTTTACATATGGAGTGCCATCGTTACATTGCTTCCGTATATCATAAGTCAAGTACCTGATTGCACACCAACGCATAGCCTTATAATCTGGATTTTGCTTTCAATATTCAGCCTTCTCTTCTTGTGCTCGATCTTGGGTTCTTTTTCATTCATTCGTGTCTCCCAACTTCAGGATAAGGAATGGGCTCTCTTGAAATCAGTGACAATTTCGGGTGCATTTGTCGGTCTTTGTCTAATGTCCATCATCAATTTTGCCACAGCGGAAATTGGAGCTCTGTTGATTGTGCCCATGTGTTTGTTGGCTACACCTTTGATTTTCGATGTCAAAGATTGGTCTCTGAGATCTCTCACTAGGGCAGCATGTAACCTTCTGTTGACATTTGTTGGGTTTCCTCCCACTGCATACATCATTACGAAAGGTCTGTTCGAGGGTTTTGGCAGCGTGAATGTTGGTGACTTCTGGAATTGGGCTGAGTCCCTTTGGATGTGGAACAGCGCAACTTATCTCTATGTATGTATGGTTCACCTTCCTTGTTGGGCATTGTGCGTATACATTTTGCTGCATCATCATTGACTCGTCTCAGTTGCATGCGATGCTTGACTTGAAATTTGTAATAGATAGAGGGAAAAAATGACCTCCTGAAGTTTAGACCAGTCTTTTTAGGGTTAGTGGGATTGAACTTATGAAACCCCTGCTGGGTATTTCCTCGTTGTGATGATCACTAATATCTTTTACTCTTGTTCAATAGAGAATTGTTGGAGAATTTTAGTTCGGATTTCCTCTCTTTCACCATCTCTATCAGGTAAGGTGTGTTTGCTTCCAAATATAATATGGGTGGCGGTATGGGCATCTTTTTCTTAGGATTAAAGGGAATCAAACCTACTGCGATTAGGCAAAGGACTGTACTGTCCGCTCTTTCCCACGCTGTCACAGTGTCAAACCCGAATGACTCGGATACTATATGAGAAAGTGTTTTTATCTGCTCGCTCCTTAGTGGGGCTTAGAAGGATATGGTGAATGATTTGGTCCGAAATTCATTGTTTGTTTGGAGTCTTTACTGTCACGTCTAAAGGAGGTAGCTATGCTGTTCCTCCCCGCCTTCCACCTTTAGAAGGAAAAAGGAGAGAGGGAATCAAACCTCCTTTTCCCTGGAATGAGAGTTGGAAAAGGTTTTGCTTCTAGCTTTTTGTGCTGTGTAGATTGTACTAACAAAAAGGAGGAGATTGACAAAGACCTGGTGCCTTGCTGACATAAATTATGCTACCTTTTTTTTCTTGGGTTACAAATAAATTATGCTACCATGCTGCCAAGCACCCCGCTTGGCAATGTTTTGAAGCGGCTGATCCGGCCGTGCATCTCCCGCTTGGCAACGGTTCGAGGCGGCCGATCCAGCTGTGCATCTCGACGATTGACAGCTTTGATTAAGACCCGAGCAATGAATGATTTAGATTTTTATAGTTTGGATTAGATCCGAGCCGTTCGTGCCGAGATGAATGGCCGATGGATGGATCGGTTGTTTGGTACCGCTGCCGAACACTCCCGCTTGGCAGCATCTGCCAATCCCTGTTAATGCGGTTTTCCTGTTTTCTTTTATACTGTATATGTATTTAACTATTTATAGAAGATGCAGAAATTCAATTTCTTTATTGGCCTACACTTTCTGCTTTAAATTATTCCAGTTTGGAATGACGGACAAGGAATTTGAGGTTATTGTTGGCATCTACTTTGTCTAAAACAAAACATGAATTGTTTTCTTTGAGAATCGTTTATATTGAAATAATTATAATTAAATTGGTTAAATATAGGTAACGGTCACGCATCCACAGAAAAAATAAATTCATGTTTTGACAAATTCTTTTAATTCGCGAGAACGACAATTGAACAAGAAGGAATTAAACAATTCGTTTAATTAAATCTTAGCTCATACTCAACACACTAGCACAATTAGTCAAGAAATTCTCAAAATGCTCAAGCGCTTTCGCTCTCAATTCTTACTCTGTGCTCGCGCTTCTAATTTTTACTGTTTAGATTTTTTAAGTAGTTTGCGTTTTGTTTTCAAGATGCTATCACACCCGCGCTCTCACTTCGGCTCCTGCACTCGCACGCATATTATGTTACTTAGGCTAGACTCCTCTTCCGAAACCTACAGCAATCGTATCTGCCCCTGGCCCTTGGTGCCACCCTCTTGGTTAATTAGGTAATAGGTAATGCCGACATAAGCTACGTATTGTTGTTTGATTAGGCTGTACAAATTGAGATACCATTCAATGCCCGTTGGCACAGCCACGTCGTGACTCGTGCCTTCTTCTTCAACAAGATATTGATGTGGCGCCTAAAAATGGTGAGCCTCATGTCAACGTGTGATGATAAAGAAGCTTGAGTCACGACATGTTAGTGCAGTAAAGCCTTGTGCACAGCAGGCTGTGCACAGCAGCCGTGCACAGTAGGTTTTTTCTCTCGCTTCGGGTCGTAAAAAGATGATCGGAACCGCTCATTTTGTTCAAAATATGTCGTTTAAGGTTTTTGTAAAAAATGAGCTCCGTTGGATACCGTTAGAGGCGTCAACAAAACACCCAAAATCACTTCAGAATTTAGGCCTAAATTCTGAAGTGATTTTGGGTATTTTGTTGACGCCTCTAACGGTATCCAACGGAGCTCATTTTTTACAGAGACCTTAAACGACATATTTTGAACAAAATTAGCGGCTCCGATCATCTTTGTGCGACCCGAGGCGCGAGAAAAAGGCATCTGTGCACAGCTTGCTGTGCACATAGCACAGCTCATGTTAGTGTGCCTAGCACTGAATAACTTTCGTATAACTCAATAGAGATTGAATCCCCTGAAAATGGGAAGAAAAAAAAAAAAGGAAATAAAGAGCAAAAAGTCTACCCATAGCTCTCATTCACCACTCTTCCTACCGCTCTCAATTTTATTGTTTAAAAGTGTTTTGGATGATCCAAATTTTAAAAGAACTATTCCAAAGAAGAGTCCATGAAAAAGTTTTTTAAAATTCGGGCCATTAATTGTCAAGACAGACAGTGAGATTCAGCGTTCCGGTGAGGAAACGGTGATAAAGAGTGGTGCGGGTAGACTTGTTGAATACAGAGAGGTGGACATGGAGCTATCCCACAACGTGATGAGAAGGGTTGCTTTACTTGCCTTTCAAGCTTTCAGCAACTTGATTTAGTCCCGTTCTAGTTTCTTGGAAAAAATACTTTTTGAAAAGAAAGGTAATTTTAAGCTAAAAAATCATATGTTTACGCAAATAATTTTTTTATCAATATGAATCTTATTTGATAAATTTCATTGAAAATTTTTAAACGGTGCAAAAAAAAAAATCAAAAAATCATTTCTATTTTTATTAAATTTAAATTTAAAATTATCTTCTTCTTTTTTTAAAAATAATTTAAAAGGAAAACGAAACGAGCCCTAAGATACTACTAGTAAACAGAAAGGACATATTGTATTATTTCATACGGCATTGGCAACGCTACCAAACCGTCCATATGCCAAGGGCCAAGAGCTGGAGGCCACAACCATGATACAAGGCAACGGGTAACTAATCAATTTATTTATTATCTCATCATTTTAAGACAATAAAAGCTATTGTCTTTTTTTTTGGTCAAACGGAATTTTAAAAAGCCTTGTCACTAGCTTAGCCAAACAACTAAAATCAATAAACTATTGCCGGTCACATAATCTTTTGAAATGATTCTCTTTTTTCGCTTTCAATTATTATTCTCGTAAATTTTAATAAGTTAAAATAGGGCACGATTACGCTTCCACTTTTGCTCACGCTTAGGGTCACACACGTTCATTATTTGACTTAGGTTACCATTGGTACGATGTTAAGATTACTTGAGTCAGTGGTTGGATGTCAAGACATATAGAACTTCTTTTTTTTTTATAAAATAAAATTTTGGTAAAGAAGACCAATCATCTGAATTTTCATAAAATAGAGATCATTTTATCATCTGAATTTTGAAGGTAGTTCATATTCAATCATCTGAATTTTCTCGTTTAATAGAGATCATTTTATCTAAAAAATACGTTTCACATTTCTTGTTAAGAATAATAGAAAGTTAAAAAGTTTCTTTTAGACAACCTTATCATTAAATATTAGTCCACTTTAAATATAAAATTTTTCTGATTTTTCGGTTAGACAATTTTTTCAAGAATTGAATATGAGAACTACCTCCAGTTTAAATGCTCCTGCTTCACCCTATACGCAACGTGTATTGGAAAAATGACCATTTGAGCTTAACACACTACCCCCTCTCCTTTTCTTTTCCTCTCTCTCTCTCTCTCTCTCTTTCTCTCTCTCCTCATCACAACCACAGGGGTATCGGAAAAGCAAAACCCTCACCAAATCTCAATTCAACACAGCGACTTTCTTCTTCTGTTTTGTAATACGGAGTAAAAAGGAAGACCAGAGAATCGTCATATCACCAGAAAAGCAGAGGCTTTCCACACGAGTCAAAAAAAACAGCCGAGAGGGAGAGAGAGAGGGAGGGACGGAGGGAGGAGGGGGAGATGGACACAATCCTCTGCGACGAGCTACTGGAAGCAGTGTTCCACCGCCTCCCCCCGCCGTCCTCCTCCTCGCCCACCACCGCCGACGTCTCCCTCGTCTCCAAGCGGTGGCTCCGCCTCCACCGCTCCTCCCAATCCACCCTCTCCCTCCACCTCTCCCCCTCCACCTGTCCCCCCACCTCTCTCTCCTCTTTCCTCTCCCACTTCCCTTACCTCTCCTCCCTCTCTCTCACCACTACCCCCTCCCTCCCCGCCGATGACGCCGTCTCACCTTTCTCCGACACCCTCCTCCTCTCCGCCGCCTCCTCATGCCCCAAACTCATACACCTCCGCCTCTCCCCCTCCCCAGTCTCTTTCTTCCCCCTCCTCTCTCTCTCCTCCTCCTGCCCTCGCCTCGCCTCTCTCTCCATCTCCCTCTCCAAACCCCTCTCCTTCCACTGGCTCCTCTTCTTCCCCCTCCTCAAAACCCTGACCGTCGTCGTTTCCCCCTCCCTCCCCGCCGAATCTGAACGCGTCGCTTCGAAAGCGAAGTGCTTCGATGCCGAGCTGAAACTCCAGACCCTAGTTCTGTCCGGGATCCGGCGCGGCGACTGCGGTTTCGATTGGCTGTGGAGAAGCTGTAAAAAGCTTAAGAAACTTCAGCTACACAGCTGTGAAGGAATCGGCGACGATACATCGGTCTCGTCGTTTGTTAATTGCTTGAAATGCCTCCAAGAAGTGGAATTGAGGAGTTGTAGACCCATGGTTAACGATGTTTTATCGAAATTGGCCGAGAACTGTGCGTCTTTGAGCTCTTTAGTGGTGTATGATGGTGGTAGTAGAGAGGGATTACTTAATTTCATTACTCATAGTCATTGTGATTTGCGAAAACTCGATTTACGCTTACCTCTTGACCTTGAAAACAATCACTTATTGGCTGTGGCTGAGAATTTCGGGAGTTTGTCGAGTCTTAGGTTACAGAGTTGTTGTCTGGTTACTGGTGAAGGGCTTAAGACGATTGGGTTAGCTATGAGTAATGGGCTTGAAGAATTGGCTTTGATAAACTGTGATGTGGTTGAAAGAGAACCAGGGTTGTTGACCACTCTGGGACAGAGTTTGAGAAATTTGAGGAAGTTGAATTTGTCTTATAATGAAATGTTGGTGGATAAAGAGTTTATATCGATGCTTGCGTCATGTAATTGTTTGAGGGAATTGAAGGTGAGGGGGTGTAGAGGGTTGACAAATGCATCCGTGGTTTCGATGCTTAAGAGCTGCAAGCAGTTGGAGAGTGTAGATATAAGGGATTGTCGTGGGATCGAGGCGGAGGCTGTTGAGTTATTTGTTTTGAATTGTGTGGGGTTGAGGCAGATACATGTTGATGAAAGCAAGCTTTCAGATGTTACCAGGTCGTGGGCTTCGAAGAAGTTCGTTGAGGTGGTTGTTTGATTGATGATTGGGAAGGAGGAGAACAGAAGACGGGCCATTCTATGTTTTTTTAGACTTGTGAATCGATGCAGGTAAATATCTCTGTACATTATCATTGTCAAGTGTAAATCTTTCTAATAAGAATGTACCAAAATTGGATACACCAATCATGTACATTTCATGGTCCTCTACGTTTAAGTTGTTTCAATTGTACTTGTTTCAAGACTATGGGTTGTGTCTGTTTCCTTTTTAGCTCTGCCTATGAGTTGTGTCTGTTAGAACTTGGAATATGCATGCACCTTTGTTGGAGCGGCTGATTAGCATTTGGTCATCGTTTCTTATAACTGTTATTAACGATTGTGGCGTTGGACAAGCTTAGTCCTTTAGTTATGAGAGGAATTGATGCTTTTCTTGATGTTCGTGTGGTTTAAGTCCATTTTACTGGGTGCCTTGCTCAGCTGACATGGGTGCTTATATGTGTTCTTTTACTCATTGGATGAACTAATTTGTTGGTCCCTTCTTGGCTATGATTAATGCTGTACCATTGCTGCTTTGTCACAATGATGTTGCAATGGTTATATATCTCCTTCATTTTCATTTACTCGCTTCTATACTTGTTTTGAAACTAACTGTAGAATTTGTGTCTCAGAATACGGACCTATGATGTATCTTTTTCTGAAGCCCGTAAATTAGCATATGACCACTTCTATCTTTACAATTAGGGATGAAGGATTATGAGAGGAAATTTATATCTCGCATCAGATTCTAATGTTTAAAAGTTCATTTTATTGGGTATTTTGATGTTGTTCACGAATCAAGCTCCAAGGTGTGTCCCTGACTTGTTAAGAGGTTTTCCTAGGAAGTTTCAGATAACAATCATAGTGGAGATGGAACATAACAGTGTTAGTTTGTAGGCGTAGCAGTTTCATTTTGAGATTCTCTTAGAGAAAATGACTTGGTCGATGTGGTACCTTCACCTTGTGGGAAAAAGAGTGGTACTTTCCTTGTGAGGGGGAATGAAAATTGAGAATTAAATTCTTGGAAGTGTTGGGTGCAGAAGACGGAGACTATCAAGAAACAATAAAATCTAGTACCTGTTTGTCCTAGAACTAGACCACTGGCACCTTATGCATGGCTGAGGCTACCTCAGCAGCATGTACTTTTTTGAGATAGAATGTGTTCTTGATCTTATGCAAAGCACTTTTTCCGCATAGAGCTGAATTTCCCTTGTGATCGAGATTAGGACATTTTCTGCCAAGACTGCCTGAAAGCGCATGAGGATTTTATGCCATATTCTTTCTGGGAAACATGCACCGCAGCTTATTATTGCGGCTGCAGTGGCCATCTATTTGATTGGAAGTTCTAATGTGTTTGTGAACTGTTCATTTGGAGTACTTTGAAAGCTCTTATTAGCCTGAAGTCACAGAGCGGGACTAATGCTTTGTTCAGCTGAACAGTTCAAAGCAGTTGATTTTATAGGTCCGTTGAAACAGCCTCGCCCCCAGAAAACACGACCCTCACCCCCAAATAGTTTTAGATCCAATGAGTCGTTCTGGTAATCTGGTGTCTTTTGGTCTGATCTGCTGGAGTGATGTCTAAGGCATGCAGCTTCACACATTTTCTCCACAAACTTCATTGATGAGGGAAGTGGAACAGTGACACTGCCCAACACAATTGTGTTTTGTGACCTTCCCGTCGGTCCATCGAATGATTTTGTGACGATGAACCTAGTCTATCACTGCAATGAAACATGACTGAACTAGACATGAATGTGGCAACAGATTGAGGTTCATCGTAAGGTATTGTGTTTCTGCCCGGTTAGTGACCCAGGCCTCAACAGGAGGACAAAATTGAAGTGAGCAACAGGAAATTGCCTTTCTATGCACAATTTGCGCTAGCCACAAAGGTTAACTAGTCCATTTTACTGGGTATTTTATGCATCTACGGAATTTATTTTGGGATATTGACACTGATCTTAGCCTTCTGGGCTCAGCTGATATGGGTGCTTAGATATGTTTTCTGTTTCATTTCAAGGACTAATTTTCTGTTCCCTTCCTTCCTATGATTAATGCTGCCCCACTGCTTCTTTGTCTTGGACTCGTAATGATGTTGCAATTGGTATACTTGTCCGCTCGCCTCCATTTTCATTTACTGTGTGCATACTGGATTGAAGTCTAACTTTAGAATTCGTGTCCTAGAATATGCGTGCATGATGCATCTTCTTGTGAAGCTGTAAATTAGCTTGTGAACATCACTCTTTATCTTCCCTTCAATCAAGGTTTATGCATGAAATTCTAGTGTTTAATGGGTTTCAATTTACGAGACATGTTATTCTCTCAAAATACATCTAATTAATTTAGTCCAAAGTCAATCTTGCAAAAGAATTGTTAAAGACGGGGTGAGGTCTCCGTCCTGCTAAGGTTCTTGTTTTTTAAGTACTTATTTTTTGTTGTACGAGACATGTTATTCTCTTAAAATACATCACAAATAATTCAAAATAGAAGTTTATTTGAGTTATAGTGGAACACATCCTAACAAAAAATGTAATTTTTCAAAAGCATTTGATTTTTTTTCTCGTAAATTAAAAGAACTACTGTAACTTGTGAAAGAAATGACTCCATTTCCTACTTTCTCTCCTTACAGCCCCATTGAGGGATTTAATTTGAATAAAATGTATTTTCAAATTCAAATTAGTAACTAAGGTTGCACAAAATCAGAGCCAGAAAAGAAGAAATATGTTTGCTCGCCGTAATTGTGGCCTCTCGGGATAATCGATGATTGCATCAAAGATGACTACATCTTTAGTACATCTGAGAATTCATTTAGCTCAAATGGGCTCAAGGTAAGCGTGATATACGCGCCTTTGACGCAATCAAAAAGATTTCATAAGAAAAGAAAAGATACTAGTCTGAATACGCGCCTTTGACGCAATCAAAAAGATTTCATAAGAAAAGAAAAGATACTGGTCTGAAGTCCACATGCTCATTTAGGCCAGATTCTTCCAAAATTAACTTATTTCTTTATTTGTGTATTTTGTCCGTCTTTTTTTTGAATTTTTGTTAGATGCACATGAATTTTTTTTGGATTAATCATCCATCTCGACGAGAAAAGTTTAAAAAGTACAAAAAATATGACCAAGAGCAAAAAAAAAGTATTAAACTGTTGTTTTTTTGGAGCTTCACTGCCGTCTTATTTGAATTTTTCCAACAACAGTTCATATTGTATACTTTTTTCGATTCGTAACGAGACGAACGATTAACTTTTAAAATTACATTGAAAAGCTAAATAAAAAGTCATAAAAAAAAGGTTACAGACTTATAAATTTAAAAGAATGAAAAAGGAAAAAAAAATCTCCTCTCTCTCATCAAATCTCACTAAAAAAACAGGGGAAAAAAAATGACACCACTACCTCTCCCATCCGAGAAATTTCTCCTCCACTGCAGTACATAAAAGTTTATCCTGGGTTTGATTTCATTTCAACGGAAGCGAGCAGGGGTTTCCAGAAAGAGTTCACCGAAGAGAGAGAGAGAGAGAGAGAGAGAGAGAGATGGACGGAATCCTGTGCGACGAGGTCCTAGAAGAAGTCTTCCGCCGCCTCCCTTTTCCCTCCTCCGCCGCCGATGTCTCCCTTGTCTCCAAGCGGTGGCTACGCCTCTGCCGCTCTTCCATGTCCGACGTCTCTCTCCGTCTCTCCGTTGACAACTGTACGCCCCGCTCCCGCTCCCTCTCCTCTTTCCTCTCTCACTTCCCTCACCTCTCCTTCCTCAAAATCACCACCGCCACCTTACGCAACGACGGCGGCGACATCTTGGGCTTTCGCTATCGTATCCTCTCCCCCGACGACATCTCGACGTTCGCCGACGAGATCCTCCTCTCCATCGCCTGGTCCTGTCCCAAGCTGACAGGTCTCCGTCTCCAATCTGGGCCAGTCTCTCTCTTCCCTCTACTCTCTCTCTCTGCCTCATGCCCTCACCTCACCTCCCTGGACATCACCCTATCTATACCCGTCTCTTTCCAATGGCTTGTCTTCTTGCATTCTCTTCGAAAACTCGCCCTCAGTATCTGCCCCATGGCCCCCATCCCTGGCAAATTCAAACTCGTCGATGCTGCTTCGAAAGGGAACTTCCACGATACTGGACTGAAATTAGAAACCCTATCTTTGTCTCATATTCCACATGGCGATTACGGTTTCGATTGGCTATGGAAAAGATGTAAAAACCTTAAGAAACTGCAGCTATGCGACTGCCAAGGAATCGGCAATGATATGTCAGTTTCATCGTTTGTTAATTGCTTAAAAGGCCTCCAAGAAGTGGAATTGACGACTTGTAGACCCATAGTTGATGAAATTTTATCGCAATTGGGTGAGAATTGTGCGTCTTTAAGCTCTCTATTGCTACATAACGGTGGCGGTAGAGAAGGATTACATCATATCATTACTCAGAGTCGTTTTAATTTGCAAAAACTGGATTTATGTTTACCTCGTAACCTCCGAGACAATCACTTATTGGCCGTGGCTGAGAAGTTTAGGGGTTTGTTGTCTCTTCGGTTAGATAATTGTTTTTTTGTTACTGGTGAAGGGCTTAACACTATGGCGTTAGCCATGAGTGATAAGCTTGAAGAATTGGCTTTGATAGATTGCAACATGAAACCCGGGTTGTTGATCACTTTAGGTCAGAGTTTTAGAAATTTGAGGAATTTGGACTTGTCTTATAATGTCAAGTTGGCGGATGAAGAGTTTATATTGATGCTTGAGTTTTTTGATTGTTTGAGGGAATTGAAGGTGAGGGGGAGTAGAGGGTTGACAAATGCATCCGTAGTTTCGATGTTTAAGAGCTGTAAGCAGTTGGAGAGTGTAGATATAATGAATTGTCCTCGGATTGAGGCAAAGGCTGTTGAGTTATTTGTTTTGAATTGTTTGCGGTTGAGGCAGATACATGTTGAAGAAAACAAGCTTTCAGATGTTTCCAGGTCGTGGGCTTCAAAGAAGTTCATTGAGGTTATTGTTGATTGATGATTCGGAAGGGGGAGAACAGAAGAAAGGCCATTCTATGTTTTCTTTAGAGTTGCGAATCTATGCAGGTTAATATCTTCATACATTTCAAAAGTTCATAATCAGAATGTACCAATAATGGATAATGTTGTGGCATCTCTTATATTTCCGAAGTCCTCTTTGTTTACTTTCACATCAAATGTACTTGTAATTAAGACTATGGGTTGTGTGTGTCTGTTAGAATGTGCATGTACAATTGTTGGGGGTAGTGAATTAGCATATGGTGTGTGTCTGTTAGAATGTGCATGTACAATAGTTGGGGGTAGCGAATTAGCATATGGTGATCGTTTCTTATCTTTTTGATAAAGGATTATGGCGTTGGACAAGCTTAATCCTTTAGGAATGAGAAAAATTTAGGGGAGTGATTTTGTCACTTCCTTTTTTGTTAATGTCATTCCCCTTTGTGTCTTGATTAGTTGATTTGTTTTGTGAGAAAAGGGGAGTGGCATTAACAAAAAGGAAGTGGCAAAATCAATTCCCAAAATTTATGCTTTTCAATATTTTCTAGTGTTAACTAGTACATTTTACGTTGGAATTGTAGGACCGAACACACACACACGATATACGAGTATCAACAGTAAAGAAATCAACACAGTATTACGTGGTTCTTCAAAATCGGGTATGTTCAAGAGAGCGAGAGAGCGGCTGCTTTTCTTTTATTATCACAGTATAAAACAGGGTTTACTACATAGAGTATTTATACCTACTCTATTCTAACCCTAATCCAGTATTTGGCTTGCATCCCAAAAATACCCCTGTATTGTACCTTGGGGGGCGTAGCCCCCGCACTCCCCAACCCTTTCTGCTGGACCCGCAATGGACTAGTTGCCCTCACTCCACTCCACTCCACTCCACTAGTTACCTCTGCTCCGTTCGGGTAACTAACCTATTTCTAAAACTCTTTAGTATCTTTCCATACCCAACATATGAGCCACAGTTTTAATAGGAATTTATGCAACTATGGAATTGATTTGGGGATGGTGCACTAATCTTAGCCTTCTTTGCTCAGCTGATATGGGCTATGGACATATTTCTTCTCAGTGCATGAACTAATTTGTTGTTCCCTTCTTAGCTATGACCAATTCTGTACCACAACTGTTTTGCCACAGTGGTGTTGGACATATTTCTTTGTTGAAGCGGGGAATTAGCATTTAGTCATCATTTCTTCTCTTTATGATAACGATTATTGTGTTGGACAGGCTTGGTCCATTGGAAATGAGAGAAATTTATGCTTTTCGTTATATTCTAATGCTAACTAGTCCATTTGACTGGGTATTTTATGTAACAACGGAATTTATTTGGGGATATTGACACTGATCTTAGCCTTCTTGGCTCAGCTAATGTGGGTGCTTAGATATGTTCTCTATTCATTGCAAGACAAAATTGTTGTTTCCTTCCTTCTCACCACTGCTTCTTTGTCATAATGATGTTGCAATTGGTATACTCGTCCGTTCGCCTTCATTTTCATTTACTGCATGTGTACTTGAGGCGTTCGGTTAAATAAGTCACTTGGCTTATTTTTTTATCCTTATTCAAATTTTTTTCGTATCATTTGGCTTATCGTCAATTTTTTGAGGATTATTGCATCCTCACGATAAGAGGAATCTAAAAAGTAAATTTTTTTGACCAAAATCCAATTTTTTTTGAATAAAGACGAAATTAAGCCAATAAACCAATTTTTTCGTCTTTATTTAAAAAAATTGGATTTTGATTAAAAAAAAATTTACTTTTTAAATTTCTCTTGTCACGAGGATGCAATAATCCCCAAAAAATTGGAATAAAGACAAAAAAATAAACCGAACAGCTGAATACTAACGTTAGAATTCTGTGTCTTAGAATATGCAAGCATGATGCATCTTATTTTGAAGCTGTGAATTAGTTTGTGAACATCACTCTTTATCTTCCCTTCGATGAAGGTTTATGCAGTTTGGACTAGCTCCTTTGCGTAATGAGAGGAAACTCGTAATATCCATGGAATTCTAGTGTTTAACTGTTTCAGTTCTTTTTCGAAAATGAAAAGGTTGCGAGAATAGTAGTATTGGCCTTGGCTTGTTTTTGAACTCCCTCTATGAGGGCGAAGGGCTGTCTATTTCTTCAAAAAATAGTTCCGAAAACCTCTTCGTTCCAAGTTTTGGCATTTGTCAGCTAAGGTGTCAATGCAATTAGGGAAATTCATGTTTCGAAATAGCACGACTGCTTCATACTGTTTATGAAATCAGGTGGGTGGTCCGTCTAAGGCTGGAATTGGGTCTCAGACTATTACTGGTAGATATTACTAACATGGGACATTGATCAGAACAAATCCTAGGGAGTTTTCTAACTGAAGCATCAGGGAATTCGGTTCTCTGGTTACTCGGTTTGCATTACACAAAGCCATTGAAAGTAATCTTCAGACCCGAACACCCGAGGTTAAAAACATTGCTGTCGTTGGTATGAAAGAAATCTGCTCAACGAGCATGGTTGATGGTCTGGAGAGCAATGAAGTGAGAAATCTATTTCTTCCTGGAGAAAGAATTGCAGTCAATGAAAGAATTACGTGGGAATTTTAAACTTCTATCCATTTTTTTTTATATTTATTCGTCGAGATGAATTTAAAATGTATTTCTTTTGATGAATTTTTGTAAAAGTTTACTAATTATAAATATGATTAATTTAGTCCGAATCACTCGTGCAAAAGAATTCTGAAAGAGGGGGTGAAGTCTATCTCGCAAAATGAATTACAAAAAATGTAATTTGTCGAAAGCCTTTGATTTTTTTTTCCCTCGTAAATTGAAAGAATTAACTTGTGAAAGAAATTATCTCCTGCTTTCTCTCTTTGCAGTCCCATTGAGAGATTTTTCATAAAAAAAAGAAAGGATAATACTAGTTCATAGTCAACGCGCTCATTTGGATTTAAGTATTTTAGTGAACAATAAAAAAAGAGTACAAAAATTTTTTTTTGTGATTGGCTTCTCTACTCTCCCAAAAAATCTCAAAAAAATTTAAAAAAATTGGACGATCCTTTCTTCTCTCACTCCTCTTCACCAACTCCGTATTTTCTTTTGATGAGATCGCATAATGTCGTCTGTTTGACTTTGGACGGTCTGAACTTAAATAAAAAATTTCCGGTCAAGAGTTAATTAACTCATCTGAAAAATATTATATTAATGTCTGAACCGTCCAAAGTAATTTTGAACGATCGCGATTCACTTCGGTAGTTGTTCTCGGCACCGTCCGTTAAAAAGATTTTATCGTTTAGTCAAACACGGAATAGAGGTGAAGTGTGATGGACAGCATCCTGTGCGACGAGCTCCTAGAAGAAGTCCTCCGCCGTCTACCGCCGCGTTCCACTCTATCCTCCCACACCGCTGTCGATGTCTCCCTCGTCTCCAAGCGTTGGCTCCGCCTCCACCGATCTTCCAGATCCACTCTCTCTCTCCGCCTCTCCCCAGACAACTGTACGCCCCTCTCCCTCTCCTCTTTCCTCTCTCACTTCCCTCACCTCTCCTCCCTCAAAATCACCATCTTCGGACCAATCCGCACCGCCCACGACACCTCGAACTTCTCCGATCGTCTCCTCTCCTCCGTCGCCTCTACCTGTCCCCCCGAGCTGGCACATCTCTGCCTCCAGCGCATGCCAGTCTCTCTCTCCCCTCTCCTCTCTCTCTCCACCTCATGCCCTCACCTCACTTCTCTCTCCATCTCCCTCTCCCTCTCCAGACCCCTCTCTTTCCACTGGCTCCTCTCCTTCCCCTCTCTTCGACAACTCGACCTCTTTTCCGTCCGCCTCGCTGCCAAATTCGAACACGTCGATGCAGCTTCCATGGGGGACAACCTCGACGGCGAGCTGAAATTAGAAACCCTAAGCCTCACCGGGATTCGATGCGGCGATTGCGGTCTCGACGGGCTGTGGAAAAGCTGTAAAAAGCTTAAGAAACTGCAGCTGCGTCGCTGCCGCGGGATCGGCGATGACACGTCGGTTTCGTCGTTTAATAATTGCTTAAAGTGCCTCCAAGAAGTGGAATTGAGGTGTTGTGAATCCATAGGTAATTATATTTTAACGAGATTGGTAGAGAGTTGTACGTCTCTGAACTCCCTGTTAATCCACTCTCGCGACTACGGTTACAGAGAGGGGTTGCTGCAATTCATTACTCACAGCAGTTGTAATTTGCAAAAACTCGATCTATATTTACCTCGTGACCTCCAAGACAATCACTTGTTGGCCGTGGCTGAGAAGTTCAGGGATTTGTTGTCTCTTCGGTTATGTAGTTGTCTTCTTGTTTCGCATGAAGGTCTAACGACTATGGCGTTAGCCATGAGTAATAGTAATAAGCTTGAAGAATTGGCTTTGATAGATTGCGACGTGGAACCTGGGTTGTTGACCACTTTAGGACAGAGTTTTAGAAATTTGAGGAAGTTGGAATTGTCTTATAGTGACAACTTGGCGGATGAAGAGTTTATATCGATGCTTGCGTCGTTGAATTGTTTGAGGGAATTGAACGTGAGAGGGTGCAAAGGATTGACAAATGCATCCGTGGTTTCAATGTTTAAGAGTTGTGAGCAATTGGAGACTGTAGATCTAGTGAGTTGTGATGGCTCGAGGCAGAGGCTGTCGAGTTATTTGTTTTGAATTGTGTGCGGTTGAGGCAAATATGTGTTGAAGAAAGCAAGCTTTCAGATGTTTCCAGGTCGTGGGCTTCAAAGAAGTTCATTGAGGTTATTTTTGATGAATGATTCGGAAGGGGGAGAACAGAAGAAAGATCATTTTATGGTTTCTTTAGAGTTGCTAATCGATGCTGGTAAAATGTCTCTGTGCATCTCAAAAGTTTATAGTAGCACCACTACTGCATACACAAATAATGTACATTTCATGAACTTAAGTATTATTATTGCTGTGATTTATGCTGCAATGCTCTTCTTTGGCATAATGTTGCGGCATCTGTTATATTCCCCCAGTCCTCTTTGTGTACTTTCGCTTCAATTGTGTTTGTATTAAGACCATAGGTTGTGTGTGTCTGTTGTACACTCCATGTTTAGTAGTTGGTGTGGTGAATTAGCACTTGGTCATCGTTTCTTATCTTTTTTGATTGAGGATTAATAGCGTTGGCCAGGCTTTCCTTTAGTAATGAGAGGAATTTATGCTTTACGATAAGTATTATGCCGTTGGACTATCTCTTTTGCATAATAAGAGGAAATTAATGATATCAATCACATTCTATTGTTTGACGATTTCATTTGATGTTCGCAAATCAATCTCCATGGAGGACACGGTAAGAGGTTTTACTAGGAAGTTTTGGATACTTCCATCCACAAGGGAGATGGAACGTAGCATTGTTCTTCTGTTTGGCATGCGGAAATGACTGTAGAAGTGTTGTTTTGAGATTGTTTCAGAGAAAATCACTTTGTTCTTGCCGCACGGTGATAGTGAGAGGGGATGGGATTGAGATTTGAACTCCTTGGAAGAGTTGGGTCCAGAATGCAGAGATTTCTAAAGAACTATGAGATGTACCTTATTGATGTTGGGATTAAACCCCGGCAGGTTATGCATATAGCTGAGGCTACCTCAGCATCACACCCTCCTTTGAGATGGCATGTGTTCTATAAATCTGATACAAAGCACCCTTTGTCAACTGGAGCTGATTTCCCCTTATGATCAGAAATTGGACAGTGTCTTCTGGTAATAGTTCCTCAGGATATACCGCCATATTCTTTCAGAGAAACATGCACGGCAGTGTATTATTTCAGCTGCAGTGGCCATCTGTTTGATTGGAATTTCTTATGTGTTAGTGAACTGTTTATTTGGAGTTCTTTGGCGCAGAGCAAGACTAACGCTTTCTTCAGACTTTTCATTCAACTAAACGTTCTATATGTTGCCGCAAGGAAGTTGATTTTTTAGGTCCGTCGAAACAACAACCACCACCCACCCCCCAACGCGCATCCCCACCCCCCCCCCCCCCCCCCCCCCCCCCCCCCCCCCCCCCGCGCCCCCCCACCGAAACAGAACCCTTCACCCCTAGATAGGTAGTTTTGTACACAATGGGCCGTTCTGGTGTCATTTGGTCCTATCTACTGCAGTGATGTAGAACAGTTGAAGGCGTGCAACCTCCCGGTGGTCATGGTCCGTGAAATTAGAATACAATGATGAACCTTGTCTATTACTGCAATCGAAAGGAATGAAGTAGATACACCATTGCTGAACCAAACATGAATGCGGAAACTTATTTATGTCTATCGTAAGGCATTGTGTTTCTATTTGTTCAAAAAAGAGAAAACAGACTTTATTTTTCACATCACATCAGCCATCGCAAGAGGAAGAACGAAGATTAATTAAATGTCAAAACTCGAGATCAATGTACGAGGATTACACAAGCTAGGAGAAAATCATCATTTTTGCTTTGTTTTAACAGAAACTCCTTTGTACATCTCAACTTCGTCCTTGAGCGCATCTCGACGGGGTCGCGCGAGCTTGTTTTTTGGATGAAAAAGCAGGACTTCTTCAAATGCCTTGAGAGCAGACTTCAACTCTTTCTTCTTCCCATAGGCGTCTCCGAGGTTGTTCCAAGCTGTGACATAGCCCGGTTGAAGCTTCAGGGCAGTCTCAAATTGAGTGATTCACTGATTCTCCTTTTGAGCTTTCCATCACGGATGTAACTGACGCCAAGGGCATTGTAGACCTGTTACATTTTATGAGGAAAGAAGAAGGAACATCCGAAAAAGGAAATAGGTTCTCTCCGGTCCAAAGTTGGACCGGACGAGATAGTCCATGTATGGAGCGTTCATTTGCTGCAATGAATGGTTCGCATTATACAAAGCCATTGAAAGTAATCTTCGGACCCGAACACCCAAGGTTAAAAACATTGCTGTCATTGGTATGAAAGAAATCTGGTCAACAGGCGTTGTTGATGGTCTGGAGAGCAATGAAGTGAGAGAAATCTATTTCTTCCCTGAGAAAGAATTGCAGTCAATGAAAGAATTACGTGGGAGTTTCTTCTTTTTTTGTTGTGGTTTTCTTCGATCAACAAATGTTTACACCGACGGTGTAAATAATTTAATCTCTTTCTTCAGTTACGTTGAACAGGAAAAGCAGCAAATATACCCACTGATCCTAGACAAAATACTCCATGCTATCTAAAACATTACTTGGTCTTGTTTTCTTTTGGCTTCTATTGAGAATTTTAACTTCTATCCATTTTTTTATATTTATTTATCGAGATGAATTTAAAATGTATTTATTTTGATGAATTTTTGTAAAAGTTTACTAATTATAGATATGATTAATTTAGTCCAAATCACTCGTGCAAAAGAATTCTGAAAGAGGGGGTGTGGTCTATCTCGCAAAATGAATTACAAAAAATGTAATTTGTCAAAAGAATTTTTTCTTTCTCATAAATTAAAAGAATTAACTTGTGATGGAAATTTTCTCCTGCTTTCTCTACTTGCAGTCCCGTTTTTCTAATGTGCAAAGTCATTTAAGATGGAAAAGAGTTTTATAACTAGGCAATATGGGACAAGAGGCAAATACACAGGTGTTTTATGATGAATTGCATTGTATGGGGGATTTTTTTGAATTATAATTATTATATATATATTGTAGTTGCGATAAATTCGAAACGGTACTCGGTATTTGACCGGTACAGGTACGTACCATACTAGTGGGGAAACCGGTACTATCGCCGGTACACTATTCAGAACATTACATTAAGTCAAACACTGAATAGAGTGACAGGGGAAGGGTGATGGACAGCATCCTGTGCGATGAGCTCCTAGAAGAAGTCCTCCGTTGTCTCCCGCCGCGTTCCACTCTATCCTCCCACACCGCCGCCGATATCTCCCTCGTCTCCAAGCGTTGGCTCCGCCTCCACCGATCTTCCAGATCCACCCTCTCTCTCCGCCTCTCCCCAGACAACTGTACGCCCCTCTCCCTCTCCTCTTTCCTCTCTCACTTCCCTCACCTCTCCTCCCTCAAAATCACCATCTTCGGACCAATCCAAACCGCCCACGACACCTCGAGCTTCTCCGTGTTGGAAAAATGCACGTGAGTCAGTTGTTCTATTGTCCTAGTCTTTAGGAAAGTCTTATCTTTTACCTAGTCTTTAGGAGTAAGTTGGAGTTTGTTGCATTATTTACTGAGTCTGTTAGCACTTTGCTAGGAATTAGTTGTTGGTGGTTAGCTCTATAAATAGAGCATGTTATCATGAGTCAATGTATTCAGTTCTTCAGCAATAATATTCAGTCTTCTGTTTCCAATATTTAACAGTGGTATCAGAGCCACTGAGTGAGAAAAGTGAGATAGAGAGTGGGTATAGCAGCAGCTTTACTGCTTCTTTTACTTCACTTGTTTTTCCGCTGTGCAGCAGCATAAGAAAACGATGGCTTCAGAAACTTTTGCGCAGCCAGCCATTCCACGCTTTGATGGTCACTATGATCATTGGAGCATGCTCATGGAGAACTTCTTAAGGTCCAAAGAATACTGGACGGTGGTTGTTTCTGGAGTAGCAGAACCAGCTGAAGGTGTTGTGCTGACAGATGCGCAAAAGGCGGAGCTTGATGGGCTGAAGTTGAAAGATCTCAAAGCAAAGAATTATCTCTTCCAAGCTATTGATCGCTCAATCTTGGAAACCATTCTTTGCAAGGACAGCGCCAAGCATATTTGGGATTCTATGAAGAAGAAGTACCAAGGATCAGCAAGGGCAAAGAGGCTGCAGCTTCAAGCCTTTCGTTCGGAGTTCGAAATGCTTCGAATGAAATCAGGAGAGTCCGTTACAGATTATTTTTCAAGAACGATGACAATCGTCAACAAGATGCGGATCCATGGCGACAAGACCTCCGATGTCACCGTTGTTGAAAAGATTCTTCGATCCATGGCAACAAAATTTAATTTTGTTGTCTGCTCCATAGAAGAAGCTAATGATATTGATGAACTTTCAATTGATGAATTACAGAGTTCTTTGTTGGTTCATGAGCAAAAAATTAACCAACAGGAGAAAGAGGAACAAGCATTGAAGGCCTCATCAGAAAATCACTCTACAACAAGTAGAGCTGATAGAGGACGAGGAGGCAGAGGTCGAGGTAGAGGAGGCAGAGGCAACAATGATCGTGGAAACCAACAACATCATCAGCATCAAGAGAATCAATTTCAAGGAAGAGGAAGAGGACGTGGTGGTTTTCACTCAACTTCTTATGGACCAAAGTCAGCAGACAAGTCCAATGTTGAATGCTACAAATGTCATAGGTATGGTCATTATCAGTCCGAATGTCGTACTAATTTGACTAGACAAAGTGGCGAAAGAACTAACTTTGCAGAAAAAGAAGAAGAGGTGTCTATTTTGATGGTGTGTCACGTGAAGGAAGAAACTCCACAGAACATGTGGTATTTAGACACTGGCTGCAGCAATCACATGTGTGGGGATAAGAAGTTGTTCTCTAACTTGGATGAATCTTTCCACAACACTGTTAAGTTCGGCGACAATTCCACGGTGGCTGTTATGGGAAAAGGAAGTGTTACTATCCAGCCCAAAGGAAATCTCACCCACACTATCTCTAATGTTCTTTTTGTGCCAGATTTAAAGACCAACTTGCTTAGTGTGGGTCAGTTGCAAGAAAAGGGATACAAGATTTCTATCAAAGGTGGAGTTTGTCAAATTCAAGATGCAAAGTTGGGCTTAATTGCTCAAGTTAACATGACGGCGAATCGCATGTTCCCGCTTCATCTCCACAACACCAATCATTCATGCTTCTCAGCAAAGGTGCGGGATGCGGCATGGCTATGGCATTTTCGCTATGGTCACCTAAACTTTGGTGGATTGAAGACCTTACAATAGAAAAATATGGTGATTGGTCTTCCTCAAATCGCAGCTCCGTCTGGAGTTTGTGAAGAATGTGTTGTTAGCAAACAACACCGTAATCAATTTCCACAAGGACCATCATGGAGAGCGAAGAAGTCATTGGCGTTTGTTCATTCCGACTTCTATGGGCCAATAACGCCATGCTCTAATGGAGGTAAAAGATACATAATTACCTTCATTGATGATTATAGTCGTAAAATCTGGGTTTATTTTTTGGAAGAAAAATCTGAAGCCTTTGCAGCCTTTAAAAGCTATAAAGCACTTGTTGAGAAAGAGGTTGGCAGCCCGATAAAAATTCTTCACACAGATCGTGGTGGAGAATATAACTCACATGAATTTGCAAATTTTTGTGAGACCCATGGTATCAAGAGACAGCTTACAGCAGCTTATACGCCCCAACAAAATGGCGTGTGTGAGAGGAAGAATCGCACTATAATGAATATGGTGCGAAGCCTTCTAAGAAGGAGTGGTATTCCGAAGAATTTCTGGCCCGAAGCAGTTAATTGGAGCACTCATGTTTTGAATAGAAGTCCCACACTTGCTGTTCAAAACATGACACCAGAGGAAGCATGGAGCGGACGAAGACCGGCGGTAGATCATTTCAGAATTTTTGGGTGTGTGGCATATGCCCATATTCCAGATCAGAAGAGGAAAAAGCTTGATGATAAGGGAGAGAAATGCATTTTTCTTGGTGTTAGTGATCAATCAAAAGCTTACAAGCTTTACAATCCTATCACTAAGAAAATTCTCATCAGCCGAGACGTCATTTTTGATGAAGCACAAACCTGGCCGTGGAATACAAATGTTGTTGGAGAACAAATTCCAACAAGTTTTGATGGAGAAAATGATGATGAAGCAAATCAGTCCAAGCAACGACTTGTTCCAGCAATTGCTACTCTTGAGAATCCCCAAAATGAAGCTCCTATGGCCTCTGAAATCACACCAACAACACCAGAAGTTGACGAACAGGTTGAAGCAGCAGCTGGATCACGTTCTCATCGTGTTCGGAAGAGGCCAGCATGGATGTCGGATTATGAAGTACCTGGAATTGATCAATCTGATGATCCACTCACTCATTTTGCTCTATTTTCAGATTGTGATCCTACAGTTTTCGAAAGCGCTGTCAAAGAATCAAAATGGCGGAAGGCTATGGATGCTGAAATTGCAGCCATCGAAAAGAATGATACTTGGGAGCTATCTGATCTTCCAAAAGGGCACAAAACAATTGGTGTAAAGTGGGTTTACAAGACAAAGCTGAAGGAGAACGGTGAAGTTGACAAGTACAAGGCGCGTTTGGTGGCCAAGGGCTATAAACAAGAGTTTGGTGTTGATTACAAAGAAGTCTTTGCTCCGGTTGCAAGGCATGACACAATCAGATTGGTGATCGCATTGGCAGCTCAAAACTCATGGCCTATCTTCCAGTTGGACGTGAAATCGGCATTCCTCCATGGAGATTTGAAAGAACTGGTATTTATCGATCAACCTCCTGGTTATGTGAAACTTGGAAATGAGCATAAAGTGTATAAATTAAAGAAGGCTCTATATGGATTAAAGCAAGCTCCACGGGCTTGGTATAATCGTATAGAAACTTATTTTTTGAAGGAAGGATTTCAAAAATGTCCTTACGAACATACACTTTTCATAAAGATTGAAGATGGAGGGAGAATGCTAATTGTGTGCTTATATGTCGATGATTTGATTTATACTGGAAATGATAGTGCCATGTTTGAGAAATTTAAGGAGTCCATGATGTCTGAATTTGAGATGTCTGATCTTGGTATGATGCATTACTTTCTTGGTATCGAAGTGGTGCAGCTCCCTAGTGGCATTTTTATTTCTCAAAAGAAGTATGTGCGAGAAATCTTAGATAGATTTCAGATGAAGGATTGTAATCCTGTGTCTATACCATCTGAGTTTGGCTTGAAGCTAAACAAAGATAATGGAGGAAAGATGGTTGACAATACGCTTTTCAAGCAGATAGTGGGGAGCTTAATGTATTTGACTGCAACAAGGCCTGATATAATGCATGCTGTAAGTGTCCTTAGTAGATACGTGGAGCGTCTGACGGAGTTTCATCTCTTGGCTGCAAAACGAGTTTTTCGATACTTGCAAGGTACTAAGGAGTTTGGGCTGTTCTACAAGAAAGGAGAAAAATCAGATTTGCTTGGTTTCACAGATAGTGATTATGCAGGAGATTCAGAGGATCGAAAAAGCACATCTGGGTATGTTTTCATGATGGGGACAGGAGCTGTTTCATGGTCATCGAAGAAGCAACCAATCGTAACATTATCAACCACTGAAGCTGAATTTGTCGCTGCAACAGCTTGTGCTTGTCAAGCTATTTGGCTAAGGAAAATTCTTAAAAAGCTACATTTTGAGCAAGAAGGGTCTACTCTCATTTATTGTGACAACAGTTCAGCAATAAAGCTCTCAAAGAATCCTGTTCTACATGGTCGAAGCAAACATATTGATGTGAAGTTTCACTTCTTAAGAGACCTCACAAATGATGGTGTAATTGATCTTATTTACTGCAAGAGTGAAGACCAGGTTGCTGACATATTTACCAAGACCCTCAAATTGTCTGCATTTCTGAAACTAAGGAAGATGCTTGGTGTTTGCACTTTGGATGATCCCTTCACTAAACAGGATGTTGAAACATCAGTTTAAGGGAGGGATTGTTGGAAAAATGCACGTGAGTCAGTTGTTCTATTGTCCTAGTCTTTAGGAAAGTCTTATCTTTTACCTAGTCTTTAGGAGTAAGTTGGAGTTTGTTGCATTATTTACTGAGTCTGTTAGCACTTTGTTAGGAATTAGCTGTTGGTGGTTAGCTCTATAAATAGAGCATGTTATCATGAGTCAATGTATTCAGTTCTTCAGCAATAATATTCAGTCTTCTGTTTCCAATATTTAACACTCCGATCGTCTCCTCTCCTCCGTCGCCTCTTCCTGTCCCCCCGAGCTGGCACATCTCTGCCTCCAACGCATGCCAGTCTCTCTCTCCCCTCTCCTCTCTCTCTCCACCTCATGCCCTCACCTCACCTCTCTCTCCATCTCCCTCTCCCTCTCCCTCTCCCCTCCAGACCCCTCTCTTTCCACTGGCTCCTCTCCTTCCCTTCTCTTCAACAACTCGACCTCGTTTTCGTCCGTCTCGCTACCAAATTCGAACACGTCGATGCAGCTTCCAAGGGGAACAACCTCGACGGCGAGCTGAAATTAGAAACCCTAAGCCTCACTGGGATTCGATGCGGCGATTGCGGTCTCGACGGGCTGTGGAAAAGCTGTAAAAAGCTTAAGAAACTGCAGCTGCGTCGCTGCCGCGGGATCGGCGATGACACGTCGGTTTCGTCGTTTAATAATTGCTTGAAGTGCCTCCGAGAAGTGGAATTGAGGTGTTGTGAATCCATAGGTAATTATATTTTAACGAGAATGGTAGAGAGTTGTACGTCTCTGAACGCCCTGTTAATCCACTCTCGCGACTACGGTTGCAGAGAGGGGTTGCTGCAATTCTTTACTCACAGCAGTTGTAATTTGCAAAAACTCGATCTATATTTACCTCGTGACCTCCAAGACAATCACTTATTGGCCGTGGCTGAGAAGTTCAGGGATTTGTTGTCTCTTCGGTTATGTAGTTGTTTTCGTGTTACGGGTGAAGGGCTTAAGAATATGGCGTTAGCCATGAGTAATAATAAGCTTGAAGAATTGGCTTTGATAGAATGCAACGTTGGACCTGGGTTCTTGACCACTTTAGGACAGAGTTCTAGAAATTTGAGGAAGTTGGACCTGTCTTGCAGTGACAATTGGGCGGAGGAAGAGTTTATATCGATGCTTGCGTTGTTGAATTGTTTGAGGGAATTGAAGGTGAGCGCGTGCGAAAGATTGACAAATGCATCCGTGGTTTCGATGTTTAAGAGTTGTAAGCAGTTGGAGAGTGTAGATCTAATGGGTTGTGGTGGGATCGAGGCAGAGGCTGTTGAGTTATTTGTTGTGAAGTGTCCGCAGTTGAGGCGAATACGCGTTGAAGAAAGCAAGCTTTCAGATGTTTCCAGGTCGTGGGCTTCAAAGAAGTTTGTTGAGGTTATTGTTGATTGATGATTCGGAAGGGGGAGGAGAACAGAAGAAGGGCCATTCTATGTTTCTTTAGAGTTTGCGAATCTATGCAGGTATTAATCTATCTCCGTACATTTCAAAAGCTTCTAATAAGAATGTACCGGTACTGGATAACGTTGCGACATCGATCTCTTATAGTATTTCTCGAGTCCTCTTCGTTTACTTCCGCATCAATTGTACTTGTATTAAGACTATGGGTTGTGTGTGTCTGTTAGAATGTGCATCAATTTCTTCCTGGAGAAAGAATTGCAGTCAATGAAAGAAGTACTTACTACGTGGTAGTTTCTTCTCTGTCTTTTCTGGTTTTCATCAGTTCTTCTGTTGCACAGGGAAAAAGAAAATCTACCCATTGATCCTAGAATTTAGACCCGGACACCTTATGCATGGCTACTCATGCAACCTCGGCAGCATCTACTCTTTAAAGTCTTTTGAGATAGCATCTCCATCCTTTACTCAAATTTTTACTTGAATTAATTTGAGTAAAAATATGAGTACAAACTTAATTTGAAATTGTGTGCTACAATGGGTAAATTCAAATTCAAGCACAAATATGCAAAAATTTGAGTAAAAATTTCATTAATGGCAAATTCATAAATTTATAGGTGTGAAATTTGCCTTTAAAAATTTGAGTAAATGCTTGAATCTAACCAACTCAAGGTTTGGGAAACGAGTGGAGGAGAGTTTTGAGTGATTTTTACTCAAATTTAAGTAAGGAGTGGAGATGCTTAAAGAGTAATACATGCTATCTCAAACATTATTTAGTTCTTTTTTTTGGGGGGCGGGGGGTTTCTTTTGAGAATTTTAAACTTCTATCCATATATATATTTTTTTTTGTCGAGATGAATTTGAAATGTACTCCCTCCGTTCCAATTGAGTGTCTCTTTTCATTATTTGGGAGGTCTCAAAATATTGTCTATATCTTTTTATCCATAATATTTTTTAAATACAATATGAATCTTGTTTGATAGATTTCATTTAGTTCTAGGGGAGTGATTTTGCCACTCTTCTTTTCTCCAACGCCACTCTCTTTTTGTTTCTATTGGGTGATTTGTTTTGTAAGAGAAGGGGAGTGCCGTTAGAGGAAAGGGGAGTAGCAAAATCAATTCTCAAGTTCTATTATAAATTTTTTTAAAAATATTATAAGTTGAAAAATATAAAAAAATTTGTAAATGACACGATTGTTGAAAAAGGATACTTATTTGGGATGGAGGGAATATTTCATTTGATTAGTTTTTTGTAAAAGTTTACTACTAACTATAAATACAATTAATTTAGTCCAAAATCACTCTTGCAAAAGAATTCTTCAAGGGGGAGGTGAGGTCTATCTCGCAAAATGAACTTACAAAAAAAATGTAATTTGTCAAAAGCATTTGATTTTTTCTCATAAATTAAAAGAATTAACTTGTAAAAGATATTTATCTCTCACCTTTTCTTCTTAGAGCTGGATGATTCATAAGAAAAGAACGGATAATAAGAGTTTATAGTCAACACGCTGATTTGGATTGATATTTGAAAAACTATATTAATACGGAGCTTCCATGAAACGTTTACGGAGTCAAATCGCGTGTATTTAAAGTATATTGAATGGTCCAAATTTTAAAAAAATTATTCACGCGAAGAGTTTAACTCTTGCAGCGAATTAATTTTTTAAAATCTGAACCGTTCAATGTCAAAACGGACGGCTGAGATCGTGTAGCTTTTCGAACGACTTATTTACGGCAACCTCTTGATATTTTCGTGAAGAATAAAAAGAAGAGTATAAAATTATATATATATATATATATATTTACGGCAACCTCTTAATTTTTTAATGGTCTAGATCCGCAGAAAGCTTGTTCAAACAAACAAACTTTTATTCGCGTGAACAAACTTTTTACTGATCTGGATCATTAAAAATACAATCCGATGGAGAAGTTCGAACCTAACACTAAATCAGGACGTCCTGACATGATTGTCAGTGTATATATATTTTTTGATTGGCTTTTCTACTTCGTCAGTTGTCACCAAATCTCACTAAAAAAAGAGATTGGAGATCCTTATTTATTAGGTTCTGTTTGGAACTCAGGAAAAAGAAAAGAAAATTAAAGAATTTTCCCTCTTATTTTTTTTGGTTAAAAGAGAAAATGAGAAGAAAATAAAAATTTCAAGGATAATGAATAAAAAAATTTTCCTTCCATTTTCCTCTCATTTTCCTTCTATTTTCTTTTCCTTTCAATAGGTTCCAAACGGAGCCTTTAAATCCCGCGCTCCTCTCCGGCTCTCCGCATTCTCCAGTCAAACACGGAAGAGATCCACAGGGGAAGGGAGATGGAGGAGATGGACAGAATCCTGTGCGACGAGCTCCTCGAAGAAGTCCTCAGCCGCCTCCCGCCGCGTTCCACTTTTTCCCCCTCCACCGCCGATGTCTCCCTCGTCTCCAAGCGGTGGCTCCGCCTCTACCGCTCTTCCAGGACCACACTCTCTCTCCTCCTCTCCCCAGACAACTGTACGCCCCAATCCCTCTGCTCTTTCCTCTCTCACTTCCCCAGCCTCTCCAGCCTCCTCATCACCATCTTCTCGGATCGTCTCCTCTCCTCCGTCGCCTCTTCCTGTACCCCCGAGCTGACACATCTCTGCCTCCGACGCATGCCAGTCTCTCTCTCCCCTCTCCTCTCTCTCCCCATCTCATGCCCTCACCTCACTTCTCTCTCCATCTCCTTCTCCCCACACCTCTCTTTCCACTGGCTTCTCCACTTCCCCTCTCCTCAACAACTCGACGTCGTCTTCGCCTCCCTCCCTACCGAATTCGAATACGTCGATGCTGCTTCCAAGGGGAACAACCTCGACGGCGAGCTCGAATTAGAAACCCTAACTCTCGAAGGGATCAGACGCGGTGATTGCGTTCTCGATGGGCTGTGGGAAAGCTGTAAAAAGCTTAAGAAACTGCAGCTGCGTCGCTGCCACGGGATCGGCGATAACACATCGGTTTCGTCGTTCAATAATTGCTTGAAGGGCCTCCAAGAAGTGGAATTGTGGTGTTGTGGATCCATAGTTAATGATATTTTAATGAGATTGCTAGAGAATTGTACGTCTCTGAACTCCCTGTCAATCAGCGCTCTTTTAATCGGGGACGCTGGCAGAGAGGGGTTGCTGCAATTCATTACTCACAGCCGGTGTAATTTGCGAAAACTCGATCTAGGTTTACCTCGTACCCTCAGAGACAATCACTTATTGGCCGTGGCTGAGAAGTTCAGTGGTTTGTTGTCTCTTCGGTTAGAAAGTTGTCTTCTTGTTTCGCATGAAGGGCTAACGACTATGGCGTTAGCCATGAGTAGTAATAAGCTTGAAGAATTGGCTTTGATAGATTGCAACGTGGAACCTGGGTTGTTGACCACTTTAGGACAGAGTTTTAGAAATTTGAGGAAGTTGGACTTGTCTTATAATGACAAGTTGGCGGATGAAGAGTTTATATCGATGCTTGCGTCGTTGAATTGTTTGAGGGAATTGAACGTGAGGGGGTGTAAAGGATTGACAAACGCATCCGTGGCTTCAATGTTTAAGAGTTGTGAGCAATTGGAGACTGTAGATCTAGTGAGTTGTGATGGGATTGAGGCAGAGGCTGTTGAGTTATTTGTTTTGAATTGTGTGCGGTTGAGGCAAATATGTGTTGAAGAAAGCAAGCTTTCAGATGTTTCCAGGTCGTGGGCTTCAAAGAAGTTCATTGAGGTTATTTTTTATGAATGATTCAGAAGGGGGAGAACAGAAGAAAGATCATTTTATGGTTTCTTTAGAGTTGCGAATCGATGCAGGTAAAATGTCTCCGTACATCTCAAAAGTTTATAGTAGTACCACTACTGGATACACAAATAATGTACATTTCATGAACTTAAGTATTATTATTGCTGTGATTTATGCTGCAATGCTCTTCTTTGGCATAATGTTGCGGCATCTGTTATATTCCCCAAGTCCTCTTTGTGTACTTTCGCTTCAATTGTGTTTGTATTAAGACTATGGGTTGTATGTGTCTGTTGTACACTCCATGTTTAGTTGTTGGTGCGGTGAATTAGCACTTGGTCATCGTTTCTTATCTTTTTTGATTTAGGATTAATAGCATTGGCCAGGCTTTCCTTTAGTAATGAGAGGAATTTATGCTTTACGATAAGTATTATGCCGTTGGACTATCTCTTTTGCATAATAAGAGGAAATTAATGATATCGATCACATTCTATTGTTTGACGATTTCATTTGATGTTCACAAATCAATCTCCATGGAGGACACGGTAAGAGGTTTTACTAGGAAGTTTTGGATACTTCTATCCACAAGGTGGAACGTAGCGTTGTTCTTCTGTTTGGCATGCGGAAATGACTGTAAAAGTGTTGTTTTGAGATTGTTTCAGAGAAAATCACTTCGTTCTTGCCGCACGGTGATAGTGAGAGGGGATGGGATTGAGATTTGAATTTCTTGGAAGAGATGGGTCCAGAATACAGAGATTTCTAAATAACTATGAGATGTACCTTATTGATGTTGGGATTAAACCCGGGCAGGTTATGCATATAGCTAAGGCTACCTCAGCATCACACCCTCCTTTGAGATGGCATGTGTTCTATAAATCTGATACAAAGTACCCTTTGTCAACTAGAGCTGATTTCCCCTTACGATCAGGAATTGGACAGTGTGTTCTGGTAATAGTGCCTCAGGAAATGCCGCCATGTTCTTTCAGAGAAACATGCACGGCAGTGTATTATTTCAGTTGCAGTGGCCATCTGTTTGATTGGAATTTCTTATGTGTTAGTGAACTGTTTATTTGGAGTTCTTTGAAAGCTATTAGATTGAAGGCGCAGAGCAAGACTAACGCTTTCTTCAGACTTTTCATTCAACTAAACGTTCTATATGTTGTTGCATTGAAGGTGATTTTTTAGGTCTGTCGAAACATCCCCCCAGTAAACACAACCCTTCACTCCTAGATAGGTAGTTTTGTACGCAATGGGCCGTTCTGGTGTCATTTGGTCCTATCTACTGCAGTGATGTAGAAAGTGTGCAACCTCCCGGTGGTCAAGGTCCGTGAAATTAGAATACGATGATGAACCTAGTCTGTTACTGCAATCGAAAGGAATGAAGTAGCTACACCATTGCTGAACCAGACATAAATGCGGAAACTTATTGACGTCCATCGTAAGGCATTGTGTTTCTATTTGTTCAAAAAAGAGAAAACAGACTTTATTTTTCACATCACATCATCGCAAGAGGAAGAACGAAGATGAATTAAATGTCAAAACTCGAGATCAATGTACGAGGATTACACGAGCTAGGAGAAAATCATCATTTTTGCTTAGTTTTAACAGAAACTCCTTTGTACATCTCAACTTCGTCCTTGAGCGCATCTCGACGGGGTCGCGCAAGCTTGTTGTTTGGATCAAAAAGCAGGACTTCTTCAAATGCCTTGAGAGCAGACTTCAACTCTTTCTTCTTCTCATAGGCGTCTCCGAGGTTGTTCCAAGCTGTGACATAGCCCGGTTGAAGCTTCACGGCAGTCTCAAATTGAGTGATTCCCTTTTCGAGCTTTCCATCACGGATGTAACTGACGCCAAGGGCATTGTAGACCTGTTACATTTTATGAGGAAAGAAGAAGGAACATCAGAAAAAGGAAATGGATTCTCTACGGTCCAAAGTTGGACTGGACGAGATAGTCCATGTATGGAGCGTCCATTTGCTGCAATGAATGGTTGAGACTTGTTCAAAAACCTTCCATGGAAGAGTTTTTGAACAACTCTGAACCATTCATTATACCAATGGACGGTCTCGAATCAGAGGACCCCAACAAGAGTACATTAGCAAGATTAACTGTGTTTCTGTGTCTGTTTTCGTGATTTCTGTTTCTGCCGTGTTTGGACAGCACAATGTGAGCAGAATAGAAAATGAATGAGAAAAAGTATTCAACCACATCCAAATTTTGTCCTTTTCTTTTCGTTTTCTTCCAAAACTTGTACCACTAGAAGTCTAAGATTCAAACACGACCCAAAGATTTCTTCTTCCCTAGCCCAAGAGTTCGCGTCATCCCATGGAAACTATATGGGAGTTAGATGGGTGCATATTAATATAAGAAGCAAGGTTCTGGACGAACAAAAGTTAGAAGCAAGGTGTCATGACAACGCGCACCAGCAATCACCTTAGTGTCAAACGGTATACATTACGGGTAAATGCCACAAACTCTGTATCTAAGATATAACTAGTGACAGATACATGTAAACTTGAAGTAAGCATGTCAAAACCAATCAAACTCAACTCAACTCAGGGTGATCTTATTCTAACTATTCGGGCTGGCTTATTTCCATGCTCTCTCAACAAAACTATTTTCAGTTAACCAATGTGCTACAATTTCTTTTCTAACCAAAACTACTTTTGGTTTTCCACTCACCCTAGGACCATAGTTGGCATTACTCATGTCACTTCTGGCCAATAAGACAGCTATCAGCCCATTCAAATGGTCACGTCAATTATCAAAATTTGCATTTTAATCATCTTCATTCTAAGGGACACCTTGCCTGACTGGTGAACAATACAACCTAAGTTTGGGTGATGTAAGTTGTTTTCAAAGAACTGTTCACTAATATGTTGACTGCACAATCCTGATAAGCATTTCATGCATCCGTTCAGATCAGCAGGAAGTAACCTCAAAAACTCTGCTTTTATAGCTGATTACACGAGTAATGCTAGACAAACATACAAGTCTCACAACCTATTCTCCCCCTCAAATGTGGCATCGATCAAGTTATTCCTAATTCCTCACCCTGTCATCATCGTGAGTCTCATAGCAAATAACTATGCTTCATTCCTGCATCTCTCAACTGCAAATAGTGGTAGCGTGTGACTCAGTGTGAGATTAATCTGCTTGTATAGCATTTTCCTTTGCTTATTTATTTGTGCTTCCTTTTGTTGGATTCTCTCATTCACATTGAGTCCTTATCTCAAACCCATTGAAGAGCTTCTCCGAAGATATCTAATTTATTATTACCTGTACATTTATTATCATCACTTAACACAATAAGTAGCTACCAAGTAAATGAAACTAAATCCAAATGCGTCTATTCAATTCAACCATGAATGATTTAAAGTGATCATTACCTAGCATGATAGCATCTTAAAGGAAACTCACAATACTTTAATTGCGGAGGCTACTTTCTAGACTTCCAGCAAGTCTGTGAAAATCATAGAGGTCATTCTAAGCTACAGCTCATCAACCCACACCAGTAATATCTCATTGAGGATTATAAAAAGTACAAATGACTGTGCTGATACATGGTGTAAGTGCCAATAGACAGGAAATAATCATCAGTGGTTCAGTTTGCAAATGAATTAGCATTTGTCTAGTAAAGACTAAATCAAACAGAACTTAAGGATGACAAATGACCAAAAGAATCCAGCATGAGATGAATAACGGACTCTTAGAAAAATACGAACATGGGACACAGGATATTAGCAAGGTTGGTCTCCCTAATCACAGGAGCTGTGAGGATTCAAAATGTTAATAGAACTAACATCAAGCCTCGAATTGTATAAAGAGCTTACGACTCAGAACATTTATTATTTTGTCCAACAAGAAACAAGCTTTCCTCATGCACAAAGCAATCGTCCCTACTAGACCAAAGACATTGTCTGAGAAAACATTGATAGCTTAGAAGGAATATCTGCACCTCACCCTAAGTAATTGGTTGATGGAACTTGTACGTTCAAAGGATAACAAAAGATTGTCGGACACTATTATTTTAGCATTTTAAATATGACAAGGTTAAAAGAATGCAACTTCCATAAAAAAAAAAACGTTTTTGATAGATGGTCAAGATTAATGACTTCGGAATGATATTGTTCTCTTAGGTTAAGACCTAGGGACATTCACCTCTTAGAACTCTGATAGCAGTCGGTCCATTATTGAGAGGAAATTTAGCAGCTTATGTTGATTAAATTCACTAATTATATCTCTCTGTTATTGAATCAATCCCAGCCAAGAACTACCTATAAATAGAAAGAAACCTGACTATCCAATCACAGACCTGACATTTAAGGATACTGAATGCTACTTGTTCCTATTGTCTTTGTAACAACTTCAAAGATCAATGAAATTTTTTTGGCTTTCAAAAAAAAAAAAAAAAAGAATGCTAACTATCAATGGATCAGAGGGCAACACTTGTATAGCCTTGCATCTAGAACCTACAATTACCCAAACAGTAGCATCATGTTCTTCTTTTTTTGTTAGAATATAGTGAGGGGTACTTAGGTTTTTTTATCATATCACTCTTCACTATAAATTAATGTTATGTGTTTATTAGGCTTAACCCTAAACACTCATACCATTAACATATAGTGAAGAGTGATATGATACAAAGACCCAACTACCCCTCACTATATTCTAACATTTTTCTTTCAAATTTATCAATTTATAAGACGTCTAAGGGAGAGATATAGTTATATACTTGAGCAAGATCTTGATCATCTCCATCCCATTTCTCGATCGCCTGAAGCAAGTATTTAATAGCTGCAGAGTAAAATTTTCTCCTCAACATTACTGCTCCAAGTTCAAAATACTCAGTTGCACTAGCATCACCACTTCGTACTTGCTCCTGAGATATATTGCAAGGGGGGAAAAAAACACAGAGAGTGTAAGCATTATGTAGAAGCTCCATCTGGTATTCACCAAACTAGCGAATAGGAACTCAAAAGACATGTAACCAATGAGGAAAACAGTTGGTAAACTCTGCAAAAGTGAGGATAGCCTTTTTCATTTTGGGATCTAATAATGCAAACGAATTCACAGTCAATGGGAAACTATAGATTGTGACAAACAAGTGATTATAGGACAACTACATGAACTTGAAGATAAATCTATATTGAACATGCAAAGCATGAATCACATATTACCCAGGAAATCAAGATTAAGAGACTAAAATATCCACCAGTTGCATAGACCTCGCCATGTTATCAAGCATCAGGTAACCATGGTTTCAACTTAGATATCGGTTATACCGTTGGTACTAGTCCCACAGGTAGCATCAATAGTTGGCCTCCAAAGAACATAATTATTTACTCTTCTTTAATATTCGAAGTTCTAGTCAAGTGGCCCTCAACAATAAGACGCTCCTAAGAGGTTTCATGGAATATTTATGTCTGTTTTAGTTGACGGATACTTAGTCGTTCTAAAAGCAGGAACAGACTGATTCTAAGTAGAGATGTTTTTGATGAAAATGGATGTAGCTTTCCAGAACAAGAAAGGGGTAACTGGAACTGACTTTCCCAGCAGTAAGAATGTATTAGGAAAATAATCATGGATTCACAGTGGGCAGTTGTTCTCCAATCACTCACAATTTAATTTCCCCTATGCTAATAGAAAACGTGCCAATTTCCCACCCCTTGTATTTGCTATAACATCTCATCTTATATTTTTTGACAAATTCCTACCATACGTCACTCTCAGTATTTAATTTATTGGATCCCTTTTATGTATTCTACTCTGATCAATTGGAGCATGCACTTTCCACTTTTATCAAAGCCCCAGTTAAGATGTGCCATCAGAAGCAAGAGAGAGCATGTGGAAAAAGCTGAATTTTTTTAGCATGCAAGAGATAACCTCAGCAAAAATTTCTACTTTTCTGTTCAGAGATGGAAAAGTGTAGGTTCAAACCTTAGTATCTTGTATGGTGGTACTTCCACTTTTTCAAGAGCAGCATACAGGGTAAGTGGATGGAACATAATAACATATGAACAATCAGGAAGTATGAAGGAAACATTATATTTGGCATTCAGGAAACAAAAAAATAAGTGGGAAGATTCACTTAATTCTCCAATAACTATACAAGTTAGAAGTCAAAAGCAAGTAATATAGAAGAAAGATAGTGGTTCTTACTTGCAATTCTTTGGCAGAAAGGTCAAGTTCTCTGCGAACAAGAACTTGACGAATCACAAAGAAGGTTCCAACCCCAAGTAGACTCAATAATATTAGCAGGTAGGAGAGCTGGATTCCCAATTCAAACAGTTCTCCAATCTCATAAACCGCATTCATTTTGACATCTTCACTGGCTTGTACCACTTGTGCAGATGTCAACCACGAGACAGATCCACATGATAAAGTCACCAAACTTAACGGCCCTTTTGCATTTGAAATCTCCTCAGCAATCAACAGGCTCCGCGGAATGTCTGAAACACAATAATAATTTGGCTCAACTATTTGCTTTGACAGGTAGATAAGAAAAAGTAAAAAGCTAGTGATAGGTGCAAAGAAACCGCAAGATAACGTAATAAGCATGGTATAAGAATGCTAGAGGCTGTATACATCTCAAAAGAGATAGATACTATATTATCTACAGAAGAGAAACTTCCTCGGAGATATCTCAGATGGATATCCAAATTTTGATTACCACCATAATGCTTTAAATCCCATCCATAATCTGTCAGAAAGTCCTAGTTGCCTACTGGATGATGAGTCTGCCCATCTGGGCCACAAAATTAATTAACAGTGTTCAAAATAAAGTTAATCCCACCCACAATCTGTCAGTAAGGCATCGAAAGACCACAATCAAGAAGAGATCATGTGTTCGTAACTTTATAGTATCAATAGCATAAGTGCCTTGCGACCAGCTAATGCATGGACTTATAATGTGGGCCATATTCGATTGTCCTTGACAGAAGAGAAATACAGTAACTTTGGCTAGTGCAACATGAACAACAAAGCAAAACCCATTAAGCCCTTAAATCAGATGGTCAATAAAGAATCACAGAGTATGACAAAATTACCCTCAGATTTTGTTGAGATCAAGGGTGCCCCAATAGCCAGTTCCCTTCCAAGTATCTGCATTCATCCATGATAAGATGGAAATTCAATGACTAATCAAACACATGCATAGTCACTTATCAGCCACCTGGTCCTTTGTTCTCGGTGGAAATGAGGGACCGCAACCAAAGAACATGAGAAATAAAATTGAATACTTGAATCTTTCCACCCCCATGTGGATGTCTTTCCCAGCCCAACAACTAGCCTGACGCTTTGACCCTTTGGGTTCAAACCCCAAAAGGTGCCTCCTAAGTTGGATTTGGGATGCCAAGAGTTCCAATCACACGGAACAAATCGTACCAAAGTTCATAACCAGATTGAAACACCTAATAAGCATATGCTGCTCCATTTGCTGCGACCTTAATAGCATAATCCTTCAGTAGCACCTATGAAGCACCGACACCATGAGGTCAGTTGGTCCCTGTGTCTAACACGGGGACACACGAGGGACACGGCAAGAAACTATGGCACACGTTACATGGCGTGTCAATTAAATTTAATTAGTTTCTTTAAGGACACGGGAAGGACACGTGTGGGGACAAGCGGGGGTTAAATATGCAATTTTTTTAACGTTTTGTTTGGGGGGAGGGGGTAAATGTGTATTATTTCAAATATTTTGCGTTCAAAGTGTAATATGCTGTAGATAGGATGCTTGTTTATACAGATTGATACTTCATGCTAACTATGTTATCGATTTCTCCAATCCACGTCGACAATTAGCTTGGACCTTGTAACTACTATCTTTTCAATTAAGGAAAAAGGAAGATGAAAGTTGCATTTCCCTCCTAGTTATGGAAACCTCATAAGCAATACAAAAAACTTGCAATGATATAAAGAACTTAAAACCAAAAAACACACACCTCTATCATTTTTTCTTTTCCTCGATATTTAAAAGCCATTTTTCTTGAAAAATCGATATCTTTAAATTAATCAACCGAGGAAGAACAATATCTCTTTTTTTTCTTTTGTGCATTTTCTTGTCCTTCCATTTACTAAATTCATGAACCCCATATATCACATGCTTTTTCCTAGGACCTCCGCTCAATCACTGATCAATACAACACCACAAATTCGACAGGAGGTTCTAACAACAAATATCTATCTACAGCATAACACTTCCAAACAAAATAAAGGAGACCTTACCGGGTCGGCGAGGCTGACTTGAGAGAAGAAAACCCTCCTCGTCTTCTTCTTGTTTACTAGTAATTCGCCTTGATTCAGTTTGCCGTAGTTGTTATTGCCGCTGCGTTGCATCAATTGCCCACCAACTGTTTGCTTCAGGGTCCCAGA
This sequence comes from Rhododendron simsii, assembly GCA_014282245.1. Classification (NCBI taxonomy): domain Eukaryota; kingdom Viridiplantae; phylum Streptophyta; class Magnoliopsida; order Ericales; family Ericaceae; genus Rhododendron; species Rhododendron simsii. The sequence continues at coordinate 5,349,548 of CM024960.1, forward strand.
TAAATCACCAGTAGCGGCTCCCAGCTTCCATAACCTCAGTACGTCGGTTTTGCTTCTTCTTCGATTGATTCGTAAGGTAGCAAGACAAGGGGCCGCAGGAGAAACAACAGCTGCTTCAAACATTTCCAACACCTTCGTCGACAAACCAACAGCTTGATGTCTTCGTTTTGCCTTTCGTTCTTACGCTCCATTTTACCCCCACCACATCCACTTCAGTGAAAACTGCAGCTATTTTTATTGCGTAACAAATCCTAGAGTTTCACAAATTTGTCAAATGAAACACTATAGTCTTACTTTGCCCAACTTAACACCCTATAGTTCTATGAGGTTCCCAATTTGACCCTTGAAGCGTTATGCCCCTCACCACCCATTGGGGGTAATAAACGAGCCAAATAGGTAGTTTATCAAGCTTGGTTTGAAAATTTAACAAGCTTTAAAAATATGTTCAAGCGATCTCGAACGAACTTTAATCAAGCCAAATTTGAATCGATTTCGAGTAGCTTAGATTTTTTACGAACGAGCCAAGTAATTGCTTATTCAAATTTGGTTGGAAATCTTAATGAGCTTTAAAAAAATGTTTAAACTTGATTTGTTCATGTAAGAGTATCTCTACTCCTTACTCAAATCTTGACTCAAACTCAAATTTGAGTGAAAATCACCTAAAACCTTCTCCACTCCTTACCCGAACCTATACCAAATTTGAGCTTTACTCAAATCTAGTTAGACTCAAACACTTAATTAAATTTTTGAAAACAAATTTCACACCTTTAAATTTATAATATTGCCATTAATGAAGCTTTTTACTCAAATTTGTGCATAAATTTGAGTTTATCCATTGGAACACATAATACCAAATCAAGTTTTTACCTAAATTTTTACTTAAGTTTGGGTAAAAGTTTAAGTAAAGAGTGAAGATGCTCTAATAAACCAATCTTAAATAAACTTTTAACGAAATGGAAACTCAAACTTGGGTAGATTTTTTTTTAAAAATTTTTTGGATCAGTACCCTATGGAATATTATTGAAAAGTAGAATAATTGTTATTGAGATGAAATTGATGGCTAAGTGCAATAAAACTGTTTAATACAAGGATTGAGTGACCTTACCAATAGCCTATCCAACATCTTGAATGGGTCTGTCGTGACTCGGTGAGGAAGGTATTGGGGAGGGTCACTGTTCAATACATGGGATCTCTTGTGATTGTTTGTTTCCACTGGGTAGTCGATTATTGTTTATTGATTTCACTTTAATATGAGCATTTTTATTCTGTTGTATCGTATACTTCTTGGATAATTCATTTTTCAGGTGTGGAGACGAATTAGTGGAGGTTGAGTCGAAGCATTTAAGGATTATTTGGAGAAATTTTAGGATCATTAGAGGATTATTTATTTGGAGGCTTCTTCTTTTTTTTTTTTTTTTTTGAGATGTAAATTTGTATGTGAAGAGAATGGGCCTGCAAGTGTATGAAATACAGTGTATTTTAAAGTTTATTTCAAAAAACATACGGGTTATTACACAACGAACACGCAAATAAAATTTCGCCAACAAGTATGCAATCTTGCAAACTCCATTGGATTATATAGTGAAATTTGGTATGAGTCGTGGTTGCAAACATCCTTAGAACAACATACATTTTTGTGTTTGGTTAGCCCAAGAACCTCACTAGGATGAATCAATTCCGTAAGAGGTAAAAAACTAAGAAGATTTGAAGGGTAATTACCGAAGAGGAATATGCTTTCATCTTGAAATGCTGGTAGTTGGCCGAATGGCTGTTCATGTTAAAGGTGAAAGTGAGACAAACAAACAAGTACATATAGGCCTTGTTTGATTCGCGCATTAACTGCCTGGGGTAGGACTAAATGTACCTAATAGGGGTGAGCACGGTCCGGTTTGGTTCGGTTTTATAGTAAACCAAGAACCAAACCAATACCTACGGATTATAAATTTCGAGAACCAAACCAACCCACAAAACGCATAGAACCAAACCAATCCAATCCATTAGACTACGGTTCGGTTTCGGTTTTAACCATGGTTTGCTTTGAATTAAGCTATCATCTCCAAAAAAATATTTGAAGTACTTAAAATTACGAAAAGAAATTTAAAAAAAAAAACTTATATTAAAATCAATTTCATTCAAATTCTTAATACAAACTAACATCAACCAACTAATTTAATAGTAGAATACCAATAATTGCCTCAAACAAATAAAATGAAATACCGGTAAGTTACTAAAATGAACCAACTAAGAATACCATTTATTAAACATCTTAGATAGTTTAACCAAATAAAAGGGCAAAGAGATGGATGCTACGTTAGTACATTAGGTTTATATAGTATAGGGATAGGTTTTCTTATATAGAAAGTTAGGGTAATTAGTCTTGGTAACGGTAGTAGAGGAATTATAGGAATACGAATTGGAAAACTAAATATTGGCGAATATAATAGGATCAATAAATTAGGAAAGTAGGCTCCCATATTTATTTGGTGAATCATAATTAAAATATATATAACTATACATATTATATTATATATATAGTATATGGTTCGGATCGGTTTGGAACCATAACCGTGAACATGAATCCACAAACCAAACCATATAATGCGGTTTCTAATTTTTTTAAACCATGACCAAACCATACTACTAAAAAACCGAACCAAATCTTTCGGTTTGGATTGGTTTGGACTGGATTCACGGTTTGACGGATATTTTGCTCACCCCTAGTACCTAATCCTGAGTTATCCCACGTTTGGTTCCCGAAATGACTGTCGAGATTATTAATCCCAGGATTAATTTTATCCCTATATGGGGGGTACTAAATAATCCTAGGAGGGGAGGTGGGATTACGTAGGATTAACAAATAAGGAATTGTTTTCAAAAATATTTCGATGATATTGAGATTGATTTCAAAAAGTATTTTCAGAATTAATTTCTTTAATATTAATTTCAGAAAATGATTTTAAAAAAAAAATTTAAATGGAGTATGAATTTCAGAAAATATTTTTAAAAAATATTAATTTCAGAAATTGTTTTGAAAATACTTTTTTTTAAATATATATTTTCAAAACTTTCTTATTTTTCAAAAAAAAAATTACAAAAACTTTTAGAAAAAAAAAAAACTATTTTCAAAACTTTCATGTGTTTCAAAAATGTTTTCAGAAATTATTTTTGTTAAAAAAATACGAAAAATGTATTTTAAAACTTTCCTCTCTCAAAAAATGATTTCCAAAGCTATTTTTTTTGAAAAATGTTTTCAAAAAACCTTTTTCTTCAAAAAAAATTTCAAAAACTAGGTTTTTTTTTTCTTTCAGAAAATTGATTTTCAACTTTTTTCAGAATTTTTTTTTCAAAAATTAGTTCAAAAAAAAACTTTTCCCAAATTGTTTTGTAATAAAAATGTTTCACAAAATTATTTGTCTTAAAATGTTTATTTTTCGAAAAACGTTTTTGAAGTTTTAAAAAAAAAATACTATTCCTTATCCCATGATTAATCCCACCCGAATCAAACATGGGATTGGGTGAAATTAGGGATGAAATTAATCTAGGACAAATAATCCAGGGACTATTAATCTCAGGACTGTTAATCCCATCATTTTCAATCCGCGAATCAAACGAGGCCATAGGTATGGACATATAAGCATATCTCATTGTTTTATCTGTTAGTTTTACTTTATCACAAATAACATTATATGCGTTGTACAGAACAAATATATAACCTTATATATGTTACTTTATTATCTTAATAACAAAACAATACACATATTACTTTTTTTGTGTGACACAAAAAGCACACATATAATCTTATATGTGTTCTTTATTTGTAGAACCAAGCTAAAACACCTCTCCATTTATACCTTCTTTTTTTTTGAAATCCTTTTGTTTTTATACTTTGTATAATCGCAATAAAATCAACAAATATAGTTATCTTTTCAAATCTATACTCTTTAGTATCACAAAAATACTACTAACATATAAAGTTATCTATGTGAAATATTCTGCACTTTGTATAATTATAATAAACCAACAGATGTGATTATTTGTCGAAATCTATACATTTTATTAGAGGTGGTAATCACAATCCATATCTCTTAACCCGTCCAAATCTACCTACTTGTAACCCACCCCATTCCACCCACATTGTGCAATGGATTGCTATGGGTTCAACACCCATATTTTTATGGGTTTGGATGGGTTGAGAATGGGTTTAATATGGGCTAGAATTAAAAATGATCCAACATCTCTTTTTCTCTCTCGCCCGCACTCTCTCTCGTGTTTCTCTGATTCTTTCGCTACAATCCAATTCACCCATCTCTCTCTCGCTAACTGTTTCTGCAACAAAACTAAAAAAGTAACGTGCTAGATTTAGGGTAGGTTTGAATTTAAAAGATAAGTGGCTTATTTTTGTTCTTATTTGAATTTTTTTTGCATTTGTTAATTTTGCGTTAAACTTTTGTGATTTAATGATTTGTGTTGACGAGAGGAATCGAAAAGTAAATTTTTTTTTATCGAAACTCATAGGCTTTGTTTAGTTTAGATTTAGAAAGTTATTTTTGAGAGTTGGAGTGATAATGAGTGGAGAGAGATAGAGAGAAAGATTTATTGGAAACTTTGTCGAGAGTTAAAAGTTATTCTCAAAGTGTTAAACCAAACGGAGTGATAATTTTTTACAAAAAGACAAAAATAATATAATTACAAGTCCAATCCCTTGAGCTCCTCTCCCTTTTTTGGGTTTTTTTTTTGTTTTGTCATTATTCAACTTTTTTTGTTGTTTTGCGACAAGTATTTTACGATTTTTGATTCTTTCCAATAAGAAAAGTAAAAAATTATGATTTTTACCCAAATATTTTTGAAAACATACAAGATAAAGCCCAAAAAGCCGATTGTTAGGATTTATCTTGAATATTACAAAAAATATTAGGATAAAAGTAAAAAAAATTACTTTTTCAATTTTCTCGTCGAGACAAACTAATAGGGATAAATAGTTTGTCGCAAAACAAATAAATACAAAAAATTTGAATAGTGACAAAAAAAAATTTCAAACCTAAGTGGTGGCTTCGGCGAACACAACAAAGACCGAAACTGTACAATCGGTGCAATCATCGTCTTTCAGACAATTCTCTAATGTGGCCTTCGACTCCTCATCGAAGTTACGTTATTGTTTGGAAATGAAAAAAAAAGAGTAAAAACCTGATTTTTTTTTTAAAGTTTTTTTAGCCTCTAATTGCTTCATTTTTTTTCAAAAAAATTGAATTTTAATTATAAAATTTTACTTTTCTAAATCCCTTATTGAGACAAATTGGGAGGCCCCCCCCCCAACCAAAAAAAAAGGGGGGGGGGGGGGGGGGGGGGGGGGGATCGGGTCAAGCGGGTTTGAGTTTGACTTGATCCATATTTGACCCCGTCCGTTTCAACCCGTTTACTTTTGATTTATATTCGACCCGTCCATATTTGACCCACGCCCCTTTCAACCTGCCCAAACCCGCCCATTTACTACATCTAGAATTTTCGCTTTTTATATTATATAAAAAGTGCCAACAGATAAGGTTATTTTTGGACATCATGACCGAACAGGGACCGACTCCACTCTATGGGAGAAAATACCCGAAATGTTTGAGGAAAGTGCTTTCTTGTTTCCACCATTTTTTTTCATCGAACAGTACTTCCAATGATACGAAAGCAATAATTTTACAACCACATTCACTTTATACACCCAAATACATACCTATACGTACAAGTGTATGGGTTCTACACATACTACACACATACACAGTCTAATATGTATGAAACTTACACACTTGTGTGTAGTTGTATATTTGGGTGTGGTCGTAGAACTTCTGGCGGAAAGATGCATCTAGTGCATGATAAAAGGAAAAGGAAAAGAGACAGGGAACAAAGAAGTCATGGAAGAAATAAATAAAGGTCACCAAGTGGACCCAGTACCATTAAATATCAATATATTGTACTACTGTGTAATGAAATGTACTGTGTTGACTTGTACTCACGGTGTTTCGATTTTTTAAAAAAAGAATTTTTAGAAAAGAAAGATAGCTTTAAATTTAAAAATTACGTATTTACACAAATAATTTTTTTATCAATATGAATCTTATTTGACAGATTTTATATAAAAAAATTAAATTTTTTTTATTTTTTTATATTTGAGTTTGAAATTATTTTCGTTTAATTTTATTTTTATAAAAGTGGAACCTTAATTCAGTTCCTTTTCGCTTTCTTCCATTATTACTGTATGGAGTAACTTTTTCCTTTTCTTCTTTTTCCTTGGGTAATTCACCTGCCACATTTCCCACCGGATATCTCCTCCAGCGAGCCACCACTCCGGTAACTCTCTCTCTCTCTCTCTCTCTCTGCATTCTCTGTCTTTAACATCAATGAATAAGAAAAAAAAAGGGAAAATGTGTGGAGGTTGAGCGGCAGCTATGGCCAGCGTCCCACCTCTCTTCCCTCTATCTCTTCTCCTTTGCTCCCTCTCCTCCTTCTTCTTCCTTGTCCCTCCCTTTCTCCTCTCGTTCTCTTCCTCGACTGGCAGAGTTCAACGGGGCCATATCCAGGAATTTCGATTCCATCTTTTTCATCTATTGTAATAAGTTGATGCACTCACCGTTGGGGTACCACAACCACGGCCCCTTCTATCCTCATCTGTTAGCTTTTACCTTTTCCTAGTAAACATGTTGTCCGTTTTTAATACAAACGTTCTTTCATTATTTCGGCATTGCTTATTAAGAAATTTTTTGGGTTGAAACGTGTTTAAAAGGTGTCCCACTATTGTTAATTCCTGACTACGCCGCTGATGGCACACGTTTAATGTGTCAAGATTCTCAGAACCATGTCGTTTGCAGAAATCGTAGTGGGTGAGATAGGACGGGACGATTGTAGCTATCTGATAATGAGAAATATCCAGATCAATTCATGCAAAAACAATTCCCGATAAAAGTTGTGCTTTGCAATGACAATGAGATAAATCCAAAACTTTACAAAATGTTGGCATGTATTGAAGAGAATTTGTGTTCTCTCATGGTCAATTGTATGTTGCTTTGTCACTAGCTGTTGCTGCTGTGAAAATCTTGATTGAAATAAGAAAGGGAAATCATGGTATTTCCGATTATCGGACAAGAAATGTTGCGTACCAAGAATTGCTAACACTTGCAAAGTGTCATTAACTGTAATGTACGTTCTCGTAAGATTGGTACTTTTTATAATTAGCTTCTAATGTAACAACTTGCATAATTTTTACCTAAAATAATTATATTTTCCAGGATGGATATGCAGCTCACTCCAATCAAGAATATCAATAGTAGCACAACAAATTGGACAGCCAAAGTCAAGGTCCTTGATAAATGGAACCCAAGTCCACATAGCCCAATCAAGCTTCAAAAGTTGATCTTAGCTGATGCAGAGGTAAGAAAATAAGAAGACATCTCTTCATTTTTCAATGCATGTTCAAACATTGCATGTAGTATGAATTGTTTTGTTTACAAATCTGCAATCAACTAACTGACATAGACCTCATAATTTTCATACAATCGATACCAATTATTCAGGGAAGCAAAGTCCAAGCAACAATCATTGAAGATGATATTGAGAAATTGGAAGACACGTTGCAATTTTACAACACATATCTAATTTCTAATGCAGTCGTCAAATATGTTTTGCCGAAGTATCGTCTCAATAACTTTGAGTGGCAATGGACAATCAATGCCAACACATTGATTCAAACTGTTGATGAATCTCTATCTCATGACTATCTTCTCAATCTTGATTTCGTACCATTTGAACAATTTGAACAGCATTCTGGTGGACAAACAACTATTGGTAATTCTTGCTTCTCATTGAGAATAAACTTATTGATATCATAATACACTTACTCATCATTGCATAAGCTATTTATTTCTCTTCAACAGATATCTTAGCAGCTGTTGCACGAGTCCAACCTCCCAAGGTTCTTAGTAAACCTGGAAATCCAAAAGCACAAGAGATTATTCTCATTAATCAAGAGTAAGAGTACTCAAAGTTTTGGATAATTTATTTCAAAGTTATTGGACAAATAAGTGCTATGAAGTCTCATTTTGTACCATATATAGGTTGAAGCCAACTATATTGACCTTTTGGGATGATTTCATAACAAGCGAAGGACAATTGTTACAAAATATGAGCCCATATCCAGTACTGATTGGAATTCGTGTCAGAGTTAATACATACAATGGTTTGACTTGGAATCACTAAATTTTGTTACAATACAAAATAACTACAAAAAAGAACATTAAACCAAATTATTTCTTGCAGGTCATTCATTGTCAAGTCGACCAGGAAGTTGTTTCGTCATAGATCCAGACACAATGGCTGCACATACACTGAAAGCTTGGTATGACTCTTCGCCATATATAATATGGATATTCCAAATGGTGATGTGTTGTCTAATAAAGCTTGAGATATAGGTGCACTGAAAACAAAGAAACTATTGAGCAGCTTTGTGATGAATTCTTGGCTAAACCAATCGTTCGAATAGTACCAAATCCAGACGATAAGGATATTATATGCATCACAGATGTTCCAAAGACACCAGAAATGGTGAGTAAGGCCCCGTTCCAGTTTAACATCCTTTTGTAAAAAGTTCTTTTTTTTTCTTTCAATTTTCAAACTCAAATATAACGAAAATAAAAAATAATTTTTTAAATTTTTTTTGCACCGCATAAAAGATCTCGATGAGATCTATCAAACAAGATCCACATTGGTAGAAAAATTATTTGCGTAAACACATGATTTTTGAGCTTGAAATTACCGTGCAGACCTTGCTTTTTTGATTAAATTTCGATGATCTGAGCCGTTTAAAGTGATCAGAACGTGATTTTAAGGGTACCCGCGAGAAATCGGCAAAAAAAATGAACAAGAAGGGTTTGATCGGAGCAGTTTTCATTGAATCGTTCAATAAAAACTGCCCAAATCAAGCCCTTCCTGGTCATTTTTTTTGTTGATTTCTTAAGGGTACCCTTAAAATCACATTTTGCACACTTTGAGCGGCTCGGATCATCTAAATTTTCTCAAAAAATGGGAGGTTCGCAGGGTATAACCGTAAGGGATCCCTCACAAGATAATTTGTGTGTGTATATATATAAGAGTTCTATAATGTATTCTAAACTAATTAGTATAATGCCGCAGGTTGAGAAGCAAATGTATTGGATCCAAGGCAAGATATCAATTGTATCATTGAACCAAAACTTCTGGCATATGGCCTGCCCCAACTGTCGAAAATCCATCATTGCAAGAGATGAAGTGATATTTGATTGTTTCAATTGCAACAGGAAAAAAGTTATGGCAAAACCAAGGTTAGAAGTATTTCTCATTGAAAAGTATTTGCTAATATGCCCCAATTAACATTGCAAAAATATTTGCAGTGCAAAATTTGAAGTTCTGTTGACCGATGCTTCTGGTTCAATGACTGCAACAATGTTTGAGAGCTATGCTGAAGAATATTTCTTAGTTGATGGAAAAAAACTCATGAAATTTGCTGCAGAGGTAAATTTTAATTCTGTAAGTTTGCTTGCTTACTACTCCAATTATGAGATGGACTAATTATGAGATGAACTAATTATGAGATAAATGTTCTTTTTAGCAGAAAGACCAAAATGTCATTGCTGTCTTTCCAAAGTTGGCCTTGGAAAATGAATATCGCATCCAGCTGAAACCACGAGAATATCCTTCACGTGGTGTCAAACTTCTTGCATACAACATAGGCGGCATCAAACCTGCTGTAACTGAAGATAAAGCCAATGAAGATCCATTAACAGAGACAGGAAAATATTCACCAGCTGCTTCAGAAGTAACTTTTGAATCACCAGAACTCCAGCTCAGTGAGCATGCTAAAACCAGCACTAATCAGGTTAAAACTTAATTTTTTTTTTTAATATCATGCTGTTAAACTCAAATAGCTGGCTGTTTCTAAGGGTTAGTCCCTCTTTTTTGTAACAAGAGCTACTATGCTTGCTAATATGACACGAAGGACTATAAATCACCACAACTGTTTCAGACTTTCAGTACTTGCTTTACGCTCCTCTCTACATGTTTGTTCTTGTGCATTTGCCATTATGGTCCACTAAAAATTCAGTCGTCTGCATGTCTCTATGTTACCAGGGAACTCTACTGCCCTAGCGAATTACGTTTTGGTATGAACGTTCCAAAACATGGTACACTACTGTTCCAAAACGGTAAATTTAGCGATCCAATGCGATCCCCTTAGTTTTCCCCAAAATGTAAACCTATAATGGTAAAAATAGAGAGAAAATGGAATTTCAATGGGAGAAAGTGTATAAAGTTCAACCTCTATACTCCTAGTGTTGAGAATATAAATAATAAAGTTGTCTCTCTCTCTAAAATCTTAAGCTTTTAAATGAGTTGGTGGTTAACAATCTAATACCTAGAAATGTGTTTTGTATGAATAATTTGACAATGTTTAGTTGCACTGGATGTTTATTGCTTGGAAGAGTAAGTTCTAGTTTTGTTATCTATAGAAGCCTACCCCTAGTGTACCAGAATTTAAGCATGTGTCATACCGGGTTCCCGTTCCCATTCCTCGTGCCGGAATGATCCGCGTTCCTGGTAACATAGGTATGTCTTGTCTTTTGTTTGCTGAATTTAGTGCTGGTTTGCTCCTTGGTACATAAGCTGTTTTAATTCCCTCTGTCAAGAGGATTGATGAGCTAATTTCCTTGAATGTGGATGTGCTATTTTAGACCATACTTTAAGTTTCTCCATTCGTTTGCCACAAAGGTGGCTTGTTTCATCTCTTTTTTTTTTTTCCTTTCTATTATTGTCTTCCCATGTTTAGACTCTCTTCCTTTCTGCAAAGTTACGAGATTAGTTTCTTTGCATTATACCTTTGTGATTTCACAAGGATTCTGCTGGGGATAACAAAGTATTTCTTTTCAAATTACTGAGGACAATTTTCATCCAAACTTCAATATAAAGGATCCACCAATAGTAGAAAACGGATTAGTAGCTTTTCCCGATCAAAATGGATTAGTGACTTTTGTATTAGGACTCGGCGCGGAATTATCTCACTAGTGATTGTAGAATCTCTCTGTTTTCTTAGGACACCCCCCTTTTCTTTTTCGTTTTTTTGCAGCTTTTGAGATTGCATTTGGATTTTTCTGATTCAAGTCAACAAAAGACAAGACCAGAATCATGTCCTACCAGCGCTGAGGAAACTGGTTGGCTGACTCTCCGCTCTGGGATTTTCGCTGGCGCAGTTGCTTTGACAGGCATTGGTGTATTAGTTTACTTGAAGCGCTCCAACCTTTGATTTTCTGCTGATCTACTTTAAAGGGTGAAAAGACAATATAGCCGCGAAGTTGATTGTATGAATGCTGTACAACCTTTGATTTTCTGCTGAACTACTTAAAAGGGTGAAAAGACAATATAGCCACGAAGTTGATTGTATGAATGCTGTAAGGCGTTAGTTTACCAGCGTCTTAAGATGTTTCCTAAAGATTGGTTTAAATGAAGCTGACGATGGAAAGTAGCTATTGTAGCCTAGGTGAACTGAAGATTGAATGTTTTGTCTATGATCGATTTGAGAATCTATGCAAGCTAGAGAAGCGTTTTTCTTTTGGTGTAGTGATTGGTGTAATAGTTATACTGACAATACTGGAGGTTAATTTGGAGTGGGTGAAACCTTGGATCATGTAGCTAGTGTTTTGGAACGCAGAGTTCTTGAAAAAACAAAAACTTAATTACACGACGTTCTTAATTTGCAAAGGCTGCATATGCTGTGAATGTGAAATGGTGCTGGTTTAAGTCTGCCTGAAGATTATGGCAATCGAAATTTGCCAAGAGGTTTCGGAGATTCAGATTAAGTTAAATCCTGTATCATGGTACGAGCTAGTATCCGTTTTCTTTGTCACGAGAAACTCCTTTGGGGGTGGCTGCTGGATCCACTAGGATAAAGTTCTGATACCGATAACTACGAACAAATCAATTTCAGTTTTATGGTAATAGACTCAGTGTTCGAGCGCACAAGCGCGCTTGTGTTTCCTTTTAAATTGTGTTTAATTGTTTTAGTTGATGGATGATGAGAGTAGTACTGCATGAGGAGTTTTGTTGTGGTGGTGGTGGGGGTGGAGCTGACCATCACAGCAGCAGTACTGGTCGTGATCAGCTGAAAGAGGGATGGATGGATTATATGCAGTAATCAAGGCTACTGGTCTTTGACTCTTTGGGATTCCTTTTGTTTAAGCAAGTTTCCTTGCTAGCTCAAATATTAATTACACATATAGAATGGCCTTGTTCGGTTTGGGTTTGGGTTTTGAGGGAGGTTTCTGAGAGTAATGAGTAGAAAGTTGGAGATAATTTATTATAAGGAATTGTGCGTGGGGATTTCGAGACCCAAAACGAACAAGCCTTATGTGATCCCGGCCCTTCTCCTTACTCTCTCGATGATGATCGATCACCTTGCTAAGATCATCATCAATTCCATGTCAAGTCTCGCTCTCTTCCTCCTTTTTCATTCCTTTCTGGTAGCTCTTATTTTGAATTTTGGATAACCTGTAATGTGAATGTGTGTATGCATCTGAGAGGCCTCATTAGGCAAATCTAGGCGCACCGAGGTCTCCTTTTGTTAATTTCACTCTTCCCTAGTAGGAGGTTATTTTCGTGATTTGGTGCCTAATGCGACTAATTTGATTGTTGCGGGATTTCTCATACTTGACATAGTATTTCTTAATTATATATTGTAATTCTCAGTAGAGGAAAGAGAGAGATTTAATCCAGGCCGTCCAAAAGTATATTAGACGGTTCGAATGTGTCAAATGGGTACCACGTGAGATATATTCATTCGGCACTAAACATGGTAAAAAAAAAATTCTTGAAATTTTGTGACTAAGCTTGAACGATCCATTGTCGGCTTATTTTGCTACCCACGCTTAAGGGGGTGTTTGGGAGCCTACTTTTTGGCTTTTCATTTTCAGCTTTTTGGCTTTTTGGATTATGGCCGGAATGTATTTTGAGTATGGTAGGGTGTTTGGGAGATTTGTGCAGAATGTATTTTGAAAATATAGTAGTGTTTGGTAGATGATTGTTGAGAATGAATTATGGGTTGCATTTTTACCATATGGCCCTTTGTCTTCTTATACCAGGTGACTTGCGGTTTTTTTTTTCCAATTTTTTTTTTTTACTTTATTATTGAATAATTTTTTATGGGTTGTCTATTGAAGTCTATTACTATTCTAAAGTAATGTTTTATTTTTGCCTTCTTTTTTTTTGTGTTTTTCAAATCCACTGTATGCCTTTGGCCTTTATATTATTGTGTTAAAATAATTATTTTTGATATGTAATTTTTTCCCTTTTTTTAATTTAAGGAAGACATTTGGTATTTTAGATTTCAAATAATAAGACCAATGTTTACAAGTAACACTTTAATTTAACGACAAACACATAACATAAATATAAAACAAAATAAAAAGTACACTCCGAAGCAAAAAAAAAAAAAGAATTATGGTTTTTTCTGGTCTCTCTCTTTTCTTCTCTCTCTTCTCTGGTGTCGAATGTGTGGTAGAGCAGAGAGGCAGAACGGTGTGGATAAGGAGGGAGGGTAGATTTCGTAAAATGACAGGAGTATTAAGGGTATTTTCGTAATATAAACCCAAAATCCGAAAATGAGAATCCCAAAAACTCCTCAAACCCAGATTTTGGTTTTTGGCTCCTAAACCCATAATCCGAAAATCCATTCTCCCAAAATTCATTTTCAAAATCTGTTGCCAAACACCCATAATCCAAAAATGGGAATCCAAAAATCCAAAAATCTACTCACCAAACACCCCCTTAGTGATTACCATCTTGAATGGCTGTTACTTTTATACTTTATAGTTTATATACACACACTTTCTAGTCACTAGAATCTAGTGCATAGAATAAATTCGTGAAAATTAAAAACACAGCACACGCGCACTCTCCCTCTTCATTCAACGTGCAAGCTGGTCTATTTATTTGGGTGTTTGTTTCAAATTCGTCAACGTCTCGAATTTAGTATTAGCCTTTATAACCGGACTTGGGGCGGGGGGTTGGTTTTGGGACTGCAGTCCCAGCCGAGGGGTCCCGCTCTGGTCTCGCTCCGACGATCGGAAACGTTTACTTCGTAGAGCTCGTTGAGTTGAGTAAGCATGCAAAAAATCAGCTCGATCGGATATCATTAAGTGCCTAATCAAAACTCGCCGAGGGGTCCCGCTCTGGTCTCGCTCCAACGATCGGAAACATTCACTTCGTATTGCTCGTTGAGTTGAGTAAGCATGCAAAAACTCAGCTCGATCGGATATCATTAAGTGCCTAATCAAAACACATATAACTTGCCAATAATGGGTTCTAATAGGTTTGATCTAGTGTTTTGGATCCATTCTTTTCAAGACAAAAAGGTTTTGATTAAGCACTTAATGATATCCGATTGAGCTGATTTTTGCGTACTTGTTTAACTCGACGAGTTCTACAAAGTGAACGTTTTTGATCGTCGGAGCGAGACCGGAGCGGAGCCCCCTCGGCAGCCTCCCCAACTCCTAACCAGTGTTGTATGGGTTTCTTGTCATCGTCATTTTGTTAAAAAATAAAAAGAAGTATTTCTTAGTTCTCTCTCTACATTGTCATTAATAAAGAACATTAATGATGAGTGTAGCAGAAATGAGAATGTTGAGGTGGATGTGTGGTAAGTCTAGAAGAGACATGATTAGAAATGAAACGGTTCGGGAGATGGTAGGTGTAGCACCCATAGAAGAGAAGTTGAGGGAAAATAGGCTAAGATGGTTTGGGCATGTCTACCTTAGACCAGGAGATGCAGTAGTTAAGAGAGCAGATATGATAGTTTTGGGTAGCAATGCTACGGGAAAGGGTAAACCTAAATTGACTTTAGATGCTGTGGTAGGCAACGATATAAGTAGAGTAGGTTTGTGTGCTCAAATGGCTCTTGACAGAGCTCAATGGAAAAAAAGAATTCATGTAGCCGACTCTAAGTGATTAGGACTAAAGGCTCGATTTGGTTTAGTTTGGTTTGGTTATTAATGATATGTACTCAAAAAATTTACCAAAAAGGATTCGGAAAAAGTAAATAAACGGTATTATCCAGAGAGAGAGAGAGAGAGAGAGAGAGATGGCTTCAGCTCCTCTCTCAAGGTTTCTCTTCCCGATATCTGACGCGGGTTTGAACAAACTTAAAAAATGGAACATAGGGTTTGGATAATAGTATTGTCTCTGTGGATCTACAATGCACACTTCTCACCTCTCAACACAAGAGTTTCTTAACAAAACCCCAAGAAAGCGAGAGAGAGATGGACAGTATCCTCTGCGACGAGCTCCTAGAAGAAGTTCTCAACCGCCTCCCTAGGGGTCCATTTTTCGACCCCTCCATCGCCGTCGTCTCCCTCGTCTCCAAGCGGTGGCTCCGCCTCTACCGCTCCACCAAGTTCAACCTCTTTCTCCGCCTCTCCCCTGACAACGGTATCTCCTCTTTCCTTTCTCACTTTCCTCACCTATCCTTCCTCTTTATCATCATCGATCGCGGCCACGACGACGTCGACTTCTCGAATTTTTCCGATCGGATCCTCCTCTCGGTCGCCTCGTCCTGTCCCAAGCTGACAGGTCTCCATCTCGAACATGGGCCACCAGTCTCTCTCTTCCCTCTGCTTTCTCTCACTACCTCATGCCCTCACCTCGACTCCCTCAGCATCTCCCTATCTAGACCCATCTCTTTCCACTGGCTTGTCTTCTTACCCTCTCTTGTAAAACTCACCGTTGTTTTCAACCCCGTCCCGGGCGAAGTCGAACAAGCCGATACTTCGAAACGTAACTTCAACGCTGAGCTGAAATTAGAAACCCTAGTTTTGGATGGGATTCAAAGCGGCGATTACGGTTTTGATTCGCTGTGGAAAAGTTGCAAAAATCTTAAGAGACTGGAGCTGTATCGCTGCGAAGGAATCGGTGATGATTCGTCGGTTTTATCGTTTGTTAATTGCTTCAACGGCCTCCAAGAAGTGATATTGAGGTGGTGTGGTTCCATAGTTGATGACATTTTAATGAGATTGGTAGAGAATTGTACATCTCTGAACTCTCTGTTAATCCACGACAAAGTCGAAGGTAGCGTAGAGGGTTTGTTTCATTTCATTACTCAGAGCCGTTGTAATTTGCAAAAACTTGATTTACGTTTGCCTCTTGACCTCGAAGACAATCACTTATTGGCCGTGGCTGAGAAGTTCAGGGGTTTGTTGTCTCTTCGGTTGTGTAGTTGTTATGTTGTTACTGCTGAAGGGCTTAGGACTATGGTGTTGGCAATGAGTAATAAGCTTGAAGAATTGGCATTAATAAATTGCAAAGTGGAACCTGGCTTGTTGACCACATTAGGACACATTAGGACAAAGTTTTAGAAATTTGAGGAAGTTGGACTTGTCTTATAATGAGATGTTGGTGGATGAAGAGTTTATATCGATGCTTGCGTCGTGTAATTGTTTGAGGAACTTGAAGGTGACGGGGTGTGAAGGATTGACAAATGCATCCTTGATTTCGATGTTTAAGAGCTGTAAGCAGTTGGAGTTTGTAGATATAATGAATTGTCCTGGGATTGGGGCAGAGGCTGTTGAGTTATTTGTTTTGAATTGTCTGCGGTTGAGAGCGTTACATGTCGAAGATAGCAAGGTTTCAGATGTTTCCAGGTCTTGGTCGTCGAAGAAATTCATAGTGGTTGTTGCAATTTAATGTTGAAGAAGGGCCATTTCTTTTTCTTTAGAGGTTGCGGATCGATGCAGGTATTTTTCTCTTTACATTTTCATTGGTAAATTGAAAATGCTTCTAATATGAATGTACCAAAACTGTATTCTCCAACGATGTACATTTCGTTATTTATGCTGCAGTGCTCTTCTTTAACATAATATTGCGGCTGTTGTGTTATTCCCTGGTCATCTTTGGTTACATTGGCCTCAATTTCTACTTGTTTTAAGATGGTGGTTTGTGTCTGTTATAACATAGAATGTGCATGTGTCTAGAGCGGCAAAGTAGCATTTTCTCATCATTCCTTATCTCTTTTGACTAAGGATTATAGCGTTGGACAAGTTTAGTCCTTTAGAGCATCTCCAATAGCCTCAATGGCATCCTAAGCAATTTGTCTAGAAAAAGTGCACAATTTTATTGTCTAACCACCAAAAAATTTTACCACCCAACAACCTAGGCAGTTGACTGCTCAAATCCCAGCTCTTTTTGATTAAAAAAAAATAACAGTCACCACCACCACTATCTTGACCGTAAAACTCGCCAGAATCAAATCGCAGACTACAAACCAAACCACCAACCCATCTCTCTCTAGCGCACACACGAATCCACAAACCAAGCAAGGAGAAAACCCACCATAATCTGGCAAATCAGAAATCCAAATTGAAGACACTTGCCGGAAAAATTGTACTAAATCGTAGAAGAAGGGAAGAGAGAGAGAGGAGGTAACCTTTCTTACCTTTGCCGGAGCCACAATGGCGACGGCGACAATCTGGTGGTTGTGAAAGTGATGGATGACCCTAGCTCGCCGGAAATCCACCTATATCAAACCCTTCAACTTTCAACAGTCCAGAGAGAGGGAGGGAGGCACGAGTGCTACAGTACCTCACTGGTGGTGGCGACGTACTGTAGCAAACTAGAAACCGGCGAGGACGGCGACGAGGCTGGTGGGAGTTGATTTTGGAGTGAAACTCTTCAAAATCTGCCGAAAACAGCCTCTAACGAGACTATTGGAGATGCTCTTAGTCATGAGCGGAAGTGGTGCTTTTCATTATGTTCTAGTTCTAGCTAGTCCATTTTTTTTGAACAGATAGCTAGTCCATTTTACTGGTTTTTTTTATGCAACTATGGAATTGTTTTGGGGATATTGATGGTGATCTCAGCCTTCTTTGCTCAGCTGATATGGGTGCTTATATATTTATTTTTTTCTCATTGCATGAAGTTATTTGTTGTTCCTTTCTTTGATATGATTAGTGCTGTTGTACCGCTGCTGCTTTGTCACAATTGTTATATTGGCCAGTTTGCCTTTATTTTCATTTTCTCCGTGAATACTTGAGTGAAGATTAACTATTGAATTAGATCTCAGAACATGCAGTTATCTTTTTCTTGAAGCTGTATATTAGCAAATCTTTATCTTTTCAAATAAGGATTATGCCATTCGACTAGCTGCTCTGCATGATGACAGGAAGTTTATTGTGAGTCTGTGACCATCGTTTGCTATTGTTCCACAATTTCTTGTTGTGGGGTGTTTTGATGTTGTTTGCAAATCCAGCTCTAATTAAGGGGGACATAGCAAGAGGGTTTTACTAGGAAGTTTTATGCCTTGTTTGGATGAGTTTTTGAAAAATTTTGAATTTGGTTTTTAGGTAATAAGTGGAGAGAGAAATTAGGGTAATAATTGGAGATAGATATAATGAGTGGAGATAGATAGAGAGAGAAATTAGAATAATGATCGGAGAGAGGAGAGAAATGTGAGTAATGATTGGAAGTAAGGGTAATGAGTGTTTTTTAAGTTGGAATTTTTTTTTCAAGTTTGAATCCAAACAAGGCATTAGATACTTACATTCACAAGGGAGACGGAAAACAGCATTGGTATTCTATTTGGTGTTGTGGAAATAGTTGTAGCAGTTCTATTTAGAGATTGATTTCGTTGATTTGGTACCTTGATAGTGAGTGGGAGGCTCATAAATAACAATCAAATCTACCAGGTTATCCTAGAATTCAACCCGGGCCCCTTGTGCATGGCTAAGACTACCCCAGCACCATTTTTGCTCTTTCAGATAGCATGTGGTTTTCTATTCCTTTTGCAAAGCACCTTTTTCACAGAGGCATAGAGCAGATTCTCCCTAATGGAAATGGAAGTTTCTGCCTCGATGACCTAGGAGCGCCTAATGATTTTCTGCCATATTCTTCCTGAGAAACATGCACTGCAGTATATTATTGAAGCTGCCATGGCAATCTATTTGATTGCAAGTTCTAACAGGTTAGTGGAAAGTTACTTAGCCCCCATCCCTAATCAAAACAGAAAAGAAAAAAAGACTGCTAGTGAACACTTTATTTGGAGCACTTTGAAAGGTGTTGGTCTGAAGGCAAAGAGTGGGTCTGACGCACCCCTACCGCCACATAGGTAGTTGCAGATGCCAGAGCTTAACTCATTTTCGTCGCAACAAAGGCCAAGATCCATGCGATACGAGCAACCCCTAGCCTCACCAACTTCAAAATCAACGAGAGCTCCCCTCCAAGCTTGACCCAGCGAAACTTGAACTCAAGAGCAAGCAAGCAAGGTGGAATGGAGGTGGATTTTGTGGGTTTTTGAGAGATGGAGTGAAGTTTCAAGTGGGAAAGCAAGAGAGAGAGACGGTAGAGAGAGAGGGAGAGAGGCGTGAGGGAGAGAGAGATATAAGGAGATGAAATATTCTCCTACACACACTCACTAATACAAAGGTAAATCACACATTCACCCCCCCTAGTTTCTAATCTATCACTTTAAATCCCAATTCAAACAACCACCACATTATTCGATTTTTCCCAATTTCGGCATAAATAAAACATTTCGATAATTAGAAATATACAGGTCTCTACAAGTTTTCCTGTGGAGGGGTTTTGTGCTGGGTTTAAACTTTGACATTGGGGAGCCTATATTGGTGGTTGATTCGTTGGTTTAATCAGATCAAGTTTTCACACAACTTGCACATGTCGAATGTTATTTTCTGGTCGCTCTGGGTACACAGAAATAGGGCTCATTTTGATTCTGTGATTAGTATCACTCGAGCATCTCAGATCCGGAGACCTCTCTATAAGAAGTGCTGTGTGAGATCCTAACGGGGAGATTGATTCTGTTGTTGAGTCTACTGGGAATGTTAATGTCAAGCTTCCTTGTGCTTCTTTTTCTAATGCTGCAATCTGTGCTAATGAAGGTAGGGTTAGAATCGTGGGTGATGGTGCTTGGCAGAAAGAGTCTCTCAAAGCAGCGGCAGCTTGGGTAGCTTTCGACGAAGGAAGTCAGGAAATTGGCTTTAACGAGATGGTTTTGTTTATTTGTCCAGTCGTCAACAATGGCGGAAGCTAGAGCTTGTTTGGATACACTTCAATGGTGTATTCGGAATAACCATTACTCAGGTGTCTATTGTTACAAACGCTTTACTTTTAGTAGTACATGCTGTCCAGGGGTCAAGTGCAGTGGAGTCATGGTTAGAGTTTTTGATATCTGATACTGTACTATTAAGTGGGCATGTAATCTTTAGCTAATGTTTTTATTTCGAAAGTTCGTCGGAATGTTTGTACATAGCCAAAGCAGCCATTGCTCTGGGTCCGGTTTGCTAATCTTGTGTTTTCTGTTTGGTTATTAATAAATATTATTCCCTTGAGGGAAAAAAAAAACGCCTAGTAGTTTTGAGAATTTTATGCATGCTTATAGTCGTTCTAATTAGAGACCAAAAAACAAAAAGATTGCGCCAACAAATATCAAAGGACATGAATTTTTGATGGCAAAAGAAGTATTTTCATACAATAAACCTATACCTGCAGAACTTAGCTTGTATATTTAGAGCCAAAATTTTGGTTTTAATCGCAAACCAAGCGCAGCTACTTTCTAAACTAGGTAATTTAACGTTCTCTGTACTGTAACATTCTCTCTACTGTAACAATCTCACATTTTTTCACCACAGATGAAGAGGTTTGGTAAGAAACTATAGTAGTACTTTTTTTTTTTTTTCAACGGTCAGGGTATCAAGGCCAGCTTATTCGCACCGGATTTGGGGACTGTGTTGCGCAGCTCCGTGTTTCGTATCCATTAGGATTCATTTTTTTTTAAAGTTATATGTATTCTGATGAGGCACTTAATGATATTTGATCGAATAGTACTTGATAAGCTCTACACAGTGGACGTCTCCGATCGTCAAACCGATGTCGGCAAGGTTGTGCAGCACAATCCCCGGATCCATTCGCACCTCAACGAATCTCTTTTAAATAAGACAATTTTGATACTTTTGACTAAAATTTAGGGAATCATACTCGAAATTTGGTGGAAAAATGGAAAATGCTTGAAGTGAGAAGATTTTCAGTGCCGGATAGATATATCTCACGTGATGCCCGCTCAGCACTTCTGAGTCGTTCGATGCATTTTTAGACGGTTTAGATTAAAATATTTTCTCTCTTTTTTTTGTCTCCAAAATCTGAGTTGTCTAAAATCGCATCGAACGGCTCGGATGTGTCGAATAAGGACCACAAGTTATTCACTTGGTGCTGAAAAATTTCTCGAAAAGTAGAGTTAGAATTAGAGTCCTGGGTTAGAGTTGACATGAATAGTAAAGTTTCCAAATCTTCTTTTCGAATAAGGCAAATGCTAACAGGTGCAATGTTGCACCGGATATGTGGGTCCAATTGGATAGCTTTCCAATTCTCTCCGTACTGGATAATGACATCACAAAGACTTCTAACATGTTTTACAAATTTACTCTTAGTTTTGTAACTAATACTCCCTCCGTTCCAATTTGAGAGTCCATTATTCCCTTTTGGGTTGTTCCAAAATGATAGTCCTTTTCCAAAAATGGAAGGAAAATTTTGGTGATTTTCCAAAAGTGTCCCTCACAATTGAATATAAGTGTTATAAGTAAGTAAAATATAGGGGTAATTGTGGAAATAATAGGTAATATAGGTGTAATCATTGCTCTCCCCTAAAATAGTTAGAATCCCCAAGAGGGACTCTCAATTTGGAACGGAGGGAGTAACAAATAACCAATAACTGAATCAGAAAAAGTAATATGCGCCATTCCCCAAGCATTCCCCCCCTTTTTTTCCTCTTTAAATACCTCTTTAGTGCAAGTTTACCAATTAAAAGGTAAAAATGCTAGTAAATAGTACATTTTTTTTTATTTTACCTACTCATACCTTCAACATTACATCAATATTCTCTAGTTTACTTATCATTTATTAGAATACTAATTCTTTTTTGGAGAGAGAGAGAGAAGTAGGGATGGCAATGGGGACGGGTCGGGGACGGGGGGTACTACCTCCACCCCCTACCCATTACCCCCTGCCTCATCCCCATCCCCAACCCGATCCCCAGCGGGGATTTGTTTTTTTCCTCCATCCCTGACCCGAACGGGGAACAGGGATCCAAAACGGGGATTCGGGATTCGGGCACTTGAATTTCTCAATTCAGCACCTAACAGCATATACTAGCATTTGAAAGCCGAAAGGACTTGAATTGTTTTGTATTTTTTTTTCTAGGGAAAAGGGCCAAGGAAACAAACTTCTCTGTGAAAATTATTAATCCCCTCCCGCCACAGTATCATGGGATGAAAAAATTGACTGTGCCAAAAAGTTAGTCGAAAAAAACAAATGACATGAATGGAAAAGAATGAGATTATGAGAACCCTAAAAAAGCATACTACTAAAGAGGTATATATAATATAGTATATATTTATTTATTTATATATATAAATATGTATATTTCGGGGATTCGGGGACGGGGCGGGGCAGGTAACGAACGGGGAACGGGGACGGGTAGGGTTCGGAGCGGGGACATACCTATCCCCGACTCCTACCCGATCCCCGAATTTTTAAAAAAAAATTCCCCATACCCTACCAAATCCCCAAAACGGGTCCCCGAAGTTCGGGGATTTTCGGGGCGGGGAACGGGACGGGTTCGAACGGGGCGGCCGAGATTGCCATCCCTAGAGAGAAGGGGGGAAGTGATAGGGAAGAGAGAGAAAAGAAATAATATTTTAATGAGTGCATGGTAAATAGTTGTTCGGTACATTTACCTAACAGTTTCCAGAAAGGCAAACTAGCTTCTCTTTTGCAGAAGCTGGTGTAGACTGGTTTTGACCTCTTAGGCCCCGTTTGATAACGGGTTTGGGAGTTGGGATTGGAGTAATAATCTCATGGGATTATTAATATTTTGTTTGGTAACAAAAAAGGTTCGGACTATTAGTCCGTTGGGATGCCCAATCCGGGGATTAGGGGGTATTAGCAATACCCCGTGGGACTTGGTATTCGTAGTCCGATCCCAACCCATTCTCATTACTAATCCCTTTTCATTACTAATTTCTTCTATCAATCCAATCACATCATCTAATCTCATCTCAAACAAACATGATATTAATAATCTCATCATCTAATCCCATCTCAAACAAACATACTAATTATCAATCCCTTCTCATTAATAATCCCATCTCATTTCCAATCCCAATCCTAATCCCATCTCCTTACGAATCCCATTTTTTTATCCCTGTTATCAAACGGGGCCTTAATGAGGTAAAATAGCTTCAAAAGCTTCTTTTTCTCAACTGATAAACTTGCTCTTAGACACCATAGGTATCACAGACATTTCTTTTTCACCTTTTCTTCTAAACTCTCTGTTTCTCCATCTCCTAATCTTGTTTTGATCGACTGGAATGCCGGAGAGCTCTCTATTACACTTGAGGTGATTCAAAAACTCTTGATTAACCCCTTCTACACAGGTCCTTTTTTCCCTCGTTTTGTCCTTCCCCCTTGATTAACTCTTGAAATGTAGTAGGAACATGATGGTTTATGGAATTTTTGGCGTTGTTCGAGTTCTCACTTAATTATGCACTTACGAGCTGATTTATTTGTGGCTTCTGATGTTTAGGCATTTATATTCACTTTTGGTGTTGTTCAAGTTTTAAAATACAAGATATTTGGGTTCAGGTGTAGTTCATCTGATTTGTGTACATTTGGCTTGGAAACTCAGACTTGGACTTATCAACCACCTCAAAAAGAAATGCGGTTGTGCTACTCGTTAGCCAGACCGGCGATACAAGTTAGACTCGCATAACTCAATAAGAACTCGTATAACGATTTAACTTTTCGTGTTGACCCGTTAACATGAAATGACGCGAATAGAATACAACTCGTGATAATTAGCTTGTCGAGACAAACTAATAATTCACAAACTTTTACGCAAAAATAAAAAAAATTTAAAAATTGTAAAACTAATAAATATGAAAAAATTTAAATAAAGACAAAATAAAATGCCAAGTTGATTTTTTTTAAAGGAAACTAGCTTGTTCGTTTTGGGTTTTGAATGAAGTTTGAGTGGAGAGAAATAAATACAAAAATGTATTAAAAATCGATGCCAGAGTTTTACAGCCCCAAACCGAAAAAATAAAAGGGTAAAAGACATGTCAATCAAAAGAAAAGGTAAAGACGGATGCCAATAAAAAAAATAAAAAAAGAAGAAGGCAAAAATTGTAAGCAGAAAAGGTAACCATTGTTTGAGGGCAAAGTTGTCAATTAAAAATACAATGATATTTGATAGACACGTGGCCAGTCCTTTCTCTCTTGATTGAGAACTGAGAAGTTCATGTACTTTATGATCTGAAAAAGTAAAAACAGTCAGAGTTTTGAAAAATTAACCGGTGGAAAGTAGCACTGGTTAGCCGGACCGTTCAAATAAATGGATTATTTTGATCGTCTCATCTAGCACGAATACACTGTACTGTCATGAAAATATCTATTCTAATATATAAAGGGAGAGCACTAGTTTGGTGTCTCCCTTTTTTGTCATGCTTTTTCATTTTCAAAAGTATCCTCAAACCTGTAATATATGTGGGTAAAAATTGTAAGGTTAAAACAGTAAAACTCCAAATAAAACTGCCTCCCAATTGCCATGCCCACGTCACCTAAAACAGTTATTACTCCTTCACGACCTGTTTTTTCTAATAAAAAAAAACCCTTCTCATGCTACCTTTCGGCTTCCATCTGTCTCGCTCTCCCTCTCCTCAACTGCCACTCCCCCACACCCCCACGTCTCTCTCTCTCAACCTTTCGGCTTCCATCTCTGTCTCTCTCTCCCTCTCCTCAACTGCCACTCCCCCACACCCCCATGTCTCTCTCTCAACTGCTCCCCACACCACAACATAAATTTCGTACACATAAAGGTGGGTATTGATTCAATATTCATTCTCAGGCTAGAAAAGAAAGGGATAATATTGTCGTTGTTTTGCTCTTTGGGCACATGGGTGTATAATCTCTTCAGTAAATATTGATTCTCTCTCTCAAGGAAAGTCAGACTTCTTGCAGGTACTTCGTAGTAGATCTGATTCGAGTCTCTCTTCACCTTTCCAATTTTTTGACTTTATTTATGATGGTGAAGTTTAATAAAGAGTTCTTGATGTCTTTATTTGTTTCTGATTTTTTCTTCTCTGCTGAAAGTTATTGCAGGGGATAGAAGCTTTGAACGAAGTGGAGCAACAATTTACAGAACAAGAGGAGAAGGAGGGAAAAAAAACCTCGGCAAAAGGTAATAATATATACTAGAGGCCGGGGCACACGTGATGCGTGTGCAAGTCGGATTTTCACAACATTTGTAAAAATTTGATCAAACAATAAGTGGGAAGCATTTTTACAAAAACGTTGTAAAAATCCGACTTGCACACGCATTGCGTGTGCCCCGGCCTCTAGTTATAGTTATGCCGTGGAGGAAGAAGAAGAGGAGAGAGAGAGAGAGAGAGAGAGAGAGAGAGAGAGAGATGGACAGTATCCTGTGCGACGAGCTCCTGGAAGAAGTCCTCCGCCGCCTCCCACCGCGTTTAACTTTTTCGTTCTCCACCGCCGACGTCTCCCTCGTCTCCAAGCGGTGGCTCCGCCTCTACCGCTCTACCAAGTCCCACCTGTGTCTCCGCCTCTCCCCTGACAACGGTATCTCCTCACTTCCCTCACCTCTCCTTCCTCTATATCATCATCGACCGCGGCCACGACGACGTTGAAGTCTCGAATTTTTCCGATCAGATCCTCCTCTCCGTTGCCTCGTCCTGTCCCAAGCTGACAGATCTCAATCTCCTCCATGGGCCAGTCTCTCTCTTCCCTCTGCTTTCTCTCTCTACCTCATGCCGTCACCTCACCTCCCTCAGAATCTCCCTATCTAGACCTATCTCTTTCCACTGGCTTCTCTTCTTACACTCTCTTATAAAACTCTCCGTCGTTTTCACCCCTGTCCCGGGCGAATTCGCACGAGTCGATACTTCGAAACGTAACTTCAACGCTGAGTTGAAATTAAAAACCCTAGTTTTGGATGGGATTCGAAGCGGCGATTACGGTTTTGATTCGCTGTGGAAAAGTTGCAAAAATCTTAAGAGACTGGAGCTGTATCGCTGCGAAGGAATCGGTGATGATTCGTTGGTTTCATCGTTTGTTGATTGCTTCAACAGCCTCCAAGAAGTGGAATTGAGGCGGTGTGGATCCATTGTTAAAGATATTTTAATGAGATTGGAAGAGAATTGTACATCTCTGAACTCTCTGTTAATCCATGACAAAGGTAGCAGAGAGGGTTTGTTTCATTACCAACAGCCGTTGTAAATTGCAAACACTCGATTTACGTTTACCTCTTGACCTCGAAGACAATCACTTATTGGCTGTGGCTGAGAAGTTCAGGGGTTTGTCGTCTCTTCAGTTATCATGTTGTTTTCATGTTACTGCTGAAGGGCTTAGGACTATGGCGTTGGCCATGAGTAATGAGGTTGAAGAATTGGCTTTGGTAAATTGCGACTTGGAACCTGGGTTGTTGACCACTCTAGGACAGAAGTTTCGAAATTTGAGGAAGTTGGACTTGTCTTATAATGAGATGTTGGTGGAGGACGAGTTCATATCGATGCTGGCGTCATGTAATAGTTTGTGGGGATTGAGTGTGAGGGGTTGTGAAGGATTGACAGATGCATCCTTGGTTTCAATGTTTAAGACCTGTAAGCAGTTGGAGACTGTAGATATAATGAACTGTCCTGGGATTGGGGCAGAGGCTGTTAAGGTATTTGTTTTGAATTGTCTGCAGTTGAGAGCGTTATATGTTGAAGAGAGCAAGGTTTCAGATGTTTCTAGGTCTTATTCTTCGAAGAAATTCGTTGTGGTTCTTGCTGTTTGATGTTGGACAAGGTCCATTTGTTTTTCTTTAGAGTTGTGGATCATTGCAGGTATATTTCTCTTTACATTTTATTGGGAAATTGAAAATGTTTCAAATAAGAATGTACCAAAACTGGATACTCCAATAATGTACACCTCATGATTTATGCTGCGGTGCTCTTCTTTAACATATTATTGCAGCAGTTGTTATATTCTCCCTGTCCTCTTTATTTACATTCGCTTCAATTCTACTTGTTTAAGGCTATGGGTTGTGTTTGACTGTTATAACTTAGAATGTGCATGTATCTATTTTGGAGCGGCATATTTGCATTTCCTCTTCATTTCTTATCTTTTTGACCAGTGATTATTGTGTTGGACAAGCTTGGTCCTTAATTTATGAGAGTAAGTGATGCTTTTCATTATGTTCTAGTTCTAGCTAGTCCATTTTACTGGGTGTTTGATGCAACTATGGAATTGTTTTGGGAATATTGATGGTGATCTTAGCCTTCTTTGCTCAGCTGACACAATCCTAATGGAGATGGAACATGACAATGTTATTTTTCATTTTGTGTTGCAGAATTAATAGTACCAGCTTCGTTTTGAGTTTGTCTTCGAGAAAAAGACTTGGTTGATGTGGTACCTCATTGTGAGAGGCGATGGATACTGAGAATTAACATCTTGGACGTGGTGGATGCAGAATACAGCACTTCTATGTAACAAACAACTGTACCTGTTGATCCTAGAACTAGACCCCGGGCCTGGGCACCTTATGCATGGCTGAGGCTTCTCAGCAGCATGTACTATTTTGAGAAACAACGTGGTCTAGATCTTCTATGAAGATTTCGCATAGAGCTGTTTTGTTTTTCCTCATCTAAGATTAAGTCACTTTATGCCAAGATCGCCTAAAAGCGCACAAGGATTTTATGCCATATTGTTTTTGGTAACAGCCTCACCCCCAGAAAACACAACCATCACCCCCAAATTGTTTTAGACGGAATGGGTCGTTATGGTAATCTGGTGTCATTTGGTGCCATCTGCTGGAGTGACGTTGAAGGGGTGCACCTTTGTTACATTGATACTGCAATTGTTTGTTGGCTGGTCAGCTTCATCTTTATTTACTTTCTTTTTTCGAATAACTTCATCTTCATTTACTGAACGTTTAATTGTTTCAAGACAACTTGTAAAATATTAGTGTCAGAATTTGCGTCTTAACCTTTTTTTCAAGCTGTAAATTAGCATATGGCTGATTTGAGCATCTCTTTTAACCTTTTCAATTAAGTATTGTTCCCTTGGACTAGCTCCCTTGCACAATGAGATGAAAGTGATAATTACCATCCGATTCGAACCAGTTCGTTTGGTTATTGCTTTGGTGGTGTTCACAAAAGAAGCTCCATTATGGCATGCAAGAGGTTTTACAATGAAGTTTGAGGATTGTGGCACAGTTTGGCAATGCGGTGATGATGAAATAATTGTAGCAGTTTCTTCGATCGCCAGAATGTCTGGGAGAACGAGACTCCGTTGCCGTGGTAACTTGATACTAGTACTGCATAGTCTGCATGGCCATGGGTATTGAGAAGGGACCTTGGAGAGAGTTGTTACCGAGAAACATGCACTGCAGTTTAATATTGAAGCTGTTTTCAAGTATGGATATGATTGTCCTTGACTCGATTAGCGTACTATATTTTGAAAAACCAGGCTGCTTGAGCTCGATTCGATTCTTAATTGGCAGGATTTTAGATCGGTAATATCATAGACTGATCATGCCATGAATTTCTTGAATTTTGTAACTAAACTTTGAACGATCCATTGTTGGCTCATTTTGCTACCCACGCATAATCTTCAAAGTGATTAATTACCATCTTGAATTCCTGTTATTTTTATACTTTAGAAAAAATTTGTGAAAATTAAAAACACAGTGCGCGCGGGCACACACTCTCTCTCCCTCTTCAACGTGTAAGCTGGTCTATTTTGGGTGTTTGTTCTAAATTTGTCAACGTCTCGAATTTGAGATTTGACATTCTAACTTTGTACTAGCCTTATTAGGGTGCGTTCCAGAAACCAAATAAGAACTTATTTTTTGTTGAATAAGAAGGCTCGTTCTCCAAAAAATAAGAAGGAGGTGCTTATTTTTCAGAATTTATATAGGTACCAATGGGCGCCGGAGAGAGAAATCATACCGGCGGCCTCGCCGAGCCGTCTCCGGCCATCGGACGGCCGATCTGAGATTCATATATACACGGAAAAGGGGTGATCGGATCAAGCACCCTACACACCTCGGATGCCGTTGATTCTCGCGTAGGGCCCCTTGGTTTATTTTTTATAGAATTTTTGGACGGCTCGGATCGGCCGTCCGGTGGCCGGAGACGGCCCGGCAAGGCCGCCGGTACGATTTCCCTCCGCCGGCGCCCATTATCATAGCAACAGTCTTATTTTTTGTATAAG
Source organism: Rhododendron simsii (assembly GCA_014282245.1). Taxonomy (NCBI): domain Eukaryota; kingdom Viridiplantae; phylum Streptophyta; class Magnoliopsida; order Ericales; family Ericaceae; genus Rhododendron; species Rhododendron simsii. The sequence continues at coordinate 5,378,873 of CM024960.1, forward strand.
GCAACTTCAAGCTCAAAAATCATGTGTTTACGCAAATAATTTTCCTATCACTATGGATCTTGTTTGATAGATCTCATTGAGATCTTTAATACAGTGCAAAAAAAAATTGAATTTTTTTTTCATTTACATTATTTTTGAGTTTGAAAATGTGAAAGGAACTTTTTGTTTGAATTTGTGGAATGGCCCTTCTTATTTTTGAATGAGAAGTGGCAAAATAAGTACTTATTTTTTAAGAAGGTTTCCGGAACGGAGCCTTGATCAGTGTTTGTGAATTTCTTGTCATTTTGTAAAAACATACTGTACTTAAACAGAACTGTTCCTTATTACCGTCGTTTCTCTCTACGTTATCACCATTAATAAAAAACATTAAATGCTGCATATGTGAAAAAGGATAATGCTACTCATACAACAATCCAAACACAACAATTTACACAACCTCTCACATACATGTGGGACCCACACATAGTAGTGTGTGTGGAGCCCACATGCATGTGAGAGATTGTGTAAGTTGTTGTGTTTGGATTGTTGTGTGAGTATCATTTTTGTGTGAAAAAAACATACCCAGAAAGGATTCTAAAAAGAGAAATCAACGGTCTTGATTATCATTTAGGTGAATTTTGATTCTTGATTTTCTTTTTCGGGGTACTTTCTTGGTAGGTTATTTGGATACCTAAAATTGTTCACTCCTTTCTCAACGTTTCTCTCCCAATATCGAATTTGGATAAGAGTTTTTACCATGTTGGGATGAGGGAAAAGAAAGGACAATTAAAAAAAAATTCCCTCCTATTGTTGGTTGAAAGAGAAAAAGGGTAGAAAATAAAAATTTCAAATTAAATGAATAATAAACTTTCCCTCTTATCTTTCTCTTATTTTTCTTCTCTTTCTTTTCCTTTCGAGATGGGTTCCAAACGAGCATTAGATTTTGGAGAAAATTTTTAAAGAGTTAAAAAAAAGTGGAGAGATAATTAAAATTTTACTGAAAAATCGGGCACAAGAATATTGAGTCAAAAAGTGGAGAGATAACATTGCTCTTTTTGCAATTTTTTTAAAATTTTTTCCTAAATTATTTCTCCTTCTAAAATTTCTCTCCTTATCTCTCTACTTATTACCTTTACTATTTTTTAAAAAGAAAATTGAATTCTACACTCCATTTTTTGACATCTACACTCCTTTTTTTGTCTTCTAGCAAAAAAATTACATACACTTTCAATACTAAAATCCAAAAAGAGGAGTGTAGATGTCAAAAAAGGGAGTGTGGAATTCAATTTCCAACTTTAAAAAACTTTTCAAAATCCAATCCAAAACACAGTAAATGAAGCAGCTGTTTGCCTTTGTGGATCTACAATGCAGACTTGTCACCCCTCACCAGAAGAGTTTCTTTGAACCCTAAAACAAAACCCGAAGAGAGAGAGAGAGAGAGAGAGAGAGAGAGAGAGAGAGATATGGACGGTATCCTCTGCGACGAGCTCCTGGAAGAAGTCCTTTGCCGCCTCCCTCAGGGTCCCTTTTTTGCCCCCTCCATCGCCGTCGTCTCCCTCGTCTCCAAACGGTGGCTCCGCCTCTACCGCTCTACCAAGTCTCACCTCTTTCTCCGCCTCTCCCCTGACAACGGTATCTCCTCTTTCCTCTCTCACTTCCCTCACCTCTCCTTCCTCCATACCGTCATCGACCGCGGCCACGACAACGTCAACGTCTCGAATTTTCCCGATCAGATCCTCCTCTCCGTCGCCTCGTCCTGTCCCAAGCTGAAAGGTTTCCATCTCCTCCATGGGCCAGTCTCTCTCTTCCCTCTGCTTTCTCTCTCTACCTCATGCCCTCTCCTCACCTCCCTCAGCATCTCCCTATCTAGACCCATCTCTTTCCACTGGCTTGTCTTCTTACACTCTCTTAAAAAACTCACCGTCGATTTCAGCCCCGTCCCAGGCGAATTCGAACAAGTGGATACTTCGAAACGTAACTTCGACGCTGAGCTGAAATTGGAAACCCTAGTTTTGGATGGGATTCGACGCGGCGATTACGGTTTTGATTCGCTATGGAAAAGTTGCAAAAACCTTAAGAGACTGGAGCTGTGCCACTGCGAAGGAATCGGCGATGATTCGTCAGTTTCATCGTTTGTTAATTGCTTCAACGGCCTCCAAGAAGTGGAATTGAGGTGGTGTGGATCCATAGTTAATGATATTTTAATGAGATTGGTAGAGAATTGTACATCTCTGAACTCTCTGTTAATCCACGACGGAGGTAGCAGAGAGGGTTTGTTTCATTTCATTACTCAGAGCCGTTGTAAGTTGCAAAAACTCGATTTATGTTTACCTCTTGACCTTGAAGACAATCACTTATTGGCCGTGGCTGAGAAGTTCAGGGGTTTGTCATCTCTTCGGTTATCTAGTTGTTTTCGTGTTACTGCTGAAGGGCTTAGGACTATGGCGTTAGCCATGAGTAATGAGCTTGAAGAATTGGCTTTGGTAAATTGCAACTTGGAACCTGGGTTGTTGACCACTCTAGGACAGAAGTTTCGAAATTTGAGGAAGTTGGACTTGTCTTATAATGAGATGGTGGTGGATGAAGAGTTTATATCGATGCTTGCGTCATGTAATTGTTTGAGGGACTTGAAGGTGAGGGTGTGTGAAGGATTGACAGATGCATCCTTGGTTTCAATGTTTAACAGCTGTAAGCAGTTGAAGTATGTAGATATAATGAATTGTCCTGGGATTGGGGCAGAGGCTGTTGAGTTATTTGTTTTGAATTGTCTGCAGTTGGGTATATTATATGTTGAAGAGAGCAAGGTTTCAGATGTTTCCAGGTCTTGGGCTTCGAAGAAATTCATTGCAGTTGTTGCTGTTTGATGTTAAAAAATGGTCATTTCTTTTTCTCTTTAGAGGTTGCAGATCAATGCAGGTATATTTGTCTTTACATTTTTATTGGTAAACTGAAAATGCTTCTGATAAGAAAGTACCAAAACTGGATTCTCCAATGATGTGCGTTTTGTGATTTATGCCGCAGTGCTCTTCTTTAACATAATATTGCTGCTGTTGCTCTATTCCCCCGGTCATTTTTTTTTACAATCGCCTCAATTTCTACTTGTTTTAAGACTATGGGTTTTGTCTGTTATAACTTAGAATGTGCATGTATCTCTGTTGGAGCGGCAAAGTAGCATTTTGTCATCATTTCTTAATTCTTTTGACCAAGGATTATAGCGTTGGACAAGTTTAGTCCTTTAGTCCCTCAACTCTTAGTCACTTCAAAAAAAAACCCTAATGATCGTTATTTACATGTTGGCAGTAGTAAAAGTAAAGCAAGAGGGGGCGAGAAGTGTATTACTTGAAAAAGGTAACTGGTGACGAACTGTTTTTGTTTAAAAGTTGTTGCTATTAAGAATATAAACTCTGGTTTCATTAGTATTGGTAACGAAGAGTCGAAGAGTATAATTAACCCCTTTTTTTATTACAAGAGGGTGATTGTTAGAATCAATTTTGGAGAGAATTGTTTACAACAATACCTTTTTGGTTATTTTGATCTTCAATAAAACGTTCATCGAATAAAAAAACATCTCCATCTTGGTATATGCTACTCTCTTGGTTAATTGTGAATCAACACATTATTTCCCCCCCCTAAGTTGGTGATCGTATAATCCCAGTTAAAACAGCTCTCAAGGCTGGGGGCACGCATGTTGAGGTCATGTGCCCCAGGTGTGGGGTAAGTTAGGAATCAATTGAACATCTTGCTTTTAATTGTGAGTAATCCAAGCATGTGTGGAGGGGTTTTGTGCCGGGTTTAAACTTTGACATTGGGGAGCCTATATTGGTGGTTGAATAGTTGGTTTTACCAGATCAAGTGTTCACACAACTTGCATATGTCGAATGTTATTTTATGGTCGCTTTGGGTACACAGAAATAGGGCTTATTTTGATTCTGTGATATATCACCCACGCGATACAATTAAGCTCAGTCTTGACGTTGCATAAGAAGTGCTATGTGTGATCTTAACGGGGAGATTGATTCTGTTGTTGAGTCTGCTGGGAATGTTAATGTTAAGCTTCCTTGTGCTTGTTTTTCTAACACTGCAATCGGTGCTAATGAAGGTAGGGTTAGAATTATGAGCGATGGTGCTTGGCAGAAAGAGTCATAAAGCAGCGGCAGCTTGGGTAGGCATTTGACGAAGGAAATCAGTAAATTGGCTGTAACGAGATTGTTTTGTTTGTCATCCGATGGCGGAAGTTTGGATGCACTCCAATGGTGTATTCGGAATAACCATTACTCAGGTGTCTATGCTCTCCAGGGGTCAAGTGCAGTGGAGTCATGGTTAGCTAATGGGTTTTTTTTTCCGAAAGTTCATGGGAATGTTTGTATCCTTGGCACACAATCTAGCCAAAGCAGCCATTGCTATGGGGGTGCTAATCTTGTACTCCTATTTGTTCGGTTATTAATGAGTATTGTTCCCTAGAGAAAAAACAGGCCCATGGTAGTTTTCGACCAAAAAACAGAAGATTGCGCCGACAAATATCTAAGTACATGAATTTCTGATGGCAAAAGAAATATATTTAACCTGTGTGTTTGTAACGTTAGAAATTTGTTTGCAAACTTGGATTTGGTTGGATAAGGTTCAGGTTCAAGTCTGTATAGCTCCTCATTGTGTCTAAACATGCTCATAACACTAGTCACTTGTGCTAACAATACTGGCGTGGTGCAACGGTGCAAACATGCACTGACGGAGGCGATGTAGTATCACACATGCACTTTCATTTTCTCATTAAAAAAAAAAAACAATGTACTACTACTGGATGTTGCATGTTGTCATCTAACTATTGAATTGGTTTGGTTATGCTCCCACTCAACAATTCTCTTCTACTTTCTCTCCTGCTATCTTCGAGAATAATTTTGTTCACCCTCGTAACTTCTCTAGGGTGAACAAAATTATTCTCTCTACCTTCCCTTGTAAACTTTGGGAACTTAATATTTCTGCAGAAAACCTTTTATTTTTTGTACTTGGCTTTATACCAAAATACTATATAACAATAAATAATTCTAGATTAAATTGTTATAAATATTAGTAAACAAATAAACTTAAATAGTTAATACACAATTTGGAGATCCACGAATTAATGATGATAAGGCCGCTTAGGCCTAACTTTCTAGGAGCTTTTTGGCACTTTTTTTAATTATTTTTTCTTAACTTTTGCACAATTTGGGTCAAGTTTTTAAATAATTTTTTTTTGTCCCGGCTAGAATTTTTTCAATATTTAAAATGCATACGAACTTTTTTCGAAAAGGTAACAAAAAAAGAAGTTGTAAGAGCATCTCTAGCAAAGTTTACAAAAACTTGCTTTAAAACGGTATTTTGCTGCCTTTTAACAAATTTGAAGGGTGAGTTATCAGGTGTGCAGCTCAGCAGACTCTATACATTTATTTATTTTTATTATTTTATGTCTTTGATAATTTAAGAACAAATTGACCCTCTTTTTTTTAGGGGCTGGCTATTCGCAGCCACCTATTTTCTCCCATAACCCACTATATTTCGGTAAGTGGTTGTTGAAAATCATAAATAATATTTCGATAACTAGCTGTTGAAAATAAGATTATATTTCGGTAACTACATGTCGAAAATATATTCAATTTTCGGTAGACAACTGCCAAACATGCATTTTCGGTAAATAGCTGTTGAAAAAAATATCATATTTCGGTAATTGGATGCTGAAAATGTATCTCAATTTCAGTAACTAACTGTCGAGTCTAATTGAAAATTTTTAATGGACTGTGGGAGAAAATATGTGGCTGCGAATAGCCGCGCCCTTTTTTTTAATAGTACCACCACATCCACTTCACTCTTCAGTGACAAGTGCAGCAATTGTTATAACATAATAAACCCTAGAGTTTTAACAACTTCTCAAATCAAACCCAGCATTCTTACTTTGGACAACTACAACCCTATAAGGTCCCGTTCCGGAATTCAATATAATTACTTATTTTTTAGGAAGGCAATTTTAAACTCAAAAATAATATGTTTACGCAAATAATTTTCCTACCAATATGAATCTTGTTTGATAAATCTTATTGAGATATTTTATACGGTATAAAAAAAAATTAAAAAATTATTTTTTATTTACATTATTTTTAATTTAAAAATATGAAATAAGTACTTATTTTTTATTTTTTAAGAAGGTGCTACGGAGCATTGCTCTTTTTCAAGCTATCCTCGTCAGTTCCCTAACAACAGTTACTGCCTTTGAGCGCGAAAACCCCATCCAAAGGTGCTTTTAGGGTTTCGATCGATCGATCGAGCGAGAGAGATGGACGGAATCCTCTGCGACGAGCTTCTAGAAGAAGTCCTCTGCCGCTTCCCTTTTTGCTCCACCGCCGCTGTCTCCCTCGTCTCCAAGCGGTGGCTCCGCCTCCACCGCTCTTCCAAAATCTGCATTTTTCTCCGCCTTTCCCCTGACAACTGTAAGCCCCCCTCCCTCTCCTCTTTCCTCTCACACTTCCCTCGCCTCTCCCTCTTTATCACCATCGACGGCGGCGAAGGGGACGTCTCGAGTTTCCCCGATCAGATCCTTCTCTCTGTCGCCTCGTCCTGTCCCAAGCTGAGAGCTCTCACCCTCAAGTCTGAGCCAGTCTCTCTCTTCCCTCTGCTTTCTCTCTCTACCTCATGCCCTCACCTCACCTCTCTCAACATCGCCCTATCGAGACCTTTCTCTTTCCACTGGCTCGTCTTCTTACACTCTCTTAAGAAACTCACTGTCGTTTTCAACCCCGTACCGGGCGAATTCGAACAAGTCGATGCTTCGAAAGGTAACTTCAACGCTGAGCTGAAATTAGAAACCCTAGTTTTGGATGGGATTCGACGCGTCGATTACGGTTTCGATTCGCTGTGGAAAAGCTGTAAAAATCTTAAGAGACTGGAGCTGTATCGCTGCGAAGGAATCGGCGATGATTCCTCGTTTTCATCGTTTGTTAATTGCTTCAAGGACCTCCAAGAATTGGAATTAAGGATTTGTGGATCAATCGTTAATGATATTTTGTCGAGTTTAGCGGAGCATTGTACGTCTCTGAACTCTCTGTTAATCCATGACTACGTCGAAGGTAGCGGAGAGGGTTTGCTTCAATTCATTACTCGTACCCATTGTATTCTGCGGAAACTCGATTTATGTTTACCTTTCGACCTCGAAAACAATCACTTATTGGCGGTGGCTGATAAGTTCAGCGCTTTGTCGAGTCTTCGGTTACGTAGTTGTTTTCTTGTTACTGGTGATGGGCTTAAGACAATGGCGTTAGCCTTGAGTAATAAACTTGAAGAATCGGCTTTTGTACATTGCAAAGTGGAACCTGGTTTGTTGACAACTTTAGGACAGAGGTTTAGAAATTTGAGGAGGTTGGACTTGTCTCATAATGAAATGTTGGTGGATAAAGAGTTTATATCGATGCTTGTGTCATGTAATTGTTTGAGGGAATTGATCGTGAGGGGATGTGAAGGATTGACAAATGCATCCTTGGTTTCGATGTTTGAGAGCTGTAAGCAGTTGGAGATTGTAGATATAATGAATTGTCCTGGAATTGAAGTAGAGGCTGTTGAGTTATTTGTTTTGAATTGTCTGCAATTGAGGATGTTATTTGTTGAAGAGAGCAAGATTTCAGATGTTTCCAGGTCTTGGTCTTTGAAGAAGTTCATTGTGGTTCTTGCTGCTTAACCTAATATTGCGGCAGTTTTTTATATTCCCCTGGTCATAATATTGTGGTTCGCTTCAATTTCTACTTGTTTTAAGACTGTTTGTTATAACTTAGAATGTGGTATGTATCTATGTTGGGGCAGCAAATTAGCATTTTGTCTTCATTTTTTTTAATCTTTTTTATTAAGGATTATAGCGTTGGACAAACTTAGTCCTTTAGTCATGAGAGGATTTGAAGCTTTCCACTATGTTGTAGTTCTAGCTAAGTCCATTTGACCGGGTGTTTTATGCAACTATGGAATTGTTTTGCAGACAGTGAAAGTGATCTTAGCCTTCTTTGCTCAGCTTATATGGGAGCTTACATCTTTATTTCTCATTGCATGAACTAATTGGTTGTTCTTTTCTTGGATATGATTAGTACTGTACCTCTGCTGCTTTGCCAACATGATGTCACAATTGTTATATTGGCCAGTTCGCCTTGATTTTCATTCTCTCCCTGACTATTTGAGTTAAGATTAACTATAGAATTCTTGTCTCGGAATAAGTAGTTATCATTTTCTTGATGCTGTAAATTAGCAAATGAATGTTGATCTTTATCTTTTCAAACAAGGATTATGCCGTTTGACTAACTGCTTTGTGTGATGACAGGAAGTTTATTATTACCATCATTTGCTATTGTTTCAAAATTTCTTGTTGTGGGTATTCTGATTTGTTCGCAAATCAAGCTCTAAGGCAAACATGGTAAGAGAGTTTTACTAGGAAGTTTTAGATATTTTCTTTTGCAAAAGAGACGGAAAATAGCACTGTTTAGATATTTGATGGTGGTGGAAATAGTTGTAGCAGGTGTTTAGAGATTGACTTTGTTGATGTGGTACTTTGATTGTGAGAGGGAGGCTTATAATAACAATCAAATCTACCTGTAGTTATCCTAGAATTAAACCCAGGCCCCTTGTGCATGGCTAAGGCTACCCCAGCACCATTTACTCTTTGAGATAGCACGTGGTCTTCTATGCCTTTTGCAAAGCACCTTTTTCACAGGCCTAGAGCAGATTTTCCCTTCTGATCTTGAATTGGATAGTTTCTGCCACGACGGCCTACAAGCGACTTGTGATTTTCTGCCATATTCTTCCGGAGAAACATGCACCTCAGTGTATTTTTGTAGCTGCATGACAATCTATTTGATTGGAAGTTCTAACATGTAAGTGGAAAGTTACTTAGCCCCCACCTCCAACAAAGAAAAAAGAATGCTAGTGAACAATTTATTTGGAGCACTTTGAAAGGTGTTGGTCTGAAGGCAAAGAGCGGGTCTGATGCATAGCCCCACGCCCCAACTACATTTGCAGCTAGTTAAAGACGCTTAGAAGGGGCGAAGCTTAACTCATTTTTGTCACAACTACATTTGGGGAACAGTGGCTGTTTCTCACGATGGTCTTGTGTGACCTTCAAAGAATGCTAGTGAACAATTTATTTGGAGCACTTTAAAAGGTGTTGGTCTGGAGGCAAACAGCGGGTCTGATGCGTAGCCCCACGCCCCAACTACCTTTGCAGGTATTTATAGACGCTTGGAAAGGGCGAAGCTTTACTCATTCTCGTGACAACTACATTTGGGGAACAGTGGTGTTTCTCCCGATGGTATTGTGTGAACTTCATGTTGCCATGGTTCATCGTCTTGTTCGATGAATGAAATGAATAGAACACGACTGAACCATAGATGAATGTGGAAACATATTGATGTACACCTTACGGCTTTGGGTTTTTATTAGCTACCCAACCTGGGCAAATTGAAGGTGAGCGAAAGGAAACTAGATGTCTGCATAATTCGAAGAACCATCGTAAATTGAGGGGCAGTTTGTTTTCTATTTGAGCATTAGATTGAGTTGTATAGTCAAGAAGACTACTATATTTGGCAGTTGGTTAAAATGTTTACAGGTCGGATTAAATGTCCTTTCGTTATATATCTCAAAAAGTGCGAGTTTTAGTCTAAAAAACACGGACACGGCTGAAGACATGACATGGATACGGGACACAGCAATTCTCATAAAATAGGGACATTGACATGGTGTGGGACACATTAATTTTTATATATAATTTGTTTTAGTTATGCGAACGTATATTAATATAGCTCTAAATTTTAGGGTAAGTCTCTTATCAAATGCAAACCGATGGTGTATGTCAATACACACTAGGGGTGTGCACGGGTCGGGTTCGGGGCCGAACCCGACCCGACTGGTCGGGTATCGATTTTTTTTTTGGGGGGACCCCGAACCCGAACCGAAGGAGTGGAAATAACCGTCCGTGTGCCCGATTTTTTTTGGTGGGTCGGGTCCGACCAAAACCGAAGTAATCTATATGAATTAAATTGAATTGTTCGTCTTTTGGTCGGGTAAGAAAAATAGCACCCCGAACCGAAAAAACTGATTTTTTTTTTTTGGAAAAATGTACCCGTACCCGACCGAACCACATGTTTGGCCCCGCCCGAGACCCTTCGGATCGGGTTGGGTCCGTCGGGCCACGGGTTTTTTGCACACCCCTAATACACACATACATTTTATATTATACTTTTGCCGTAATAATTTTTGAAGTTATAAATATTTCACCTTAAAAAGCTTTTAAATTATAAAAAAATCACCTTGCTGTGTCCCCGATGTGTCCACCATAAAAATATAAATAATTAAATGAACATGCAAGTGGTGTGGCGTGTAATGTATGTGTTCACATGTCCCCAGTGTATCGCATGTCCCCAAAGTGTCCGACATGGTTATGGTGACCTGTCGGTGCTTCATAGGTTTTAGTGTATCATGGAACATGTGGTGTTATTAATCTCATTAGTCATTACTAAGCCCATGACATTACATAAATAGGGATATATACCTTCACTATTAGTCACTTCAAACCAATAAACAAAAGTTTAGGACATCCAATTAAGCAGTGAGTTTTTCGTTTAAAGAAGTTGTGAGCTCATCACTTAGGCCTTGTTCTGCGAAGGTTCTTATTTTTGAAGTATTTATTTTTCGCTTTATGAGACAGGTCATTCTCTCACAATACATAACCTTTAATTTAAAAAATAAGTACTTATTTGAAATAGGTACTTATTTGAGTTAGTGGAACACACCCTTAGAGTTGCTCCTAGAGTAGTTGTTAATTTTATGGAAAATGTCAAGTTTATTGTAGTAGCTATTATGTTCTGTGGACTTGAGTCTACAACCTGCACTCAACAAGGGGAACGGTCACATTCTGCTATGATACATCAGCATTGCTTCAACGGCCTCCAAGAAGTGGAATTGAGGTGGTATGGATCCATTGTTAATGATATTCTAATGAGATTGGTAGAGAATTTTACATCTCTTAACTCTCTGTTAATCCACAACGAGGTTAGCAAAGAGGTTTGGCTTCAATTCATTACTCACAGCCGCTGTAATTTGCAGAAACTTGATTTATGTGTACTTCATGACCTCAAAGACAATCACTTATTGGCCGTGGCTGAGAAGTTCAGGGGGTTGTCGTCTCTTCGGTTACATAGTTGTTTTCTTGTTACTCCTGAAGGGCTTAAGACCATGGTGTTAGCCATGAGTAATAAGCTTGAAGAATTGGCTATGTTAAATTGCAAAGTGGAACCAGGGTTATTGACAACTTTAGGGCAGAGTGTTATATATTTGAGGAAGTTGGACTTGTCTTTTAATAATAATGCGGCGGATAAAAAGTTTATAACGATGCTTGCGTTGTGTAACTGTTTGAGGGAAGTGAAGGTGAGGGGGTGTAAAGGATTGAATAATGCATCTGTGGTTTCGATGTTTAAGAGCTGTAAGTTGGAGAGTGTAGATATAATGTATTGTTGTTGGATTGACATAGAGGCTGTTGAGTTACTTGTTTGGAATTGTCTGCGGTTGAGAAAGATACAAGTTGAAGAGAGCAAGCTTTCAGAGGTTTCTAGGTCGTGGGCTTTGAACAAGTTGGTCGAGGTTGTTCTTTGATTGATGATTTGGATGGGGGAGAACATATGAAGGGCCAGATATCTTTGTTTAGAGTTGCAAATCAATGCTGGTAAATATATCCGTACAATCGTACATTATCATTGTTTAACTGTATTCTTTCTGATAAGCATGTACCAAAAGTGGATACACCAATAATGAACAATTCATAAATTTATATAACTATTATTTGCTGTGATTTATGCTGCAGTGCTTTAATGGCTTTATGTTTTGGCAGGGTTATATTCCCCTTGTCCTCTTGTCGTCTACATGTGTTTCGATTGTACCTGTTTTAAGACTATGGGTTGTGTCTGTTAGAAGTTAGGAAATGCGTATATTTTTGTTGGACCGGCGAATTAGCATTTGGTCACCTTTTCCTGTCCTTTTATTAATGACAGTGGCGTCGGACAAGCGTAGTCCTTTGGTTATGAGAGGAATTGGTGCATTTCAGTGTATTGTAGAGCTAACTAGTCCATTTTACCGGATGTTTTATGCAACTGTGGAATTGTTTTGCGGATAGTGACAATGATCTTAGCCTCTCTGCTCAGCTGATATGGGTGCTTTTTGTGTAAACCAATTTGTTCTCTTCTTTGCTATGATTAATGCTGTTCCACTGCTGCTAGGAAGTTTTAGATAACAATCATAACGGAGAGAGGTTTTACAATGAAGTTTTAGATTCTCACGAGGGAGATGGATCGTTGCACTGTTATTCAATGTGGTGGTGAGGAAATAAGAGTTCGCGAGAATGTCCCAGAGAAAAAGGTTCTGTTTACATGGTAACTTGATAGTTCCTGCATGGGTATTGAGAAGAGACCTTGGCGAGAGTTGGTACAGAGAAACATGCACTGCAGTTTAATATTGCAGCTGCAATGTCAATCTCTTTGTTTGGAACTTCTAATGTGTTAGTGACTACCTCTTTTAACCGAGTTAAGGTTTTTAAGTATGGATATGATTCTCCTTCCTCCCTGGTTCTCCTTCCTCCCTGGCTATTCTCTATCTATTTTTTTCTCGGCGGCTATTCTCCATTTGTTGTGGTAAGTTTTCCAGTTAAGACTCAAAAGGAGACAGATTTGATAGATTAGCGTCTTTGATATGTTTCTGATGCCTTTGATGAGAGGAAAAGGTCATAGATGGTATAAGTTTTATTGATTTTGCCCCTCTCGTTCTTATTTGTTTGTCTTCTTGTTTGCTCTCAGTGTTTGGAACTCCTTCCTTTCCCTAAAGCTGTTTTTAACTTGCGATTGCTCGACATCTTAGCAAGCATAGGAGTTCTTTAAAAAGGTCTTGGTATGAGGACACAAGTAGGACTAATACTGAGTTTGTCTTCTCATTCGGTTAATGTGCTATGTTAGTGCCCAGCTAGCAGTTGATTTTATAGGTTTGCTCAACAACTGAAACAGCTTCCCCCAGAAAACCATACCTCCACCCCGAAACCTAGTATGGTCGTATCTGAACCATGTTGTAGTATTGGTTCCAAGCCAAATCTGGGAGATCAAGCAGGTCATTTGCTCTCCGGTTGATCGAACATGAATATGTGATGCACCTAGTCTTCGCTGCAATTGAAATGAACCAAATAAATACAACATGACTGAACCGGACATGAATACGACCGTATGGTGGCGCAAGAGAGATATTTTTTTATAAACTGCTTCTTACTAGTATATTATTTCTGGAAATTTCTGAAGATCCTTGTTGATATACTTTAAGAAGCATTGTGTCTGTATTCCTATGCCCTTGTTAAGGGCGTCTCCAACCTTCACCGTATATCTCTACATCTCCATTTTCTGGAGAATGAGATGGTGATCCTCTTTCTTTTGAGGACGAAAAACACAATAGGGGTCAAGTTTATATTCACACATATTGTTGAATTAGTACCATTTGAAAGATTTTCACAATACCTTTTGAATAAGGCAAATTTTGATGGCCATGTCCGTTTAGCTTATTTAGTTTTTTTTAACTTTGTTTTTCAATCATTACCCTATATATTTCTTCAATTATTACTCTATTTCTACAATTATTAATTTCATTTCTCTCTCTATCTCTCTCCACTCATTACCTATCTCTCCAATCATTACCCTATTTCTCTCTCCACTCACTACCAAAACTAAAATACCCAAATGTGTTAAACGAACATGGCCGATATTTTTTACTAAAATTTAGGAAATCATATTATTTGAAATTTGGTGGGAAAATGGAAAATGCTTGAGTTTTAGGTTAATCTTTTGAAAAGTAGAGGTAGAAAAAGAGTGTGAGGTTAGAGTTGATATGAATAGTACAATCTTCAAATCTTCTTTTTAAATAAAATGGATTATTTCGATCCTCTCAGCTATCAGGAATATCATGTTGTCACTGTCGTGAAAGTATTTTAGTTATACATGCTAGTATATTCTACAATGTAGGCCTATCACAAAAAAGATAAAAGTCCAAACTAGGTTATGTTTACAATGTACTACCAACGGTTGGGTCACCTAACTATTGGTTGGTTTGGTCATACTCTAAAAAAATTCAATTCAACGTTTATTTGTAACGTTCTCTTACATAATGTGGATCTCATATAAGTGTAGGTCTAATCCCATATAAGAGAGGCATTACAAATACCCGTTGCATTGAAGATTTTCTCGTCATACTCCCTGTCTTTTATTTCTCTCCTACACTCTTCCCTTGCAAATTTCGATAAAACGCAATATGGAGAAAGTTTCATTTTTCATCATTGCTAATCTTTTCTAAATTTCTCTAATAAAAATTTTGTTTTTCGTACTTGGCTTTGATACCACACTGGAGTATATTAAAATGAATAACTCTAGGTTATACAGTTATTCATTTTGGGAACACAGTATGGAGAAAGTATTTAACAAAAAAAATAGTGGAAAGTTCGGGGGTTAATTTTGGAGGAAAATTATGGAGAATTTGGGTTGAGTTGATGTGAATAGTAAAAATATTCGAATTTACTTTTTTTTTTTAATTGAACATCACACCGCTATTAGAAAGAAGTCCAGGTTCGAGTCTCTTCTCCATAAAACTGGGTTTTGCTAGTTATAGTTTATTGGGCATTCATAAAAGAGAATAAAAAATTATCTTTCCATGAAATCGCCACCCACTATAGTCTACAATGTCGGGTTAGAGTTGACATAAATAGTAAAATCTCCAAATCTTCTTTTTAGATAATGGTTTTGCTAACCTCCGCCCACTAAGCAGAAGATAATATACATATAATTCTAAACAAGTTCGGATATTAATACATTTTCACAAAATTTAATATACATTTCTCAAATATCAATGCACCTTTTTACCTATTATTCTATCTATTTGGATGGATTTTAGAATAATCCTTTAAACTAAAATGGATTATTTCAATCCTTTCAGCTATCAAGAAAATCATAGTCAGGGCGGTAAAAATATTTTAGTTATACACGCTACTACGTAACAATGTTGGCCTATTAGAAGAAAGACATTACTTTAATATGGTTCATTGGGCATCTCTTTTACTTTAATATAGTTCATTGGGCATTCCTAAAAGAGAATAAAAAATTATCTTTTGTGAAATCTCCACCACTATCTTTTACAAAGCCGGGTTAGAGTTGACATAAATAATAAAATCTCCGAATTTTCTTTTTAATGAAATGGATTATTTCAATCTTTTCGGCTATAAGAGCATCCACAGTGGAATAAGCAAAACAAAATGTTGTTAAAATTAACAATATTTGTTCTAAAAAGTGCTCACATTGGAATAACCAAACTTAACAATCTCTTAGCAACTCATCAAATTTTGGTTTTTGAATAATCAAAACTAGCAACCTTTAGCCAATAATCAAATTTAGTGATCCCCATATTTTCTCAATCAAGTACACTCATCATTACACAAAAATATTTCTCTCTCTCTCTCTCTCTAAACAATGTTTTCAAAAAATAATTATAAAAAACTATTCTTACTATTCTTTTTAGAAACTTTTTCTTAAAAAAAAAACTGTCTTTATATGAACTCTTTTTTAAAATTTTTTTTTATAAAGACTGTTCTTCAATTTTTTTTAAAACTATTTTTTTTTTAAAAAAAATTGTATTTATACAAAGCTGTTTTTTTACACATTCTTTTTCATTAACTATTTTTTTTATCTAACTGTTTTTAACTTAAACTGATTTTTTTCTTCCAAAACTGTTTAATTAACTTTTTTTTTTCAAAAACAAATATTTTTTTTATAAAAACTATTTTTAACATAAACTAATTTCTCAAAAACTAGTTTCTCAAAAGATTTACGTGAAATGAAGGGAAAAAATTTGGAGAAAACTCATGGATGGAAGCAATGATCTCATTGGTTTTGATTATGAGCAAAAAATAACCAATGTGAGACTTGATATTGCTAACTTTAGCAACTTCTAAATCGATAATCAAAATCTGATGTGGCATATTTTGATTATTCACTTTTGCTTAGAGAATAAATTCTTTACACCGCCGGTGTAAACATTTATTTCCTCCAAATCAATTATATTGCGCTACGTCGCCATGTTTTATTAATTGGGACCACTGTTTTGACACGTGTCACAATGCAATTGATTTGGAGGAAATAAATATTTACACCGACAGTGTAAAAAATTTATTGTCTTTTTCTTATTCCACTGTGGATGCTCTAAAGAATATCATGAAGTGACGAAAGATTATCTCACCACCGCAAAGCATAGCATAGTGTAGTGAAAAAGGAAGGAGAGAGAGAGAGAGAGAGAGAGAGAGAGAGAAGGAGAGAAGGAGATGGACCTCTGCGACGAGCTCCTAGAAGAAGTCCTCCGCCGCCTCCCTTCATCC
Source organism: Rhododendron simsii (assembly GCA_014282245.1). Classification (NCBI taxonomy): domain Eukaryota; kingdom Viridiplantae; phylum Streptophyta; class Magnoliopsida; order Ericales; family Ericaceae; genus Rhododendron; species Rhododendron simsii. Next base: position 5,395,293 of record CM024960.1, read on the forward strand.
TCCTCCTCCGCCGATGTCTCCCTCGTCTCCAAGCGTTGGCTCCGTCTCTACCGCTCTACCAGAACCACCCTCTCGCTCCGCCTCTCCCCGGACAACTGTACGCCCCACTCCCTCTCCTCTTTCCTCTCTCTGTTCCCTAACCTCTCCTACCTCTCTGTCACCATCAACGGCCGTGACCGCGTCTCGAGTTTTCCCGATCAGATCCTTCTCTCCTTCGCCTCTTCCCGTCCCAAACTGACCGTCGCCTCTTCCTGTCCCAAGCCGGCACGTCTCTGCCTCCAACCTGAGCCAGTCTCTCACTTCCCCCTCCTTTCTCTCTCTACCTCATTCCCTCACCTCACCTCTCTCGACATCGCCTTACACAGACCCTTCAATTTCTACTGGCTCCTCTTCTTCCACTCTCTTAAGAATCTCAACGTCTCTTTTCAGTACGTATTCGAACCCGTCTATCCTGCTTGCGAGGGGAACTATGACGGTGAACTGAAATTAGAAACCCTAAGTTTCTCTGGGATTCAACGTGGTGATCACGGTCTCAATTGGCTATGGAAAAGCTGTAAAACCCTTAAGAAACTGCAGCTAACATGCTGCGGAGGAATCGGTGATGATACGTCGGGTTCATCGTTTGTTAATTGCCTCAAAGACCTCCAAGAAGTGGAATTGATTCATTGTCCTAGACCCATACGTGATGAAATTTTGTTGAAATTGGTAGATAATTGTGCGTCTTTAAGCTCTCTATTGGTAAACGATCGTTATGCTGATACAACTGGATTACGTCAATTCATTGCTCGCAGCCGTTGTAATTTGCGAAAACTCGATTTACATATATTTCCTGGCTGCCTCAGAGAGAATGACTTATTGGCCGTGGCTGACAAGTTCACGGGTTTGTTGTCGCTTCGGTTATGTGATTTTTCGTTTGATACTGGCGGTGAAGGGCTCAAGACTAAGATGTTAGCCATGAGTAATGAGCTTGAAGAATTGGCTTTGGTATATTGCAACTGGGAACCTGGGTTGTTGACCACTCTAGGACAGAAGTTTCGAAATTTGAAGAAGTTGGACTTGTCTTTTAATAGGTGGATGGCGGAGGAAGAGTTTATATCGATGCTTGTGTCGTGTAAATTTTTGACGGAATTGAAGTTGAGGTGGTGTGAAGGTTTGACAAACGCATCTCTGGTTTCGATGTTTAAGAGCTGTAAGCAGCTGGAGAGTCTAGATATCAGGGATTGTCCCGGGATTGGGGCAGAGTCTGTCGAGTTATTTGTTTTGAATAGTTCGCGGTTGAGACAGATAACTGTTGAAGAAAGTAAGATTTCACATGTTTCCAGGTCGTGGCTTCAAAGAAGTCGGTCGAACGGCCAGTTGTGTTTCTTCGGAGTTCCAAATCCATGTAAATTATGTTACCCTAAACCGGATACTCAAACAATGTACCTTTCGTGAATTATTGTAACTACTATTTGCTGTGATTTATGCTGCAGTTCTCGCGGCTCCATTTACATCATTCTATACTCAACTGACCATCCATATTTTTTTTTTCCTTCTTAGAATGCATGTAAAAATTTTGTACTGGTCTTACTTTGAACACTCAATTCAATTATCAATGAACACCCAACCCAAATGTTAATGAACATCCACTCCAAAAATAGCCCACAAAATACATATTAATCTACTTGAAATTGAAAGTCCAAATTTCAATCCACTAACCCAATTTCATCAATAACAAAATGAACAAATAAAATAAGAAAAGGAATGAACAAATAAAAAAAAAAAAAAAACCATGCAGAAGACCTTCGACCTCGTTCCTATTTGGCTCTCCTTTTGGTACACACTAACAAGTTCGTCGATCTCTTGATCTCTCTCTCTCCCTCGATTACTCACAGGTTTTGGATTTGGCCTTTTGGTAAATCCTAAGTTGTATAGTTTTGATTTTTATTTGGGTTTAATTGATTTTTCTTCTAATTGTTCACAGTTTTGAGCCCCAACCTTCAAGAACACGGATAAAGATTGAATATTGGGTGTTTTTTTTGTTACTATACATTCTGACATTCATCAAGTTTTGCCCTAAAAAATAAGACCACCACTATCTCTCCTAATCTCTTTACATTTGTTTTGAGTAATTAGATTATAGATTACTAAGTTTATATAAGTTACTAACTACTAAGTGGTATTTGATACCGTTGATAACGAGGATATCATTCAACAGTTTCAAACTGTGAAAACTCGTTGAGGACAATTGTAATAGCTACTCCCTCTGTCCCTTTTTAAGTGTTTTATTTCGTAACTCCAACTTATTAAAAATACATAATCATTATACCTTTAACATCAACATTTTCCTTAACTTTTCTTACTTACCTATCATTATTACACTTTTATTCACTAATTTTTCAAAATAGAATCTACTTTTAGGGACAAATAGATAATGCATCAACTTTTATCTACTAACTTTACAAAATGGACACTTGTTAAGGGACAACTAAAAATGGAATACTAGACTCTAAATAAAGAACGGAGGGAGTAATATACTTTGCTATTTTTGGGTCGTATTTTAGATGGTATGTATGACTTTTGTTTAATATATAGTTGTGGTTTCTCGAGATAGTATAGTGCAATTTCTGAACACCCTTACAAGAATTTCTAGAGCCACCATTACTCCTCTTTGGCATAATGTTGCAGCAGTTGATTTTTAACATTGTAAGTTTTCCTCTTGGTCCTCTTCATTTACGGTTGCTTCAGTTATACTTGTTAAAGACTAGCCCTGTTTTGTTTGGATTTTGAAAGAAGTTTTTAAAAGTAATGACATTAGATACTGTAGTGCGCAAAGATATGAGTCTAATAGGTCTATGTGAACAAGTGGCTCTTGACAGAGCTCAATGGAGGAAACAGATTCATGTAGCCGACCCCAAGTGATTGGGACGTAAGGCTCGGTTTGATTTGGTTTGGTTTGGTTTAGGGATTTAGCATTTCGTTGTCATTTCTTATCTTTTTCTAATTAAGGATTATGGCGTAGGAGTTGGAATAGGAAAGGGTCAGCCCTTTGGTAACGAGAGGAAGTGAAGCTTCCATTATATTCTACTCCTAATTAGTTTAGGGAAATGATATTGACACTCCAAAAATTGATGCAGACACTCCAAAAAATAAAGAAAAATGACTTTGGAATTACACTGATTTTGAAGTGCTTGCATCAATTTTTGGAGTGCCAATATCATTTTCCATAGTTTATTTTACAGGTTATTTTCTGCAACTATGTACGTAATTCTTTTGGGGATTTATTCTTCTTTAAGTACGTCCGAACCATTATCTTCTCCGTCATTCTCATTTACTCCAAATCTGATAATCACATAAATTAGACTACTTTGGTCCTCTTAGCTCTTAGGAATATCATGTAATCACTATTGGATTGGTTTGGTCATACTCGAAAAAAAAAATTCAGTTCAATGCTTATTTCTAACGTTCTCTTACATAATGTGAGCCCTATATAATTGTAGGTTCAACCTCGTGTGAGAGGAGATATTACAAATACCCGTTAAATTGAAGATTTTCTCATCATACTCCCCGTCTTTGATATTTCTCTCTTCCTCTCTTCCCGTGAAAATTTTGGAAAACACAATATGGAGAAAGTTTCATTTTCATCATGACTAATGTTTTTTTAATTTCTCCAATTAAATTTTCGGTTTTGGTACTTGGCTTTGATACCAAGCTAAATCAGTTAATCATTTTCAGAACACAATATGGAGAAAGTATTTAACACAAAAAATTTGGAAGTTTGGGAGGTTAATTTTTAAGGAAAATTTTAGAGACAAAAATGGAGAAATTGAATTGAGAGTTGATGTAAATAGTAAAAATATCCGAATTTACTGTTTTTATTTAACATCACACCTCCATTCTAAGAAAGAGGTCCAAGTTCGAGTCTCCTCTCCTTATTTTAAACCGATTTTGCTAGTTATAGTTCATTGGGCATTTGTAAAAGAGAAAAAAACAGTTATCTTTCCATCAAATCCCCACATCGTCATCGTTTGATTCTCGTAAGTACATATCCTTCTCATCAAATCCTCTATGATTGTGTAGATTAGGATTAACGAATAGAAAAAAAAAAACCCACCACTACCGTGTTGGGTTAGAGTTGACATGAATAGTACAATCTCCAAATTTTCTTTTTTTAAAAAATGAATTATTTCGATCCTTCCAACTATCAAGAATATCATGCAGTCATTGTCATGAAAATATTTTGGTCATAAGCGCTGGTATGTTCAATAATGTAGGCTTATCAGAAAAAACAACAATGCTACTATCTATGTACAAGTCTACTGTCCACTCCCAAATCAATCATCTCTCACGTATGTCCCGGCTTTACATATTTAATTGTGAGATAAACTCCAACACATGTGTATAAAAATAGTGGTAGGGTGACGGAATAACCAGAAAAAATTTCTCCAGTATACGCTTTAAAACCTCAAACTAAGGTGAACGAAAGACATGAGCATCATCTCACCATAGAGCATAGCATAAGGTGGTGAAAGACGGAAAGGAGAGAGACGGAAGGATATGGACGGAGGTCTCTGCGACGAGCTCCTAGAAGAAGTCCTCCGCCGCCTCCCTCGGCGGGGTCCCTTTTTCGCCTCCTTCACCGCCGATGTCTCCCTCGTCTCCAAGCGGTGGCTCCGCCTCTACCGCTCTACCAGATCCACACTCTCTCTCCGCCTCTCCCCGGACGACTGTACGCCCTCCGACTCCCTCTCCTCTTTCCTCTCTCACTTCCCTTGCCTTTCCTCCCTCTCTATCACCATCGACGGCGGGGACAGCGTCTCGAGTTTTCCCGATCCGATCCTTCTCTCCGTCGCCTCTTTCTGTCCCAAGCTCACACATCTCTGCCTCCAACCTGGGCCGGTCTCTCACTTCCCTCTCCTTTCTCTCTCTACCTCATGCCCTCACCTCACCTCTCTCGACATCGCCCTACGCAGACCCTTCTGTTCCCACTGGCTCCGCTTCTTCCACTCTCTTAAGAATCTCAACGTCTCTTTTCTCTCCGTACCCAAAGGATTCGAACCTGTCGATGCTGCTTGCGAGGGGAACTTTGACGGTGAGCTGAAATTAGAAACCCTACATGTCTCTCCGATTCAACGTGGTGATTACGGTCTCAATTGGCTATGGAAAAGCTGTAAAAACCTGAAGAAACTGCAGCTAAAATGCTGCGGAGGAATTGGCGATGATACGTCGGTTTCATCGTTTGTTAATTGCCTCAAAGACCTCCAAGAAGTGGAATTGATTCATTGTACTAGACCCATACGTGATGAAATTTTGTTGACATTGGTAGATAATTGTGTGTCTTTAAGCTCTCTATTGGTACACGATCGTTATGCTGGTACAATTGGATTACGTCAATTCATTGCTCACAGCCGTTGTAATTTGCAAAAACTCGATTTACATATACTTCATGGCTGCCTCAGAGAGAATGACTTATTGGCCGTGGCTGAGAAGTTCACGGGTTTGTTGTCGCTTCGGTTACGTGGTTTTTTGTTTAATACTGGCAGTCAAGGGCTCAAGACTATGATGTTAGCCATGAGTAATGAGCTTGAAGAATTGGCTTTAGTAAATTGCAACTGGGAACGTGGGTTGTTGACCACTCTAGGACAGAAGTTCCAAAATTTGAGGAAGTTGGACTTGTCTTCTAATAAGGGGATGATGGCGGAGGAAGAGTTTATATCGATGCTTGCGTCGTGTAATTTTTTGACGAAATTGAAGTTGAGGAGGTGTGAAGGTTTGACAAACGCATCTCTGGTTTCGATGTTTAAGAGCTGTAAGCAGTTGGAGAGTGTAGATATCATGGATTGTCCCGGGATTGAGGCAGAGTCTGTCGAGTTATTTGTTTTGAATTGTCCGCGGTTGAGACGGATACGTGTTGAAGAAAGTAAGATTTCAAATGTTTCCAGGTCGTGGGCTTCGAAGAAGTTGGTCGAGTTGGTGTTTCATTGACGATTTGGATGGGGGAGAGCAGACGGAGGGCCAGTTGTGTTTCTTCGGAGTTGCGAATCCATGTAAATAATGTACCTAAACTGGATACTCCAACAGTGTACCTTTCGTGAATTATTGTAACTACTATTTGCTGTGATTTATGCTGCAGTTCTCATCCTCTTCAGAGGCGGCTCCATCCACATCATTTTGTGATCAACTGACCATCCAAATTTTCTTCTTCTTCTTAGAATACATGTAAAAATTTTGAACTAGTCTTACTTTGAAAGCTCAATCCAATTATTAATGAACACCCAACCCAAATGTTAATGAACACCTACCCCAAAAATAGCCCACAGAATACATATTAATCCGCTTGAAATTGAAAGTCTAAATTTCAGTCCACTAACCCAATTTCATCAATAACAAAATGAAAAAAGAAAAGGAATGAACAAATAAAAAAAAAAACCATGCAAAAGACCTTCGACCTCGTTCCTATTTGGCTCTCTGTTTGGTACACACTAACAAGTTCATCTCTCTCTCTCTCTCTCTGTTTGCCTCTCTCCTTCTCTCTCCCTCGATTACTCACAGGTTTTGGATTTGGCCTTCAGTAAATCTTAAGTTGTATACTTCTGATTTCTATTTGGGTTTAATTGATTTTTCTTCTAATTGTTTACAGTTTTGAGCTTCAACCTTCAAGAATATGGATAAAGATTGAATATTGAGTGTTTTTTTGTTGCTAGGCATTCTGACATTAATCAAGTTTTGCCCTAAAAAGTAAGACCACCACTATCTCTCCTAATCTCTTTACATTTGTTTTGAGTAATTAGATTATAGATTACTAAGTTTATATAAGTTACTAAAGTAGTATTTGATACCGTTGATAACGAGGATATCATTCAACAGTTTCAAAATATGAAAACTCGTCGAGGACAATTGTAATAGATACGGAGTAATATACTTTGCTATTTTTGGGTTGCATTTTAGATGATATGTATGACTTTTTGTTTATATATATAGTTGTGGTTTCTCGAGATAGTATAGTGCAATTTCTGAACACCCTCAGAAGAATTTCTGGAGCCGCCACTGCTCCTTCTTGGCATAATGTTGCAGCAGTTGATATTTAACATTGTAAGTTTCCTCCTGGTCCTCTTCATTTACGGTTGCTTCAGTTATACTTGTTAAATGACTAAAATGCCCTCAAATATAATGTAAACTATAAATTCAATTCTTCTTGTTCCATTTTTTTCTAATTAGAATTTTTTATGTTAAATTAGAACTAACTAAATATATTTGGTCAGATTACCTTGATTTCTACATATTTTTCATGAACAAAGTCAATGTATCTTCTTTTTTTTTAATTTTTATGTTTGTGTGTTAGTTTTTTTCTTTAATTGACTTGTGATTTAATATTTAACAATGTCATACTTGAGTTATACAAACTTTGGTCAAGCTTGTATAACGAGTTATGCATTTTGATAATTGATCACGATCTATTTTTTCCTCTCCTACATGGGTTTTGAAAAATAAAAGAGGCATGTGAATGCCTAATCCCACATACAAAAAAATTATCGTGTATTTTTTAATATGTACGTTTTCCGACTAAATAAATTCAGTATAAAAGATTCTTTAATCTTTTTTTATTTTTCCTTCTTATTTTCCCTATTAGTTCATTAGTAATAATTGTGTTTCATCTCTAATGCACTAGGGGGGGTGGAAGCGCAGAAGAAAATTTTGAAGAATGATCAATGTGTAAATTATATTGAGATCATTTCTTAGAAAAATTGACATATAGAGTAATATTTATTTTTATTAGTATGTGTCCTCCATTTGAAAAATCACACTTTAAAGAGGGAAAAATGACTATGATAATGTAAAATGCATGATTAATTATTCAAATTCGACGAAAGTTTGTATAATTGAGTCTAATTTTATGTTGAAGTTATCTTATATAACCAGTATAATGTTACTTTTAATATTTAAACTTCAATTAAATTACAAAAAAGAAGGAAAAAAGACTTGATCGTTTAGATTAGTAATATTCAAGGGCATTTCAGTCAATTAATAACAAAAACTAATGGTGTTAGTGTGGATTTAACGGAATGTGGGAATCTGAATAATAGTTTGTAAAGTAAGGGAGGTCAGTGCAATTATTAGAACCTCAGGGGAGGTTCCTGCATTTGTCAGAAACCTCAGGGGAAGGTCAGTGAAATTTACCCTAAATATTATGAGCAAAATATTTAAAAAGTTCGAGCGATTCTGAGCTTGATTTTGCTTAAGCGACTTGGCTTAATTTTTTGTCTTTATTCGGAAAAAAAAACTTGCATTTGTTAGCTTTATGTAAAATTTTGGGAATTAGTAGTTTGTCTCGATGATGGAATCGAAAAAGTAAAATTATGAACCCAATCGAAAATCTTGTAAATAAAGACAAAAAAATAAAAATTATTAACCAAGTTAATTTTTACTTTTTTGATTCATATCATCAAGACAAATCAAATTAATTTCCATTGTCAAGACGAACCAATAATCTTATAAAAATTAACGCAAAATCAACTTGTACAAAAAAAAAAGTAAAGAAAACTTAATAAATGAATTATTTAGGCCAAAATGGAAGTTATAAGAGAGTTGTTGACTTTATTTTGTACTACTCCGTACTTATTCCTTTCTTTCTGTTTGGGTTAGTGAGAAAGAAATGTTGTGGCCTAAAAATAACAGTTGATTTCAATATGGTTGGATGCAGTTTATCCTCACCACAAAATGGACAATATTGGATACTTTCACAATGGACGGATCCCAACCCGCCTCGAACCTGGGCCGGTCTCTCACTTCCTCTCCTTTCTCTCTCTACCTCATGCCCTCACCTCACCTCTCTCGACATCGCCCTACCCAGACCCTTCTGTTCCACTGGCTCCGCTTCTTCCACTCTCTTAAGAATCTCAACGTCTCTTTTCTCTCCGTACCCAAAGGATTCGAACCTGTCGATGCTGCTTGCGAGGGGAACTTTGACGGTGAGCTGAAATTAGAAACCCTACATGTCTCTCGGATTCAACGTGGTGATTACGGTCTCAATTGGCTATGGAAAAGCTGTAAAAACCTTAAGAAACTGCAGCTAAATCGCTGCGAAGGAATCGGCAACGATACGTCGCATTCGTTTGTTTGTTAAGTGCCTCGAAGGCCTCCAAGAAGTGGAATTGATTCATTGTAGATATGAAATTTTATCGAAATTGGTAAATAATTGTGCGTCTTTAAACTCTCTATCGGTACACGATAGTTTTGGTGGTACAAAGGGATTACGTCAATTCATTACTCACAGCCGTTGTAATTTGCAAAAATTCGATTTACGTACACGCCCTGGCCTGCTCAGAGAGACAGACTTAGTGGCCGTGGGTGAGAAGTTCAGGGGTTTGTTGTCGCTTCGGTTACATGGCTTTTTGTTTAATACTGGCGGTGAAGGGCTCAAGACTATGATGTTAGCCATGAGTAATGAGCTTGAAGAGCTGGCTTTGGTAAATTGCAACTTGGGTCCTGGATTGTTGACCACTCTAGGACAGAAGTTTCGAAATTTGAGGAAGTTGGACTTGTCTTCTAATAGGAGGATGCTGGTGGATAAAGAGTTTATATCGATGCTTGCATCGTGTAATTTTTTGACGGAATTGAAGGTGAGGAGTTGTAGAGGTTTGGCAAATGCATCTCTGGCTTCGATGTTTAAGAGCTGTAAGCAGTTGGAGAGTGTAGATATCATGAATTGTCCCGGGATTGGGGCAGAGTATGTTGTGTTCTTTGTTTTCAATTGTCCGCGGTTGAGACAGATATGTGTTGAAGAAAGCAAGCTTTCAGATGTTTTCAAGTCGTGGGCTTCGAAGAAGTTGGTCAAGTTGGTGTTTCATTGGTGATTTGGATGGTGGAGATCAATAGATGAAGGGCCCGTTATGTTTCTTTGGAGTTGTGAATCCACGTAAATAATGTACCTAAATCGGATACTCCCACAAGGGCCCGTAATTTATTTATTTATTTTTATCAACAAAAAAGAAATTTTATTAATCAACGAACCGAAGTTATTTCTTTGGCATAATGTTTGCGGCAATTCATGATATTTCGCATTGTAACTTTCCCTTGTCCCCTTCGTTTACGGTTGCTTCAGCTGTATTTGTTTAAAGACTATAGGTTTTGTCTGTTAAAATATAAATATGCATATATTTTTGTTGGAACAATGATTTAGCATTTGGTGGTTGTCATTTCTTATCTTTTTCTAATTAAGGATTTTAAGGCGTTAGAGTTGGAATAGTAAAGGCTCAACCCTTTGGTAACGAGCGGGATTGAAGCTTTCATTATATTCTACTCCTAACTATTTTATTTTACTGGTTATTTTCTACAACTATGTAAATTTTTTGGGGGATTTATTCTTCTTTGCTCAGCTGATATGGGTGCTTATGTATGTTTCTTTTTGTTCCCTTGTTTGCCCTAACTAATGTTGCACCACTGCTGCTTTGTCACAATGATGTTGCAATCTCTCTCTCTCTCTCTCTCTCTCTCTCTCTCTCTCTCTCTCTCTCTCCATGTTGCAATGGGGGCAGGTGGCATTCCGGTTTTCCGAAAAAGGAACTTTTAAAAAAAGAAGGTAATTTCAAGCTCAAAAATCATGTGTTTACGTAAATAATTTTCCTACCAATATGGATCTTGTTTGATAGATCTCATCAAGATCTCTTAAACGGTGCAAAAAAAATTGAAAAAATATTTTTCATTTGCATTATATTTGAGTTTGAAATTACCTCTATTTGAAAAAAAGGAAGGTTTTGTAAAAGTAGAACACCTTATAAGTATGATGGTTCTAATGTTATCTTCCACCTCAATCTCATTTACTCCAAATATGCTTTTCATATAAATTCGATTACTTTGGTTAAGCTCTCAGAAATATTATGCAGTCACTGTCATGAAAATATTTCAATGTAGGCACCAATGAATGAGAGATTCAGTGGTTGAAAATTTGGACTTGGTTGGACAAGGTTTCGGTTCAAGATTTCATAGCCCCTCATCACGTCTAAACATACTCATAGCACAAACCACACGTGTTGAAATCTTAGTTTCGGTCCCAACATAAGTGAGATGGAGTCTCTAAAGATATTGATGTGGTGTGACGGTGCAATACTCACTGACCACGGTAACGACTACCATACGTGCTCTTTTATTTTCTTGTTAAAAGTAAATGTACTATACTACTATACGTTGCGTGTTGTCACCTAACTATTGAAATGGTTTGGTCAAACTCCCCCCCTCAACATTTCTCTTCTACTTTCTCTACTCCCTGTCCCTGACTCCTGCCCTCTTCCCTTCCAAACTTTGGAAACACAATACGGAGAAAGTTTCATTTTTATCACGACTAATCTTTTTTAAAATTTCTGCAGAAAACCTTTTATTTTTCGTACTTGGCTTTATACCAAAATACTATATAAAAACAAATAATTATAGATTAAATAGTTATTAATATTAAAAATGTAAACTTAAACAGTTAATGCACATTTTGGAGATTAATGAATGATGATAAGGCCGCTTCAGCCTAGAGCTTTTTGACTTTTTTTTATTACGTTTTCATAATTTTTACACAATTCGAGTCAAACTTTTACAAAATATTTTTTTTTTTTGTCTCAAGTAGAATGTTTTCAATCTTTAATTTTTATACAAACTTTTACCAAAAATGTAGTAATAAAAAGGAAGCTGTAAGAGCATCTTCAGCCGAGTTTACAAAAGTAGTTTCAAAACTGTACTTTGATACCTTTCTACAAAATTAAAGGGTGAGTTATCAGGTGTACACTCTAGCATACTCTACAAATTTGATTTTTTTATCATTTTATATTTTTACCAATTTAATTAAGAACTACTTGTATATGGTTATACTTACTCACTTTGTCTCAAAATGATAGTCCCTTACAAAAATACATGCAACTTTTGAATCGAAAAATAAAATACTTTTGTTCATGATTATTCAAGTTTCTTCGCATCAATGTAAAGATCTCGATTAGTTCTTTAATTTGGTGTAGAAAAATCCAAAATTTAATGAATGGATGTATTTCATTTTCTGATCCAAAAATTGTCCGTTTGTTCATAGGGGATTATCAAAAGGTGAATTTGAAGGCCCAAGTTAATACTTTGGTATTTGCTATCTCTATGTTTTTTTTTTATCAATCAAACAATTCATTTCAAAATAGCCGATGGTAAATTTGCTACCTATTACCTGAAATCTGTTGAGTTGAGGTAACAATGGTGTTTTGCAGTCGATGCTCTCTATCTCTAATCATCAAATTAGAAGAGAGAGAGAGATACAGAGAAGGAGATGGACTAATCTTCAAATTGGAAGAGAGAGAGAGAGAGAGAGAGAGAGAGAGAGAGAGAGAGAGAGATGGACACATTCCTCTGCGACGAGCTCCTGGAAGAAGTCCTCCTCCGCCTCCCGCCGCGTTCCACTTTTTCCCCCTCCACCTCCGATGTCTCCCTCGTCTCCAAGCGGTGGCTCCGCCTCTACCGCTCCACCAGATCCACCCTCTCTCTCCTTCTCTCCCCTGAAAACTGTGCGCCCCACTCTCTCTCCTCCTTCCTCTCTCACTTCCCTCACCTCTCCTTCCTCTCTCTCACCATCGGCGACGACGTCTCGAACTTCTCCGATCACCTCCTCCTCTCCGTCGTCTCGTCCTTTCCCAAGCTGAGACTTCTCTGCCTCCAACCCAACCCACTCTCTCTCTCCCTTCTCCTCTCTCTCTCTACTTCGTGCCCTCACCTCACCTCTCTCTACATCGCCCTATCTAGGCCCTTCTCTTTCCACTGGCTCCTCTTCTTCCACTCTCTTAAAAACCTCGGCGTCCATTTCACCTCCGTCCCCGTTCCCGTCCCCGGTAAATCCACAAGAGTCGATGCTGCTTCGAAAGGGAAGAGCTTCGATTTCACCTCCGTCCCCGTCCCCGGTGAATCCAAAAGAGTTGGTGTTGCTTCGAAAGGGCAGAGCTTCGACGATGCTGAACTGAAATTAGAAACCCTAGTTTTGTCCGGGATCCGACGCGGCGATCTTGGTTTGGATTGGCTGTGGAGAAGCTGTAAAAAGCTTAAGAAACTGCAGCTACGCCGCTGTGAGGGAATCGGCGATGATACGTCGGTTTCGTCGTTTGTTAATTGCTTCAAGGGCCTCCAAGAAGTGGAATTGAGGATTTGTGGATCCATATCTAATGAGATTTTATCAATATTGTCTGAGAATGGTACATCTCTGAGCTCTCTGTTGGTACATGATGGTGGCAGCGGACAGGGATTATTTCAATTCATTACTCACAGCTGTTGTAATTTACGAAAACTCGATTTACGTTTACCTCTTGATGTCAATAACAATCACTTATCGGCCGTTGCCCAGAATTTCAGGGGTTTGTCGAGTCTTAGGTTACAGAGTTGTTGTCTTGTTACTGGTAAAGGGCTTAAGACTATAGGGTTAGCCATGAGTAATGAGCTTGAAGAATTGGCTTTGATAAATTGTGATATGGTTGAAAGAGAACCGGGGTTGTTGACAGCTTTAGGACAGACTTTAAGAAATTTGAGGAGGTTGGACTTGTCTTATAATGAGAAGTTGATGGATAAAGAGCTTATATCGATGCTTGAGTCGTGTAATTGTTTGAGGGAATTGAAGGTGAGGGGGTGTAGAGGGTTGACAAATGCGTCCGTGGTTTCGACGTATAAGAGCTGTAAGCAGTTGGAGATTGTAGATATAATGAATTGTCCTGGGATTGAGGCAAAGGCTGTTGAGTTATTTGTTTTGAATTGTCTGCGGTTGAAGCAGATACATGTTGAAGAAAGCAAGCTTTCAGATGTTTCCCGGTTGTGGGCTTCGAAGAAGTTCGTTGAGCTTATTGCTCGGTATAGTTGACTGGAAGGGGGAGAACTGAAGAAGGGCCATTTTTATCTTCTTTTAAGGGTTGCAAATTGATGCAGGTAAATATCTTCGTACATTTTTTTATTGTGCAGTGGCAAATGTTTATAATAAGAATGCACTTAAATTTTGTTTTTGAAGGTTGAATGCGGCGATTGTTTTTTCCCCCCGGTTCTCTTTGTTTACATTTGCTTCAGTTGTACTTGTTTGAAGACTATGGGTTGTGTCTGTTAGAAGATGCATGTATCTTTTTTGGAGCTTCAAATTAGCATTTTGTGACCATTTCTTATCTCTATGAATGAGGATTATTTCGTTGGACAAGCTTAGTCCTTTGGTAATGAGAGGAATTGATGCTTTGCATGAATTTCTAATGCTATATTTACTGGCTATTATTTGCAACTATGGAACAGTTTAGGGATAGTGACACTGATCATAGCCTTCTTTGCTGCAGCTTATATGCGTGCATATAGTTCCGTCTTTTCCCCGTTGTGTGACCTAATTTATTGTTCCCTTTGCTGTGATTAGTGCTTCTGTGTCACAATGATACTGCACTTGTTATGTTTCCCGTTCACCATTTTCATTTACTCCATGTATCCTTGATGTTAGACTAACTATAGAATTAGCGTCTCAGAATATGCATGTCTCTTTTTTATTTATCAATCAAGGATTATGCCGTCGAACTACCTAGTTTCTGACCAAGGAAATTTGTAGTTTCCAGTATAATGTGAACTAGTTCATTTTATCGGGTGTTGTGATGTTTAAAAATCAAGATCTAAGGGGACATGGAACACGTTGTTATTCTATTTGGTGGTGCGGAAATAATTGTAGCACTTTAATTTCAGGTTGTCTAAGAGGAAAAAGGCTTTGTTGATGTGGTACCTTGATAGTGAGAATGGATGGGTATTGAGAATTGAACTTCTTTGAAGAGTTGGGTACAGAATACGGAGGCTTTTTAATCAACTATGAAATCTACCCATTGATCTCTGAATTTTTGGTAACGAAGGAGTTCTTGTTCTTTTAAGGTGGTGTGATATTGATTAATCAGCTCTTCTTCAAGAATGAAAAGGTTTCGATAAAACTTTTGGCCTTGGCTTTTTTGAATCCCCTCTATCCTTTCAAAGAGCGCTCTTTTTCTTGAAACTTGTTTCCAAAAACCTCTTTGTTCCAAGTGTTAGCATTTGCCAGCGAAGGTTTCAAGGTAATTAGGGAAATTCATGTTTTGAAAATTGCAGGATTGCTTCACGCTTTTTATGAAATCGTGGTGGGTGGTCCAGGCCCCTTCAAGTCTTAAGGCTAGGCTTGGGTCTCACAATATTAATGGTACATTTTAACATGGGACAGTGATCAAAATAAGTAAATTCTTAGGAGGTTTAAGTAAAATCAAATTACTCCATAAAAGCATACCAATAATCAATAATGTCTCTGAGAGAGAGAGACTAGTAATTAAGCAGTGAGCTCCTCTTCCTTGTGTTCTCAACATCAGACTGAGGATAAGCAACGCAAGTTAGGAGAGAGAGAGAGAGAGAGAGAGAGAGAGAGAGAGAGAGAGAGAGAGAGAGAGAGAGAGAGAGAGACTAGTAATTAAGCAGTGAGCTCCTCTTCCTTGTGTTCTCAACATCAGACTGAGGATAAGCAACGCAAGTGAGGACCTACCCTGCATGCATCTGCTCATCATCAAGGAAACTCGCATGATCCCATCAGACTGGTCCACCTTCCGTTTCACCACTTTCCCTGCACAAGAGAGAGAGAGAGAGAGAGAGAGAGAGAGAGAGAGAGAGAGAGAGAGAGTAGTAATTAAGCAGTGAGCTCCTCTTCCTTGTGTTGTCAACATCAGACTGTGGATAAGCAACACAAGTGAGATGGGAGGTCGATCCCCACCTCCTCAGCATGGTTGAGAATGTACACGTCGTCTGGGCACTTGAACTCCTGCGGGCACTTGAAGGTAGATTGTGACCGGGCACCTTATGCATGGTTAAGGCTACATCAGCAGCATGTACTCTTTTGAGATAGCATGCGGTCTAGACCTTATGCGCGACACCTCAATCACATAGAGTTGGTTTTCCCTTGTGATATGGAATTGGACTGTTTGTGCCCCGATGGCCTAGAAGCGCTTATTGATTTACTTCCATATTCTTTCAGAGAAACATGCACCGCAGTGTATTACTGCAGCTGCAGTGGCTATCTTATATTGATTGGAAGTTCTAATGTGTAGGTGAACTGTTGGTTGGGACATTTGGAGAACTTTGAAAACCATTAGTCTGAAGGCACAGAGCAGGACTTGTGCATAGTTTCAGACTTTCCTTCAACTGAACGTGCGTTTTTTTTTTGGCTAAAAGCTAAACCTGCTATGTTAGTGCAAAGCTGTTGGTTTATGAGTGCAATTTTGTTCACCCTCTTTAAAGAGGGTGAAGATTATCTTCTCTTTTATTGGTTGAAATGGTGTGGATTCCACCACAAGTAATTTCATGGTTACCATGCAATACACTCTTTAGTAAACATGACATCACTTTGTGGTGTGATTCACACCATTTAATCCAATATGAATGAGGGTAATGTTTACCCTCTTAAGTGGAAGGTGAACAAAACTCAACTCGTTGGTTTATAGGTCTACTGAACAACTGAAAAAGCATCCCCGCCGTAGAACACAACTTTGGACGGTCTCTTTTGGTCCTATCAGCTGGACTGATGTAGAAGGGGTGCAGTTTAACTCATTTTCTCTACAAACTACATTGAGCCAAAGTGTGGAGCAGTGACACCGTCCAACATGGTGGTATTGTGTGTCCTCCTGGTATTCCCAGGTTCACCGAATGAGAATACGATGATGTACCTAGCCGACTACTACTAGTCGAAGTGAATCAAATAGATACAACGTGACTGAACCACACATGAATGTGGCAACATATTGATTGTGCATCTGAAGGCATTGAGAAACTGTTGCTTATATTATTTCTGGAAGTTCCTGAGGATCCATGTTGATAGACATTTTGAAGCGTTGTGTATGTTGGTATTAGTTACCCATACGATTATAAGGGCATCTCAAAACCACACACTATATCTCTATATCTCCATTTTCTAGTGTATGAACCCTCTCCCCAACTCATCCTCCATATCTTCGTCCATTTGTCGCAACATTGCAATGGTCTATTATGAAACCTCATTTTCTTTTTAGGATCTAAAAAAACCCAATCGCAGCTGGTTGTGAGAGTAGCTCGACTGTCGTTGTATCATCCGTGATCTTCAATGATGTAAAATACTGTTCGTCTTATGGTTGCTAACTTATCCTTTATTTCACTAGCATAGGTCGTTCGTTCGAACTGGAACCCTATCTTAGAGTTTGAATTGCTGAAGTGTTTCAAGTTGAATTTGGTCTATAACGCTAGAGAAATGAGAATTGCAACTCACGAACAGTTTCTTTCCATTTTGCTACTTTTCGTCTTCTATTTTTCTTTGCGCGGTGTGACGCTCATCTTTTGTCACATTTACAAGATGTAATATTCGAATATTTATTGAAGCTATTCTTCCTTTCAGAATGAGATGTGTAAACTGAAAACAATTCATAAAATATTTAATCCATGGAAGCTGTAACCCTACTCACAAAATTCTTCAAAATGTCTATGAGGAAAGCATGCAATCACTATAATGAAAATGTTCAAGTTACACATGCAAGTTTTCAACAATGTGCTACTATTAGATGAAAACCCTAACTAGGTTAAGTTCACAAAAACCTTACTCACAAAATTTTTCAAAACGTCTTGTGCTCTTGCTCTTAATCTTCACTCTCGTGGATTTCAGTAGTTTGAGTCGTGCTTTAAAGAACACTTTCGCACTTGCACTTTCGCTCATGCTCATGAATCCACTCACAAATTATGTGACTTACGGTGTACCACCATACGTTAGGTGTTTGCCACCTAACTATTGGTAAGTTAGTTTTTTCTTTACTAAAATTAATTTATTTAGATAAAAAATCTCATTTGTTAGGAAAGTTTTTTTTTTGGTAAACTGTTAGGAAAGCTTTTAATTTACTTGTAATATATTTATAGGAACCCAAACCATGAAGGATTCTTAAGAGTATTGAATGTACCCCAATTTCATTTTTTCTTACTCGAATACTTTATTCATTTTCTGATTCCATGATTTACTTTATCCTATAATTTATATTCTTTCAATTTTTTTCTTTCTTCCTTTTCTATACCGACAGAGTACCTTCTTATAATTCCCTTACTCTACTAAACTCGAAAGTGTTTGGATGCTAATTGTATAAAACGGTTTTATACAAAAAAAATTTAAATATTACTTTAATTCAAAATTTAAGATCTTAAACTCTAAAAGAAAAAATGAAAGATTGAATTAAGTACGTACGTATAATTATTCGATTGAGCTAGTTTTTATTCAAAACAACTAAACAAATTTGTTTGAAATTGATGAAACGGGCTCACTCTCGTAAAGAAGGGTAATTTCTTCATCATTTTGAACCGTCATTTCATCCTCTTCAAAGTCAAAGAAATTTTTTCTGCGTTAATAAAATAGGGAGGAGATATAATACTTCTACGTATTATTACTTTATAATCGGGCAATTGAATCTACTAATTTTTTTTTTTTTTGACATGGCTATTAATCATAAGTCGGTGGGAAATTCTTAAGCAGATACATTAAAAAGAAAAATGAAGAATTCATAACACATCTGCGCGGCAGCGTGGGTCATGCATATTTATTCTTAATTGGCAAAAATGTTATTTAAAAGAGAAATAGGTAAGAATAAGAATAATACGAAACAAACACCATCAGAAGTCATAACCGCAAAAAAAAAAAAAAAAAAAAACCTTAAATTTTGAAAGAAAAATCATGAACATGCATAGCTTCACTTTTTTGACGGTATCGTAACTATACCAACAAGTACAAAGCACAATACGGGAACTTAGCCGGGTGGCATGAGATATCAATCAAATGGTTTGTTCTCAACGGTTTTCAAGTTGAATCTCACGAAAGTCAAACATTTAAAACCTCGGGTCATTGTAGATTTACCTAATCATTATCTTCGTAATTCTGAAAGGGTCCGTATCCCCTTGAGAAAACCCACTCCGCATTTCCCGGGTTTATTTATGTCTTCGATTTAGCGCGAAAAGAGAAAATCACTGAAACCCAAACCAATTACTACAGTAGTAGTTTGTTCCTGCCAAATTTTTCCCGGGCATCTCCGGCAAGGGCAGGCAGGATCGTCGAGGCTGGGCCGGTCAGGTCATGAGATGGCGGCTCAAACCGCATAAAAACCTAACGAAGGAGAGGGGCCCTTGGATTTGGGTCGTGGGTGGGGCCCAATGAGAATCTCACACCTAGGATCCCTTCGCGCTCGGGGTTACTCCTCCATATCCAACAAAATTCTTTTTTTTTTTTACCTCATTTGCAAAGAAGATTCAACCGTTCATCTCATAGGTCTTGAATTCAATAACATGTGTAGAAAAAATGTCAGCTTGATTGAAATCTGAAGGCACATGAAGAAAATCGGTTAAAGTGGATAGTCAATATGCATGGTTTTAGGCTTAAGTCATTGTTGACTTTAAATGGATGTTCATGTATCTGGTCGGATCAACTTGATTTTTTGTGCTCATGTTTGTGAGACCTAAGAGATGAACAGTTTGGATAATTTTTTGAGCACAGGATGGGAGAAAAATCACCTTGCTTGGTTTGCATTTTTGAAAGTTGTTTTTGAGATAATGGGTGGTAATGAGTGGAGAGAGATAAAGAGAAAAAAATATTGAGAAACGTGTAGAAAGGAAAATGAGTTGAGTTGAGTTGTGAACCAAACAAAGTGATTGAGTTTGGTGGGGTATCAAGAGGGGGTTTAACCCTCTAAACTCATCAGTTTACACCGTAGATGTAGTGGTCGTTCCACTTTTAAAAAAAGAAAGTTTGGGAAAAAAGAAGGTAATTTTAAGGTCAAAAATCATGTGTTTACGTAAATAATTTTTCTACCAATATGAATCTTGTTTGATCGGTCTCATTAAAATCTTTTAAACGGTGCAAAAAGAAATTAAAAATCATTTTTTATTTTCGTTATATTTGAATTTGAAATTATCTTCTTTTTTAGGCGAAAGCAGAAAGGAGCCGTATACTGCCAACACATTACACATCATCTGTCTTTCATTCACCCAATGTGTACCTTCTATTATTAGCTTTCTTTTTTTGAACACTGGCTTTCTTGATATTGAAATAGTACATTTTATAATTCTTAAAATGTAAATTAACTAAGGAAAGAAATTACTAGTAGTAGTTTTTATCATACATCGGTGGTTATTTGAACAAATGATATTTGAGCGTCTAATTTTTTTTTCAAGATAATTATAATTTCGTCACGTATGTACTTATTGACATTTTTTTCCTTGAATTTTCTTTCATGTGGTTTTTCGACATCAAAGGAACCATTAATGCGAAGAATACGATAAGCACTCGTTTGTATGTCCGGAAAATAACAAATGGGGTATCGAATCCGTGGAATATGAGTGATATATATAGAAATGGTGGAAGAAAAAATAATTAATCCGGTGGTTGGGATTTTAATATGCATTTTCTAGCTAGCTTGTTCTCATGCAAATTACATAATGACAATACAGTCGCGTCAATAAGCTTTTGATGGAGAGAATACGTAATTCCCGGATTTCATGATTCCCTATAGCAACGGGATATAAGCTATGCTAGGGTATGTGATTTTGCCCCAAAATGGCAGCAACAAAAGTCGGGGCCCGGTGGCCGCGACATTATACATCCAATCCCACCCTCAAATCCGAGAAAATTTTTCAGTGTTGGGTGGGCACAGGCCACGTGGTGCCCGGCACCAATCTCGGCCGTCCAATGAAGTTTTGGACGGCTCAAATCTGTTCGACTGCCGAGAGGTATTTTAGTCATTTCACACTTTAAAATAGCCGAACAGATCTGGACTGTCCAAAACTTTTGGATTGCCAAGATGGTGCACGGCACCACGCCAGGCACTGAAAAATTTCTCCTCAAATCCCCTAAACAAACATGTCCTAAACCAAACTTTCTTGCAGCACTATGAATTCCTCTCTCTCTCTCTCTCTCTCTCTCTCTCTCTCTCTCTCTCTCTCTCTCTCTCTCTCTCTCTCTCTCTCTCTCTCTCTCTCTCTCTCTCCGGGTTCTGCATCGCTAAATCTTGGACATGGTGTGAAGACATGGAACACCAGAAGATGGACATGGTGTGAAAACATGGAACACCAGAAGAGGAATTGGGGTTGGACTTGACAAAGTTGTCAACTTCAACACCTTCTTAAAAAATAAGTACTTATTTCACATTTTCAAACTTAAAAATAATGTAAATAAAAAATAATTTTCCAAATTTTTTTGCATCGTATAAAAGATTTCATTGAGATCTATTAAACAAGATCCATATTGATAGAAAAATTATTTGCGTACGTTCATAATTTTTGAACTTAAAATTATTTTCTTAAAAAATAAGTACTTATTTCCCTTCCGGAAACGGGACTTAGCATGATTGAATTAGAGAATGCAAGTGGTGTGTGTAGCTTTTCGTAGTAGTCTTTATCAGATTGACTTTCAATTAGTCCACACTAAACAAGTACTAAATTGCAAAGGCTGATGAGAGTTAGCACTCCTCTAAACTAGCAATTAACGATAAAGATAGATACTTTTTGCTCAAATCGCGTTACGCGCTAGCTCCATAACCAAAGGCTGTCAATTACTTACAGTGATGCTCGTCTCGAATTTCGGCTCGTTAAAAGATTTGTTCGTGATTTGCTCACGAGCAAATAAAATAAATGAAAAACCGAAACATGTTTTTCAATCTCACAACATTTTCAACCCAATTTAAAATAGCGTAACGCACAACAGATACTCGGTCCAAGAAGCTTATAGCGTAACATGTTTTTTCCCTTGGTAAATTGTCCGATATTTCCGCAATTTAGTTTAACCTCTTAATAAAAATGTACTATATTCTACAGGACATTGGTAGTATTATTTAATGTCTTAATTGATCAAGATAGACTGTTGTGATAGCAGCAGTTTGTTGGCCCCCCTCGGAGATAGCAAAAGTTGAATGAAAAGAATTGAAACTTATCCTTAAAGGCCACTAGAAGAATCCAATGAATACAATTTACGTCAGGGGGTATGTAACTGGAGAGAGCCAGTCAAATAGTAGTAAATAACCACAACAATAATTCTATTACGAGATAGGTTTCCCAGTGCCGAAAACTCCTGTGTCATTGTGCCGAAGAGTTTTTCGACCATTGAATTTAAAACATAAAAGAAAAAATCACACAATCTAACAACTGAAAAAATCCCTCGACATAGAAGCATAAGAATTTTCGAAACAGTGGAGATCGGACCCCTTCTGTTACCCAGTGACCTGCAATAGGTACGTGAGTCATATCCAGTCCGATACAATCGCTATCTCACAAAAATAGCTAAAGACCTTAATAATTGATCCCACCCAAGCTACTGCCACCACACATGCTTTCTTTTCTTATTATAGAGATAGAAAGAGTATTTTATATATACTAATCCCTATGAGACTTTCTTTATTGTCCAAAGGTACCTCTTTAGTATTTGTTTGTTTCTTTTTTCTTTTTCCTTTCAAAATGGTAATAACTCATTGATTTTTTTTTGGATCCGAAATAACTCATTGATAGAAAATACGCATACACAAGATAATTATCTAGATGGCATTTGTTCTTAATCAAAGGAATAAAAAACCACAAATGAAGTTAGTCGTCTTAGGTAATGGCACCCCGACCACTATTACCTCTTCATGCTGAAGAATGGGTCACCACGCCATTCGCACTCCTACGCATAAAAGAAAACTCACACTGATTAAAAAACTACATACACCCGTAACAGCGAGGCCAACAAGACAATCTATTTGATTTGTCATTGGACCGCCACCACCACCGCTTCCCTTTGTCGCCACTGTTAGAATTTGAATCGACACCTCAGACAGACTCTCTCTTGGTTGATATCTTGCACCACTCCACCACAAAGGCACAAACAAATGTGGTGTTTGGTAAACATGCCTAAAATCTTATCTAAAAGCGCATTAAATTGACTCATAAAGTACCATTTTACCAAGTGTCCTGAAGTATTTTAATAATGGATATGTACCAAACAGTCCTAAAACCCCACATAGGATTCTTATCTGCCCCAACCTTATCGCGGTTTGTCCTCTAATACCAGAGGAAATGCATTCAGAGGTGGGACACGGGAGGACTGACGGGCATAAAGAAAGGTACTTGGGCGCCAAGGAAGGATTTCGTTTGAGAAATTTGTCAAAAGGCCAATCAATTTGTGAATGAAACATCCTTGCAGCATCACCGCCATTAAAAAATTATTTTACTTTTGCATGTGTTGGCGAACCTTTTCTTACTTGAGTAGATTCTTGACTTGGTTGTGCACGATAGAGAGAGAGAGAGAGAGAGAGAGGGAGGGAGAGAGATGAATTCATAGTGCAAGAAAGTGGAGGGTGTTGCAAAGAGGATGTAACCGGCCAATAACAACCCTTCACATTTCTTGCCCAAGATATACTCCTATTGATTAGTTTCAGTTAGCTTGTGCGTATTTGGACTAAACTTTACAATCCTACTGCTGCCAGTTTCACATGCTTATGTGTAAAAATGATGTGACCTCAAGATTTATTGATAATGACATAAAAATAGGAACATCTATTAATCTATATCATGGGTTTAAAAGACCGTCTTGATTTGGACGAAGAAGAAAAGATCTCTTCAAGGCAAAAAGAGAAGACTCAAGCAAATTTCAGGGTTGCAATGACAAACATCACAATAAACTTCCATTCGAAATCTCAAGCAAAGACAATCCATGACAACCTCAACAAAATCATTCACACCCAGTCCATGCCAAGTACTAAGAAAAAGGAAGAAACTTGCAAAAGATTCTGAAACTTAGCTAAAACTGGACTACTATACCCATTTCATAAATATATTACATTTGTACACCCTCATTCCATCAAAAGCTATTACCCTACTACTACTACTACTACTATTACTACTTCTACAACAGAGAGCAACCAAGAAAACAACACCACAACCCAAAAGACACCAAACTAAATTGAAACTAATGAATCCCCTAAAGAACTCAATTTGCTCTCTCAACATGTCTAATAAACACCGACTCCAAATCCGGAGGGTTAAAGAACTCCCTAGAGCCATTGAAATGGCAAGTTGACGAAGGGCGGCTCTTCCGTGGGGCCGGAGGGCACGACAGTATCTCCGGTATTTTCGATTCTTTCGCCTTTGGAGTCGTCGAACTCGATTCATCGCTTTCATAACCACACTCCCTTTCCTTTGGCTTCATCTTTATCGGCCTCATCGGACCGCGTACTGCGATTCCGGCAATCACCCACTTCTTGCCTTCTGTCTCCAGGCCTATGTCCACCACTTGATGCTTCTTTGAAAAACCCATATCCAATCAAACTCAAACAAGGTATAAAAGTACGAAAGTTGGAACTTTTGTGTCGCGAAACACCCGAAAGAGAAGAAGATCTGCAGAGGAAAACAGAGAGGTAGAAGATGGGTTTTTGATTGGGAAAAATCTTTGTGGGAAACTTATCGGAGGAAAATGGAGGGGTTTTTTAGGGGGGAAAGAAGAGGGAATAAGGGGAAAGGGGTCTTTGGTAATTCCTTTGAGGAGGTAAGGAAAGAAGAATGAGAAAAGAGGTGAATGGAAAGACTTTGAATGGAGAAAGGGAGGGGAGGCGTCAAAGTGATTGAGAATGTGTGTGATGATATAGAGAGAGAGAGAGGGAGAGAGAGAAAAAGAACGTTTATATATTTAGATGGGAGGAGAGAGAGAGGGATACGTGACCTAATTGACTAGCGTACACAGGAAGAGATTAGAGAGAGAGAGAGAGAGAGAGAGAGCTGACCGTGAGATGACGGGCAGCCGAAAAGGAATATAAATGGAGGGTTTTGGCGCCAAGTTTTGGTGTTTGACAAAGCAACGGCTCTTATTCCCGCCAATCATGTCTTTAGTTTCCCATTTTATCCCCGTTGCAAATGGTTATCTACAACATAGACGGAGAGTGGGCCGTATACTGTCGGTCGTGGATACGACCCAAGCAAATGGGGCTGGACGACGTCGTTAGTGCCCGAGCCTTGGTTAATCTGGGCTAGGCCCATTAGGTACATACAAATTGAATGTTAGGAGAGCTAATCAGAAGTAGGCCTAAATTGGAAAGGATTTGGACATAGATGTGTGCGTTCACAATCGTCTGATGCTTGTAGATCCCACGTGCATTGTGTAGGAGTTCTCGATGCACAAATAATTTTCGGGTACTTTTGTGTCGAAATCTGTGTCTAAATGTCAGTATCTATTGCATTGCTCTTGCTAAATCGTAATTTTTATTGAAAACTTAAAAGATACCTATTGATTTAAATTTACCCTAAGGAATATACACTGGAGTATTATTATTTGTATTCAGACTATATAAAAATTCGTAGCACTTTCCATTGCTTACGTAGTAGCACCATGACGCACGTTACCATAATTAGGTATTCTGGCTTTGATAACTCGTTAAATTTTACTGAGTAGAGTTCAATCCCAAATTATCAAGTTGAGAGCATTCTCACAACTTAAATAGATCAAATTTTGGATAGACTTGAGCTTGTCGACTAGCCTAGCACCAACTCTTCCATATATCTCCCGTTGAAAGTATACTACATTCGAGTATTCGACTAATGTGAGACATCGCATCCGCAGTGAATTTGTTATATTTGTGTGTAAGGATGATATTGTCCCCAACAACACAACTTTTTTTTTTTTCCCTTGATCAACCACAACCCCATTAAGCCAAAATAGCAGTCATCGAAGGGAGGCAAATTATTTACTGCTGCTAGGACATGCTCCGCAACGTGCCAACACTCGGAGGCACCCATGTGTTTCATGTTTTGCCATTTTTTGTGTGAGACTCGTACGACCTCTGTCCCAATTTAACATTTCTTTCTGTGAGTTCGTATTATTTTTCAATTGATTATATCTTATAATTTTATAATATTTTATGTGATTTGCAAACATTGTATTATTATAGAACTAATTGAGATCTATCAAACAAAATCCATATTGGATATAAAATTCATTACCGATTTAATGATATAACTAATTTTTTATCCGGTTAGAATAGGACGGGGGACTATTAAATTCGAATGGAGGGAGTATCTATGTCTGGCTCTCAAGGAGGGAAAAAAAATTATCAAGTGCTCATGGGTATTGTCACATTATGTTTAGGATCTTTCGGCCCAACATTCCACTGCTGTGGAGTTCAAAATTTTGAAGAGAACGGTACAATCACTCCATGGAGTAAAGGAGCACTTTTTTTTAGCATAGATTTCTGCCTATTAATCTCAGGTGTATTATCCATAAGTCAGTTCTTACGGGGATAGTAATGTTCATTCTTGACAATGTCGTCTCTATGGCGGCTGGAAATTCAGTTGCGGTGGGCATTTCGCCCATCAAACAGGTGCGTAGCATTTGGGATTATTATAACTTGGGCGCAAAATGGCGAGATTTTGTAGGTGGATTATGGTAGGTTGAGGATTGCTTTAACTTCGGATGCTATAACGTGGGCTTCCCGTATGGGCGGCTTAAATTGTTAAAATCCGACATACATTTTAGAGCCGGTGCAAGATCCGGTTGTGCTGATTTAGTCCATCTTCTTGCTTATGAGACGTCTGGATATTGGAGTATCCATTACGTCGTGCGATTATTTTATTTCCTTTCATCGTTTGTAATGGTGTAAGTGTAATGGTTTTGTACTCAATTGGCTAGCATATAAAGCCAATGCCGGTGTATTATCCAAGACCCTTTGATGCGTTTCCTTGACCTCTATAATCTGGTCCAATTGGGCCTTTATGATGAAATATAATTGGTGGTTGGCTGTAAACGAGTCGAGTCGAGTTTTATTGAACTCGAGCTCGGCTCTAACTTTAACGAGTCGAGCTTAGTTACTTACAAAACAAGTCTCTTCAATCGAGCCGAGCTTTTTATCGAACGAGCCGAGCTCTACATGGCTCGTTAACTAAGCGAACCGAAAATTGGAGCTCGACCGATCTGGGCTCGTTTAGTCAAATCGAACGTTAACAAGCCGAGCTCGCGAGCTAGTCCATTAATTTGTGGTCCTAATTTGGGGGTAGATTGTGCCATTTGCCACGTAATAATTACCTGTCTGGATTCTTTTTCCTGACATGGTTGGCAACTTGGCATCTCCACCTTTAGTGGTGGGACTAGCTCAATCCCCAGGTGGGTCTAGCTGAATCCAATTAGGCATACATAATAATCCTCCTAATTAGCAAACGAGCTTACGTGCATATCCGACTCAAATCAAACCGTCAAAGATGTACGAGAACCAAACACCAAATACCAACCATTCAAATTCCACAAAACCAATCAGTACTATTTAGAATCACGTTGACAAGACCAATCAGTCCTCGTCCTCATATATACAAACAATTCTACACATTATTGTACTGATGATATGGCTTCTCTCAACTTCAGAGTGCAGACTAAGGACCCGTTCCGCTTTATTCAAAAACTTTATTTTTTAAAAAGAAGATAATTTTGCTTAAAAAAAAAAGAATATAATTTCAAACTCAAATATAACGAATATGGAAAATAAATTTTTAATTTTTTTGTACTGTTTAAAAGATTTCAATAAGATCTATCAAATAAGATCCATATTAGTAGGAAATTTATTTGCGTAAACACATAATTTTTAACCTTGAAATTTACTTTCTTTTTCAAAAAGTCACTTTTTAAAAAAGTGGAACAACCTCTAATTACTTCCGACCATGAGCCCATAAAATATTGTCTCACCGTATGCATGGGCTCTACTTCAACAGGGTTAAAGGTTGGAGTCGCGGGACCGATGCCTCCTTAATTAAATTTTTGACCTCTTGCAAAGCTCGACTGTAATCCGCTAGCCTGGCAGTGAAACTTAGATGCTATATATATTTCTTTGGACCCTTTTTGGATTTGGCGGGGGTCTCGACTCTTGAGTCTTGAGTTCTGGTTATGCTTAAAAGAAAGTTGTCATGTCTGGTCGTTTTCTCCTTTGCCCGTTTATGCTTAGCAAAATGTTGAATTAATAGTTGTATTTTTCTTTCAAAGTAGGTGTTACACTGTTACACATATAGAGTCTCGTTTTTTTGGATGACATTACACTGCTATTTAATCCTTCCACGGTGGATGCTCAAAATTTGTAACTTTAACATAATCCTTCGTTCGAAAATCACTAATTAAGTATATGAGTATATTGGCCAAGTGGTCATGCATGAAAAAGCTAATTAGTTTTCGAATTTCATAAGGTCACATGTTCGAATTCCATGACAACCAAACATTCCAAACTGTGAGGCTACTGGAGGGTTTCCTTGTCCATTAACTTTAAGGCCCGAAATTAATTAAAGTGCGTACAAGCTGATCAGGATATCCGATTATAAATAAAACCAATGGCTAAACCCACAAAAATGGAAGAAAATTCAGTCCTGAGCAGGTACCACATGGTGCCCGCTCGCGCATCCAAGTTCTCCATTTCATTTTTGAACGGCTCAAATTTGGAGAGAGAAAGTGTTAGGGTGAGAGGAGAGAGAGAGAGAGAGTTTCAATCCGAACCGTTCAAAATGTATCGGATGACTCAAATGCGCCGAAAAAATATCACGTGAGATATACTTGCTCGGCACAAAAAAATCTCTCCAAAAAATGGCCACAAGAGAATTCTTTGGCAGGGAAACAGAAGGGAGAAGTTTTGTCCAATGTATGCAGGTATGTCATGTCACGTGGGCCAACACTAACACCGCCCTATATCCGAAGGATTCTATCAAGTAAACCGTGACACATCCAATTCCACATCCCCCACCATTAGGGTCTTTTCAGAGTTTTCTCTTTCGAGAGATTATCGCTCATTAAAGCATTTGATCAGTCACTCATATATTGCATTTGCTTTTTTTTTTTTTTTCCTTACCTAAGAAACAAAAATAAACTAGTGGAGTTGACATAAAGTTACACCTAAAGAGCAAAACATAAAAGAGACGGCTTTCTCATCAATCCCCACAAGGGAGAGGTGCAAAATACAATTAGGCTTTTGTGGGTTCACATGGGGTTTACTTCAACCGACGTCGAAATCGTTTATTACACAAAGCGAGCTTGTCGAAAATATCAAAAAATTGAAACTATTGATTGAGAGATTATTGCTCATTAAAGCATTTCAGCATCCACTCAAAATATTGCGTTGCTTTTCATCTTCCCTTTACACCAAAAAAGCGAAACACAAACTTGTCATTAGTTGGTGGAATTAAACAGAAAGGAATTAAATTGCTATTTATATCTTATAAAAGTAGCTAGCATAGATATATAATTAAATACAAGTTTTTGTGTCATATTTTTTCACAAATCCAAACAAAAAAAATGGGCTACTTAATAATAAATTCTCATCTATACCCTCCATAAAATCTACCTAAGATTCCAACACACCATTAAAAATTTGTTACGTATCGTATATATTGGAATGTAAAAAATCCCAAGAAGTTGGTCAAGTGAGAACATGTACTTTCCACCGTAACAAAATCTATTTGATCCATCAAAAAATTTGTTCATCATTTTAACTTTCGGAATTCGAAATTAGTCGAAGTATTCATTAGCTAAATTCGGATACATGATTATTATTATCAAAAAAATGTCTTAGCAAATGAAATTGAATCCAGATTTGGACCCCATGTTCTTTTTAGGCTTTTCCTCTGTGAGTTGGCATTTGCGCCGACGAACGTATTCGCATGTGGGCGGCGGAAGAGGACAACGGAATTCTGATTTGGTCGGTTTGATTTTGATCGGCCAATGGTTTTGATCATTTGCTGCTTTTTCATTAGTATATTACAAGATATATATATAGAGGCAGGTTCTACCTACACAAGTTTTAACTAGGGCTGCTCAAAAAATTCGGTGAATCGTGAAACCGGTCCGGACCAAACTGATCCTTACCTTTTGGATTTTGTCCGTGGATTAATGGTCCGGACACGGATTGAAAAATTAGAAAACCGTGACTAGCGGTTCGGTCCACGGATTTTTATTACGAAACCGTGGATTAACCGAACCGGACTGTGAGATATTTATTTTATATAAATAATATATATGTGTGTATTTATATAATAAATTGTTAGTAATGTTAACACGTTTTTCCACCAATTTTAGTATTTTATCTTAATAATGGATATAGTGTAGATGTACATAAAATATAAGGAGTAAATCGTAGTTTTTTTCATAAAAATTACGGGTAACCTTAGTTGAGTTTCAATAGTTCGTTTATTTTCCGGTTCTTTTATGCTATGTAATGTACTATAATGATACAATCCTACTAGTGTTTTAGATTCTTTTGAATTTGATTTCTAAAGGAACCCTTTGGTAATTTATGTAACAAGTATTTTTTGGTGTTTTTAAACTTAATTCTGAATGTAACATTCTTCCATTTTATTGTGGGATGTATGCTTGAGCTTTATTTTTGCTAAAATCCGTGGACAAAACCGTAATCGATCCGTGAGTCACGGATCAGATTGGAACCGGACCGTAGGACTTTTGGTCCGGACACGGATTTCATTTTGTAAAAACTGTGACTAGCGGTTCGGTCCTCGGATTCCAAAAAATCCAAACCGAACCGAACCGCAAGCAGCCCTAGTTTTAACACAACTTTCAACATAGAATTCCAACCATTCATTTCAATGGTTGGAATTAACACACACTCTCTTCTCTGTCTACATCTCCTCACCTAGTCCCTCCATCTCTCTATCCCCACCACACGCCCTACCTTTCTCAGACCCAACTCTGGCCGGCATGTATATATGATAGTAATAACAATACTGATACTAACACAATTTCCAAACACAACGTTGAAAATAATTGTATCCAAAAATCGTTTGATGCACGTGAGTCCACATAGACAGATTTAGCCCGACTCCGCACACAGTTGTGTTCGAAAATTGTGTTCCTTAAATCCAAAATCATTTGAGTCCACATGGCAAATTTAGCCCGACTCTGCCTAGTTGTATTCAGAAATTGTGTTCCTTGGACGGTTTTTCGATGGACTTGAATTTCTCACTTTTGAGATATTGGTAGTCTCTTTCGCCACGTAGATGACAGACAACTTTTCAATCAATCTACGGCGTCGGCACCGTTATCCACGTCAGCCCGATAATAATTTACGTTGGAACCGCCAATTCAAAGAAGGCAATTGAGTTGAACTTTGAAGACAATATCTATGAAGATAAATTATATTATTGTAATTCTTAATCATTTCACATGTGTGTGTATATATATATTATAAAGATCTCTTCTTATTACACACGAGTATAATAATGTAGAGCTACTTACAAGAAAATAAAAAATCATGCAGAGCCACCTCTTAATATAGTTAGTCGGTGTGAGACTCTAATAAGAAAATGGCAATTATTTTTAGTGGCTGATTAACATACTTAGGGTCGGTTGCGCTAAGATTTTTATTCTTTAAGTACTTATATTTCGCTTTACAAGATAGATCATCCATTCATAATACATCACATTTGATTCAAAAAATAAGTACTTAATTATTTGAAAAATTGGGTTAGTGGAACACACCCTTATTGTACTTTTGTGATGAGAAATCATAGGTGACTACATTAATTAAGTACATGAAATTAATTTCTACACCTCCTTTTTTGATATCCACACTCTCTTTTTTGCCTTTTAGCAAATGAACATATACATTTTAAACATTAAAATCCAAAAAAGGAGTGTAGTTATTAAAAAAAAAAAAGGAGTGTATAGGAATCAATTCCCTTAAGTATATGTATAGAACAATGTTATACACAGATTTTGGTGCACATATCTAGATACGAATAAGGGGAAATTCAACAATACACATCCCTTAAAAGTGTGTACCATACGCCTTCATTCACAACATTTTAGTAACTTTTCAACAATACGATTCGTAACATTTTCATTATGATTCATAACATTTTGGTGCATTCGTAACTTTTATACTAAAATCGTAACTTGATAGCAATACATTCGTAACATTTTTTTTCCATAAATCATAATATTTTTGGGGTGCATATGATATACATCCAAATAAAAAGTGTGTCTGGTAGCATTTCCCAGAAATAAGTTCATGTAAGACGATTTTGGATACAACGGTGGTTGGATTTGCGTCCGGAAGCCTGTGTGCGAAAACTTTTCCTTTTTGGATCGATACCTGTCTCACAAGGCATTAAAATTAAAATGTTGGTGGAATGAGGCCCAAATTTCACAAGCGAACAAATGAATTTATCACAAATGAGATGGAAAAACAAACATGACATACTGAAAATGCGGTAACTAAAATATTTGTGTTTTATAATTCAAAGGAAGGGGATGTATAATTGACAGCAATAAGTCTCTTTTTTTCCCCCCGAAAATATGAGATAGTTTTATTAAGAGATACTAAACGAGCACCTAATAGGGACTGTTTAAATGCATGGGCTACCATATTATAAGAACGTTTAAAATGTATGAAAGAAGAAGAGGAAAATAAAGGTAGAAGCTCTAAACAGTTTGAAAGGATAGAACAACAATCACAATAAGACTTTCCTTCTTAAGCAAGTGCCTGAACAATTTGGATTGAATCCCCTTCCACAATAATCTTGGCAAGGGCGTCACGATTGGAACTACTCATTTTGCTGTGTGCATTGAATACGTCGCCCATGTTAAAATCAAATTGATTGGGCATCTCAAATTAGATGATTGAAGCAGGTTTATCTTGCTACAACTTACTTTCAAAATTTGTACTAACCGTTCAGAAATGACAAGACAATTGCGATCGAGTTAATTTTTTACGCAACTCCAACGTCCCATTTTAATTTATCCTACAAACGATCAACTTGTCGAACTCCGTAAACTGACCGGCTTTGATCAAATTAATAGACCGGAGTGGGAACCAACTAGCCGCATAGCAAGCCCACCAGGTCCCCAATCCAGAAATCATGGCTGATAAATGATCAGTACCTCAACCACCATGCCAACACTTTGATCATTGCCAATTTATGGACGTTGGAGGAGGAAAAAGTTACGAGCCAAGGCCTAGTCCAACGAGTCCTCCTACAGCCGGTGACTTACTGATTCTGCATCGACGGTCATGCGGGACACTTTTTAGTCCCTCATGAAAAATAAAAAATTAGAGCCGTTCAATAATTTAAAAAAAAAAAATCCTGATGGGCTTGGAAAAAATTAGCTCAATTCGATATGTGTAGGTGCTCGATCTAATCTTCATATTTTTTTATTCAAATTACAGGATTGACTCAGATTTTTTGTGCGGTACCTGAAGTGAGCCCCGCGTGACCGTAAGTACATAATCGGTAAGGCCAGCTTCGGTGGCCGCAACTTTTAAGTAGTCCAACACCACCTCTATAAAAGGCTAAAAAACTCATGTCATAGCCCTAACCCACTTTCAATGTGGGCCAGCCTCTATCTTTCTACTCATTGTAGCTTATAGTAGCCAGCAGGGCATTGCCCGAACGGCATGAGAGGGGGCCTAAGTGCCTAAATAAGAGGTCTCAGGTTTAATTAGATGGAGTTACGATTGATCTGTTCTGTAATCTAGCTACCACTAATGCTATAAAAGGCATTAAAAAAAAGCTTAAAAGTACTTAATTTTCTAGAACAACAACTCTAGACCTAATATTTCCTTAGAAAATTATATATATAAAGTGAGAAGAAATCTTGGTACACCAAAGAGTGGGACCCTCCGAGGTGGCCAATTCTGACACTTAGGATTAATCTCATTTGATAATACTAATATATTGATTGATGGTTTCCCTTATTACCTGTATTAGATGTTTATTAGCGTCGGTAATCTGCTAATATCCTTGTCAATATATCATCATTATCAAGGAAGAACATAAACTTTGGATTCATTGCAAAAGAAACGTAGGTTTTTTCTTCTGCTAATTCAATGATTTTGGGACCATTAAAAACTGACCTTCAATTGATGTCTCTTCCTACAAAGCAAGTGGCACCAGAGATGACAAAAAGGGCCCTCCTGTGCAAGAAGAAAGGTGGATCACCAAAATACAAAAAGGAAAAAATATTTTTTCATTGTTTGCATTTTATTTTTTGGGCACTTTATTCACGTGAAATTATCAAATTGTCTTTCGTATGTAAAAAGTGAATGCAAGAAGGGGGGGTGCGGATGTAATTTCAGATGAATAATGACAAGAAAAAGGAGCGCGTTGAGATAAAAATAGAGGGTGTGAAATCATTTGCCTAACACATTCACAAACGCATCCTCACGACAGTGCCTTAACTTGCAGCCTTATTAGAAGAAATCCTGAATTCATGCCAAGACGATCTATTTGCTGCCGGCGCTTTTCCGGGTCGAGCCGGCATTCTTTTTCATGTTCGAAAATTGTAAGATTACCAAGAAACCCCCAAGCCCACCATTTCCAAAAACAAGTATAGTTTTAGCCCTTCTGGTAATTCTACAGTTGCGACAAGGACAGTTAGGTTGGAACTCAAGTCATCTTTATTAACTCAAGGAATATCGAGAAGACCTTTCAACGGCAGATGGAAGCAGTCAGTTTCCCAGAGTAACATTCTCAGAGTAGGGTTTCCAATTGATAACTTGGAATGAAAGAAAGTTTACACCCTAAGCTAGAAAAGTTCATTATTATGCCATCACCCTAAGCTAAGTAAAAATCATGGCAAAATGTCATTCTCAATTTGTACGAACAAAATCCACAGCAAAGTGTTTATCTACGGGGTGTTCGGGAGCCTCAAATTTTCTTTTTTTTTTTGCCTTTTGCATTTTTCTTCTTATATATTATGAATTCATAGAGTGTTTGAGAAATATGCGCAGAATGCATTTTGCAATAATAGTATTTGAAAGATATATGTATAAGGCATTCTGTAAGTGACTTGCATCAATCAAAAAAAAGAGAGCAAATAATGAGAAACTAAAAAACTCCTTTCCCCGTACTTTTGCCTTTTGTTCTCTAAACTCAGAAACCGAAAATGCATTATACGAGATTCATTTTTTTGGTGAGGTAAGCAAAACACCAATACTTGGAAAAGGAGAAACTGAAAATGGAAAAATTGGTCATCCAAACAACTGTTTTTTTTTTCCATTTTTTTTACCTGCCAGTGAAAAATATCTGAATTATTGGTTTGTGTAATAATGTTTTGATAAAGCTGAAGCCTGAGTGTGCGGGCATGTGCATGTCAGGATCCATTAGTAAAATCTTTTGCCAACTCACCAAAATAAATAGCACACAGCGGCCAAGTGGCCACTTTTGTCAGCTACTACTTTATCAACATGCTTGTCAAGCCAGCCGAACATGTCACTTGAACTACCATGTTCAAAGCTTGTGAACTCTCCCATCAACTCATAACTACCAGAAACGATTTTCGAAAGTATTCTTCATGTAAGAAGAAGGCTCACCCCTCCGGTGATCGATCAGACACAGAAAGACTTGAGAAATGGCAACAGAAGCTGATATTCCAGATCCCATATCTCTACTGGTGAGATACACTTCCTTTGATCCCTGATTCACACACTGTTTCATTTTCACCCTGTCGGAATATGAGAAAACAAGGCAATCTTTCTTGCATAATAAGGACGATTTTTAGTTTTTCCGAAATTCGATGTCGTACATAGCATGTTGTGATGATCTTCTTGTTATTAGATGGGAAAATTTTGACAATTTGCCTGTTGAAGAATGGACTGATGGGGTTTGCAAGATCATGTAGTACCTATGAGGAATATGGACAACCATCCACATAGATTTGCAGTTTCTTGATGTTAAGAAAATTCTTCCTAAGAAGATTTTTAACCCAATAATTTTGAGTATTCTGCATAGTTCACCTTTTTACTATACGGAATATCTCCAGTAATTCTGATACCTGTGAAAATCCATCTAGTTACGCTTGTGTGTTCTTGAACTTTATTACATAGACTTTGTAGGGGTTGTTAGATAGTTTGATACTATATATTGTTGGGCCCATTCCTAACAACTTAAGTTTTTCGGGAATACTGGTAACTTAACATGGTATCAGAGATTTGGCTGGGAGAGTTATTGGATTCAAGTCTCTTTGTTTGCATAAGTCCCTGTTTGCATTCTGCTTCAGATTCTGTCTTGCTATATCTATGAAGTTTTTTACATCTCCACGTGCAAGAAGGGGTTTGCACGTGAGAGAGGGTATTAGATAGTTGCAGGTATGAGGTACAGTTGTGGGTCTAAGTGTCAAACTTTCTCTAATTCTTGTGAGAAAGACACTAGAACCCTACAAATTACGAACCACAAGTGTTTTTCTGATCCCACTTTGAAACTCTGTCCCTGTCGATTTTTTCAAGCACGTTCAAGGGATTTGTATGTCAGCAAAAGGAATACGGGCACGATACGACCTTCGTTTCTTTGATATGTCTGTGAGATAAATACGAATGAATTTACGCGTAGAATTTAACTAATACTTGATGGTATTGTTCTTCGTTATCCGATTCAGTCTAGAGCTCTATCTTATGTTAACAATCATGTCTACGACATCCAAAACTCCAACTATAAACATGTTCATGAAGTTGATCTGGGGCTGAAGCTAAAACATTCACCCATGTTTAATTTTCTGACTGGCTGCAGAAAAGAGAAGTGGAAGACAAAGAGATGACAAGTGAACTTCCCAATATCACGGTCAGGGAAGGCCCCAAAGAAGAAAAGAAGAGAATCGAATCCTGGCTTAGCCAACCTCCTGAAATCATTGAATTCTTCGGGAAAACAGAAACCGAGGAAGTTTGCAACGATGATGACGTTGCAAATATGAATGTCATCAACAAAGGCAGTGTTGAAACCGTTGAGGGCGATGTTTTTTCGAAATCTCTCTCATTTGCCGATGAAGAATCGGTGAGGTACGCTGAACATAGCCAGGTGACTTCAGAAGGCGAGAAATCAAAGAGTTTAGCCGATTCAGTGGGTATGGAGATGGATCCTGAAACTATACAGCCAACTATAGATATGGCGGACGTGAAAAACAAGCATGGCAGCTCATTGCTTGATGCACCAGTGGAGGAGACTACCTCCGAAAAAGCAGGAACAGTCGTAGGGGAGTGTGTTGAAGAGAGTATGAGTATGTCGCGCAAGGAGGCAAGCCAAGAAACAGTGGAATTAGCCGAGGAGATGAAAGATTCGACCTCAGCTGAAGATGAACTTCCACAAAAGAACCCAGAATCTTCTTTTTTTGAAAAAGTTGGAGATTTTTTCTTCCATAAGGTGGACAACCTCGAGACATCCGCAAAAGAATCTGAACCTGGGATGAAGGACTTTGTCAAGGAGAGCCAACATGAAGCAGAACGCAAAAGCGAAATCCTTGAAAATATTGCTACAGCTGATAGCGATCAAAGCACAACAGGTATGCATGATGAAATCCAAGATACGAAAGCTGATGTTTCGTTTGGGCTACAAAGGGAAAGCACAGAGAGAGAAGGAGAGGACCACACTCCAACAGACAACGTCGTGGCTGAAGAGCAGCAAAAAACTGAAACATTGACACATGAGGAACAATCAGGGCAGCACCACATGGAGAAAACCGAAGGAGAAGCGCCAATGGATTCCGAGGAGATTGAGACAGAAGGCCCCAGCAAGTACGCTGAAACCATTACCAACATTGAGGAGCGAAGGCCTATTGGGAGCCCTGAAGAAATCGATGGGGAAAAACCAAAGGACGAGATGATCAGTGCTGATGATATCAACAAGAATGAAGTTCAAGAAGCAAATGTAAGAATTACTGCAATTTCAAACTGTTTACTGTTCTTCCTCAAAAATTTGTTTGTTGTTCTTTACTGATTTTCCTTGTCACTGAACAAAATACTGTTTTCCCGCAATGATTACAAGTTTTAGCTGATACTGTTTTGCTGATGCAGGATCTCCCAACCATTGACTTGGATGAGAAGACTAGAAGTGCAGAACTTGAGATCTCAAACAAGAGTGGTAGTGAATTATGGAACACCCATCCACCCGTAGAGGAAGAAGTCCAAGTGGAATGCAAAAGGCAGGATGAAGTATCCACGTCTGAATCGGGGGATCCTCCTGAAGCAATCCAATTTCCAAACAAAGAGGAGAAGCACGTTAATGAGATATTCGAAGCAATGGAAAGCCTAGAGAGTACAATTTCAAGGCCTACAGCCACAGAAGGAGAACTAAACGTTGAAGCGGCCTCAACAAGTGAGATCGACAGCAACATAGAAATGGTTACTGAACTGAAATCTGAAGAGGCACTAAAGGAGATCAATGTCGAGGACAAGGTGGAAGAAGAAAGGGAACAGACAGAAGGTGAACTTCCACACAAGAACCTAGAATCTTCTTTTTTTGAAAAAGTTAAAGGTGTATTCTTCCATAAAGTGGACAACCTTGAGACATCTGCAAAAGGATCTGAACCTGGAATGAAGGATTTCGTCAAGGAGAGCCAACATGAAGCAGAACAAGAAAAGGAAATCCTTGAAAATATTGCTGCAGCCGATAGTGATCAAAGTACAACAGGTATGCATGATGAAATCCAAGATACGAAAGCTGATGTTTCGTTTGGGCAACAAAAGGAAAGCACAGAAAGAGAA
The DNA here is from genome assembly GCA_014282245.1 of Rhododendron simsii. Lineage (NCBI taxonomy): Eukaryota > Viridiplantae > Streptophyta > Magnoliopsida > Ericales > Ericaceae > Rhododendron > Rhododendron simsii. Next base: position 5,433,758 of record CM024960.1, read on the forward strand.
GGAGAGGACCGCACTCCAACAGACAACGTTGCAGCTGAAGAGCAGGAAAAAACTGAAACATCAGCACTTGAGGAACAATCAGGGCAGTCCTACATGCAGAAAGCTGAACGAAAAGCCCCCACGGATTCCAAGGAGATTGAGACAGAAGGCTCCGATAAGTATGCTAAAACAGTTACCAACATTGAGGAGCAAAGAGAAATAATCGTTGGGCAAAAACCAAAGGACGGGACGATCAACACTGATGATATCAACAAGAATGAAGTTCAAGAAGCAAATGTAAGAATTACTGCAATTTCAAGCTATTTACTGTTCTTATTCAAAAATTTGTTTATCACTTTACTGATTTTCCTCATCACTGAAGAGAATATTGTTTTCCTGCAATGATTGATTACAAGTTTTAGCTGATACTGTTTTGCAGATGCATGATCTCCCAACCGATGACTTGGATGAGAACAATAGAAGTGCAGAACTTGAGATCCTGAACAAGAATGGTAGTGAATTATGGATCGCGCATCCACCCGTAGAGGACGAAGTCCAAGTGGAATGCAAAAATCAGGATGAAGTATCCATGTCTGAATCGGGGGATCCTCCCGAAGCAATCCAATTTCCAAACAAAGAGGAGAAGCATGTTAACGAGATATCTGAAGCAACTGAAAGCATAGAGAGTACAATTTCAAAGCCTACAGCCACAGAAGGAGAGCTAAATGTTGAAGCGACCTCAACAAGTGAGATCGACAGCAACGTAGAAAAGGGCTGTGAACTGAAATCTGAAGAGGCACTAAAGGAGATCAATGTCGAGGACAACGTGGAAGAAGAGAGGGAACAGACAGAAGATGAACTTCCACACAAGAACCTAGAATCTTCTTTTTTTGAAAAAGTTAAAGGTGTATTCTTCCATAAAGTGGACAAAGTTGAGACATCCGCAAAAGAATCTGAACCTGGAATGAAGGATTTCATCAAGGAGAGCCAACATGAAGCAGAACATGAAAAGGAAATCCTTGAAAATATTGCTACAGCCGATAGTGATCAAAGCACAACAGGTATGCATGACGAAATCCAAGATACGAAAACTGATGTCTCGTTTGGGCAACAAAGGGAAAGCGTGGAGAGAGAAAGAGAGGACCTCACTCCAACAGACAACATTGTGGCTGAAGAGCAGGAAGAAACTGAAACATCGACACAAGAGGAACAATCAGGGCAGCGCCACGTGCAGAGTACCGAACGAGAAACCCCCACGGATTCCAAGGAGATTGAGACAGAAGGATTCGATGAGTATGCTGAAACGATTACCAACATTGAGGAACAAACACCTGTTGGGAGCCCTGATGAAGTCGTTGGGGAAAAACCAAAGGACGAGACGATCATCGCTGATGATATCAACAAGAATGAAGTTCAAGAAGCAAATGTAAGAATTACTGCAATTTCAAACTGTTTATTGTTCTTTACTAATTTTCCTCATCACTGAAGTGAATACTGTTTTCCTGTAATGCATACAAGTTTTTAGCTGATATTGTCTTGCTGATGCAGAATCTCCCAACCGTTGACTTGGATGAGAAGACTAGAAGTGCAGAACTTGAGATCCCAAACAAGAGTGGTAGTGAGTTATGGATCACCCATCCACCCGTAGAGGAAGAAGTCAAAGCAGATTGTGAAAAGCAGAATGAAGTTTCCATGTCTGAATCAGGGGATCCTCAGGAAGCAATCCAATTTCCAAGCAAAGAGGAGAAGCATGTTAACGAGACATTCGAAAGCCCAGAGAGTACAATTTCAGAGCATACAGCCACAGAAGGAGAACTAAACAGAGAAGAGACCTCAACAAGGGAGATGGACATCAACACTGAAAAGGGTTGTGAACTGAAATCTAAAGAGACAGTAAACGAGATCAATGCCGAGGACAACACGGAAGAAGAGAGGGAACAAATAGAAAAAGCTTCGGATACCGAGTTTTTCGTTGCAAGAAAAAGTGAGTAGTTTCAACTTTCAATACTTTGTCGTATTTCTTCACCATATGATGGTTCACATATCAATCTTAAACACCTACCCGCCAAACGTTATATTTGGATACTTACTGAGACAGGATACATGAGGACCGTCCAAAAGTGTTTTTTTTGGCCAAAAGGATGACATTGCCATTGATAATCATCGGAACATACGAAGAGCACATCCATCCTTTAACATAGGTGTGGATGGCCACAAAGGCGCAAAGACTTCCCAGCACCAATACTCCCAAATCCAACAGGCCAAGCAATGAAGCGGACCAAACCTAACACATGTGACAACACTGAACTTAACACACACAGAAACCAACACACCAAACCACCAACGAAAAACACCACAAACGGGTGAGAAAGTCCAGCGCGCAAGGGAGAAAGACCGACAACACAAACACAAACGCAAAAACAAAAACCTAACCCTAGCAGCAACCTTCACTACCGCTGCCACACAACAAGATAGTTGTCTTCGTGCAAAAACCACCAAGCTGCCGAGTAGGGACGAATTAGAAATTTGCTTTGTGGGGTACCAATTTTCTACTAATAAAAGAGTTACCAGCCAATCAGTGACGGAGTTAGGATTTGAAAACATGGGGGCACCAATTGAACTCAGGAAAACCACTACATTCCGCTTTCTCTTCCGACAGATATTATAAATTAAAATCTCTAAAAGAGGGAGCCGTTGCATCCCGCTTTCTCCCATAACAAGTAGCATAAATTCAAATATCTAAGAGGAGGAGCTACCACATTGCGCTTTCTCCTTTGGCGAGCACCGAAAAAATTTGACAAATAAATTGACAAGTTTCAATGGATGCTGGGGAGTCTCTCTTCACCCCAAGTGTAAAAAAAGGAACGAATTGTAATTTATTCATAAGTATATAAATTGATATGTTAGTGAATTCAATTTTTGTGTTTATTAACACCATCATATAGTAATCCGTAATGAAATTAACATGCAGTAAAAATACTCGGTTGTGGAAAAAATTAAAATTAATGCCAAATGAATCGTCTTTATTTCCAATTAGTGAGAATTTATGGAGAGAGCGAGGAATTTGTGGAAAGGAAAAAAAGGTTAATAGAGTGAGGCGGGGGAATTGAACTCCCGTTTGGTATACTTTTAGCATATACACCAACCACTTAGCCAAAGCTCTACGTGCCCGTGTATATCCGTGCCTGCGGCGCCGAGCACCCAAAGAACGCCGCCGCCGCCTCGACCACCATGACCCCTGGAAATCGCCAGAAAAGACACCATACGCCGCGGGAAAACCTACCACCGCCGCTTCCGGCGCCACACGAAGGAAGACAGAACGAGTGCATAGTGGTGAGGCTCTGCCCCAATGGCGACGCCCCCCCGCTGTTGGAACCCGGGGGGAGGGGAAGGAAGAAGATGGGCGGCTGCGACCCTAGGGTTACAGAGAGGGAGAGAGCGTTTCACCGACCAAAAGTTAGCTACACAAAAATTATGCAATTTTTCTGGAAAGGAGACTCGAATCACCAGAAAGTATTCAAAGTATCATCCCAATATGTACGGAGTAGAAGATTTTCTTGTTTTTGTCTTTCTCGTGTTTCCAATCAACTCCTCTATCAGAAGACTGCAATATTGTCATGTTTAGTGTATATGTTCCTTCTATTGGGATTTTAACGCTCATGAAAAGAACTGCCTAACATCCATTCAAGCATGTAAGCGAATTAAGTGCGCTCGGACTCACGCACAGTTAGAGAACTTCATACACTTGTAATTAACATCTGAAGCAGGTGGCGAGGACGGGAGAAGTACAATAGAGGAAGACATTCCTGTCGAGAAACGGACATCGGGAGAAGAAGAATACCACTATGGTCAAGCGGAGCAAGCCAGCTCATCAAACAGTTTTCCGGAAGAACTCACCGAAACGGTTAGTGGAGATCAGAATTACATAACATCGGATGAGAAAAAAACCATCGATGAGCAGATCATTTATCAAGAGGTCTCCTTCATATAGCATAATCTAATGGCCTTCGAAGTTTTTCTTCAAGCTTCTTATCACGATTGCTCATTAAGTTGGACTGTTTTATTGGCCATTCAGGTGTGTGAAGATCCTAAGCTGGCTGACAGGGCTGAAGACATTGAAAAAGAGATGGAAAATGAAGAGAACACTATTACTGATTTCTCACCAGAACCCACAGGTGAACGCCCAACAAAGTCCTCTGAAGGAAATGAAACGGACGCCAAGAAGCACGAGGCTGAGGTTAGCAAGTTAACCACTTTTGAAGGTTACTTTAGCCTCTCTCAGATAGATAGATGGAATGTTTCTCTGAATCTTTCATTGGTGTATATGGAATACTGTCTTAAAAAAATAATAATCATGCACGTTATAAGCAATAGAAAAGTAACAATCCAAGAGTGCTCCAAGGAAGATAAGGTGAAGTGAATACGAAAATCTATATAAACAAACGTATCCTATCTAAGCCCTTGTTTTTGTAATCACTTCTTAGTGAGTTTTCTATACTCATACCTCCAACTGTCATACAGGCATATGGAGAAAGTACGACAATGGAGGAAAGCGCAATCACAGATCTCCCTTCCTCAGATGTCTGGGAAGATAAAGTTGAGGAAAGCTTGAAAGAAGACAGAAGAGAGGCAATGATACCAGATAAAGAGGTGTGCAATAGGGAAAACAGAAAGATTGTGTGTCCAAACTTTCCCCTAACAACTCTCCTCTCTCAGTTGTCAACTTAATAGTTTCCCGTTTAACAGGTGTGGAACTCTAACATCGAATCCAGAGAGAGGGATTCCAAAGCCACACATTCCACAGCAGAAAGCACCGCCAATGAGATTAAGGATGAGGCAGAGGCAAATGAAGGCTTGAATGCTCAGAGTACTATAGGATCATCAGAAGATGAAACGGCTCAAGAAAGCGACTCAAATCTCGTTCAAAGCTCCTCAGCACCTGAGATTATTGAGAAAGAGGTTAACAAGGAGCTTTTAGAGAAAGACGACTCGAAGGATGCGGTGGAAGCAGAGAAAACAAGGTTAACTGAAGCCGAATCAGAGTACCCAATGGGGGTAGACAGTTCTAACCTCATTTCTGAAGAGAAGGGTCAAGCAACAACTGAAACAAGTGAGATGAGGTCAAATGACATAGATGTCGTAGCTGAATCTGCAGAAATCTCCATCTTGGGTGATAATGAGGATATGGAGATCCCAACTGCAAGAAAGGATGGAGCAGATGAATCAACCGAAAAGACACAGCCTGAAGGTAAAACTGAAACTTGTGATGAATTATCGAAACCGGAAGATCAAAGAGAAATTGCTGCTGTTAAGAGATCCTTGGATTACGTGCCAGAACAAGAACTTATGGAATCTTCCCCGCTGCCATTGGAAGCACACAACTTTGTCACTGAAGTAAGTGAGACACCAGGTGAGGCTCTAGAGAGAGAAAAAACATTGTCCGATAAAGAAGAAACTCCCTTAGTTGCAGAGGCAACTGAAGAGTATATAGCTGAGACGGAGGGTGACTCAACAATTCAAGGGAATGACACTAACATGGGGTCAATAGATATTGGAAAGGAGAGTACAATTGACGATGCTTTGGTTCAAGAGCTGCATGCTCCTCTTGAGCTGAATGATGTAAAAAGCATATCTGAATCTGATGTGGAGCTTTTGAGGGGGGTAAACCCCAGTGAAGCAGACGATGGCAGTAACATCAGCAAATTGGAGACTCCGGACAATGAAAAGTCATCAAAAGTAGGAGTTGAGACGGGCAAATCTGAATATGAAGAGGCAGTCGACGAAGCCTCTCATGGTATTGAAGTGGGTGGTGAAAGCATAGAAACCGAAAATTCCATCCTGAAACAAGAGGATTCTGCTAAGAACTTTGAAGGCAGCCCAAAGGAAGGTATTGAAATGGAGAAACCAACAGTTGAATTTGAGTCAGAAGCATATAGTTGTGGAAGTGATGCTTCTGAAACCCAGACTATCAGCACCCAAACAGAAAAGGTAACAACAACCAACTAGCTTCATTCTTTCTGAGGAGCGATCAAATAGCATGGTTCACTTTTTCAAAACCTCGTAGCATAATTTTAGAAAAAATGTGGATTCGTTCATTTCTAACCGAACAGATGGGCGATGAGAATCCAATCATTCACCTATACACAGCATTTGCCATTCTTTTGGAGGAATTAGGTAGGATGTTATTTTCTTTCCTTATACACCGTCAGATTAACACTCTGCTAGAATTGGAGGTCGAATTGTTTATTTATTATGTATTGTTGTGTAGTTGTCAAGTGTTTTTAGGCAGAATACTCTACTTTTTGTGTTCTAGGTTCGAACCCTCGTTGTCTTATTTGACGAATCTAAATAGAGTGCGTGGTTACCTCCTTTCGTACCAAAAAAAGAAGAAAAACATAAAACAAATATATGGTGCATGTGACCATTTTATTCGAGTAAAAGAAACTTGCTGCAAAAAAAATACTCATTGAATTTGTTATTATCTTGGGTGTGGGTGTTCTCCATTAATAGTTGAAGATGAGAAATAAAAATTATTACGAGGCTACTGTTTGGCACATGGAATTTAAGTTAACACTAGGAAGGAATAATACCCTAAGGGCATGTGGCCTCTCATCCGGTATTACTCTTCATGTAAGATTCTAGCTTCCAAAAACTTTTCGGAAATACTAACGCATAGTCCTGCTTCCTTACTTTTTGCCAAGTGGCCAAGACATTCACCCCTTTTTTCTCATTGATTGCAGAAAATAGACGAGGAAGACAAAGATTTGGCAAGTGAACTTCCAAATGTGACTGTCAACGAAGTTTCCCTGCAAGAACAGGAAAACACTGAATCTTGGCTTAGCCAACCTCCTGGAAGCATTGAAATCCCGGAAACAGAATGCGTGCAAGTAGCACACGATGATGAGGTTGGAAACGTGAATGTCGTAGATAATGTGGGAACCACTGAGGGTGAAAGCTTTTTAAAATCAACCTCAGTTGCTGATGGAGAATTGAACGAGAATACTGAAGATGACCAATTGAATACCAAGGAAGAAATGAGTGGCTTCCAGGAGGAAGAGGGGAAAGCAAAAATGATAACAGATAAAAACGTCATGGCAGAAACAAATTTTGGGCAAGATGAAGGAGTTAGTATTCAAACCCCTGAGTTGACTGGAGGCTCAAGCAGGGATATTGAAGTACTAAACGAGGTTCCGCATGAGGGAAACATGGAGAGCATCACAAGCACTGAGACAACATCTGTTGAACAAGACTTGAAGGAAACAAGCTTCAAAGGAGAAGACAAGAAATCAATCGCCTTGGAGATGGATACTGAAGCAACACAACCAAGTACAGACATAGGGGAGGAAAAGAACAAGGGAGAGGAAATGCCATGTCGCGGTGTCAAAGACGTTTGTATATCAACTGAAACAGCCACTGAAAATGAAATAGATGAGCCAACAGAGAGCAATGTAGGTGCGACAGACAAGCTTGGGAGTTCGTTGGTCACTGAACCTGATGTTTGTAAGAATCTTGAAGAGAACTCCAGTATGGCACGCGAGGACGAAATCCAAGAAACTGGTAAATTAGTCGAGAGGGTGAAAGAGAATGCTTCAATTGAAGATGAAGTTGAAAAGCAGAACTTGGAATCATCATTTGTTAAGATAGCCGAAAATGTTGAGACATCCAAAGAAGAATCTGAAACTGGGATGAAGGATATAGATAAGGAGACGCAAAAAGAAGCAGAAAACCAAAACAAAGCCCTGGAAAATGCCACTACAGGTGGTAGCAATCTGAGTACAGAAGATGAGGATGTTGAAAACCAAGAAAGGAAATCTTATGTTGCAGCTATGAAGCTGCAGGACAGCGTGACAAGAGAAAGTGAGGATATCACTCCAGCAGAAGCTTTGACAATGGAATGCGAACCAGGAGTTATGGTTTTCCCAGGTGAAGACAACGTTGTGGTTGAGGAGCAGGAAGCGACTGAAACATCAAAACATGAGGAACACTCCGAGCAAATCTTGAAGCAAAACACTGAACCAGCTAAGGCAAACCTGGGAAGCTCATTGGTTGTAGCTTCAGAGGAGTTTGAAAAAACTTCCCTCAATGACTACCCTGAATTGATTTCCAAAATTGAGGAGAGACCTGTTGGAAGCCCAGAAGAGAAACTTGGAGATACAATAATTGCTGCTGACATCAACGAGGATGGCACTACAGAAGCAGAGGTTAGATTTTAGCAATTGTCAACTTATCATTCTTTCTAATATTAGTTTTCCTACATCAGCGAAGTGAAATAATCATCTTCCTGCAATAATTCCTGATTTATTTGGTATTGTGTTCCTGCTCCAGAATATCTCAATGGATGACGCGGGTGAGAAGACAAGAAGTCTAGAGTTTAACGTCCCAAACAACAATGTTAACCAAGTGCATGTCACCCCTAGACCAGTGGAAGAACCAGAGGAAGATGAAAAAAATCAAAATGAAGTTTCCATGTTAGAACCAGAGGAGCAGGACAGAAATGAAACTGAAACAGCACAGGAAAACCTGGGAAGCCCCTTGATTGTAGCTTTGGAGGAGTTTGAAACAACTTCCCATGATGAGTATGCTGAAAGCATTACCAAGATTGAGGAGGAAAGACCGGTAGGAAACCTAGAAGAAATCATTGGGGAACAAAGAAGTGACGAAATCATGATTGCCGATGATAGCAACAACGAAGAAATTCCAGAAGTAGAGGTCAGAATTACAGCAATTTTTCACTTCCGTTGTCTTTAGTTAGTTTTCCTGCATCAGTGAAGTATTAATCACCTTCCTGTAATGATTTCAAGATTTAGCTGATAGTGTTTCCCTGATACAGAGTCTCTCGGCGGTTGACTCGTATGAGAAGACTAGAAGTGCAGAAATTAAAATTCCAGATAACAACACTAGAGAAGTTTGTGTCACCCATCCACCTGTGGAAGAAACAGTTCTGGAGGGAGTCAAAAAGCAAAATGAAGTTTCTTTGTCAGAATCAGTGGATCAAGTTCATGAAGCATCGGCATCTGAAGTTCCCGAGGACGAGGAAAAGCATGCTAATGAAGCAAGCAAAAGTCCAGACTCTGATATTTCGGAGCATACATGCACCGAAGGGGAATTAAACACAGAAGCGACAACTAGTGCAAAGGAAATACCAGCCGGGAGCCAAGAAGAAATCCTTTGGCAACCAATAAAGGACGAAAGTATGATCAAAATTCCCGAAGCAGAGGTTAGGATTATAGCAATACTCTACTTTTTATTGCTTTACTATCTCTTCTACGTCAGTGCAATGATTCATCATCTTACTATAAGGACTTCATCATTTAAGCTGATAATATATTCCTGATATGCAGAATCCCTTGACAGTTGACTTGTATGTCACCCCTCCATCCATGGAAGAAACTTTCCCAGACGGAGGTGAAAACAAGAATGATGTTTCCATGTTGGATCAAGTTCATGAAGCATCTGAAGTTCCTAGAGAAGAGGAAAAGGAAAGTAAAGACACTTATGAAGCCACTGAAAGTCCAGAGAGTAACATTTTAGAGAATACATCCACTGAAGGAGCTGTAGACATGGAAGCAATCTCAACAAGAAGAGCTGAGGATATTACACTTGACAAGGGTTGTGAACCGATCTCTGAAGATGAACGAAAGGAGCTCAAAGCTGAGGAGAACCTAAAAGAAGAGATAGAACAAAAAGAAAAAGCTGCTGATGCCGAGTTTCAAATGCCAACAATAAGTGAGTAGCTTTAAAACTTCAGGAGAAATTCGAACAAACTTACGCACCAACAATTGAATAGGGTCATACCAAACCAAACCGAGCCTTGTGTCCCAATCAAATAGGGTCATCCATTTGTTTTTTTTATGATAAGTATGATTTCATTGAAAGCCCAAACTGAAAGTACAAAATCCAGGGGGGAACCCCGGTGAGAAACACAGCAGCCCAGGATAGCCACAACCTAACTATACAACAGGCAACAAAAACTTAAACCTAAAAAACTCCACTTGAGACTATACAAAACAATGCAAACTAAGCAAAACAAATTCACACATTCTGCAGAATAACACCAGTTAGCCCCCAAATATCACACATTCTTCTGTTTTTCTGAGATGGTTTCACCATCCTATTTGAGCATAGAAAAGCCCTAATATTAGCAACGTTCCCAGACACCAGAAGTCCACAATCCACAGTTTCATTCTGAAAAATCCTTTGATTCCTCTCTATCCATATAAGATACACAACTGCAGCCAAAGAGCATTTCAGAATCAAGCTGGTGAACACTTTCTCCCTCATATGAGCCACATACCAGTCCATTATATCCTTGAGACTAACATGTACAAGAGAGAGAGAGAGTTATTAACACACCGGTAACTTCTGATGCAGGCGATGACAAGAAGAACAGTACAATCAAGGGAGAATCTCTTGTCGAGAAAAACACTCCCACATGCACTGGAGAAGGAGAATATCATCATGATCAAGAGGATGAAGGCATGTCAAACAGATCTATTGAAGCCTCACCTGCATTGGATAGTGGAGAGCAGAGTTGCAGTACATCTAACGAGATAAATATCATCGATGGCCAAATCATGAATGAAGAGGTCTGTTTTAACGTTTGGGTTACTTAATCCGATGTTCTTATTAGATTTTTAACCACCAACTCATCTACAAGATTAAGCTCCTCGAGAGAGGGATAAACTTTATTTTCTATCATTGTTTTATTCAACTTTGAGTTATGATTGCTCATTATGATGAACTTTTACAGACCATTCGGCCACATGAGGATCCAAAGATAGCTGACTCGGGTGAAGACACAAAAGACTCGACGAAAAATGAAGAACATACTGTTGCAGATCTCTCACCAGAACCCACTGGTGAACATGTAACAATGTGCCCTCAAGAGAATGAAACAGAGGTAAAGTGCGCAGAGCTGAGGTGCATGATAACCAATTCTGACGCTTACTTTTAACCCCTCTCACAGAAATAGTTTGTTTCTCTACAAATGCATACTTTTACACTCTGTTTCAAAAGAACTCTTCTGTCATTACTCATTATAGACAATAAGTTGGACGGTTGGACCCAGTTTCTCGGCGTTTTATTCATTATACTTAGCTAATGAAATGGCCGTTCCTTATACAGGTTCTTGAGAAACTTCCAACGGCTGAGGGAAGTGCAAACATGGGAATACAAACGAAAGAGGAGCACAGTACGACGAAAGACAACTTTGACAAAAGTTATGGAGAGGAAACTAGAAATGAATGCTCTTATGATGAGGAAAAGGAAGAAAAAGAGCCTGATACAGCGGTTAGTTTGATGAATCTGAACCATCACATAACATTTTTTGGTGCTTTCCTCTGAATTATAGATTGAATAAACAAATCTCCGTGGTTTTCCTTATTCAGATCCTGTTTTCTTTTGGAAACTAAATAATAATGCATGTCTAGATTGGTGTTCTATTACTTCTCAGTTATATTATTGGCCAAAACCATGAGCACTTTTAAATTTCTGTGACAAATAAACAAATAAAAATAGTAAAATAGCTAATTCTTTTGTAATCCAGAATAAGATAGAAGACAGACAGACAATAGTGAATAAAAACCAGCTCGAAAACATTTTTAAATTCTCTTCAGCATTTGGGGGTAGACAAGCTCAGTGGTTAATGGGAAACATGGTTGTCATTCTATCCAACACTAATACTAGGATTGGGTATACAGAAGGAAAGCAAAAATGGTCCTTTACATATGAGTTGAGGAAAAGCGAGAAGAAAAAGAACACTAATGTTCGCAAGATCACCTTCTGCTTCTTTTTTCTAGATTAAGTTTCTTTATTTTTTCGGTAGATCATTTGTTATAAGCAAAACCAAAGTTGCTCCTTCAAACAATTTATGATAACTCAAAAATGGGTCATGAGGAACTAGCCGCATGGACCTAGGAGAGGTACCCTTTTGAATTAAGCCTTGGGTTGTTAGGACGTAGGAATTTGAACATTTCTTTGTATGTAAATGCCAAAATGCCTGTAGTTGCCAAGCCCTAAGGCAGGCTGCTCTCGGGGTAGCACAAGGAGAGTCCCCGATACAGGTTTTGAGACCTAGCTGCCATTAGATACATGCCTAACCCAACATCGTTACTTCACTTTCTTTCCTTTCCTTTCCTGCTCTTGATTCTTATTTTAAGAAGAAAGTCCAACTGGATGCCAAAATGTCAAAAGACATTGGAGACCAACCGTAGAGGACAGGACACTTTAGAGGAGATTTTAAATTACATTTTAATAGATCAATCTGCAGAATCATTTAGAAAGAAAATAGTTTGAGATAGCTCCACGGAAGATGGGTAAAAAGTTGAATGTGAAAATCATCATAAACTCAAACGATTTCTATTTTTGTCTTTATTTAGTTTTCAACACTCATAGTTGCAATCCTTTATAGGCAAGTAATGTGGATGGGACTGCTCCAGCGAGTACCGCCACAGAGGAACGTTCCATTTCTGACCTCCCTTCTTCATTAATTGAGGATGAAAAAGTTGAGGAAAGATTGAAAGAAGACAGAGAGGATGAAATGAAAGCAGAAATAGAGGTATGCTCATTTGAAAAAAAAGGTTGAATTCCTGTCCAAACGTTCTCCATCTAACTCTCCTTGCTTAGTTTTAGCTTAAAAATTTCCTTTTCAACAGGTCTCAAACTCACATGCAGAGGCTTTTGATGCTGTGCATTCCACAGAGCAAAGAGAAGACATGGCCTTAAAACATGAGGCAGAGGCAAACGAGGACTTCAATGCTGAGAGTATCACAGAATCATCATCAGAAGAAACGACTCAAAAAGACAGGAATGTAGATCTTGTGGAAAACTCCTCCTCAGTACCTGAGATATGCGAGAAAGAGATTAAAGAGGAGGTTTTAGAGAAAGAAGACCCATATGTACCAGTGGTAGCAGAGGAAACAAGCGCAACTCAAGTCGACGGAGAAAACGTACAGGGGTTAGACAGTGCTGACCTGGTTTTTGAAGAGAAGGGTCAAGTATCAACCGAAACAAGCCAGATGGGATCAAATGCCACAGATCTCATAGATAGTACTGTAGAAACCTCGATCTTGGGTGAAAATGATAAAACGGAGATCCCAACAGCAAGAGAAGTTGCCACAGTTGAGACATCCTTGGATGACATTTCAGAGCAAATGCTCCAGGCGTCTTCCATACAGACATCGAAAGAACACGACCTCGTGTCACCTGAAGTTGGTGAAACAACAGGCGAGGCTCCAGAGAAAGACGAGATGTTGTATGAAAAAGCAGAAACTTCCTTAGCTGAAGAGACAACGGAAGATGAGATTAGGGAAATAGAAGATGCCTCATCAAATCCAGTGAAAGACACCGATTTGGGGTCAATAGATAAGGAAAAGGAGATAGCAAATGCTTATGCTGCAGTTGAGGATCGAGAGTTTTATGCTCCACCTGAGCAGAACATAGAAGAAAGTACATCTGAATCAGATGCGGAAGTTTTGAGAAGGGTAACCACCAGTAAAGTAGCTGATTGTAATGAGATCAGCAAATCAGAGGCTGTAGAAGAACTGAAATCATCAGAAAATGACAAGCCTGAATATGATACGGCAATCAGTGAAACCTCTGAGGGTGTTGAAACTTGTGGTGGATATATGGACACTGAAAAGGCTATCCCGGAACGAGAGGACTCTGCTAAGAATTTAGAAGGCAGCTCAAAGGAAAACGATGGGATAGAGAAAGCACCAGTTGAATCCAAGGCAGAGACTCATGGCAGTGAGACTTCTGAAGCCACAAGTATTAGCACTCTTATAGAAGAGGTACGAACAACACACTTTCTCATTATCCATGACTGTCCATGAAGGAATTAAATTGGATGCTTCTCTTTTCCACTACCTCATAAGAGAGAGAATGTGAATTCACTTTTCGTGACTGAACCTGATCGGTTATAACTGATAAGATTTCATCTAACGAACTGTAGACAGCATTTGAAATGTTTTTTTAAGTATTTACAGAATGTGTTTGGATTTGAAGAAGTAAAATAGTAGATACTTCAAATGAATGTGTCCAGTCCAGCAACTTGTGTGTTCCGAAGCTATCTTGTGAAGTATGTATAACCAAATGTTAAAAATTCATGAGTCATGTATTCCTATTCTTTTACATGTCATCAGCGTTTCGCTTCATTATAGAATATATTTCCCTTTGTATCAGAATATAGACATAGTTGAACATGATGAAACTGCCGCTGAGTCCACGGTCAAAGATGAAGAAAACAGAAGATTCCCTGAAACGAATCCGACCAACACCGAGGAAGAGAGTCATGATGATGCGAATCAGACTATCGCTTCGACTGACGAACAAATTAGCAGACAAGATATAGAAGAAGGAAAAAAGGAGATGAACGAGGCGATGGAAACCAAGTTAGAGACCCAAGAAGAAATCAACAGAACTCAAGATGCAATCTTGACTGAGAAGGTTGGTTAGGATACATTAAGAATTTGTGCATACTACCTTCCACATTGTTTGTTTCTATTGTTCTATTTCTATATTGAACTTGCTTTTTGTCAAACAGGTTTCCACGGAGATTGAGAGCGCTTCTGAACATGAAACCATCAAAGAACAGAATATGGAGGAAGAAAGTTACACTAAGGAACTTCATATGTTACCAGCAGCAGATAATGAGGTCAGCTTAACCTACATACAGAGCAAATCGTTTTATACATTTCCACTACATCATGGACGTATGCATTATATTCTTCACATTGGTTCTTTCAAAGGATTTACATCTATATGGAACTAATATTTGCCAAACAGGTTCCTACGGTCATTGAGAGCGCCTCTGAAAGTGAAATAATCAAAGAACAGATTATGGAGGAAGAAAGTTGCACAGAGGAACTTCATAAGATAACAGCAGCAGACGAAACTGTAACTGACGTCAGCTTAACGTCTATACAGAGCAAATAATTTAACATTTATCCGACAAAGCTTCTTTTTTTTTTTCTTTTTATGACAATTAATTTGCAATGTTCTGTCAAGTAGGCGAGAGAGACAGATTTAACACCCATTCAGGGTCTTGAAGCTACGGCTTCTGACAAAAAAGCAGAAATGATGGGATCAAATATTGCAGAAGATCTCAACATGGAATCAGAAGCGACGGAAAAGGAAGTCAACGAAACTGAAGATGCATTTTCCACTGAAGAGGTCAGTTAGCATACATCACGAACTTATGATAACTTTTCCCCGGATATTTGTTTCTAAAGTTCTATTTACTATATTCCTTCAATTATGTCAAAACAGGTTTCCAAAGAGATTTCCTCAGCCATGGATGAGGTCAGCTTAATGCCTGCACAGCAATTTTTTTGTGTAGAATTCCAACAAGAAGTTTTGTTCTCTTCATTTATGCTAATTGATTTGCAATACTCTATGTCAAATAGGTGACATACCCGGATCTAACAGATGTTCACAGTCTTGAAGCAACAGCTTCCAACGAAATCACAGAAACGATGGAAGCGAGGACTGCACAAGATCTCAACCAGGAATCAGAAGCATCTCCCATGGCTGAAGTATTGGATGATGAAACTAAGAATATTGAAAAGCAGGTGGATGCCTCAAGCTTAGTATCTGAAGGGTCAGACGAAAAGATGAAGGGAGAGAAAATGGATGACATGGAAATTTGTGATGATGAGACCGATACTGCACCAACAGTGGTAACAGACCTATCAAGCTTAGGAGAAGTTCAGCTAAATGATGAGCCTGTAAAGGCCCTTGATACTAGTTCAGATGCTGAAAGCCAACACATAACCCAAACAGCTGATGCCAGGGAACAGGAGATTGAAGAAACCTCTATCATTGCGTCTCAGTTCCCAATACAGGAACATGAAAATGCCGACAATGCAAATATACATGTAGAGAAGTCTGATGTAGAAGTTGAAGCACCCGAAATCCCTGACTCAGTGTCTCAGACTGAAGATCTGGCTGTCAAAGAGAGTCACGAGACAGGTACAAGCCTGAATGTGATTGACGGTGATACGAAGGAAATTGAAAACCAGATAAGAGAAGTTCCTGAAGTGTTATTGGAACCCACAAATCAACATGCTGATGCGGCTAGAGATGATGAAATTACCCCCGGTCAGACTCCCCAAGCTGATAAAACAGAAGAGCAACTTCAGGTGCCCTCCTCTGGCTTGCTATCCGAGGAACAGGAGATTGAAACTACAACCAGAATCAGAAAGGGGAGCACAAATGAAGACGCTATGGAAGAGGCAAAGATGCGCCAAGCTGAGGTTAGCATGGTAAGTAATTTGGAATCTTACTTTTAACCTCTCTCGCAGAAATAAACAAATGTTTCTCTCACAATCTTTCATCACCGATTCAACAGATATCCTTTGCTGCTAAAATAGAACAAAAAAAATTATGAATAGAGGAGTATAACTCCTTAAAAGGAAGACGAAAACACAAAATTCACCGAGCAACTTAACTCCTAAAGTTCATTTTCTACTAGAGGTAATGCTCTTCCCCAAGAAACCGCTATCTGAATGAGCAGTATCATCGATCCAAGAGAAAGAAACATCTCTATTTCCAATCAGAAGTAAAATCTCCTATTCACATAAGTCAATCACCCAGGATAGAGGAGATTAATGGAGATCCAATTCACAGTGTTGGAGTTCACTTTTTTTTCTTTTCTTTACTCATGTTTATTGGCTAAACAGATTAGAGAGGAACTTGAGACAACCAGTGAAGGCGAGGGCATAGAAAATCAAGTTCAAGGAGAGGAAAACAGAGTTCGAGACTTGTCAACAGTTTCCAGTGCAGAAGGATTGGATGCTGAGAGCTCGAAAGACAACTCCATCATCACAGAGATGTCTGCACAAGAGGTAAACCAGACTACGAAACAGCTTTCAATTATGTCATACAAAAAGAACGAAGTTAAGGACAGTTAGGTTAACAACATTATTTCATATGATAAGCAAATGATCTTAACACAACACAAGTATGAAGAAAAAGGACAACCGGCCATGCGTTTAGATAACAAGTATGAACTCAAATATTAGCCAAGTGAGCAATTATCCACATGGATCTAGGAGTGAATAGGCACACCATTTTAACCAAGCCTTGGGTTATTTTGATCATTCCTTGATAATTGAATCTTAAAACTCTCATAGTTGCCTTGTCCAGATACAGTTTTTGAGACCTAGCTGTCTTCAGATATGCTTAATTCACTTCCTTTCCTGCGTTAATTCTGATCTAAACAATAAAGCCTAACTGGATGTTAATATGTCAAAAGGTACTTGAGACCAACCATGGAGGCCTGGACACTGATGAGCCTGTAAAGGCCCTTGTCACTAGTTCAGACGCCGGAAGCCTACAAACAACTGAAACATCTGATGCTGGCCAATTGGAGCTTGACGAAGCCTCCAGCTTGGTGTCTCAATTTCCAGTGGATGAATGTGAGAAATCGGAGAATATAAGTGCAAACGTAAACAAGTCAGACACATATGATGTTGAAGAAAAAGAATTAGAAATTCCCGGCGTAGTACCTGAGCCTACGGATCAAAGAGTCCAAGAAATTCAGGAGACAGGTACAAGCCTACCTGTGGGAGAGGCATGTACAAGTGAAATCGCGTATCAAACTAGAGAAGTCCCGGAAGCATTTTCGGAAGCCATAAAACAAGGTGTTGAAGCTGTAAGTGGGGATGAGACTATTGCACCTGCTGGGGGAACGAAAGAAACAAGCTTGGGGGAACTTCAGCTAAAAGAGCCCATGGAGGCCCTTGATACACATTCAAGCGCTCAGAATCTAGACACAATCAAAGCAGCTGATGCTAGTCAACATGATGCAGAATTTGAGCACATGAAGCTTGAAGAGACCTGTATCATGGTGTCTCAGCCTCCAATACATGAACATGAGGAAGCAGACAGGGAAAGTATACCTCTAGAGAAGTCAGAAGATAATTATGCTCAAGTTGACCAAATCGAAATTCCAGACACAGTGCCGGAGTCTGAACATCAGGCTGTCAAAGAGATCCATGTGACGGGTAAAAGCCTGAATGTGGGATACACTGATACAAATGAAATTGGAAAACCAATCAGTGAAGTTCCTGAAGAATTATCGGAAGCCATGAATCAAGGTGTTGACGCAGCAAGGAATGATGAAATTATCTCCAGTCAAATTGTCCAAGGTGAGAAACTGGAAGAGCAACTTGAAGCACCATCCTCTGGCTTGGTTTCCATGGAACAGGAGAGTGAAACTACAACCACAGACAAAAAGGGGAGTACAGATAGAGATGATATAGAAGGGACAAAGATGCTCCAAGCTGAGGTTAGCTCGGTAACCAATTCCTGAATCTTACTGTTATTCTTACAAAAATAAACAAAATGTTTCTTTCAAAATTCTTTCATGTGCATATAACAAAGCCCGTAAGGTATAGAAAAAAGAACAACTTTGATAAAAAGGAAAGAAAGAAATACAAACGGAAGACTCCCCTAGAAGGAAAACAAAAAAAAAAAAAAATTCCAAGCAAATTATCTCGTAAAAGTCGTTTTTCTACTTTTAGCTAAGAAAATGCCCTGTGAATGAGCCATACGACCAATCGATAGTTTAATGTCCCTATTTCCAAGAAGGGGCAAAATTTCCTAATCACATAAGTAAAAAGCCCAGGACCGAGGAGACTAATAGAGAACCAAATGGCGTTGTTATAGGAAGTTCTGTTTAATTTTTGTGTGTACTTATTTTTATCTACTAAACAGATTAGAGAGGAAATCGAGACTACCGGTGAAGGCAAAGGATTTGTAGATCAAGTTCAAGCAGAGGAGAAAAGAGCTCAGGACTGGTCAACAGTTCCCAATGCAGAAGAATTGGACTCTGAGAGCTCTACAGACAATGCCAAAATCACAAAGATGTCCACAGAAGAGGTAAACCAGACTATAAAGCCATTGTATATTATGTTATAAGACAGCACATTGAAAATTAACACAAACATATGTAAAGTCAAAAGTTGACATTTTTTAACATAAACATATGTAAAGTCAAAAGTTGGTCATATGAGCAAGAGCAATTAGCACCATGGATCCAGTAGTAAATAGGCACATCCGCTAAAATAAGCCTTGGGTTTTTATGTCTTGAGGGTATACTAAATTTCAACATTCTTCATATCTAACATGAAAGCCTCTAGTTGCATTGCACCAAGGCAAGCTTTCATGGGATGCCTCAATGAGAGCCCAGATACAAATTTTGAGACCTAGCTGTCATCAGATACATGCTAAATTCTCTTCCTTTCCTGCTCTAGTGCTCTTAATTCTTGTCTGCACAAAAAGCCTAACTGGATGTTAATATGCCAAAAGGTACTCGAGACCAACCATGGGGGCCATGACACTGATGAGCAGATAAGGGCCCTTGATACTAGTTCAGACACTGACAGGCTACAACCAACTCAAACACCTGATGCTAGCCAACAGGAGCTTGAAGAAACCTCCAGCATGGTGTCTCAGCTTCCAGTAGACATATATGAGAAACCAGACAATGAAAGTGTAACTGAAGAGAAGTCAGATGCATACGATGTTGAAGTCAAAGAAATAGATTTACCTGGTGTAGTACCTGAGTCCAGTGATCAGAGAGTCAAAGAAATTCATGAGGTAGGTACAAGTGTTGAAGAGACTCGAACAGAAGAAGTGGAAACACAAACCAGAGAAGTTTGTGAAGCTTTGCCTGAAGACGTAAATCAAGGTGGAGAAACAGTTAGCGGGGATGAAATCATTGCACCTTCAGAGGCAGCAAAAGTAACAAGTTTGGGAGAGCTCCAGCTAAATGATGAGCACGTGGAGGCCCCTGATACAGTCAAAACAGGTGACGGTAGTCAACAGGATGCAGAATTTGACAGCATGAAGTGCGAAGAAACTTCTATCATGTTGTCTCAGCTTCCAATACATGAACATGAGAAAGAAGAGAGTGCAAACATACCTGTTGAGAAGTCAGATGCAAAAGTTGTTGAAGTTGAAGAAGCCAAAATCCCTGACACAGTGCCCGAGTCTGAAGACCAGGCTGTCAAAGAGATTCATGAGACAGGTACAAGCTTGACTGCGGGAGGGGCTGATACAAATGAAACTGAAAAGCAAATCAGAGGAGTTCCTGAAGCATTGTCAGAACCCATTAATCCATGTTTTGACACATCCAGAGATGATGAAATGACCCCTGTTCAAACTCCCCGAGCTGAGAAGATAGAAGAGGACCTTCAGGTTCCATCCTCTGCCTTGCTTTCCAAGGAAGAGGATGGTGAAACTTCAATATCAATCGAAAAGGGGAGCACAGATAAAGATGTTACAGAAGTTGGCAGCTTGGAGCTTCAAGAAAACTCTGGTTCAGTGTTCCAACTTCCGGTAACCGAATTCAGCAGTGCAAATGATGTAATTGAAGAAAAATCAGCGGCGGATGAAGTTGAACTAAATGAAACCAAGGCATTGGATGCAGTATCTGACTCCAAAGATCGGGGTTTTGAAGCGATTCACGAGATTCAGACAATCCCCGCTGCAGAAGACACTGAGACAGACAAAGTAGAGGATGAAATCAAAGAAGTAACTGAAAAAATACCTGATCTCGGATATAAAGGTGTTGATGCAGCTACTGATGGTGAGAACCTCGATCCTCTCCCCGTTGGTAAATTAGAAGACCAGATTCAGTTGTCATCCTCTTCCTATGAGAGCACAAAGGAAGAAGCAGCAGAACTTGACAAGAGTGAGCTTGAGAAATTCAAAGACTTGTCATCTAAACTTCCAACAACGGAACACGTGGGCACAACCATAGAAACTTCCAAAGCAGATGAAGTTCTAGTTGACGAAGCCAAAACTTCTGAAGCAATATCCGAGTCCAAAGGTGATGGCTTTGAAGAATTTAAGGAGATTGGGTCAAGCCCACCTGTGGAAAAGATTTGTACAGATGCAGATGAAGTTGAACTAAACGAAACCAGGACTTCGGATGCAGTGTCTGAGTCTAAAGATCAGGTTTTTGAAGAGATTCATGAGATTCGGACAATCCCAGCTACAGAAGACACAGAGACAGAAAAAGTAGAGGACAAAACCAAAGTAACTGAAAAAATACCTGATCTCAGATACAAAGGTGCTGATGCAGCTACTGATGGTGAGAACCTTGGTCATCCTCTCCCGGTTGGTAAATTAGAAGAGAAAATTCAGCTGTCATCCTCTTCCTATGAGAGCACAAAGGAAGATGCAACAGAACTCGACAAGAGTGAGCTTGAGGAAGCCACAGACATGTTGTCTAAACTTCCAACAACTGAACACGGGATCCGCCAGGTGGGCACAACCATAGAAGAGTCA
Source organism: Rhododendron simsii (assembly GCA_014282245.1). NCBI lineage: Eukaryota > Viridiplantae > Streptophyta > Magnoliopsida > Ericales > Ericaceae > Rhododendron > Rhododendron simsii. The sequence goes on from CM024960.1 coordinate 5,455,034, forward strand.
GAAGCAGATGAAGTTCAATTTGAAGAAGCCAAAACTTCTGAAGCGATATCCGAGTCCAAAGGTGATGGCTTTGAAGAATTTAAGGAGTTTGGGTCAAGCCCACCTGTGGAAAAGACTCGTACAGATGAAGTTCAAGAAGAAACCAAAGCAGTTCCCGAAACAATATTCGAGCCCACCTATCAAGGTGCTCAAACAGCCGTTGATGTGGAGACTGCCATTCATCAGACTCTCACACCTCAGGGAGTAGAGCAACTTCATGAACCAAAGAGTACAACAGAAAAACCATGCTTGCAGGATGAAGGGCAGAGGGAGCTGGAAGTTTCTAATTTGGAGCTGAAACTACAGGACAGCCAAGATATATCACCAGATGAAGAAAACAAAGGTCTCGAAAAACGTTCAACTGATGCTCCATCGCAACATGAGGAAAGACCTGTTCAGCAGAGTTTGCAGGAGGCTTCAACAGATGAGGACATTGTCTATTCAAAGAACTCAAACAAGGATGCTGATAATCTACCTACCCCGTATCCAACAGTCACAGAGCGTTCCACAGAAGACATCGGTGGAAAGTATGAAGAAGTCTCTAATCTTGAGTTTGAGAAGAATGATGAGGTTCTGCTTGAATCTGTGTCTGCAATCAACAATCCTTCAGTACCCCTCACATCAGACGGAATAGAAGTCATACAAGAGACTCCCAAGGAAAAGACAACTGAATTGGGGGATAGGGAAAATAATTGTGAGGAAACAACTGAAGAAGAGGCCATCGAGAAACATACTTCAACGGAAAAGGTGAGAAGGAAAATAAGGGTAGAGAGTTATAGATTTTTTGCATCTGTTTATTTGTTTTATCCTCCTTTTTGTGCTCTATGGTAACTATTTTGTGGCGATTAACCAAGAACCCTGAACAGATCTCGGAGGAAATGCAAGGTTCCAGAAACTTTGATCAAATATCTCTTCAGGAAGAAACAGCCACAAAGACCAACCAAGAAGATGAATTAAGGGCAGAAGATTATCCAGGAGAAAGAAAAAACACGACATTTGATGCCTCGAGGAACGAGATTCAACCTGAAATGGTCAGAATTTAAATGTTACCCCTAACTCGTGTCTTCCTTTCTTAACTCCTCTCTCTTTCTAATGTTGAAGCTTTTGATCACTGTACAGGTGTTTAAGGAATCTGAAGAAGATTGTGTAGACAACAATGTGGAAGGAATGGTCAGAGCTGACGATAAGGGCCCTCACCAAGTTTCAGCGTCGGATGAGAGAGCTAATCAATCAGAGCTTGAAAGTCACAGTGATGAAACAGCCTTTACAGACACAGCAACAGAGGCAACAGCTAGAATTGAAGAGGTCAGAAAACATTTCCCTCGTTCCCTTCCATAAGGAAAAATCCTGGCAGAAGTTTGAATCATTGTGAAATGAAAACAAAAAGGGCTTTTACTATTAAGATCAACTCTATGGGTGCTAAAATATTTCAGAAAACGTTTTTGGTTGTCTTTTTTTCCTTGCAATGCATCCGCAGTGATGGTAAGCATGAATCACACGAATTCAAGATTGTATTTACATCAAGTTATCCAACAGGTATACCAATCTTATCCAGATATCTTACATTCAAGCCCCTGTAGGAATAAAGATACTTGGTTAAACATAGAGTTTCAATTTGCAATAGACAAAGAACCTCACAGATCAAAGTGAACGAACTCACCTAATTCGTAGAACATTTTAACTATCAAGAGAAGATAAGGGCACTCTTTTGTTATAGAGGAAAGGTAGCTGCTTCATTTCAGACTCATTGTATCAGTAACTTCCTAATCTGTAAACGAAAACATCCTGGGACATTAAGATATTTAGGAGTCTCATGCATTATACCAAAGTTTGGAATGCTAGGGCTTCCGAATATAAGGTTGAGGACATATAGTCATTATGGGATAGTGTGCCATTTGTCATCTTTTTGGGCTTCCGTATCACTTCTGCTCAGGGAGCTTTCTTCTTCTTTCAAATATATAGAAATTGGAGGGCAGATTGTCATTTGTATTGTGAGATTTTGATATTGCTATGTTGAATTTTCTTTTGGTGGATTCTGTTTCCTTCTCTTGTTCCTCTTTTATCAATGCCACTTACACAATACTGACCATATATCGGCACTTGTATTTGCCATGCAGTTAAAAAGCTCTGAGGCAATGTTGGTTAGCCATGAAGTGGAAAGAGCAGGTGATAATGATGAGGAAACTGCGATTAGCAAGGATGGACAATTGCAAAACAAAGACCTAGTTGTGCCACCAGTAGCAAACACAGCAGCTGAAGAAGCTCTGGATGGAAAAGAACTTGAAACGTTGGATGATTTCTCTGAACGTGATCTTGACACAAATCACGGAAACATTGAACCATATGAACACAAAAAAGAAATTGCTACTGCTGGCACTATTGATTCGGAAAGCCTTGTGGACTATGAGAAGCTGGGGCATACATTTCCTGAACCAGGATGTGATGGAAGTGGTGGTACAGAAGACTTGGATCTGACCAAGAAAGATGGCTCAAATAAACCAAGTATTTCGTCTACCACAGCAACTTCACAGGAAACACTACCAGACGAAGAGAGTGAGAAAGCTGTAGATACAAAGCAACATCATTTCATGTCCGACAAACCGACAGCAGAACCCTAAAGCATACCAGAAGAAGGAAATGGCTTTCAACTTAAGGCACACACAATGGATAAGGTAAGCACGACTTCTCTAGCAATAATAATGTCAACAAATGGAGCCCAAAATCCTGAATTTGGCAATTCTTCATTTCTGCAGGAGCCAGTAGTTTCAGTGATGGCAGATGAGGCAAAGCTTGACGAAAAGATAAAGACAATAACCACTATCGAAGAAGAAGAAGAAAGTCCACAGGAAAATGAAAAGCCTAATGTTTTGCCTCATATCATGGATTCAGAAAGGGAGGTATCACATGAAGCAGTCACAATGAATATTTCTGAAGACATACAAGGCCTAGAGAAGACCTCCCTTGCCACACCCCATGAGCAGATTGCAAGCAAAAGAGATCCAAGTGAGAGCATAGAACATACAAACAGCAAAGGAATGGAATGTGGAGAAGAGAATAGAGTGGGCAAACAATCTGAAGAAATAACAGAAGAGTCCCAAATGATAGAGTCAGCTAAGATGTCATTATCTGACCTCTTGCAGAGATCCACAAAACGAAATGTGCAAGTGGGTGAAGACGTGACTGAAGAGCGAGAATTGATGGGAATCAAGGAAGAGCCGCAAAATGAGACAGCAAAAACAGTTGAAGCTGAAGAAGCAGCAGTACATGACAACATTGACAAGAAAGATGAAGAGGAAGGAGATGAACTGAAAAGAGAAGACTCAGGCTCCGACGCTCCAGTCATGGTAGAAGCATCAAGAGATATGGATGTCAAAATTGCACATAAGAAACCTCATCATCACAATATACTTTCAGGTGTTGGGTCAAAGGTCAAGCATTCACTTGCCAAGGTGAAGAAAGCCATCACTGGTAAGTCTTCTCACCCAAAGCCAACATCACCAAAATAGGTAGTCCCCATTAGGTAAAACCACGTCGGTTGGTTTTATACAAAATAAGTAATCGATAAGGGGCGTGCAATTTCGCTTTGTGCTTAGTTTATGATGTTTGAGTGTGGTGTGTATTTGATCGGCTTGAATAAGTTCTGAAATGATTACTTGTATAAAGTTACTCACAAAATTATCTGACTGCAGTATATTGTCCATTCATGATTCGCGTGTTCAAGTTCACACACATTTCACATAATGTTAAAATTAACAAAGAGGCATGAGCAATGGACAAGTAAAAGAACCACACAAGATTGAATCAATTTAAGACCTCTAAGCAGAAAAGGAATGTAGGTAGTTGTCAAGAGGCGAGAATAAGAATAACTTTAAACACTTCATAGATAGATACTGGTTAAGGTACTTTTAAGCTCACAGCATCAGCCAAGGTTGAAATAGAGGACAGGGAAGCCAAATTAAGTTGGCAGCGGATGAAAGGTTCTGTTATAAACGATCGAGTGGTCATTACAGAAGCAGATTTTAGGATGTTCAAACCGAACACAAAGGCTCTAAATCTGGATTTTTCAATTGCAGACCCAATTATCTGTCCAGAATTTGAGGAAATCCAAACGGCTTACAGAGCCATATACATAGTTGCGTGAGTATTAAGCTTGTTTTAAAGCATTATTTTCACACATACATCCACACGTAAAAAATGACTACTCACAAAAAAGAGTCATTTGGAAACTATTGGAAGGTGTTCCAAAGGGATCAATGGCTCTATCTTCTTTGCTGCTGCAAGCATCTTTCCTTGGTAAGTTCAAATGCATAGAATGCCAACGCGCTGCTAAAGCTTAGCTTGTTCATCCTAGTTCAATACTACTTTTAACAGTCATAACTTTAGAAGAACCGGAGAACATTTCACCAGTTGAAAACAGCGACTCAAATCGATGTGGTACATAACACAACACTCTTGAAGTACACACGTAAGAGAAGACAGCATGTTATTTCACTGAATGTGAGGGCTTGTATGCTTCTTCATTTCCACTAAAACAATGGGAACATAGTGGAGTGTGGATCCTCTCACGCGAAATGGGGCGCCCCATTATAGTCTCATTAAGGATCTGAGACGTTCATTTTATGGGCCTGGATTTTGGAAAAGGTCTCGAAACTTGTTTCAGAGAGCTATTCATAGTGAAAGACAGCAGTTAAGAACCTTAAATCCCATCAAATCAAATTTCCTTCATCCCAATATCAAGACTAAATTCTACCATTGGAAAACTTTCAAGAACAATAATATACCTATAAGAAGACAGGAACTATACAAGATAAAAATAGATGGATTGCAAACAAAAGCACAGAACAACCATATTCTGTTGTTATTTTGAAACAATATGAAATGTGGTTTCGGTTATGCGCTTTTGTTATTAATTTTGCCCACTTAATCAAAACTTGACAAAAAAGTATGTTTAGAGATGCCGATTTAAAGAAGCGCTTTCTAAGCACGCTTTCATCTCAAATGTTTAAAAATTGCAAATAGCTTGTTTAGTAGGCGAGTCGAACTTAGACCTCGCCATCCTATAGATGGCTACAGCTCCACTTGGCCAAACCAACCCAAGGTAAGGAAGCGTTTTGCTAAGCACGGTTTCGTTGTGAAATAGATGTTTCAAATAGCATAAATCGGTTAAATGGCCATTTTTCAGCAACCCCGTCCCATAATCTCCCCGTAAAATCCTCACTACCATTTCACTATCAAATTTCAGGTATCCAACGAAATTAATTGGGCTCCACACTAGGAGACGATGGGCTTGGTCCAGAATTAGTCAAGGGTGTGCTTGGTCCAGACTCCAGACATAATAAAATGGAATGAGAAAAAAAGTGTTAGAAGAAAACTAAAATGGTTTCTCCCTTCATACATTGCAAGAACCTTACATTATTGGGAATGACTTCATCCTTATTACTAAATACATTGACTCTTCTATACAACTAGTCAATCCCACAATCACAGCTAATAAAATCAAATCTAGAATACAAGAAAGGAAGGAATGAATTGCATATATCAAGGATTGATTTGGGCTTGATAGGAAGTATCCATAATTGACTAGACTAGCTAATTGATGCTTGATTGATGCTATAGTCTCTAATAAGACACGTGTTCAAAAAAGTACAGAAGTTTATTCTCTAGGGGTTCCTAAGTACGTAGTACCCAATACAATGTTTTTTCAGTACAATAAGGAGCAAGTTGTCTCAGTGAATCCAACTTTGAAATGTTTGGGGTGGCGTGCAGGGTTGCGGAGGAGGTGATAAGCTCATCTCCGTACCCCTCCATACTCTCATTTTGTAGAGCCATACTAGGCCTACAATCAAGATCCAGACGTTGATTTGGTAGAACATGCAACAATTAGTACCATGTTTGCGAAAAATCAGTTTGATCAAATTCGCGTAGATACATGACTAGGGCCCGTATTTATTTGCAATTTTTCAGCTAAAAAATAATGAACTTACTGAAATATAAAAATATGCAATATGGATATTGTTATTGAGATCCCTTAAACGATGCAAAAAGAAAATTAAAAATTATTTTCGTTTTAAGCTTGAAAATTGCAAATAAGTACTTATTTTTTAAGAAGGTTTCTGGAATTACATCATGTCTTTATCGATATTCACCTGCTACGTTCTCTTAAACTTATCTTAAAATAAGTTGGTTTGTCATTATTTGAATTTTTTCGCATTTGTTAGTTTTACATCAAACTTTTGCGGATTATTGATTCATCTCGACGAGAGGAATCGGAAAAGTAAATTATTTTTACTTTTACCCAAATAGTTTGGAAAATGACCACTTATATATCAAAATAAGTCAATTTATTTCACTTTTTCTGCTAAAAAATGGTTATTTCTCAAAATATTTGGTAAAAGTAAAAAAAAAAACTTTTCCAATTCCTCTCGTTAAGACGAACAATAATCCACAAAAGTTTGGCGCAAACCTAACAAATACAAAAAAAAAAATCAAATAATAACAAACCAATTTATTTTAAAATAAGTTTAAAATAAATTTAAAAGAACGCAAAATATGCGTGTTGTCCACGTTTTGGTCCACTTTTTGGCAGAGAGACATAGACTCCGGAAAATTACTCCCTCTGTCTCTATTCTTTTGTTCTTTTTAGAAGTTCGTATCACTTTCAATTGATTATATCTTATAATCTATAAATTTTTAGATAATTTTGAAAACATTGTTAAAAAGAACTCATTGACACCTATCAAATAAGATTCATATTACATATAAGGAGTATTACCAATTAAAAATTATAATTAATTTTTTTATCTGATTAGAATTGGATGAGGGAGAAAAGGATGGAACGGAGGGAGTATATTGCAAGTTGAAAGACTTTGGCCAATACGCGCGTTGTCCACTTTTTTTAGAGACTTTTGACTTTCGGAAATGACATTCCAAGTTGCAAGACTTCGGCCGTGCATGACTTTAAAAATAGCATAAATTTTTCGGTGTCGGATGGGTATATCCCACATAGTATCCATTTGGCACATTCGGGCCATCTAATACACTTTTGGACGGCTCGAATTGAAACCTTCTCTCTTTCTCTCACCCGAACACATTCTTTCTCTTTTTCTCTATCCAAATCCGAGCCGTCCAAAAATGAAATTGATGACTCGGATGGACCGAGCGGGCATCACGTGGTACCCACCCGGCACTGAATTTTTTTTCTAAAAGAGAAATTTGATATTTTGGTTTTACAATTCTAAGATTTTGATTCCCTAACAAGTTGTTTTGTACTTCTCCCCTTTGAACAAAATCAGATTTATCATCTTTTTAGTTACTGGCATGAATCTGTGCTATGCACGACAATTAAAAAGGAAAAAAAAAAAAAAAAAGCACGCACGACAATTGGGAAAAAAAATAAATTTAAAACGCATTTTCTTACGGCTAACATATGCAAATTGAGATTGGGTAAAGGGATTTGATTGATCCCTAACTTATAGGGATTTTTCAAATTCTAAGTTCCCTTATTAATTGACATATTACTCCTTCCGTCCCTTTTTAAGAGTCTAGTATTCCATTTTGGGTTATCTCTTAATAAGTGTTCATTTTGTAAAGTTAGTAGGTAAAAGTTGATACATTTTTATTTTGCCTCTAAAAGTAGATTCTATATATTTTGAAAACTTAGTGACTAAAAGTGTAATGACGATATCTCTATAGATGGTAAATAGGGTAGTAGAAGTAAAAGTTGATATGAAATTTGTAATGTATAATGATGATATTTTCTTAATAAATTGGAGTTATGAAGCTGAACACTTAAAAGAGATGAAGGAAGTAATTATTTAGGAATTATATGTTAGACCACTTGTCGCACCAAAACTCTCCTCACAAAAAGTCACTATATATGCAATACTCTCTCCGTTCCATATTGAGAGTCTACCACAAAAATTCGTGCCATCTTTTCAAATAAAAAAATCAACAACTTCCGTATATAATTTTTTGAATTTTTTCGTACCAAATTAAAGTATTAATCGAGATCTTTAATATGGTGTGTAAAAATTCGAAAAATTATACATAGAAGTAACTGATTGTTTGATTTGAAAAATGGCAAGAGAGATAAAGTGGGACTCTCAATATGGAATGAAGGGAGTAATAAACACTAGTGGCAAACCGTGGTATGTATTTGTGACAATCCAAGGTATCACTTTATAATTGTATATTTTATGGCCCTTCCCACTTTTTGAAAAATAATTATTTAGAAATTATAGGTTAGACCACTTGTCACACCCACAACTATCCTCACAAAATGCCACTCTGCAATAATAAATGCTACTGGCAAACCCGTGCAATGCACGGGTGGTATGTATTTGTGACAATCCAATGTATCACTTTAGTACTATATTTTATGGCTCTTCCCACTTTTCAATGACCAGACGCTTTTACTAATTTGGCTTAGTTGATGCTACACACGATTTGTAAAATAATCAAATGACTTTTTTTTTAACTTTGAAAATTATTATTTCTCTATAAAAGACACAATAAAGTCCCTATTCATATTTCAAAATCATGAGAAAGTAGGAAAACATGCTCAAATATATACGTTTGTGTCATTTTGGGGTCTTGCGCAAATGGTCTTAACCGTTCATTTGTTTAAAGAGTATTTTTAAGGATTTTCGTAAAAAATCAACTCATTTGGATATCAGTAAGCGCTTAATCGATTCATTCAATTGTTTTCTGTCAAATTTTACAAGATAGAATTGAATGAACTGATTAAGCCCTTACCGATATCGGAATGAGTTGATTTTTTATGGGAACTCTTTAAAACCTATTTTAAACAAATTGAATGGCTATGATCATTTGCGTGAAACTCCGATTAGTTTTGTGTCAATTTTTGTGTGAGGGAAACTGGCATCATATATATAAATTCATCTATTGGATGCAATATTTAACTACAGTAAAAGAAAAGAGAATAAAAGAAAAAGAAAAAGAAGAAAGTAAGGATGTTGTTTTGTACCTTAAAAAAACAAGTATTCACCCTCTCAAGTATTTTTTTATCCCCTTTTCCACATCACAATCAATTCGCAATTAACTTAATGGAGGGCGAAGGTATGGACAAAGATCGAAATCAAATAGGAAAAAGAAATATACAAATGAAAATAAGATGGTTTTTCCCTAGATTTAATGTGGCTTTTGGTCTCTACTGGGAACGTAAAGTATCCCCACAACAATCATCACGCAAAGAAGTTAAACCATATCCATCCATATATGTAGATACGAAAGGATATATGCAATAACAAAATATAGCTCTCACTCCCTGCTAAATTGTACCATTTATGAAAGGATATATGCAACGCCGTCTCTACCATGAACACAGCACTGAACTCCGAATATTTGACAACAAGGCAAATATGTCATTTGGACTAGCATAATCTTCGACTGAGAAACTAGGAAATGTAAAAGTGGGTATTAGCAGGGAAAACTGAAATCACAGTTACCAAAAAAAAATTAAAATGAAATCGCAGCCTAAAAGCGTTAAACTTCCTACTGTAAATCATTGTTTGTATATATTTTCAACTTCTTGAGGCCTGGGATCCAACTTTTCAGGACTTGTTATAATTTCCTTGACTTTCTATCCGCAATGTCAAATATTATACCAAGATGCATTCAAATGGTCAGAACAACTCACGTAATCTAATAATCCAAACTGTTATCTACTTTAAGCTAGAAGAAACAGGTAACTCGATGAGTCATAAAAACTTGTTAAATCGAGATAGGGTCAATAGATTTGATTAATCCCTAACTATAGTGCTCTTTCGAATTCTAAGTTACCTTATTGTTCGGGCCAATTGAATTTTGAAATTGTTAAAACATGTGTATTAATTATCCAAGTATATGGATGGATATGATCAAAGCTAAAATAACTATAAAGAGAACTTTTAGTATAGAGAGAGAGATAGCTTAATCATGTATATATATATATATATATATATATATATATATATATATATATATATATATGTTCCCTCTGGCTGCAATTGCTTTGTTGTATTCATCAATACGTGTTGTCCACTGTAAAAGACTTTTTGTAGAGACTTGACTCCAGAAAATGACATTGGAAGTTGAAAGACTTAATTTGGCCGGCCGTGCATGCATGACTTAAAAAGCCGTCCACAAGTGTTCTTGTACACCCCTTTTAATTTTTGCAAAAGCAAAGTTAAAACTCTCAACCTAAAACGCTGCTGCTGCAAGTTATACTGAGAAGCCATAGCTAGACATCCACAACCACCACCATGCGTGCTTTAGTACTGATGCTATTTGCTCTCCTTTTCATTACTATAACAATTGATTTCAGTTGTGGCAGTGCTACTATCCAGTCAAATGTAAGCTGCCTGGAGAATGAGAGACGTGCTCTCATCGACTTCAAGGAAAATCTCACAGATAAAGCAAACCGCTTACGGTCGTGGGTCGGAAAAGACTGCTGCACATGGAAAGGAGTCGGTTGCAGCTGGAGAACAGGCCATGTCATCAAGCTTGATCTTCGCAACCCAATTATTCCTTTCAATCGATACGATGATGAAGATTACCGAATCAACAAGCTGACAGGTGAGATGAGTCCATCTTTTGTGGACTTGAAGCATTTGAGTTATCTAGATCTGAGCGGAAACCTACTCGTTTCCGGTGTGGATTTCTTGGGCTCCCTGAAAAGCTTGAGATATCTCAACCTCTCTTATTTAGATTTGGGTGGAAAGGTTCCTCGTAATCTCGGGAATCTTTCGAGGTTGCAATATCTCGACCTTAGGGGTTATGGTTTTGAAGGTCCGATTCCCGATACACTTGGAAGTTTGACATCTCTCACTGTCCTTGACCTTTCTTTCAACAGCTTCAATGATACTATCAAGGAGAAATATTTTTTATGTAACCTGAGGAGTCTTGTTTATATGGATCTTAGCTCTACTGCGCTTCAGGGTTCAGTTCCTTGTTGCTTTGGGAATCACACTTCTCTTTCCGTCCTCAAATTGAGGTTGACTGATTTCGGAGGTCCACTTCCAAGTTCCATGGGCAACATGACTCAACTAACGGAGCTTGATCTCGCTTACAGTTTGTTCACTGGTGAAATACCGAACTCTTTGAGGAACCTCCGCAGCTTGCGTGTACTTGATTTGACCGAGAATGGCTTCACTGGAGAGTTTTTATCGTCTGTCGTGGGTGAGTTTAAGAACCTAGAGCGTCTTCTTATTTCTTTTAATCACTTTTCTGGTCCACTGCCATCATCACTTGGAAGGCTATCGTATTTGAGAGAGTTGGATGCTCACTCGAATCAATTGAACGGGAGCATTCCCGTAGGTGAGTTTAAGAATCTAGAACGTCTTGTTATTTATGATAATCACTTTTCTGGTCCACTGCCATCATCACTTGGAAGGCAGTCGTATTTGAGAGAGTTGGATGCTCACTTGAATCAATTGAACGGGAGCATTCCAATAGGTCTCGGACAACTTTCCAATCTACAAATGTTGGATTTGTCGGACAACTCATTAGATGGCATGGTATCCGAAAAACATTTGGCCACTCTCAAGAGTCTAAAGGAACTCCGCTTGTATTCGAACTCCTTAGTTATAAATGTTAGCTCCCAATGGGTTCCTCCTTTTCAACTCCAGGTCCTAAGAACGGCATCCTGCAAACTAGGACCCCAATTTCCTCAATGGCTTCAAACGCAGAGACATGTTACACACTTGGATATGTCTAATGCAAGCATCTCGGATATCATGCCCGATTGGTTCGAGCTTATTATGTCTTCTTGCTTTGAGTACCTAGATATATCCAACAACCGTATCAGAGGGAAGCTGCCAAAATTTCAAATGAAATGCAATGATTCTGGTAGGTCTCTTAACAGGGAGTTGAAATTGAGTTCTAACAAGTTTGACGGCCCGTTATCAGCACTTCCGTCTACTTCTATACTAGATCTCTCCAACAACTTGTTTTCTGGACCTATTCCCGCGGGCGATTACGATGTGATCGAAGGTCTTGTTCTCTCAAATAACCACTTTAGTGGTGGCATTCCTGTGTCTTTGTGCAATGCAGAGAGAATTTCCCTTGTTGACTTGTCGAAAAACCGTTTATCAGGAAAAATTCCTCATTGCTTTGGGAACTTGGGTGACTTATATGTGCTAGACTTGTCGAGTAACAGTCTGCACGGTCATATTCCAAGTTCTTTGGGTTTCCTACGGAGACTTGAATATTTACACTTGCGTAACAACAGTTTTCACGGGGAGCTTCCTTTGTCCTTGCAGAATTTGACAGATATAGGCACCTTTGATCTTGCTGGAAATGCATTCACTGGTGTTATCCCGCGTTGGATCGGAGATAAGTTACATAATCTGGTCTTCCTTAGTCTTCAATCAAACAATTTCTATGGTGGTATTCCTGTACAACTCTGCCATCTCTCTGCTCTGCAATTGTTAAACTTGGCGCATAATAATATAACAGGGGATATTCCAAGTTGTTTTCACAACTTCACTGCCATGGCAACATTGGAACTTGGCAATTCTAATTATTCGGTAAATTCCTATTCACGTTTTGCCGATTCATGGTACGAAGAAAGAATTCCTCTTATGATTAAAGGAAGAGAACTGGAATACACCAAGACGCTCAAATTTGTCACCTCCATAGATGTTTCGAGCAATGGCATTACTGGGAAGATTCCAGGAGGCTTAACGAATCTTTTTGGGTTATTGAACTTGAATTTATCTGGAAATCATCTAACAGGAAGGATTCCCGAGAAGATTGGTGATATGAAGCAATTGGAATCACTTGACTTGTCCAGAAACAAACTCTTTGGCTCAATTCCTCATAGCCTATCTGCTTTAACCTATCTTGGTCACCTAAACCTGTCATACAATAATTTATCAGGGCGAATACCAACCGGAAATCAACTTCAGACCCTCAACGATCTGTCCATTTACGAGGGAAATGATGGGCTTTGCGGAGCACCACTCATGAAGGGCTGCCCTGATGATCAATCAGCTGATGATGGTGACCGTCAAGTACTTGTCAGTGACGGTAATAGGGAAGAAGATGATGCTGAACTAATGTGGTTCTGGGCTGGTGTTGGACCTGGTTTTGTGGTGGGACTCTTGGGAGTGTTTTTCACTTTGTATTTCCAGAGGAAATGGAGGTATGCATACTTTCAGTTGATCGAAAATGCCTATGATAGGATATTTGTAGCCATAGCAGTGAAGGCTAATTGGCTGAGGCAGATGTTTCACCCACACAGGTAGTTTGGTAAAGATCAATCAATCTGTGTGTGTGTGTGTGTGTTGCATATTGGCCATTATTCAGTCTGTGTATCTACTACGTATGGAATAACTCTCTCTCTCTCTCTCTCTCTCTCTCTCTCTCTCTCTCTCTCTTTCTCTCTCTCTCTCGTGTACCATGCATGTGAGGATAAAGCTTATTGACCCCAATTAATTGGGACGTAAGGCTTTGATTGGTTTGATTTGGTTTTGTTTGGTTTTTTTTTTCTTGTGTTGTTAGGCAACCTAATAATTGTTGCTTCCTTATTCAAGTCCTTGAACCTCCTCATGTAAGGAAAACTAAGGATGCTAGTGAATTTGTTTGTGTTTATAGTTGATTTTGAATTTCCCCCTTTTGCTTTAAGGAGTACTTGTTGTTATATGAAATAGATTCGCAAGCTACTTGAGTTCGAGAACGTGTTTTTTCATTGGATAAACAAGTCAAACTTGAACATTTTTTGAAACTCGTTATAAAGAGTGAAACTGAGCTCAAACAAGGTACTATTCGACATCTTCCAATGTATAAATTCATCTATTGGATGTAATATTTAACTACAGTAAAAGAAAAGAGAAAAAAAGAAAAAGAAGAAAGGAAGGATGTTGTTTTGTACCTTAAAAAAACAAGTATTCACCCTCTCAGTATTTTTTTATCCCCTTTTCCATATCATAATCAATTCGCAATTAACTTAATGGAGGGCGAAGGTATGGACAAAGATCGAAATCAAACAGGAAAAAGAAATATACAAATGAAAATAAGATATCTTTTTTCCCTAGATTTAATGTGGCTTTTGGTCTCTACTGGGAACGTAAAGTATCCCCGCAACAATCATCACGCAAAGAAGTTAAACCATATCCATCCATGTAGGTATGAAAGGATATATGCAATAACAAAATATAGCTCTCACTCCCTGCTAAATTAGTACCATTTATGAAAGGATATATGCAACGCCGTCTCTACCATAAACGCGGCACTGAACTCCGAATATTTGACAAGAAGGCAAATATGTCATTTGAACCAGCATAATGTTTGACTGAGAAACTAGGAAATGTAAAAGCGGGTATTAATAGGGAAAACTGAAATTCGCAATTACCCCAAAAAAAAAAAAAATTGAAATCACAGCCTAAAAGAGTTAAACTTCCTACTGTAAATCATTGTTTATATGTATTTTCAACTTCTTGAGGCCTGGGATCCAACTTTTCAGGAATCGTTATAATTTCCTTGACTTTCTATCCGCAATGTCAAATATTATACCAAGATGCATTCAAATGGTCAGAACAACTCACGTAATCTAATAATCCAAACTGCTATCTACTTTAAGCTAGAAGAAACAGGTAGCTTGATGAGTCATAAAAACTTGTTACATCGAGATACGGTCAATAGATTTGATTAGTCCCTAACTATAGGGCTCTTTCAAATTCAAAGTTACCTTATTGTTCGGGCCAACTGAATTTTGAAATTGTTAAAACTTGTGTATATGGATGGATATGATCAAAGCTAAAATAACTATAAAGAGAACTTTTAGTATAGAGAGAGAGATAGCTTAATCATGTATATATATATATATATGTTCCCTCTGGCTGCAATAGCTTTGTTGTATTCATCAATACGTGTTGTCCACTGTAAAAGACTTTTTGTAGAGACTTGAGGACTCCGGAAAATGACATTGCAAGTTGAAAGACTTAATTTGGCCTTGCATGCATGACTTAAAAAGCCCCCTTTTTTGTTTTTCATATCCTTTTAATTTTTGCAAAAGCAAAGTTAAAACTCTCAACCTAAAACGCTGCTGCTGCAAATTATACTGAGAAGCCATAGCTAGACAGCCACAACCACCACCATGCGTGCTTTAGTACTACTGATGCTATTTGCTCTCCTTTTCATTACTATAAGAATTGATTTCAGTAGTGGCAGTAGTACTATCGTGTCAAATGTAAGCTGCCTGGAGAATGAGAGACGAGCTCTCATCGACTTCAAGGAAAATCTCACAGATGAAGCACACCGCTTACGATCGTGGGTCGGGAAAGACTGCTGCACATGGAAAGGAGTCGGTTGCAGCAGGAGAACAGGCCATGTCATCAAGCTTGATCTTCGCAACCCAAGTCCTGGCTTTGTAGACAACGAGCTGACAGGTGAGATGACTCCATCTTTTGTGGACTTGAAGCATTTGAGTTATCTAGATCTGAGCGGGAACAACCTCTCCGCTTCCGGTTTGGATTTCTTGGGCTCCCTGAAAAGCTTGAGATATCTCAACCTCTCTGATTTAGATTTGGTTGGAAAGGTTCCTCATAATCTCGGGAATCTTTCGAGGTTGCAATATCTCGGCCTTAGGGCCATTGGGGGTAATTTTGGTGGTCCGATTCCCAATACACTTGGAAGTTTGACGTCTCTCACTGTCCTTGACCTTTCTTTCAACTACTTCAATGATACTATCAAGGAGAAATATTTTTTATGTAACCTGAGGAGTCTTGTTTATATGGATCTTAGCTCTAATCTACTTCGGGGTCCCGTTCCTTGTTGCTTTGGGAATCACACTTCTCTTTCCGTCCTCAAATTGAGTTTGACTGATTTCGGAGGTCCACTTCCAAGTTGCATGGGCAACATGACTCAACTAACGGAGCTTGATCTCGCTTACAGTTTGTTCACTGGTGAAATACCGAACTCTTTGAGGAAC
The DNA here is from genome assembly GCA_014282245.1 of Rhododendron simsii. Classification (NCBI taxonomy): domain Eukaryota; kingdom Viridiplantae; phylum Streptophyta; class Magnoliopsida; order Ericales; family Ericaceae; genus Rhododendron; species Rhododendron simsii. The sequence continues at coordinate 5,471,004 of CM024960.1, forward strand.
CTCCGCAGCTTGCGTGTACTTGATTTGACCGAGAATGGCTTCACTGGAGAGTTTTTATCGTCTGTGGTGGGTGAGTTTAAGAATCTAGAGCATCTTGTTATTTATGATAATTACTTTTCTGGTCCACTGCCATCATCACTCGGAAGGCTATCGTATTTGAGAGTGTTGGATGCTCACTCGAATCAATTGAACGGGAGCATTCCAGAAGGTGAGTATAAGAATCTAGAGTTTCTTGATATTTCTTTTAATCACTTTTCTGGTCCACTGCCTTCATCACTTGGAAGGCAGTCGTATTTGAGAGAGATGTATGCTAGCTCGAATCAATTGAAAGGGAGCATTCCAGTTGGTCTCGGACAACTTTCCAATCTACAAGTGCTGGACTTGTCGAACAACTCATTAGATGGCAATGTATCCGAACGACACTTCACCACTCTCAAGAATCTAAAGAAACTCCACTTGTATTCGAACTCATTAGTTATAAATGTTAGCTCCCAATGGGTTCCTCCTTTTCAACTCCAGGTCCTGGAAATGGCATCCTGCAAACTAGGACCCCAATTTCCTCAGTGGCTTCAGACGCAGAGACATGTTACACACTTGGATATGTCTAATGCAAGCATCTCGGATATCATGCCCGATTGGTTCGAGCTTATTATGTCTTCTTGCTTTGAGTACCTAGATATATCCAACAACCGTATCAGAGGGAAGCTGCCAAAATTTCAAATGAAATGCAATGATTCTGGTAGGTCTCTTAACAGGGAGTTGAAATTGAGTTCTAACAAGTTTGACGGCCCGTTATCGGCACTTCCGTCTACTTCTATACTAGATCTCTCCAACAACTTGTTTTCTGGACCTATTCCAGCGGGCGATTACGATGTGATCGACATTCTTGTTCTCTCAAATAACCACTTTAGTGGTGGCATTCCTGTGTCTTTGTGCAATGCAGAGAGAATTTCCCTTGTTGACTTGTCGAAAAACCGTTTATCCGGAAAAATTCCTCGTTGCTTGGGGAATTTGAGTGAAATAATTGTGCTAGACTTGTCGAGCAACAATCTAGACGGTCATATTCCAAGTTCTTTGGGTTTCTTACGGAGAGTTGAATATTTACACTTGCGTAACAACAGTTTTCACGGGGAGCTTCCTTTGTCCTTCCAGAATTTGACAGATATGGTCACCTTTGATCTTGGTGGAAATGCATTCACTGGTGTTATCCCGCGTTGGATCGGAGATAAGTTACATAATCTGGTCTTCCTCAGTCTTCAATCAAACAATTTCTATGGTGGTATTCCCGTACAACTCTGCCATCTCTCTGCTCTGCAATTGTTAAACTTGGCGCATAACAATATAACGGGAGATATTCCAAGTTGTTTTCACAACTTCACTGCCATGGCAACATTGGAACTTGGCAATTCTAATTATTCGGTAAATCCCTATTTACTTTACGAAGACAAAATTTCTCTTATGATTAAAGGAAGAGAGCTGGAATACACCAAGACGCTCAAATTTGTCACCTCCATAGATGTTTCGAGCAATGGCATTACTGGGAAGATTCCAGAAAGCTTAACGAATCTTTTCGGGTTATTGAACTTGAATTTATCTGGAAATCATCTAACAGGAAGGATTCCCGAGAAGATTGGTGATATGAAGCAATTGGAATCACTTGACCTGTCCAGAAACAAACTCTTTGGCTCAATTCCTCATAGCCTGTCTGCTTTAACCTATCTTGGTCACCTAAACCTGTCATACAATAATTTATCAGGGCGAATACCAACCGGAAATCAACTTCAGACCCTCAACAATCGGTCCATTTACGAGGGAAATGATGGGCTTTGCGGAGCACCACTCACGAAGGGCTGCCCTGATGATCAATCAGCTGATGATGGTGACCGTCAAGTACTTGTCAGTAAGGGTAATAGGGAAGAAGATGATGCTGAACTAATGTGGTTCTGGGCTGGTGTTGGACCTGGTTTTGTGGTGGGGCTCTTGGGAGTGTTTTTCACTTTGTATTTCCAGAAGAAATGGAGGTATGCATACTTTCAGTTGATCGAAAATGCCTATGATAGGATATTTGTAGCCATAGCAGTGAAGGCTAATTGGCTGAGGCAGATGTTTCACCCACAGAGGTAGTTTAGGAAAGATCAATCAATCTCTGTGTGTGTGTGTGTGTTGCATATTGGCCATTATTCAGTCTGTGTATCTACTATGTATGGAATAACTCTCTCTCTCTCTCTCTCTCTCTCTCTCGTGTACCATGCATGTGAGGATAAAGCTTATCGACCCCAATTAATTGGGACGTAAGGCTTTGATTGGTTTGATTTGGTTTTGTTTGGTTTTTTTTTTTTTTTTGTGTTGTTAGGCAACCTAATAATTGTTGCTTCCGTATTCAAGTCCTTGAACCTTCTCATGTAAGGAAAACTAAGGATGCTAGTGAATTTGTTTGTGTTTATAGTTGATTTTGAATTTCCCTCTTTTGCTTTATGGAGTGCTTGTTGTCATATGAAATAGATCTGCAAGCTACTTGAGTTCAAGTTCGTGTTTGCTCATTGGATAAACAAACTTGAACATTTTTTGAAACTCGTTATAAAGAGTGAAACTGAGCTCAAACAAGGTACTATTCGGCATCTTCGAATGTATAAAAAAAAACTTCAAGTTACTCAAGGGCGGTTCAATTAAAGCTTGTTTTACATCGGGTAATCTAAAAAATAAACTGAGCGCGGACATATTTTTAAAGCTTGTTAGATTTTCAAACCAAAGCTTGATCAACCACACTTGTTCAACTCTTTTATGGTCGCTATGTGTGTACAAATTAGAAGTTCACTTGGAAACTTGCAAGGAGTGAGATTTTCTCTTTGTTGTTGACAGTGACTATGCACAGGAGTTTTTGCTAGCTCCTCCTTTCATGCTTTCCCAAGACGAAATAAAACTGCAGCTTGCAACTAATCACTTAGGTAAGTTAAAGCAGCAATTGATGATATCCGTTCACATCCTTCTTTTCTAGTTCAACTAGATGACTACAAAAACATTTTAGAACATTTTGCAAATAACGTAAACGTATCCATCCTCGTGTCCAGTGCAGTAACGAGAAGTTATTGGGTTCCTGGTTGGTGTGCCCTACTGGCTCGCGTTGTTAATTCATAGCGGGAGAGAGCTAGAGCTAGTCCCCATTGTAATAGTGTGCCGTTTTCGTAATGGTTGTGGAATGGTGCTTGAGGAGCAACTACTCTCATCTGCTCCCTCATGTTCTGTACAGTGGTAGAGCTAAAGTACAACTTGCACTAATAGCTAATAATGAAGAAAAACTGCTTAAAACTAGTTACGAAAGCAAGGTAAACAAACAACCACTAGAGCCCCATTTCCCGAAAGCTATAAGGGAAGCCCCTGGAAAAGCCACAAACAATGCAGTTCAGTGCTAACATGAAAGGTTTCAATCTCAATAGAGGTTGGTGAATTAAAATTGCGTACGAAATATACATACAACCTTACGAACAACTAATATCCTCACAAGTGGTAGAAAGAACATCCCTAAATTCAACTCCTCCATAGACATGTTACAAGAGGAGCAACTGAGTTACATCAATATCTACAGGCACAACTTGTGCTTCCTGGAACTTAAAGCTTCTTAGCTCCCCTGAGTGACACTCCCAACACATATTTCCGTGTAATTGGCATTTAACACTATGGCTACCCGTGCGCGAGGCTCTCGCTGTTGCAATGTCTGGAGAAGTGTTTGATGTATGCAGCTTTACCCCTACAAGCAAAGAGGCTATTTCCACATCTAACCCATGAGTACTAGGTCACAACCTTACCGTTGCGCCAGTAGCATTTGACACTTACCATACCAATTGTTGTGACTTACATAATTTACAAAATAATAGATAGTGTGATCACAATTGAATTGATAATACTAGTTCTAGGGTTGTGGGCAACCTACCCTCTCCTCCATCGAGGAGGCAGAGGTTCGAGGACCCTTGAGGGCGGTTGGGACCCAGAGCTATAGAAAGCTATTGGACTCGTCTAGTGCTAATATAACTACCCCGCTAACCCCTGCTGACTATAAAATATGGCAAAAAAAAGTGGTGGGGGATATAAATACATAATCAAGTGCTTCACAACCAATGCAATTCAAGAGGACTTCACCTTCTACGCAAAGATCCCTGAAAAAACAAGCCAAAAGATGTTAGTTATAGTAACTACTTGACTTGCACATTCTAGCAACAAGGGGAAAAAAAAATTAAGGATTTGAACTATCACATATGACAAAATGAATCCGTTACCACATAATGCAGTACCCACGTCATTCATAAACATGAAGGAAAAGTTTTGCAGTAAAGGAAATAAAACATACGAAGACGCACTCAGATGGTCAGAACAACTCCATAGTCTAGTTGAAACTTGAAATTACTATCCAGTTCAAGCTGGATAGTAGAGGCTCATGAGTCATAAAAACTTGTAAATAAGTGTAAGATCATACAAACCTTGGTGAGACAAAAGTCACTATCAATTCCTACTGCATAATATAAAGCTCATGTCCAGCTATTATGCACCGACCAATAACATTTCCGGTTCCATAATAAACTGTTCCTGGAATGTTCCTATTCACCTCCTCAACATATCAATTGAAAGATCCTTAAAATTTGGCAATCCCTTTGCTTGTACACCATCTCCACATACAAGGAATTGATTACCAACAATAAAGGAACCGGATACAAGTATGGCAACACCGTCTCTACCATGAACATGGCACTGAACTTTTTCCACAACATGCACAAGCTTTTCTGGGGGCCATTCACCTGCTAATGTACTCCGAATATTTGACAATGAGGAAAATATGTCATTTGGACCAATATAACCTTTGCCCAAGAAACTAGGAAATGTAAAAGCAGGTATTAGCAGGGAAAACTGAAATCGTTGCCAAAAAGCATTAAACTTCATGTAAATCATTCTAATTGGCCGTTATTCAACAAGTTTGTTTTCAACTTAATGAGGCCTGGATCCAACTTTTCAGGACTCTTGCAACCGTATAATTTTCTTGACTTTTTATCCAAAATGTGAAAACGAAGCTTCAGATATCTAAAAAGATTACCTGAAAGTTGAGCGTTCATTATAAAATGTCCTTGTTTGTTGCCAAATTTCATCAGGTCCATCAAAGAGTACGTAATAGTGTATTCTCAATATCTGGTCAAGCAAACAAAAGCAGCAAAGATATTCAAAAAGTAAGAAATAAGTTATCAAGTTTATTTTAGAGTTATTACGGAGTTAGGAGAACTTAACATCTTGAATCCATATCTAGGTTGTTTATGTGCATAGTGAAAGAAAGAATAACAAAGGACACGGAATGCTACATTTCAAATAGGAAGAACAAGGCTGCTTCAAACTGCGATAGTGAAGTTAGCACGACTTGTAAGAAAGAGCGTGAGGCTTGGTAACTGACATCGGCCAAATCCTTCATACGCTGAGTTGGATCAAAAATGCTTTGGATGAATGCTCCTAAATCCACCCTTGCATCCTCGTATTTTGTGATAAATGGATGTGAAAGCAGCTGCAGTAGTAAAAAGCAAGTCAAGAAACGCCATGTTCAGACCGTTACATCTTTTGAAATGAAGTCCCTTTAATATGAAGAAGTGAAGAAACTACAGTACGTTTTCTGATTAGATGTTACACATTTAAGAGCCAGTAACCCAGCACCAACATTGTGCTTCTCGCTGCACAGTTACATCACCAACAACAGCTTGCGAATACCAGAGAAACACATGACTGCATGAGTGACTTTTGTGTGTGTGTGTGTGTGTGTGTGTTGTTGGGAAAGGAAGAAGGGGGTTGGTTGTACTTGTGTCTGGGACTTTTAATCCTACATGAGAATATCATGCTGATGGTTGGTTGACAAGCGTGGCATCATAAGGTGATTTGTCATTCCATGACGTCCAATTGGAAGCCAGAATTTGGCCTCTCAATGAATAATTTCTTCCAGAACGAAGTCCCTTGTCAAAATCTATATTTTCAAGCAAGCTTTAATGTGACCCCATTATCAATTCTAATATATGGATCCAAGCCTTCTCTACTAAATTTTTGTGATAATTAGAGAGTGCATTAATCATTCCAAACACAGGTGAGGGGAAAATGGCAGGATCAATGTTACAATACAAACCTCAAATTCAAACATCCTGTGGAATTACAAGTCAAGCCAATTAGCAGGACAAGCTTTTTATTGATGACAGGGAAGTTGGATTTTTGACGCACGATTTGAAACAGATGCCTCTTCTCAATCAAGGGATGTCCAATGCAGCCATTTTCACGACTACAGTAGAGCATAATGAATCGACTACAGTATCCATTTTTCCTATTGAATCGACTTGCCACATGTACTTCCTCCCGGAGGCTCAAAAGGTTCTAAACTCTATCCACATGGAAAGGGAATTTCCTGGAATAGGTAACTCCAATTACTTTGCAATGTCCACAGACTTTTAAAGAATCTGTGACTGTCTCTCAGCAGTGTCAGATCCCTAGCTGTAGTGTTCCTTGCTGACAAAAATCGAGAGAACCTGCTTACCATCAGCTAAAACATATACTTGCCAAGAATTTCATTATGGTTTGTCTTAGAACATTAGATGAAAGGTATTGAATCAGAAATGCCTACGCTAAGTATGTCTGATTTCGCAACAACATACCCATCTCACGATTAAACTCATAGAATATATTTGGTTATAATTCTGAGAACAAATTCAGAACCCCTCAAAATACCACAAAATATGCTACAGTCGTATTTAATTGGAATTCCTATTTATTCCTCACCAAAGTTCATATATTAGTTCTAGTTAGCCGGGATGTTCCAATGCTGAAAGTTTCAACTTGTACATGTAAGATTAGCATATGCCTTTTGCTCACCTGCTCAGCCGTCGGCCTTGAATCTGCATCCTTCTTCAGGCAAGCATCAATAAATGAGCAGAACTCAGGTGAAAAGACATGATTTGGGGGCGATGGTGATGGATCATCCAAAATCTGACACGAAGAACCACAACATTGGCTTCGTTGCAAAACATAGGCATATGTGGACATGTACCTCACTAGAAGTCAAATAGAACCAAAAGAAAATATAGCTGATTGGATATGAAGATAGTCATTATGTAAAACAACCAGAAAACGGGGACAAATCCTTTCAGTTTTTGATGCTTTGGTCAGTTCATAAATTATGATCTTATAATTGACTACAATAAACAAGATACACCTTAAGTCTATGCATCTAGAGAGATGGAAAAAGGAACCACGTGGTAGCTCTCCTTTTCCCTCCCTCCCACTCTCTTTCAGTTTCTAATGGTAAGAAAGGCGTCCTACGATAGTTGATTCTTCCATGGATATGCATTGAGGACAATTATGGGTGTCAATACATTTACCAAAAAAATTTCAAGTAACATCCATTAATAGTTAATCACTTAACGCTGGTACAACTTTGAAAGTTCAGAGGTTAAATCATTCATATCTTGAAACTATACAATACCTTCATTTGAACAGAAGGCAAAGGAAAGCAATCATGAACCAAGAAATATACAAAGGGAAATACCTGCAGCATAAGATTTACAGGTCCTTCATTGGCAGTATATGGAAATTCTCCGGTCCCACACTCAAAAAGAGCAAGCCCAAGGCTCCAAATATCAGCTGGGTAAGAATAGCTTTCATTTCGAATTCGCTCAGGTGACATGTATGTGACAGTTCCAACAAAAGTAGCGCACTGGTAAACCAATTTGAATATTAGTCAGTGAAGAATCTTGAACTGATGTAAATTTATCATTCTACACCAAATAGAAAGAGAAATCAACAATGGTGAGCAAAAATAACATAAAAAAGCATCCATCTAGTGCATCATACGTTACTAACCATTGCCATCGAATTCTCTAAGCCAGCACTAATACCAAAATCTGTTATCTTTGGCTCCCCTTTGAGATTTACAAGCAAATTCGCAGGCTTTATGTCTCTGTGAACCAAATGTCGAACTCCATGCAAGTAGCTTAATCCCTTTAAGAAAAACAACACACCTGTAAAGATAATTGACCATGTGTAGAAGAGAAAAGCGAAACTAAAAAGGACATCCTTACATGCAAGAGCTTTTGAAACATTGATGAAAGGACTGGTTCTGGTATACACTTCTGCACTCGTATTACATCTGCCAAGGACCCTCCATCCATGTACTCCAAAGCTATGATTATTTGCCCTGAGTCAGGAGTATAAAATGCTCCATGGAATTCTACTAGACCCTGATAACAAGGTGCCTCACACAACGTGCGGATCTCTGTGAGCAGCTGTTCCCTTTTCTCCTGGTCCAAACATAGATTATCTATGTAAGAAAAAAATTAAAGCATGCATTTATTTCTCATATTACACACTCCACCCTGTATGTTTTTATTCAACATAAACTGCAAATATTGATCTCCTCAGAACAAAAATCGCTGATCCGTGAGTATCACAACGATGTAGGATGTTTGAGTATCACAATAAAATTTGACAAAAATCAGCTATACAAACAGAAGACTACTTCTCTGTATGGTAGATGCTGACATCCTAGAGTCAACAGATGTGAAACTTTCATAACAGATAGAATCCCACAACATTTTTGTGGTAAATTGACTCATTCCAAAAATGGAGTAATTAAAACTAGTTTATACACAGAAAAAAAAATATTGTCTCAATGGTGCGAAGGGGTTTTCAACTTTCATGCAGTATGTCAACTAGTGGATCCTTTCAATCGTAAAAGTAAATCGACAAACATATTGCCCAAACTGATCCATCGAACAGCAGAAGAAATAGCACAAGTAGCAGAACAAAACAATCAGGCAAACCTTCTCAAAAATATTAATTTTCTTCAAGGCAAGGATTCGATGAGTTGGTATATGAATAGCTCTCTGGACAACACTGCTTGCACCACTACCTATGGCTCCAAATATCCTCATCTCATGAGATGCACATTTATATGTCTTCTCCCCATGGTCTAAGTCATCTGTTGGCCATGAGGTACACTTTTGCAACCCAAGCTCATTAATGTTGTATACCCCATAAGATCTGCTTAATAAGTTAACAGTCCGGCTGTCCGACAGCTTCAGAGAAACCAACAACGGATTAAAGAAATCTTTCATTGCGTGTTAAAATCTTTTATTACAACTCATGCTACTTATCAGGCAGAAACCTTACTGTATAAGAATCACAAGGGTCCAAGGTTGACCTAGAGGAGAAACCCTTTTCAGCATCGAACAATGGCGTGAGCTTCTTCTTCAATTCTTCCAACCCCGCCATGATAAATAACTCTACAACATCCTTTTCCAAGCAAAAAGCAAAAGACAACTATCAAGACCAACTCATCAGCTCCATATTATAAATAAAACACTGCAAGAATATTCTTTCAGATAAAACTGCAAGTCTCTTGAATGAATACATATACAGCTTTCAATAACCTAACAAAAATAGATGCAGCTCTGAACCACATTAGCTTCATTTCTTTTTCCTAGCTTCAGTTTATGCTTATAAAACGTTAAGGTTCATGGCGACTCCAAGAGGCACATCTGTACTTTCACATCTTTTTTTTCCCCTTTTATGAGATTTACATCCAAATATAGACTCGATATGAGCGTTAAAACCTGGTAATTGTCAAATGCGTTTAACTAAAATTAAGACAAAAAGCACGATTGACATTGTGATCACAGTTGATAATGCAAGTGTCTCTTGAATGAATAACATATACAGCTCTGAATAACCTAACAAAAAAAAATTGTCGAACAAAAAAAAATTGTCGATCAAAAAAAAAAACCTACCAAAAACATAAAAAGCTCTGAATCACATTAGCTTCATTTATTTTCCCTAGATTGAGTTTATGCTTATAGTACACTTCCAGGTCATGGCAACTCTAAGAGGCACATTAGTACTTTCGTGTCTTCTTTTTTTTTTTTTCCTTTTTATGAGAGTTCATCCAACGATAGATTTGATATGAGGAGTAACCCTGGTAGTTGCCGAATGCTTTTGAATAAAATTAGACAAAAAAGCACAATTGGCGATGTGATCCCACGGTATGTCCAACTAAACTCAAAACGTTTCCTTCACATATTAACAACCACAAAGAATGTACTGGATTGGAAACAAAAATTCTACGAGTATTAAACAGTCACTGATATCCCAAGGGAAAAAAGCTCAAAATAAATCATACGGAAAGCATCATGTGGATTGAAGAACCTTCAAGTATCATAAATTTTTAATCACTAGCATCCAAATTATAGTAAAACCAAGTACCAAAAGCCTTCTAAAGGATTACTGATCTACTAGAGACAAAAAGAGAGTGGTTAAGACTTGAGCTTTAGAAAATACCAACTGAGAATAACTATAGTAACCAATTGAAAACCCTAATGAACAGAGCTACAAAACAACCAATCAGCGAAACAAATTCAACAAACAGCTCCCTTTTCTGCGGAAATTCAACAACCAGATTAAATAAGCGAAGGAAATTTCGAGTTACAATACAACTGGAAGTCAGTACCTGAGAAATATCAGTTGCAGAAGTCGAGCTTTTGGTTGGAAAACACACGGGCAGAGAGAGAAAACGGGGAGGATATATATAAAGGTTTTCACTGCCAATTTGGCTCCTCGTTATGGCCTGTTTGGATGGGATATTGTAAAGGGGTGTTGTGTTATCCCCTTTTAACACCTGGGACCCACCCTTATACCCCGTTTGGGATCCCAAAAGGGAGGGGGTATTGTCTTTACCCTGTATTCCACTGCACCAGCTAACACCGGCTGAGGGGGTGTTAGCCATGGGCTACCCTCGACCAGTTATTGTGGAATCCCCCCAAATTCCCCTCTTTTTCGGATGAATCTACCCCTCCTAATCCCCCTTTCCCACCCCGAGGTACCCATTTCCTCCACTGCTACTGTTCGTCGCCGCCGTGACTCGCCTCTGCCACTGTCAAAAAACCTGAGGGAGTAGGAACCCTAAAAAATCGCAGAAAAGAGGGGAGAGAATTGGTGAAGAGAGTGAGGAGAGAACCCGGGCGCGAGAAAGAGAGAAATAGGCGGTCGGAGATGATGAGAGAGAGGGGTTCTCCGATGAGTATTGCAGAGAGAGAGACGAAAGCGAAGACGACGAGAACGATGCACTGTTGTTATATGGGGGAACAATTATCTGATGTGGGAAGATGCATTGGGAGCACATGATGTGCTTTGGAATGAACGGCTAGGAATTAAAAATGCATAGTTAAGTAATTTATTTAGTAATTATATATAAAATCGGAAAAAATAATCCGAAACTGAACTGAACATAAAAAAAATACTATATTTCTGTTAAAAAATATTAGTAATTAAAGGTATAAAAATTATATACAACAGAAACTGAATATTTTAATACTTTTGACAAGTCATATTTTTCTTATAAAAAAAAAAAGCATGGATAAAAAAACCATAATAAAAAATGAATTTTATCAAATTATAACTGACTTTTTTATTTCCTAATATTATTAAATGAGTAAATTTGTTTGTCAAATTAAATATTACAGCTTAAAAGTGTGAAATATTAATTATATTTTAAATTATATATATAACATAATACATAATTAAGTTTGGAACTGCACAAGGATAAAAGGGTCATTTGACAGCTTTTTACATCATCTATCCTTCCTTATACTCCGTATTAATTAATCCTCCATCCAAATAAAGTATTTTAGTTAATCTCTTTCTCTAATACCTCATTCAAATAACCTACTATTTAATATCACCTCCATAAATATCTCATTAATGTGGGTCATCCCTTATTAACCAATACCCCCTACTATCCAATCCCCCCTTCTTACATAACACTTCCAAACATAATCTCGCATCCAAACGAGCTCTTATTACGATGAGGGAGAAAAGAGAAGGCGGAGTCGCAAAATAAGCCCATGATTTGATCCCTGTACCAGAAACATCCCGGTAGTTTTTATTACTACTTCAATTTAGACCTTTAAATTTTGGGATGTTGTTGATTGGGACCATCTTTCTGGAAAAGTTGTGGCGTGAATGGCAGTCTCTTGTACACTTTTTCGTTCGATGCTCTGTTCGGTTTGGATTTTTAGGGAGAATTTTGAGAGTAATGAGTGGAGAGATTGATAAAAAAAATTATTGGAGACCGTGCCAAGAGATTTTGACTTTTGAGATTCCAAAATGAACAAGGCAGTGCGATAATTTAATTTAATGTCTTAATTTATCTTCAGAGCATCCACACCAGCCTCACTAAACTTAAGTCAAATTATAGCTACAAAAGTCACCTTTATTAGTTTGCCTAGTCATTTTTGAACAACCCAGCGCATTAGCCTCGTTGCTTTAAAGTGTAACTCAATACTTTATTATCTAATGCAACGAAACGATGTACTGGTTTGAGAAGCATGTGGCGTGAGGACCCCACTTGGAGCAACGACAGTCAAGGAAAACTATTAAAATATACGTTAACCTGTGAATAGTAGCTTGCTTCCGAAGGCGAGGAACTGTAGCAACTCTTTATTTGACCAAACAAGTACCGAGACCGATGCAATGCCATTTTTATCATTTGACTCGTTATTGTAGTGCCAAATGGGAATAAGCTAGTGTGATGCGGATGCTCTTATTGTTTGTATTCAACATAGATCTACTTTTATGTTGATCTCTAGTTTTGTCTAGTTTTATTTTATAATAATAGGTTTGTAAACCTAAAAAACAAGTTCTTATATGCATCTAGTTCGTATACTTAAATTCTCATAGATTTGACTTTTGTTATGTGTATATTAGCACAATATTATTGTTGGGTACTCCGCTAAGTCACTTAATACCAGATCAACATTTTACCTAAGATGATTATTGAAAACTTAGTTTCAACCAACATCCCATGCATGCATCCTCTTTGTATTTAAGATTGTAATAGAAATACACATCTATATATAGCTTTATCCCCAAGGTTGTAAGGCATATCGGTTGATTGAGAAAAGAATACGTACATAATTATAGAGAAAACATAGGGCTATGGTTTGATGTTTAGTAAGTTACTAGTTAAGAAAGTGACTCTCTAAATAGGAAAATAATTTCTTTTTCGAGCACTATTTGCTACGGTGAAAACTCAAGTCCAAACTTACCCATTCCAATTTGCATGGTTAGTACTCATTGGCCAGTGTATAAGGCCTACTTTATCTATTGCTTGGTGTGGTAGTCAAGACTTGAGACTTAGCGTTTGCTCCCTTCCAAAATCTCAAGGATACTCTCATTGCCGTCAACTCTTGGGCCACCTCATACGATGCATAATCGTGTAGAATTTTAGTTAGAAGTACAACCAAACTGGCCTAGGACACCTTATATATTACCAAGAAAGAAACATACAAGGGAAGAAAAAATAACATGAAATAAAAGTCATTTATTAACGGTAAGGATGTATTACCAAAGTTCCCAAAGGTGTTGGGCCATAGAACTAGGGCTTTATCAGAAACTACGGGCCATAGGCCCAGTCTCTCAGTTTTTTATTTGAAGATCAGGCTCAAGCTCAAATGAAAAGGAAGAAAGAAAGCTATTTGGCCCATAGAAAAAACGTTGGGCTTCACGTTGGAGCTCGAACATAATCATGTTGGGCTTCAGATCATTGGGCCCATAGAAAAAGCATAAGACGCCCTAAATCAAAATTACTATTTTTTCCAGCAGTACAATCCATAACCATACTTGATACTAGTATAGTAGAACTGAAGAAGAAAAATAACCAAGTGTTGCATCCGGCAATAATTGATTATTGACACATGACATTGCCTTGAGAAGTGTGCGATGATGTCCGGGTGGCTTACACACATGCACCTCGAACTATTAATCTTTAGAGAGCCAAAACATTATTTGTCCCGAAGAGGTTGATAACACCTGAGAGTTTATGAAGTCGAACTTGAGACCATTGGAGAGAACAAACATTTAATTCTCAAGTATTGATCGTGAAGTCAACCCCATTGGGTTCCTTCCGATCACTTCTTGTTAACTACACTATCTTTAATTAAGATACCATGACTTAGGGTTCATGAACCAACAATATAAAGTTGAACATCATTTTAAAAAAATTAAGTTTGCAAATTAAGTTAAAATAAGCAATTATTTGGCTTGTTCAGCATACAGGGTGTCGAAAACTTAATCTACTCGAAATCACCTCGATTAAAGCTCACTTGAGTTTGCCTCACCCAATAGACAAGTCAAGTTCGGACATACTCTCAAAACTCGCTAAGTTTTCAAACTAAGCTTGAACATGAACTTGTTCAGTTCGTTTATCAGCCCTACTTGTTTTGAATAGAAAAACTCGATCGTTTTCTTATTCCTTAAGAGGGTTTTCACATGAAATTTGGGTGTTAAAAGAACCCATGACTAAAACTACTATCAAATACGCCACACATGTGGCATTAAGAGGTTCTTGTTAGTGTATTAGGAATACAATAATATTTTTATCAACCAATTATAATCGCCTCTCTGATCATTAGGGCCACACTTGATCATGAGGTTTAAATTCTGAACCGTCACGATCTTGCCCCCATGATTATGTGTATAAGGAATCGCACCATAGGCATGCAATTAACTAATTATTAGCCTATCAATAACTCAAAAAAGATAACCTTAGTTTTCTATGACCTTTTGGAGTGCCGACTACAGATTTATTTAGTATATTAGGGTCTTAGTTTTATATGTTAATCTCAAGAGTTAGTTGGGTGGTTAAGCCCCGTAAAATAAGAGTTAATTTTCCCCTTCTAGTTAATTGATAACAACTATTGGTCTACTCTATATAGGGAATTGCCTCGGTT